>JANUYF010000002.1:358161296-359552546 GCA_026167975.1 Phrynosoma blainvillii
GCTCACTCTCCCTTCTCTTGCGCATGAAATGTACATCCCTTCTACATATAATGTACATAGAGGTACACTTGTCTGAAATGTACATAATATATATTGGAATAAATTTGACCTAGTTGCTAGAAAAGGCAAAAACGTGTCCAGCTTCCCTTCCCTTACTATTTTGCTCAGCATTTACCCTAGGTTGAGACCCTTCCTTCCAGACTGAGGGATGCACTCTCTTCATACTTACAGTAATCAGTTCCTGCTTTCACTCTTTGTGAGACACATTTCTTCAATCTGACCTTTTAAACTTGGTTTTCATGATGGTTTGAATCACTTAACCATTTGGTTTGTTTTTTAATGAAGTGAATTAGCCAACTTGAGTGTTCCTTATTTAATGGAAAGGTGGCATAAAATGGTAAATCAATAAATTAATATTAAGGGGAGTAAATTAATTTTAGTATATTATCTCCAAAGTCTGGTGTGACAGCACTATCAAAAATTGTATATATGGGCAATCACCAGAACATTCCTTGTGTCAAGCCAGTAAGGGTAATGCAGAAGAACTCTTGCAGAGGCTTGGAAGTGGTGCATTATAATTAACATATTATTGGTAATTTGTTAAGCCCAGCAAAGATTTAAGAAATTTACTTTGTGATAATTGCAAAATGAGAGCATTAAATGCCTTTTTTTCTTTAATAGGAAAGGATTCATAGTATTTGGATGAGGCAGAAAACTGTTAGCAACTTTGGGCCTTTGCAGACTGCCAGAAATAGTGCAAATTGAGTCCACTTTAAATTGAGGCACTGCCCTGGCTCAGTGCTAGGGAATTATGGGAACTGTAATTTATTGTGGTACCAGAGCTCTCTGACAGAGAAGGCTCAATGTCTTAGAAAAAAATACAATTCCCATGATTCCCTAGCACTAACCCTAACCCTAAAAGTGAACTCAATTTGCACTATTTCTGGTAGTCTGCAACCCCCCTCAGATTTTCATCAATGTACTTTTCAGATGCGGGATGAAGAGGAATGAAAAGGGTGTTTAGCACAACAGAAGTGAATTCTAAGAACCAGAGGCAACCCTCAAGCTGCAGTTTGTTTAATTAACCAGGTTTTTTTAAAAAAAATTGGTGGCAGATGTCCAATGGCTAATAAGCCAAAAGCTATGTTTGATGAATTGAGGATATACAATTATGCAGAAATTTATAGGCATCAAGAAATAAAGGCAATGATGTCTTTTAAAAAAAACCACAGAGGCATAAAGGGGAGAAATGCAGATGTAATCTTCACTCCATGTGTCATTCATTTTTTTCATCTCTTCTATATGACTCTTCTGTGTATTGCCTCCAGTGTCTTTTTATTTCTTCTTGGTCTTGTAGTGTGTTCTTTTTCTTATCATAGCACATTCCAGCCCTTGGTTTGAACTTATTTTATTTAATTCATTTATATCTCACCTTTCTCCTCGGAGTGATCCAAGGCGGCTCACTTCCCTTTAGAGTTCCCAGATTTTGTGGACTAGGCCTCTTGTTCACACACACACACACACACACACACACACACACTTTTTGTTGTTGTCTTCTATTAATTTTCATTGTTCATTACAATGATGGGAAATGATGGGTCATATCATGGTGTCTGTCGATAGGAGAGTATTGATCACATTCCTTTGTAGTGGAGGAGTAGCAGAATGGGAGTTGAACTTGACTCTAAACTACCCAAGGTTATATTCCTGGGAACACAGGCAGAAAAAATAAAGGGGAGTGTTTTCATAACAGAAGAGAAAAAGGTTATTTTGCTTTTATAATAAATCAGTAGCCCAATAAGGTTTGAAACTGTGTGTGTTTTAATTATGCTTTGCAAATGCTTGCTGTTCACTTCTGACAACATATATCCCTGGTTACTGAATAAAAGTTTTCTGAGTTTCTA
Organism: Phrynosoma blainvillii; assembly: GCA_026167975.1. Classification (NCBI taxonomy): domain Eukaryota; kingdom Metazoa; phylum Chordata; class Lepidosauria; order Squamata; family Phrynosomatidae; genus Phrynosoma; species Phrynosoma blainvillii. Next base: position 358,163,201 of record JANUYF010000002.1, read on the forward strand.
CTATTGATGACTCAATTTCTGAACCAAGGAAGTTACAGAACACGAAAATATGTCTCCCTACAACAGGCAAGGTAAAGAACAGCTGCCTCCAGAATCCTTTACAGGACATGCAAAACAGAGAGAAACGGGGAGAAACAAATCAGTCTGACTAAATAGCTCCCTCTGGCATATATAAGAAATTATAACCTGTATTTTTGGCCACCAAAATGGAAATAACAAGAATAGTGGAAGCTGGTGGGGAAAAAAGTCATCACTGAATGCGCTTGGAAGAAGCCTTCAAGTGGTCTCTAGAGGATTCAAAATATTTTTGTTTTCTTATGCAAGGTTTACCTGACATGTGCATATTGTTAGTTTTTAATAAAAATGTGCTGAAACATGTTGAATTGCTTTTTTTCTTTTTTCTTTTTTTGGTTGTGTAGGATCCTATCCCAATTCTTTCAGTATTATTTCTGCCTCTGGTACCATGTTTTCTGTTTAAAAAGTAACACTCTGGAATGCATCTTATCCATGAACTGAGATATACCTGTACTCAGGCAAACATATAATATCATTGGTTGATTGATTTAAAAAATCTATTTTCAATGCCTATGATATAGTTGTGAGGAACTTTGCTGAAGTTAAACAGATGTAGACCTGATTGAGATAGTAGACCACCATGAGCCCCATGTAAGAGTAGGTTATAAATAAATGCAACAAAATATCATTGTTTGTAGACAAAATCAGAACCATTAAAGACCATCAGATGGGAATTTGTTCTCTGTGTCAGCTTTCTCAGAAGTTTTGTGTTTCTTTTTCCAGATGAGAAGATCAGTGCTGCCCAACCATGGCTGGTGAATTTTATGTGGTGTATCTGAACCTCTCCCATGCCAGAATCTGAAACAGTTAGCCAGCAGCTGTGCACTGTTGGTGGCCAGCAAAGAAAGTAACCAGAGACCTGGTAGAGCCCTGTGCCAACACAGGCAGGGCATCTGCACCTGTGTCAATAAGAGTATCGCATAAGCATGGAAACTGCAGTTCCACCAACATCTGCTTACTCTTTTCTCACTCTTTTAAAAGCCTGAAACAGGCATGTGTGTTTGAAAGTGTGACTTTAACCTCACCATTCACTCTTATGAATCAAAAAGCGTTTAAGTAACAAAAAGAGAGAGAAAGAGAAAATGTGTGTGTGTAGTCTTATAGTCTTGGAACACTCTAAGAAGATCTATAGTGACAGTTATGTTAAGATCTTATACACTGTTAGTATAGTGTAAAATATACATCAGCAAAGTTACACTGGATCCCACAGATTACATTATGGGCTCCAAAGCCTTGTTGTACTCTTGTACAACAGTTCAAATAGCTCCCCACATTCCAAGTTGAAAGTTAGAGAAAAGGCTGTGTGTGTCCTTGCAGAATGATTTGCTGCACTGGGGACTACATCAACCCTCGAAAAAGTACAACTAATTTTATGCTAATATAGTGTCCCAACAGGATTCCAACCTTGTCATTTTCACTTTGAAAACCATGACATACCTTGGATGGCTGCTAATTATGATCGTATATTTGAAGGAAGATCACTGGATCCAAACAGGATGATGTTTGGAAGTTTTTTTTGGGGGGGGGGGGGAAATCTGTGTGTATGTATATTGTTCCCTTTCCAAGGTTCAGCCATTATAATAATTAGCACCAAAGATGCAGCTGGATTGGCAAAACTCCAAAATCTATTTTTTTAATTTGGGGCAAAACACCCAAACAGAGCTGTAGGTTTACCCCAAAACAACTCCAGGAGTCCTAAGACACCACTCCCATGGTCACAGGGATGAAAAGGAACAGTGCATAATATAGGAGTGCAAGGCTAAGTGACTGAAATAGTGAATTTATCTAAACTACACATTCACTGCTACAGAGTTCCAGTGCACTCCCCTGAAATACAGAACTGGAGTGCTCTAGCAGAGGTAATACTTCACAAAACTATATATCTCAGGATCCTTAGATCAGAGGTGAGCTAACTTGGAAGGTTTGGGGCCACATTTATCCCTAAGAAAACCTTGGACAGCCACAAGCCTGCCCCCAGAACAATGTCTGTTATTACCTCCCTCCCCCCCCGCAACACACACATACCACAAAATGAAGGCAGTTTCATCAGTGCTTAAGGGGGAACAGGAGACACACGTCACTTTGAACAAAAATATTAAAGAATTATATCGTATACAATAGAGGTGTTTTGTAGTTCTAGTGTTCATTCTTGATGCTCAGTGGAAAATAGGATTGCTACATTTTACTGAAGCATTGGTTAGAATGATCTAATTCAAAACCCTCCCTAAGGTGCTCCAACCCATAAGGAATATTTAAATAAATACATAAACCATGTTATTAATTATGGCCATAAAAGAAGACTCTTTCATTTAGCTTCACACTGGAAGGAATGCCTCTTTTAAGAGTATTGGACTAAGACTCTGCAGACTAGGGTTTGAATCCCTGCTCAGCCATAAAGACCCACTGGGTGACCATGGACAAGTCACACTCCCTCAGGAGATTACTACACTTAGCTTTCAAACTGCAATTAGACCCAGAAAAAAGCAGCTCTGGTGTTACCAATCCACAATGTCACCTCCAACCTGTAGCTGCTGCATTCCCCAAGAACAGTTAGGATGTCCCTTTTCATTGATGGGAAAAATCTATCAATGAGTTCACAATTGTGCAAAACATTGCTGCTGAGGCAGTTGTATTATTGGTAATCACCCTGATTTCAATGTCTCTTCTTCTCCCCTGTTATCTCTCCTCCTTGTTATTGCTAAGCAGCCTGGTTACTTTTTTTTGGGGGGGGGTGTCTCTTTTCTTTTAAAAAAAAACAACACCTTAAATCACAGTAGCAGACCTCAGGAATTGCATGAAAGAGGTAAAATAAAATTTAAAAACCTAGAAGGCAAGCTGGGTAGAGCATAAGGCAGGAAAGCTGGGTTAAGGGGGAGTCAGAAAGACAGCATAATGGCGGCAGTCATCTGAGTGTGAAGATGTGCTGTGATGTGGTGAATATAAACAGGTATAATACTATTTTCACTGACAAGCACGATTGCAGTGAGGATGGGAGTCATGCAGTAAAGCCCTGTCAAGGTCTGAGGAATGGGTGGAGTGGATTCCAAGGTGGGCTGCCAGGGCCGAGACCATGAATGATCTCAAGAGAGAAGGAGGGCAAGGCCATAGACCAAGACACATCCAGGCAAGGCAGAACCCAGGGACCTGTGCAGCAAGACAGCATTCCAAGATTCCGATGGGCAGGAGACTGGGACTGAGTCAGGAAGCAGGTCTAGACACAATTCCTGGAGTCCAATGGGCTAGAGGCAGAAGGTCAGGAAGCAAACCAAGGTCTATGCACAGCAAGGTTGAGTTCCAGGAGTCCAATGGGCCACAGGCAGGAAGCATACTGAGGACTCAAGCATGGCAAGGGAAGGCAAAATACAACGAGAGCAGCTACAGGCAGCACAGAAGCAATGCAGCCCTTAAATAGCTGTACCACCAGCTGCACTGCAAAGCAAAAGCAAAGCAGATTCATTTATATACTGCTTCATATTGCGCTATGGAGTGTCTAAGCCAGGGGTAGGCAACCTTTTCCCTTTAAGGGCCAAGGGACTTCATCTCCCAGAATCCCAGGAGCTATTGGCCAACATGGCTGAGGCTTCTGGGAGCTGAAGTCCCTCGGCCCTTAAAGGGGAAAGGTTGCCTACCCCTGGTCTAAGCGGTTTACAACTGTAAGCTTATTGCCCCTCAACAGCTGGGAATTCATTTTAGCAACCTCGGAAGAATGCAGGTCTGAGTCAAGCCTGAGCCCTGGCTAGTATTGTACCCGCAACCTTGTGGTTTATGAGTGAGTGGCTGCAGTATAGGCATTTAACCACAGCACCACCACAGCTCCTGCATGTAGAGCTGGCTGTACTTGATGACTTCCAGGGCTCTGGCAGCTCGGGCCAGGTCCTGCAAAGGCTTTGGCAACAGGGCTCCAGCAGCCAGAGGTTCTCCTCCTGTGAAGACTTACATGGGTGGACCGTTACATGACCTCAGGGTATAGACACAATGTAGATTTAAAGACTGGTCTGTGAAAGAGCTCTAGTGCCTCACCAAACTGCAAATCCCAGGATTCTGTAAGACAGAGTAATGGCAATTAAAGTAGTGTCAAACAGCTTTAATTCTGCAGTGTGGGTACACTCTCAGCCTCTGAGAAAGACAAAGGCAACAAATCTTGCTATGAAAACTCTGTGATAGATTTGCTGTGTGTGTGCCTTTGTTATGAATTATGTTTCATGGGGTTTTCTTAGGTTAGGAATATTCAGAGGTGGTTTTGCCAATCCCTTCTTCTGAAATATAGCCTACAGCACCTGGTATGCATTGCCGGTCTCCTAAGTACTAATTAGGAAACCTATTGCACATTTAATTAAATTGTCTTACCTGATCCAGTTGAAATCAGGCTGCATCTGGAGCCTATCACAAGGATTTAGCCACCAAAATCATCACCTAGGTCCATCCCAGGTCCATCCCTGCTCCCAGGGCTGCTCAGCATGGCTTTTTTCAAAGCTGGTAGTTTTCTGGCTTAAGAAAATGGCCACCAGAGCGGCCCTGGGACTGGGGATGGTCCCGGGATGGACCTGGGTGGCGATTTCAGTGGTGATAGGCTAAATTCTTGTGATAGGCTCTGGATGCAGCCCATTTTAAAATTTAAACCAAATCAGGTAAGGCGATTTAATTAACAGTGATAAACTCCTAGATCTGACTGACCTTAGCTTTTAAGATCAGACAGAATCTGGTGCCTTTTGGGTACTTATGCATGTTTCATCTTAGGGCTGCCATAAGATAGAAAAATATTGAAGGCACACAACAACATACTGGACTTACAGTATCATAACTTTTGGAATTCATCTTTGCAGTTGCTTATAACCAAACTGACCAAAAAATGCTACCTCTTAACTTAGGAGCTCTGTCATTATAGGTACTTTTTCCAATGCTGCCCCCCCAAACCCTATCTCTTAAGCCAGGCAGTGGACCAACAACAGGGTTTCTGGGACACAGCAGCATGGGACACCATAGCACTCTCCCTTTTATGGGGTGCATTGAAAGAAGCAGTCACAGCAGGACCCCAAGGGCTCTCTCCAACTGCCTGTCTCAATGTACTCCATAATGGGGAGAATGATGTAGCCAATAATTTCCCAGAGTCTCAAGTTGTTATGCCCCAGAAACCCTTCAGTTGGGTCACTGCCTGGCTTTAGAGGTAGATTTTTGGGGTGTAGCACTGGAAGTAATACCTATAATGACAGAGCACTATTATCATCATCACATCTGATAATACAGGATTTTTAACTTTTGTACAATTTTTTTTAGCTTTGTTTGTTTTAACTTTTACTAAGATACTTTGAGACCTAGAGTCAGAAGAATGTGGAATATAAATAAATGTAAATATAATATGTAGGCAAGACTTGCACTGTCCTTGAGCTGTACCAAAAGTAACAGTTTGGTTTATATATCTGTGAAGCCACTCCTGACATTGAGAAGGAAAACTGGAATGGCATAAGTAGCCAGTAGCCCACTTACCTTTGCCAGATATTTCAACAGTTCAAGTCCTGGAAGATTAGCAGGGAGATTTTCATTTCGTGACAGCACCAAAACATTTGTCATAGATCCTGAATTAGTCATGCAGCTGCACATAGAAGGGTCTTTTGCTGTGGCTTTGCTGTTAGTATCTGGCCTTCAAATTGAGTTTCTAGGAAGTGCTGTTTAAGATGTTCAATGAAATCCTCTCACACTACATGCTTAAAGCAAAGGATAATCAGGTCAACAGTAGGATGAGTCAAGTTTTGGCTTGGTTCAAATCAGCAGGGAGGGTGGGAGTAATAATTAGTCCAGATTAAGCATTCTGGAGGGTTAGGATTAATAATTTCAGGGGAGGTCTAGAGTATGATCTCATTCTTGAAGTGGAAGGATGTTGTGGAAAGTTCATTCCAATTACGACTCATTTCCTTCTGCTCCACTCTGTTCTGCTTATGCTACAGCTACAAAGGGCCCTTTGGCACCTGTTTGCACCACTTCCAGCACCACTTTCCCATGATTTATGCAGCCACTGATCAGGCTCTGAACGCATGTATCTCTAGTACATTGCACTAACAGCAGAAATACACTGAACACTTAGAGACCATCACTTCTAAGCCATCATCATTGTTCAGATTTCTTGAAAGTGGTCATTTTAGAGAGATCACTTATGTATTATTCTTTTCCTCAAAACAAGGAAATGTCTCACCCAAAAAGAGGAGACATGATTTGTATAAAATGAGTGTGTGCTGACTTAAAGAAGATGCCTGCAAATTTAGAAATGCAGTCCCTCCACTAGTGGGACTACACTGCAAGTTGGAGGCAATCTTTCTCCTCAAGTCCCCTACTGCCTCTGAATATTTGCTCTGTAAATTTAGGGAACCTTCCAAAACAGAGTGAGATGTACTTTCAAAGGGTACAAAGGGTACAAAGGAAAAGAGAAATCTTCCCCCACCTCTGCCTTTCCAGCGGTAAGAACATGGTGTCGTCGAGAACTATTTGGATTCTTGGATCATGGGCTGCGGTTCCATGAGGGCGGACTCCTGGCAAGGGATGGACTGCATCTCACACCAGTTGGAAGAAACGTTTTTGCCAACAGTCTGAAGAATTTGATCAGGAGGGCTTTAAACTGAGTTATGTGGGGAAGGGAGACAGCACCCTGGAAGACAAAAGGACTGGAAAAAATAGTCAAACTGTCATAGAGGAAACAAAGCAAACAGTAGAGGGACCCAACAGTGGGAGGCAAAAAAACGTGCTAAGGCAGCAAGTAAAGGAGACATATGGTCTTAGATGTCTCTATACTAATGCACAGAGCATGGGAAATAAGCAAGATGAACTTGAACTCCTAACGCAACAAAGCAAATATGATATAATAGGCATCACTGAAACCTGGTGGGATGAGTCTCATGATTGGAATGTAAAAATACAGGGGTATAACCTCTTCAAGAGAAACAGGCCAAACAGGAGAGGAGGAGGAATAGCATTATATGTCAGGGATATTTACACCAGTGAAGAAATCCAGGACAACAATCCTGGAAGCCAGGTGGAGAGCATTTGGATAAAAATTAGAGGGGAAAGAAACAACAGGGATGTTATTGTGGGAGTCTACTACAGACCCCCGACTCAGGCAGAAGAACTGGATGATGCCTTTCTAGAACAGATGACTACACACTCAGAAAGGAGAAATATAGTAGTGATGGGTGACTTCAACTATCCGGATATTTGCTGGAAGTCAAACTCGGCAAAATCCTTGAGGTCTAGCAAATTCCTCACTTGCCTCGAAGACAATTTCATTGTTCAAAAGGTGGAAGAGGCAACGAGGGAGTCAGCTATTTTGGATCTGATCCTAACTAACAGGGAAGACCTAGTTAATGGGGTGCAAGTGGTTGGATCCTTAGGCGGGAGTGATCATGTCCTCCTGGAGTTTATTATACAGTGGAAAGGAGAAGCCAGGCATAGTCAGACACGCATTCTAGACTTTAGGAAAGCTGATTTTACTAAACTTAGAGAAATACTGAGGGTGATCCCATGGACAGGAATACTAAAAGAGAAGGGAGTTCAAGACGGATGGGAGTTTCTCAAAAGGGAGATACTGAAGGCACAATTTCAAACCGTGCCAATGAGGAGCAAGAATGGGAGGTGTCTCAAGAAACCAGGATGGATGACTAAGGAACTTGCAACTGAACTATGTTTTAAACGGAACATGTATAAGAAATGGAAAAATGGGGAAATCACCAAAGAGGAATTCAAACAAATAGCTAGCATGTGTAGGGTTAAAGTCAGAAAAGCTAAAGCGCAGAATGAAATCAGGCTTGCTGGAGTGGTTAAGAACAATAAAAAGGGCTTTTGGGGGTATGTCAGTAGCAAAAGGAAAAAGAAGGAAATGGTAGGGCCACTGTGTGGAGAAGATGGCAAAAAGTTAACAGGGGACAGAGAAAAGGCAGAATTACTCAACACCTTCTTTGCTTCAGTCTTCTCAGAAAAGGCAAAGGGTGCTCAACTTGAGGATAATGGAGCAGAGGACAGAATAGGAGAATTTCATCACAGAATAAGTAAAGAGATAGTACAGAAACATCTGGTTAATCTAGATAAATATAAGTCTCCAGGACCAGATGAATTACATCCAAGGGTATTAAAAGAACTGGCAAATGTAATATCAGAACCATTGGCAATAATCTTTGAGAATTCCTGGAAAACAGGAGAGGTCCCAGTGGACTGGAGGAGGGCAAATGTTGTCCCCATCTTCAAAAAGGGGAAAAAAGAGGATCCCAACAATTATCGTCCAGTTAGTCTGACATCAATACCCGGAAAGATTCTGGAGCAGATCATTAAACAGAGAGTCTGTGAACATCTGGAAGATAAATTCATAATCACAAAAAGTCAACATGGGTTTCAGAGAAACAGGTCATGCCAGACAAATCTGATCTCTTTTTTTGATAAAATTACCAGTTTGGTAGATGAAGGGAATGCTGTGGATATAGTATATCTTGATTTCAGTAAGGCCTTTGACAAGGTTCCCCATGACATTCTTGCAAGCAAGTTGGTAAAATGTGGGCTAGACAAAGTAACTGTTACATGGATTTGTAATTGGTTATCTGGTCGAACCCAAAGGGTGCTCAACAATGGCTCCTTTTCAACCTGGAAAGAAGTGACCAGTGGGGTGCCACAGGGCTCTGTCCTGGGCCCAGTGCTATTCAATATCTTTATTAATGACTTGGATGACGGTATTGGGGGCATAGTTATCAAATTTGCAGACGACACCAAATTAGGAGGAGTAGCTAATACCCCAGAGGACAGGATCAAAATTCAAAATGACTTGAGCAGACTAGAAAGTTGGGCCAAAGCTAACAAAATGAAATTCAACACAGAGAAATGTAAGGTACTGCACTTAGGGCGGAAAAACGAAAAGTACAGATATACGATGGGGGACACTTGGCTGAATGAGACTACGTGTGAAAGGGATCTAGGAATCCAGGTGGACCACAAGTTGAACATGAGTCAACAGTGCGATGCAGCAGCTAAAAAGGCCAATGCAATTTTAGGCTGCATCAGTAGAAGTATAGTGTCTAGATCAAGAGAAGTAATAGTGCCACTATATTCTGCTTTGGTCCGGCCTCACCTGGAATACTGTGTCCAGTTCTGGGCACCACAATTCAAAAAGGATGTGGAGAAACTGGAGCGTGTCCAAAGGAGGGCAACTAAAATGGTGAAGGGTCTGGAAAGCAAGCCCTATGAGGAACGACTTAGGGAGCTGGGGATGTTTAGCCTGGAGAAGAGAAGGCTGAGAGGTGATATGATAGCCGTGTTTAAATATTTGAAGGGATGTCATATCGAGGAGGGAACAAGCTTGTTTTCTGCTGCTCCAGAGACTAGGACCCGAAACAATGGATGCAAGCTGCAAGAAAAGAGATTCCACCTCAACATTAGGAGGAACTTCCTGACAGTAAGGGCGGTTCGACAGTGGAACACACTCCCTCGGAGAGTAGTGGAGTCTCCTTCCTTGGAGGTCTTTAAGCAGAGGCTGGATGGCCATCTGTCGGGGATGCTTTGATTGGGAGTTCCTGCATGGCAGGGGGTTGGACTGGATGGCCCTTGTGGTCTCTTCCAACTCTATGATTTTATGATTCTATGATTCTATGATTCTGATTCTGGATCACAGGAAACTAGATTCAATCCAATTATTATAATGCAAGACACCTCACCTTCCTAGGGAAGTCTGTGACATAAGTTGCCCCATTGCTATCAATTGTGGATGGATGGATGGAAGACCCATCCTACTGCTATCTCTTCTTATGAATCTTCATCTCTAAATTGAACATGGACTGAACAGACCTTCATAGAGTGGACACCTTCAAAAGGAGACCCATACTTTGTAAAGTAGGACCCAATCTATATCAGTCTAATGTTGTATTTGCCATCAAGTCAACATTGACATATGTCAACCCTATAAATGGTGGATCTCCAAGAGCCCTGGCCATCAACTGCCCTGCTCAGGTTTTGCAAACTCAAGATTTCAGGGTTATGGCTTCCTTGTTTGAATCAATCCACCTATAACATGGCCTTCTGCTTTTCCTATTGCCTTCCATATTAGCGGGCATTATCACCTTTCCAATGAGTCGCATCACCTTTTATGATATGTCCAGAGTACAATAGTCTGAGCTTATTCGTTTTGTTTTCCCTCTAATGAGACTACCATTATTTTGAGTTTGTACAAGTATATACTAAGAGTGATTCTCTAATACCAAAGCCTGTGAAGATATTAAAATATTCAGAGGACACATATGTTACACTCTTCCTGTGACTGTGCCACTTCAAAATGTAGATGAGGAATGCTATGTTCAAATGTTTTCCCATATTACAACAAACCAACATCCCTACTCCATTAAAAAAAATTCAGTGAGGAGCCGTCTTGTTCTCTCAGGACCAAACCACACATGAGTTTACATTTATCTTTGCATTTAACTTGCAGGTGTTATAAAATGCAAATGATTAAAAGAAACACTCCTATGCCTAATTATTAATGGCATTAAAGCAGACAGAGGTAAGACATGTAACCATTTCCAGACCTGCTTTGGTCCTGAGGAAAATCCCTCTTTTAAAGCTGGCATTTGCATTGGGGAAAAAGCTCAGGCTGGTGCCAGTATGGAAATTTTTCTCCTCCCAAAGCAAATATCAGATTCCTTAAAGGCTTCCTAAACAGCCTTCTAAATTATAGCTTTCTGAAGATGGTGTACAATCTCTGTCAGAGCTTTTTAGATTTGCTGCAACATCAAGGAGGCCATTTTCCATCTTTAACAAGGATAGTTCTCAGTAGAGATGGAAAGAATATTCAAAAATATTTGGGGAAATGGTTGAAAAATATGTTTCTTGAATTACATGAAACCCTTATGAGGAGAATCCTGGACTAATGAGAATCTTCCCAAGTCAGGACTTAGGGTGCATCTACACTGTAGAAATAATGCAGTCTGACACCACTTTAACTGCCATGGCTCCATCTTACAACATCCTGGGATTTATAGTTTTGTGAGACACCATCATTCTTAGACAGAGAAGGCTAAAGAGCTTGTAAACCATTCTGTAGGGTGGAGCTATGGCAGTGAAAGTGGGGTCAAACTGCATTATTTCTACAGTGTAGATGTACCTCAAACTATGCTAAAATACTTTGCATCATAACAGGATTAGCTCACAACAATATAGTATTATAAGAAAGTCCCTCTTTTCCCTTAGTCCTATAGTTACTGTGAGGATTACAGATAAATTCAGAGGAAAGAGGGAAAGCTGAGGGGAGTGTCAGATGACAGCAATATCCCCACTAATAAAAAAAGATGGAACTGCTGCCATATCATATTCTCTACCCACCAGACAGTGGTTAAAGATCTATTGGATACATTCAACAGGAAGCCACAGTTTCTCTTAACCATGGTTTGTTGCTTGAGTTACATATGCACAAAAGGTTAGCTAACAAAACAATTTCATATTTGTTTCTCTCCTTTCCCTTTTGCTAGGTCCTGTTTGTGAGTAGGCAGCCAAAAGTAACCCATGCCTCCAGGTTCAGATGTCAAATTAAATCATGGGCTGCATCTGCATTGCAGAAATAATGCAGGTTGACACCACTTTAACTGCCATGGTCAACGCAATGGTATTCTGGAATTTGTAGTTTTGTGAGATATTTAGCCTTCTCTGCATAGAAAAGACTGGCATGAGTCCTGTATCAGTTAAGTATACTTCAATGGCATCGGGGGGGGGGGGGGGTGAAGGGGGTGCAGGCCACACTGGGTGACAGAAGAGGAGGGATGATATCCGGTCAGACCCCCCCACCTCCCTCATGTGCTCCTTGGGCCTGGTTCCCCTCGGAGTCACACAGGGGCCACTGTAGGCCTCAGGGGGGTCTCCAAGCCTCAGGGGGGCCTCCGGCCCAGGCAGGCAGTGGGCAGCCATTTCTGCGTCCCATGCAGCCATTTCCCCGGCCCCGTGTAGCATTTCCCCCGCCTGCACAGCCATTTCTCTTGCCCACACAGCCATTCCTCCAGCTCGCATGGTCGCTCCCATGTGACCCTGCCCACTAGAAGTCCCACACACACACACACCAGGAACCACACACACACACACACACACACACACACACACACACCAGGTGACACTTGATGTGGGATCCCCACTGGTATAGTTCATGGAAATAGTGATAAAAATGGAGTGTCACAATCATGATTAAGTAGTGATTGTGAATATAAACAGGTACCTAGTTTTACACATCCATAACAGTTTCATATTCATGATTGCTACTTAGTCTTGATTGTGACACTATTGCCATTACTGTAACTCCACTCCCCCTCAACCTACTTTACATCAACTGCTCGCAGAGAAAGAGACCCATTCTGCTGACTACTGGAGCATAAAATGATCAGGTTTGCATCAGGTTTGGGGGATCAAAGCAGAAAAGATTACTTTAGTTAAGTATACAGGATTCCAGCCATTGTTTTCTGTGCAAAAATAATGTGTGTGAATTTTGTGCAGAATAAGTCTCAAATTGTGAATAGCCTTTGAAAACTATGCAATTTTCAAAGACTTTCTCACAGTCAGAAAAAAAAATAATAAAATTATGTTTTTCTTCCTTTGAGAGTGAAATTATCAAAGAATTAAATTCCTAATTCTTAGTTTGAAAGCATTCTCTGTTGAAGGGTTGCCAGATCATCTGGTTTAAAGATCATAAACCAAAAACAGGGAGAGCAGCAGGGGTCTTCAAATCACGCATCAACAGTTATAACACCTGGACAGCAGGCTGAGCAGGCACATAATCCACAGGATGAGATTGCTATATTTCTTTTTTAAACAACCATTGTTTCTACATTTGATCTGTCCATGTAAATTGGCATATGCATATTTTATGCAAATCTGTGCCCTCTTTTGCCATCCCTTTAGTTGATGTCTTTCTTCTTTTTGGCAACATGTAGTCATTCTCCCCAGAAACTCATTTCCATGGTTTATTGTGACAAAAACCATGACAACTAAAACCCATTCATATTTGTGTCACATAGAGATGGCATAGGAATGCTAAGAAGAGTCAGGAACCCTTGTTCTAAGACAGATGCAGTCTGATGGTGGAGAGTTTTGCACTGTTCTAGAAGATGGCTGTGTTTTGATAAAGGTTTTGCCCCAAAGGCTTCAACTGGCAAATCCAGTTAGTAGTTGTACTACAATAAAGAACTGGATCGCAGTATTAGTCAATAGGTAAACATGGTTTGGAGAGTGAAAGTCAACTCTCCTTTCATAAAGAAAAGCTGTGCTTCCTAAAGCTTTCTCAGAGTGCCAACAACAATATGAGTAGGAGCCAACCTGTCAATATATTGTACACTCATTTTTCAGAAACTCTTGCAGAAAAGTCATTCAACAAAAGCTTTTAAGAAAAGAGTTGTAGAATAAGGTGATTGATTTTCCTTTTATAAAATGTGTAATGCCTTATTAGAAGACTGTCTCCAGGCGCGAAAGGAAACAGGCCTCATGGGCCTTTGTTAGTTGTAGAGAAGATTTCAGGAAACATAGCTTGCATGACAAAGGTGAGAGGGCCCTCAACCCCCTTTTGTGTCTGGCTACCCTTCAACCATTTTGTATGGAGATTAACCAGGGCCTATCATTACGCAGAGGGAAACAGCAACTTTAAACAACAGAATCTAGTGAGCAGCTCTGAGTTTTTGGAGGTGGTGCCAGATGATTTGTTTACACATTAAATATATTACAAGAACCAGCATAGTGGAGTGGTTTGAATGCTGGACTGTGACTCTGGAGATCAGGGTTTAAATCCCTGCTAAGCCATGGAAACCCGCTCAGGCAAGTCACTCTCTCTCAGCCTCAGATGAAAGCAAAGGCAAACCTTTCTGAACAAATCTTGCCAAGAAAACCCTGTGATAGGTTTGCCTTAAGGTCCCCATAAACTGGAAGAAATTTGATGGCACACAACAAGAACAACATAACTTCAGGATTGTAAATTAACATAGCTCATGGGCTGAGTATGCCTTAATCTGGCCTTGGCTGAAGAATGGTGCTGCTTGTGCCAGAGGGCTAGGCCTACCCCATTAAGTTAGGCTGCTGCCATCATCCACAGTACAGGATGCTGTACCATAGTCAGTAGAACATTAAGAATCATCTCTCAGTCCAGCCACCTTTTGTAGGTGGAATGGGAGGAATGGTAAGAGTTGACAACATCTTGCCCTTCATCAAAAGCAAAATGTCCTGGGCTATCCCTAAAATAAATATATAGTCCTAAACCTATAATCCTGCACATAAAGACTGAGATTCATTAAGCAGGCTGGCAGAGCTTGTCTGCCGGTATATTTGTATCATTGCTCAGAGGCAGAAGCAGCTCTTTCTTCCCTGTTCCTTTCTTGGGTATGGAATAGCAGCTGGCATGGAAATCCCAGATGCATCTCCATCCCCTGGCTGTGGCCGTGCATCCACTTATGTACTGGCTGCCATTGGGCACATGGGGCAGAAGAAGGAGCCTGCACTCTCTATAGAAAGTCCATCCTCTTAGCTGGTAGCTGGGAAAAGCATGGGCATACCCCACAGCTGATCCACTGATGGAGCTGAATCTGTGATACCTCCATCTGCTATTGTGCACTTTGTACAAGGGGCTTTGCACAAAGGGATATGGAATACTTGGTTCTTCAAAACAACAACAACAATAACAACCCCAAATTACATATACTGGTGTAAAGACAAAGGAAGGACCATGAATGACAGAGAATGTACCCAATGGACTATAAATCAAAGAAGTCATATATGTTCATAATATAGAAGCTTATCACTTGGCTTTTTAAATCTGCTTACTTCTATCCAGCTTAATCTTAATTCAGGTGGCCTCCTGATCTTATCAAACATTTTATGCCACCGAATTTGCTGCCTAAATACAGCCCATGTCCATCCCCGCTTCCAGGAGCACTCCTTGTGGCTCTTTTCGGATCTGGGAATTTTCCAGCTTAAGAAAATGGCCACAAGGAGCAGCTCTGGAAGCAGGGATGGACACGGGCTGTAGTCAGGTGGCAAAAAAGTCTAATAAGATCAGGATGCCGCCCGAATTAAGATTAAGCCAAATAGAGGTAAGCTGATTTTAAAAGCCAAGTGATAAACTCCATAGGCTCAATATTCTGAATATATAAATAGTCTGCTGGATTATATTTTATTCATGGTCCCTTTGACTATAGTAACTGGGGGTTATAGATGTAGCCAATAGGATTCTAGCTATATACTATTTAATCCTAAATATATCATTTAGAGTGGTTTGAGCATTGGACTGTGACGCTGGAGGTGAGGGTTTGAATCCCTGCTCAGCCATAGAAATCCACTGGGTGACCTTGGGCAAGTCACACTCACTCTCAGCCTCAGGGACAAACCCCCCTTTGAACAAACTTTACAAAGAAAACCCCATGATAGGGTCACCTTAGGGTCATCATAAGTCGGAAACAAGAACAAATGTCATTTAGAAGCCCTATGGATTTCAAATGGATTGGAGTATTTTGAAAAACCTCCACTTGGAAGATAATTTCTCATCAATTGATCCTTCCCAGTGTTACCTGGTTTATTCTGACAATTAAAGGGAGGCTATGCAACAGCCCTGGAACAGCGGGTTAGGCTTGTGTAATTTCTTCACATGGTTTAGTTGCCCAACATTGGAAGCAAAATGCACTTCTCAGTGGACTTTTTGTCTGAACTGGCACAAGTTGTTGTACATCTCTTAAACCACTCAGTCTAATATATCTAGTTGTGCTGCTGTGTCCTGGTTTGAGTTTCTGTGTTTAAATAATCAAAACTGGTAAGTCTGTCATTAACATGTGCATGTCTTTGGGAGACACTAAAAATACTACACTAAAAATATGGCTGCCACATGAAGAAAAAAAAATGGGTAACAGCCTTTCATTAGAAAGGGGGTCTGTTCTATCTGTTTAAAGGAATTATTTATGGAGTCTGCAGTGTCATTCAAGATTTGCTATGGCCCATTAAATATCCACCTGGACGTTGCATCATTTAACAACTGGAATGTGTAAGCTTTTTTGCTTTTCTAAGACTGCACATGGTGGACATTCTGCATTGTGTATATATACATTTGTAAATTCATCTGAGATGAACCGCGCAATGGAATAAAAGATGTATACATCCACATGGTGCAAGCCCTTGCTCATTATTTCAAATAATTTCATTATTTGTTATATACATTTGCAGACTGTTTGTTTGCCTTATTATACCCATAGCTTTTTGTTTGTTATCTCATGACAGCATCACAGAGAAGATTTGCTTAGATGATGGTATCTACTCCTCATGTAACCAGACATCATACAGACTTCCCTCTATCCTAGTATAAGACAAAAAACAAAACAAAAAAACTCTTTCTCCCTCTTTCGTTCCTCTTATTGGGCTCATTCTCACTACAAAATAACCTGGTATGGAAATAACCCAGGATAGTATTTTGTGATCAAATATGTCCGGGGCCATTTACTCCCCTTTTACTCCCCTTTGTCATTCACACTTGGGGGGGGGGGGAGGAAGAACAGCTACCATGGAGAGAGGAAGAGGAGGAGGAAAGAAAAGGCAAACTCCTTCTGAACAAACCTTGCAAGAAAACCTCATGACAGACTTGAAGGCACACAACAACAACAACAACAACAACAATAGAGGAGGGGTGGGGACATGGCAGGAAGGCTTGGGCCCCGGCCTCTCCTCCTCCACCTCCTCCACCTCCTCCAGATGGGCTGCTCTCCAGTGTGCCCCTCACCTCACCATCCAGCGGCAGTGACGGCAGTGCTCCATTTTCCTCTCCTCCCCTTACCCTGACCCACCCTTGGCTGCCTCATCCAGGGAGCTCAGCCAGAGAGCTCCCAGGCCCTCCTCCTCATCCCCTCCAGCTGAGAGAGTGTGATTTGCCCAGGATCACCCAGTGGGTTTCCATGGCTGAGCTGGGAAAGGCAGAGGAAGAAAGAGAAGCTATGCTCCAAGGACTCTGGTGAGGCCTCCAGCTTGCCTTGGCTCTCTCTCCAAGGAGGAAAGCCTCTCAACTCCCTCCCTGCTGAGGGGAGGAAAGGAGGATGGACTGCCCCACCTGCCAGAATGGCACCAGAGCACCAGGGCCGGCTGAGAGAAGCCAGCAAGAGCCAGCGCAGCCCCCTGATGTGAATCTGACCCATCATTCCCACTTGTTGAACAAGGTTCAGATTTGGGTCTTTTCAAAAGAGCCACCCAAAAACTAGTGTCAGGAAAGAGCAGTTCTTTTGTGTTTGCCTCACTTCATCATGAATGAAACTGAACACAGTAGGATCGGAACCGGTTTCAAGCGGGAACAACGGTCATATAACCTGATCAAAAATTCGCTTTAGTTCCTAGTGGGAATGAGCACATTGTGTATCTGGTTGGGGAATGAAGTACAGATGCTTAATATGGAACACCCTGAAATCTGCTTTAATTTCTTGAAGATACTTTTCTTAGGACCAGACGCTGTCATGTAGGAGCAAAGTGCCTTCTGCAGAGGCAGGGAAGTGGAGGGGCAGCCACACGCTGGCCGCCTCAACCCCTCCCCGAGGGCGTCATCATGCACGCTGTTACACACGGCGAGTGCCCTGATGATGTCCTCCCGATGCAGCATCTTCACGCGCTGAGTCGGAAGAGACACAGAAGAGTTGCGCATCGGCTCTTCTGGCACCCTTTCTGCGGCTTGAGAAAGGAGTGCTATTTTGGTGCTCCTTTCCCAGTCACCAAAAGGGTGGATTGGGGCCAAGGCATGGGACAGCCTCGGCCCCAATCCTCCCCTTCCCAGGGCGGCCCACGGTCGCCCGTCTGCATCCCCCTGTAGTTTCCCATTCTGAGATGTTTTTTCCCCTTTAAAAAGTAAAGGAGAGGACAGTAGAGGTGGATCATAAGTGTGGAATGGAGGTATGCAGGTTCTATCCAGGGACCCCATGGACTTCAGATGTTGTTGAATCCTGAACCATTGGTGAAGTACAGTGGGAGCAGCAGTTCATTACATTTGAAGAACTCTCACCATGTTCCTAAGCAGGATTATCTTCCCCTTTCATCCACTTGTGACTGTTTTCACTCTCACAGCTGAAGTGAATCTAAAAACACACATAACTTAACACAAAACATTGGATTACACATCACATCAGAACAGTCTGTTTGACCATCTAAAGCAGGAGAGGAAATGATGTGACCTTCTGGATGTTGTTGGACTGCAAGTCCCAGTAGTCCTACAAGTCAGTATGGCCAATGATGAGTAATGGTGGAAGATGTAATCCAACAATATCTGAATACCTACATGATTCTCATCCCAATCTGAGTCAATATTTTCTGCCCTGATCCCTCCAGGATCTCAGCCAGAGAAGGATTTTTACCATCACCATTACCTCCTATTTAATTCTTTCACTGAAGATGTCAGACATTGAACCTGGGACTTTCTCTGTGCTAAGAGATGTATGCAGAGCTGCAGCCCCTCCCATCCTTGAAATAAAGTAATTGATCATATTGAATGAATTGTGCACTGACAGAATAACATGATCTGTTAAAAGTTGTGCTGACAGCCAGATTTTCCACTGAGATCAGCTCCTCAAGATCAGAAAAAGAGAATACAAAATAAAATTCCTCTGGCTGGTTTCATTAACGCCTTGAACATTTGGTCCTCAAACACAGTAGTGAAGGCACAATTCATTACTTACCTCTGGAAGTTCATAATTACAGAGTTTAAGAACAAGTTCAATACTTACTAGGCTCAAGGCCAAAATCCCTTTGCAAACTGGTACACTCAAGAGTCAAGGATACAGTACTTTCAAATTTTGCTCAGCTTAAGGGAGCCTTCAAGACATGCTGAGCTCAAAAGTTTGTTGGTGGTGGTAGTGTTGTTGTTGTGTGCCTTCAAGTCATTTACAACTTATAGTGACCTTAGGGCAAACCTATCATGGGGTTTTCTTGGCAAGATTTGTTCGGAGGGGAGTTGCCATAGTTTTCCCCTGAGACTGAGAGCATGTGACTTGCCCAAGGTTACCCAGTGGGTTTCATGGCTGAACTGGGAAGTGAATACTAGTCTTCAGAGTCATAGTCCAGTACTCAGACCACTATGCCATGCTGGGCTTAAAATTACCTTGTGCCTTTAACTTGTGCTAGGGTTTCAGTCTTTGAGATCTAAAAGAGTGAGAATCTAGAACACTTCTGGAATTTGCTAGACTTGAGTTCAGCATTCACACTGGGCTAAACTCAAGGCCAGAATGCCTTGTAAGTCTCTGGAAATCCTGAAAATGAAAAGATCAGGTTTTCGTTCAAATTAACCCCTTTTTAAATTCGAATTTAGTTATCAGATGAGGCGGAACAGGACAAATCCCGTAAATTAAAGTCTTCCGCTCATCCGGTTTATTTCCACTTTCTCCCCACGACTCCCCATGTGATAACGTCCATTCGGGCTGAGATTCCAGAATGTCCTGGAGTTGTGCT
This sequence comes from Phrynosoma blainvillii, assembly GCA_026167975.1. Classification (NCBI taxonomy): domain Eukaryota; kingdom Metazoa; phylum Chordata; class Lepidosauria; order Squamata; family Phrynosomatidae; genus Phrynosoma; species Phrynosoma blainvillii. The sequence continues at coordinate 358,182,716 of JANUYF010000002.1, forward strand.
AGATTTGTTACTAGCTCATCCATGTGTTATTTGATTCTGGGAACAACAGTGCAAGACTGAACACAGCATAACAAAAGCCATTACAAAACAATGCCTTTCTCCAATTTGCCCTTAGGAAATGGGAGCCATTTTGCATAACATAAAGCTGTTTGAAAACTTTATATTAAGTTCAGTATGCTTTGGATTCAACCCCAAACCTAAGCTGTCTTTCCTTTTTGATAAGTCTTTCATGTTCCAGATCCACACCCACCTTGTCAGATATCAACAGTGCTGGAGGAAACAGAAGTTGATAAAAGTTCCTTTGTAAGCCGGAATAATTTTTATCAAGCCCTTTCCTCTCAGAGCTACCCAGCCCTTCCCTGAGATTAGACAAATCCCTCTTTGCAGTGATTAACTTCAAAAAGTATAGAAGAAAGAATCAAAGGGACTGGATTGCTTTTGCCTTCCACTTGCATTTTATGTTTAAGAATATGCCATAGCTGTAAATTGTGGAGGACTCCAAGATATGGTCCTGATGTCCTGCTTATAATTATATACAGGTTTTCATGCTCAACAGCTATAGTCCATTTGAACAACTATCCGGGTGGCTACTGGTCTTGGATCTTAACCTATATTCTAGTCTACATATCCTACTTTTATATATTCTAGTCTGCATTCTAATCTTCCCCTCCCCTTTAATGGTAGGATTCCCAGGTCAAAAGCATCTATGGACAATGCTTGGTGATGTCATGGGGGCAAGGCCTCATGATGTCACTGAACATGATACATTAAACACTAAGTACACTTGCTCAGAGTATGTCATTCAAATAATTTGTAAGCCGCCCTGATTGGATTACCATTGGGTGGGGTATAAATAAATTTTATTATTTATTATATTATTATTTTAAAAAATTAATCAATGAGACAAAAGAGGGAGTGAAGAAGACAAGGGGCTTATCTACACTGGCAGGAAACCCTGTACTCAGTCTGTAACTGCAGCATAGTTTCCTGGTTAGCAGTAACTCTGATAATGCTACACTCACCATGGTGAAATCGGAATAACCCAGAAGAAAAATGCAATCCTACAATGATCATGTGTCTTATAGTGCGACATATTTCTGAATCAAACTTGCCAAAAAAAAAAAAATGATAGGTTTGCCTTAGGGTCCCCGTAGGTGGGAAATGACATGAAGACATACAACATACATACAAGGTATGAGAGTAGGGATAGAAAATGAGTGAGGTATAATTCTGGAGTGTGCTGAATGTTGACTGTCTGAGGAAAGTAGTGTTAAGGAAAATGCAACATGGGACATACAGTAATAGAAATAAAATATGTATGTGATAGTCACAGTGACTAAGCAGGAACAATCATGAAGCTACACAGGTGAAAAGGATAATGTAATTTGGAAGCCTTGAGAGCCAAGGACAAAGTTATAGAGTGTATATTGAAAACACCTGTTATAGATTGCAAACACCTGAGATTCATTAAGTAGTCAAGGTAAAATGATGAAATACTTGGGTTGGTCTTAAGTATGGGATGATCTATGTAAACCAATCAAAATGAATGTACACGCCCACTGGGTGGAAACTGACTAGTGGGTGGTGACTAACAATGGCTATAAGTGCAATGTTTGCCAATGCATATTGTGGTGTAGTGTGGAGTTGTTTGGAGTAGAGATTGTGATTTGTAGGGCATATAGTATTTATATATAGTAGAATAAAGTAGATCTTTTATATAAGACTACTGAGTTGTCTGGTGTCTTGAGGGAAGATACAAGAACCAGAAGAATCCTGGAGAAGTTTGGAGACATCTCAGGAAGAAGAGTGAGAAGGCTTGGAGAGTTTGTCAGGGTCTTCAGCCTACTCTCTGAAACTCTGCTGCTTGGGAAAGAAGCATCAACCACTGATCAAAGCTGGTCAGCTCTGCTGCATAACAAGGTGGTGAGTTAGAGCCAGAGGTGAAGAGCTACAACTCCCATCATCCCTGACAAGTAGGACTTTATCACATGGCAAAAAAAAAAAAAAAGACGGGAGCATAGTGCTATGCTCCTGTCAATATCATGCAATAACACAAATATTTTCATACTAACTCACGTGACGTTGCCTTTATCACGCAAGTATCCTGAAGCAGCAAAATCATGCGACTTTTTATTCACAGGGAAATCTCTTTATTCACAGAATAATTGTGCGATAATGGCAACATCATGTGAAAATATTTGCGTTATTGCACAATATTGACAGAAGCATAGTGCTATGCTCCCGTCTTTTTTCCTGTGTGATAAGGTCCTTAGAGACCTGTCACAATGCCATGATTTTAGCACAGTCCCTCCACTTCAACTGCTATGACTCCATGCTATGGCACCTGGGTCTTTGTTTAGAATTTAGAATTCTTTGTCAGAGAGCTCTGGTGCCTCAACTGGCTACAAACTTTGATGGAGACATGGCAATTAAAGTGGAATTATAGTGCAATAACTGTGTAGTGTGAAAGGGCCCTTAGGATTAGAAAGGAGAATTACTTGGAACTGTGAGAATTGGAAAGGAGGGGGGGTGCATATTTTAGGAGCTTTGGGGAGTTTTCATTGGCAGATAGTACTATCTTTCTCCCCCCCTGTTACCGCCAAGTGACACACCACTGCTGGATGAGCTAAGTTTATACATTCCTTTCTGACTGGTCAAAGGCCTATGGAAACATTAGATATAATATTAATACTGGAAATAAAAAAGTCACACATAGCAGTAAAGCAAGCAAGCTTCATGTAAGATATAATGTGTAAATGTACTGAATTAAGAGCAACAGAGTCAAGCATGACATTCCAATTTTTTTTTAATTGCTGTATCTTCAAATGTTTATAAAAGAGAAGAAGTCCCTTTGTTTACTCTGTGTTGGAAATCAAGCATTCAGTATTTGCTTTTGTTGCTTTTTTTTCCCCTCTCTATGCAACTGGCTCCAGATGGCATGGGCTCTGGCTAATGCTGGGAGTCATGGAATCTGAGGCTGGATATTGCTGAGAAAAGATCCATCACATTACCTTTGTCCAGGGAAAGCAGCACAACAAAGAACCCACTACCATGCCATCCATTATCCAACTGCCATACGAGAACTTTCCTCATTTCTTCTCATGCTTGCCAACCCTTGCCTCCAAGAGCAATTTGATGGATTACTTCTTGAATCCCACTCTGATCATGATTCAGTCACTGGAATGCTCTAAAATAGCCTGCACCCTCGTACTCATGGAATTCACTTGAATACAGTTGGGCCTCCATATCCATGGATTCTTTATCCATGAATTCAACTATCCATTGCTTGAAACTGCTAAATATATATATATATATATATATATATATTCCAAAACACAAACCTTGATATATATATATATATATTTTCCAAAACACAAACCTTGATATATATATATATATTTTCCAAAACACAAACCTTGATTTTGCCATTTTTTAGAAGGAACACCATTGTACTATGCCATATAATGGGACTTCAGCATCCATGGATTTTGGTATCCATGGGGGTATCCTGGAACCACACCTCAGCAGATACCAAGGGCCCACTGTATATATTGAGAGCCAGTGTGAGTGTCCTGGGATTTTGAGGGACAAGTGCTTTTACTTTATATTACACTTTACTGCTGTTGGCTTCCATATCAGTGGGGTGAGGGATCTCGTCCAAGTGTTCTGTGTTTCTTACAACCTTATTGCACAAGAAAAAAAAAAGCAGAAATGGAGCCAGAGACTAGCAGCTTTCTCTGTGCCTTACCACATGACATTGTAATGCTTCAGTTCTCTTCTCACAGGAAATAGTTATAACAGGAAGCATATTGTCTAACTGGGAAAACCCGTTCAAGAAAAGACACACTTTGACAATTGTCTCCTGCGAGAAGAGAACTGAAGTGCTACAACATCATGTGGCAAGGCATGGAGAAAGCCGCTGCTCTCTGGCTCTGTTTCAACATTGTTTTCTCATAAGGCTCTTTGAATTGTAAAGATGTTTTCAAAGATGATGAATCCTATTCCCAAAATAAGTCCAACACTTTTGCTAGCTTTTTTAAAATTCAAGCTAAAATGCAGAGTAGATTTATCGTCATGTTGAAATGCAAGCCCTCGGCTGCTACTGCCTTGTGCACTGAGAAAATGGTGCCACTGCTATTATTGTATTTGGAAACTGATTAGCCTTCATTGCCTGTCATCTGATTTACATCTACTGTATCAGGGACAAAAACATTTCAGAAAGTAACTGGCTTGTCCAGGAAATATGTTCTAGTCTTCTGCCTAGTATATACTTTTTGTGAGTGGGTTCTTGCTATTGTATGCCTTTAAGTCATTTCTGTCAAACCTATCATGGGGTTTTCTTGGCAAGATTTGTTCAGAGGCAGTTTGCCAATGCCTTACCCTGAGGCTGAGAACATGTGACTTGCCCAGTGGGTTTTCATGACCGAGCGGGGAATCAAACCCTGGTCTCCAGAGTTATAGTCCAACACTCAGACCACTACACACTGGCTCTCACCTCATGATATGGTGCACATTTCTATATTGTACAGATTTGTTGAGCAGAGTACATTTTCTTGTAAGACATACATGACCATTATATGTCTACAAGTCTCACATGAATAGTTATGTGCTGTCTACTACTTTTTCCAAACCTTTCTTAAAACCTCTTCTAGGAAACTGTAGGGTAATACATTTATTACCATCAGGACACATTAATGATGATCATAAATGATTGATTATTATTACATTTATATCCTACTTTTCCTCCAAAGAGTGAGGAGACATACACTCCATATTTTATGCTCACTTACCTGTGAGGTTAGAGTTTTTAATACATTTTAATACATTGTAAATTTTAATGCATAATTGTTATTTTAAACTTTATATTTATTCATTTTAATGTTGTTGTTCATTGCTGTGTGTCTTCAATATGAGTCTGATTTCCGGTGAGTCTCTCATAAGGCTTTGTTGCCAAGATTCATTCTGAGGTGTTTGCCATTGCCCTCCTCTTACACTGAGAGAATATGAGTTGCACAAAATCACCCAGTGGGTTTCCATGTGTGAGTGGGGACTCAAACCCTGGTTCCCAGAATCCTAGTCCAACATTCAAGTCATTACATTACGCTTGCTCTCTCTGCTACCCAACACTTTGGACAATGGTCTATTGCAAGGAGCTGGGATGATGCCAGCTACTATTCTGAAGAGCTGAAAAAGCTATAAGGAAAATGGCAACTGGAGAGCTGTGAAGAGAGCCAATAATAGAACCTGCTATGGCTCATATATCTCCAGCTGAGAAACTGGAAGCATATTGTTACTAGTTCTGTCAGCTTAGATTCCCTGTAATATCCGCTGTAAACAACCATAGTTTCTCTTGATATGGTTTTCTTGTTATTGTTGTTGTTGTTGTTGTGTGCCTTCAAGTTGTTTCTGGCTTATGCCAACCCTAAAGTGAACCTATCATGGGGTTTTCTTGGCAAGATTTGTGCAGAGGGAGTTTACTTTGCCTTCCTCTGAGGCTGAGAGGGTGTGACTTGCCCAAGGTCACCCACTGGGTTTCAATGTGCAAGCAGAGATGTAAACCCTAGTTTCCAGTGTCCTTGTCCAACAGCCAAACTACTGTACCAAGCTGGCTCACTCATGGGTAGGCAGTGGGATTTTAATAAAATGGAGGCGCATACAATTTTATGAACCACGAACTGCAGTCTGGAGTGAGACTGGGAGACCATGTTTTGCCACTTCATCTGCTCTTTAGAGTAACTAGTTTTGGATGTCAGGAAATCTGAAGGAGTTCATATATAAATCAACCAACATTTTACCTTTCTAGAAGTATGTCTGGATGGGAAACAGTACAGGGCCTACTCAACACTGGTGTCAATTCTGGAATAATCTTCCTTAAGAGTATGGTGTCCAGCACTCCCCTATCCATCCCAAAAAGGAAAAAGAAAAGTGAAGTTATTGTCATCTCTTAAAAGAAAAACAGTAACATTGTAACAGTAACATCTTACTGTTTTTTTTAGAACTGTTATTAGGTTGAGTGAATTGGCATGGATATTAAACCAGCATTTACCCATGTCATTCTGAGCCCAGTTCCTCATCCTTCCCCCTCCCCCATTTTTTCTAGACATCATATGGAGGAGATATCTCTAAAATACAGCCCCCATATACAGCATTTGATACCAATTATTTTATGGCTGCTTGATTGAAAGAGAGGTGGCAAGACCTTTTCTGTATCACTTCAGGCAGCAAAATATTTGGGTCCTTTTGTCATGCTTGTGGGTTAGTTATGCTTAAATAGTTATGCTTAAACAGTTATTTAAATGTTTGTTATCCAGCCTCTGCCAGAAGAATGCAGCCAGCACTGCAAAATAAGTCAATCTAATTATTTCTCTTAATTTCACTCAAACTCCAGTCTTTCCTTTTTATTTCTTTCAGACATCTCATGTTGTTGCTGTTGCTTATTTATATGTACAGCACTATCTTAATTAATAAGAAAGTTAGAAGCAAAGAACTTTGCTTTTGCTTCATTAAGAAGCATTAAGAAGGTGAAGGGTATCTGTATGTATATATTTTTATTTACTTTACTCATTTAGTTCAATCACCCTCACTCATCCAGAAGTCTCCTGTCTCCTAAATTGATGCTTTTTCTTTCTTTCTCTTATGCCTGGCACTCCCTCCTAGAATGTCTTTGTAGAACCACCTCCCTTACTTTTTTCAAGAACCTAGAATAACTGGATCATAGAATTATAGAGCTCAAAGGTACCCTAAGGGTAATCTAGTCTTGTCAGTGCAGAAAACCCATTGCTTGAGTATTCCAAGCAGATGACCATTCAACCTATGTTTAAAACTCTCCAGTGGAGGAGAATCCAGCACTTTTGACAAATGGAAGATGGAAGTGTTGAATTCCAATAACAAATATAAAAATATCTCCCTTACTTTCTTCTTTGGGTTACCCTGCCTATTAACTTCTGTTGTCCAGTTGTCCATTCCCAAGCATAAAGAATATTTTATTTATATCCCACCTTTCTCCTAAAATGTGAGTCAAGGAAGCTTATATGATATGTTAAACAAAACAGGAAAAATGAAAGTTTAAAGAATATTAAATAATTAATCCAATTAAAACATTAAGGCATTAATTTAAAACAATTTTTAAAATATAAAACACTACATATCATAAACAATACACCTGTTGTAAATCCTTGTACCCCAACCAGTTAAAGGTTGAAGACCTGTTTAAATCACCCACAAGCAAAAAGAGAGCCGGAGGGGGGGGGGCGTTCTATAGCCTAGGAGAAGCCACTGAGAATGGAACAGGGGTCCTGCTTATCAAATTTGCAGATGGCACCAAATTAGGAGGGGTAGCTAATACCCCAAAGGAAAGGATCAGAATTTAAAATGACCTTAATAGATTAGAGAGCTGGACCAAAACTAAGAAAATGAATTGCAACAGGAAGAAATGTAAGTAACTAGATTTTGGGCAGAAAAAAAATTGAAATGTACAGATGTAGGATGGGCTACACCTACCTTGACAACAGTACATGTAGAAAGGATCTAGGAATTTTAGTAGACCACACGCTAAACATGAGTCAGGACTCAAGAGGGTGATGGCATTTTTAGCAGCAGCTAAAGAAAACAATATGATTGTAGGCTGCATCAAAAGGAAGAAGTTTAGCATCTAGTTTGAGAGAATTCAAAGATATAGCCATGTTAGTCTGTAGAATCTATAGAATCAGGGTGTAGCACCTTTGAGACTAACTGAAAGAAAGAAGTGGACAGCATGAGCTTTCATAGACCTCAGTTTACTTCCTCAGATGCATTAGGAATCTAATCTGTGTTATGATATTCTGTGGGCTCAGAGCCACATGCTGCTATCCTCTTATATCTCTTTCCACACAGAAGCCACCACTGAAGGTCCTCTGGATCCCTCTTTCACTCCTACTGAGCTGGATGGGACTTCTTGAGACCACCTTTTTCAAATAGCTGCCACCACCTGGTGAATTACCTGATCCTCCCCCTTAGCAACACACCAGGACTTTGCTAGGAGAAATTCCTCAGATCTACATCTGAGGAAGCAGACTGAAGTCTAAAAAAGTTCATGGTGCCAACTTTTTTTGTTCAGTTGGTCTCAAAGGTGCTACAAGATCTCTCTATAGACTGAGGGAAGTAATAATATCAATCTATTCTGCGTTGGTCAGACCTTTCCTGGAATACTGTGCCCAGTTCTGGGTGCCACAATCCAAGAAGGATGTTGACAAGCTGGAGTGTATCCAGAAGAGGGTGACCAAAATGACGGAGGGTCTGAAAACCATTCCTTATGAGGAGAGACTTAGGGAACTGTATGTGTTTAGCCTGAAAAAGAGAAGGTTACATGGTAACATGATAGTCATGTTTAAATATATGAAAATGTGTCATATTGAGGATAAAGCAAGCTTGTTTGCTGCTGCTCTAGAGAGTAGGACACAGAGCAATGGATTCAAGCTATATAAAGATTCAACGTTAGGAAGAACTTCCTCATGATAAGAGCTGTTTGACAGTGGAACACACTGCCTTGGATTGTAGTGAAGTCTCTTTCTTTGGAGGGTTTTAAACAGAGGCTGGATAACCATACATAGTGGGACAGTGGGACAGACAGGCAGTCATCCACTGAAGATTATAATACTCAGCAGGCTCACATGTGGAGATAGACCGTCTGGACCTGAGTTATATAGAGGTTTATAAAGCATAACCATCACTTTGAATTGTGCTCAGAAAATGACCAGTAGCCAGTGAAGCTGTTTCAACAAGTAAGTTCAATGTCTCCTATTATCAGCCTCAGTCAGTAATCTGACTGAAGCATTTTTGACCTCCTGACATTTCCAAACTCAAACTGAATTTCAATAAGAAATGTTTTAAAAATGTAAAAGCTCTCCCCTACTATTTGCACCCCCCCACACACACACTTTAGCAGTCATCAAGGAGGAACAAAATGCGGCCTGCAGGCTGCATGCTTTTCCTGACCATTTTCACAATCGACACACACCCCACCCCATGAGATACAACTGATACAATTATCAGTGAGAAGCATTAAAAAAAAAAGTTTGCCACCAACCCAGCCCAAGACTAGGAAATCCTTGTAAACATAAGAAAGAAAAGAAATGGAGTAGACCTATCATATTGCCCCAAAAGTGCACATCTTTTACAAAATGGTTGCAGATCAGCAGACTCCACTATTTACTCAGTCCCTGTCTAGTCATCCCTTTTAAAATTTAAAAAGAAAAAACAGAATTAACCAGACAACCAGCCCAATATTGGAAAGCCTTCCTAAAAATAGAATTCACCTGCTCTAAAGCAATTTTTTAGTTTAAAAAGGAAGGTGTTAGCATCCAAACACCCCCTAATATATTTATCAATCCAGCTATAGTTTAAGTAGTCACCAGGCTGAGTGGACATGGTTAGGATGGCATACATATCGCCTGAACAGATAATGTGAATGACAGGTAGACCCAGCCATGTGGAAAGTCATGGTGATGGAGGGGCTTGCTGAAAGATTGCCGCCACACAGAGATACACTCTGGGCTCATCCCCACTATGATTTAAACCAATTTGTTGATCGGTCTATATGTGCCTTGTCAGGTCTGGAAACGATTTTAGACCTGACTGCATTTGGTTTGAATCACAGAGAATCAAGGTGAAGTGAGGCAAATGCAAAAGAATTGCATTTTTTGAAGATGGATCTTTTGGTAGTTCTTTTGAAAAGAATTGTTTTTCAAGTGTGTTCAACAAATGTGAACAACATTTGGAGCTCAATCGCAGGGTTGGCAGAGGGGTGTAACCCATCCTGCCCCAGGTCTTGGGAAGTCCACCATTTCCCCCCCTCTCAGCACTGCCTCAGTGCTGTCTTTTGACTACTGTGGGGGCTTGCAATTTTAGATTTTAAACACTGCTAAGTGGTCCCTGTAAATCTCACTGGTCCTGTTTCAGTTGTTTTTGCATTTTTCCCAGTTGTGCCGGAATATTTTCAAGCAGTAGGACAACTGTGGGAGTGCTTTCCTTGGGGAAGGGGGGGTTTAGCATGATTTTTAAAAATAATAATAATAAATAAATGATGGGTTTTTCGCTCACATTTCTGTGGGTTCTCTAGAGCAAGTAATGGGTCTCTGGTTGTGTCACCAATGACACATAGATGCACATCATATGATTGACATATTTTTAAAAAAGGTTGGAATGGATTGATCACATTCAACATGGAACATGCATTTTGTAGCGGCGCAAATCTAGTGTGAACAACAATTGTGTTAAAAAGACAAAAATGCATGGAATAATGAAATAATTCACTTCCAATAGTGGGAACTATACATTGGTATAAATTGATTCAGAGACCACATGTCAATGCAACTCATAAACTGGTTTAAACGCAAATGGGAATGAACCCTCTGAATTTCTGATGGAAACAGAAAGCCAAAAGATGAGTTCTGCCAGATCAAACAAGACCAGAATTTCCCTTTCATCTCTTGTGTATTCCTAAACACCCCTTCCTGCCCACTCAGTCCTGGGGACTCCAAATCTTGCCTAGATGTTATAAAGTCCATGAAGCATAATCAAGCAAAATCAGACCTTCTCAACTCCCTAATATCAGAACAAACTCTTTACTTTTGTAAACCTTCTCAGGTTCCATTGAGGAGTAATCAAGCTTTTGGCTTCCCACAGAACCTCTATGGATTGGGGATGGCTTTGAGAGTATAAATAGCACCCCAAAACAAACTTTTTTCTGTAGTTCCCCTCTCCCCCATATGCATGGTGACTATTGCCTTCAGGCCTCGGTCTGAGTTCTTTGTCCATTTCCTTTTTGACTCCTAAAATCTGCACTTTCAAGCCCTGCAGCTCAAGTCTTCATATTTCCTTGCTTTTCATGGACCCTTTTCTTCAAGACAGGTAGCTATTACCTCATCCAACCCTAAAACTCTACTACCCCATTTCACTTTTTCTATTTTATTTAGCTCTGTATACTGGTTGTTTGAATGGGTTATCTCCATGTGTGTGTTCTTTTACATTTCTTCCAATAAAAGTTCATGTAGTTCCCTATGCCTAGAGTCTCTATCAGTTATTCTTGGTATAGCTGGTGATTAGCTCGAGCATAGGTTATCCCTTCTTGCAAAGCCATGCTAAATATCCCCCAAATTAACTAAAGATAGATTGCAACTGTCAGTGGAGGCTCCACAAGCTCCACACATTTAAGGTAATAGAAACCCAAATGTCAAAGAGAAATTATTTTAAAAGATGAAACAAAACAGGAAAATACTAAGCACAGGAGAATCAGTTGGAGGTTTGTGCATGGGAAAATACACACATACACAATTATGAAACTATACAGACAGATACAGTCATACCCAGATAGAACTTGCAAGTTAAGTAATAGAAATTAAGGGTGCTTCCAGATAGGAGAATTGCATTGATAATTTCCCAAAGGGCCTGTGCAGTGAGTCTTGTCTTTTTCCCCCCTCCACATATATTTTTTCATAAGAAAAATTGTGGAAACTGCAGTTGCAGAAAGTGTTACTGTTCACAGCCTATGAATCACAAATTCCCTTCAAAAATGGAAGAGAGAAAGTCTTTGTGTTTCTGGTGTGTACAGCTGTTAAGGAGATGGGCTTGGAATTACAGGGGACACTTGCTTTGCTTTTAAGCGGCCATTGTTCTCCCATGTTTCAGCAGAGATGAAGAGGGAGAGGGAGAGAAAGGAAATGACAAGGGCTGTTAGGGTTCATCTACAGGGAACGTTGAGTATCCCTTATCCAAAATGTTTGAGACCAGAAGAGTTTGGAAGTAGGGATTTTTTTTTTTTCAGATTTTCAGCTTTGCATCTCTCTCTAGCTTTGCGTTGTTGTTGTTAACTGCTCTCAAGTCAACCTCGACTCATGGCGAGCCTGTGGATGAGACATGTCCAAAGACCCCCTGTCTTCCACTGCTCTGCTTAAGTCTTGAAGATTCATGCCCATGATGCTATGCTGTTTGAGTTCCAAAAATTTAAAATGTTCCAAAATCAAAGCCCCAAAGTGTTGTATTGGTGCACAAAAAGTATTGGATTTTTGAAAATTTTAGATTTTTGGATAAAGATACTCAACCTGTATTACAATTTTACTAGTGAAAGAAAGAACATTAGAAAAATGCTTCTTGAGTTTCAGGAAATCCTGATGAGGAGAAATAATAATAATAATAATAATAATAATAATATTTTATTTAATACCCCGCCCTTCTGAAACCAATTGAAGCGGCTTACAAATGACTAGAATAATGAGAACCTTCACCATTGGTGGCTTACCATGCACCAAATTTGCACTTTTTGTACAGGAAACAGTAGGAAATGTTGTTTTCTACACACACATAAAAGAAATCCACACTCAGGTTTTTTGCAGAATAAATCCTAACCTGGAAACAGTGAAAATTGCTGAAATGACTTGTTGCTTCCTTTGAGAATGAAATTAGTGATAATTAAAGGTAGAGGTAAGTGTAGTCCCTTGACATGAATATCTAGCCATAACCAACTGTAGTGGGCTCTCCGTTACTAAGCCAAAGAGCCAGCATTGTCCAAAGATGAATCGGGTGGTCATGTGCCCAGCATGACTGCACTGAACGCTGTTTACCTTCCTACCAAAGTGATACCTATTTATCTACTTGCATTCGCATGCTTTCAAACTGCTAATTTGGCAGAATCTGGGACTAGTGACAGGAGCTCACCACATCATGCAGCAGTCAGGCCTCAAACTACCAACCTTCTGATCTTCCAATCATCAGAACTGATGTCTTAACCACTAAGCCACCACATCCTATCCCTATTTTTTTCTACATTTTCTTGATAGATTGAACATTGGGGAAACACTGGCGAGCTGCAAACTAAAGTCACAGTTCTCTGGACTTCTTCCAAAATTCCATAAATAAAACAACATTATTGTACAGTTTCCTTTCTAAATTCCCAATATATCTATATAACTCTATTGTTGTGAAACACTTCTCTTTCTGGGTGTCTGTCTCTCTTTCTCTCTTCTCCTCCTCTCATTTTTTGAAGATAGGGACAGGAATCATGCAACCCTCCAGAGGTTACTGGACTGCAACTCCCAGCCTTCCTTTCCATTGGCTATGCTAGTAATCAAACAGAGGGCCCTACACTCACACCCTTGCTTTTAGGGAAGCTGAGATTCATAGGCTGTGTTTCTCCGTGTCTTTGTTTCTCTAATTCCTTGAATGCGTGCAGTTTTTGCAACATTAAGGACCTATTGACAGAGATAGGGAGTAACACATTCTCAGTGATGTACCATCCAGGATGTAGGCAATTGAATCAGCTGAAAATATTGGCTCCATTGGTTCCTGCTAATCTTTCAGTTTAGCCTATTGCATTAGCAGCCCAAAATAGTAGAGTAGTTCTTAGGTCATTCTGAGACAGGGTACACAGTGACCTTTCCAGCAGAAGAAGAATCAACTGAAAAATGACCTATTCTCAGAGCTGAACCCCAGGGCCTGAGAAACCAACAGGTGAACACAGTTTAGAAACTTGTTTTGCTTCTTTTTCCCCCTGCAGTGCTAAACCACACCAGTCCTCACTGCTCTGACAGCTGTGTGCTTTATTGCCATCCCACTTTTATTGCTTCGCTTTCTTCCTTTCCTCCAGGTTTTTTTTAAATGGGGGTGGGAGGGTTAAAATTTATAGCTAGCAGAAATAACTGATTACTCTTGGCAAATTAAGTGAAGGGATCAATTGTTCCATATGGAAAGAGCCAAAGAACTCAGGGCTCTATTCACAAGGGAAGACTGATGTGCTAAAGGGCAAAGGAATGCCACTTTTATTGTGTGGTAGAGAATTTTCACATTTAGGTCCAAATTCCTAACGAAAGTGTGGTATTCGAGAGACCTCTCTATACAAGGGCTTGATAGACTGCCTGCGTGAGCAGACGGGACATTCCAAAGGACAAAGGTTCACTGTTCATGTCCTCTTGTCTCAAGCAGTGTGGGACCCTCTGTTGGACTGCTTTCCAGGGTGGGACTCCAAGGGACCCGATTCACCAGTCATCCAAACAACATAGGGGCACACTACATCAATTCCCTATTGCTCTTCTTATCCACTTTATAAAACCAAAACTGTTTTTCTATATTCTCGCTGCTGCTGGTGTGTGTGTGTGTGTGTGGCTTCAAGTCATTTCCCACTTATGGTAACCCAAAGGCAAACTTATCATAGGGTTTTCTTGGCAAGATTTGTTCAGAGGAGGTTTACCATTGCTGTCTCCTAAGGGTAAGAGCATCTGACTTGCCCAAGGTCACCCACTGGGCTTCATGACCAAGCAGGAATCGAACCCTGATCTCCAGGTCATAGGTCATTGCTCAAACCACTATGCCACACTGGCTATGTCCACAATATCTCTACCGTTTACCAGATGTTTTCCACTGTCAATTTTTATAACAAACAACTGGTTCTTTAAAAGGAAGGAGATATTTTACCTAAGAGGAGAGTCTTTTTGGGGAGGTGTTTCTAGGTGTGCACATGTGCATACATAATTACTGGGGAATGTGAGAGAGATATTGTATCTCACGAGTACAGTGGAACATTGGTATCCACTGGAGTTTGGTTCCAGGACCCCCTGTGGATACCAAAACCTGTGGATGCTCATGTCCCATTAAATACAGTGGTGTAATAAAATGATGTCCCTTACATAAAATGGCAAAATCGAGGTTTGCTTTTTTAAATTTACATATTTCTAAAATATCTTCAAGCTTGAACCCATGGATAAATAATCCAACAATATGGGGGGGATGACTGTAATTATCTCACAAGCAACAGGTGAGTAACAACTAATTCCCTGCCATCTCCACTGCCCCACACACAGTGTCTAGGAAAGAAATAAAGCAGGCTTAAGACATCTTCAAAAAAAACCTGTAAAAGAAGTTTCTTAACAATAGGGACAAAGAGCAAAAACATTTCAATTCCACTAACAGAAGAAAAGTAACTTTCCTTGAGATCCAGCTGTCCTAGAAAATACTACATCAATGTTTACCATGACCCCTGTAGTTTTGTGCATAAACTACTGGAGAGAGCAAGATGGCCACTTTAGCTACTGTTTTGAGAAGGTTATGGGGGGTGGCATAATTCGGCTCAGATCAGATAGAGTCCAGAGATGTAACTTGTAGATCTCATGAAGAGTCACCTACTCTTTGTCCAGTAATGTCACTGCTATCTCTAGACAAGTTCCTATCATAAGGTGTGTCCCCCCCCCCTTCCTACTCTCAATTCTCTGCGACATTACATTCCCATGGACATCCAGCAGTTTTGTGGCACCATAAAGACCAAGTTCTTTAAGTGACTTGTTCTTTAAAGCAGTTCTTTAATGCCACAGCTCTGGAAGCACTCTACTGGATTCTGGCCCTGATGCCATTGTATTGGAAGATTGCGTCCTCTTATACATTTGTCGATCTACTGCTCCCCTTTCTAAGTCTTAATGGCTTGGGGATTTGTTGGTGCATTATAGAAAGCACAATTATTCACACAAGTAGAATGAAAATTAAAACTAGGCAGGAACTTTATTTCTACTAAACAGGAGGAGACGAGAAGGAGAAGCATTATGAGGAATGAACAAAGCTAGAACATATCTGGACACAAGTAGTACGTTGTTTGTAATTGATTACTTTCAGCAATAACTTTGTTGCTGTTAACTGCCCTCGAGTCAGTCTCGACTCATGGTGACCCTATGGATGAGACATCTCCAAGACTCTCTGTCCTCCACTGCTCTGCTTAATTCCTGCAACCCCATACCCATGACCTCCTTAATAGAGTCCATTCATCTGGCATGTGGCTTTCCTCTCTTACTACTTCCCTCCACCTTTCCTAGCACTATTGTCTTTACCAATGAGTCTTTCCTTCACATGATGTGTCCAAAGTACAACAGCCTCAGTTTGGTCATCTTGGCTTCCAGAGAGGTTTCCGGCTTGATCTGCTCTAGGACCCACTTGTTTGTCTTTTTGGATGTCCATGGGATCCTCAGCACTGTTCTCCAGCAGCACATCTCAAAGGAATTGATTTTCTTCCTATCATCTTTCTTAACTGTCCAGCTCTCACATCCATACATGGTAATAGGGAATAGGCCTGCATGATTCTAACTTTCATGCTCAGTTGTATGTTTCCATTTTAGAATCTTTTCTAGTTCTTTCATAGCCACCTCCCCATTCTTAATCTTCTTCTGATTTCCTGACTGCAGTCCCCATTTCTATCAATGTTTGATCCCAGGTTTGGGAATTCTTTTACTATTTCTATCTCTTCATTGTCTAGGTTGAACATGTGAAGGTCCTCGGTGGTCATTATTTTTGTTTTCTTTATGTTCAACAGTAAGCCTTGATCTTTCTCAGTAGTTGTTCCAGGTCTGTGAGGTTTTCTGCTAGTACTATGGTATCATCTGCATAGCTTACATTGTTGATATTCCTTCATCCTATTTTTGCTCCTCCTTCTTCTGTATCCAAGCCTGCTTTTTGTATATGTTCTGCATACAAGTTGAACAGAGAGGGTGAAAGGATACAGCCTGGTCTGACCCCTTTGTCAATTGGGAATCATTCTGTTTCTCTATGTTCTGTTCTGACAGTAGCCTCTTGTCCTGAGTACGGATTCCTCATCAGGACTATCAGATGTGCTGGCACTCCCATGTCTTTAAGGGCATTCCATAGCTTTTCATGATCTATGCAGTCAAAGCCTTTACTATAGTCTATAAAGCACATGCTGATTTTCTTTTGGAATTCCCTGTGCGCTCCATTAGCCATTGTATGTTTGCAATGTGGTCCCTTGTGCCTCTTCCTTTCCTGAACTCCACTTGAACCTCTGGGATTTCTCTCTCCAGGTATGGTTGGAGTCTATGTTGCAGAATTTTGAGCATGATTTAGCTTGCATGGGAGATCAGTACTATGGTCCTATAGTTGCTGCAGTCTCTTGTGTCTCCCTTTTGGTGGATGGGGATCTATATTGGTCACTTCCAATCTGTTGACCATCATTTTGTTTTCTATATCTGTTAACATATGTTGGTTAGTACTAGAGTTGATTCTGTCAATGTGAATTGCAGCAGATCAATTGGAATATAATTGGTTCCTGGTGATTTGTTTTTCGCTATTTCTCTTATTGCAGTTTCCCGCTCACTTTTTAGAATTTGGGGTTCATCTTCATATGGCTGTTCATTCCATGTGTTCTTCATTTTGTCATCTCTTTTGTATAATTCTTCTGTGTATTGCATCAAATGTCTTTTTATTCCTTCCTGGTCTTGTTTTATGCTATTTTTATTGTCATAGAGTGTTCCAGTCCTTGGTATGAATTTTCCTTTGATTTCCTGGATCTTGTGAAATAGATCTCTTGTTCTTCCCCTTTTGTTGTTGTGTTCTATTTCTCTGCATTGATCATTGTAGTAATTTTCTTTATGTTTCCGCACAAGCTGTTGTACTGTTGCATTCATACTTCTTAGTTTGTTCCTATCTCCCTTCTATTTTTCTTCTCTTCTTTTCTTTATTGCTTGTAGTGTTGTTTTTTCTGTCATCCATTTTTTTCTTTCTTTTTGTTTATTGAAAGTGTCTGTCTGCATTCTTCTTTTATTATGTCCCTGGCTTCAGACTATAGTTCCTCTGGTTCTCGGTCTGTGATGCTCAGTAGTGCAAATCTGTTTCTTATGTTGTCAGTAAATTCAGTTGCGATATTATTTAGATCATATTTTGGTATAATCACTTTTTTTTTCTTTCTTTCTTGAGTCTTACTCTTATTTTTGATATGAGTAATTCGTGATCTGTGCCACAGTCGGCACCTGGTCTAGTCTTGGCCACCAGCTTAGAGTTCCACCATCTTTTACTTCCAATTATATAATCTATTTCATTTTTATGTTGACCATCTGATGATGTCCATGCATTTAGACTTCTGCATTAACTAGGGCATAGCTAAGTGACATAAGAGATAACCTCACTCCCTTTGTGATACAACTGTAGCAGTTTTTCTTTCTATAATAAAGGAAGTGTCTGGCCTCACTATGGATTTTATTACGTGACCCCTGTTCTCGCCACTATCACATTAATGAAGGGAAGTGTGTACATATCAGTTTGGGAACATCCCTATAGTACATCCCTCCATTAGAATAAGAACACTGTTGCTGGCCCCATACTCTCTCTTCTGCCCTTCTCCTTAACCCTGCCTCCCTGCCCTATGCACTACCCAGCATGCCTTGCGTTTGTTTGGGGGGCTTGCTTTTTGTAACACAATTTCAAAGTTATGTAAATTTTGTGTTTTTAAACTCTGTGATTTAATTTTTTAAAAAGCCAACTGTTCTGGAATAGTGAAGGGGAGAGGGGACAGAGGAGAGGATGAGACAGTGATCTGAAACACTGCAGAAATAATCCAGTTTTGCTTTAACTGCCCTATCTCAATGCTAGGGAATTCTGGGCACTGTAGTTTTGTGAGACATTTAGCCTTCTCTGTCAGAGAGCTTTGGTGCCACAATATACTATGGTTCCCAGAATTCCCTAGCATTAACCCAGGGCAGTTAAAGCAGTCTCAAACTGGATGACTACTGCAATGTGTTTTGGACCATTGACACCATGTAACTGCATAATCCCAGAACTGCAACAGGATAATTTACCACAACTGATAACTAGCATGATTAGGAACTTATTGATGAGTGTTCCCCATCAATGGCTAGGTGCAGGCTAAGAATAATTGAAAGACAAGGCAACAATGAGGGGCTGATAGTGTTGTGTGATGGGTATCAGCAAAGGTACTATTATTAAACTTTTATGGCAGTTTAAAAGCTGCATGTGATAAAGTCCTAATTGTGTTTTACACCACAAATCAGTGTGACAAAACAAAAAATATTGCTGTCATTGTTGTTAACTATTTATATCCTGCCTTTGCCTCAAAATGGGACTCAAATTGACTTACAAATTAAAATGATTACAATATTGTTACAACAAACAAAAAGTTAAAATTAAAATAGAATTAAACTATTAACAGTATGGAAACAATTTAAAGCATACACTTAAAAAGGATAAAAAGTTTTATAACTGTACAGTTTAAAACAATATAGCACCCCCTTACAAACCCTTTCCTTGAAAACTTTCAGTTCTGAAAACTTTCAGTTCCTAATAAAAGAGTCTTCTCCAAAGAACAGTAAAAGGGGAGCCATTCTAGCCCCACTGGGGAGGGCATTTCAGAGCCCGTGGCAGCTGCTGAAAACATCCCCTCCTTAATTACCACAAAACAAATCTGAGACACTAATGGAATTGAGAGAAAGGCCTCTTCTGAAAAGCAGGTTCGTACAAGGAGACACGGTCTGTGAAATAGCCTGGAACCAAGCTATATTAGGCTTTACAGATCATAACCAGCAGTTTGTATTGTGCCAGGAAATAGACTAGCTCCCTGTCTGCACAGGCCAAATAAACCGGCCTCTCTCTGGCCTCTCAGCTGGGAGTCTGAATAACACTGGGCCCAATCTCTGAGTCAGGTGTTATTAGATCAGATGACAGCCATTCAGTACCAAACTCAGGATATACCCGTTAATACGAAGTTTTAAAAAAACCTGTTGGCTCCGGATCTTCCCAGAAGAGGCCACCCGGTTGTTTAAAATGTGTCCCACTGTTCCGATTAGTGTATCCACCATCATTGCGGGCCAGAACAAGGTGCCCAGCCATGTGATTATTGCTGGGCACCTCTTTCTGACCTCGGACTGAAGCACCCTGCGGCAGCAGTGGACACACCAGGCAGCACAGTGGGATGAGTTTTAAACACCCACCCAACATCAGAACAGATGGATTGAGGTAACCAGGGGAGGTTGGGGCAACACCAGATCCAGGATACTCCAGGCTGTCCCCCAGAGTATCCTGGCCAGTGCAGAAAGGACCTGAGTAGCAGTTGAGCAGTTGGAGCAGGAGTTGTAGGATTCCTGTAACCAGCCCCAGTAAACACTCCGACAAAGCTCTGAAGTTTCCAGACACTCCCCAAAGGCACTCTTCAAGTCACTAAGGGGGGTTGCAGACTGCCAGAAATAGTGCAAATTGAGTCCACTTTTAGGGTTAGGGTTAGGGTTAGGGAATCATGGGAACTGTATTTTATTGTGGCACTAGAGCTCTCTGACAGAGAAGGCTCAATGTCTCAGGAAAAAAAACCCGTTCCTATGATTCCCTAGCACTAACCCTAACCCTAAAAGCGGACTCAATTTGCACTATTTCTGGCAGTCTGCAACCCCCCTAAAATAACTATTTTAGCTCCTTTGGATTGGAATAATGAGAACGTAAAAAAAATTATTGGGCCCTTGAAATGATCACTGCAGCTAATTACTATTCATTTATATTTACATTTACATTTATTTATTTAATTTATATGCTGCCTTTCTCCCAGAGTGGGACCCAAGGCGGCTGGGTTTTTTTCTCTGTAAAAGTCCATTCTCTGAAAAGAAATACGCTCCAGCCTGTTCAACACACACACACACACACACACACACACTCCAAAGCTTTTCCCATCTGGGAATGGAATATGGAGGCATCCTTTCATGTTAGGACTGATAGCACTTTGGAAACCTGACAGCCCAGATGTACTGTAGCTCAGGGTGACTAATTTCAACAAGCTGCTCACACTGTTACAAAAGGCAGATCTGCTGGCATTTTTACTCCTAACCACCTGGTTTGGACAAACAGTCTCTGCAAACAGCACATATGTCATGTGGGGTGGACTCAGGGGGTGGAGGGAAGAATGCAAGTGCTGAAGAGCTTAAAGTTGTTTTTCAGGCCAAGGATTGCACAGAGGGAGGTATGGGGGGAGGATTTTCAGAGCTGCTCTTCACATGATCCATCATATAAGACCATGAGTTATTTTGTACATTGTGGAAGAACCTTTAAACATCAAGATACCTAGTGCTCACAACTTTTCTTTTTTATTAATGACAGGCAAAGGTACCCTGACAGCAAACCAACCAACCCTCAAAAGATTTATAGAGCTCTTTATCCTCAATCTACATAAATATTTTACAAGCAACGGGCTAAAGCCAACATCATGATAGCAGACACCTGCTCATTCAGGGCTAGGCAAACTTCAGGATCATGGGATGCTACACAGTGGCATTCCCCAAACTCAATTGTGGTGACATGTTGGCTTCCATCAAATTTGCCACACTTGTGGCCAAAGGAACCACTTTTCATTTAAACAAGATGCATATCCCCCCCCCCCCCCCCGACACACACAAGTCGTTCACAAGTAAAATAACATTTCTTGGAGGCTTCTTCCAGAAGAGTGATTCTACCTGTAAACTGGGCACAAGGGGAGCACATGCCCAGTATTCAAGCTAAAACTGTACTATGGTCACCACTGCCACCACAGCCAAACTTATCAGTAGTGTACCTTCCCTTCTTTCACAATAGAAAACCCAGACTGTGTAGCCAAGCTTTCTCTTGGTTCAGCTACCATCACAAGTCCATTTCGTGAGGATACTGAGAGCCTTCTCAGTGGTTGTTCCCAAGCTATGGAATTCCATTCCTTGGGACAGTAGCCTGGCTCCTGCTCTGTTCTTCTGCTGGCAGGCAGTGGCATCACTGGGCAGGTGTGGGGGGTGCAAACCACATCAGGTGACACCCCCACAGAAGGGGTGACACTCTGATGGGGTCCTCCTCCTACTTGGCAGAGGGGTGCATCACTCATCACTTTCCTGTCACCCAGCTCCCTCCTCAGGTAGGGATCCAAGCAGGTGGTGAGGGTGACAGAGGGGTGAGTGTACTACTCGTGGCTTTGCCACTGACCTGGCATCCAGTGCCAAAGCTACAAGGGCCAAGTAGCAGGGAGGTTAGGCTACTGCCACCACCTCCTTTCAGCAGCCCCCCTCCACAGCCCCCCCTCCAGATGTCACCAAGCCTGCTGATTCCACTGGTGGTAGACAAAAATCGTGTGGTTTTTTTATTTATTTAAATAGATTCTATTAGTTAAACAGACCTTTAAATATATAGACCCTTAAATAAATAAATAAGCCCTAACCCCCTGCACCAGGTGGGAGGGAGCCAAAGGGAGGGAACTGCGGTGGCAGCGAGAGCAACAGAGGGGCAAGCATGCCCGTTGTGGCTTCGTGACTGGCCCAGCTCTTTCCCCATGGATGGATCCAGGCTAGTGATGAAGCCACAAGGGGTGACCAGTAGGCAGTGGACCGGGGCAGGCTGCTGCCATGACCTTCCCTCAGCACCCCCCCTTCTGTACTGGGTATCACCAAGTCTGTCGATGCCACTGCTGGCAAGCAAATATCTTTTTTATTTAAATAGATTCTGTTATTTAAATAGATTCTTTAGTTGTGGGGATTCTTTTTAATCGGCTGTGTGCGCTGTATTGTTTTAGCATCAATTTAAATTATGTCACATTTTTAAAAAATTAATAGTGCTTTAATATAATGGCTTGCTTAATTGTGCTTTAAGGGAGTTTTGTGCTCCAGTTTTAGCTTTATCTTGTTTTAGCCTTGTTGTAAGCCACCTTAGGTCTCATGGTGAGAGAAAGGCAAGATATAAACTAAATAAATACATGCTGTTTTATCCTGTCGACAGCAGAGGACATAATATGGAGAAATGGACAAAATGGAAAATTCCCAATAGCATGCCTTTGGTTTATCACATGTTCAGATCAAATACAATTTTTTTCTTAATTTGCCCTAAAACACATCTTTTTTTAAGGTTCTGTTGCGCCTTCAACTTTTAAAGGTAGGCTAAGCTCAATAGTGAATTAAATATCAGATTGAAAAATAAAACATACATGAAAATGGCACCAGATGGAAAAGCTACCTAGAATTTATTTATTTATTTATTTGACTTGCAAACAGCATTTTCAGAAGAGTGAGAATAGCCGCCTTGATCCCATTTTTGGAGAAAGGCAGGATATAAATCCAATAAATAAATAAATAAACTTAGGGCCTTTACAGACTGCCAGAAATAGTGCAGCGTGAGTCTGCTTTAACTGCCCTGGTTCAGTGCTAGGGAATCATGGGAACTGTAGTTTATTGTGGCACCAGAGCTCTCTGACAGAGAAGGCTCAATGTCTCAGAAAAAACTACCCATGATTCCCTAGCACTGAGCCAGGGCAGTTAAAGTTAACTCAAGCTGCACTATTTCTGGCAGTCTGTAAAGGCCCATAGTTTGAATGCCCCAGACCTTTCCACCAACACAGCGACTGCATGTCTAATTCCTAGTTGGAGTGTCATGTGCCTTTACAACAGTGCTATTGCGATCAACCATTGCGTGCACCACAGAATAATTGGTTTTTTCTTTAGTTCATAACTCCATGTGTTTCTAGGAGTTGACACAATTGGGAGAGTCACTACAACCCCCTGCTTCCCAGTGACTTCAGGCATAAATCACAGACTGTTACACCTTCCAGACAGGAAACTAATCAAGCCTCCTGCCCCAAGGCTGTTACCATCACAAGGACTAGGATAATATAGGATAATTTTTGCAAGCAGTATCATTTGTGACACACCAGAGTACATTTTTTCCTGCAGGTCAAAACTCAGCACTTATTTAACATCGTTTTCAAAGCCATTACCTGCTATAACATCTGGAAATGCTTAGACCTTAGAGTCACTTCGTTCTTTGCATGGCAGTCTAAATCACTGGCTCAGCAACTATTTCAGAGTTTCTATTACCCTTTCCATTTCACAAAAGATGACCACATTGAGAACAAGAAAACCAGCAAAATATTAACTATGAGCACACTGGCACAATGCCACACTTATCGCTTGATAACTGCAACATCATATGATGGCTTTGTTTTGAGTCATGACAGATAAAATACTACAAATAGGCCTTTCATCTCACCCTCATATTGCCTCAAACACAATGCATCTCAGTGCACATTAGTTGTGAATCATCAAGTATTGAGTAATCTACTCAAAGACATAGCTGTGTCAGTTTAGATCAGTATGCAAAGAGATCTTGTAGCACCTTTAAGACAGCAGTCTCAATTTCAAAGGTGTACAAGATCCCTTTGCATACAGACTAAATATCTGTTGATTCATAGCTATAGTTCAGTAAAACCATCATGTTTGGGGACAATAGAAATTGCCATAAAGATGAACAGAGGCCTAAATGTCAGATAAGAGGCTAAAATCAATGTTATACTTGTCATCGTGTTGGATCTTTCTTGCTCCTCTCCCCGGCAATTGTTTGGGTGCAAAAAAAAAAAAAAAATCAGCTTTCCCAATCCTAAAAGCCAGGTTTTGGGGGTGTACAGGGGCATCAGAAGAGATGGATTGCCTCCTCCTCTTATTTCTACTTGCTAAAGCACACCATCAGATTTCATGCTCTCCAAGAAACAGTCCTGATTCATACTCAGCTGACCCACTTTTTTCAGCTGCTTTTAAAATGACCCATTTTCTCTCTCCTCCTTTGCCATCAGCCTCCTGCAGTTGCTGCAAACTGAGTTCAAAGTGCAAAAGGAGTTTGTACTCATTTAACTCAGAGGAAGGAGATGACAAAAAGGGGCAGAATCTTGCCCTTCCCAAGAGTTCAGGCAAACGTAAACTGTTACAGCCTCTCCTAGACTGTGTGTTCTTCTTCCTTCACAACTTTTACCATCTTGACCATGCTGTGATATTGCTTGGCCATATGTGTTGTAGCTTTCATCTGTGAATTGTTGTAGGGAGGCATGAGATTGTCATCAAAGTGCTCCCAACATCCTACTAAAATTTCACAAATTTCAGTTGAGCAGCAGCTCATATGATCTCAGTTCTTCACTGATTATAAACATCCATGATCATATCAATGTATACATGCTCAGTGGTTATCCCTTTTTGGCTGACGGTATACAATGTATTCATTTTATATTAGAAAAATCTTTGGCAAGTTCTTTTAAATTATCCCCTGTAATGTAGAATCTAACTGAGGGTAAATGTGGTTGGCTCCTATATGCTTTTATTGCCGTTTATATTAATCAACTATTGTTCTATAGTCAGAAGATGATCTTGCTTTAGTGCATTTTAGAGATACAGGTTGAATCTCTCTTATCCAAAATGCTTAGGACCAGAGGTGTTTTGGATTCTGATTTTTTTTATTTATATTTTTTTAGAAAAACTGTATTTACATATACATACATAATGAAGATGTTGAAGATGGGACCCAAGTCTAAACACAAAATTTATTTTTCATATGCACATTATACACATAGCTTGAAGGTAATTTTATAGAATATTTTTAATAATTTTGTGTACCAAACAAAGTTTGTGTACATTGAACCATCAGAAAGCAAAGGTGTCACTATCTCAGGCACTCATTAAAAAAGGTTTTGGTTTTTGGAGTATTTTAGATTTCAGAATTCTGGATAAGGGTGACTAATCTGTATCCGTTTCAAGAAAATATATTGTTGAAAATATGCTCAGCCTATATCAATGTATATGGTTAGCCCATGTTCATATCCTATGTTACTCCCCTCCCCTTTTCTTATTATTATTTTCCCTCTTCCTCTTTTCCCTCTTTCTTTTCAATCATACTTTAAAAACTCATTTTAAATTTCAAACAATCAGTTCCAGTCCCTTTTGGATGATACTTACTTTCTGGATCCATTTCTGTAGGCTCCAAGCCCAGTTTTGGGACAGTGGTTGCCTTGATCAGTCTTCAAGATCGCCTTTGTTGAGTGAGAAGAGAAAGAGAGAGAGAGGCAATGAGGCATATGACAACAAGCAAAGGATCTCTTGGTGGCTTTCAATGCCGTTGGTCATGGGATCCTTCTGAATAGGCTCACCAGGTTGGATTTAGGAACACTTCCTATTGAAGATTCCTTTCCCATTTGGAAGGCCAATTCCAAAGGTAGCACTAGGGACCATTGTTGACTCCCTTTGGCAGGAGGTCCTATAGCATCTTTGTCTCCCACCCATCCCCATTATAATATCTAACCAAAACTCCTGGAAGATCTGGGGTTGAGATGTCCTTTGCATGTAGGGGACATCATTCTTTATCTTGCTTTTCCATCCGATGCAGATGAGACCATAATTATCTTGAATCAGTGTTTGGTCATGACAATGAACTAGATGTGAGTGGTTCTAAAATTGTGCTATTCCTTCACCACTGGCATTCACCATGACCTTTTTATCCATGTGTTCAGGCAAGTCAATTCCAGTTTTTACAGAAGTTGTAATTAGAGCTGTAATTTATAACAGATCTCAGTGTATTCTATGTGTTAATGCTGACCTAGAGTTGTTGGGAGGGTGGTTGGTTGTTGTTGTTGTTGTTGGGGCTTTTTTATTATTATTTTATGGGGTAACCCATAAAATCATTTAAATGTAAGCAAATAATCACATTGCATGGGCAGCTGCCTTTAATAACTGATGAGACAGAACAAACTGAGACTTTCAAACAACTGGCTCAGCCATCCAGATGAATTGTATTCAGCCTGTTCTAGATGAAGTCACATTTGCCTCTGAAGTACTAGATTCTCAGTCTGGGAATATTAATTGACCTAACATTGTCATTACTAATTAACTAATTAGGCAATGACAGGTGCGCATTGTAACTAAGGGTCTCTGAGGGGAATAGTAATTTCGCTCAGTAAATGGGCTGAGTTACAAGCAGCTCCAGGATACTTCCCAATGTCACAGAGATGTTGGGATAAAGGATTGCAGAGGCAGAATTCTTCAATCAATTTTCTTTATTAAGGGAAACACATACCAAATGCATACATACACACACAAGAGCTAGGAAATAAAGAGGTGAGTGTTGGAATAGATCAAGAGGCTTCACTAATGGCGATAACTACCATCGACGTGGTTGCTCCTTGAAGATGTGGTCCTATAGTGGGGACATGGAATCCAGCTGTTCCTGGATGCTCAAAGTGTGGCAGCAGCGGATCGGAACTAGTGGAGTTCAGAGTGACGTGAAGTCAACCTAAAATCCAAACTAGCCCAAGGAACAAAGGAAATTTGTGGTCTTATATAAGGCAAAACTAGCCTGGGGCAAAGACCAGGTGTCCTACATCAAAGTCAAATCTGTATGGCAATGGTGACTCGAAATGGGGGTCTTTGAAATGGGAATTGGCATTGTAAAAGGGGCACTCTCCAGCTTGGGTGCCAAACATCCTGTGACAAATTACCTAACCTTCCTGAGATATACGTGTGAATCTCTCCCTTATTGCAACTCCCAAACTGCCTATGTGATCTCTCACTTTATATCTCATGGTGGGTATATTTAGGGTACATTTAGGTTTAGGGTTGTGGAGGGGCAAACTTCACCATATTTTATATTAAAAATGGAAGACTTCTGGCTATCATAACAACATCCATTTACTTGGTTGGATATAGTTAAGCAATAATTACCTACTTTCCGTTTAGATCTGGAGTGGGGAAATTTCAGGCCCTGGGCTGCTTATAACTTCTGGAGCCCACATTTACAGACCTTGAAGCCCAGTCTGGTCTCCCAAAGCCTCCCGAACCCCCAATATGATTTTTTAAATTAAATGTTTAAAAAAATGTTTAATTTAAATGTTTAAAATTTTGACACCATTTTTGGTTACTTTTTGCCTTAAAATCATACAGAAAGCCCCACAAACCTGCCAAAACATGTGAAAACACCCCACCCCACCCACAAAACACCCACAGAACAACATAAACAACATTCCAATATCTCCATTTTCTTCTGCATTACTTCTCATCACCATTGTGAGAGGGACTGCATCCGAAATGAAGCATTTATGTTTTCTGTGGGAGTGCATGTTTGACAGAGGGTGCAGAGGAAAAGAAACGGATCCCTGGCTGTGAAACAGTTGCCCATCCTGCCTTAGATTACCATATATACTCAACTATATGTCAACCCCATGTAGGGCAGGTTTGGGGGCCAAAATTATGGATTTTGATATGACCCATGGATAATTCATAGGTAAAAGCTAAGGTGTAACAAAGTATCTAAACGATGAAGCAAAGGAAAATAATGCCAAAAAAACTTACAAAATTCCAGCACACATAACTGTTTGTGCTCACACTAAAGACTGGATGGATGATCAATAGAAGGGATCAGTGTTTGTTTCCATGACAGATTACATCCTTGCCTTTCACCAGGGGTGTTAGAATTTGATGGGACATATAGTCAATGTTAAAAATGTTGAAATGCAAAGATGTGTGTCTGTATTTTTTTTTCCTTGCTGAGAAAAGTTGTTTTTCTGAGGCCAGATTCACAATTATCAGCCCAGGTGTGTTTTATCCCAAACAAGCAGTTAACGAGGCTACAGTTCTGTGAGAAAGGGATTTGTTTACATAAAGGATTTATAAACATGTAAAATGTTATGGGAACTGCAGTCACATGATTTAATATGGTAATTAAAGGTTGGGCTAACACACGTCATGTAACTTCAACCAATCAGTCTGAAAAGACTACACCCAAATGGGTGGAGAATTGGGGGCTGAAAGTTGTGATCTTGAAAAGTTTGTCACTTGTCTTTTAACCTTTAAGCTGTAATGGACTAATTAAAATATTTTCCTGATGCTGCAACTAACCAATTTTGAATCATGTAGCAGATAGGCTTTATTCCTGTTTAGCCATCCTGGCTAAAGTGAAAATATTATTATTATTATTTGTTTTTGCTCATGCTGTTTTACAATAAAAGAAGCTTGCTGAAGTTACCAGATGTTTGGTGATTGGTTTTATGGACTGTTTACAACACATCCATCAACATTATTTTCAACAAGGGGATGGTTCCCTTTTTTAAAATAAGAGTACTTACACAAATTACACTGACCCTTGAATAAGTTAACTCAGGTTTTGGGGGTCAATTTTTTTAACTAAGATTTTTAGACTTATACATGTATATACAGTATTTCAATATGTTACACACAGGGCTGGCTTTTTAAACGATTCAGAAACTATAGTTGGTCCAGAATAGGGCCATAAGATTAACTATGGCTTGACCTTTTTCAAAAGAAAAAGAAAAAAGCCTGTCCTTTGTCAGTTACACCGTCTTGCCACTGATTTAGAAGTGTAATTTAAAATGCTGGTTTTAACCTTTAAAGTCTTCAGTGTCCTCAGATTGAGATAATTGAAAGTGTGTGTTTTTGGTGAGGTATATATACATTGTAGCAGGTATCACCTTACAATTTATATTCTTTCTCTATGCGGTAAAAAGGAGAATGGCACATTTAAAATTATGTTTGCCATCTACAGTTGTTGGTGCTGTTGATATACCTAAATAATGTAACTGTGTTTAACTTTCACAGTTACATTTATTTGACAATTGTAGTGCATATGTGTATGGGTGGGAATGTGGGTGTGAAAATATGATTGCTCCAAATCATATTGTCCCTTACAACAGTTATTATTCATTGCATATATCAGGCACCGGCAACCTACGGCCCGGGGGCCGGTTAAGGCCCCGGGCCCGGTTAAGGCCCCGGGCCCCAGACTTACCGGCCCAGGCTGAAGGTTGCCGCTGTCGCCGCCGCCGTCGGAGTGCGTTTTTGGCCACGCTCGCGGTGATCGCCATTTTGGAAGTCAAAATGGCGGTCACGACGCATTTGCGCATGCACAGTACTCTTGCGCATGCGCAAACACGTCACGACCGCCATTTTGACTTCCAAAATGGCAGCCACGACATGCGCCATGGCAGCTGGAGCCGCGCGCGCTACGGTGGTGGCTGCGGCAGCAGCATGCACAGGGGGGGTGCACACAGCAGAGGAGGGTGTGCGCGCGCACATGAACGCGCACGCTGTCATTCCTCCCCCCTCCTCGGCCCAGCCGAGATCTGGGCGACGGCAGACCGGCCCAGGTCTGAAAAAGGTTGCCTGTCCCTGGCATATATGCACTTCTGATACCCAAATATCATTGTGGATGGTTATGTAGTCAGGCTGAAATAATAATAATAATAATAATAATAATAATAATAATAATAATAATAATAATAATAATAATTATTATTATTATTATTATTATTATTTATTTATATTTCCCACCTCTCCCTACGGATCGAGGCGGGAGTACAAAGATAAAATGTACAAAATGTACAGTAGTACAATCAATAAAAAAGAAAACATAACAATAAAACCACAACAGTAATAAAAAGAACAATAATAAACAATAAACCCAATAGTAAAAACAATAAAATAACAGCAATAATTAAAACAATAATAAAATTACAATACAAGTCTATGCCGCGAGTGATATAATCTTTTTCACCCGGGAGGTCCTTATAAGATGGTCATATCTAATCTTATGTTCAGTTAGGGAAGTCAGGTGGATAGGCCTGCCGGAAGAGTGCCATCTTAAGTGCCTTCTTAAAGGCCTCTAGCGTGGAAATAAGACGAATCTCCTCCGGCAGGCCATTCCATAACTTGGGGGCTGCAGCCGTGAAGTAGATATTAGTTTAGTTTTACAGTAATTTAGTAAATTCTTCCCTGATGTTCTGAGGGTGCGGGACGGATTGTGTGGGGAGAGGTGCTCCCTCTAGTAACTCGGACCCAAGCCATGTAGGGCTTTATAGGTGATGACCAACACTTTGTAATGAGACCGGAAGCTAATCGGCAGCCAGTGAAGAGCTTTTAATCCTGGTGTAATGTGCTCCGCTCTAGATGTTCTGGAGACCAGTCTGGCTGCCGCATTTTGAACCAGTTGAAGCTTCCAAACTTGGTACAAAGGTAGCCCCATGTAGAGCACATTACAGAAGTCCAAATGAGAGATTACCAGGGCAAGTACTACTGCTTCAAGGTCCCTTCGGTCCAGGTAGGGGCGCAGTTGGCGAATCAGTCAAAGCTGGTTCCAAGCCATCGCATCTACTTGAGATGACAACTGCAGGGATGAGTCCAGGAGTACTCCCAAACTGTGTACTTTGTCCTTTAGGGGAAGTGTGACCCCATCCAGGACTGGATGACAAAACTCCCTTCCCGGACCGGGGGTACCTATCGTTAGTACCTCTGTTTTCTCTGGATTCAGCTTGAGTTTGTTTTCCCTCATCCAGCCTATTACCGACCCAAGGCAGGCATCCAGAGGAGAGACGCCATCCTTAGTCACCGCAGCAGTCGGAGACATGGAGAAACAGAGTTGGGTGTCATCAGCATATTGATAACCCCTCGCCCCATATCTCAGATTATCTCTCCCAGCGGCTTCATGTAAATGTTAAACAGCATGGGGGACAGTATTCTGTCTTCTGTTCTTCAAAAGTTCTGCTACTTTTCTTTTCATAACATTTATTTTTTAAAAAAACAAAATTGCTACTTGCATTATGAAAGGCCAAGCTAAAACTATAATGTTCATAGAGTGAGTCCACCATATATGTGGAGGTTTGGTTTCTAGAACCCACGTGGATTAAAAAAATGCAGGGGTTCAAGTCCCATATTATTAAATGGCAGTGGCATGAATGCAGATGCTTCAGTGAGTCTATGGGCCTTTACAGACTGCCAGAAATAATGCAGCTTGAGGCCACTTTAACTGTCCTGGCTCAGTGCTAGGGAATCATGGGAATTGTATTATTTTTTTTCTGGGACACTGAGCCTTCTCTGTCAGAGAGCTCTGGTGCCACAATAAACTACAGTTCCCATGATTCCTTAGCATGGAGCCAGGACAGTTAAAGTGGCCGCAAGCTGCATTATTTCTGGCAGTCTGCAAACGCCATATGTTCACATTGCCAATATTTAATAATATGGGATGATTGATCCATGGTTGCCAGAATTTATGGACCCTGATCCCACATATCCAGAAGGGTCACTATATTTGTACAGTTTGTGTAGCAACCAATATTTTGTGTCAGATAGAAAACACTGTTATAATGCTGTCATCTGCAAGGTATTCATTTATTCACTTTGGCAACTGAGTCAACAATAGAATGTTGACCCCAATCACTGCTTTCTATGAAACTCACAGCTGTGCAGAAATGGAATCAAGTGAGAGACCAGCTGGGATTGTAGTCCAGCCCAGTATTTAAAAACAACAACAGCAACACAACACTGGATCTTTCAAGGTAGTCACAATGCTATAACAAATTACACATAACAATATTTTGCTTCTGTACTAAATTAATTTTTAAATTTTTATTTTAGATTTAATTTTAAAAATGCTTCAAAGACACATGACAGATCTTCTTGTCCACAGCAGTCACTGCACCACTTAGCAACCATCTTCCCTGAAAACTGTATGCAATATCTTATACCATTGTACTGGACCACCCTGTTCTTTCTAAAGACAATTATTAACCATTGTTACCAAAACTAGCAAATATCTGCAGGAGGTGGAATATCAAGCATTCAATGGAATGCTGTCATGGTGGTTTATTACCTAAATATATTTCCTCAACTAAAAATGCCAGAGCACAAACCAAGTTCTCTGCCAAATGTTAACTTGCTGAGGTTTAATATCACACGTGCTCAAAATCTATCTATAGGCCTAAGCAGACTGCCAGAAATAGTGCACATTAAATTGAGGCACTGCCCTGGCTCAGTGCTAGGGTATCATGGGAACTGTATTTTTTTCTGGGACATTGAGCCTTCTCTGTGAGAGAGCTCTGGTACCACAATAAATTACAGTTCCCATGATTCCCTAGCACTGAGCCAGGGCGGTGCCTCAATTTAATGTGCACTATTTCTGGCAGTCTGCTTAGGCCCTATCTTTCTCCACAGCAAATGTGAACAAAGCACATGTTGGGATGGAGACCATATTAGGAATGGGAGCAGACCCACTCCCCAACAGCCCATTGCAGGCCAGATGATGGGGCTGAATGCATAGGCCAAAAAGCCTGTGTTCCCTCTGGGGCATCATTCTGTATGGCAAATGCAGGCCAATAGCCCCAGACCAGATGCGGATCTGGTGATTCCAGCCTGACTTCGACCCAAAATGCCCTTATCACAGTCTAAAAATACTGGCTGTTTGTGGTAGAATTTCCTGGAAACCACATGGCCATGAGCCCCTTACCCACCACCACCAACACTTTCCCTCTGAAGGCCCTGGTCATGTCCTGTGACATTGGAACATGAATACATGGGTGAAACTAGGTGTCCTGTTTCTGCCATTATGGGCTGCAGCAAGAACCTTAGAGATACGTTGCAGCAATGGCTTTATGGCACAGCAGCAGGTATGTATGTGAACACCTGCCTGTTGCCCTGCCAGCTCAGGGGTTGGAAGAAGCTGGAACTGCAGGGGGTAATACCATGGGGTTTGTCCATGGTATCCTGCCTATGTGTATAGACCCCCAATCACAGAATGAAGGAAAGCACTCTCCTCTGGCTCTTTCTCTCTCTTCTACATGGACAAGAAAGAGGTACTCTCAGTTAGCACCTGCAAATGGCTGGTGTGTAGCTCAATCTTCTTGACCTTAGTATAAGAAGATGCATGTATCATCTATCTGAACAATTTCTATCTCCTATCTGCACTGCCGAGTGTATGCAAAATTCATGCTGCTCAAGCTTAGAGGACAGCAATTGCCCATTGATCCCTCAAAAGGCTGAGATCAGATACAGTTCTTTGTACGCAAGGGCAGAACTGCCCACCACATCAACCCAATTTTAGTAGATTATTTTAAAGAACAAAGATAACACGTGTCTTAAAGAGGAGGAGGAGGAGGAAGAAAAGTTCTGTGCTGCACAGTATCAAATATAATGGAAACCATGGAGCAACGTTCATAGACACACACACACACACACACACACACACACATACGCATATTTACACATGGGAAATGAAAAGGAAGTGATAAACAAAAGCAGTAGAATTTGTCTATTGTGCTGAGCAATTTTAGAAAC
Organism: Phrynosoma blainvillii; assembly: GCA_026167975.1. Classification (NCBI taxonomy): domain Eukaryota; kingdom Metazoa; phylum Chordata; class Lepidosauria; order Squamata; family Phrynosomatidae; genus Phrynosoma; species Phrynosoma blainvillii. Next base: position 358,216,387 of record JANUYF010000002.1, read on the forward strand.
AACCCAACAGGCAATAGAGATGGATGCGTGAACCCCAAGATCCCTTGGAGATTATGTATAATGGAAAGTTGATAAAATCCTGTCAAGATACTGTAGGTATATGAAGCATGATGAATATGTATAATGGCCAGATTTTGGGCCATTGAACTCATAGCACTTCTCTCTCACACACATCAGTAATGTTATGTGCACAGTTGCAACCTGTCCATGTTTACTTAGAAATTCTACAATGTTCAAAGAAACTTATTTTCTTATAATGGAATTTTTCATTCCTATATACTAGGTATTGGGAGCCCATGGCCCATAGGTATTCTCTATCTGAAGCACTTGCTTTTTTTCTGTGCTGTACTCCCAATGCCTAGTAGGGGAAATAGTCTTATCATCAGCCTATGAATGTGGTGCAAATACTGCTGTATGTGGCAATACAGTGAGAATGACTAGGTGTCCCATCATTCTAATCTGATCTTTTTTTGTCTGTTTGCTTCTAGGAATTATCCTTTAAATTAAGCCATGGTTCTATCTTTACAAATTGGGTATCCCACCCCATAAAATAATCCCTAAGGCACACTGCGGCTATATTATGGCTTGGATTCATTTAGTTAATCTTGATGTACCCCCATTACAGGCACTTAACTTACACATGACTAACTCATAACTTTGATTTTAATGGCTCTACACTAAATATGTCTAGATGTGGTTCCATCCTTATAAAAGCTTTATAAGACTTAACTGTTGCCTCAAATGTTGTATGGACTCCCTGCATTGATATGTTCCAATTTTGCAGGTCTGGATTCGGGGGGAGGGGGGACATTCCTGGAAAATGCTCTGAGTGTCCCTAGAGCTACTTCTAAGGTCTTTGTACATACAGAGATGTCCAGCTGCTTAGTGATTTAATCCAGAAAGCAGCCCGTCACTATTGACTTAACATAATCTTTCAGTAGGCCTACCCTTGTGTTCCTGGCATTTGAGGATAAGGGTAAGAAATCTAACACATATGGATGGACGACTTTCTACAAGTATTACTGAGGATTCCTCTGCTGATTCCAGGATTTTAATTGGCATATATCATGGGTTCCACTCCCTTGTGCATTATTAATCTAATATATTAAGAAGCACCATGAGGGTGTGGTGATATTAAAGTGCTTTTCATTCCTGAGCACAGATGAGGTTGTCAATGGACTGCTCCTTTTTGTTTTGGACTATCAAAAATTGATGATTATTTTTTTCTGAATTGATTTTCTCTATTGGCTTGTGGACTTCAAGGAGATATGGAGATGCTCATTTAGATGTCACAAAGCACTTAATCAGAATTGACTTCCAGGCTATTACCAGACGTGTATCTAACTGCACAAAAATTCTACTCTCCCTTTGGAAACTACATCTACATTTGGCCTTTATTTCACCATATGGCCTCAGAGGGTTTTTAACTAAATGTAGATTAAATATTCTGCAGTTGATGGAGGTTAAGATGAATAGATATTGTCCTGATGCTTAAGGGAGGATATGAGAACTTGGCCCACCTTTTTCTTGAATGCCCATTATATTCAGACTTTAAGAATTCAATAATGTTGGTGCTGTTTTAAACAAAAACAAAATTTTATTGGCAGATTACTGCACAGCTAAATATGTTAGGCTTTAGGGGGAAAAGGGGGAGAATTTGCTACTGCTGATAATACATGCTTCTATAGCCATTTTTGATTAATAACTACTTAATTAAATAATTAACTTCTCCGGTACTTTGAGATGCCTCAGCCATAGGGTCGCCATGGATTGACTTGAGGGCAACAACAACAAAAGTATTTTAGTATGTTTAGTATAATCTCATTTCCTTTTTAACAATTGCTTTTAACTGACTGATTTATTTTATTTGCCATTCTTTGAGGGTATATGCAAAGAAGACAGCTGTCTATTGTGCAACAGAGTGAACAGAATTGAACTATATTAATAATGATCCATTTCTAAATTCTTAGTAATAATCTCCAGAGCTATCCAGTTTGAAAGGTCTAGCTAGCAGTGCTCATGATCAAAGAAAGGGCTACTGAGGCAAACATTATAATGCACAGATTCTTTGGAAATCTCACTATATTTACCTCTTTTACTTTGGCACCACTGTGAACTCTCACACCCAACAGTCATAATGGATGCCAATTCTGCAGAAGGCAATACAGCTGTGTGTACCAACCTGCCACAGAGCACAAATGAAATTTGGCCTTAAATCATACAACTTCCTGTTTGATAACCATGCTATCTGTAGGGAGTGGTTTAGAAAGATTTGTATACATTATGCCAGCTCTTTGAAAGCCAGAAAATGTGTGAAATAATCAACTAATGTGAAGGGGGAGTGCCTTCAAAATGTGCCCAGACTTTAATTTAAAGTGGAGAATGTTCAAACAAGGAGTTGAATTTTGTTTTTGCTTAAAACAGCACCAACAATATTGAATTCTTCTTTAGGTACCCAGAAAGAATGTGGTTGAGTTTTAAAATAGCCCTTATCAATTCTGTTTTCCAAACCTCATTTCCAATACTGTAGGGAGTTCTCCAGAATACTTTACCTAGAGATTCTCTTCAGCTCTTCTATTTTGCCTGTAGCAGACTTGCTAAAAGATTTGCTTAATCAAGCTTTTAAGCTCCCATTGGAGTTTAATGCTTTCTGCTCTGGCTAACAGATTACGTTGTTTCTTCTCTTGTGTAATGTCATCTTTCCTAATCTAGTGCCCTACATATGTATTGGGCCTCCCCATCTAAGGGCCTTTGCAGACTGCCAGAAATAGTGCACATTAAATTGAGGCACTGCCCTGGCTCAGTGCTAGGGAATCATGGGAACTGTAATTTATTGTGGCACCAGAGCTCTCTGACAGAGAAGGCTCAATGTCCCAGAAAAAAATACAATTCCCATGACTCCCTAGCACTGAGCCAGGGCAGTGCCTCAATTTAATGTGCACTATTTCTGGCAGTCTGCAAAGGCCCTACGTTGAGTATGGGGGGTTGCAGACTGCCAGAAATAGTGTGAATTCAGTCCACTTTTAGGGTTAGGGTTAGTGCTAGGGAATCATGGGAACTGTTATTTTTCTGAGACATTGAGCCTTCTCTGTCAGACAACTCTGATGCCACAATAAAATACAGTTCCCATGGTTCCCTAACTCTAACCCTAACCCTAAAAGTGGACTGAATTCACACTATTTCTGGCAGTCTGCAACCCCCCTATGACTGTCAAAATGAGGCATACCAAATCATCTTAAACCTAAGTATAGTGTTGTGGAGTCCAAATACAGTAAATACTGTATTATATCCTGCACATAGTTTTAGTCAGCCACCTCATTTGTGATGTAATGGGAGTTTAGTGTCTGTACCAGCAGACAAGACTCCATTGGGGTCTACCAAGATGGTAAAGCTATGAGACAGAAAGAAATTAAACTCATTTGAGATGTGGTGCTGGAAAAGAGTGTTGAGGATACTGTGGATGGCCAGAAAGGCAAACAAAGGGGTCCTGGACCAGATCAAGCCTGAACTCTCCCTGGAAGCAATGATGTCAAACTAAGGTTGTTGTACTCTGGCCACATCATGAAAAGGCACAACTCACTAGAAAAGACAATAATGATAGGGAAGGTAGAAAACAGTAGAATGAGAGGAACACCACATACAAGATGGATAGACTCAATTAGAGAGGCCATAGGATTGAATCTACAGGTCCTAAGCAAAGCAGTGGGGGTTCACCATCCACAGGGTCGCCATGAGTTGGGGCCAACTAAAGGGCAGTTAACAACAAGAACAGCCCTAATAGTGTACTGCATATTAGCCATGAAGGGATCAGTGCAACTAAGTATGGAAAAGCTTGTTACCAGAAATTTGGCCATCAGGTAACAAATTAGTGTAACAACAATGAACACAGTGGCCTGAAACCTATGGTGATAACAACTTGGGTAAATCTATTGAATCAATGGGATTTATATTAATGTTGTCTCACCATTCACTAGTTGGTTCATTGGGTTTGCTCTCATTGGGATTGCCAATAGGATTCTGGGCAGAGACAGTGTAAAATCGTTGGTTTATCTGCACTGCTGAAATCATGGGTTTTCAAAAAACTATACTGTACTGGATTAGACTAATAATATAACTATTAATAGTTTGAAGTCACATATTTCTTTTTATTCTGTCTAGTGCAGCAAATAAATCCAACAATACTGCTTTTACTTCATGCCTGAACAGCAAAGTCACACAGCATGGTGTTCTCAAAGCTGACACAGAAATTAATAGCATGGTAAGAGATTATTTTTATTGTATTGGATAGGGATACACTCCTCTCCCTGTGTGCTGCATTCCTATTAAGGAGCAGCCTATAATTTCTTAATAAAAATCAAAAGTGCAGAGTTGCATAGTATTATTTATTTATTTCAAATATTGCTGTATCATCTTCCAGCCCACAGGCAATGAACAAATAAAAAACAATTAAAACAATACAAAGATTTTTTAAAAAAAACCATTAAAATACTCTTTTAAAACTCCTAAAATCAATCTAAAAACAATTCTAGAATTCAGTTTTGAAACAGTTAAAACAGGAATTTCAAACACTGAATGCCATGTGGGACAGCACTGTTTTGGCTGCCTGTCAGAAGGTTAGAAAAGATGGGGCCAGCCTAACTTCGGAGCTTATTGCTTGGGGTTTTAAACTGAATCAAGCCTCCTGGGCTGCAGCCAGGAGGTAGGATGGAGGTGGGGATTATCACATGTTAAATGGATGCTGAATCACCAGCCGCCATCAGCCCGGGTCCCAGGTGGGCTCAGCCAGCACTTTTTAGAAACTGGAAAGCATTCCGATTTCTCATAAGCACCGGCTGAGCCCAGCTGGGACACGGGCTGATGGTGGCCAGCGATTCGGTAGCGATTTAGCATGTGATAATCTCTGCCTCCATCCCACCTCCCAGCTGCAGCCCAGGAGACTTGATTCAGTTTAAAACCCCAAGCAATAAGTTCCTTCCTTGGGTTGGAAGTTCCACAGCTGAGGCACCGCTACAGAGAAAGCTCTGTTATGTGTACCCACCAACCTAACTTCATGAGGTGTTGGTATATGCAACAGGGCTTCCTCAGAAGATCTCAAATTTGTGGCAGGCTCATATGGAAATAGGTGGTATTTCAAATATCTTGCCCTCAAGTGATTTAGGGCTTTGTTGGCCAACACCAGCACCTCAGATCAGATGTTTGCTGGTTACCTAATATAACACTGGTCCCCCAAGAACTTCACTGGAAACCACATAGCAGCCTTCTTGAGTGAAGAAAGTAACATATGGAGGAAGGGACTCCTTTTAGGTTGTAAGTCCTTCATAGGCTCATTAAATCCTTAGCTGGAGAAACCTACTACATACAGTATCAGAAAGGGGGTGGCACTGGAGTCTACCCAGTCATCATTTATTTTGACTCAGATGTTATCCTTCCTGAGCCAACAATTCAAATGGAAAACACAGTTTAAAATATGTATGGACATAATCTAGTCAAGGTAAAGACTTTGAAGTCCCTTTGCTTTCCAGAGGAGAGTTGAATATATATGCTTTCTTGCCATTATATCTGATGGCCTAGGATGAGAAACAGATTTAGATACAAATTGAAAACATGAAATAATGGACTGGGTATAAAATTAATAATGCGTAAAGTAGAATATCAATGGGATAAGCAAGCCATGACCCATTAATGCCCATTGGCTTAAAACTGGTAGACCTATTCCATTAATGTGGTAAATCAACATTTGTCATTTATTCAGTGAGTCTACTCTAGTTGAGACTAACAATTGGATTTAAGCTAGTGATTACAGTGGTTCTAATGTAACCTTTATGAAGTCTAGAATCAGCTCAGTGGACTGAGTTATCTGCGCCATGCCTTAAATTTTAATTTGCACTATTGAAATTACTTCATGGAAGCAAATATAAAGGATAATGTACTTAAAGAAGAATAAATAGAGATCTTAAAAACACTTACTCCTAATAAATATTGATGACATTTTCCTCAAAAGCATTGTCTCCACCAGTCATACACTTACACTTTAATCTTAACATTTCTTTGAACTCCACCTAACATAAACATCTCAATTCTAATGACACCCATTATTTTCAGGGGCTGTCCCTCTCCCTGCAACCTACAACAATGATGAAAGGTCTCAGGGTCTTAATTATTTGGTGACATGCCTTTGCAAATTCAGCTGCAAGCTTTTACTTACTATTGCAAAATAGCTTACTTGAGCTAGACTGATTTAGCATTTATATTTCATTTCTTCAGATGGTTCAAATAAAGGAAAATGTGCCTGAAGAATTTGGTATCATGGAAGGCATTCCCTATGATATTTATTTATTTATTTATTTTGGAGATATGCAATTCCTCATGCAGTTTTACTAAAGATGTAAAGATAAGTATGGTCCTACTAAAGTGAATGCCTCTCCAGTTGAGAACATGAAGGACTATGCAGTCTTCATACATCTTTTAGAATTAAGATTCCCAGATCTCAGAGTCTAGCAATGAGTATCAGGACTTGGAGGTAGTTCTGAGGGAGAGGGGGAAGGAATCTAAGGGCAAGGGTGCAGCTTTGAAAGTGTGTGTGTGTGTGTGTGTGTGTGTGTGTGTGCATTCCTCATTTGATACTTAGTGTTTTTAATTTGAATGGCATATTCTGTATGCAACTGTGGTTAATGCTTACTATATCATACTTAATGACAGCACCAGAAGTGTCCCCCTTGTAACATAATCATTATAACATCACTAAGGACCTTATCAAACGCTGGCCACGAAGCGAAGTATAAACGAAAAATAACCGAAGTAGGAATAAATTCAGTTCTATAGCGAAATGAACGGAATATCGCCTGTTTGGCCATTGCGCAATTAATACGAAGGCTCCCAAAAGCCGGCGTTGCAGAATGTGGATGGCAAGGATGGGAGGAAGGAGTTGGGAGGAAAGGCAGCCAAGGGGACCGAGGAGGAGGAGGAGGGCTGGAGGACTGGAGAAGTTAAGGCAGCCCACAGTGGCGTGTCGGTGGGGGAAAATGCGAGAGAGATCGCCTCCCTCTTCCCTCTTCCTTCCTCCTCTCCTTCTTTTCTCCAATCCGGTTTGCCTTTTGCCAAGGCAATCCCTTCCCCTCGCTGGGATTTTCTCCCCGCCTACCATTGCGCACTGAATGCGAAGGCTCCCTTGTACTTCCCCGACAAACCGAATGTCAAAATCTCCCTATTCCTTATGGATTAGCTCCGTGTTCTGCCGAGTTCAGGGGCAGCGTCGTGTATAAACACGGGAAACAATACGGATTAGCTCCGTGTTCTGGGGCAGCGTCGTGTATAAACACGGGGAAACAATACGGATTAGCTCCGTGTTCTGGGACAGCGTCGTGTATAAACACGGGGAAATAATATGTATTAGCTGTGGATGCCCTTTGGATTAGCTCTGCTTCAGACCCCATGTGATAAGGCCCTAAGAGTTGTCCATAAGGTCCTTATCACATTACAGTTGGCCCTCCATATTCACAGATTCTTTATCCATGGATTCAACCATGCAGGTCTCAAAAATATTTTTTTAAAATGTGTAAATTCTGAAAAGCAAACCTTGATTTTGGAATTTTATATAAGGGACAGCAGTTTACTATGCCATTGTATTTAATGGGAATTGAGCATTAACAGATTTTGGTATCCAAGGTGGTCCTGGAACTAAACCCAGAGGATACCAAGGGCCCACTGTACACTATTATAGTGCTATATTCAACTTTTAATGCCATGGCACCATCCGGTGGAATTCTGAGGTTTGTAGTTTTGAGATTCAAGAGCTTACTGTCTGATAATTCTAAATGCTCCACCCTAAACTGTAAATTCCAGGATTCCATAGGATGTTGCCATGGCATTTGAAGTGGAATAATAGTGCTATAACAGTGTAATATGATAAGGTTTGGGCTCTCCTGGGACAGTCCTGAGTTGGCAACCCTAGCTAGAGCCCACTTTCCAGCTCCAGAACCACAGCTGATCTTCTAGGATGTTAAACAAACATAACAGATCTGCTCTCCAGTGCCATTGTCTTGGGAAATTATCATATTTACTTTTTTGCCCAAACGGGGCATGAGACGGGATCAGGCTGCAACGGGGAAAAACTGGTTTTATAACACATGAAATTGCTGCTAGCTGCCATCCAGCCATCACCTGTCCCTGAGCCTTCCATACCACCAAAATTGGCTGGATAAGCACAGCGCGGGGCGGGGGGCAGTGCAACAGCAATTTCATGTGCAATGAAACAGTTTTTTCCCCATTGCAGTCTGATCTCGTCCCGTGCCCAGATCGGGCAAAAAGGTAAATGCGATAATCTCCTTAGAGGAGCCTCAAAACATTTGTATCATATTGGAAACAAACATTATCCAGCATTGGAAAATGACATTCAAATAGTTTGCAGGTATTTATTTATTTATTGAATTTACATCCTGCCTTGCTCCCAAAGAAGATTCAGATTCTTTTGGTAACCTGAAAACAGTAATTTAAAACACATATGACCTCATAAGACCTGGAGTGCTCATATCCACCCATCAGAAGCCATAGATCTATACTCAAGACTTTTCACATACAAAAACATGATAATCAGTTTCCCAAATTCTCCCTGACCACTTCACCTACTTATTTCCATGGGACAAATAGGCGTGAAACAAGCCTTTGAAAAAGAATCCACTGAGATGGCTCACTTCTTGATGTCCATGCTTGGAGCATTTCTTTTTTAAAAATGATTTGTTTCCATTGCTTATTATAGTGATTGAAAATAAATTCACAATGTACTCATTGTAGAGTTTTAAAAGTAACCCAGTGCATTTCTTCATGCATTTATCCTTATTTTTCTCTTACTTTATGGATCATTTAGAAACATCAACAACAGTAACTCTTAAGACTGATGAAAAGAATGGCAAGGAACCTAAAGAATTTCTGTTAAAATGCTTGTAGAATGTCTACAAATGGCCTTTAAAGTTAATTTCTGAGAGTAACTAGACATGGTCACTTACTAACACCAGCAAAATAACTTCATTCGCATTTCTTTTTTTAAAAAAAGTAGCTCATCACAAGTAATAGTATTTCCTATACTGACAGGGGGCTAGACAAGATGGCCCTTAGGAGATTATCGCACAAGCATAAAATCCCATTTTACCTCTCCTGAATTCAAGTCTAATTTGGGCTGGAGCCAGGTCCTATTACACTACTTTTCCTCCAAAAACCTCCATCCGAGTACAGGCAGGTCCCAACGTGGCTCACTTAACTTGCTTCGTGGCCATTTTTCAAAAGTTGGAAGCTTCTGACTTTGAAAAATGGCCACCAGAGCGAGTTAAGTGAGCCGCGTTGGAGCATGGCTGTACTCAGGTGGCAGTTTTTTTGGGGGGAGGCCATGCGATAGGACCCAGCTCCAGCCCAAATTAGACTTGAATTTGGGAGAGGTAAACTGGAATTTTTATGCTTGTGTGATAATCTCCTAGTGTTCCTTCCAGTTGTGTGGCTCTGTGGTTGTGATTTAATTCAGATGATATGACAGTTTCAAGGTTTGGTCTACCTATCCCACAATTCCAGTTTGTGAAACGATGACCCACTGAAGGTATGCTTCTTGAAACTGCACACAAGGGCTGAAAGGTAAATAGCAAGTAAAAAGCTTTTCATCAGCTTGACTTTTCACTGCTTCAATCTGCCATTTGAGATGGCCAGTTGAGGAGACTTATACTTGCAGATAATCCTTGCACTGTGCATTGAAGATAAACACCCCACATGCATTGAAGATAAACACCCCACACGCTTATACACCTTTTATCTCTGCAAGTCACTTTCTGCCTCCACATTCCCTCTACTTTGGCAAACACAGGTTTAGGGAAATGTATTTGCCAGATTAATGTTGCAATCAAAAACTTTTCTTTTTAGACAACCTCTTCCAAGTCTGTCCTGATTTTATGTTATGAACTGTAATGTTCACTTGAATGGCCATGTGTAGCTACTACTTGTGATGTTGTTGTTGTTGTTATTTTATTCTTTCAGTTATTTTTAACTGACCATTATCATTTCCAAAGTTCCTTATTGTCATTTTACTATTGTTCCAGTCTTTGCCATGTGACTTGCCCAAATGGCCAAAAGTGAAGTTTTTGTGCCTTTTGACTGCTAAAAGCAGGGGTAGGCAACCTAAGGCCTGGGGGCCGGATGCGGCCCCCTGAGGCCTTTGGACTGGCCCCAGGCTGGTCCTGCCGCCGCCGCCCCCCCCCCCCCCCCCCCCGCTGCCACCGCCCGCCATGATGATATTGATTATTGTTGTTATTACTTGTTCTTGGGGTTTTCTTGGCAAAATCTCCACAGGGGGTTTGTCATGGCTTTTCTGAGGCTGAGAGAGTGTGCATGCATATATTTTTTTTTATTCTTTAATTTTTTTAAAAAAAAATTATTTTGGGTGCTTCGGCCCCCCAATTGTCTGAGGGATAGCAACCCGGCCCCCAGCTCAAAAAGGTTGCCTACCCATGGCTAAAAGATTGATACACAGGAATTTTCCAGTGATCCAGTTGCAAGATCTTGCAACATTTGAAAGAATTATGTATAAATGAAATGTATAAATGGACTTATATTTGGACAATTGATCAGCTTTTATAGAGATGTTTGAGTAATGTTATTTTCCCTTTTGTGTTTTTATTTTCCTGCTGTTGTTATACCGGAACATTATTGTATGTAACTGACATCCTTTTTGGCTCAATGCTATGTAATTCTGGGATTTGTCATTTGATGTGGCACTAGAGCACTCTGACAAAGAAGCTTCTACAAATCCCAGAATTCAATAGCATAGTTAAAGTGGTGTTAAACTGCATTATTTCTACAGTGCTGATTAGACCTTGGTAATTATTTTGTGATTGTGCAGGCCATAAACCAGATTTCTGCCATTTTGTGAGAGTACCTATAACAATCTCAAAATTTCAAATGTGTCCTGCCCTGCCATGCTTGGTAAGAACATTTGAGAGGGAGGGCCTTCTTAGTGGCTGCTTTCAAGTTGTGAAACTCCTTCTCTAGGGAGTAAAGAATCAGCTCACTACTTGCTGTCTTTTCAATGGCTAGTAAAAACTTTTCTGTTCTAACAGGCTTTTGGGAATTGATTGCAATGGGCCTTTAATGGTGTGTTATTTTGTTGATGTTCTGACTTTTAATTTATTTGTTTTCATGATTTTAATTCCATAGAGTGTTTGACTGTATGGAATAGCTTTTATATGTTTATACCAGTGTGTTTGTATGTATTTTAATCTACATTATTGTATTTGTTTGATTTCCATAAACTGCCTTGAGTAGCAATACTGAGTGGTGATGGTGGTGAGATGATGGATCTTCCACATCTGCAGATGTTCAAAGTCCCAGTAAGTCTAAACCCCACCAAGCAGGGATTGTTTCCCTCCCTGATTCAATTATTTCCTCTGCCCTTTTCCAAAACACATTTCTCCCACCAACAGACAAGTAGCCCTACAATTCTGCCAGCTCAGCTGATGAAGATTTCAAGAGAATTAGTCAAATTTTCCTCAAGCTATAAATAGCCAGAGAGCATCACTTCCCCCATTCCCCTCTCTTTGACATGCAGGGTGGTCCTCACTCTTGTTCAAGCACAAAGTCACTCTCCTGGTGGGGAGCAGCATTCCTTTTATGCCCCAACAGTTGGAATCTGATGCAAATTGGCATAATCTGGCAGAAAGTTATTGCTGGCTAGTGCTGAGTCAGTCCTGAATCCCTTTAGGAAACCCAACTCTATAGCTCCCAGGAGTCTGTCTCGGAGAACGCATAGAAAAGGCAACCGGCTGGGCATGAACACATTCATGAGCTATCCCAGGGAATGTAATCTCACCTTTTAAGGGATTCTCAGTATCTCTCAGCAGTTCTTCAAATGCACAGATCCCTGTCTTGAGAAGCATTTCTTTTCTTTTCTTTTTTTAATACAGCTAACAGTTGTGGAAAGCATTGAATAGAGCCACTAACTCTAGAACTATTTCTAGTAACTTCCAAAATATTAAAACATTCTTGTTTTTGGCACCTCAGAAAGGAAGGCACAAAAAAAAAGAATACTAGTAAATTCATGCCCGCAAGAGACTGAAATTGGCATGGGCATGGAACATTTTGCCTCACCTCATTCCAACTAGCAGGCAGGTCTTTTATTTATCCATTTCAGCCTTACAACCTTGTAAAACACAATTAACCTTTTCATTAAACAATATCTCCCCAAGAAAAGAAAAAAAGAAAGTCCCATTTTTTGAAAGGCAGACTGTTCTATGTTAACTGTACGCTGTAGCCCTGAAACAAAATATTTGTGCTTACATAAATACTTGGAAAAGGTAAAAATGTCAAAACAGTTGGTGTTTGTTATTAAAGTCTCAGCTCACCGTCAGCTTACAAGTGAATTTCAAACAAAGATTGTATTATGCAGGCTTAGTTTATTCAAGATTTCAGTGTTTAAAAGTCAAAGGATGATTCCAAACAAGGCTCTGACTGCAATCCTTTTTGTAAGACGTGAGCTACATTTGAACAGGATCTAGTTTTAGGATCTGAAGTCATTGGTTCAGTTCTCTGAATGCCCAGTTTTCTTGCATTTGGTGGATTGGTCACTCAGTCCATTTTGGCATTCCTTGACATTTGACCTTAGCATTATTGAAAACCTGAATTTTCAAGGCTGCTTTACCTGCCTCCCCTCAATGCTTTTCCATGTTAACAGCTCCATTCCCAGATGTCCAGTTTCACAAAGAAATAATACAGGACACCTTTCACAGTTTGCTGAATTCAAGCATTTTTCTACTTGATCAATGTCATTTCGCTGGTTCCAGGAAAGTGTATTGCCATTATAGATGTGTTAGTCTCTCTGGGGCCACAAGACTATTTGTGGTGTTTTGCTGCAATGGATTATCATGACTATTCCTCTGGAAATGCTTTCAAAAGTGTTCCTTTTATGCTGAGGTACAGATGAGTGATCTTTCTTTGTAGCAGGAAGATGGACACCAGGTAGTCTTCTGTTTCCCTCCAGTTCAATGACATGCCATCATGATTAGGGAGGAAAAATGCAATGCATAGATATAAGATGAGGGACACCTGGCTTAATGAGACTGCGTGTGAAAGGGATCTAGGAGTCCTAGCAGACCACAAGTTGAACATGAGTCAACAGTGTAATGCCGCAGCTAAAAAAGCCAATGCAATTTTAGGCTGCATCAACAAAGGTATAGTGTCTAGATCAAGGGAAGTAATAGTGCCAGTCTATTCTGGTTTGGTCAGGACTCACCTGAAATACTGTGTCCAGTTCTGGGCACCACAATTCAAAAAGGATGTTGACAAATTGGAGCATGTCCAGAGGTAGGCAACTAAAATGGTGAAGGGTCTGGAAACCATGCCCTATGAGGAATGACTTAGGTAACTGGGTATGTTTAGCCTGGAGAAGAGATGGTTAAGGGGTGATATGATAGCCCTGTTTAAATATCTGAAGGGGTGTCATATTGAGGATGGAGCAAGCTTGTTCTCTGCTGCTCCAGAGACTAGAACACAGAACAATGTATGCAAGCTGCAGGAAAAGAGATTTCACCTCAACATTAGGAAGAACTTCCTGACAGTAAGAGCTGTTTGACAGTGGAACATACTCCCTCGAAGTGTGGTGGAGTCTCCTTCTTTGGATGTCTTTAAAAAGAGGCTGGATGGCCATCTATTGGGGATGCTTTGACTGTGATTTCCTGCATGGCAGGAGGTTGGACTGGATAGCCCTTGTGATCTCTTTCAACTCTATGATTCTATGATTACGATGATTACCATTATTATTATTAATATTATTATTATTATTATTATATCCCATCTTTTCTCCAATATTGGGATGCATAGCTGCTTACAAAAGTTAAAACAAGTACAGTTTAAAACAGTTACAAAAAAAGAAGAAAAATATATAAGCAGTTATGATCAAAATACAATCAATGTCTAGAATTAAAATGGAATAACGGACCAGCTAAAATTATGCAGAATGCTCTTCTGGTATTCAATATCCTGAGGTGTTGCACAGGAATTATTCTGAGGCCAAAAAAAAAAACCTACCCAAAAAAAAAAAAAAACACCTGGGGTTGCACCAAAAAAACCACCCTGTTTTCATGCAGAAACTGGTTTTCCTGCACAAAAACTGTTTCCTGTGCAAGAAACAGTACATATTCTAATATTACTTGTAACTATTTACATCCCTACTTGCCATGAAATTATGAAGAAACAAACAAATATGTTGTGAGTCATATAATCCATGTGGGAACTATACGGTATTTTGTAGAAATGTTCAAGAAAAGAAACCTATAGACAGTTACTACTAGACATTCATGTAATGGGGATACCTTTACCTTTTTACTGTTTGACTCTGTTGAGTGATTTTTTCTTTTAAAAAAAATCAGTGCAACATCAGACAACATCCATTTTAAAAATTATTTTAAGCAATGAGATTCTTTCTCCCTTACTCTAGCCTCTAGCTTATCTCCAATAGTGTTGCCAGTCAAAGAAAAAAAAATGTGGTTTCTTAGGTAAAATGTAGCCAATGGGGAGAACTAGTCACTCAGAGGAGCCCATTAAATTCTGAGCTTAAAAAACTTTCATTTAGTTTGGAAAAGTTTATTTGGTTGGACTACAACCTCCTTCCCATATGTTAAAAAGAGTTTGGGTTTTATTCTTCAAAGAAGATCTTGGAGAACTTTTTTATTTTTCATAGCTAAACCATAATTCCTATATGTTTTTAAAGCAGTTCTTGGGAAAGTGTTAAAAATAGTTAGGAGAAATTTCTTTTTCTGTTTAAAGCAGAGCTTGGAAAACTTAATTTCCAGCCAGGTTACTATTTTCTCATTTGTTAGCCTTTGTGTTTTTTATTTAGATGACATGCTGGCTGATGCTTAACTTACCATGTATGATGGCATGACTAGGACCTCCCTCCCTTGATATCACCATGGAATTTTCCCTAGTTTTCATTTGGGGATCTGAAATCTCAGGACCTGGGAGGGTTCTGACCTGGGGACCTATGAGAGGAGTAGGTCCATGGGTAAGTCCATGAAAGCAAGGCTTTGGCATAAAAGAGATTTCCCAAGGTATTATGGTAAGAAGCCCCTCAAGCCTGGATCATCTTTGCGAGCAGTTAAATGGACATAGTGTAGAAGAGGCACACAGAGGCAGACACAGAAGAACCCTTGCCCCATTTAGTCATCTATACATAGCCCTCTTCAGGCATTCTCAAATTATATTGATTAAGCATTCAAAGAAGGAGGACTACCCTAGCCCTTTGCCCTCAGTATCCACTTCTTTCATCTTCAGCACACTACAGATAGCTTTCTCCTTGAGAGAGCCTTCTATCCAAACTAAAGACTTCACTGAATGTTCAAATTTGATTATCTAGGGTTCAAAATCATGTGAAGACCCTTCACAGATATTGAAGGCTCTCCCACTCAGAAAATCATCTTCTACATGCAACAAAAGTGATAGAAGCAGAGGCTGTGCTACGTTCCACTTGCCTAGAGGTTTAATCAAGTTTTAGAACACTTGAGTAGGGCTCATGTTACCTTCAAAAAGAAATAAGAACTTAAATTGTAGGTTGTTCAGTAGGAATGACTAATTGTCTATCAAGACCAGACATACGGACCGAAAAACACCACAGGCCACCACAGTGTACAAACATCTCCTTGTTGCCTCTATGCTATACTGCTTTGAGAGTTTCCCTGCAACCTGATTGAGGATTAAGGATCTTCTGAGAACAAGTAGGAAAGAAATACAGGGAACACAAAAGATGTGGATTGCTGAAAGGCAAATGCAGAGGAATCTGACTTATGTTGAATCAGGTCATGATCCTTCTAGTCCAATATCATCAACATGGACTGTAGCACTTTCCCCACATTTCTGGTAAGAGTCTCTGCTAGACTTGCCTTAGGATGCTTGCACCTTCCACATGCAAAATATGTGCTCTAACACTGCCCTATAACCATTCCCCCCAAATTCCATCCAGAAACCCTGTGTTAACTCAGATCTGAAGAAGCCTCAAATTCACATTTCCCTCAAAACACACACAAAACACTGTATGCACATATGACATCTGAGTATATCACTAAATTGGATTGGATGAGGAAAAACAGACTGAAGCTGAATCCAGACAAAACAGAGGTACTCATGGTTACAGGCCCGAAACCAGGTCTGGGAATACAGCCTCCAGTCCTGGATGGAGTCACACTCTCCTCTAAGGACTGTGTTCGCAGTCTGGGGGTACTCCTTGATTCGTCGCTTCATATGACTAGTCAGCTTCAGCTGATACGCCAACTGCGCCCTTATTTGGACATGAGGGACCTGGAAACTGTGGTACACGCTCTGGTAACCTCACGTCTGGATTACTGCAACGCACTCTACATGGAGCTACCCTTGTGCCTAACCTGGAAACTACAACTGGTGCAAAACATGGCAGCCAGGTTAATCACAGGAACATGTAGGAGGGAGCACATAACACCTATGCTTAAATTCCTCCACTGGCTGCCGATTGGTTTCCGGGCGCAGTACAAGGTGTTGGTTTTGACCTTTAAAGCCCTACATGGCTTGGGTCCATCTTATCTCAGGGACCGCCTCTCCCCGTATGATCCCCCCCGTGCCCTGTGGTCCTCTGGGAGGAATCTGTTACAGCCAATAAAAACTAGGCTGTCTTAGACCTCCCAGAGGACCTTCTCTGTTACTGCTCCCAGACTCTGGAATGGCCTGCCGGATGAGATCCGTCTCATTACTACTCTTGCTGCTTTTAAAAAGGCAGTAAAGACGGACCTCTTCCGTCAGGCCTTCCCAGAATAACAGCTGTTTTTGGGGAGATGAGTTTTTATCCTGTTGGCATAACTGATTCCTTGTTGTTGTTTTATTGTTTTACGGCATAGTTACATTTTAACTTTTTCTTGGTTTAATTCTCTTTTAAGGGGTTGGGAGGGTGGATTGTGGGATGAGGGTATGTTTTAACTTTGTTTGTTTTTAAATTCTGTAACCCGCCCCGATTGCTGTGCAGAAGGGCGGGCTATAAATAAAAAAATATTATTATTATTATTATTATTATTATTATTGCCATAACACCTTCTCTGGAAGAATACACTGAGACACAAAGTAGCTTGGTTATTCTGGAGTACACTGTAAATATTTGGTTATTCTGGAGTACACTGTAAACTATTCCTGTGATGTCCAGCCTGGACTGTTTAAATTCTCCCCTGTATTTTCCCTCATTTTTAGTTCAGTCCTTAGATTGTTTGAGCATAGGAATGTTCCACTTTATTAGTTTGTGGGAGGAGTTGTAGGAACCCCCTGCATTTTTCTAGTTTTTTGGTTTGCCCCTTCCTAGCAAGCTCTGCTTCAGCTTGGGGTTTTTAGTTTCTTAGGCAGGCTTGGCTTCATCTGTTTGGTGGCAAAACAAGCTCAGGCAGAGGGAAAGGGCATTTCTTACACCATTTAGCCTACTTATTTACCACATTAGCCAATTTAGTTACCTGTAGCAGTTAATTCCAATAAACATCAACATCAAAGAAAACAAGAGCACCAGAAGCTGAAAGACCCTGCACCAGCTTCACTGAGAAGGAGATCAATCCAGGAACAAACTCAGAGAGATGACAACACTGAAGATTACTGAAACCTGAACTGTAAAGTACGGTACCTTTTATTTTAAGCCTATTAGAGCTTGGGAGGAGAAGCCCTTTTTTTGTTTTTTCTTTAATAAATTTCCCTCTTTTTGGACTTTACACTCAGCTTTGGAGCTTTTTTGGGTTAGAGATTGATCTCACCAGGGTACTGGCATTGCACACCCATATTTGCCACCACCTTTAGTTGGGTGTGTCTTCACAATTCCTATTCATTCACACTTTTCAAACCACTAAAGAAGGCAATTATTATGAAGCCCAGAACTGACCTAAGAGTGAGAGTGAGTGGATGTCATGAAAGTTAGCTGAGGAAGAGGTGTCAGGCTAAGCTGAAGAGAATCACCAAGCAGAACTCAGTAACAGCACTTTTTAAAAAGTACTACTATCTTAGAAGCCATTGTACAGTCAGTCCTCCATAGCCACGGATTTTTTAATCCAATGATTCAACCACCCACAGCTTGAAAATATTCCAAAAAGAATATAAATTTCAAAAAGCACACCTTGATTTTGCCATGTTATATAAGGGACACCATTTTACTACACCATTGTATATAATGGAATTTAAGCATCTACCTATTTTGGTATTTACAGGAGGTCCTGGAACCAACCCCCAGTGGATACCAAGGACCCACTGTATCTACAGTAATGTAATGCAGGCTGCATTACATTTTAGACAGATCAGACATAGAGACAGACAGACAGACAGATTGTTGCAGGCAGAGCTCTCAGTATCTTCTACCTTATAGGAATTAATCGGCAAAAGGGTCGGACAAGGCTGTATCCTTTCACCCTATCTGTTCAACTTGTACACAAAACATATTATAAGAAAAACAGGCTTGGAACAGAAGAAGGAGGAGTGAAAATAGGAGGAAGGAATATCAACAATCTAAGATATACAGATGACACCATAATACTAGCAGAAAACCTCACAGACCTGGAACACCTACAAAGGAAGATCAAAGAAGAAAGTGCAAAGGCAGGCTTAATGTTGAACATAAAGAAAACAAAAATAATGACCACCAAGGACCTTCACAAGTTCAACCTAGACAATGAAGAAATAGTAAAAGAATTTCCATACCTGGGATCAAACATTGATAGAAATGGGGACTGCAGTCAGGAAATCAGAAGAAGACCAAGAATGGGGAGGGTGGCTATGAAAGAACTAAAAAAGATTCCAAAATGCAAAGATATACAACTCAGCACAAAAGTTAGAATCATAAAAGTCACCATATTCCCTATTACCATGTATGGATGTGAGAGCTGGGCAGTTAAGAAATATTATAAGAAAATCAATGTATTTGAGATGTGGTGCTGCAGAAGAGTGCTGAGGATCCCATGGACAGCCAAAAGGACCAACAAATGGGTCCTAAAGCAGATAAAGCCAGAAATCTCCCTGGAAGCCAAGGTGACAACACTGAGGCCGTCATACGTCAGACACATCATGAGAAAGAAGGACTCATTGGGAAAGACATTGATGCTGGCAAAGGTGGAGGGAAGTAGGAAGAGAGGAAACCACATGTCAGATGGATGGACTCAATTAAGGAGGTCATGGGTATGGGTTTGCAGAAATTAAACAGAGCAGTAGAGGACAGAGGGTATTGGTGATGTCTCATCCATAGGGTCGCCATGAATCAAGATTGACACAAGGGCAGTTAGCAATGAAGGAATTAATTAAGTAAAAGTATATATTTGAGAGCCAGCTTGGTGCAGTGGGTTGAGCGTTGCAAAAGAAAGAGTTTAAAGCATGAGTGAGTGCCACCTAAGATTCTGAGGCAAGCTCTACTAAAGAATAATTTTATGTGATAGTTACCACAAGGAAAGGACATAAGAATGTCTTGAGGTTAGGTTTTAAGGCACAAATCCTTTCTAACTGTTGATGAAGAAGGGTAGCACCAGAAAGAAGACTTCTGAGACTAATCTCAGGAAGCAGAAGGTCTTTTAGAAGGATGTTGGAATTTTGAGAAGATACTTTAGATGAGCACATCTCATTCCCTATTTCCTTTTCCCTATGTAAAGAGATAAACCAAAATACATATATCATTCTGCTTGATCCAATGCAAGACAGGAATTCTTACCTAAACACAATAATTCACATAACACCTCAGCTTTGCACACACTTGCATGGTTTCACATGACTCATTAAGAAAAATCATAATGCTTAGTAAGGTGGTGTCAGACTAGGCTAAATTCAGTAACTCTGTGTAGCCATTAAACCATCCAATTGAGTCAATTGGGAGTTTATTGAAAACACACAGCCAGAAATTCACCAGTCAGCTTTTAAGCCAGAACTGCCCCCCTACAACAAAATGCCATATTAAACCCCTCATAACTGCTAGGCTCCACTCCACACCCTTTGACGCCAAAGCTAGCATTCACTTCCAATTCCCACAGCTCTTCTTCTCCCACTAAGTCAACCCCCCTTTCTCCATGTTCTCACTCAAGCTATTCTTCTTCAGCCGAAACACTCCACCCATCACTCCCCTTTCAGTTGGAGATTCTTCTCAGCACCAGCCACCTTCCTACACAGCCCTAACATTCCACAGACCTTACTTTCTCAAAACTAAATTACTATCCCACACTACTTCCATTCCCCCACCTCAACAGCCTACCACTCATAGAAGCTAACTACATTTCCCATATACTAACCCACCTATCATCCCCTAAACAACTACAGCTATTACACCCCAAACCAAACATCTGACAGAACTCATGCATGCAGTCATGGTTCTGACAGTTCGCCCTACCTCCAAAACATATCACATGCAACAATTTCAACCAAACCCACCCACCCCTGGTTTGTCTGGATAAGTTGAATGAAATACCCCAACCAATTTTGAAGCCTTAACATGTTTAGCCTTCACTCATTCAGCATGGTCGATGGGAAAGTGTTTCCATTGAACCAAATAGTATAGTCCCCCTTTATACACTTTAGAGTCCATAATCTTAGATATTTCAAAGTGATGTTCCCCATCCACCAACATGGGCAAAGGGCATTTTGTTCACTGGTCAAGGCAGGTTTCAGAAAGCGGAAATGAAAAATGAGATGTAAATATCTGTATTCTTTGGGCAAGTCCAATTTTGCAGTTACTTCATTAATAAGCTTTTGACTCTAAAAGGCCCCACACATTTAGAACCCAGGTTTTTAGTGGGATGTCTTATTTTTAAATGCTTGGTTGACAGGTAGGCCTTGCCCCCAGTTTTTATGTTCCAGCCCACTTTTCTGTGTCTGTCAGCATACTTTCAATAATTGGCTTTGGCTTCTTCCAAAACCTTGACAATAGGTGGCCAAGCATTTTTTTTTATTTATTTTTGTAATCTATTGAGTAACCATTATAGGATCTCACGATTCACTCTGCATAGTGGGCAATAATTTAGGGTCATACCCATAAATCAGTTCAAAAGGTGTATGTCCAGTACTTTGGTTGACTGCCCCATTAAAAGCCACTTCAGCATGAGGCAACTGTTCATACCAGTTGTCTTGCAGGTGATTGGTGTAGCACCTAAGGTACCTCTCCAATGAAGCATTAGTGCATTCTGATTGGACATCTGTCTGGGGATGATGGGCTGTACTCAAGACTAATTTAACCCCCAGTTTGGATTGCAAAACTGTCCAAAATTGAGAGGTAAAGGTCGAGTCTCGATCTGAGACAATCTTATTTGTTAAACCATGACATTTATACACATATTGAATAAACGAATCAGCTACTTGCATCCCACATAGTGTCTGTCACCACTCAAATTGTATTTCAGCCCTGGCTTTCAGGCAGGTCAGTGATGAAATCCATGGCAATATGCTTCCATGGACCACTAGGGGTCTCCAGTGGTTGTACAAGTCCACTTGGCGTACTCACCAAAGGCTTGGCTCTTGCACATACAGAACAGCTCTTGACATATTCTTCAATATCAGATATCATGCCCTCCCACCAAAACTGTTTGCAGAGCAAATGTTTTTACAAAGCCCCAATGCCCTGCACCTCTGGAATCATGGCACATTTGCAATACCTTCTGTCTCAGCTCACTAGGGACATAATATCTTTTGTCCTTTATACCAAAGTCCATTGTCCCTTTTTTTCCAGCTGCTACTGGTGTGTTTGCAGCCAGTTATCACTCTCAGAATGTCATTCTATCTCCACATGAAGTGGATCCATCTTTTTCTGTTCTGCCTCCCTTTCCACCTTAGCTTGGCTGCATGCGGTGACTGCTAGCCCCAGTTGAACTAGAGTGAATAGGGTTTGGAGTGGCTGCATTTAAATCATAGAATCATAGAGTTGGAAGAGACTACAAGGGCCACCCAGTCCAACCCCCTGCCATGCAGGAACTCCCAATCAAAGCATCCCTGACAGGTGGCCATCCAGCCTCTGCTTAAAGACCTCCAAGGAAGGAGACTCCACCACACTCCAAGGGAGTGTGTTCCACTGTCGAACAGCCCTTACTGTCAGGAAGTTCCTCCTAATGTTGAGGTGGAATCTCTTTTCCTGGAGCTTGCACCCATTGTTCCGGGTGCTAGTTTCTGGGGCAGCAGAAAACAAGCTTGTTCCCTCCTCAATATGACATCCCTTTAAATATTTAAACAAGGCTATCATATCACCTCTTAAACTTCTCTTCTCCAGGCTAAACATCCCCAGCTCCCTAAGCCGTTCCTCATAGGGCTTGGTTTCCAGACCCTTCACCATTTTAGTTGCCCTCTTTTGGACACGCTCCAGTTTCTCCACATCTTTTTTGAATTGTGGTGCCCAGAACTGGACACAGTATTCCAGGTGAGGCCTGACCAAAGCAGAATAGAGTGGCACTATTACTTCTCTTGATCTAGACCAGGGGTAGGCAATCTTTTTGAGCTGGGGGCCGGGTTGCTGTCCCTCAGACAATTGGGGGGCCGAAGCACAATAAAATAAAATAAAATAAAATTTTAAAAAAAATTTAAAAATGAAAATATGCATGCACACTCTCTCAACCCCAGAAAAGCCATGGCAAAACCCCTGTGGAGATTTTGCCACGAAAACCCCAAGAACAAGTAATAGCAACAATAATCAATATCATCATGGGGGGGGGCAGCGGCAGCAAGACCGGCCTGGGGCTGGTCCAAAGGCCTCGGGGGGGCGCATCCAGCCCCCGGGCCTTAGGTTGCCAACCCCTGATCTAGACACTATACTTCTATTGATGCAGCCTAAAATTGCATTGGCCTTTTTAGCTGCTGCATCACACTGTTGACTCATGTTCAACTTGTGGTCTACCTGGACTCCTAGATCCCTTTCACACGTAGTTTCGTTCAGCCAGGTGTCCCCCATTGTATATCTGTGCTTTTCGTTTTTCCGCCCTAAGTGCAGTACTTTACATTTCTCTGTGTTCAATTTCATTTTGTTAGCTTTGGCCCAGCTTTCTAGTCTGTTCAAGTCATTTTGAATTTTGATCCTGTCTCCTGGGGTATTAGCTACCCCTCCCAATTTGGTGCCGTCTGCAAATTTGATAACTATACCCCAAATACTGTCATCCAAGTCATTGATAAAGATGTTGAATAGCACTGGGCCCAGGACAGAACCCTGTGGCACCCCACTGGTCACTTCTTTCCAGGTTGAAAAGGAGACATTGTTGAGCACCCTTTGGGTTCGGCCAGTCAACCAATTGCAAATCCATGTAACAGTTACTTTGTCTAGCCCACATTTTACCAGCTTGCTTTCAAGAATGTCATGGGGAACCTTTGCCCATATGTTGAGGGAGTCTCGATAATGAATCAGCCAAACTATTCTCTCGGCCAGGAATACATTTGAGCTTGAATTTATATTTGTAGACGTCCTTGGCCCACCTACATTGTTTAGGGGTTAATTTATGGTGGCTTAGAGTGCTTCCAAATTATGGTGGTCAGTCCATACCTCAAATGGGTGGGGTGCCCCTCAAATGGGGTGCACCTCAAATGGGTGGGGTGCCCTTTCTAAAAATTGTCTCCAGTTCTGAAGGCCTCTTTTTCCCAGATGTGCCACAATAACTCATTTTTTTGGAATTTTCTGGACAAGTATGCACAAGGCCTAAGTGCTTCCCCTCCCCCATCATTTTGCAACAAAACTGCCCTTACTGAAAAATCTGAAGCATCAACCTGAACTACGAAAGGTGCTTCTGGATCCAGGTGCTTTAGTATAGGCTCAGAACTAAACACAATTTTCAACTGTTCAAATGCCTCCTGGCATCTAGGAGTCCAATCAACCTGTGCTGAAGGCTTAGGTTTCTCCACCACCTACCCTCAGTGGCATTAGCTTTATGTTTCCACACACACACACACACACACACCTTTTGTTTTGAGAAGATCAGTAATAGGTAAAGCAATCTGAGCAAAGTGGGGAATGAACTACCTATAGAAGTTGGCAAACCCCAAAAGCTTTTGAACTTGTTTTCTAGTCTTAGGTGGGGGACAGTCCATCACAGTCTGTACTTGTGCTGGATCCATTTCAATTCCCCTTGTGGACACTCGGTATCCCAAGTCTAGATTGTCTGTGTGAAAGTGGCACTTGGACAGTTTCACATACAACTGATTGTCCAGCAGCCTTCTCAGTACCTCCCTCACCATTTTGATGTGTGACTAAAGCTTCAGAGTAAATCAACACATCATCCAAGTAAACCAGCACCCCTTCATACAATAAATCATGCAGCACTTCATTCACAAGCCTCATGAAGCATCGGGCCCTCCTGAGAGCCCAAAAGGGAGAACCAAATATTCATAAGCCCCCAAAGGGCAATTGAATGCCATTTTGTACTCATCTCCTTCTCGAATGTGAATTCTAAAGTAGGCATCCCTCAAGTCCAACTTAGTAAATATCTTGGCCATGGCCATATGGCCCAACATGTCTTTCATCAGTGGCAAGAGGTATTTGTTGGTGGTGCTGATGGCAGACAGATAATCAGTCACTAGGTGAAGAGAACCATCCTTCTTTTCTCCAAAGAATACTGGAGCGGCGAAGGTAGATGTGAATGGTCTTATGAAATCCCTAGCTAAATTATTTTCTATGAATTCTTTCAAGGTTTTCAACTCCAAAGGGGCCATCAAATATAATTTGAGCTTTGGGAACACAGCCCCAGGCTCTATTTCAGTGGCACAATCTGCTTCTCTGTGTGGAGGTAGTTGGTCACTTTCTTTTTCTTCAAACACTTCTCTAAGATCCTGATATTCCACAGGGTAGGGACAGGGAGCCTCATGAGATACCTGCCCCAAGCTCTCTCCCACTGTGCAGGGTTCTAACAAAGTCACTGTCACCTCTCCAGGCCCCTTGTTAGCATTCACTCTAACATGCTCTTTACGCTGGGTCAGCAAACACTAGCTGTAACTGTTTCCAGTCAATGATGGGGTTATGAAAATGCAACCAGTCAATTCCCAACACCATCTGATAGCTGCACGTTGGTCCCACAACCAACCATATTCTTTCCCAATGCTCTGCCACCCCCATCCACACAGTCACTGTTCGCTGAGTGGTGGCTTGCCCTCCCATGATTGATCCGATGTCATGGCCAGCCAAGAGCAGGTCTCAGAGGAGGAGGATGGGGCCCTCCAGAGCAAGAGGTAATTGAAGCTACACCAGGGGCTAATCCTGCTCCAGAGCAAGATGTAATTGAGGCTACACCAGGTGTTAATCCTGCTCTGCCAGAGCCCAGCCCTGATCTCCCAGCCCCAGAGGAGGAGGCTCAGCCAGGTCCTAGTGCTCATGGGATTCCTCTGGTGGTACAGCAGCCTAGTGGTGATTCTGGGGAGGAACCAGGCTTGAAGGTTCCCTCCTTCAGGCAGCGCAGGGCTGAAAGTGCTTGCAGACGCAGATCCCAGAGAATTGCTGTGAGGCAATTAGCTAATCAGCCTCATCTGGTACAGGGGAGGGCATCCCCTATTTAGGAAGCAGAGAGACACCAACTCAATGCCAGAGTTTATTGCATGACCCTTTGGTGTGATTGCTGCCTGCACTGGCTCCCTGTACCTTGACTCTTTGTGGCCTTGACTTTGGAACGGAGTGGACTATTGCTACCCTCTGGCTGACCTGACCTTGGACTGGACTGACTATTGTGACCTTTGTGTTCCTGACTTCAGCTCTGGCTTTTGGTTTGCTCTTTCACTCACTTCCTGCAAGGTTGGTGGACTATTTCCAGCTGTGTAGCTAGTTACCTTGTTGAGCCATCCTTATCGGCATAGGTTTGTGCATGCTGGCTGCAATCCAGGACATCCATCCATTTGATGGAATGGAATGGGCTGGTGAAGTGGTCTGCTTTCAATTCCCAAGAATTTGACCACCTCATGGCTAATGAAGTATCTAGTGCAGGGGTAGGTAACCTTTCCCCTTTAAGGGCCAAGGGACTTCATTTCCCAGAATCCCAGGAGCTATTGGCCAACATGGTACTATTGGCCAAAATGGCTGAGGCTTCTGGGAGCTGAAGCCCCTCGGCCCTTAAAGGGGAAAGGTTGCCTACCCCTGATCTAGTGCATCCAGAGTCTAACGCAGCAGTTAGCTCCACACTGATGCCCTTGAGGGGGTGAAACAGTCTAACTTTCAGGATGCCTAGGGGGACACCCCCACTCGCTATGTGTTTGCAGCTGTCCAGATGTTCAGCCTGCCGTTCACCACGATCTAAGGCAGGCTTAAGTAGTTTCTTGACAGCTCAGGGCTTGCCTCCTCATCGCTGTTGGTCCACACCTCAGCTGGCTCCACTGCAGGATGGCTAGCAGCTTGGCCTGCCCTTCCCCCAGCACCAACATTGCCACTTCAACGGTTTTCTCCTTTGTTGGCTGGGCTTGGCTGCCCCTGCACCACATTGGCGGCTCCTCCACCCCCTGGACAATTTGCAATCCTGTGCCCCGTCTTCCCACATTCCAACCATAGACATAATCTCATCTGGCACTGTTTCTCAGTCTCTGCTCCTGATTTATGCTTTCCAACTTTTGAAGAGGACTGGCTCTTGGCCTCACTTTCTTTTGAGTTAGAGCCCTCCGCTGGCGAGAGAGCTTGATCTCCTCCTTCAACCTTTCAGCTTCACCTGCCAACTTGATCCATCCATGCACAGTGGCCGGGTTGTCTCTAATTAATGCCTATTCTGGCAGGTCAGGGTGCAGTTCATCCTTGAAATACTGTACTTTGATGCCCTCTGACCACTCAGGAACCAGGGCTGCCAAGCTCCTGAATTTGTAGGCATACTCAGACACTGAGCGCAAACCTTGATACAAAGCCAACAACCTATTATGGGCACACTCTGCCCAGAGAGGGTACTCAAATCTTGCTCGCAGTGCCACCATGAAAGCCTGCAATTTCTGCTGCTGCGCTATCATAAAGGTGTACCACCCAGCCTGCTGCTTCCCCCTCCAGATGAGTAATCACACATTGTACCTTGGCTGCCTCATCAGGGAAAGATGTCCCCCACCCACACATATGCCCAGCCACTTGTGACAGGAAATAGGGCAATTGCTGGGGATGGCCATCAAGCTTCACCCCCAGTCTCCTAGCTGAGGGATCCTGCAGCCTCAATGGTGGGGGGGTTCTGTTAGGGGGGAGGGTCCCTCTGCATTCCTGGCTGTTCTGCCAGCACTGCCTGAGCTCCCAGGGCTGCCCTTATGGGTGCTGTCACTGCCGTTGCCTGACCAACCA
Source organism: Phrynosoma blainvillii (assembly GCA_026167975.1). Lineage (NCBI taxonomy): Eukaryota > Metazoa > Chordata > Lepidosauria > Squamata > Phrynosomatidae > Phrynosoma > Phrynosoma blainvillii. Next base: position 358,243,625 of record JANUYF010000002.1, read on the forward strand.
GGGGTTCAACCACCAAGCCTCTTAGGGTCTGCATTACCTCTGCCAGCATTCCCAACATCTCCTGCATTTCTTCACGGATCTGGGATACCTCATCCTCGTGGTCTTTTTTCACACCAGATGGCTTGTCCATGGGGCCAGCCACCCCCACATCCTAGGTGGATAGCCTGCCTGCTCGACACCTCTCGTGTTCTTTCCCCTTGGTAAGGGCCAATGGCTGGAACCACACGTCCTCCATCAGGTGCACCGCGGTATCCTCCCCAGCTGCCATCAGGGCCTTAGGATGGACTCCCAAGCCAACCTGCTTGGCAGGCTCCTCTGGCTTTGCTGTCCCCGCCTTTGCTCCATCTTCCCGTTCCATTAAAGGTATGGGGTTGTCTGGACTCGAATGGGCTTCTATCGCTCCAGACACTAGTGAGTTCTGGCTTACTGTCAGACTAGGCTAAATTCAGTAACTCTGTGTAAGCATTAAACCAGCCAATTGAGTGAATTAGGAATTTATTGGAAACACACAGCCAGAAATTCACCAGTCAGCTTTTATTATTAAGCCAGAACTGCCCCCCTACAACAAAATGCCATATTAAACTCCTCATAACTTCTGGGCTCCACCCCACACCCTTTGGCACCAAAGCTAGCACCCACCTCCAATTCCCACAGCTCTTCTTCCCCCACCAAGTCAACCCCTCTTTCTCCATGTTCTCACCCAAGCTATTCTTCTTCAGCTGAAACACTCCACCCATCACTCCCCTTTCAGTTGGAGATTCTTCTCAGCACCAGCCACCTTCCTACACAGCCCTAACATTCCACAGACCTTACTTTCTCAAAACTAAATTACTATCTCACACTATTCCCATTCCTCCACCCCAAGCAGCCTTCCACTCATAGAAGCTAACTACATTTCCCATATACTAACCCATCTATCATCCCTCCTCAAACAACTACAACTATTACACCCCAAACCAAACATCTGACAGAACTCATGCACGCAGGCATGGTTCTGACAGATGGGAAAGAAGAAGACTACATTATCGGTGGAGAGACTCAGTTGAGGAAGTCACAGTCCTGAGCTCGCAAGACCTTAGATGGACTGTTAATAACAGGATATCTTGAAGAACTCTCATTCATAGAGTCACCATAAATTGAAGCTGACTTGATGGCAATTAACAGAAACAGTGGGGTATCCAAACAGCACCTTCTCCACACCCCATAAACCTTCCAAATGGTCTTGGAAATCTGCCTATGTGTAGGGAATGTCATAGGCATGCCTTGTCTAGGGCATCATTTATCCTAGGGCTGACCGTACTTCTGCTGTCACTCGTTTGATATTCACAACTAATTTGGTATTTATTAATAAGGGGGACATCTTTCTTGTCTGGAACAACTCCATATAATGGTAAGTAGTGATGTTCACCATTCTGTTTATAGCTTCAGCTTGGCATAGACTTCATCCTTGGCATAGACTTCATCCTTGGAACAGTACAGGAATGAATGGACAGCAAGCAATAGATACTATCAGAGGTGAGGTGCAGTCTATTAAAGTATGCATGCCAAATAAAACTTTGTCATTAGACTCTTGTTGATTAGATACCAAATAAAACTCTTGTTGATTAGATACCATATGGATAAGTGCTACCCTTACTTGTGCTTTTAAAAGTAGAAATGTGTTAGTGAATGTGCAGTATCACAGAAGATAGAGAAAAAGAAATTTAAAAGTGATAACTAATAACTAATGTAATGCAGAGTTTTGTGGGGGGAGGGGGGAATACATGTCTGGCAAACAAGAGACTATTAGCTTGAACTTTAGCCAGAGATTATACATAATGAACTAATTTTAAAAAAATCTTCAAGGAAGGGGGGGGGGGAAATCTCAAACTCATTGTTTCAAAATGGTTTGGTTTCATTTATTTACATCCATATTTACATAAATTGTACTTGAAAAACCTATTTATTAGAATAAATAAGCATGTAGTGTAGGAAGTCCTTCAATTTTGTACTGATTTGTAACTGTAAAGACATACACATAAAGCAGAACAGATGAAAATTTGCTTACAGTGTCCTCCACTAGTGGAAGAACTCTGAAAACATATGCCCAGGAGTATTCTGGATAGGACAAAGGGATGGGCTGGCTATATAGTTGAGGAAGATTTTCCCCCTCTCACATTTTAAGATAATTTAATTAGTTTTGTATGTAAGGCCTCAATCACAGTACTAGCCTATCCACTGGACAGGCCCAGCTCTAATACTGGTTTCAGATCTTGTGTTCTATTCAGATCAAATACTGCTTTTTAGACCATGTGTTGTGAAGCAGCTGCATCCTGTTTTTTCAGCCCATCAGATGATTCCCTTCATTTCCATCAGATGCATGTTGCATCAGCCAAGATCCTACAAACCTCTGTAGCTCTTCTGCCAGCTCCATCTGCCTCCTATGCGAGGATGTGGATAGACAAACTCTGCCAGACATAAGGGCAACAGTATTCAGAGAAGTGCAAAGAACTCCAGAGTCTCAAAAGCCAAAAAAGTTGTGTGTATTCTTTGATGTCTTCTTAACCTCTTCTGCAAGCCAAAAAAGAACAAACACAGTCTATATAACAATGACCTTTTGACTCAAAAGTAACACATTCTAAGTTAAGTTAAAGATAAGGAATGAAATTGCTTGATAAACCTGCTTGGTTGTTTTGTTTTCTTTAAACCAAAAATAAAAGTGATCCTTATTCTACTTCAGGGTATTTAAGCTACTGAAGCTATTATGTCTTGGCATCATAACATTAGAAGCATTTCAAGACAACCTGCTTCTTGGATGCAAGATCAATTATCTGAATCTCTTTTTAAAATCATTTCACAGAGAACGAGTGGTTTATTCCACCACCACTACCACTAACATCAAACTACAGTGCCCAGCATGGAGTTTGAGAGGAGTTGCTTGAACAGGTTGGACTTTTCTTCACATATATATTCTCAAGTTATACATCCCCAAATTCCTAACTTTTCCACTTGAGTAGGCTTTTTCTTCTGCTGCCCATTAACCAAACATTTCTCACTCTCCTCCCTCTTCTTTTATTCCACCTATTTTAATTGACGTTAATGCAACCCAGGACATGTTCTCCTTGCTTTATTCTTCCCTTTTATTTTTTTCTGTGACTGAATGGCTGAAGCAGATGCATAGCTGTCTTTGAAGGCCTGAGCAGATGAGCATGATAAATCAGTGATGGATTGGAGCAAATGAATCATAGTGTGGGCTGAGTATGAACCAATCTTTCTTACAGGGCCTCTCTTCATGTCTTCACACTTCAAAATTGCAGTCTTTAAAGTGCTCAATACATGTACGTACGTGTACACACACACACACACACACACACACTTTTAAAAATCTGGTTCCAGTTTCTCCAGTGGCTTCACATATGTCAAGCGGAGGCAGAAGTCTTTTGCATAGAAACCCAGGATTCTGCTTCTCAGGCAATAATAAGCCACTGTCATCAGCTGACTCCAAATAACTGGAAAAAACCACTTCAAGGACCCCAGAAAGCAAGAGGGCAGCTTCAGAAAGAACACTTGGCAAACTGAGCAAGAACATTTAAAACTCCAGCATAATGAACTAGCAAAACACAGCTGGTTCCTTCCACTAGCAGCACTTGTTGAGAGGGGTTTGTTTGTTTGTTTGTTTGTTACAAAAGAGCTTTATATCCCCAGTGCCACCATATTTGAAATGCATTTATCGGTGAAAAGTTACTTTGGGAGACAATTGCTCAGCTGACATCCCAAGTAGTTACACTGCCTTGAGGATTGTGGGAGCTGTACTCAATTTATATATGATGTGTGTATCCATCCAATCTTTGGTCTGAAATCTGTTTTAAGTCAACCCATTTCTTCTGGTGCACTGTCTTTTAAGTACATTCTGTGACAATCATGTTGAAAAGATATTGCACCACCTTTGAGATTAACTGAAAAAAGCAATTAATATAGTATATGTTTTCATGGATTCCAGTCCACTGCATCGGACTGGAGTCTCCAGAACCCATCATGGGCCACACCAGGACCAAAAATGCTGAGTCCACAAAAGCTTGCGCTAGTAATTTTCTTGGATCAGACAGCCTGAAAATATAGTGTTCATTTCTTTTTGTTTTGTTTTGTTTGAAGAAAACCTGGTATTTCCCAAAACTTTTTTTTTTACCTGTTTAGACAGAGCCCATGTCTTTGAATACATTTTGGATGGTGCCCTGCGCTCACGCACGCATGCACACGACGGCGGGCGCCCTTTTGGAAGGCAAATGGCACCAACATTGTGTGCATGCGCGCGCGAGCGCAGGGCGCCATTTTGCTTTCCAAAATGGCGCGTGCGCTCACGCATGCATGCGCATGATGGCGGGCGCCCTTTTGGAAGGCAAAATGGTGCCCTGTGCTTGCCATTTTGGAAAGCAAAATGGCGGCCTGTGCTTGCACGCGCATGCACACAACGTTGGTGCCATTTTGCCTTCCAAAAGGGCGCCCGCCGCCGTCCATATGCGTGCGTCGCAAGTTAGAAGGCCTCAGTGGGCTGGGTACAGCCCGCAGGCCGTAGTTTGCTGACCGCTGGGTTAGATGATAAGGAAAAGTGTTTGGGAGAATGTAAGGTAATATAAGAAAGTTGGCTTGGAAGTACAACGGAAGTTGGGTTAAATATAATAAGCTGGCGGTAATAACATTTGAGAGACCATCAATACCAATCCACATACTGTATTTACTAATGTCTGTCTAGAAATTTTAGTCAAAAAATTGACCCCAAAAACCTGGATCAACTTATCCATGGCTTAATGTAAGTACTGTATTTAAGTCTTATTTTACAAAAGAACCATCTCCTGGTGAAAGGCAAGAGCATAATCTGTCCTGGAAGCACTGACCCCCCCCTCTCTATTCTTTTATCCACCCAGCTTTTAGTATGAGCACAAACAGTTATACCTGCTGGAATTTTTAAAAGTTCTTTGGCATTGTTTTCCTCAGCTTCATTCTTTAGATCCTTTGTTACATGCCTCTAAGTTTTACCCTGGACTTCTCCTCGGGTCATATCAAAATCCACAATTTTTGCCCCCAAACCTGCCCTCTACTTATACATGAGTTTGACTTATAGTTGAATATATATGGTAATATGTTATGATATGAATGGAATATAGATATATAATTTTTATGCAATGTTGTTTTAAGGTGTTTGTATGTGTATGTATATGTCAGTGTTTTATACGTGTTTAATAAAACAGAGGGAGAAAGCGTACTCTTTGGGGATCTATAGGGGAAGGCTTTCTCTTGATCCTACCACCTTCTCAGTGGCAACTCCCACCCTCTGGAACTCCTTCCCAAAAGAGGCTAGGCTAGTCTCTTCCCTGCTTTCCTTTCACCAACAGGCAAAGACCTTTTTGTTTAAGCAGGCTTTTAATGGGCAAGCAGGGAAGCTTTATGGGGCTAATGTGGATAATGTGTGGGAGGCCCCTATGTATGCCTGTCACAATGCGTCCAGTGAAAGGACTATAGCTGGAAGTCTCTTTTGCTGCTCCCTCTGCATTCTAGCAATGCTGAAATGGCTATCTTGAGGTGCTACAGCAGAAAAAAGAAGAGGGTTGGAGGGGTTACAATTGTATCGATGTTTCAGAACTACTTCTCCAAAAGCAGGATCTCAGCCAAAACTGGAAATGTCTGGAGGTCCACTCGTTGGTTTGTTTATCCATTAATTTTCAGAAGGGTTGGGGCCTTATGCCCCATATCAGCACAAAAATTGATACTCCTGAATGTGTCCAGAAGCAGGAAAATCACATTTCTTGTTTATATGCTGGGGAAATGAAAAGTTTGGAGCCATCCCTGATCTACACAAAAAGGTCAGAATCCTCAATATGACATCCTGTCAAGTATTTAAACATAGCTGTCATGTCACCTCTTAACCTTCTCTTCCCCAGGCTAAACCCCAGCTCTCTAAGCCTCTCCTCAAGGATGCTTGATTGTTGGGCAGGCTGAAATCATCCCAATAAAGTTGAAAAAGAACACATTCCTGTTGGGGATTTATGCTGGCACAACAGCCTGTTACACCAGCATAGAGCAGTGTTTCAAGTAGTGTATATCAGCCATGATGGGGGGAGAGAGCAGGGAAAACCATCTGTGTCAGGAAAGAAAAATGGCCCTGTGGGCTCCTTTGATAGTCGAGAACCATTAGTGCAACTTTTCTCTTCTGGAACTGGCTTTTGCTGCTGCCCCCCCCCCCCCATCATTGTAGCACACATGATGGTTTCCCTTTAGCTTCTCCACCAATACCTATGTGGCCTCCTCCTCCTCTGGTATATTTTTGCCAGCCAATGTGATTGAACTATTGCCTAATTACATTCTTAACTATAGGCTCATGCCTCCTTACATTCCCATCTGTTTCCAGTGTAGATAATACAGGGTGAACAGAAATACAATTCAAGTTGCCATAGTACCTGGGTGGGTGGGTTTTATCCAGAATTCAGCCATCCCACTCACTAGCCATTTGTACCATTATCTGGTCCATATTTCAAGCTTTCATTTTTTAAAAAGGTGAAACAAATTTCTAATTCTGATAGGAGCCAAGATATAGATTATTGGTCGAAAAAAGCCACACTGAGAGCCCCTGGGAGCGAGGATGGACCTGAGCTGCACCTGGGCAACAATTTTGGTGGCTAATCCTTGTGATGAAATTAGGATGCCACCCATTTTAAATTTTAAGCCAGCTCAGGTAAGCCAGTTTAATTTATTATGCAATAAGCTTCTAAGTCATATCATTTTAAGACAGGAATCAAATGTCTTAAGACAGGATCTGGCTGCTGCTGAAGCAATGAGCCATTGGCCAATAGTCCCATGTTGGCCAGTAGCTCCTGGGATTCTGTGAGCTGAAGTCCCTCGGCCCTTAAAGGGGAAAGGTTGCCTACCCCTGGTGTTGATCATATGTTGCAAAGGATCCAGATGGCTTTCTTTAAAAAAAGGGGGGGGCTTCTTTGGCAGTGATATCACAGTTTTCTTGCACTCAGCATATAATTTTCACTGGGAAGGGTGGAATCCTCACTCCCACACTCTCATCTTGAACTGCAATAAAAGTGTGGAACGTGTGGTTGCACAAGTGTCACACATATCTACAGGATAACAGCTGTGATATCTCTGGGGCAAATAATGAAATTCCCCTGCCTCATTTTCATATCATTGTATGTAATCTTTAGCAGTTTTCCTCAAATTATTTCTATTTTAGAGGCTGAACATTCACTTGTTTTACCCCTCAAATACTGATATATATATGACACTGTGATGGATTCTTTTGGGATTCTCTTCCAAGACTATTCAGAAATTGCAGTAAGTCCACAGTTCAACTACTTGCAACAGTCTTATCCAACAGCATCCACTTCATTCAGGAGTGGACAATCCACACTGCAGAAATAATCCAGGTTGACACCACTTTAACTGCCATGACTCAATGTTATGGAATCCTGGGATGTGTAGTTTGTTATGGCACCAGTGCTCTCTGGCAGAGAAGGCTAACTATCTCACAAAACTACAGTTCCTAGAATTCCATAGCACTGAGCCATGACAGTTAAAGTGGTGTCATCCTGGATTATTTCTGCAGTGTGGATGCAGCCTTATCAATAAACTGCCTTGACAGTATATGATGATGAACAAAATAGTATTTAAAAAATAATTTTTGGAACAATGTATAATCAATCTCCATGAAGATGAGTCTCAATTAGATTAGCACATTACCTTGTATTTTGCTCACCTAAGAAGTGGTGTTACATTTTTTCCTTTAAGGAACTGTTGGAGTACTTTTTTAAAAAAGCAACAGGTTTTTGGAGTAAGTTCTTTTAGCAGAAGAGTCAGGAGTATTTAAATTCCCTCTGTTGACATCTCATTTCCAAGGAGACCTTCAGGTACTTCTTCTAAGTTTATCAGTAGACCTTGTTTTGAGATATGGCCATTGTATCACAGTAGGGAATATTGTCTTCAACAGAACTTTGTTCCTCCTCTAAGGTTACAGGAGGCCTTTGAAGTTTTGTTTGCATTCCATTGCTTTAGCCTCTGAAAAGAGCTCTCCTTGGTAAGGCTTTGTAGACATGTTAGGAAATGTAGATGATTAATTGCCTTACCATTCAGAGTTGTGTGATTGTCAAAGAAGTGTCAAAGTCATGTGGCTCTGACACATTACTGGTGCCTTTATCAGAAGATTTGTGTGTTACATTCTCTGTGGCTTGATAGCAGAGTAAGACTCACTTAGGTTTCTCTGCTTGAGAGCTCCAGTCTACTCTTTGGAACTAAAGCACTAGCAATTGTTTTGCACTGCTCCTGGACCCTGGGATGGAAGCATCTAGGAGCACCAATTTATCTATGCTATCCCCCTTTCTGTTTCATATATGTATAAAATAACATAAGGATACATGCTGGCGACACGTCTTAATTAAATCCCGATTGGATTTTTTTTTTATTATTATTATTATTCATATCCCATCTCTCTGTGCAACACAACTGGGGCAGCTTACATGATAAAAAACACAATCCCATATCCTAATAACCCACCCACCCTAAATACAATTAAACAGTATACAGATTAAAAAAAATACCTTAAAATAATAACAAATCAACAATGGCTGTCACAGAAATGAGGGAATAATAGGTTCAACTTATTTGGTGGCCGGTTGTCTATTCAGGAAAGGCTTGCTGGAAGAGATCCATCTTAACAGCTTTTTTAAAGCTGTTTAATAATAATAATAATAATAAAACTTTATTTATACCCTGCCTTTAGCCGAGGCTGTCAAGGCTTACAGTTAAAAATAATGCATCCATACAATCAACAACAAATAACCCCCCTTAAAAATATATTAAATCGTTATACAGATTAAAATCTCATTTACAATAAAACATAAACATTAACATGAATAGACAGTGACACTGTAGATATCTCAGAAGGAGCTATCTAGTGGGGGGGGGGGAGAATGTGTCATTCCGGGAATGCCTGCTGGAAGAGATCCGTCTTGATGGCTTTTTTAAAGCCATCTAAGTTGGTTATTTGGTGGATCTCTTCCAGCAGGGTATTCCATAATCTGGAGGCCGTAGCAGAAAAGGCCATGGCAGAAAAGGTTTAAGGTGGTAATGTGACAGACCTCATCCAGCAAGCGATTCCATAATCTGGGAGCAATTGCAGAAAAGGTCCTCTGGGCAGTTGCAGACAATCTAGTTGTTATGGGTTGCAACAAATTCCTCCCAGACCTGGGTGGATTATACGGAAGGAGATGGTCCCAAAGATAGGTTGGACCCAAGCCATTTAGGGCTTTTAAGGTGATAACCAACACTTTGTACTGTGCCTGGAAACTAATGGGCAGCCAGTGGAGCGATCTTAAGATCAGTGTAATATGGTCTCTCCTGGTTTTACCTGAGACCAGCCAGGCTGCCATGTCCTGTACTAATTGAAATTTCTGAACTAAGCACAAGGGCAGCCCCATGTAGAGTGCATTACAGAAGAGAGGTTACCAGCATGTGCATCACAGTTTCAAGGTCCCCAACTTCCAGGAAAGGGCGCAGCTGGCATATCAGCCAAAGCTGGTAACAGGCACTCTTGACTGTCGCATTTACCTGTTTTGTCATCTGGAATGATGGATTGAGGAGCACCCCCATTCCTTTCAGGATAGTGTGACCCCATCTAGCACTGGAAGTTGTATCCCAATACCTGGGTTTGGGGCCGCTACTGTAAGTACCTGCATTTTGCCTGGATTCAGTTTTAATCTGTTTTTCCTCATCCAGTCCATTACTGCTTTGAGACAATAATTGAGAGGAGAGATGCCATCTGAAGTCAAAGCAGTAGAACAAGACATGAAGAAATATATTTGAGTGTCGTCAGCGTACTGATAGCACTCCACCCCATGCCTGCGAATGATTTCTCCCAGCAGCTTCATATATATATTAAAGAGCATCAGGGACAGGATGGCACCTTGAGGTATGCCACAATTAAGCTCTTTTTTTGCTGAGCAACTGTCCCTGAGCATCACCCTCTGGAATCTGCCTGAGAGGAAGGAATGGCATCATTGCAGTGCAATGTCTCCAATTCCTAACTCTTTCAGGTATTCCAAGAGGATGTTGTGGTCTATCATGTCAAAGGCCGCTGAGAGGTCCAGTAGCACTAACAGGGTCACACTACCTCTGTCGATGCCCAGATGAAGGTCATCACTAAGGCAACTGTGGCAGTCTCCACTCCATATCCTGTCCTAAAGCCAGTTTGAAATGGATCCAGATAATCACCATTGCTCACCATTCAGGGTTTTTGAACAGCAGAGACCTGGGAAGAGATTCAGGAGCTGGGCGGTGAGCCTCCTCCCCCGCCCCCTCCTCCCTCGGAACACCTGGCCTCATGGGAGCCCTCAAAGCCTCTGCAAGCCCTGACCATCGGCAACAGCAGAGACCTGGGAAGAGACTCAGGAGCTGGGCAGTGAGCCTCCTCCCCCGCCCCCTCCTCCCTCGGAACACCTGGCCTCATGGGAGCGGAGGCGGGGACAGGAGCAGAGGACGCAGCAGCAGAGCCCCAGCCTTAGCCCTTTAAGAATCTTGGGGGTGTGGCCCTGATGTTCAGCGGGAGGCTATCTCTATTTTTGTATACTTAGAATGCCTTTGTTTATTGTATTGATGTGTATTGTGTGTTAAGTTAATTTTAATGTATTATTGATTTAATATATTTTTAAGCGGGGGTGATATGTTTTTGATATTTGTTTTGTATAGGTTTGTATTTTAGATTGTAAGCCCCCTGGATAGCCTTGGCTTAAGGAGGGATATAAATAAATTATTATTATTATTATTATTATTATTATTAAAAAAGGTAGTAAAGAAACTGGCCTATAGCTGTTCATGTCTAGGGGGTTGAGGGAAGGTCTTTTCAGAAGCAGCCTAACCACCACTTGAATACTGCTATTGAATACTGTTTTGAATCTAACTTTTGTACATTTTAAACTAATTTGTAATTTCATGCCTTTTTGTAAACTGCCTTGAGTCTCTGGGAGGAAGGTGGGATATAAATAAAGGGATGGATGGGTGGATGGAAAGAAAATTCAAAAACATTTTAAATGTTTCCATATCCAGTGTGGGTAGAATCAGGACTTTCTTCTCCTCTTCCAGCAGCCCTCCATGGCACCCAAAACATGTTCCAGATGATTTCCAACATCTCTGGAGTTGGTTCTGAGGAAGTATTAGAGCAGTAGAGTAGGTGTCACTGATTCTGGCAAAAGCAGAGGGATCCAGCACAAGTATACAATTGGATCCTCACACTTGTGAGACTATAGCTCTACACTCTTAAAATGGGGCTAGGTCATTTTAACTGCTCTGGCTGCCTCCTGTTGCATTCTGGAACGTAGTTTAGGAAGAGGCATGTGGAATATTCAGGCAGAGAGCCTTTAAGCCTCATGGAACTACAAACCCCAAAATGCAACAGGAGGCAGTCAGAGCTGTTAAAGTGAACTAGCCCCATTTTAAGAGCTGGATGCCCTCCAATCCTGCCCTGATCTTTGCATATAAACCTGAAGCTGAGAAAAGTGAGATCCTTTGCATGCAGCTGGAGCAGAATTCCCTGTAGCCACACTCCTCAGACAAAGAGACAAGTCTTATCCCCACAGAAAAATGCCAGGAAAGAAAAACACATTGGGAGCCTTGGTGGTGCGCTGGTTAAATGCCTGTACTGCAGTCACTCACTCATAGCCACAAGGTTGTGAGTTCAATACCAGCCAGGGCATCCAGGGTCGACTTACCCTTGCATCCTTTTGTAGGTCACTAAAATGAGTACCCAGCTTGTTGGGGGCAAATTCACTTACACATTGTAAACCACTTAGAGAATGCTTAAGTGCACTGATAAGCAGTATAAAAATGTACTTGCTATTGCTCTCTGTGTTTAAATGAGACACACACTGCAGATAGGGAACATCTGTGAGACCCAGACTGACTATAAATATCCCAACACCTCTCTCAGTCCAGTATGGCTGACAACCATCCTTTTCCTTTGGAGAAAGCTGCACTGGTGCCTCATCCCTTGATTGATTGCCTGTTGGCTTGAATCATGCTGGGACTCTTACTATTCTTTTGGATTATCCTTTGGACCATTTCCTGGACTGAATACTGATTCATGAAGAATCTGGACTGGACTAGACTACCTCTGGGACATTGTGCTGGGAGTCTGGCTAGCTTCCCAAGGGTAAAACAGGACACAAAGCAGTATCCAAATCTTTTAAATATGGGACAGTATTCTCGATCAATTATTTAGTTAAGTATACTTAACTAATGCCCCAAACAGACGGACCAAAGGGGGTGCTGTCAGGCTGCATTGGAACGTGGTGTTTAGACAACACATGCCTCGAACGCAGCTGAAGTTGGCCCAATGCTGCCCCAATCTGGAAGAGTGGCTTGAAAAGGAAGGGAGGAGAAATCGCTCCTTTTCAGAAGCTGATAAAACAGCTATGGTGGGGCAGATTGGAGCCATACACATGTGGTTGCCACAATGTCGGGGCACCAGGGCAGCCCCAGTCTGCCCTTTTGGGCAGGTCTGTTTTGCTCCTTAGTAATCTCTCCCCGCCTGAACTCCCCCTCCAAAACCTGGCGGAAATATCACTCATCCGTGCTCTGATCACCAGCAGAATAGACCTCTGTCTCCCCATGCAGCTGATGCCTAGGAAAATAGGTTGGGGAGTTATGAGGACAGCAATAATGTCACAATCATGACAGGACATTATTACACCAGCCTCCTATCCTGCCACAATAGCGCTAGTTTAAGAATGGAAACATACCAGTTTGACATCATTTCTTATCATACTTTCCCCCACGATAGTGCTTTGGAGATCCATGGTGATCTGTTTTCTGCACTGCCAAACACTGCCTCCAGAAGAAAGCGGGGGACAAGTGGTCCTAGCTGTGAACCACCTTCTAAAGCTAGGTGCTATGTGAATGTGCTGCTGTGTGAATGTGCACACAGCAGCTGGCTTTGAAAAGCTGTTGGCAGTGCAATCACTGTGAGGGGGAGAGAGAAGAGGAAGAGAGGAGCAGAATCACACTTACTGACACCACATGGCTGCCTGAAAAGCAGAACTGCAGCAGAAGGGACCTATCACATGAAGGCAGTAATGGACTAGCAGCAAGATTGAGAACCTATTTACTGGTTTTGCCCATCAATGAAAAGGTGTACAACAGTAATGAATGGAATGAAAGGCAGAAGGTTGGACAAACACAATGTTGTGTGATAAGTACTGCCCAAAGATGTTTTTGTCATGTTAAAATTCTGCTTTTTAATAAGCGATCATGAATACAGAAAGTTATCTAAATTTACTCTGTTAAAATTTACTTAACATATTTACCTAACTATATACCGTATGTATACCTAACTAAGTAGCTGTTATAGAGTACTGTCCATGACTTTTTTGGTCTTCTGGAGGATTCTGGAAAATCTAGGGCCTTTACAGACTGCCAGAAATAGTGCAGCTTGAGGCCACTTTAACTGTCCTGGCTCAGTGCTAAGGAATCATGGGAACTGTAGTTTATTGTGGCACCAGAGCTCTCTGACAGAGAAGGGTCAATGTTCCAGAAAAAAAATACAGTTCCCACGATTCCCTAGCACTGACCCAGGACAGTTAAAGTGGCCTCTAGCTGCACTATTTCTGGCAGTCTGTAAAGGCCTGTAGTCTACTAAAGTAATTTTTCCAACCATGTGCCACCATATTTAGGCAACAGAAGGTTGCTGGCTGTGCCCATAGATTTCTCTTTCCAGGAGATTTCTCCAAAGTCCAAACCTGAGCCCACTGGGGAAGCATTTGGTGTCCTTTGTTTGAACTGGCCATTTAATTTGATGTTTTATTGTTTGTAAGTCCAAATGAACAAACACTAAGGTTGTTCTTTTCCTTTCTATTGTTCTTCCTGATTTAAAAAGGCTAGACACCTTGAATGTGCAATCTTTTTTGCTAACATTCATTTAAGGAAAGAATGCACAGGACATACTTTGAAAGTGGAAACACATCTGTTCAGGTCAAATAGGAACCAGATGTTTAAACACAGAAACACACACACAAAAGAGGGGAAGTAGAAATCTATGCAGAAAAAAATACCTCAAGCGTGCCTTCAGACATCCCTATTTGCAAGATGGGTCAACATTTGACCCATATTGCATGGGAAAGCATTCCAGATCCAGAAGCAAGAATATGCTTACATTATGGAAGCCAATCTGTACGCTTCCTGTTTCTCAGCTGGAGATATATGAGCCATAGCAGGTTCTATTATTGGCTCTCTTCACAGCTCTCCAGTTGCCATTTTCCTTATAGCTTTTTCAGCTTTTCAGAATAGTAGCTGGCGTCATCCCAGCTCCTTGCAATACTTAGACCATTGTCAAAAGTGTTGGGTAGCAGAGAGAGCAAGCGTAATGTAATGACTTGAATGTTGGACTAGGATTCTGGGAACCAGGGTTTGAGTCCCCACTCACACATGGAAACCCACTGGGTGATTTTGGACAACTCATATGCTCTCAGTGTAAGAGGAGGATAATGGCAAACACCTCAGAATGAACCTTGGCAACAAAGCCTTATGAGAGAGTCACCATAAGTTATCTTGAAGACACACAGCAATGAACAACAACCATGGCCTTAGAGTGTCAGACTCAGGGTGGAAGACTACTTTCAAATCCCCATTCTGCCATAAAGCTCACTAAGGCAGCATCTGCTCTACATAAATAATGCAGTTTGACACCACTTTAATTTCCAGGGCTTCATCCTATGCAATTCTGGGATGAATAATAATAATAATAATAATAATAATAATAATAAATTTATTTATATCCTGCCTCTCTGTAAAATACAACCAAGGCTGCTTACATAATAAAATGAACAATCCCCTCCCCCAATACCCCCCAAAAAATACAATTAAACCATCAAAGTTTAAAAACAAACTAAAAAATAACAAACTGTAATAAAATACAATAAATAACAGATAAATTAAAATAACTGTAGAGGAGAAATCAGGGTCAGGCATAACTATTTTCGGTGGCCGGTTATCTACTCAGGAAAGGAAGAGATCCATCTTAACAGCTTTTTTAAAGCTGTCTAAGGTGGATCTCATCCGGTAGGCTGTTCCACAGTCTGGGAGCGATAGCCGAAAAGGTCCTCTGGGCAATTGCAGATAACCTAGTTTTTATAGGTAACAATAAATTCTTCCCAGAGGACCTTAGAGTGCGGGGTGGATTATACGGAAGGAGGCGGTCCCATAGATAGGTTGGACCCAAGCCATTTAGGGCTTTAAAGGTAATAACCAACACCTTGTACTGCGCCCGGAAACTGATAGGCAGCCAGTGAAGTGAATTTAGAATAGGTGTTATGTGGTCTCTTCTGGTTTTTCCTGAGATGAACCTGGCTGCCATATTCTATACCAAATGAAATTTCTGAACTAGGCACAAGGTTAGCCCCATATAGGGTGCATTGCAAAATTCAAGACGAGAAGTCACTAATGCATGTACCACGGTTTCAAGGTCCCTAACCTCCAGGAAAGGGTGCAGTTGGCGTATCAGCCAAAGCTGATAACAGGCACTCCTGATCGCCAGATTCACCTGTTTGTCATCTGAAGTGGCAGATCTAGGAGCACCCCCAGACTGCAAACACAGTCCTTTGAGGAGAGTGTGACCCCATCTAGGACTGGAGATTGTGTCCCAATATCTGGGTTCGGGGCCGTTACCATTAGTACCTCCATTTTGCTGGATTCAATTTCAATCTGTTTTTCCTCATCCAGTCCATTACCACATTGAGACATTCACTGAGAGGGGAGACGCCATCTGAAGTCAAAACTGAAGACTGAGACATGGAGGAATATATCTGGATGTCGTCAGACTGATAACACCCCACCTCATGTCTCCGGATGTTCTCTCCCAGCAGTTTCATATATATGTTAAATAGCATTAGGGACAGGATGGCGCCCTGAGGGATGCCACAATTTAGCTCCTTTTTTGCTGAGCAACTGTCCCCAAGCATCACCCTCTGGAATCTGCCCAAGAGAAAGGAACGGAACCATTGCTATGTAATGCCTCCGATTCCTAATTCTCTCAGGTGTTCCAAGAAGATATCCTGGTCTATCGTGTCAAAGGCTGCTGAGAGGTCCAGTAGCACCAACAGGGTCACACTACCCCTGTCGATGCCCAGACGAAGGTCATCAGCTAAGGCAACCATGGCTGTCTCCACTCCGTATCCTGTCCTAAAGCCAGTTTGAAATGGATCCAGATAATCGGTTTCCTCCAAGACAGCTTGGAGCTGAAGAACAACAGCCCTCTCAATCATCTTGCTCAAAAAAGGTAACAAAGAGACTGGCCTATAGCTGTTCATGTCCAGAGGGTCAAGGAAAGGTTTTTTCAGAAGCAGCCTAACAACCGCTTCCTTCAAAGAAGATGGAACACAGCCTTCCCCAAGGGATGTATTGATGATGTCCCTCAGGAACATCCTCAAGACATCTCCTCCCTGAACAGCCAGCCACAAAAGGCAAGGTCAAGAGGGCAGGTTGTCTTCCTCACTCTACCAAGGAGTTGGTCCATGTCATCAGTACTCACTGGTTGGAAATGATCCAGTATAATCTCATAAACAGAGTCGCTGGATACCTCATCTATCTATAGTTTGTGGTGGTACCAGAGCTCTCTGATAGAGAAAGCTAAATAGATCACAAAACTACAAATTGCAGAAATCCACAGCACTGAGCCATGACAGTTAAAGTGGTGTCAAACTGCATTCATTCTATAGAACAGATTGAGCCTAATTGACCTTGGAGCAATCACATTCTTGGGGTATTATTATTATCTTATTTACTTATATCCCGTCTTTCCCCCCATGTAGGAACTCAAGACAGTAGACAGCAAATTCCAAACAATACAGTTCAAAAAATAGCATTAAGATGAATAAATACAAAATTTAAAGAACAATTATACAATTTTAAAAGTTAAAACAATTATGCATTAAAATTGAAAATGTATTAAAAACTCTAACCTCATAGGTAAATGAGCATAAAATATGAGGGAAAACCATGTATGTCTTCTCAGTCTCTGGAGGAAAAGTAGGATATAAATGTAGTACTAACCAATCATTTGCAATTATTATTAAAGCATCTTGGTGGTAAAACAGTGGAACCTTGGTATCTGCGGGGCATCTGTTCCAGATCCCCTGCGGATACAAAAATCCATCGGACCTCAAGTCTCATTGTACACAATGGCAGTGTGTGTATGCAACCATGCCACCATTAGGGACAACGAGCCTTCAGGTAAGCCTCCATTGTCCCCAGTGGTGGTGTGTGCAAGTGGCTGTGCCACCATCAGGGACAACAGGACTTCAGTTAAAGTCCCGTTGTCCCTAATGGTGCAGCTACCTGCATGCACCGTCACTAGGAACAACAGGAGTTGTCCCTAATGGTGGCGTGGCCATATGCACGGACCACCACTGAAGTCCCATTGTTCCTAATGGTGGTGTGGCCATATGCACGGGCCACCACTGAAGTCTCATTGTTCCTAATGGTGGCGTGGCCATATGCACGGGCCACCACTGAAGTCCCATTGTCCCTAATGGTGGCGTGGCCATATGCACGGGCCACCAATGAAGTCCCATTGTCCCTAATGGTGGCGTGGCCATATGCACGGGCCACCAATGAAGTCCCATTGTCCCTAATGGTGGCGTGGCCATATGCACGGGCCACCAATGAAGTCCCATTGTCCCTAATGGTGGCATGGCCATATGCACGGGCTGCCACTGAAGTCCCATTGTCCCTAATGGTGGTGTGACCATATGCACGGGCCACCAATGAAGTCCCATAGTCCCTAATGGTGGTGTGGCCATCTGCACGGGCTGCCACTGAAGTCCCATTGTACCTAATGGTGGTGCGGCTTGCCTTCCACGAATGCTTAAATCTGTGGGTGTCAAGTCCGCAGATACAGCGGTCCCACTGTAAGTGTATTATCAATGTACTTTACAGTTTCCTAGAAGAGGTTTTAAGGAAGATTTGGAAAAAGCGGAGGACAACATATAACTATTCATGTGAAACTTGTAGACATATAATGGTCATGTATGTTTTAAAAGAAAATATATTCTGCTCAACACATCTGTACAATATAGAAATGTGCACCATATAATGAGGTGAGAACCAGCATGGTGTAATGGTTTGAGTGTTGGACTTTGACTCTGAAGACCAGGGTTCGATTCACTGCTTGACCACCAAATCCACTGGGTGACTTGGGGCAAGTGACATATTCTCAGCCTTAGGGGAAGGCAATGACAAACCACCTCTGAACACGTCTTGCCAAGAAAACCCCATGATAGGTTCACCTTAGGGTTGCCATAAGTCAGAAATGACTTGAAAGCACACAATAACAACAACAACAACAACAACAACAAACCATATCATAAGAAGCTATGGCAGTTTACAGCGGATATTACAGGAAATCTGAGCTGGCAGAAATAGCAACAGAGGGGAAAGAAATAGGAACAAAGACATTCTGGCTCCTCAATGCTGTTTGCATATTTTCAAAGTTATCTCTTCCACAGCTATGAAGGTAGGAAAGCACAGTGTCCTAAGAGCCACCTACGCTCCAGTCCTGTGAACACATTGAGCTATACACTTTGTGCCTCCAGTCATCTGCAGGTCAACTGCATATCATCAGTTTTTCTCCTGTTTGGTTTGTAACATCTTGCCTGGTGAAGAAGCCCATGGAGCTTTGAAAGCTTGCAACCACTATACTGTGCATTTTGGTTGGCCAATAAAGGTACCACTGATGGATTTTTGTTTGAATTTGCTAAATGGCCAACACAGCTCCCCCTGAATGTTTTCTGTATTGTGAGATACCACATTGTAGCTGCAAAAGAGGAACCAGGAAGAATATCCTATGGACTGGGAACTTCAACCAAGGTAAAACCATTTTTTCTTCTTAAATTTGTACTGAATTCACATGTTTCATCTCTACATTCACCAAAATATTCCTGATACAAAAACATGGAGACTTGAGGAATCCATTGTTCTCTGCCACAAAGAGGTGTGTGACCTCACTGGAATGGAGACATATTGGATTGCAAAAGAGGGGTCCCTGTTGAGATGCAAATGGATTTTAAATTTCCTGGACTTTGAGAATCTCCCTATAGCTGCAGGGCCAGAAGGAGGAGGAGCCTGCCTGCAAAAGATAGCTTCCCCACCATATACGATCTTAACTAAAGACTAAACAACATGTAGGCATCTGACTAACATCTCCAATTGTTTTTCTCCTGTTCAGTTTGTAACATCTTACCTGATGAAGAAAACCGTGGAGCTTCGAAAGCTTGCAACAAGTATATTGTGCATTTTGGTTGGCCAATAAAGGTATCACTGATGGATTTTTGTTTGAATTGTTTTTCCCCTCCTGTTTGGTTTGTAACACCTTGCCTGATGAAGCCAGTGGAGCTTCAAAAGCTTGCAACAAGTATATTGTGTACTTTGGTTTGCCAATAAAGGTATCACTGATGGATTTTTGTTTGAATTTGCTAAATGGCCAACACAGCTACCCCTGAATGCACATCAGCATGTACATGCATGAATGTGATCAGAGCCTCCTTCTTTGCCCCACCTCTCAGGCCTACTCTGACTTTACAAACTGGGCTGGTTTGGCCCTAGATCATATTCCCATCATGTTCATAGTCTCTTTCACACTGCACAGTTATAGTACATAGATAATCACTTTTAGCTACCATTGCTCACTCATGTTGAGGACTAGGATTTACAGACTGGGGAGGGATATTTAGAATTCCCCAGTAGAGAATTCTGATGCCTCATCAGACTACAAATCAGCAGTTAAAGTGGTAGGCAGGTATTACAACTGTGTTATATGCAAGAGACTCATCACCATGCTGGGCTCCATACTGAAATCTCATGTTGTGTTCATGATGGCAGGTTCGGGGTACATTGGGTCAGTGAGACCAAAGCTTGGGAAAAGTTACTTTTCAGGCTATAACTCCCAGTGGCTATGCTGGGTAGGGGATTCTGGGATATGTCAACAATAAGAAGCATGCTGAGTTTTGTTTTTACTGTTCTTATTTTTTTAAAAAAATAGCAAGTCCTCCCGTCACAAAAAAGATCCTGAGATTCTTAAAGGTAAGCAGCACATTACATAGATGTTCTTCAATTTTCTTTCCTGATGACTCCCAAACTGTAAGCCTGATGGGATTTGGCACTGGAGAGAGATTGAGCCTCTCACACCTGGGAAAGAACAGCTAACGCCGAAGAATATAAAAAGCTGGGATTCTGTCCAAATGGAATTGTTACTCACTCAGCTGCTTGTACTCACCTGTTTCAGGCTGTGAAATCAATAGCTTTAGGGGGCCAAGCCTTCTCCTAGACATAACTGGCTCCTTCATTTATTTGAACTGATGTTTGTTTTATCACTTTTTCAAATTTTCTGGGGAGCAAATTCCTACCAAGAAAATAACCATCCTTCTCAATATTTCCACAAAAGGGTAGGGGAAGCTTTTCAGAATATTTGGAAAGAGTGACAATGGATTAAATGACTCTTTTTTGCTTTGAGCCCTAGATGAATGACAAGCCAGATTTTTGTGAGTCTTCATCTTATTTCCAGGAATGCTGCAAGACATTTTGCTGCCCGAGGGAAAGGGCAAGATCTACCACCCTATTCCACATACATGGGATGGGGTGGTAGATCTTGCAGAGAACTCAATGAGTTCTCTTTCACATTACTACAATTGTCGCACTTTGATACCACTTTAACTGCCATGGCAACTTCCAATGGAATCCTGGGAGACCTGTTTAGAATCCTGCTAGAGAACTGTAGTGTCTCCCTGAACTAGAAATCCCAGGAAGAAGCCAGTGGAGCTTCAAAAGCTTGCAACATGTATATTGTGCATTTTGTTTGGCCCCATAAAGATATCACTGTTTGGTGGTTTTTTGATATTATTGGATTTGCTATACAGCCAACACTGCTACCCCTGGATGTTTACACATTGCAGGATTCTTTAAATGCATAGGATGCTGCATCTTTTTACATTTAGAAAACTTCAAAATTAGAAGTGGACTTCTACCTGTTTCCGGGGGGGGGGGAGGGGCATTTTTGGCCATGTCACATTCACAGGTTCCCAGAAGTACAAAACTCCCTTTAGTTGCCCACCCAACATAATAATGGAGGATGTTCTGGAAGATGCCCATTCAATGGTATCATTTTTCTTAAACAACAACAAAAACAAGTCAGCAGCTTACATGTATTTCCTGTGCTTCATGGCACTTAACTTTCCTCAGCAACTGCACAACTTTTTCATCTAGAGCCATACAGCATCATTCAGAGAGACCCCATGAATGTTTTTGCTAAATTAGTTTTTAAAAAAAAAGAATGCCAAAAAGAAGAGGTATCGCAAAGCAGACACATGAAAATAAAAGCAAAAGCAGGGTTAACTCAGTACTATCAAAACTAACTCATGGACCAGATTGGTGCAATTCCCGTGGTCTGGAAAAGTGACTTCTGGATTCCAGTGTCCCGAAGCCCTCATCCAACATGTTGGTTGGAGGATTCTGGAATTTGTAATTACTTTTTTCAGGCTTTCCTTATTCATGACTTAGCCTGTCATGGGAAGGAATGGGTGCATAAACTTTCAATCCCACCACGTACCATCATCCCCTGGCTGTTCATCTGGGGACAGCATGACTAAATACAACCACTGCTCAGAAAATACTTAGATATATAAAATTGCAGCAATTTTTCTAGTTTCCTTCCACCCTCCAAATCACTCTGTGATTTTAATTTTTCCAACTCACGTGGAATTTTCCACCTGTACGATTATATCCAGCTGTGTGGTTTGCTTGGCATTATCAAGAAACACTAGTTCACACATGGCAGGGATTTCAGTTCATCTCCTCCATCTATAATGCTCCCATGTCCTCTGAGTGTGAAAATTTCCAGCTGTGTGGGATGTATATTTAATGACACTCCAGATACCAAGTTGGGAAAGATAATACAGAACCAAGAATTTTGCACAGTTTTACCCCCATATTCCTAAAAAAATTTAGGACACAATGCTGCACAGAAATCTATATGGGGGAAGGTTGGAAAAAGAAACAAATGGTTTTGCATTCTTAAAGTGTTGTAAACTGAGCTTATGAACTTATAACTGTTTGTTATTCACATTTATGATTGTGGCACCATTGTCACAATGGCAAATGTCCCTCAAAATCCACCCTAAAATCCAGGCAGATGTACTGAAGAACGAAGTTGTGTGGTGCTGGTGAGTGGAGAGCTAAAGGATGGCGTGCCCAGCCCATTCCAATTATTGTGTTAACAGTGCATTGAGCAAAAGCAGGGAACTCTGCTGGATCCTTTTACAACTCTTTCTTGACACATCCTTCAGTGCCCTGCTCATCTGCACTGCAAAATCCCTTCACTCCATACAGCTGCTTGGCTTTTAAAGTGGGTTTGGTGGAGTGGATTGGGAGATCACAATCTTGTAGCTATGTGTCTGCTGCAGGATTTCAGGCAAATGTCTCCAGAGATACATGTTGCTTTTGTGTGCAAAAATGGTGGATTTTTATGGTGTGGGAACCCCCACAGTTTTTGCACAAAAGAAGCATGTATGTTTCTGGAGGAGGTGAGGGGGGACAGAAAAATGTGGTTTTGCACAAAAAAAATACTGCTTCTAGAAACTCGTTTTTCATACAAAAATTGTGCAGAGTTGCTGCAAAAACATGATTTCTTTCAGAGAAAAAAAATCATGTGTCTCTGGAAACAGTACTGCTTTGTGGGAAGAAAAAGAATCAAATTATTTCTCCACAGCACTATTTCCTGAAAAACTTCAGGATGCTTGAATACTGGGCAGAAAAGTCTCCAAATTTTCACTTCTGTATTATATTTCATATTTTTGTGGAGAATCACCTGGTAGTATTTTTCATGCTGTTGTTCTCTACCCTGTTTGCACATACACATACTTCTGGAAACAGTGTTCTTTGTGCAAAGAAACACATGTGTATTTCTGCAAAGAAATATTCCCAAAACACTTTGGCATGTTCGAATACCAAGCAAAAAATTCAAAGAAACATTTGTTAGTTTTTCTCCCACGATAGGAAAGGGGAAGCATGATACTTATTCCTTCTCACACGTGATGACAAAATAGTAGACTATTTATACTGCTATTATAACGAGCCTGAAGACTTTTGCTGTGGCAAAATTATAGGAGGAAAATGGTGGCAAGTGGGACATGATTGATCTAAATCACAGAGTCGGATTTCAGCAAATAGAAAGCATGAGTACTCAAATCTTAGGCAAGCAAAGGTTTCTTCAGGTGAAGTGGCATTCAAAGGATGATGAATGGCTGGCTGCCTCTGCAATACAGCTTCCTCTTGTTCAAAGAACATCTAACAAGGGCAGTAGAAACCCTATCTTAGCATTACAGGCTGCTAAAAACATGCCCTTCAACTGTCCTATTTGACTGAGAAGATTATCACACAAGCATAAAATCACAGTTTACTTCTCTGAATTCAAGTCTAATTCAGGCTGGAGCTGGGTCTTATCACATGGCTTTTCCCCCCAAATACCACCATCTGAATACAGCCAGGCTCCAACGCGGCTCACTTAACTCGTTCTGGCGCCCATTTTTGAAAGTCGGAAGCTTCCGACTTTTGAAAAATGGCTACGAAGCGAGTTAAGGGAGCCACATTGGAGCCTGGCTGTACTCGGATGGCAGTTTTTTTTTTTGGGGGGGGGGGGGGAAGCCCTGCAATAGGACCCTGCTCCAGCCCGAATTAGACTTGAATTTGGCAGAGGTAAACCAGGATTTTATGCTTGTGTGATAATATCCTGGGACAGTCCTGAATAATCTGCTGTCATCCCACTTTTAAAGCTCATTTTAAAATGTCTCAATTTCTTGGTTCTCTTTCCAGTTTCCCGCTTTGTCCTCAGCTTAATTCAGTTGCTGAAAACTGAATTTAAAGTGCAAAAGTAGTTTGCAATCAATTAGTTCAGCAGAGGGGAGAGAAGAGGAGCGGTAGAGTGTTGCCCTTCCCAGTAGGCTTAGGGAAGAGCAGACTGCTGCAGCCTATCCTGGTGTATCTGTTTTTCTTTTTAATAACTTGTGCCATCTTGACCATACTCTGATGTTGCTTGGCCACTTGTGTCCCAGTTTTTATTTGTGAAATGTTGAAAGGTACGGTATGTAAAACAGAGAAGTTAAAAATGGTACTTTTGGGGAAATAAAACAATGCCCAGATTCCACCAGCCAACATGCCCATTTCCACATTGTGATTTTTTTATATATGTCCCTAAGGATAACGTTTCCTTTGTTTCATATGGCTACGGAAATTGTACCCAGTATCAGCTTATGTGCTGAAGCTGCTGAAAAGGTAGCTTTTGTTGACAGGAACATTATCCAAGCTTAGCCAACCCTTTTGAAATTGCTCCCTGTACCTGTTTCAAACAGGAAGCTGTAGCACACTTCTTAACACTTGGCAAGGTTTTCAAAATGTTCCCAGAAATTGTTTGGCATGTTGGCTACAACACAGAAAGGAGCAGGCCTGATGTCGCCATGGTTTTTAATCATCCACGTCAGGCCAGCAATCTATTGAATGTGCCAGAAATAAGACAAAGCAAACTAAAGGAAAGGTATAGTTGTTTGACAAGGGGCTGTTTTCATAGACTTCAAGAGTGAGCAACATGATGCCCACAGGCTCTGCTGCCCCCATTGAGACTCAGCCCCTTGCCTACAAAAGGGTCCTACTGATACATCAGCAACTCTAAAATATGACAACTGCATGTGGCTATTGTGTACTCACTTTCCTCATTCTGCAGAAGCTGATGACTGCAGTAAAGCAAGAGTGGGTAAAATGCTGCCCTGGGTGTCATTGGACTGCTTCGCTCAAACCCAACACTCTCATAGGTATATTTGGTGGGAATGCAGAAGAGGTTCTTCATTGTGGAGTTTATCACACGGGGGAAATCCCATGCAGAAATGGGATTTAAAAGGTGGGGGAAACCCGCAAAAGCGGTTAGTTTTTCACACACATCACTGTTAAAATGGGGTTAACCCGAATGGAAAGTAGTCAGAAACTGCTTCTTTTTACTTTTGGAAAATCCCAAAAGTAAAATTTCCGAAAGTAAAAAGAAGCAGTTTCTGACTACTTTCCATTTGGGTTAACCCCATTTTAACAGCGTCATCGTCTGAAAAACTAACCGCTTTTGCTGTTTTTTCTAATTTAAAGCCCTGTTTCTGCACGGGATTTCCCCCGTGTGATAAACTCTGAGGTTGTCTACACAGGAGGGAAAAAAAGCATACTCACTTCATTTCCAGTTCTGTAGGAACACATGAAATACATCCTGTTTCACAGTGAAATTACTCGGTTTAGGCACTCATGTGTTGTGTGCCTTCAAGTCATTTCCAACTTATGGAAATCTTAACAGGATTTTTTCATCAAATGTAAAAAACCTCACTTTTTGACTTCACATTTTTAGTTATATATATATACACACACACACACACGTGTGTGTATCAGGATTGTGATAGAGTTAGGGTGGGTGGGCTAACTGGAGGGTGAGATTAGTCTGGCAAGCTTGGTATGTGTCACTAAATTTTATTTTTATTTTACGTTCTGAACATAATAACCAAAAGCTATCAGGGCTTTTGAAATGGAGCCACATTTAGTATTTTATGAACTTTTTTTACATGCAGTGATCCCTTCGTATTTGCAGAGTTTGAGGCACCCAAACATGTGTGCACTCTCTCACTCAGTTGCTTGTTTGCTCATTCATTCATTCTCTCACTTGTGTGGAGGATGACTAAGAAGGAGGAAGTAGCCTGATTTACCTTTTGCTCCAGTACATCATGGGTAATAAAGCCTGATTTGACCTTAGCTCCAATGTTGTTGTTGTTAACTGCCTCGACCCATGGGGACCCAATGGATGAGACATCTCCAGCCCCCCTGTCCTCTACTGCTCTGCCCAGCTCCTGCAAACTCGTATTTGCCGTCTCTTTATTAAAGTCCATCCATCTAGCATGTGGCCTTCCTCTCTTTCTACTTACATCCACCTTTCCTAACATTATTGCCTTTAATAATAATAATAATAATAATAATAATAATAATAATAATAATTTTTATTTATATCCCGCCCCTCTGCCAAGCAATCGGGACGGCGTACAGAGTTCAAAACATAAAATAGATTACATCAAATCAACTCCCATCCCTCATTCCCATCCCCACTCACCCCCCAAAACAATTCAACAAAACAAATTAAAAAACAATATACAATACAATATAAAATATACAATTACAATATAAAAATACATAATAGCATTGTAGCTGGGAAATGTATAACTGGGGAAGGATTTTAAGCTTTTCCCGGTCTCCCCAACCATGCTCCAGCCACAGCTGTGCTGTTGGTGAAAATCAAAGTCCAATTATAGTCAAAAGCTGGAAGCTGGAGGGGATTTTAAAGCCGCCGGTGCTCCTCCCCAGCAGCACAGGTGAAACTGGTCCTCCGAGGGCTGCTGGGTGGCCAGCAGTCCTCCGCGGCTTCAGGGAGGCTGCCGCTTGCTGGGTGGTGCCGGCGGAGTAGCCTCCAGTCCAGCTGCTCAGGTGGTGGAAAGGGAGGGGCTGGTCCCAACTCTCCCTGCTTGGCTCCTGAAGCTTTTGGAGCTGCTGTTACCTCTCAGGAGGCTAAGAGTCTTAAATAGCCTCCAGTCCAGCTGCTCAGGTGGTGGAAAGGGAGGGGCTGGTCCCAACTCTCCCCGCTTGGCTCCTGGAGCTTTTGGAGCTGCTGTTGTTAACTTTTCCAGCAATTCATGCCTTCTCATGATTTGTCCAAAGTACAACAGTCTAAGGGCCTCTGCAGACTAGCCCAAAGGGCAGGCCAAGGGGTAGAGCTGGGACGAGGCAGCCACCCGCCGACCGCCTCAACCCCACGCCGATGCCATCCTGACTGCCTCCTGTCATAGCCAGGGGTAGGCAACCTTTCCCCTTTAAAGGCCGAGGGACTTCAGCTCCCAGAAGCCTCAGCCATGTTGGCTAATAGTTCCATGTTGGCCAATAGCTCCTAGGATTCTGGGAGCTAAAGTCCCTCGGCCCTTAAAGGGGAAAGGTTGCCTACCCCTGGTCATAGCATTTAAACACGTTGCACCAAAAGGGCGACATTTTGCCACTCCCAAAAGGAGTGGCATTTTGCTGCTCTTTTTGGGGCGACAAAAGGGAGGATCGGGGCTGCAGTGTTGGGTTTCCACAGCCCCGATCTGCTGCTTCCCGGGACGGCTCTGTGCCACCCATCTGCAGAAGCCCTAAGTCAGGGGTAGGCAACCTTTCCCCTTTAAGGGCCGAGGGACTTCAGCTCCCAGAAGCCTCAGCCATGTTGGCCAATAGTCCCATGTTGGCCAACAGCTCCTGGGATTCTGGGAGCTGAAGTCCCTCAGCCCTTAAAGGGGAAAGGTTGCCTACCCCTGCCCTAAGTCTTGTCATCTTGGCTTCTAGTGATATTTCTGGCTTGATCTGCCCTAGGACCCATTTGTTCTTTTGGCTGTCCATGGAATCTTCAACATTCTTCTCCAGCACCACATCTCAAATGCATTGATTTTCCTCCTATCTTCTTTCTTGACTGTCCATCCATACATGGCAATAGGGAATACAATGGCATGTATGATTCTGACTTTTGTGCTGAGTTGTATGTCTTTGCATTTTAGGATCTTTACTAGTTCTTTCATAGCCACCCTCCCCATTTCTTAATCTTCTCCTGATTTCCTGGCTGCAGTCCCCATACCGATCAATGTTTGATCCCAGATATGAGAACTCTTTTACTTTTTCTATTTCCTCATTGTCTAGTTTGAATGTGTGTAAGTTCTATGTAGTCATTATTTTTGTTTTCTTTATGTTCAACAGTAAGCCTGCCTTTGCACTTTCTTTTTTGATCTTCCTTAGTACTTGTTCTAAGTCTGTGAAGTTCTCTGGTAGTATCATGGTGTCATCAGCATATCTCAGATTGTTGATATTTCTTCCTCCAATTTTCACTCCTCCTCTTCCATATCCAAGAATGCTTTCCTTACAAAATATTCTGCATATAGGTTGAATAGGTAGAGTGATAGGATGCAGCCTTGTCTGACTCCTTTGCCAATTGGGAACCATTCTGCTTCTCCATGTTCTGTCCTGACAGTAGCCTCTTGTCTTGAGTACAGATTCCTCATTAGGACTATCAGATGTGTTGGCACTCCCATGTCTTTAAGAGCGTTCCATAGCCTTTCATGATCTATGCAAAGGTTTTGCTGTAGTATATAAAGCACATGCTGATTTTCTTTTGGAATTCTCTGGTGCGCTTCATTAGCCATTGTATATTTGTAGTGTGATCCCTGGTGCCTCTTCCTTTCCTGAACCTTGCTTGGACCTCTGGGATTTCTCTCTCCATGTATGGTTGGAACCTACGTTGCAGAATTTTGAGCATGATTTTGCTTGAATGGAAGATTAGTGCTATGGTTCTATATAGTTGCTGCAGTCCCTTGTGTCTCCTTTTTGGGGGGTGGGGATGTATATTGATCACTTCCAATCTGTTGGCCATCATTTTGTTTTCCATATCTGTTGACATATGTTGGTTAGCACTATAGTTGACTGTGTCAATGTGGATTGCATCATCTATTCCTGGAGTCTTGTTTTTTTCCATTTCCTTTATTGCAGCTTCCACCTCAGTTTTTAGAATTTGGGGTTCATCTTCATATGACTCTTTGTTCCATGTGTCCTTCATGTTGTCATCTCTTTTATATAACTCTTCTGTGTATTGCATCCATTGTCTTTTTATTCCTTCCTGGTCTTGAATTATGTTATTTTGATTGTCGTAGAGCATCCCAGTCCTTGGTTTGAACTTTCCCTTGATTTCTCGAGTCTTCTGGAATAGGTCTCTCATTCCTCCCTTTTTGTTGTTGTCTTCTATTTCTCTACATTTGTCATTGTAGTAATTTTCCTTATCTTTGCACACTAGCCATTGTACTGTTGCATTCATGGTTCTTAGTTTATTCCTATCTCCTTTTTGTTTTGTTTCAGTTCTTTCCTTTATTGCTTGTAGCATTTTATCTGTCATCCATGGTTTCTTCACTTTCCTTTTGTCTATTGGGAGTGTCTTTATGCATTCTTCTTTTATCCCTGGCTTCTTAGTATTGCAAATCTGTTCCTTATATTGTCAATGAATTATGTGGAAATATTGTTTAAATCATATTTTGGTATGATGACTGGTTTTGTTCTCTTCTTGAGTTTTACTCTTATTTTTGAAATGAGTAGTTCATGATCTGTGCCACAATCAGGTGCTGGTCTAGTCTTGGCCACCAGTATGGAGCTTCACCATCTTTTACTTTCAATTATGTAATCTATTTGGTTTTTGTGTTGGCCATCTGGTGATGTCCATATGTATAACTTTTTCTCTGGTTGTATGAAAAATGTGTTTGCACTTAATAGGTTGTTGGCTTCACAAAAATCTATCAGACGCTCACCTCCTTCATTCCTTTTGTTTAGTCCAAATCTGCCTACTGTTTTTGATTCTCTTTTACTTCCAACCTTTGTGTTCGGATCTCCAATTATCAGCTTGACTTTGGGGGGATGCAGATGGGCAGCCTTGGTCCGCCCTGGAAAATGGGGGATTGAGGCCGAGGTGGCCAGATACATTGACCCCAATCCTCCCTTTCGCTGCCTGAAAAAGGAGAGCCAAAACATCACTCTTTTCCCAGGTGGTGAAAATGGTGCCCAAAGAACCGCCATGTGGCTCTTTTGCACCTCTTCTGGTGCAGCGTGTAAAAACGCTGCGCCGGAAGGACATCCTGACAATATGTGCCGTGCATAGCGAGGCACTGTGATGATGTCCTTGGGAAGGGGTTGGGGTGCCTGGCATGTGGCTGCCCCCCCTTCCCTGCCTCCAAGACAGCACTTTGCACTGTCTGTAGAGGCCCTTCGTCAATTTCTTCCTGTACTACTCCAATACAGTTTGGATTGGATGGTTCCAATACAGCATGGGAAACAAAGCTGCCCATCTCTAGTGGCATCACTGTGTAGATGCAGAGGGTGTGGGCTGCAACTAGTGACGCCAGGATGGGCTCTCTGGGATGGGAAGAGGAAAGTGACCTTTTGAGTGTGCCAGAAGAAACATTCCTCAGGAGGAATATTGACAGTTAAACAATAAGGCTATTGGTTTAGGTGTTTGCATGCTGGGAATGGGGGGGGGGGAGTACATCCTTTGTATGGGTTTAAATTTCAGCATGGGAAATGTGTGGCAGCGAGTACAATTTGAGTCCAGTTTATTTAGAGTAGGTGTGGCAGTAACAGGAACACTGTGGGGTTACTGTGGAGCAGGAAAATGTGAGGTGAAGCTGATCCCGCCCCCAGCAGTGTAGAAAACCCTTGTGATTGCTCCTAGACTCTGGAACTCCATTCCTAGGAAGGCTAGATGGGCTCCCTCCCTGCTGTTCTTTTGTTGTCAGGTGAAGACTTCTCTATTCCAGCAGACATTTGGAAAATAACTATTTTATATAATGGGTTTTCTATGATAGTGTTGTATTGTTTTTAATCTGTGCTTTTAAATAAATGTTTTGTGTGGCTTTAAAGCTATTGTTTAATATTATTTTGATGTTAACTTTTTGTATCATTTTAGCTATATGTTGTTTTACTTGCATTGCTTTCTATGAGTTGTACAAGCTGCCTTGAGTCTAGTTCTGGGGGAAGTGAGATATAACTGAAATGATTGATAAGTAATTTATCAAATATTATCTAAATTACTAAATTCTGAATTCTGAAGTTAAATAATCTAAATGTTAAATACATAGTGAGTAGTTTAGGATCCATTTCTTTTTTATATATTTAACTAAACACAGTCTAGATCAGGGTCATTGCAAGTATCCCCTGCCTATTCATAGGAGAGGTTTCAGTCTTCCCCTGAGCCAATTTCTGTTTCAGGTTTCAGCCCCACTGGCACCATTGGACAGGTTTAAAACTGCCCTATGAGTGGGAAGCAGAGGCATCACTAGGGAGTGCAGGGGGTACAGACCGCACCAGGTGACACCCTAAAGGGGAGGGTGACACCACTGCTCCTCCAATACCTAAACTTTTGACAGAAATGGGCTGTGGCATTCATCTGCTTCCCTTTAAAAATGCTTTAAGAGATGGTGGGAGGGGGTGAAGCTCAGTGGTAGGAGCAAGGAGAGGCCCTAGAATTTTTTAAAATTAAAATTTTGAATTTCAAAATTTTAAAATTTTTATTATTTTTAAATTTTCTTTAAAAACATCACATTTTAACCAAAACTTTGTTATTTATATGTAAATACATTTAGGTTGTCTGTATGAAATTGTAATTTGAAGGTATAATTTTAATTTTGCTAGTTATTTATGTCCCAACTATTACCATTACATTCAGTGGTATATGGGAATTATGATTTAGGAGTAACATTCATGCAAAAAAGCATTACTAAGGATTCTGTATGGTATAAAGTGGGAGAAGGTCAATGGGTGTGTGTGTGTGACACCAATCCTAGTGATGCCACTGGTGGGAAGAAGCTGAAATAAAAACCATCTGGGGTGGGGTAGGTTTAATCCTTTATCACCTATATCTGATGGTCCTGATCCAGAGTGAAGCTATGCACATTTTTTCCAATATAAAACACAACAGTTCCACTTAACTCAATGGAACTTACTTATTATGACTGCCAAGATTCAAGTGGGAAAACACACTTAGGCTGCTGCCACACTGCTGAATTAATGCAGTTTGACACTGCTTTAAACATGATGACTCCATCCTATGCAGTCCTGGAATTTGTCGTTTGTTGTGGCACCAGAGCTCTCTGACAGAAAAGGTGAAATATCTCACAAAACTACAAATCCTAGAATTTCATAGGATGGAGCCATGACAGGTAAAGCTGTCAAACTGCATTAATTCGGCAGTGTAGATGCAGTGCAAACTTTAAGAAAAGATTGTCAGCCAGATAAGATTTGCAGGGACGCTCTGCTATTTAAACTCGCAAGCAAGATGCCTCCCTCCTGATGCTGTTGGAATGCATCTCCCAGCGTTCGTCACCATCAGCTATGGTAGCCAAGGATCATGGGAAGTGCTGTACAGTAGCATCTGGATGGCTACACTTTAGTCAGACCGCTGAAGCAAGAACTACATCAGTGTAAGGAAAGAAGTATCCATCCTCTGCTTGATTGTTGTCCTTATTCTCTGTATTCCTCTAGGCTAGTCTGTCCAAAAAAAAGAAAAACGTACTAAACATGAAAGCTCTCATTATCACATCATTCACTTTAGACCTTGGTTATAGAATAGAGAAAAGAAGGTCCATCAGTTACCCTGGTGCTTTGTCAGGTCATTGCTCCTAAATAAGGAGGAGGAGGAGGAGGAGGAGGAGGAGGAGGAGGAGGAGGAGAGGTAGAGGACAGCGTAGAATCAGCAGCTGCTTTCTTGTGTTCCTCCTGCATTATGCCACAGCATAGGAATAATTGGTCAGGGTAAAACCTAATTTACATTGTAGCTTCAGTTCCTCATGACAATGTAGACTGGACTGTCTCCCCGTCTCCACTACTTTGGACCTAGGTTATTTATGTCTGTCCACCTCAGCTGGCTCCCAGCCATGTTGTTGCAAAAGCTTATGGCTGAGGTGGGAATTATGCAGCCCTCCAGATGTTGTAGAACTATAACTGCCAGCATATTGGCTATGCTGGACAGGGGTTCTTGGAATTGCAATTCAACAACATCTGGCAGGCCACATAGTTCCCATCCCTGGCTTCTAGTGAAACTCCTGTACCCAAGGGTATAGCTACAGGGGGATCAAAATGAGGGCATTGCCCCTCCAAATTAGAATTCTGCCGCTCCCCCTCATGAAATTTTCCTTCAGTCCTCAAATTTCTAGCATAGCAGAGAGAAGATAATTCACACCTAGATTTCATATTTGCTGTGCTGCACATCCCCTTGTTCATTTTGCCTAGCCCTCTTCTTTGGATTCCTAAATTGCACTTCTAAATCCTCAGCTCACGTTTTATGTTACTGAATGCTTCAAATTTGGGGAACTGAAGAAAAGTTTAATAGGAAAGCAGAATTTATTTTATTGGGGGGACGGGTGAAATGCCCTCATTTTGCCACAGAAGCTGTAACTACACCATGGCCTTTACCATCATTGTCCCCTGTCTGTACGTGCACCAGCACTCTTTGGCTTAAATGCAGAGATCAAGAAAGAAAGACACACACATTTCCCTTTTGTGCACAAATTCAAGGGAGGGGGAGCATATAGGCTTAGCAGTGAATACTTCATGTTGCAAACAATTGCCTGGGGACTACATCCATGCAGTGCTTCACATTAATATGTTCCTTCACACCAGGGAGCAGAGTTATCCAGGTGCAGTGTGGAGGAGGAGGCCTTTGAGCCTTGTGCTGTTCCCACAAAGGAAGTTGAAATAACAGCTGCTCTGAAGGCAAGGAAGAAGAAAGAAGGAAAGCTATGTATACTTCCTACTAAATATGCATACATTTTAAAAATTGAATATATATTTAATTCAGAGCCATGATGGTCTAGTGGTGTGAGTGGTAGACCATGACTCTCAAGGTTCAAATCCTTGCTCAGCCATGGAACCCCACCAGGTGACCTTGTTCAAGTTGCACTCTCTTAAGGCCTAAGCAGACTGCCAGAAATAGTGCACATTAAATTGAGGCACTGCCCTGGCTCAGTGCTAGGGAGTCATGGGAATTGTATTTTTTTCTGGGACATTGAGCCTTCTCTGTCAGAGAGCTCTGGTGCCACAATAAATTACAGTTCCCATGATTCCCTAGCACTAGCAGCAGCAGCAGCAATTTGAGCGGACTTGGAGGGCTCTGTGTCTAAGGGTCAGGCATGTGTGGCTGGTTATGATCTGGGGGTGGAAATCCAGGTTGTGTGGGAGAAAGGAAGGTATGGTGGGAACAGAATGAAAGTCTGTTACAAAGGAAGGTGGGATCAATGTTTGAAAGCTATCCCACCTTAAAGTCTCTCTCTTTCCTGAAATGGATTGGAGAGCACACCAACCATACCACAGAACCTTACCTTGCTCCTTTGCAATGCCAGGTCAATCAAAAACAAGACCCAAATCATCTATGATCTTCTTCTAGATGAAGATGCTGACCTGGCTTGCCTTACAGAGACCTGACTGGGAGAAGACAGCACTGTAACTTGGGCACAGGCCCTCCCAGCTGGGTACTCTGTCAGTGGGCAGGTAAGGGGAAGTGGGCGAGGGGGTGGAGAATAACCTTACCTTGACCAGGATACCTGTCCGGAAAACAGTCCACTTTGAGTGGGCCTGAGCCTGAGACCAAGGATAGTTTAGGGATTCTGCTAGTATACTGTCCACCCCGTTGTCTAGCAGACTCCCTAACCAAGCTGACACAGCTGGTCTCAGAGTTGCTGTTGGAGTCACCTAGACTTTTAGTCTTGGGTGACTTCAACATTCCACTCGAGACTAGTTTGTCAAATTTAACAGGTGCAGCTTGGGAGTTCAAGGAATCCATAACAAACATGGGCCTATCCCAATTGGTCACCTGGCCCATGTATTGTGCAGGTCATACCCTTGATGCGGTCTTCAGTATGGAACAGGAATATCTGTGGGCAGAGGTAATAAAAACCTCCGCATTGTCATGGATAGATCATTTTCTGATCAAGGCTGAACTTAGAACCACTGACCATCCTGTCAGGGGTGGAGGACCC
The DNA here is from genome assembly GCA_026167975.1 of Phrynosoma blainvillii. NCBI lineage: Eukaryota > Metazoa > Chordata > Lepidosauria > Squamata > Phrynosomatidae > Phrynosoma > Phrynosoma blainvillii. Next base: position 358,278,289 of record JANUYF010000002.1, read on the forward strand.
ATTAGAATGGTCCACCCTCAAAGGCTAATAGAACTAAGTGGATTCCAGAAAGCCTTAGAGGGTTTAATGGTTGGTAATGCCGGCAATTCTGTCAAAGCTTTGGTTAATACCTAGAACACCGATCTTGCCAAGGCTATTGACACGATTGCTCCCAAGCATCCTTTCCAACCCACTTCTAATCGTCAACCATGGTATATGGAAGAACGTAGGAAGATGAAGCGGGTTGGACAATGACTAGAGTACATCTGGTGGAAAACTCTACTCTTATCTGACAGAACTCATCATAGGAAATTTCTTTGCTCCTATAGAGAGGCAATACATTCAGCGAGGAAATCTTTCTTCTCTGCATGTATTGCGTCTGCAGAGTCCCATCCAGCAAAGCTGTTCTAAGTTGTAAGGGAACTGACACCCTAACTCTCCTAGGACTCATCTACAGCAGCCAGAATATTGAGTTTTCTGGTCCCAGAGCTGCCTTGGATTCCTCTCATTATCTCTGAATACCGCAGTGATGCTGAACAGCTGTTTATATATGTGTCCTTGCTATATCAATGATGCTGGCACGGGTTGCTCCCTCTGAGGTCAGAAACAAGGTACCCTGCATCTATCACATGGCTGGGTCCTTCATTGTGAACTCAGAGGTAGTGACCCACACCAGAGGCAAGTGGCATAGGGGGACAGAGTGCTCCAGATTTTCCTGCAAAATCTGGATCAAAAGGTGACTTATTTTAAACTGTTTTAAACTGGGGCAAATTTGGTGTAAAACTGGCCTTATATCAAGAAGACAGTCTGCACTCAAATTGGAGATTTGGCCCTGTGTCATGACGATAGATCACTCTGAGGATGGGGGGGAACTGCTTCATTTGGCCCATGAAGACAGGCCCCTAGTCTCCAGTGGGTGGGCCCATTATTTATTTATTTATTTATTTATTTAGAGTATTTATACCATGCTCTTCAGCCACAAAGGCTCTCAGAGTGTTTTACATATTATTAATTTGACAGTTCCCTGCCCTCAGGCTTACAGTCTAAAAAGACATGACTCAAAAGGAGAAGGGACTGGAAGTGGGAAAGAGATCAAGTCCACAGATACTGCCTGTTATTTTCTCCCTCCAAGGCCAGAGTGGTAGCAGTTAAGATGGAGGGAGGACCTTTCATCTTCCTCTAAGGCTACGCATGGTGAAGCTGTGCCTGTCTCTTCTTCTCTCCCTCAAAGGCCAGGCTGGTAGCAGTTAAGATGGAAGGCTCTTATAGTTTCACACCCAACACCACTTTGAAGTCAGAATGTTACAGCTTGACTAAAAGTCCCCTTCAGCCAAGATACCTAAAGTAGTTAAAGAGGAAGAAAAGAAAAGGTAAAGGTATTCCCCGTTGACCAGGTTGTCAAGTTTTGTCCGACTGTAGGGGGTGGTGCTCATCTCCGTTACTAAGCCGAAGAGGCTACTCTGTCATCATGTGGCCAGCATGCTTGCACAGAATGCTGTTTACCTTCCCACCAAAGTGGTACCTATTTATCTATTTGCATTTGCATACTTTCGAACTGCTAGATTGGCAGAAGCTGGGACTAGTGATAGGAGCTCACACCATCATGCAGCACCCGGGCACACAATGTAGTTTGCTTTGGTCTGATCCTGCTGTAAAGGACAAGATTATAACCCCTTCCTCTCCTCCCCCCCTCCCATTGCACTCTGCATTCCATTTACAACAACTGGACAAAAGGAGAAAGTGAGAGGAAGAAAGCAAAACTGGGAGGTATTTTTTAAGCAGCTGAAAAAATGGGATGGCACTGGCAGATGATTAATCAGCACTGTCCCTGCCAAATCAAGATAGTTGGGGGTATATCCTTTCAAAAAGAAAAGAAAAGGGGGGAAACCAACAGCCTGACAAAGGGCCGATGCAGATGGCCTGTTTGGGGTGGCAGAGAGCCGCCCTGGGGAGCAGCGGACTGGGGCTGCTGCAACCCCACTCCATGGCCCCAATCCTTCCTTTTGCTGCCCCTAAAAGAGTGGCAAAATGCTGTTCTTTTTAGGGGCAGCAAAACACTGCCCTAAGAGCCAGTGCCATGGCTCTTTCACGCTATTTTGGCGCAGCATGTCTGCACGCTGCGCCGGAAGGGCATTGATGCCGTGCGCTGTGTGTAAGGGCACGCGGCGTCAGGATGGCATCGGGGTGGGGTTGGGGCAGCTGGCATGTGGCTGTCCCACCCCAGCTCTATCCCCAGGCCAGCCCTTTGGGCTGGTCTACAACGGCCCAAAGTTGACTTAACATCCTATTGGATGTTGATGGACCTAGCCTGACAGCACTTTGGAGGAATTGTCTCCACTGGGATGCTGCAATGGATAAGGCCATGTTATGTGTCCTCCTCACCAGCTGAATTTCTTGTGTCAACAGGACATTCAAAAGGGGCTTTACTGAAGATCTCAAATTCAAATCCAGCTCATGAAGGAGGAGGCAGTCTTTCACACAGCCTTGCCTCAGTCAATTTGGGTTCACTATGGGAATATGCATCTCAGGTCCTACAATCTGCTAGTGTCTTCAGATGTGATTTACATTAATACTGTAATAGTTAATAGTACAGCACTCAGGTATTCAGAAGATATCCAGTACCTCTTAGGATTGTTCTCAGAGGGGCAGGGCACAAATAAATTTTATTATTGTATTATTATTATTATTATTATTATTATTTACTGTTAGACTGTTTCCAGGAGATTCAGTCAATTGAGAACAATATAAAATCTTAAAAGAAACAGCGATCCAACATATTTATTTAATGCACCAGTGACAAGACTCCATGCCTAAGAGTCTTGGCAAAATAACAGTAACTGCTATTTATATTTGCCTCTGTTTAAAGCAATTGACTTTTAATTTTGGCACACACTGCCTGGTAACTGTAGAAACGGAGGGATGGAAATGGGCCAATTGGGGATGAATTGGGGTATAGGTGTGGATGATGTCTTTCAGTAGTGGTGGTAACTTGGAGCAATGAGCTAGGGCTGCAGAGGCTATCCAGTGCAATGGGAGCCCTGTAAAGCACCCCAGTGTGGGCAAGAGAAAGCATCAAAGGAGTTTTTCTCTGTATCATTCAGAGTTTAAAGTGAAAAGGAGGAAAGTGTGTGTTTAAAGTGAAAAGGAGGAATGAAAGATTGTTTGAGGGGAGTGATCCTGAAGAAGTGAAATTATCACCACCAGCATCATCCTTTTTTTCTCAACAATGGGACTCAAGGCGGTTTCCAAATCATTAAAAACAGTATAGATTTCATACCATACAAAATGTCAAGAAAAATATAAATATAACAGTTATTGTGTAAACAATTAAACAATTTATAGAATTTAAAACTATGTAAAATTCATTTAAAAAATATTTTAAAAAGCTTGTCACAGTCAAGTTCACAATCAAGCCCATCACTGTCAATTCCTTTCTTGACAGAATAGGAAAGTTTTTACCTTCCTAGAGAGGGAGTTCCAAAGGCTGGGAGCAGCCACTCATGATGACACATCCCAATGCACTCACTGGTACAAAAAGTTTGGCGGTCACTGGTCTAATCCTTTTAAGAAATAATTCTTTTCAACGAGTAGTGCTCATCACATCCTGAAGCAGTGAATTCCATACATTAATTATTTATTGGTACTGCCACTGTGGTGTAGTGGTTTGAGCATTAGACTATCAGTCTCTGAAGATCAGGGTTCAATTCCTCGCTTGGCCATGGAAACCCACTGGGTGACCTTGGAAGAGTCACACACTGTCTGCCTTAGAAAACCTGGGGGTCACCATAAATTGGAAATGATGTGAAGTCACACAACAACAACAACAACAACAACAACAACAACAACAACGTGTGAAATTGTATTTCCTTTTATCTCGGCTGAATTTTGTCCAATCTATCTGTTTTTGCATCAAACTCCCTTGAGCGTCTGAAGAAAGCCTTTCCAGAAACATATACAAATGTTTCTTCTGAGTAATGGTAAAGGCCTTCTTCTGTCTCTGTGAATGTTATTTCTCTTGGAGAATTACACCTTTTCTTCCCCATGAACAAACATCTTTAATTTTGCAGGTAGTAGCAGGTGCTCTAAATTAATTCTAAATTCCACCCTTCACATTTGACCTGTCATTCACGATTGTGTCTAATGCATTCCTCATGGGCTAGGATGTTCCAAGCTTCCATTCCTGCCTAGAGGTGAAAGCAATTAAACTGACACAAACTATAAACCTTGAGGTATAATTATACTTGAGCTGTGCAAACGATGTCTTCATAAAAATCCCAGAAGCTCAAATGACTAATATTTTACCACCTAGTGCCTTTTCCGCCAGCCATGGGCAAAACTAGATACAGACCCAGAAATGACAAATGTGAAATTAACCAGAAAAATTGCCGTTTTTGCTTTAGAGTTTTCTGGAGGTTTATTTTAATTTGCAAGTTAAGCAAAGATATCCTATACTCAACAACAAAAACAACAAATCCCAACCCACAATAACCCAGCATCAGAAAATACTAAATGCATATTCCTTTTGTTCCAGTGCAGTACAGACCATTAACACCCACTCATTCCTATACCTGTGGGAAATTCTGGCAGATATGGAAGCATAGAATCATAGAGCTAGAAGATACCATAAAAAAATCATACAGTCCAACCTTCAGCTATGCAAGAATCCACTGTTATAGCACTTCCGAGAGACAGCTAGTCAACCTCTGCTTAAAAACATTTATCTGAGGAAGTAGAATAAGGGGTTGTCTACATGATTAAAATACTCCTAATTCCAGTCGAATAGAATGTGATCCAGCCACATGCTATTGCAGGAGTTTGGGCATTTTGGGGGGGTGGGGGGACTTCTTAAACTCTGCAGAAAAGACTTTGCTTTTTTTACTGGATTATCCACAGAAATCCACAGAAATGCACATTATGGCACTTGTGGCTATCCATCTGCTTCACATGGATTAAGAAGGGTGTGTATTTTTGCCAGAGGGAGGTTAATAGATGTGAATATATATGAAGTTTGTAGGAAAGGGAAGACAATCATTGATGTGAATGTGCAAAAATCTGCAGCAATTTGCATTATACACTTATGTGTAGACCAGCCCTACATCTACAAAAGCTTATGCTACAACTTCTTTTCTCAGCTAGTCTCAAAGGTGATTGTTGTTGTTGTTGTTGTGTGCGTCCAAGTCGTTTTTGACTTATGACAACCCTAAGGCAACCCTATCATGGGGGGTTCTTGCCAAATTTCTTCAGAGACGGGTTTCCATTGCCATTCTCCGAGACTAAGAGGGCATCCAGTGATTTTATTTTGGTTTGGTTTTTTAATGCTGGAGCAGGGATGCATAATTCTGTTGTATGCTTCAAAACCTCCAGTGAAGGAGAATGAAGCTTACGAGAGTGGCTATTCCACTGCCAAACAGTTTTTATCATCAGGATATTCTTCTTGTTAGTCAGGAACTCTTTTCTAATAATTTGAATCCATTGCTTCAGGTCCTCTCCTCTAGAGCAACAGAAAACAAGCACGCTCCATCATCTACAGGACAGTCCTTCAGATATTTAAAGACAACTATCATATTACCTCTCAGTTTTCTCTTCTCCAAGGTAAACATAACCCAGATCCCTAAGGGCTTTGTTTCTAGACCTTTTACCATCTTGGTCACCCTTCTCTGGCATATTCGGCTTGTCAATATCCTTCTTAAACTGTAATATCCATAACTTTTATTTCTTTTGCAGGCCATTTCTCTACTTCCTTATAATGATCAGAGATAGTTCTTTCTATGAACATCTTGGGAGCTCTCGCTTTAGAGGAGCAATGGGTAACTTGGAGCCTTTTACATCTCAGACTGGGATGCTACTTTTAAGAAGAGTGGATGTCATGACATGTTGAAAACATTGTAATTGAGCAGTTGCAGGATGACACACTGCAGATCAACATCTAAAAGGCCACACAGACTTCTGGAGGGTCACACATTATTTTAGACCTCTATGACCACTTTGTTTGTTTGTTTGTTTGTTTGTTTTTACAGAAAAACAAAGAATCCATACTGTAGAAATTTATCCTAGGTTTATGAGCTGGTATACTTCCAAATGAGGGTTTTAGCATACAATCATCCCATCTCAAATCCAGGATTTTAGCTGAGGAGTATAGAAACAACATGACATTCCAGCTGTAATCCTGTCCCTCCCCCATCTTTTTTCCATATTTTTCCTTTCCATTAATGCATACATACATGCATACATATCTGCTGATAGGGACAGGATAAACTAGCTCCAGAATGTCTTTTGATGAGAGCACTAGGAGCACTCCATCTATATTGTTCTGGATCACAAATGAACTTCATAGTTGACAATACAGGCCAGCAGGGGGTAAGGGCAGAGCCAAAAGCGGCATCCTTTCTATCTGCCACTCTTTCTCCCTCCTCCTTTCTTCTCTTTCTAGCACTGCTTTCCCTCTACACTTCCACTCTCTGCTTCTCCTTCATCCCTCAGCAGATGTCTGATTTACTCCAGAGGAGGACCACTGGTTTCCTCACTTGTTCCAGAATTTGAATACTGAAAACACAAATACTCTATAAAAAGTCCTTCCTGGCTAAATAAAGTCCTAAGCCTAAAGATAAATGCTGAATATAAGAAGTATAAAATGGATAATGAATTGGCATTTATTCATCTAAATTAACCCTAAGGTCCTCAACTTCAGCTTAAATTCTAGTGAGCATTATTGTCAAAGATTCTGTGCATCTTTGTTCAGGTCTCATGCAGAGATATTAAATATAGGGCTTTCTCAGTGGTGGCACCTCTGTTATGGAATTTCCTCTGTGGGGAAGTGCAAATGGGCCCAATGTTCTTGTGCTTTAGTCAGTAAGGAAAATCATACTGTATTTGTTCACTGGGCTTTGGGCTACACAGGGACCATCCTGTTTTGATACTGTATGTGTGGTACTAAACTGTTTCATTTCATGGGTTTTAAATTATGTATGAATGATATCATTTTAAATTATGTTATAAATTATGTTATACAACATCTTGGGTTTCTCTGTTAGGAAGTGCAGAATAAATTAAGTTAAAAATTATAATACTGATAATGCACAGTATGTGTGTATCACAATAACATCTTTTACATTTAGCACTGAGCTCCATCATTCATTTCTAATGTGGTGCATTGTTTATCTAACACACATAAAATATGAATTACAGTTTAATTCTTCACTGACAGATTGTTTTCTGATTAAACACACTAAAGCCCAAGTGAAGCAATTAGAATAATTGCATCATGTTAAATGCCATATTCTTCAGGCAGTCTGCAATTAGATCTTCAGCTTCTGATTTATGAAATCTATCCAGCCCTATAAAAAGACCCTGGATGTGGCTCTCCAAGCACAGCAGCATCTTAGTGGGACATGTGCATGGTCCCAAGTGAGACCCTTCTCAAAAGAGGTACCACCTGAATAACACTGGGAAAAACTTCTTGCCTGGAGCACTCCCTCTTTCTTTTTAATGCTTATTATTAGGCAACCCATAAATTTTATGAGGTATGCAATCAACTTTATTTAGGTAATGAGTAAATACTTTATAGTGTTTTCTTTTGTGGTTATAGCTAGGGCATAGAACAGTTCCTTTCTGGGCTACAATTCCTAGAATCTCCCATCCACCCAAAAAATAACTTTTCTCAGGCTTTGATATTACTCATTCAGAACTGCTATACAAGAGAAATGTCTTACGTGTGCAGGGAGGAAAGGGTGCAGATCTTTCTCTTTTGGTGCCTTTCTCTGTATTCTTTAATCTCTGCTTGTTTTTTCTCCCAGACAAATAAGCTCTGCTGAGCACCAAACCACGATAACTGAACATATAGTTTGCTGTCACCTGTATGTACTGAAAACAGCAGCACCAGGGGTCCATTCAGGACAGTGGTGTCACTAGGGTTGGTATCACCTGGTGTGGTAACACATTGTGTCACTCCCCGTCATTGACCTCCTCCACTACCACACCGTAAGTAATCCTTAGTCATGTTTTTTGTACTAATATTACTCATAAATCATAATTCCAATACATCACTGAAATCTAATGGTAATAGCTGTGACATAAACAACTGACACAATTAAAATTATATTTTTAAATTACAATATCATATGCACAACCTAAATGTATTTACATACGCATAGTCTCATGTGGTTAAAGTGAAAATTTGGTAAAAAGATGATGTTTTCAAAAGGAAATTTAAAAAGAATAAAAATTTTAATTTTAAAAAAATTAAAATTATTTTTTCAGAACTTTTATTTAAAAAAAAACACTCCTTTCTCTTCTCACTGAGCCTCATCCCACTCACCCCATCTCTTACAGCATTTTAAACAGAAGCAGGCAAATGCAACAGCCAGTTTCCTGTCCAAAGGCAGATGTTTGGGGAGCAGTGGTGTCACACACACCCTTCGGGTGTCACCTGGTGTGATATGAACCCCCCACACCCTCTTAATGATGCCATTGGTTCAGGACTGTAACTAGTGCACAAGGAGTGGGGTTTAGTCCTTTTCTTCTGTGGCACATACAGCCAAAAATCACTATTGTCCCCCTTCCCCATCTGGTATGGAAATCATAGAATCAAAGAGTTCAAAGAGACCACAAGGGCCATCCAGCCCAATCCCCCGCCATGCAGGAATGCACAGAATCCTGGATTTGGATCATCCTTAATATGACACCCCTTCAAATATTTAAACATGACTATCATGTCACTCTTTTACTTTCTCTTCTTCAGGCTAAGCATACCGAATTCCCTAAGCTGCTCCTATTGGTTCTGGCCATGCCCCAGTGGTAGTGAGTTCAGTCCCCGAAAGTAGTGTACCACTGTTTGCATGCAGGGCTCTTCCTTGGATCAGAGTACCTATTGCAAAGGAACTGATAGAAAATGAGGAGGTATGGAGAGTATCCCTCATACACACAATCCTGCTCAACCCACCTGTGTTCACTGGTGGCTGGTGACTCTCATATCAGTATGATGGCAAATCTGCTTTAAAGGAGTCATCTACATGCCTGAACTTTTTTTTTTTTATTGATTGATTGATTGATTGAGCTATTTATTTGTGTGAAGAGAACAAGTCCATTTTGCAATCAGTTGCATATTCATTATATATTCATGAATCTACATTCATTCAATGGTTATTTTATTATATCATTCCTCGTTATCTTCATCCCATGTTTCATCTTACATTTCTTTTGCATTCTATATATTTTAAATCATATATATATATATATATATATATATATAGAATCATAGAATCATAGAATCACAGAGTTGGAAGAGACCACAAGGACCATCCAGTTCAACCCCCCTGCCATGCAGGAACTCCCAATCAAAGCATCCCCAACAGATGGCCATCCAGCCTCTGCTTAAAGACCTCCAAGGAAGGAGACTATACCACACTCTGAGGGAGTGTGTTCCACTGTTGAACAGCCCTTACTGTCAGGAAGTTCCTCCTAATGTTGAGGTGGAATCTCTTTTCCTGGAGCTTGCACCCATTATTCCGGGTCCTAGTCTCTGGAGCAGCAGAAAACAAGCTTCTTCCCTCCTCAATATGACAATCCTTCAAATATTTAAACACGGCTATCATATTACCTCTTAACCTTCTCTTCTCCAGGCTAAACAGCCCCAGCTCCCTAAGTCGTTCCTCATAGGGCTTGGTTTGAGTGTGTGTGTATGAGTATGGGGGTATTTATCTACGTAGACCCAAACATACACACACACATACACATACCTCTAGTTCTTTTCCCTTTATTTACCACCAGTCTTTAACCTCCAAAGGAATCCCTTCCTGTTAGACTTCTTCTTTAATCTTTCCCCTTCCATTCTCCTGAACCTATTTTGAGGATAGGGTTTGACACCATGGATCATAGTGCTTCAAATTTAGGATTAAAATCTTAAGTGGATCTGTTAGCAAATATGGTTTTAATAAAATTTTGGGACACGTGTGGAGTTCCCTCTATGACCCCGAACTGACCTCTGTAGGATGTCAACCATAATCCTCTAGATGGCAGGTCAGGTAGGCACAGGGAGGACCGGCCCAAACAACTGGAAAATTCCCTACCAGACAGGTTTGGGAGATGCTAAAGGGGAAAGACCATTATCCCAAAAGTCAACATAATAGCACATAATAGTTTGTCCTGAGTCTTACTACTGATGGAGCAGTGATCAGATTTAACTGCACCCTTTTTCTCTAGCCTCCCCTCCTTGTGTCAAGACCCAAGTGCATTGTTTAGGTCAGGGGTTGGCAACCTTTTTTGCTGGGGGGCCAGGAGGGGGGGAAATGATGCGGCCCAGGTCATGCGTATGCGTGCGCACGTGGTGAGCACCATTTTGGAATGCCCCCCGCACGTGCGCCATGCAAATTCGTCCGACGCACGGGCAGGGGGGCTTGGGAATGCCCCTCCGTGCGTGCGCCATGCGAATTTGCCCGGCACATGGGTGGGGGGCCTTCCCTGGGCATTGCAAACGCCCCCCCGCACATGCGCCCTGCGAATTCACCCACAACAAGGGTGGGGGGCCTTGGGAACGCCCCCTCGCGTGTGTGCCATGCGAATTCGCATGGCACATGGGTGGGAGGGCCTTCCCTGGGCCTTGGGAATGCCCCCCCCCCGCGTGCACCATGCGAATTTGCATGGTGCATGGGCAGGGAGGCCTACCCTGGGCCTTGGCAGCCGCTGTGGGGCCTTCCAAAATGGCGCCCGTGCATGAGGTTCCATGCACGCGTGAGCGCAGGTGCCATTTTTGCATCCAAAATGGCGCCCGTGCTAGCGCCCGCATGCGCATGGCAGCGGGTGCCATTTTGGAATGCCCAACACACCGGCGTTGTGTGCACGGCACTGGCACATTGGGCATTCCAAAATGGCACTCGCCTTCATGCTCATGCGTGTGCAAGCGCGGGCGCCATTTTGGATGCAAAAATGGCGCCCGCGCTCGCATGCAGGGTGATGACAGCGGCAGCGGTAGCGGCAGCTGCGGCGGCAGGACCGGCCACAGGCCAGTCCCAAGGCCTCTGCGGGCCGCATCCAGCCCACTGGCCGTAGGTTGCCGACCCCTGATTTAGGTCATCCTCACACCTTGGCTTAACAAAGCCAAGGCAATCAGTGCCTTTGTCCAGGCTTCAGCCAAGCCATCAAGTCTATAGCTAGGAGCAAGATATTGCCTATATAAACCCCTAGATTTTTGACTCCACATTCTATCTTTGGAGAGCAGCTTGGCTCCACGTCACTCTGTGCTCTGATCATAGCTCCCTTAGCTATCCTTTCCCCCTCCCCCCCCCCCCCATTTCGGCAGCCATGTATCATCATTACCATCCTGGAGAAGCCTTCGGAAGTGAGTATCTCCTGTAGTCTGGTTCATCTCAGGCTATTCCTGCTTTCACCCCTTTGCTTCTAAGTGTGTAGTGTGTGTGTGTGCGTGCGCGTGTGTGTGCCATATTTGTGTGTGTGCAGTTTTCCCTTTTAATAAATATTTAGACATTAATTGAAGAAGCCTGTCTCAGCGTCATCCATTGTGGGATCTCTTGGTCCTCTGGTATACATATCAGTATTCTGGTCTCGTGGGGTGTTGTTAGGGCCCCACTCTTGCATATTTTGAGCTAATTATAAATTCCCCTAATTAGATCCTTCCTAACAGATCCACTGTCCCATTGACATGGTAATCACTAGCCCACCACTGCATAGATTTACTGAAGGTATGGGATGAAGGTGATTGAAGACCCACTTATATAACCATCATAGGACCCAGGGGAGTTGTTTCTTTGGGCTTAAAAAGGTGGTGCAGAAGGAGTCAGGAGATTATGTTTTGGATGGACCACTATCACTGAAATAGCCTCTGCCCATTAACCAACTGCCTAAACTTTGCAAGGGAACACCCCTGGGGTACTTTCATACTATACACTTATAGCACTGTGATTCCACTTTACCATGGTTTCATCCTATGGTATCCTAGGATTTGTAATGAAGGGAGGAGAATAAAATTCTTCATCAGACAGGATCCTCTAGTAACTCCTTAAGTAAATATGCCAGGATTCCATTGGTTGCAACCATAACAGTTAAAGTGAAATCATAGTGCTACCATTGTGTGGTGTGGAAGGGTCCCAGAACCACTAATTCTGGTTCAGATGCCAGGATCCATCTGAGATATCTTTCTTCATTAAATTTTATTTTAAATCCTGCTCTTCAGTTTTTGTCCTGTTTTTCCCCTGAAAAAGTCCTCTTGAAAGGCTTTCAAAGATCAAAATAATGACACAATCTATGCTCTCTGGCTTCCAGTCAAAAAGATGTGACACAGATAGTGAAAAGCAAAGCTTGGGAAAAGTTACTGGAGTTACTGGAGAGGGGGTGATATCTGGGATTCTGGGAGTTGTCATCCAAAAGGATGTTTTTTTCCCAAGTTCAGAGAGTGAAGAACAGAAGGGTAGGAGGAAATATGAGGAAAAAAATAATTCTGGGGCAAGGCAAGAGGAATTTCCAAATGTTAAACATTTCAAAAAAATCATATTGAAATTGCATACATTTGGGTTTTTCCCCCTTGGCTGTCTACCTCTTTGGACCCTTTTACACTATAAAATTATAGCACTATGATTCCACTTGAACTACCCATGGCAAAATTTGCAGTTCAGGTGGAGGTATTTAAAATTCTCATTCAGGGAGCTCATGTGCTTCCATAAACTACAAACCTCACAATTCCATAGGATGCAACCAGGGTAGTTAAAGTGAAATCATTGTGCTATAATTGTGGAGTGCAAAAAGGCCCTCTCTCATGCTTTCCTTGACAATATTGTCTTTGTACTTACAAGCCCTGAGTCTATCAGTCATAGTAATCATCTCTTTAATTTGTTCTATTCATTGTCATATTGTACTTCTTGAAATAAATGTTTTTGAAATCATGCTGTTATGTTTGCTCACACTTGTCTTAATCCAATATTTGGCTAGTGGGTGCAAGAGTCCCAGCGTCCAGCAGACATGTTTTATTGGCTTTAGATTTACAGCCCACCTCATCCCAAAGGCTTAGGGTCAGCTAAGAAAAGCAAAATAGATCAAACCTTCCAGTTACATGCCCTGAAGTTTCCTCACCCTTTGCCATGCTTTCTGCAAGAGCTTCCTGGATCATCTGAATGATCCACATAGGGAAATCAATGTGTTCATGGTTTGATACTTTCTGCTTAAATTGCTTGGGGGCACACATATGTCTAAGTGTATATCTCACAGTAGACAGAGAACTCAAGAATAATTAGAATCACTATTTTATTTAACTTTTACTGCAAGAAGTAAGAATCTTTCCCATCTGAAGTTGACTTCCAAAGAGCTCTGAGTACATTTAGTGAATCTCGTGTTTCCTTTTAACCTCACAACAATCTAGTGAGGTAGTCAGGCTGAGAGTTTTAAGTTCATGACACGGCACTTGCAGGAATGGAATGGAACAGAGCATCATGGAATGGGGTGAGAATACATGTTACTTCACAGGAGAATGCTGCTGATGCTGCCTGGAGTCCCCAAGCTGTTCCCCAACCATTCTTGGCAGCCGATTTTGAAGAACGATTCAAAATCATTCTTCAAAATCAGCTGCCATAGCATGGATGGGGAACAGCTTGGGGACTCCCTGCGGCATCGACAGCATTCTCCTATGCGGTAACATGCATTCTCGCCCTGTTCCGTGCCATTCTGTTCCTGTTCCTGCAAGTGCTGTGCAATAAATTTAATAGAAAGTGAAAGGAAGTGATCCAGAGTAAACCACTGAGCTTCACAGATGAACAGGGATTTGATTTTCTGTTCTAAGGAGAACAGTAAAACTTGTTTTCAGAGTAAAAAAAAAAAAAAAAACTAAAAAAAAAATATTCCAAGGCCATATGCGATTTTTTCACAATATAAGTCCTGAATTGAAAATAGTTGTCAAGAACTGGCCAGATCCTGAAGATTTTCTTGCAGTGGGAAGAAAATGTCTAAAGTTGTGTGTTATTTCCCTTAACAGCTAATTCAGTGAAGAATTGCCTTCAAATCATTTCTGAATTATTTTGACCCTAAGGCAAACTCATCATGGGGTTTTCTGGGCAAGTACCTTACATTTATAGCAACTGCAATAGCAAGTACATTTCTATACCACTTATCAGTGCACTTAAGCACTCCCTAAGCAGTTTACAATGTGTAAGCCAATGGCCCTAAAAAGCTAGGTACTCATTTTAATGACCTATGGAAGGAAGCATGCAAGGCTGAGTAGGCCCTGGAGCCCTGCCTGGGATTGAACCCACAACCTTGTGGCTGTGAGTGGTTGCAGCACTTGCATTTAACCACTGGATCACCAGGGCTCCCTACATTTATCCTATCAGCATTTAATGTTTATTATTCCACCCATATTTCACACAGGCGACTTTCTTCATCATGGATGTTTTACTAGCTCTGTAAAACTCTCATTGTTCTGGAGGCTTCCTAGAGACTGCAGGTATACAGGGCTGGGCCTACTGTTAGAGTGAGGAAACCGTTTTTGGCAGCTCTGACAGGCCCTCCTGACCATCCACCCTCTCCCATCTCCTCCCACAGTATATTGCCCCCACCATTGGGTTACAAAAAGGTCTCCTCCAACAAACTTCTGTTGTCAGGCAGGTGTATGTTGGAAGAGGTGCTCTTTCAAGTATATAGGTCCCAAGCTATTTAGGGCTGTAAAGGTTATCACCAGCAATTTTAAATCTGGTGGTATGTAGTTTCTGTATGGTGTTCCATTGATTAATTTACTGTCTTTTGTTCTAGCTGTAGCTTCTGTTACACTAAAAGGTGGAAGACATATCCACTCACAATACCAGTGTCACCTTGAAATTTGGGGAATTCATAGCTCAAAGGAGGCCCGTGAGGCAGGGATCTTTTCATCTAGGTATGCCAGTAATAACTGCAGAAAGTGCTCCTGTTAGAGTGTTTTATTTAGAAATGTGCAAAGATGCATGCAGACATACAAGAACCAAGGCAATCTTAAGAATCATTCAAGGCTATTGGGAAGAAAGGTGTGGAAGGTTGGAAAGACAGAAGTTGGAATTAAAGAAAGAGACTGGTTCTTAAAATAGGTCCATGGAAAATGCAGAGCTGCATCTAGTGCCATGTAGAGAGGTTCACATGACTTGGAGTAACTCGGACAGTGTCTGTGGGTTAGACAGAAGGAGCCCTGGTTGGTGATTAATGTGGATAGGACTGGGGTGGATTTATACCCCATTTCAAACCCTCAAGAGTTTGAATTATAATGTGTTGCATTATATTTGGTATGACAAAAGTCTTAATGGCTTTCTCAGGGGACTGACCAAAGGGTCCAGAATGGCTGATGGCTCCAGATGGTCAATGCAATGATTAGATTTGAGACAATCCCTTAATTATTGAGCAATAAGGGTGTGTAAGGATGGCTAGTGAAGCACACCAGAGATTTCCAAAAGAAAATTATAGACTATAGCAAAGCCTTTGACTGCATAAATCAGGGGTAGGCAACCTTTCCCCTTTAAGGGCCGAGGGACTTCAGCTCCCAGAATCCCAGGAGCTATTGGCCAACATGGGACTATTGGCCAACATGGCTGAGGCTTCTGGGAGCTGAAGTCCCTCGGCCCTTAAAGGGGAAAGGTTGCCTACCCCTGGCATAGATCATGAAAGGCTATGGAATGCCTTTCCATAAAGACATGGGAGTGCCAACACATCTGATAGTCCCATTGAGGAATCTGTACTCAGGACAAGAGGCTACTATCAGAACAGAACACAGAGAAACAGAATGGTTCCCAATTGGCAAGGGAGTCAGACAAGGCTGCATCCTTTCACCCTATCTGTTCAACTTGTATGCAGAACATATAAGAAAAGCAGGCTTGGACACAGAAGAAGGAGGAGAAAAAAATAGGAGGAAGGAATATCAACAATCTAAGATATACAGATGGGGAGGGTGGCTATGAAAGAACTAGAAAAGATTCTAAAATGCAAAGATGTACAACTAAGCACAAAAGTTAGAATCATACAAGCCACCGTATTCACATTACCATGTATGGATGTGAGAGCTGGATAGATATGAAAGATCCTTTGAGATGTGGTGATGGAGAAGAGTGTGTAGAATCCCATGGATAGCCAAAAAGACAAACAAATGAGTCCTAGAGCAGATTAAGCTGGAAACTTCACTGGAAACCAAGATGACCAAACTGAGGCTGTCATACTTCGGACACATCATGAGAAGTGAGGACTCATTGGAAAAGACAATAATGCTGAGAAAGTGGAGGGAAGTAGGAAGAGAGGAAGGCCACATGCCAGATGGATGGACTCTATTAAGGAGGTCATGGGCATGGGTTTGCAGGATTTAAGCAGAGCAGTGGAGGACAGGGCGATGTCTCATCCATAGGGTCACCATGGGTCGAGAATGGTTTGAGGGCAGTTAACAACAACAACAAAAGGTTGTGTAAGAACATCATCATAAGATGAGGTAAAGGGCATGGTCACTGATTGCTTCCAACAGAAATAGAAAGAGCCTGTGAAGAGTGAGGTGATCAGCAAACCTATTAGTATTTATCTTCGTTTTATCTAGATCTCTGTATGGTCTCAGGTCAGCATGACTCCATCATGTGTATAACTCATTTTTGCTGCAGGTCACTGTGGGCCTGAACAGACTGCCAGAAATAATCCAGTTTGAGACCACTTTAACTGTCCTGGCTCAGTGCTAGGAAATCATGGGAACTGTAGCTTACTGTGGCACCAGAGTTCTGTGACAGAGAAGGCTCAGTGTCTCAGAACAAAACTACAAGTCCCTTGATTCCCTAGCACTGAGCCAGGGCAGTTAAAATGGTCTCAAACTGGATTATTTCTGGCAGTCTGTTCAGGCCCTGTGACTCTGAAACATGCCCAACTCTAGATATTAGTTATGAAACCACATATCAAGTGGGAGAGTGTAAGATATGCTAACATTCTGAGTTGTGCAATGCAAATGGAGAGCACACAGAGCACATTGCAGTAATCTAACTGGAAGTTGCCACTGCATTTACTACCGTAGCTGAGTTACATATGAGATGGAAAAGCTTAAATGCAAACAGGTGGATGATGCTGATGCAGTAAGCAGCCCAGGTACAAACAAATATATTATTATCACACTAAAAAAGAAGTTCTT
Organism: Phrynosoma blainvillii; assembly: GCA_026167975.1. Lineage (NCBI taxonomy): Eukaryota > Metazoa > Chordata > Lepidosauria > Squamata > Phrynosomatidae > Phrynosoma > Phrynosoma blainvillii. Next base: position 358,295,378 of record JANUYF010000002.1, read on the forward strand.
GGGATGATAGTACAGCTGTTTTCATAGATATTATCTTGAGAGACAGGCAATTGGGTATGGTTAGCAAGCCAAAGCCATGTCATGAACATAAAGGAACATCCTCTCTTTAAAGTTCACTAGAACAACAACAAAAAAAAAAGTTCTGTGTTCTTTTTCTATGTTTATTTGTAAGACTATTTGGTATCTATTAAGCAGAGTGCAATGGGGCTAGCATAATATGAGCTCATGATAGAAACAGGAGAAACGACGCTAAATGCTTTTGTAAGGTAAATGAAACCCTTAAGTATATTTTCTCAGGAAATCCATTTTAGGATAGTAAAAGAGACAGACAAAAGAAATTGACCCATACTTGGTTACAAGAGCCCTTAAAATTTGGCTGTCATGTGTGAGTATAAGCTAGCATCTATTATTGGGTTTGGAGCCCCATGGATGCTACTCCCCAAACAAAAGAAAACCAACGAGTCTAACATTTTGAGAGGAGGGTGAAATGATATCTGTAGGCAAGAAAGAAGCAAAAGGTTTGAGTATCTACCAAATAAAGATACAGGGAGGTGAAAATAAAGGGCAAGCATTACTTCCCTTCTCTCAATAATTCCTTTATAAAAGTGTTGATGCTTCTTTGCTTCCACACCATTCCCTTAAAAGATAATTTGACTGGGAAGGAAATGAAAGCTGATTTTGAAAGTTCAGAAATAGTATGGGGATGATTAAATATTTGGAAGAAAAACCAAAGCCCACAATCCAGCGCTCTGGTAGACATTTCAGCTCCCTATGACTTCAATGGGGTTTCAGCAGCCTGTATGCCAGATTGAAGCCAATGCTATTTGCATATAACAAAGCTGGAAGAGGGAGAAAGGGGGGAGGAAGGAAAGGATGGAGAGAGAGGAAAGTTAATTTAAGAAGTAAGGAAGTGTTAGTTTTCAGAGAGATATATGGTTTTAGAAACCCTATAAATGTTTGCTCCCCTTTCCCCCATGGTGTTAGCTTTGGGTGTGCTGTGGAGCATTGACAGAGCAGAAATGAAGTTTTCAGAGTTAGACATCTTTATAGGAATTACATTTGGCATGCCAGAGACTTTGGACCTCAGCCAACATCATTCCATTGATTTCCGTGGCACTAAAGCAGCTAAAAATCCAAGTAATTTGTCTTAAGTGGTTTATGGGTAAGGCTGCCAGTGCCATGCACTGATGCAATAAGTATCTCTTTTTGTTGTTGTTTTTGGTTCATGTGGTGTGGGAACACAAACCATACATTTGGGGACAAAGAAGGAGAAGATCAACATACTTAACCATCTTCAGAGGCTAGGCTCTGTGCTCAGCCAGAGTTGAAGCTGATGTTGGTTATGCCAGATCAAGTTATCTACTGTATCCACTATGTTGGAACTATGTTGGAACCATCCTTTCCGCTATGTTGGAGCCATCTTTTCCAGCCACATAGGAGAATCGTAAGAGCCTGGGATCAAAAGATAACTAACAAAGGGCACCTGGAATAAGTTTGACAGTAGTAGCCTCAGTCACACAGTATGTAGGGCCCTGAAGTTATAGGCTCAGTTCCAGGTTATTTGGGCCATATTATTCTATATGAACCTATGTTTTGAGATCATCTGGAGAGGCTCATCTCTCTGGCCCATCTCCCTGAGAAGGACATCTGGCAGTAACATGTGAGAGGGCCTTCTTGGAGGCTTCTCCCAGGCTCTGGAGTTCCCTTCCCAGAAAGGCTAGACTGGCACTCTCCTTGCTATCTTTTTGCAAGCAAGTTAAGATTTTTTGTTTGTTTGTTTTGGCAAGCCTTTGACAATTGATTTTTTAAAGCGGGAAACAGGCTTTCTATAATGTGCTAATTTTTTATTTGTGTTTTTAACAGTTTATGTTTTAAATGAATTTCATCTTTTGATAGTTTAATTACTTTTTAACATCTCTATACTGCCAATATTTTAAAATCTATGTTTGTTTTTAATTATTGTAAGCCAACTTGATTCCCGAACTGGGGAAAAGACAGGACTTCATCGTCATCATTATCATCTGCTTACCTATGAATAGATTACACCAGGCTATGGGGCCATAACTGCATCGTCCCCATGACACACCGTGCTGATATCCTTTGGATGTTCTCCTAATAGAGGAGAGCCATTTCTCTCTAAGCTATTCTGGAGCAGATGGAGAAACAGATATGGTGTACTGTTGGTTGATTCATTTCATAAATTTATAATCTGCATTTTTGTAGGAAATGTTTTCAGAGTTGTGAATAATTAAAATACAACCATAATATTAAAATTTCAGGCTGTAGTGGAGGGAAAGCTGGGAAGTGGAGCCATTCCATCAATTCCCTTGAAAGTCCTGCTCTGTAAAACCTTCCTTCTCTCAGCTATTAGGTAACAACCATTCCATCATGCTGCTGTACTAGAATGGGAACAAACCATTTCCTTGCCTCTGCTGAAAGACTGGATGACTCCTCCTCTCCCTCAACCTGCTATTATTTAATCTGCAGGATCCATCCCATTATTTTATTTTATTTTTCTTCTTCCCCATTCATCACCTTTCTCTTTTGTGCTATGTCATTTATATTGTATGACTATGGAAAGGGTCTGTCTTGCTTTTCCTGATTATATGTATTCCAGTCTGTGAACATTTTCAACTTGATAATGTGGCAAATAACTACAGTACTGTACAATAATAACAAAAAATAAAAGCACTGGGGGGGGGGGAATCCATGCAGGGTTTTGGAGTCCTGATGAAAGCTCAAGAAAATTAAAAGTCCTTCGCCTGGCTCTAATAAGTATTTGGAAGAGAAGACACCAGGCTGACCTCCTTGGGGAGAACATGAAAAGTAGGGTATACAGATAAACTGGATTGCAAGTTGCCTTGCTTGATATGATGGGGCCATCGACAGGAGTGCCTTGAAAGAAGATCCGAATGCCCAGGAAGGTGATAAATGATATAACCATATGGGGAGAGAAAATCCCATTAGGGAGAGAGGAAAAGAAGGTGAAAGATTTGGAGTCAAGAGGAATGATGAATGGTAGGAAAAAGAGGTGGGAGAGATGTTGGAGGAAGGAAAAGCTCTGGCAGTGGGTGAGGTGCATGTCTAGAAAACCTAGACCACAAATTGGTTGTTCCAATCTGCTATGACTGTAAATGAGGTATAACTGTCTGGTACAGGTTCAGTTCCTAACCTGTTAAAAGTAGCTGTGGAGAGAAGACAGGAATGACCTCTGGAGAAACAGCCACCAGTCAGAGCACACAGACTACTCCCCCTGCCTCCACAAATATTGTTGAACTCTAAATTCCTGCATTCCTCACCACTGATGATGCTTCTTAGGGATAATAGGAGCTGCAGTGCAACAACAGTTACAGGACTGCACAATTCCTTCCCCTGGACTAGTGGACTGGATCATCCCCAGTGTGGTGCAATGGTTAAAACTCAGATCCAAAAAGTTCAGTGTTTTTGGATTACAGTTCCCATAATCTCTTAGCCAGCATGACCACTGGCCATGCTGGCTGTACAGTTATAGGAGTTATAGTCTATTTCCCAAGCTCCAGGTCAGAATGTCTGGCTGGGACTTAAGAAATTTCCAGGTTCTTGTTCTCATTGAGCTATGACACACACACACACTCCAGATTACCTTTTGGCCACCTCAATTAATTAACTAACAGTACTTACAAAACAATAGCAATGTAATCCCATAAAATTAAAATAAAATCACTTTTATGCTTTATTTATTCTTTATTTTAAAAATCAATTTTATATGTTTCTTCCCACATCTGAAAGTACAGTTTGATTTTTTTTTTTACCCCCTCCTGCAATTAGCCCTAATACTATGAAATAAATATAAAACATTTCTGGAGGGGGGGGGAAAAGTATTCTATATGAGGCCAGTTCTTTGTCTACAATGCTTATTTTTCAGTTTACAGGAAGTTTTTGAACATGGAGGCAGAGAGAGGGAGTTTCAAATATGTGACAGCACACACACCCTAAACAGTTTAGTCATGCAGGTGGTTGTTAATGGAAGCATTTTACTCCCTCAGTATGGCATCACCTAATTCAGTGGCCTGTGTAAACCAAGCCTGGCACAGAAATGCAAAGTGGAGTGTGTGTGTGTGGGGGGGGGGGGTTGTCTCCTTTAGGGATACATGATATTTCTGACTTTTATCACACTCTAAATGAAAAACCCTTGGAACCAAGAGTCTTTTCATTCTCCACAATTATAGTGCTATGATTCTGCTTTAACTTCTATGGTAACTTTCTATGGAATCCTGAGGTTTACAGTTTGGGATTACATAGCGTTTTGTGCAGTCATGCTGGCCACATGATCACAGAGCAGTCTCTGACAATGCTGGATCTTCGGCTAAGTAAGGGGGGTTGCAGACTGCCAGAAATAGTGCAAATTGAGTCCACTTTTAGGGTTAGGGTTAATGCTAGGAAATCATGGGAACTGTATTTTTTTCTGAGACATTGAGCCTTCTCTGTCAGAGAGCTCTGGTGTCACAATAAAATACAATTACCATGATTCCCTAACCCTAACCCTTAAAGTGGACTCAATTTGCACTATTTCTGGCAGTCTGCAACCCCCCTAATGGAGATGAGCACCACCCCCTACAGTTGGATACTACTTGGCAATCTTGTCAATGGGGAATACCTTTACCTTTACCTTTACCTTTATAGTTTGGGGAGGCACTTGAGCACTCTGGCTGAGAATTCAAAGTGCCTTTCCCTAAACTGTTTCTCCTGTAGAAATAAACAATCAAAATCAAAGTGCACAAGCTTGACACATCTCCCAATGATTAGCAACAAGAAATGTTGAATCAGGTTAGCAATAGATTCTCCCAGTCCATTCTCAGACTTTGGGCCTTTGCAGACTGCCAGAAATAGTGCAAATTGAGTCCACTTTAACTGCCCTGACTCAGTGCTAGGGAATCATGGGAACTGTAGTTTATTGTGGCACCAGAGCTGTCTGACAGAGAAGGCTCAATGTCTCAGAAAAAAAAACCAATTCCCATGATTCCCTAGCACTGAGCCAGGGCAGTTAAAGTGGACTCAATTTGCACTATTTCTAGCAGTCTGCAAAGGCCCTTTGTTTCTTTTCCCAGCCTCAGACTTCAAAGCAGATGCAAAAAGAAAGTATCCAGCAAGGTCTTTAATACATATAAACCCTTTCATGCCACTGGGCATCTATTAATGTTTGGCCATGATGCTAACAAGGACTCCAAAACCCTGGGAGCAGAGGGCCAACTCACTACAACCTCCATGCTTTCGCTCATCCTTGTGACAGCACAATGAGGTGGTTCACTATTATGCTCATCTGAGGAAATGAGAAGGGGACAGCAAGGCTGAAAGAGAGGGTGTGTTGCGCAAAAGCTACCGGCTGAACTGAACTAATAGCCACAATGCAACTCCAATCCAAATCTAATGCTCTTTCCACTAGACCTCCCTGGATTCTCAGGAAAAGCTGTGACAGCCAATATATTCTGTGGGGGGAAATTCCTCCCTGATCCCAAATAATATGGCCAAAGTGAGACCTCGAGTACACGAGCGAGACCTGCCAGCCAAGCCTCCCGAGAAATCTGCAGAGTTGGGGGGAGACAATCCAAAGCACAGGCCAAGCCATAAGTGAGGAGTTAGGCAGCCAATTAAATGGTCTTGATGCTGACAGGTTAGGAATGCAGGTGGTGTAGTGCCTTTCACATCCCGCGAAGGCAAAAATCCCAGAAAACTTGCTGTTAGTCTTGGCTCATAAGCCACCTCCTCTGTGTGTGGCCCATAGGTAGAACACTAGTACCAAAGACAGATTGCTTGACTGGTTGCCAAGTTCTTGAGATGGAAAAAGAGTCATCTGACTTTGCATATATCCAGCATCTCTGAGTACCAATTTTCCTGCAAGCGCAATGTCAACACATCTCAGTTAGAAAGACAAGCCTTCCCTGCTACACTTCTTGTGTATTCATTTTCATTTAGCTTGGTGAAAACCTCTTCGAAGGATCAACTCATAATAATGGGATGTAATGTTGTCAGGCTAGGCAAAGCTCTATAAGTGGTTATAAAGAGTAGACATTACTTCATATTTGATTGGGTGACTTGCCAATTCTCAAGCTCCCTCCTGTTCCCATTTTCTTTAGCACAACACTGAGAGACAGCTGACTGTGAGCTCCACCCAATTCAGGGCAGACTAACCACCAAAGATTTCAGTGGTCTCAGAGCCAAAGTCATTGGAGTGTTATTATGTCATTGAATTGAGGGTGTTAGCAAATTTGGTGTATGGGTTTGCCATTTTAAAAACAAACACAGGTTAAATGAAACTGAAAGAGACAAAAGCATGTCAGGTATATTCTACACTAACAGACAAAAGCAATGTTCAGCACAAGTAATTTTAAAATAAAGACTAAGGCCCATCAGGTGGACAAATGAGCCTTAAATTAGATTGACAATTATCATGACAATGACTGAGATCATCTTGGGACTCTATTCTGGTGTAACACTAATAGTTGTGCAAGCAGTTGTGCTTTCACATAGTGCTTTCAGTGTGCTCCTGAGTGCAGCCAATCATTTCACAAGCACACATAGAGCTCTCTTGTTCACTTTTGATTTGATGGGTAGGAAGCGGTTTGACAGCTGTGCCAGACGTCACTCAAGGCTGTAGTGCCCACTGCAGAATTGGTTTTACAGTTGTGAGAGGCAGCATAATTATGATGGCATATATTTATGCTAGGCTAAATGTGTATAGGATCTCTTCCCATGTCTATTAGAAATAGCATTATATAGGGCTGGGAAACTGTAGCCATTTGTTACTGTTAAATTCTCATTCCCATCTGCCCTAGCCAGTCTGAAAAATAATGGGGGATAATGGAAGCAGCAGGTCCTCAATGTCTGAAGGATCAAAGTTTTCCTATGCCAGTGCTGTACAACTTCAAGTTATCCATGGAATAAGTTGCCAGGTTCCAACTAACCCAGATCCTGAAATTTCAGGGTCATATCTTGAGACCTAGGGACAACTCCTTGTGATGCCATAGGAAGTTGGTGATGCTACAAGGATGATGTTAAAGGGGCAGCTCCTGGTGGCATTATTAAACACGATACATTAAGTACTGACAATAATTACATAAAGTATTCCATTCAATTTTTTTTAAAAAAAAACCAAGCCTTTTAAATGAGGAAAATATGTATACAGTGGCTAAATGCCTGTACTGCAGCCACTCACTCATAGACCACAAGGTTGTGAGTTCAATACTAGCCAGGGCTGAGGCTAGACTCAGGCAAGCATCATTCCCAGGTTGCTAAAATGAGTACCCAACTGTTGGGGAGCAATGAGCTTATAGTTGTAAACCGCTTAGACATCCCATACCGCGATATGAAGCGGTATATAAATGAAGCTGCTTTGCTTTAGCTGCTTTGCTTTTATCCATGGATTCAACCATTCACGGCTTGAAAATATTTTTTGAATAATGGATGGTGGAGCCATGACAGTTGAAATAAATCAGTCAATCAGTCACTTGATTGATCAACTCAAGCTGGTTACAGAGTAAAAGGAGATACAGGGCCCATGCAGATGGCACAAAGCCGCCCCTGGGAGTGGTGGATTGGGGCCGCAGCAACCACACGCCACAACCCCAATCCTCCTTTTTGCTGACCCCAAAAGAATGGCAAAATGCTGCTCCTTTTGGGGGCAGCAAAAAGGTGCCCTTTCAGCTGCCACCGCGGCTTCTTTGCACCCTTTTGGTGCAGCGTGTGTGAACGCCGCACCAAGAGCGCGTCCTGATGCCACATGCCGTTCAGATGGGCGCACGGCATCAGGACAACATCAGGGTGGAGTCAGGGTGGCCAGAGTGTGGCTGCCCCACCCCAACTCCACCCCCAGGCCAGCCCTTTGTGTTGGTCTGCATCGGCCCATAGTCAGCCCTCTGTATCCACAGATTCTTTATCCATGGATTCAGCCATGAATAATATTAAACATACACACACACACACACAAGCAAACCTTGATTTTCCTATTTTGTATAAGGGACACCATTTTACTATGCCATTGTATATAATGTGGCACTTGAGCATCCATGGATTTTGGTATCCACGGGGGGTCCTGGAACCAAACCCCAGCTAATACCAAGGGCCCCTGCACAACCAATCTCCAAGGTTGGCCTGAGATTCCTCCCTGCTCATCCTGAGGACTAGAAAACAGGGCCTGGGCCCTGATATCTGAGGAGTCTAATATGTAAGGGAAGGACAATTCTACCAACGTTCATTACATCCAAATTTGCTTGCATCCCACAGAGAGCTAGGCAAACCTAGTAGAGCTAGGAAAACCTATACTGTGGATTACAACTCCCCAGATAGCCCAGACAGAATGGTCAATAGCCTCTGTCAGATTGGACAGGATGTAGTATAAAAGGATTTCCTATGCCAGCTGAGCTTTGCTTAAGCAACACAGGATGCATCTGGACTGCAGAGTTAACACAGTTTGACACTGCTTTAACTGCCATGGATCTGTCCTATGGAATCCTGGGACTTGTAGTTTGTAGTGCCACCAGAGCTCTCTGGCAGAGAAGGCTAAATCTCTCACAAAACTACAAACCTCAGAATTCCATAGCACTGAGCCATAGCAGTTAAAGTGGTGTCAAGTTGCATTATTTTTACAGTGTAGATGCAGCCACAAATGTATTTAACTCTGTTTGTTCTTTGCTCCTAGATTCTTATTTGTTCCTTCCCCGTGTCTCTGGGTTCTCCTGGCTTGATCTTGACATCTGGCTTGACTTCTGGCTCAGCTCAGATGTCTATCCATGGCCTAGTCTTGTTGATCTTACAACCTCCTTGCAAGATAGGTTCCTTGCTGGCACTCTCAGTGTAAAGAAGAAAGCAGATCTTCCATCCCCAGAGTTCTGTATTAAATTTGTTGTAATAATCTGGATCTATCTCTGGCATGATCTATCTTGTTTAGACACTAGGGAGAGTGAGGACTGCACCAGGTGCCAACCTAAAGGGAGAAGTAACACCACTGCTCCCCAAATATCTGTCTTTTGACAGAAACAGATTGTGGCATTCACCTGCATACTTTTGAAATGCTGAAGAGATGGTGTGAGCTGGGTGAGGCTCAGTGGGAAGAGACAGGAGAGACCCCTCATTTTTAAAATAATTTACATTTTAAATTTCAATGTTTTAAAAAAGAGAAAATGTTAAAACATTTTAAAAAATCTTTTTAAAATGTCTTTAAAAACATCACATCTTGCAAAATTTTCATTTACCATACGAAACTATGGACCTTATCAAACGCTGGCCATGAAGCGAAAAGTAACAGAAAAGTAACCGAAGTAAGAATAAATTCAGTTCTATACCGAAACGAACTGAGTTTCGCCCTTGCGGCCATTGCGCAATGTATACAAAAGCTCCAAAGGGGATTCAGCGATCAGGCACCGCGGGATGCGGTTCGCGCGGGAAGAAGGAAAACACACACACACACATTTTCTTCTCTCTCTCTCTCTCTCTTTCTTCCTTCTTTGTCCCCTCCCACCACCCAAAAAGCCGGCGTCGCAGAAGGCGCTTCTGTGGATGAAGGAGTCGGGGGGGGGGGGGGGAAAGGCAGCCAAGGGGACTGAGGAGGAGGAGGAGGGCTGGAGGACTGGAGGAGGGAAGGCAGCCCACAGTGGCGTGTCGGTGGGGAAAAATGCAAGAGAGATGGAGAGAGAGAGATCGCCTCCCTCTTCCCTCCTCCTCTCCTTCTCCTCCTCTTTCTCAATCCGGTTTGCCTTTTGCCAATCCCTTCCCCTTGCCGGGATTTTCTGCTTGGGAGAGCTCTTCTGCTTCCCCGCCCCGCCCACCATTGCGCAATGAATACGAAGGCTCCGCTTGTACTTCCCCGACAAACCGAATGTCAAAATCTCTCTACTCGCTACGGATTAGCTCCGGGTTCTGTGGAGTTTCGGGGCAGTGTTGTGTGTACACGCGGGGACACAATACAGATTAGCTCCGGGTTCTAGGGCAGCGTCGTGTATAAACATGGGGAAATAATATGTATTAGCTGCGGGTACCCTTTGGATTAGCTCTGCTTTAAACCCCATGTAATAAGGTCCTATGTACATATAAATGCATTTAGACTGTGCAAATGATATTGTAATATAAAAGTATAATTTTAATTTTGCTAGTTTATGTCACAACTATTACCATTACATTCAGTGATATATGGGAACTGTGATTTATGAGAAACATCAGTACAAAAACCATCACTAAGGATTCTGTATGGTGTAGTATGGCAGTAGGTTAATGGAGTGGTGACACCATGAGTTACCGCACCGGGTGACACCAACCTTACTGCTTAGACCTATTGTCTGCCTGTTACACCAAAGGTGTACAAATAATTGTTTGTCTTTGGTAGGGTTGTTTTAATCATTTAGTTTTGTAAGGGACTGTTGTGTAATTGGATCCTGTGCAGAAATCTGGGCCTTTAAACAATGCTAATTCAACAGTTAGAGAGAGTTCAATCACTTCATCTGTGTACCAGAAAATGTTGCATCTGCTGGATGTCTGCTTTACAAGAGACTGAATGTATAGACTGTATTAGGAGTACGCAACAACTCTGAGATGGCCGAGGCACATTGCTTTGGGAGCCAAAATGTATCTGAAGGAGCCATGCATTGCCAGATCTTGGAAATATTTCACTTGGGAATTATGGCTCCCAGTATTCCCCAGATATGGGAGATGTAGTACAAAGAAGTAACTTTTCCTAGATAGGAGCAGTGCCAACAAAGATAAAGAATAAGGATTAGAACCACCACAAAGACCAACAAATATCACATGAACCCTGAACTAAGCAGTGATCACATATTATACAGTCTAGTTGTAACTTCATTGAGGCTCTCTTGTGAGTAAAAGGTTGCAGCTTGACTCTAAGTGCTTGTCAGGATGCTTGTGCTTGTCAGGATCAAGTGTGCATTGGGAAATGAAAGGAAAGCTTTCTTCCCTCCAGATGGTGCTTAAAGCAGATGTGATGCATATTGTTTGCATCCAGTGCATGAATATTTTCAGGCATAGAGTCCAATGTATCTTAGAAAACACAAGGGATGTTTTCTTCTCCTTTAATAGTACATAAGCATAAACCAGATCTCCCTGAATACAACCCATTTTTCTACTGACTTCAGGGGTTGAGTGTTGAGGCTTTTGCCTGTAAAATACAGAGTAATGAACACACAATCCAACATTTGTTGGTGTTGTGTGCCTTCAAGTCATTTCCAACTTATGGAGACCCTAAGGTCTCCATGGGTTTTTCTGGGCTTGAGAATGTGTAACTTGCCCAAGGTTACCCAGTGGCTTTCCATGGATGAGCAAGGACTCAACCTCTAATCTCCAGAGTCATATGAGCTTATTGCATTGAAAATAACATGACTTATCCTCAATGGGATACAGTCACATTTTGGATTAATAGTGGGTATTATCACATTCAAATCTCCTCAGCCATGGCTGGGGAACTGCAACCCGCATGCAGCCTAGATCCCAGCCATGCTTAGCTGGCTGCTTTTCAAAAACGGCAAGCTCCCATTTTTGAAAAGAGGCCAGTTAAGCATGGGTGGGACCCAGGCTGCATGTGGGTTGCAGTCGCCCAGCCACTCCTGAATGTGATAATACCCACTATTAAACCGAAATGCGACTGTATCCCGTTGGGGATAAGTCACATTATTTTCAATGTGATAAGCTTCATAGTCAAATGCTCAAACCACTGTCAGGTCTTTGACTATATGACCCCTGAATTACAAAGCATGACTGACATTACCTCTCTCTCTCTCTCTCTCTTTCTCTCTCTCTCTGTGTATATACACACACATACATATTTTTCCCCAGGCTAGTTGTATTGGCCATGCAGCAAAATCCAAACATCTAACATCATCACCATTTTCCTCCTGTATGATTTTTAACATCTTTACCTGATGAAGAAGCCAGTGAAGTTTTGAAAGCTTGCATAAAGTATTTTATGCTTTGGTGTTGGCCCAATAATGGTATTGCTGCTTGTGGATTTTGGATTTTGTTCACATTACCTCATTAACTAAGCATGGGGCCTTCTGCGTGTTGGCTTCATCAGCAGTGGCTGTGGGCTCTCTTAAATTCCCTTCCCTCTTTAGTTGGAACTAAACTTGGGAAAATGATTTTTTTTAAAAAACTATGCCTTCAAATTTATTGTTGGGAGTTGTACATTAAACTTGCAACATTTACAAGTTAGTTTTATAAGCAACTCTGGTTGGTCATCTGATGAAGAAGACTACGGTCCAAAACACAGTGCAGAAATAATCCCGTTTGAGATGCCTTTAACTTCTCTGGCTCAATGCTAGGAAATTCTGGGAACTACAGTTCCCAGGATCCCCTAACACTGAGCCAGGCTAAAGCGGTCTCAAATGGGATTATTTCTGCAGTGTGTTTTGGACCTAAGTCTACAAAAGCTTATGTTACAAACTTCTTTTTCTCAGTCTCAAAGGTGCTACAATATGCCTTTACATAATGGTCCAGACTAACACAACTATGCCTTTGAATTATAGTTAATACAGTTTTCTTTTCCTTACAATGTGGAACAAAGACCCACCTACTCCTTGATAACTTTTGCAAAACGTTACTTGACAATTTCAACGCTTTAACACCATGCCATTATATCTCCATTATTTGCTGTTTGCTGAACCTAGGATATAGAGTGATACTAAAGTATAGACTGATATTTAACCAATATTGGCCAGTATCCTATTAGTGGCGAATGCAAATGGAAGTCCACCTTAGGCCAGCATATATCTTTTTCTTTTCTTTTCTTTTCTTTTTCCTTTTTGGCAATTGTGGAAGATGTTATTCTTTTCCTCCCTTTGCAATGTCAAAGGGCCCCTCCTCCCATTCATGGTTTTCAGGGAGCATAGACCAAGAATATCATTCAACAAGTTGGGGCACAGCAAGAGGTTTTTCCAATGCCCACCACCACCACCATATATACTTCCTACCAGCCATGGAATTGCTATTCAGCAGGGCTATCACAGCAAAACTATGAATCCTGGGGGAGGTGAATGGGGAGCCATAATGGACTGCTGTCTGAGGAACTCTTACACTATTCTGGGCAAGGGAGGATTTTGGCTATTATGCTATTTTTTTAATAAAAAAGTAATCCACTTTCATGTAGCACTGTGAAATGTTCCAGGTGATTTGCATGCATTATCTCAGTAATCCTGATAGCTGCCCTGTTTTAAGTTGTAACCCCCCCCCTTGTAACACTGTTGCTAGATCTATATTGTACACATTTGTGGGAGGGGGCTTCTTTGAAAGAGTTACTTGCTGAAGGCCACCCAGGAGCATCACTGAAGTTACGTTTAAACCAAGATTGTTTCTTCGTGCCTCAGTCTATCTCATACAGATTACACTACATTTTGGGGAGTTCCATTCTGAAAAGTTGTTCATCTTTGAGCCCCAGCTCCACAAGTTCTTGGCATGTTTCTTTTGTAAGACTGCAGTCCAAATTATGTTTTAATTCCGCCCCCCCCCTTTTTTTTGGGGGTTGGTTTTGGTTTAATTATTTAATTGTAAACCACCTGGAGTCCCATTCATGGTGGGGTTTTCTGAGGCTGAGAAGGTGTGAGTCACCCAAGGTCACCCAGCAGGTTTCCATGTCCAAGCAGAGAATCAAACCTGTGTCTCCAGGGTCCAAGTCCTGCGCTCACAGCACTACACCCTGCTGGCTCAACTTCTACCTTACCAAGCATTATTGTCTTTCTAGTCATGCTTTATGATATGGCCAAAGTACAACAGCCTCAGTTTAGTCATCTTGGGGCCTGAACAGACTTCCAGAAATAATCCAGCTTGAGACCACTTTAACTGCCCTGGCTCAGTGTTAGGGAATCCTGGGAACTGTAGTTTATTGTGGCACCAGAGCTCTCTGACAGAGAAGGCTCAGTGTCTTAGAAAAAAAAAACTATATAATTCCCATGATTCCCTAGCATTGAGCCAGGGCAGTTAAAGTGGTCTCAAGCTGGATTATTTCTGGCAGTCTGTTTGGGCCCTTGGCTTCTAAGGAGAGTTCAGGCTTGATTTGCTCTTGGGTCTATTTGTTTGTCTTTTTAGCAGCCCACAGTATTGACAGAACGCTCCTCCAGCACCACATCTCAAATGAGTTGATTTTCATCCGATCCATTTTCTTCGCTGTCCTGCTTTCACAACCAAACATAGAAATGGGAAATATGATGACATGGACAATCCTAACTTTACTATTTGATTATATGTCTTTACACTATGTGCCCATATAATATTTATTCTCTTTGTGTTTGCCCCCCCCCCCCCCCCCGCTTCTGAGTAAGGACTCTCTTTTTGGGGAGGAGGGTGTTCCTCATTAGGGGGTTCCCACTTAGCCACTTTATTAAAAAAATTGGATATCTTCCCCATTAAATATTTCTTAACTGACACTGAAATAGAGAGGTGCTCCATTCAGTTGGTCCTGTTCTCTTTTCCAGATGAGCTGAAGGAAGGCAAAGGTAGCCACTGAGAAATTTAATGCTTTGGGACACCACTCACAATGTGAGCTCTGCTGTCATGAAGATCTTCAGGCTTTCTCTGTGGCCATATACACACACGCATGGTTAGAAGAGTTATTTTAGGACGACTCTGGTAGCTCTTTTGCCCGGGGGATTCTGGGTGCTATGGTCCAAAAACAAGCCACGTTTATTTATGTGCATTTGTTTTGTGCATATCCTACGTGTTATTGATGGGCACTGCTTTGTCACTTTAGGATATATGCAGCTGCAAATAAGTACTGCAACTGCTTTTGTTGGGTGCAAAAGTATTTCAACCATTTAGTTGGTTTGTTTTTTTTAAAATAAAATATCTGAGTACCTAAGCCATTCAAAATGAAGTCACTCTGTGGGGTTAAAATCTTTCAATCCATTTTGGAGTCTGTGGTCCAAAACACGCTGCAGAAATAATCCAGTTTGAGACCACTTTAACTGGCCTGGCTTAGTGTTAGGGAATTCTGGGAACTGTAGTTTTGTGAGACATTTAGCCTTTCTCTGTCAGAGAGATCTGGTGCCACAACAAAGTACAAAATCCCAGGATTCCATAGCATTGAAGCATGGTAGTTAAAAGCAGCATCAAACTTGATTAATTCTGCAGTGCAGATGCAGCCTGAAGAAAAAGCAGGACTGAGACTTAAATCTGTCAGGCATGGGCTGATTGGGAATAATAATAATAATAATAATTATTAAAATAAAATAATCAAAAGAATAAAGTAATAAATAATAATACCAGAATAAAAAGTAATAAAATAATAATGAATAAAATA
The DNA here is from genome assembly GCA_026167975.1 of Phrynosoma blainvillii. NCBI lineage: Eukaryota > Metazoa > Chordata > Lepidosauria > Squamata > Phrynosomatidae > Phrynosoma > Phrynosoma blainvillii. Next base: position 358,310,646 of record JANUYF010000002.1, read on the forward strand.
ATAATCAAAAATAATAATAGAATAAAAATAATAAAAATATTAATAAAATATTAATAATACTAATATAATAAATAAAAATAATAAAATAATATCAATATTTAAAAATAAAAATAATCAAAAGAATACAGTCATAAATAATAATAGAATAAAAATAATAAAATAATAATAATGAACAAAATAATAATATAAATCAAAAAATCAAAATAATAAAATCATATTAATGAATTAAAAATAATAAAAATAATAAAAATATTAAAAAAATAAAAATAATCAAAAGAATAAAGTAATGAATAATAATGAATAAAATAATAATAATCAAAAATAATATTAGAATAAAATAATAAAAATAATGAATTCAATAATAAGAATAAGAATGCAAACAGGGCGCGCCCTCCCGCCTTTTTCCCCTCCCTGCCCTTCAGCGCGCGCTTCCCCTTTAAGTCCCTCGCGCTGGTTTGTGAGGGAGGGGGGAAGGAGGAGGGAGGGAGGGAGGGAGGCGAGAAGGAAGGGAGTCTCCCGCTTTCACACCTTGGGTGGGAAAGGGAGGCGGGGACTCTAGCTCTCCCTTTCGCCTTCTGATTGACGGCGCCGCCACCACCAACCTTTCACGGGTAAAGCCAAACGTCCAATCGGCGGGCGCGAGGGGCCGGGGCGGAACGCGGAGGAGCCAATGGGTGAGGGGGAGGTGGGGCAGAAAGAGAGAGCGAGGAAAGGGGAAACGGGAGCAAGAGGGGAGTTGGAAGATGTTTGCGATGTGTCCAACGTGGGTTTGAGTTGAAAGCGAGAGAGTGGGGCGCGCGCATGGGGGGGTGGCGCGAGAGTGCGCGCGCGCGCGCCTTGGAGCCTGGAAGACGGTTTTAATGCCAGGGCGGGTGACTGGAAAGAGAGAGAAATGGGGGGGGGGGGGTTTAGTTATTGGCTGGCAAAGCAGGGTGACCAGAGGCTGTCCTCCCTTTCCAGGGCATGTCCTACATTTCATATAGCCGGCCCTCCATATCCACAGATTTGGCTTCCATGGATTTAACCACCCGTGGCTTGAAAATATTTAAATAATAATACTCTTTATCATCTAAAAAAAACAAAAAAAAAAGCTTAGCTTTATTTTGCCGTTCTATATGGGAGACACCATTTTACTAAGCCACTGTAAATAATGGGACTTGAGCATTCATGGATTTTGGTATCCAAAAGTGGTGGTTCTGGAGCCAAACGCCAGTGGCTTAAAGTTTAAACAGTCCAATTTCATATGAATGTCTAACCCAGGAATTGTGCTGAAACGTGAGAGACAGTAATGTAGGTAATAACCAAACTGGCAAGGCAGAAGCTGAACAACAACCAGTCCCCCACCACCACCACTACAACCAGGGGGGGGCAGAGGTCCTCCTTTTCCATATCCTCCGTTCCAACCTTCTGTCCAGGAGGATTTTAAAAAGATCCTCCATTTTGAGCATGACCATGAAGCATTAATTCACTTATATGAGTGTTGTTTTAGCTTTTATTTGGCCATGTTTACAATTTTTGAGCCGCTCTGAAACTCAGTTTTGGGGAAAGGGTGGGATGATGATGATGATGATGATAATAATAATAATAATAATAATAAGACTGCTCTCCATTTTGCGGTGCTTGTCATTTGCCTACATTTCTTGAATGTCCTCCATTTTTTTGAGTACCTTGTCCTCCTTTCCATACATTTTCCCTCCCGCTGGAGGTGTCCACTTTGACCAGAGTTCGCCCTCCTTTTCCAGTTCATGTCCTCCATCTCAACCATCCATCCATCCAGGAGGAATTCCAAAAAGGTCGTCCATTTTGAGCATGATTTGAGAAGCATGAATTTACACTATATTCTACAGAGTGTCATTAGCTTTTATTTGGTCTCATGCCCTACAATTCCCTTCTTCTCGGGCGTCCTCCATTTCGTGGGCGCCTTGTCCTCCAGGGGTCTGCCTCCCTGGGCAGAGGAGCCGAAGGAGAGGCGGGGAAATGGGAGGAGAAGGAGGAAAGGAGGAGGAAAGAAAGCAAGAAAGAAAGAGGAGGAGGAAAGGAGGAGGAAAAGCCAAGAAGGGGAAAGTTGCGGAGGCGGAGATAAAGCACCGCTTGGCCAAAAAAGAAAAAGAGAGAAAAGGTGTCTGAGAAGAGGAGGAAGGAGGAGGACTGGGGCCCAGGCTCCAGGACAGACCCAGAGCCCCGCCATCTCCATCCACATAGTCATTGCCAGAGAAAAGACGAAAGAGGAGGAAAAGGAGGGAATAAAGGAACTTTTCTGGGCTGACCCAGGTTCAGCAACGCATCCCCACGTGCAGGACTCAGCCCCCTTCCCCTCCTTTGGCATTTATTTTCCTCTTGAGTTTGGATTTTGGGGGAAAGACTTCTATCAGAGGAGCCCCATGCCCCCCAGGACTTGACTGGAGCGGCTTCGTCCTCCCTTTTTTCCTTCCCTTTCCCCCTTCCTTCCTTCCTTCCTTCCTTGGCGGTTTCTGTGGAGGAGCCTTTCTTTTTTCCTCCCCTCAGCAAAAGTCGGCCCCTGAAGAAAAAGAAGGAAGGAAGGAAGAAGAAAGAAAGAAGAAACTTCGGTGTCAACGGCTTCCTCCTCTTCCTCCTCATTTCTGAGGGGAAAACTGCCATGGTCTAACTGAGAAGCCTGAGATATATATTTTGGGGTGCCGAGAGAGAAATATTTGGGTTTGGGGGTTTTTTTGGGCGGGGAAGAGACAACTGTTTTGGGGGGTGACCAGTTCGTGGGATTCCCAGCCACTTGGGTGTTTTTTGGGTCTCCCGGTTTCCAGGACACTTCCACCCAGGATACAAAATGGCGGTGCGAGGATGGGGAAAGTTGGGGTCTTCTCCCTCGGTGTCTGGAGGTGGCTTTTGGACTCTACTGCTGCTGCTGCTGCTGCTCTTGGTTTCCGTCTCTTGCGAGGAGGAGGAGGAGGAGGAGGAAGGCCGCTTCTTCTGCCCCTCCAACTGTTCCTGCAGCGGGGACCTCCTGGACTGCAGCGACCGGGGTTTGGGAGAGCTTCCCCGGGAGATGCCCACCTGGGCTGTTTACCTGTAAGTCTCGCTCTCTACCTGGCCAGGACCAGGGTTCAGGGGCTCCTGAGTGAGGTGGTGGTGGTGGTGCTCATTTTAGAGCCATCTCACTCACTCACTCACTGGTTTCTGTGGGTCTGCCTCTGGACTCTCCACTCTTCAGATGCATCTGAGGAAAGAGGCTCAAGTCTAGGAAAGCTCAAGCCACCAGCTTCTTTCCTTTAGGGCCTTTGCAGACTGCTAGAAATAGTGCAAATTGAGTCCACTTTAAGGGTTAGGGTTAGGGAATCATGGGAACTGTATTTTATTGTGGCACCAGAGCTCTCTGACAGAGAAGGCTCAGTGTCTCAGAAAAAACAACAATTCCCATGATTCCCTAGCACTAACCGTAACCCTTAAAGTGGACTCAATTCGCACTATTTCTGGCAGTCTGCAAAGGTGCTACTAGAGCCCCTTGCATGCAATGCATCCGAGGAATATACCAATAGCAACAGCTATTTCTTTTTCTTTTTCAATTTTAGTCTCCAAGTTGCTACTAGATCCTTTTGCATGCACTGCATCTGAAGGAGAAGGCTCAGGTCCAGGAAAGCTCATGCCACCAGCTTCTTTCTTTCCGTTTCAAAGATGCTACTAGATCATTTTGCATGCACTGCATCTGAGAAATATGCCAATAGCAACAGATATTTCTCTTTTTTTCAGTTTTAGTCTCCAAGGTGCTACTAGATCCCTTTGCATGCGCTGCATCAGAAGGAGGCGGCTCAGGTCCAGGAAAGCTCATGCTACCAACTTCTTTCAGTTTCAAAGGTGCTGCTAGATCCCTTTGCATGCACTGCATCTGAGGAAGGAGGCTCAGGTCTAGGAGAACTCATGCCACTAGCTTTCTTTCAGTTTTAGTCTCCAAGGTGTTCCAAGATCCCTTTGCATACTCTTCATCTGAGGAAGGAGGCTCAGGTCTAGGAAAGCTCATACCACCAGCTTCTTTCAGTTTTAGTCTTCAAGGTGCTGCAAGATCCCTTTGCATGTGCTGCATCTGAGGAAGGAGGCTCCAGTCTAGGAAAGCTCATGCTATCAACTTATTTATTTATTTATTTACTTGCTTACTTACTATACCAGGAGAAGGGCACAAAGAAGCCCTAAGATTTATTATCTATCCTGCAAAGGTATGGCTTGCGAGCGATCCAACATAGTGTAGCGGATTTGAGTGTTGCACTAGTACACTGGGAAACCAGGGTTTGAATCCCAGCGCGGCCATGGAAAACTACTGGATGATCTTGTGCAAGGAACACTCTCTCAGAAAAAAGCAATTGCAACCCCCTCTGAACAGATCTTGCCAAGTAACCTTATGTCATAAGGTGACCTTAGGGTTGCCATAAGCTGGAAACTACTTGAAGGCAAACAATAACAACAAAAATGTATGCAAAGTGATCTTGTAGCACCTTTGAGACTAAATGAAAGAAAGAAGCTAGTAGCATGAACTTTCATAGACTTCAGTCTAGTTCTTCGGATTCATAGAGGAAGCAGACTCAAGTAGACCCATGCATCTGAGGAAGTAGGTCTAAGTAAGTCTATGAAAGCTCTTTCTACCAGCTTCTTTCTACCAGTTTTAGTCTCAAAGGTGCTACAAGATCCCTTGGCATACTCTGCATCTGAGGAAGTATGCTGAAGTCTAGGAAAACTCATGCCACCAGCTTCTTTCTTTCAGTTTCAAAGGTGTTACAAGATTCCTTTGCATACACTATATCTGAGGAGGTAGGCTCAAGCCTAGGAAAACTCATGCCACCAACTTCTTTCTTTCCGTTTCAAAGGTGCTACAAGATCCCTTGGCATACACTGCATCTGAGGAAAGTCATGCTACCAACCTCTTTGAGTTTTATTATCCAAGGTGCTACAAGATCCCTTGGCATACACTGCATCTGAGGAGGTAGGCTCTAGTTTAGGAAAGCTCATGCCACCCGCTTCTTTCTTTCAGTTTTAGTCGCAGAGTTGCTACAATATCCCTTTTGTGTCACCAAGTCATTTTTGACTTATGGTGATCCCAAGGGGGAACCCTGCGAGAGCCAGGATGGTGTAGTGGTTTGAGTTTTGGGCTACCTGGAGATTGGGTTTCAATTCCTAGCTTGGCCATGAAACCCACTGGGAGATCTTGGGCAAGACACACTCTCTCAGCCTCAGAGGAGGGCAATGGCACACTTCCTTTGAACAAATCTTGCCAAGAAATGCCATGACAGGTTTGCTTTAGGGGTGCCATAAGTTGGAAACAACTTGAAGTCACACAACAACAAGAAAGGCAAACTTATCATAGGGTTTTCTTGATATGTTTATTCAGAGGGGTTTTGCCATTGCCACCCTCTGCCTCTGCACTTACTTAAATAACTGTACCCCAGGATAGGGTTTGCTTTGTGTAGTGTGTGCCTTCAAGTTCTTTCTGGCACTGTAAGGTGGACTTCCTTGGCAAGTTTCCTTCAGAGATGGTTTGCCGTGGCCATCATCTGAAGCTGAGAGAGTGTGAGTTGCCCAAGGTCACCCAGTGGGTTTTTATGCTTCAGCTATCCTCTGCACATGCTTAAATAGCAGTATCCCATGATAGGGTTTATGTTGTGGGTGGGTTGTGTGCTTCTGGGTCGTTTCCAACTTGTGGTGACCCACAGGGTTTTCTTGGTAGGTTTCTTCAGAGCGGGGTTGCCATTGCCCTCTTCTTTGTCGTTGTTTGTCTCCAAGTCATTTTTTACTTATGGCAACTGTAAGGGTTTTCTTGACTAGTTTCTTCAGAGGGGATTTTCCATAATAACAGTACCCCATGATAGGGCTTGTCTTGTGTATGTGTGTTGTATGCCTTAGAGTTTTCTTGGTAGATTTCTTCAGAGGAGGATTGCCATAGCCATCCTCTGCACTTAGATAAAAGTACTCAATGATAGGGAATTGCCTGTGTGTGTGTGTGTTGTGTGCCTTCAAGTCATTTCTGACTTAGGATGATCCTAAGTTTTTCTTGGCAAAATTTGTCCAGAGGAGGTTTGCCATTGGCTTCCCCTGAGGCTGAGAGTGGGTAACTTGCCCAAGGTCACCCTTTGGGTTTTATGGCTGAGTTGGGAATTAAACCCTGGCTTCCAGAGTAATATTCCAACACTCAAACCACTACACCATGGTGGCTGACAGAGTTCATTCACCTTAGGGTCGCCATATGTCAGAAACAACTTGAAGGCACACAACAACAATAAAAGGAATCTTGTAGCATCTTTGAGATTAAGTGAAAGAAAGAAGCAGGTAGCATGAGCTTTTGTACACTTGAGCTTACTTCTTCAGATGCATGGGGTGGAGTGGAAAGTCCAGAGACAGACCTATAGAAGCCCTTTATGTATGAGAATGTCAATTGAAATTCACAACACAACAGGAAACTTCATTCTTCTTTCTTGGCATTTTCTAACCCCTTTCTCCTCCTACTTTTTCTGCAGACTGTGATTAATCTTCAGTTTCCCCTTCATTGAGAAGATCTAGTTGTAGCTAGTTGCTGAGCAACTAACCCTAGAGAGAGATCCCTTTGGGGGTAGAGAGTTCTCATATCCTTGTAGAGAGTTCCCCATGGGAATAGAAGGCTGCTCATTCCCCCTTGTAGTCAGAGATTTTCTACAGATGTTAAGATGTTTAGCCTTTTTAAAGGGGAAGCAGCATTGCATCCTGATAATTAAGCACTCTCTGTGTATAGTTTTATGGGAATTGTACCACCCTGGGGCAGTGAGAAATTGCCTTCTTTCTAAACAGATGTCACCGCTCTGGATTCACCAGTTTGCGAATGAGCAATTTAGAATAATAAGATCTTAAAAGTTGTAGAAGGGTCCACAAGGGCCATCCAGTACAACCCCCTGGCATGTACTAATATACAACTGAAGCAGTCCTGAAAACTGCCCATCCAGTCTCTGTTTAAAGACTTTCAACTTATTTTTAAAAATGTACCAATGAACTTGGTATTCTAATTGAATGTATGGCTGGGGGTGGGGTGGGGGGGGGAAGAGGATTAAAAAAAAACCCATCACAACACATGTGTAATCTGGCACATGGCCTTCAGTTAGTTAATTGGCATGTGTGTATTCTCTAAAGGTAAAAAAGATCCCATATCCTGAGACCTTAGCTTTTCCTGTCCTATATGACCTAGCTTCATCCAGGTTTAAAAATGCCTGCATGCATTTAGGAGTTCTCAGCCCCAAAGAATTTAAGCATGAAACTTGTCAAATAATTTAACTTCTATGGGTTATGAGAAAAAAATAATTACAGTTGCCCCCTCCCCTGTTAAAAATCACCTTTGGATCCCAGAAAGAGTTCATGTAGTATATTATGTAGGCTCTCCGTAAAGAAGATCAGGAAATTGGAAATTGCCAAGTGATTGGCACAGACATAATGCTGACAGACCCTGAAGGACTTGCATGCTAGTTTTTATGTACCAAGCACTTTATAAACAGCTGCTGTGTTGTCTTGTACTATCTGTGTTACTACTTATAAAACATTCTCACACCAATCAATAGTTGGAATAAGGAACTTTTAAAAATGGTTTATGCTTTCATAAAGATACTTTGAACAAGCTCTTAGACTTTTATTTCTCAAGGTCTCTCTGAGATTACCTCTCATATTTCACCTCTACTTCAATGGTGAAAGTTGGAGAGGCTGTGAATAAAAGGGTGCTGTTTACCTCTTGCAGGGGTAGGCAACCTTTCCCCTTTAAAGGCCGAGGGACTTCAGCTCCCAGAAGCCTCAGCCATGTTGGCCAGTTGCTCCTGGGATTCTGGGAGCTGAAGTCCCTCGGTCCTTAAAGGGGAAAGGTTGCCTACCCCTGGGATAAAGAATAATCTTACATCTTGTTTGACTCACTTCTTTCTGTTTTTTGCACTCTGGAGTAGGGAAAACTAAGATGATGACTATCCCCCCCCCCCCCCCCCCGGAAATGTGGAGGTAAAATAGTTTGCAGATGTAGGCCAGTTGGGTTGCTCCCCTTTGGTTACTGCACACAAGGCCCTTGTTATCTGTGGGAACAGTGTGTGAGACTCCCACCAAAGTTTTTGAATTAGCACCCAAGTGGCCAACTTGCAGATGAAGTATTAACATGTGTTTAAAACAACCTGGCATCTAGCTAAAAGGTATTCACTAATTTTTGCCTTCAGGTCCCCATAATTTGTCACAGGTGGGATTCTTTCCCTTTGACTCCAGTAGCATTTACTTGGTGTCATTGTAAAATCTAATCATATTGACACACACTTCTGACTGAGTAGTCAGAAAGTGTGAGAGTATTAATGGTTACCTGCAAATAAATGGTCTTCCTAAAATTTAAAGTTTATATGTAGCTTTTTTGAATTGTCAAAAAGTAGATTTACTTAAATTAGAGAATTGTATCTGGAAAAGGTATTCTTTCATATAGCATTACTTTTGTCCCAGTAACTAGTGCCTGCTCATTGCAAAAGGCTTTTAGTAAAGAGCAACCTGAGTTAAACATATACATAAATTGAGTCTGGTTTTCTACTTAAAGATGTTAGAGTGGTTTAACATACATTGTAATCTGAGAAACATCAGCATTAGTTTAACAGAATAGGACACATTTATATAGAATGAAGCATACAGGCAGCCTAAGAAAGAGAATTTGGACAAAAATCCCTTTATTTGGCATATGGCCACCACACTGCAGATCTGCATAAACATATGTGTACATGTATCATATACCCACCTGTCTTAAAGTGTGAGCCAATATATCAGTCAAAAATCAAAATAAAAGATATGGAGAAATCAACAGTTGAGAGTCCAAAACCCCAAGAGACCTGGAAGTACTGATGCTACAAAATTCTGGGTTTGTCAGGAAAAAGAATGATGGCTGAAGGATTGATGTTGTTACCTTCAGTTAAAGTTCTTGGCTAGAATTTTCCAACTTGTTGGATTGCTGTTTATTTCTGTTTATTTAATATAAACATCTGTTTATCTAAATTCCCTTATGTGAGAATGTGAAGGGTAAGACAAGTTGAATTAATTTGTCTGATTTTTATACCTAATCTGACTGCTGTATATAGGTGGATATAATTAAAATTAAGCTGCTAGTCCTGAGGGTTTAATTTATCTTTGCCACCACAATTATTGCACTCTCTGGAGAGCTAGTGACAACTGTGCTCTACATGTATGTAAAAGCCTGGAGTTTGGTTGTTAAAGAAGGGTTGTATGTTTAAACTTCACTAAAGCTGCATTCAGCTGCTATAGATTTCCAAAGTTGATCTTTTGTCTGTGTTAAACACAAGGCTGATCACTCATTGATTGTTATTACAGTTCTTATAATTTTCTAAAACTTTGATTACAAGGATTTTCCATCTCAAAACCTGAACTATTCTTTTTCACTGTACAAGTGTATCACTTAAGAGCTTAAGCATTTTAGAGCTAACCACTAGATGACACATTATATGTCTGCTGCATTTGAGACTAATTGTAGTATTGGTAATATGTTGTCATTGGTGTTAAATCTTGTGTTTTTATTTGATCAAATAGCTGTAATCACTGTAATGAATGGAGGTCTTCTTTTTTAATGTGGCAAATTTTTGTTATTTTCAGGCGCCCACACCAAAATCATATTAATTGCTGTATGAAGCCACATACCTAGTGGGTGCTAAATGTAGCATACAACTCCTTGTATTTTCCTGGGAAAGTTATCTATACTGGCCTGTTGTAGCAATGCTGTCTGATAGTCCTGTGTCTTCTAGAACAAAATCTTAATTGTGGCATGAGCTTTTGTAGGCTGAAGTCAATCTGTCAAGGACATGAAGTGATGTAAAAACTCTGCCTTTAACAAAGTAGACTGTAGCCTAGAGGGTGGGACATTTAACCTTTTTGGACTACAAACCCTAGAGTACCCCATGCTGGATAGGGAATTGTGGGATTTGTAGTCCAGAATAATTTTTCCAGGCTTTTTTCCTGGACATGAAATGTATTGGTTTTCAAGGTTTCACAGGATTTTGTTTTTCCTTGAAATAGTTGGATTTATTCTCAGCCTTAGGGTTTGTGACTATTTTAATGGTAAATTCTGTCTCGAAATCTACAGCAGAGATAGATAGTTGGGAACTTTACATTAAAAAAAATCCTGAATTATGGATTGTCAGAATGGTGTCAGTTCTAAAGCTTCACATTTAGAACTGAATTGCATTTGAATGTGTATGTATTTGCCTTCAAGTTGCCTGTCAACTTATGGTGACCCCATGAATTTTGTAGGGTTTTCTTAGGCAAGAAACATTCAGAGGTGGTTTTGCCAGTTTCTTTCTCTGAAATGTTCCTACAGCACCTGGCATTTGCTGGTGGTTTTCCATCCAAGTATTAGCCAGGGGTGGCCCTGCTTAGCTTCCAAGATCAGATGGGATCTGGTGCCTTGAGGAGGGAAATACTCTAGTACCTTGTGTAAAAGTGACTGAAAGTAGCTTTTTTCCAGTTCTCTGCTCTCCATCCTAAAACTGTCTTAATTTTTGCTATGGTTTCTCATTGTCAGCTTGATCCATACAAAATTAACACGGTGGTCTTGAATCTAAACTGTTTTGAAAGATGAAGGGGAAAGTATAGATCTAAATAGTGTTTATCTTTTTCCAAGTGGATAAACAGTTTAATTTTTTTAAAAGGGCCTATTAGCACCTTGTACCTGAGATGGATTTTACAGTAATCCTTGTAAATGTGCAAATGCAAAGTACTGTTAAAATCCAAATATCCATTAGTTAAATCATTTATTTTCTCTTATCTTCTTGGAGATTACAATATGTCATTGTCACTTTTCATATGGGTCTTGTCTTTCCGGGTGTAATTTGAACCATGTTGTCTTAGGTCCACTTAGAATACTCCCAACCATTGTGCAGCTGTGATAGTGTGACTATAAATGCAAATTCATATTTGGAAGATTCTCCAAACATAAACCCGTTGTATGGAGCATACTTTCCAGGAAGGTGCTTCTGCACTTGTGCAACTTTTGAGTTTTGTTTTCATCCAAAGCCATTCTGGGAGTACAAGTGATAGCACTGGCATAGGCTTTTAATAAAACAAAGATAAATCTCCTGGATTCTGAGCAGGGCTTTATTTTGAACAAGAAACAAACAAAATACTGAATTTTGTGTCTGTTTTCCTTATTCTCTTTGTCATGGAGATTGGGTTGGTAAAAGTACAGGATCTGTATTGTATTTTTACTGTATTTTTAATGTTGTAAGCCACCCCGGTTGCGTACGCAAAGGGGCAGGATGATGATGATGATGATGATGATTATTATTATTGAAGACACTGATTTCCCACCTGCTGGATGTCATGCACTACTTCCCCAACCACTTCCGATTCATCTTCTGGGGCCTTGCTAGACCTTGTGTAAATTTTGAAGCCTCTCTATACCCATTTTTAAAGAAATAAAGTTTTGAAATTTTGAATTTTGTATATTTTGTCTTCATGTGGGGGTATCACAATCTATGCACAGTTTTGACATTTGGCAAAACAGATTAATAGAAGTGAATTATGATGTGTCTTAAAAATGCATGGAAAATTCTGAAAACAATTAATCTAATGTTTTTCCATTGGTCTTCTGTGCTCTCAAGTGCTCAGCTCATGGGCAAAATTTTCAAGTGGAGAATCAAGGATACAAAGGTTTGTCTTTAACTTCTTGGGACAAATGGATAAAGGAGAGAAACATGGCTCAATGCTAGGGAATCATGGGAATTGTAGTTTTTTCTGAGACATTGAGTCTTCTCTGTCAGAGAGCTCTGGTGCCACAATAAACTACAATTCTCATAATTCCTTAGCATTGAGCCAGGGCAAGTGGGCTCAAGCTGGATTATTTCTGGCAGTCTGTAAAGGCCCATATTTAGGATCCTACTCTTTAAAGGTATACATTTTATGATTGAAAGATAGGACTGCTTTATTTATTGAATTTCAAATCATACTGTCTGCTATAGCAACAGCACAAGATACATATCAGAAATATAAACTTTCTCATGAATGCAGATAATCTGTCTACAACGAAACTTTCATTTCCTAGAAAGATTGCTAGTAATGCCATAAACATATATTTGATGTCTTCTGACAACTATAGAACCAACTTTTAAGGTTTTTTTTTTTACATTTTGTAAATACTAGCAAATGCTTTCAGTGTTAACAGTTGCAGCTTATGAATTACTTATTGCTTTGTTGCCAAGACCTCCTAGAGAGTTTAAAGGATTATTTTTAAAAAAGATTTACAAGAAATGCATATTGATTTGTTGGGGGTGGGGGAAGAATATAATTTTAGTTAACCTATATAGGAAAAGGTTGTTGTTGTTATTGTTTTTAAGACAATCTACAGAGAGATAGTACTTAGTGCATGTGAAAGGACTGGTCTTTTTTCTGTACTCTTTGTAACAGTGGTTACATAAGACTGCTTGAACTTTCAACTACTCTCTGTATGAGTTGCATTGCACTCAAATTCAATGCAGTTCAAAAACTGAACGTCATTCTGTGTGGTTGGGAAGAAGGGGAAACAGCTGTGTGTGTGTGTGTGTGTTTCTGTGTGTGTGTGTGACAAAGTAAAAGAGGAGCTAAATCTAGCCAGGAGTCTGGGGCTCCCCCTCTTTTTTTCTTTCTTGATGCCTGGCTTTGAAGCTAAGATAGACATCAAAAGATATAAAATGTCTGAAGCGTGATTTACATTAGAACATTATCTGCAGTGTAAAACTTGACTGCAGAGCATAGGAAACAAAATGCTTACTGCCTTCAGATGCCAGGTGCGAAGTGTGGAGAACATCAAAATGGCAATTACAGATCTAGCTCCCTATTTGCAGTTTCTTAAACCGTAAAATCCTGTTCTCTCCTTTTTTGTGGCCATTTGTGTATGAGAGTAGAAAAAATATGAACTTATTTCCCAAAATGGAAGATAGTTTGGTGGAGGGACTCAAAGAACAATATTTTGAATCTCGTCCATTGGAAGTTAGGCTGTACTTTATAGAAATAATGTAGAAGTTCCATACATCCATGTACTCAGTAATCTATACATCATAATGGACAAAAATAAAACTTTAACCTTCAGAGTATATATATCTCAAGAAATGGACAAAATGCAGCCCTGCAACTCCCATCAGCCTTAGCCAGCATAGGAATGGTGAACAATGCTGGGAATTGCATCCCAACAATATCTGGGGAGTCACATGATCCCAACTCTAATACATTTGGTAACTGAATTCTTTGGGTGAGTATTGGAGTATGTCAGTCTTCAGTGATTACGTTCTTGCATCATTTCAGCATAGCATAAATATACATTGGTGAATGCTTGCACTATGGTAGCACTATATTGAATACCAGTATAGTATAATGGATGTGAGTAATTGGCCAATGTACAATGCACTTGCAACCTACCTTGAACTTCAATGTACTACCACATGCATAATGGTTCTACAGGTGGAACGCTAGATGAAACCTGGTGGGATGAGTCTCATGATTGGAATGTAGGAACAGAGGGGTATAACCTTTTTAAGAGAAATAGGCCAAAGAGGAAAGGAGGGGGAATAGCATTATATGTCAGGGATGTTTACATCTGTGAAGACATCCAGGACTTAAATCCTGGAAATCAGGTGGAGAGCATCTGGATAAAAATTAAAGGGGAAAGAAACAACAGGGGTGTTATTGTGGGAGTGTACTATAGACCCCCAAGTCAGACTGAGGAATTGGATGATGCCTTTCTAGAACAGATGGCCACACACTCAGAAAGGAGAGATGTAGTAGTAATGGGTGACTTCAACTATCCTGACATTTGCTGGAAGTCAAACTTGGCCAAGACTTCAAGGTCTAGCAAATTCCTCACTTGCCTCGAAGACAATTTCTTTGTCCAAAAGGTGGAAGAGGCAACAAGGGGATCAGCTATTTTAGATCTGATCCGAACTAACAGGGATGACCTGGTAAACAGGGTGCAAGTGGTGGGATCTTTAGGTGGGAGTGATCATGTTCTCCTGGACTGTCTTATACAGTGGAGAGGAGAAGCTAGGCATAGTCAAACACTCCTTCTAGAATTTAGGAGAGCTGATTTCAATAAACTTTGGGAAACACTGGGAGTGATCCCGTGGTCAGGAATATTAAAGGATAAGGGAGTTCAGGATGGATGGGAGTTTCTCAAAAGGGAGATACTGAAGGCACAATCTCAAACTGTTCCAATGAGAAGGAAAAATGGGAGATGTTTCAAGAAACCGGGTTGGATGACAAAAGAACTTTCAACTGAACTACGTTTTAACTGGAAGATGTATAAGAAATGGAAAAGGGGCGAAATCACTAAAGCGGAATTCAAACAAATAGCTAGCACATGTAGGGGTAAAGTCAGGAAAGCTAAAGCACAGAATGAGCTCAGGCTTGCTAGAGGGGTTAAGGATAATAAAAAGGGCTTTTTTGGGTATATCCGTAGCAAAAGAAAGAAGAAGGAAATGGTAGGGCACTGCGCAGAGAAGATGGAGAAATTCTAACAGGGGACAGAGAAAAGGCAGAACTACTCAACACCTTCTTTGCCTCAGTCTTCTCACAAAAGGAAAAGGGTGCTCAACCTGAGGAAAACGGAGCAGAAGACACAATAGGGGAAATGCGGCACAGAATAAGTAAAGAGGGAGTACAGGAATACCTGGTCAACCTAAATGAAATTACATCTAAAGGACCAGATGAACTACACCCAAGGATATTAAAAGAACTGGCAAATGTAATCTCAGAGCCACTGGCAATAATCTTTGAGAACTCCTGGAGAACAGGAGAAGTCCCAGCAGACTGGATGAGGGCAAACACTGTCCCCATCTTCAAAAGGGAAAAAAGAGGTTCCCAACAATTATCGCCCAGTTAGTCTGACATCAATAACGGGAAAGATTCTAGAACAGTTCATTAAACAGAGATTGAACATTTAGAAGGGAATGCCATAATCACTAAAAGTCAACATGGGTTTCGCAAAAACAAGTCATGCCAGACTAATCTGATCTCTTTTTTAAATAAAATTACCAGCTTGCTAGATGAAAGGTATGCGGTAGACATAGCATATCTTGATTTCACCGGCCAGGACTGCCCTCCCTTACTGCCTCCAGAGAACACCTGCGGAGGCTTGGAGGGAGGAGCCGGCACCGGAGGAAACCTCAAAAGCTCCCCACTTGCCTGAGGAACACCAGCAGCAGCGGAGAAGCAGAGGCTGACACCGGCCAGGACTGCCCTCCCTTACTGTCTCCAGAGAACACCTGCAGAGGCTTGGAGGGAGGAGCCGGCACCGGAGGAAACCTCAAAAGCTCCCCGCTTGCCTGAGGAACACCAGCAGCAGCGGAGAAGCAGAGGCTGACACCGGCCAGGACTGCCCTCCCTTACTGCTTCCAGAGAACACCTGCGGAGGCTTGGAGGGAGGAGCCGGCACCAGAGGAAACCTCAAAAGCTCCCTGCTTGCCTGAGGAACACCACCAGCAGCAGAGAAGCAGAGGCTGACACCGGCCAGGACTGCTTGCCCTTACTGGAGCTGCTGGGAGGACTTGGGTAGCCTTGAACTTTCTTTGTTCCTATCGGGAGGCGATACGTGCAGCGAAGAGAGTTTTCTCCTCTGCACGTATTGCGTCTGCAGAGTCCCGTCCAGCAGAGCTGTTTAGGGTGGTGAGGTTCTTCCTATGGCAAATCACTTACTTAACCCAACAACAGCCTGCTGTGACGCATTTAACAACTTCTTTGCAGATAAAATCTCTCAGATAAGAGCCGACTTAGACGCCACTGTTGTAGCAGAAACTATAGATGAGGTGTCCAGCGACTCCGTCGATGAAGTTATCCTGGATCAGCTCCAATCTGTGAGTACCAAGGACGTGGACAAGCTGCTTGGTAAGGTGAGGAAAACAACCTACCCTCTCGACCCTTGCCCATCATAGCTGGCCATCCAGGGATGGGATGCATTGTTGAGGTTCCTTACGGATATCATCAATGCATCCCTCAGGGAAGGACATGTTCCATCTTGTCTAACGGAAGCAGCTGTTAAGCCGCTTCTGAAAAAACCTTCCCTGGATCCCTTGGACATGAACAATTATAGGCCTGTTTCTCTGCTTCCATTTTTGAGCAAGGTAATCAAGAGGGCGGTTGCTCTTCAGCTCCAAGCTGTCTTGGATGAAACTGATTATCTAGACCCATTTCAAACCGGCTTCAGGACAGGCTTCGGGGTTGAGACTGCCATGGTTGCCTTGACCAACGATCTGCGTCTGAGCATTGACAGGGGTAGTGTGACCCTGTTGGTGCTCCTAGACCTCTCAGCGGTTTTTGACACGATAGATAACGGCATCCTCTTGGACCACCTGAGGGAGTTAGGTATCGGGGGCACTGCATTGCAGTGGTTCCGGTCCTTCCTCTCGGGTAAGTCCCAGAGGGTGCTGCTTGGGGACTGTAGCTCCAGTAAGAGGGACCTAACTTGTGGGGTCCCTCAGAGGGCTATTTTGTCCCCGATGTTATTTAACATCTATATGAAGCCGCTGGGTGAGATTATATGGAGTCATGGTGCTGGGTGTTATCAGTACGCTAATGACACCCAAATCTATTTCTCCGTGTCTCGTTCGTCGGCCTCGAATTCCAGTGGCATCTCTTCTCTCAATGAATGTCTTCGGGCGGTAATGGGCTGGATGAGGAAAAACAGATTGAAACTGAATCCAGACAAGACGGAGGTGCTCACGGTAGCGGCCCCGAAACCAAGAATAGGGTTGCAACCTCCAGTCCTGGGTGGGGTCACACTCTCTTCCAGTGACTGTGTTCGCGGTCTGGGGGTGCTCCTTGACTTGTCGCTCCTGATGACAAATCAGGTAAATGCGACAGTCAGGAGTGCCTGTTATCAGCTTCGGCTGATACGCCAGCTGCGCCCTTTTCTGGAAGTAAGGGATCTCGAGACTGTTGTGCACGCACTGGTAACCTCACGCCTTGATTTCTGTAATGCGCTCTACATGGGGCTACCCTAGTGCTTGGTTCGGAAACTACAGTTGGTTCAAAACATGGCAGCCAGGCTTTTGTCAGGAACATCTAGGAGGGACCACATTACTCCGGTCTTGAGGTCCCTCCACTGGTTGCCTATTGGTTTCCAGGCCCAGTACAAGGTGTTGGTTATCACATTTAAAGCCCTAAATGGCTTGGGTCCTAGCTATCTCAGAGACCGCCTCTTCCTATATAATCCTCCCCGCACTCTCTGGTCCTCTGGGAGGAATCTCCTGCAGCCTCAAAAATCTAGGCTTGCAGCGACCTCCCAGAGGGCTTTTTCTGTTGTCGCCCCCAGGCTCTGGAATGGCCTGCCGGATGAGATCTGTCTATTGACATCTTTGGACAGCTTTAAAAAGGCTGTCAAGACGGACCTCTTCCAGCAGGCCTTTCCAGACTAAAATACCTGGCCTTGGGACCTTGGGACCCCGGGATCTCCCTCTCTTCAAGAATGCCTCCATAGCCCCCCTTTTAGAATCGAAGTCGCAGGGGTTTTATTGGTTTGTATTTTTAGCTTGTTTTATCGCTATGTTTGTATTGTCAGTTGGTCTTAATTGATATGTTGTTTAATGACTTTTTAAGAGGGGGACGGAATTATATTATTTTAAGTTGTATGCATTTTAGTCTTGTAAACCGCCTAGATTGGCTCACCACCGGGCGGTATATAAATAAAATTTATTATTATTATTATTATTATTATTATTATTATTATTAATTATTTCAGTAAGGCCTTTGACAAGGTCCCCCATGATATTCTTGCAAACAAGATAGTAAAATGTGGGCTAGACAATACAACTGTTAGATGGATTAGTAACTGACCGAACCCCAAAGAGTGCTCAGCAGTGGCTCCTCCTCATCTTGGAGGGAAGTGACCAGTGGGGTGCCACAAGGTTCTGTCCTGGGCCCAGTGCTATTCAACATTTTTATCAGTGATTTGGATGAAGGAATAGGGGGCATGCTTCTCAGATTTGCAGATGACACTGAATTAGGAGGAATAGCTAAAACCCCAGAAGACAGGATGAAAATTCAAAATGACCTTAATAGATTAGAAAGCTGGGCCAAAGCTAACAAAATGAATTTCAACACAGAGAAATGTAAGGTACTGTACTTAGGGCAAAAAAATGAAATACATAGATATAAGATGGGGGACACCTGGCTTAACGAGACTATGTGTGAAAGGGATCTAGGAGTCCTAGTAGACCACAAGTTGAACATGGTTCAACGGTGTGATGCCGCAGCTAAAAAGGCCAATGTGATTTTAGGCTGCATTAATAGAAGTATCTAGATCAAGGGAAGTAATAGTGCCACTGTATTCTGCATTGGTCAGGCCCCACCTGGAATACTATGTCCAGTTCTGGGCACCACAATTCAAAAAGGATGTTAAAAAACTGGAGCGTGTCCAGAGGAGGGCGACTAAAATGGTGAAGGGTCTGGAAACCATGCCCTATGAGGAACGACTTAGGGAACTGGATATGTTTAGCCTGGAGAAGAGATGGTTAAAAGGGGATATGATAGTCCTCTTTAAATATTTGAAGGGATGTCATATTGAGGAGGGTGCTAGCTTGTTTTCTGCTGCCCTAGAGAATAGGATTAGGAACAATGGATGCAAGCTCCAGGAAAAGAGATTCCACCTCAACATTAGGAGGAACTTCCTGACAGTGAGAGCTGTCTGACAGTGGCACACACTCCCTTGGAGTGTGGTGGAGTCTCCTTCTTTGGAGGTCTTTAAACAGAGACTGGATGGCCATCTGTCAGGGATGGTTTGATTTTGACTTACTGCATGGCAGGGGGTTGGACTGGATGGCCCTTGTGGTCTCTTCTAACTCTATGATTCTATATGCAACTGTCAGCTATATACAGCCATTGCAAAGTCTCCACAAAATTTGCTCCTCACGTGTAGCACAATTTAAGTCACTAACATGATTCAGGCCATAGTGCTCAGTTCTGCTGGTGCATCTCCTGAAAGAAAGAGAAGGAGAACCTTTGTAGGCCTTTGGTCAGATCTGCTGTGCCTGGGTGGGAAACATCTGGCTCTCATGATGTTTCAAATTTCAACATTCAAAAGCCCCAGCCAGTATGGTCAATTTTAACCCCGTATGGGAGCAAATCAAGGGAAAGTTCAAACCAAGGATTGGGACACTACGACAATAAAAATAACATAATTCACGACCAGGAAGGAGTAAAAAGACGTTGGATGCAATACACAGAAGAACTATACAGAAGAGATGACAAAATGAAGGACACATGGCGAGAAGAGCCATATGAAGATGAAACCCAAATTCTAAAAACTGAGGTGGAAGCTGGAATAAAAGAAATTGCAAAAAACAAGACTCCAGGAACTGATAATATACTAACAGAACTGTTGCAATCCACACTGACAGAGTCAACACTAGTGCTAACCAACATATGTCAACAGATATGGAAAACAAAATGATGGCCAACGGGCTGGAAGCAATCACTATACATCCCCATCCACAAAAAAGAAGACACAAGAGACTGCAGCAACTATAGGAACATAGCACTAATCTCCCATGCAAACAAAATTATGCTCAAAATACTGCAACATAGACTGCAGCCACACACGGAGAGAGAAATCCCAGAGGTCCAAGCAGGGTTCAGGAAAGGAAGAGGCACCAGGGATCACATTGCAAATATACAATGGCTAATGGAGCGCACCAGAGAATTCCAAAAGAAAATCAGTATGTGCTTTAAAACTATGGCAAAGCCTTTAACTGCATAGATCATGAAAGGCTATGGAATGCCCTTAAAGATATGGGAGTGCCAACAATTCTGATAGTCCTAATGAGGAATCTGTACTCAGGACAAGAGGCTACTGTCAGAACAGAACACTGAGAAACAGAATGGTTCCCAATTGGCAAAGGAGTCAGACAAAGTTGCATCCTATCACCCTATCTATTCAACATATATGCAGAACATATTGTAAGGAAAGCAGGCTTGGACATGGAAGAGGGAGGAGTGAAAATAGGAGGAAGAAATATCAACAATCTGAGATATGCTGATGACACCATGATACTAGCAGAAAAATTCACAGACTTAGAATAATTACTAAGGAAGATCAAAAAAGTGCAAAGGCAGGCTTACTGCTGAACATAAAGAAAACAAAAACAATGACTACAGAGAACTTACACACATTTAAACTAGACAGTGAGGAAATGGAAAAAGTAAAAGAGTTCTCATATCTGGGATCAAACATTGATTGGTATGGGGACTGCAGCCAGGAAATCAGGAGAAAATTAAGAATGAGAAAGGTGGCTATGAAAGAACTAGAAAAGATCCTAAAATGCAAAGACATACAACTCAGCACAAAAGTCAGAATCATACACACCATTATATTCCCTATTACCATGTATGGATGTGAGAGCTGGACAGTCAAGAAAGAAGATAGGCGGAAAATCAATGCATTTGAGATGTGGTGCTGGAGAAGAGTGGATCCCATGGACAGCCAAAAGGACAAATAAATGGGTCCTTGAACAGATCAAGCCAGAGATATCCCTAGAAGCCAAGATGACAAGACTTAGACTGTTGTACTTTGGACACATCATGAGAAGGCAAGAATCGTTGGAAAAGACACTAATGTTAGGAAAGGTGGAGGGAAGTAGAAAGAGAGGAAGGCCACATGCTAGATGAATGGACTTTAATAAAGAGACCACGAATATGAATTTGCAGGAACTGGGTAGAGCAGTAGAGGACAGGGGGGCCTGGAGATGTCTCATCCATAGGGTTGCCATGGTCGAGACTGACGCGAAGGCAGTTAACAACAACAACAAATGGGAGTAATAATGTGAAAGGTCTGGAGAGCTATAGGTTTCCCACCCTTACACTATGGCTATCTTAGGCTGCAGATTGTGCAAAGCTCACTTGGAAATAAGTGTAATAAGGCAACATCTTGAATGGTGATGAAGCATTTTAAGACATTTTGAAAAAAGAAATTCGTAATAATGGCTTTAGTCTAGGATAATGCTGTTGCCAATAAGTGTTTTGGTATTCAGTCCTTTGGCCTAATGAAAGTTTTTTTCCTTATTTACAAGTCCTAAAAAATAGGAAATTTCTTGGGAAAACAAGATGCCAAAGCTGGCCCCATTAAGGAAGTAAACCTGTGTGTGTATGTGTGTGTGCTGATATGCCTGTCAATGAGGGTGAAAGCAGCTCACTCAAGCTTGGCAATTATGGCTTCATACCCCTAAATCCTATTCAGTGTTGTTGAACAAATGGAATGGAACAGAGAATGAGCTGTAATCTCCAAAGAGTGGATTGTTGTATAGCTCAGCAGGACTGAGGAGAGCATAAGGCTTTGTGTCTTCCCCCGTTCCCCCTCCCTCTCACTTCCTAGTGAAAACATCTCTCCCTTCCCTTTAAATTTAGCATTGATAAGTTACTCCAAGCACAGCATGCTTTGTGAGGTGACTGTCTTGCCCCTTATTTCCCCTTCCCAACTTTCTTGTCTGTTTCTGATAGGATGCAGGAACTGTATATTCTGCCTAATTTGTACTGTTTGCTGTCCAAAGGATCCAGAAGCTCCTATATCAGTTGAATAGATTCTTTTCTTCTCTCAACCGAGAAACTTTTAGACTGGCCCTCGGCATATTTTTCTCTGAGGCAAGCCCCACTGAGTTTAAAAAGATGAACTTCCTTGTACACATCTGTAAGGTGGTGGCATTTATTCGAGGAGGGAAATTCATATAGTTCTTTTTAAGCAAGTAAGTTCTTCAGGACTGCATTATCTGATTTTCTCCCCTTCCCCTTCTACATAAGGGACTGTTTGTGTGAATGACTCCCAAATGAATAACTTTTCATTTTTAACACGCCCAAATGTGTGTAGTTGACTTATTTTGTGAGTTATGGGTTTGCCTGTATAAAATGTAATGACACCACTATCGGTTCAATGGAGTACCTATTTTATAGGCATCCCTTCAAGTCAGACATTAAAAAACATCTCTCATAGTCTCTCAAACATCTCTCCTTCAAGTCGGAGCCACAGCCGTTTCTTGGGCTGATCCTGGAAGTGGAGGAATCCTCCGCTTCCAGAGTCAGCCCAAGGAATAGCCGAGGCTGCGGCTGGAAATTTTCGAGTTACAAAATGCTTCTAAAAAATATTGTCTCTACATACAAATATGTCTCTACAGCCATTCGTATGTAGACACATATTCGTATGTAGAGACAATCTTTTTTAGAAGAAGCGTTTCATAACTCGAAAATATCGTAACTAGAGC
This sequence comes from Phrynosoma blainvillii, assembly GCA_026167975.1. NCBI lineage: Eukaryota > Metazoa > Chordata > Lepidosauria > Squamata > Phrynosomatidae > Phrynosoma > Phrynosoma blainvillii. Next base: position 358,332,851 of record JANUYF010000002.1, read on the forward strand.
CTTTCGTAAGTAGAGGTACCACTGTATGTGTTTACTCAGAAGTAAACCCCAGTCAGTTCAATCATGCTCACTCCCAGGTAGCCATGTATAGGATTGCAGCCTGCAGATCTTTCAGGCGTGGAGTTTAATTATGCAAGAATACACCAGTAACTTCTGCATGTTATATTATACTTGTTCCTTGGATGTCTGGTTTTGATTACAGCTTAAGTGTGCAGCCATGGCTCAGCAGCATGTGTAATAATAGGTATACATGTCACTGTTGTTTGAATGGAAATGCTGATATGTGAACTATACTAAATGGTGTCCCTTTCCTGCTCTCCCAGTTGTAGCTGATACACACTGTTCTTGTGTCCACATTTTGTATTTGCAAAATTGCATAGAGTACAAGGTCTTTGCTATTTTTGAGTGAAATACATGAGTTTGTCTGTTACTCAAGAGGCATCCTATATGATGCTCTTTAAATTTCTTTCTACAGTAATTCAGTCCTGATTATGCAGCTAGCAGCCTCTCTAGGTCTCATAGTGATAATTTATGACACTTGTTGACATTTACTGAGGATTGCAAGGGTGGGAGGAAACTCAGCAAGCACAACTGAGAGGTTTAGGTGCAACACTCCAGAACTTCAGTCCTCTACACTTTCAGTTCAAGAGCAAGATCATGTAGGCAGCATAACTTTTCACTTCCAGTCAGCATTTTCCACTTTCCCTCCCTATCTTCCCTACCTGTCCTTTATAACTTTTTCTTCTTGTTTGATAAAGAGGCCTGGAGATCTCAGAAGCCTGCACACTTTTTGTGTCCTTTGGGTTGGCCTCACAAAGGTGTTGCGCTAATATGGACTCCAGAGCTTGTTCTCTGTGGGGAAAAATCTTTGAAAACAGAATGTTTCAATTCAGTGTGAACAAAGGCATGGTTTTGGTTTACTGATTGTTGTGCTCCAAGTCCAGTCTTATATTTGTTTTTGTATAAGCTTAAATTGTACAGTCGCCTTCCATTTTCCGCAGTTTTGAGTATTCATGGAAGTGCGATCTCCATTAAAATCAAGCTATGGGGCTTGAATATTGGCAAGTCTCCATTTTTGCGGGGGAGTCCGGAACAGATCCCCCGCAAAAATGGAGAGCCGACTATTTGATTCAGTTCAAAACATTAGATCATCAGGGCAGCACTACAGCATGTTTACTGCTCTTTGTTGTTGTTTTAATTAGCTGTCTCACTTGCCACCACACAATCCATAAATAATTTGTCCTCTCTCTTTGGATTAATTTATAGGTTTTGGTGTGCTTTGGTACCTTTGCTGTTTCTGAGAGGGCAAGCTTTAATGCCCCCCTTGTAGTAAGTGTCCTTTGCTATGATCTTGGGATCAGAGGCCGGCCTGTACAGGGAGAGGGGAAACAGATATGGTTGAAAGGCTTTGCTAGGCGTCTAGTGCACTTTTTCCATGGATTAACCACAATTTCAAAAGAATAATTATTTCTTTCGCAGTTGTGATCCTCACTGAAAAGCTCTTGTTATAACTTTCTGAAGCATCATTCAAACCAAAGAGGTTCAGGACCCCAGAGCAAAACCTTCAGGATCTCCTTGTCTCTTGGGCAAGTCTTTGTGGCTTTTAACAACTCAAGGCTTTTCCTCCCCACAGTGATTGTATCTTGAAATGCACAGGCCCACAGTACAAGGGGAGCCTGGGTTCAATAGAGTGTGTTAATATTCAAAACCACGTACAAAGGGAGAACTTTGAAAGGTGGAGAATGAAAGGGCTTGCAAGATGGGGAGCTGGTACCTTTGTTCTTGTAAATGTGTTAATTTGAGCCTGTGAAAGAGCTTAGTACTGCTGGGAAGGGAAACTTTTTTAAAAAAGGCGGCGGGGGGGGGATTTTTTAAATGGTGAAACATTATTTTTTTCCAGCTGAATGGCCTGCCACTCTAAACTTTAAGTGAATATATTTAGAAGTCTGTGCAAGCTGAACAGGCTTCAGTAAAATGTGGGAACCATAGTGCTTGGGTTTCCTTGAGAGGTCTTTTAAGATCCACTCCCTCTACACCAGGTCTGCACAACTTGGCAGCAGGAAGGGGCCAAAATTCGGGCTCCTCCTCCTCTGTCTGGCTCTCTCTTCAGGAGAAAGCTGAGCAGCAGGGAAGCACAGCCTTTCCTGTCCTTCTCCTCTTTTCAGGAGAAGGCCAAGTGATGGGGGAGCCTCGAGGGGCGAACATTTGCCCCTCTTCCTCCTCTGCCTCCCAGCATTCTCAAGAGAAAGGCAAAGGAGGAGCCTTGCAGGGTGAGCTTTGTCTGTCTTCTTTCACCCATCCTTCTCCTTAGGAGAAAGCCAAGCAGTGGAGGAGCCTTGCAGTGTGGGTATTCACCCATGTTCCTCCTCTGCTGCCACCTGGCCTTCTCCTTAGGAGAAAGCCAGGCAGTGGAGGAGCTTTGAGGGGCAAGCATTTGCCTGTCCCTCACCTTCTCCTCCACCCAGCCTTCTTCCTGGGAGAAAACTGAGCAGTGGAGGAGCCTTGCAGGGTGAGTATTCACCTGTCCTTTTCTTCCACCACCTGGCCTTCTCCTCAGGAGAAAGCCAGGTGGCAGAGGAGCCTTGCAGGGTGAGCATTCGCTCTTCCTCCTCCTCCTCCTCTGTATGGCCTTCTCCTCAAGAGGAGGCTGAGTGGTGGAGGAGCTTTGAAGTCATTCGAAAGTATTTTGAGCAGTCTGCAGGGATGTAGAATCATAGTGTTGGAAGAGACCTCAAGAGCCATGAGTCCAACCCCTTAGAATCTTAGAATCACAGAGTTGGAAGAGACCACAAGGGCCATCCAGTCCAACCCCCTGCCATGCAGGAACTCCCAATCAAAGCATCCCCAACAGATGGAGTCTCTTGGAGTGTGGTGGAATCTCCTTCTTTGGAAGTCTTTAAACAGAGGCTGGATGGCAGTCTGTTGGGGATGCTTTGATTTTGAGTTCCTGCATGGTAGGGGGTTGGCCTGGATGGTTCTTGTGGTCTGTTCCAACTCTATTATTCTATGATTCTACATCTCAGTGGGCTGCCCAAAATCCTTGGGTGGGCTGCATGCAGCCCCCAGGCCGTATGTTTTGCAGGCCTGCTCTACATCATGCTAGAATCTTGAGCCTTCCTGGAAGGATGAAGAAAAAGTGAATAAAAATATTTTTTATTTCAATATTTATTTGCCTTATTAGAACACTGGTCTCAAAACAATGAATTGCAACCTCACCTCACCAAAAGCATCTGAGGGGCAGACTGAAGTCCACAAAAGCTCATGCTGCCAACTTCTTTCTTTCAGTCCCAAAGGTGCTACAAGATACCTACATAGTAACCTCATGTATACAGTTGTCCCTCCCCGTTCGTGGACTTGGAGTCCGTGGTCTCGCTCTTCACGGGACAGCAAGCCGGGAGGGACAGAATGGTGGTGCTCGCTCACGTGGGGCCCAGCGCATGCGGCATGGGTACGGGTGCCATTATTTTCAATGGGGCTCGGATATTGTCGATTTTACATTTTCATGGGAGAGCACAGAATGGATGCCCTGCAAACTGGGAGGGGCTACTGTAGTTGGTCATATTGTATTGTATGACCCCTTCCTATTGCATTAATATATTCTTTTTCTTTCTTTCATTCAAGGCATCATACATGGCTCCTCACCCCTTTTATTCTCACCTCAGCCATGCTAGATAGGTCAGGCTGAGAGAACTGGCTCATTGGGTTTCATGGCTCAATGCAAACTGGAATCTGTCTTCCAAGTCACAGTCCAACACCAACCACTACATCATACTGGCTTTGCCATTACTACTTTCTGGAATGAGGAAAAGATCAGTGTGGCATAAAAGAGTCAGAATAAATAGAGGGAAGATGGAGTTCCACATTGCAAGTTTTCAGGTAGCTATTTCCCTCATCCACTGTAACGTGAAGGTTTCTGGTGAATAATCTTTTCAAGGATTGTCCCCAGTTTTAGCCAACCATTGCTTTAAAGGTATGAGTAGGCAACTGAGCTAATAAGTCTCTTTTATGGGCAATGCTAACTGAGTTAAGTGTTGTGTTTGAGTGTAGGAAAAGATAAACGAAGGGCATTGTTTTAAGTTTACTTTTTTGTTCTTCACTTTAAAGAGTCCAGGGGCTGGTTGAGTAATTCCTTTTCTTCAGATATCACTTTTAAAGGTGGAGTAATATAACCCACTCCCAATGCTGCTGTGGAGATCAATGAGATAAATAAGTGATAAGGCTTTTTCTCTTTGGGCATATTTGGGATAAGGGTGGTTGTAAAATCCTAAACAAAACTAGACAGGTTTTGTAACCATGATTCAGCAAAATGGTCAAATGGGTCATTTGTGCACTACTGTAGGAAAAGCAGTCTTAATTTTAGTCCTCAGAAATGTGTGTTACGTAAAGGGTGTCCAGAAACTGTGAGAGTGTTGAAGAACTCTTCTGCTCAGCCTTTGGTGTGTTTAGATCTGGAAACCCCCAATAAATCTCTTCTTGCAGTCAAGAAGAAGGAAAAAGAGTGTTTCTTCAACTCAGGACTTAGGGCCTTTACCGACTGCCAGAAATAATGCAGCTTGAGACCACTTTAACTGTCCTGGATCAGTGCTAGTGAATCGTGAGAATTGTAGTTTTTTCTAAGGCACTGAGCCTTCTCTGTCAGAGAGCTCTGGTGCCACAATAAACTACAGTTCCCATGATTCTCTAGCACTTAGCCAGGACAGTTAAAGTGGCCTCAAGCAGCATTATTTCTGGCAGTCTGTAAAGGCCCTTAATTTGGGATTCTTTGGGAGAACCAACCAAGTAATCATTGAAAGGATTATCTGTGGGAATATTTCCATATACAGGGATGTTAAGTGTGTGTGCATGCGTGCGTGCCTTTAAGTCTCCTGTCAACTTACAGTGACCCCAATGAATTTTATAGGGTCTTTTTAGGCAAGAAATACTCAAGAGGTGGTTTTACCAGTTCCTTTCTCTGAAATATGGCCTACAACACCTGATATTTGTTGGCAGTTTCCCATCCAAGTAATAGCCAGGCCTAGCTGTACTCACCTTCCAAGATCAGTCAGGACCTGGTGTCTTGAGGAGGCAAATACTCTAGTACAGTCTGCACTGCCTTCTTCTGAAGCTGAGAGAGTGCGACTTGCCAAGGTCACCCAATAGGTTTCCATGCCCGAGTGGGAAATTGAACCTTGGTCTCCAGAGTTCTAGTCCAACACTCAAATCACTACACCACACTGGTTCTTGGTACAGAAGAGTAATAGCAACTTCACTATACATATGGTGCTGTTTGCTAACAGTTGAATATGGCCACCACATGGAAATTGACTCTCACGCACAGTACAAGTCATGGACTGATACTCTACTAAATGGCATCGACATTATCAGCAACCAATGCTGGTTTTCTTTGTTGTTGTTATGTGTTTTCAAGAGGACTGACATATGGTGACCACTATCATAGAGTTTCCTGGGGAAGATTTGTTCAGTGGAGGAGGGGTGCCTTCCTCCTGCCCAAGGTGGGTTTCTGTAGCTGAGTGGGGATTCAAACCCTAGTCTCCTGGAATCCTTGTTCAACATTGAACCACTAGACCAGGGGTAGGCAACCTTTCCCCTTTAAGGGCCGAGGGACTTCAGCTCCTAGAATCCCAGGAGCTATTGGCCAACATGGCTGAGGCTTCTGGGAGCTGAAGTCCCTCGGCCCTTAAAGGGGAAAGGTTGCCTACCCCTGCACTAGACTATGCTGCCTGCACTGGTGCTTTTATTGTAAACAAGGATTGTGCGTATAAGGCCTGAAAGACCCAGGGCGTCACACCTGTTTATGAATGAACTGGTTTGGGCCACCTATCCTTTTTTGTAATTGTTTTGGCAGTAGAGTGATAGTACAGTGGAAAACTCAGTTTGAATGTTAAGTTCATTTGTTTTTGCATCATCGTCAGTAACATAAGTAGGGGAACATGTGGTCCCACCCTGAATGTGTTTTAAATTTAAATTTCTCAGAAGAAAGAATGAGACTGCCAAGGACTAGAATAATAAGGATGTAACTAGTCAAGTACTTTTCACTCAGATTTTAGGTGGTACTTTCATACCAACAGACCAACAAAATTTTTTATATAACAGCACCCCTAAAAGTTACTTCTGGGATTGCAAGTAGCAGTAGCCCTACTGACTTTGGAGAAATCTGAATAAATAAATCATAATATGAAAGTCTTGGTGTTGTGAATCAGGTGAGAGTTTTTCTGAAACAGCAGCTTTTCTAACAGGATTAAGATGAGCACTTCTGCGTTTAACTTCTGGAGCTATTGTGATTAGGCTGCTTTGGAATTTCTGCACCTTGGAGTATCTTTGAGAGATAGTATATTTGTGTCATAGTATTAAGAGCTAGAAACTGAGTGTGAGTTTAGAGATGCCTTTTAAAATGGAAACATAAGGGAAGAAGATATGCAAAGGGATCCTGTAGCACCTTTGAAACTGAGAGAAAGAAGTTGGTAGCATTAGCTATTGTAGACGTAAATAAATACGTAAAGCTTATGGTACCAACTTCTTCCTCTGAGTTAGTCTTAAAGGTGGTACAAGATCCCTTTGCATACTGATCCAGACTAACATGGCTATGTCTTTGAATTCCCATCTGTAAATGAGGAAGTGTTTGTGATACTCCTTAGTTTGTTGTACTACCAGTGGAAGAATGTAGGCAGCACTTCTAAATATAGTTGGGGGGGGGGGGAGAAAGAGTATATTATGAACAACTCTAAATGAATATCTGTGTTTTTGTATGAGCTGCTTCAGATAAAATGCAAACAGAATTTCAGTGCTGGCTCATCATGTATCAAAAAAATATGCAGGTCATTGAGAGGAAGAAGCCAAGCTGGCATGAATTGCTAACGTGTCTTAAATTATTCTGCTGCAAAAGATAAAAATACTTTTCTATAGTCATGTGTTTCATTGCTGTCTTTGTCCTGTTCACATGCATTGAAAGACAGTTCATGCCCCAAGCAATTCACCCCCATTTGAGACACATGCCTGCTTTAGGAATAAGGAACATCTGGATACTGTTGGATTATAACTCACATCAGCTGTAGCCAGTCTGACTGATGGTAAGGGGGACTTGCAGTCCAGCAGCATCTGTAGGATGCATTCTTCATCCCTGGTCTGTCATATATGGCATTTCACATTTGAGCAATACTTTTATTAGAATAAATTAGAATTTTGTTCCCAAAGTATGCTGGCTTCCTAGTTCTTCAGAATTCCTCATTGGGCTTGGGATGGGGGAAGGGTGGGGCAGATGTTTTCAGGTGGGCAGATGTTTCCATTGTTTAGAGCTTTCAGTAGCAATCTATAGTTAAAAATATTTCTCAATGTTATCTGAATGTGTCTCATGCCAGAGCTGGAGTGATGATTATTTTGAATTTTAGTGGGGGCTATTTTTATTTTTATTTTAAATTATAGGGTTCTAGCATTTTGTATCTCTTTTGATACATCTGTAACTCTTTGTTTTGTAAAAGAAGACAGGCGTCTTTTCCTCCTTTGCTTAACAACCAGCATTTCAAGGTGGTAGTTGTGTGGACAGCCAGACCTACCCACTTAGGGCCTTTGCAGACTGCCAGAAATAGTGCAAATTGAGCCCACTTTAAGGGTTAGGGTTAGTGCTAGGGAATCATGGGAATTGTTTTTTTTTTCTGAGACATTGAGCCTTCTAATTCCCTAACCCTAACCCTTAAAGTGGACTCAATTTGCACTATTTCTAGCAGTGTGCAAAGGCCCTTAATTTCCTGACACAAAGAAGAGACAGTGGAAGGCCTAAAAGATCAGGGAGCTGCTGGTCTGTAAATGCTATCAGCGGTAATAAAATGGATATCATAGGAAACTGACCTGGTAGGAGGCCCTGTGAAATATAACCCCCGAAATGTCTTCCAGTTGTCCAAACACTGCTGCTTCATGCACATATGTGCATGAGTGGCTGGTTTCATTGGCCAGCAAATGAAAAATAGAAGAAAACTGGCAATAGGTGGAATTTAGCATGCAACCCAGATGGCCAGAGCCACTGAAAGCAGAATTGTTGTGCACAGGTCTGCTTTAATAGGCCTGACTTTGTTTGTTAGTGTGAATATATGACTGACTGTACTGGAGGGTGTGAGTATTGTAGACTGCTTAAAAATTCCTTGTGTATGTGAGTACTGTTCCCTTGAGGCTATAATTAGTTGTAAAGACCATTTTAGATGTGTTAACCACCCTTGCTCAAAACAAAACAGAACAAGACTGTGTGTTACAGATGGGCAATATACACCCCACACTGACAGATGATGCTTGACTCCAACTCTTATCACCGTTCCCCATTGGTTATGTTTTCCAAATCAGCTTAAAAATAAGTAAAGAACATAGGTTGTAATGGGAGTAACTAGAATTGTGTTTTTCTCAGCATTTCCAGAATTTAGAAAACCTAGGAGTTTACAGTGGCATTGGGCTGCAGGCGTCCTGCATCATACCATGGAAAATTTAAAGAGAAAATAATAACTCCAAAGAAGTAGACTTGAATCTATGAAAGCTCATGCTACAACTTTTTTCTTACAATTAGTCTCAAAGGTGCTGCAAGATCCCTTTGCATAATTTGTTGTTTTTAATTGCCCTCGAGTCATCCTTGACTCATGGTGACCATGTAGGTGAGACATCTCTAAGATCCAGGGTTACCCAGTGGTTTCCATGGCCGAGCTGGAAATCTAACCCTAGTCTCCAGAGAGCTACTTACTTCTTAAAAAAAAAAAGTCCAAATTTTAATTTTAGTTAATTCTTAAAAGTTATTTTCCTCCATTTCAGTTGGTATTTATTGATTTAAAAAAAATCATAAATGGCAAATTATTTGTTGTTAACTGCCATTAAGTTGACTTCAACTTATGACAACCCTATGAATAAAAGGCCTTCGAGTCACCCTGTCAACAACAGTCCTGTTCAGATTTTGCAAACTCAGGGCTGTGGCTTCTTTGAGTCTATCCCCCTGGAATGGGGTCTTCCTCTTTTCCTTCTGCCTTCTACATTGCCAAGCATTATTGTCTGTTCTAGTGAGTTATGTCATCTCATGATATTGCCAAAGTATGACAGTCTCAGTTTAGTCATTTGGCTTCTAGGGAAAGTTCAGGCTTGCTTTAGAACCCATTTATTTGTCTTCTTAACAGTTCAGGGTATCCACAGAACTCTTCTTCAGCACCACATTTAAAGTGAGTTGATTTGTCTTCTTACTAGCTTTCTTCACTGTCCAGCTTTCACAAACATACATTGAAATTAGAGATACGATGGCATTGTATACAATCCTAATTTAGCATTCAATGATATATCTTTATTCTTCAGGATCTTATCTAATTCTATTGTATCTGCTTTTCCTAGACGTACGATTTCTTGACTGCAGTGTTCTTTGTTCTCCTTACTTGTATGTTATTATCCCATAAACCAGAAGTTTGAAATAGGACTGTGCAGCCACATTTGTGTCAAGCCCTAATGTTTCCACACTCCATTCTCCCATTTAACTTTGGGCCTTTGCAGACTGCCAGAAATAGTGCATATTGAGTCCACTTTAAATTGAGGCACTGCCCTGGTTCAGTGCTAGGGAATCATGGGAATTGTATTTTTTTTCTGAGACATTGAGCCTTCTCTGTCAGAGAGCTCTGGTGCCACAATAAATTACAGTTCCCATAATTCCCTAGCACTGAGCCAGGGCAGTGCCTCAATTTAAAGTGGACTCAATTTGCATTATTTCTGGCAGTCTGCAAAGGCCCTTAGTGAAGCATAGCTGTCTTGAGTCCCTTCTGGGAGAAAGATAGCATACAAATGAAATAAATAAATAAAGCAACGGGTAATATGAGAGTTCCTAGACCTCAGTTTTGCAGCATGTAAAAAGTTATTTGCTGTTCACTAATTGCCTTTTTGCTGTTCCTGGTGTGGATTTGTAGGAAGATAGAAGTTTGGCTTTATCCTTGTTTAGTGCTGTAGTCTTTTCTTCAAAGAAATTCTTTGATGCGATCCCATGTTACCCCATTGTCCTGGTCCACTGTTTCGTTGTGGTGTTCATTTTGCAATTATGCCTGGAGTGTAGTGCTTTGATCAGTCCTTCCTCAAATAATTTGGATTGTGTTTATCTTCCTTATTGCCTTGGAGTTATGCAAGATAACAGGTCTCAACTCAATACTGCCCAAAGCAATATAAATACCAGGTATATCATAGTAGTATCTTTCAGTATCACTAAAAGCCATTGGTTCTGACTCAACCAGTGCTTGCATTTCATTTGTTCTGACTGTATAGGAAGAGTTGTTAAAATTCCAGAAAATGTAAGCAAAGCACATAATAATCATTGAAAATTTTGTCAAACATTATCTCTTTGTAACCATTCATGAGTTTGTGGTATTTGTATCTAAGCAATCTTGAAATAATGAGAGGATGTTCTCTACAGATACAGAATATATATATATATATATATATATATATATATATATGTATGTATATTCTGTTAAAAAATAAGCAAGTGGATTTCAAGCTGTTTGGAGGAGAAGTGGGAACAATTTTTCTTAACTTAGGTTGCAGATTTCCTTTGAATTCAGCCTTAACACCTGCAGATTAAGCATATATGGGTGTATAACAGTAAATAAGAAACATAATGATCTCAGTTTGAAGCTGTAGTTCAGAAACATTCTGTACCAAAATTGGTACTTCATAGCTTCTCTGTCTTTGTTTTCTTTGGGATCACTTAATAATTTTTTAAAAATACAGTGCAGGCTTTTCTTCATACTATTGTAAAGTACTCAGAACACTTTCCAAAATACTATTTTAAATGACATGACCCAAAGAATCTAATCCAGCATCCATGAATGTGAAGCTGATTAAATATTAGGATGTGTACATTTTTCTATCTCTCTACCCACTCCTTTATTTAGGTCTGCTATGGTGAGGGGCAATGTCTCTCCTTTTCAAGCCATTGGTTCCAATAATGGTAGAGACCAGCTTTTTAATCACATCACATGTAGGGATGGTACCAGATACTGTTTTTCTTAAAACACCTAGAACAGCACATGAACTGTAGCTTAGCGTTATAGTGAACAGTTTGCATTGTAGATTTCAGGTTCAATCCCTAATATTTCCAGTTACAATCAACCCTCTGTATCAGCAGGGGTTTGATTAGGACTGCCCCATGGATACCAAAAACATGGGACCTCAAGTCTCATTACTGTCAGTGCATACTGACATGCATATGGCTGCATTGAAGCAACTGCCTTCATGTACTGCGATTGACGATAATGGGGCAGGATGGACGCTCTGATCCTCAGATGACTACCTCGCCAATATGGAGGGCCAACTTATGTGTATGTGTTTTCAAATCACTTGTCAACAGCATGAATTTCATAGAGTTTTCTTAGGCAAGGAATACTCAGAGATGGCTTTGCCAGTTCCTTCCTCTGAAGTATAGCCTACAGAAAGGTATTCATTGACATTCAGGGACTGACCCTGCTTAACTTTTCAAGATCAGATGGAATCTGGTGCCTGTAGGGTATTCAGGCCCTTTCCAGGTGGAGCTGGAAAAAAACATGCCTGTATCAGACAATGGAGATCTGCTGCCAAATGGTGTTGATTGTATTGAGATAGATGGACAGTGTTTTGACTCGTTGTGAGCCAGCATGTTGTAATGGTTTATGTGTTGGACTAGGGCTATGGGAGAAAAGGGTTTAAATCTCTCCTTGGCCATGTGTTTATTCATTGGAGAGGGTGGAACCAGATTCAGGCATTTTCCACCCTTTCCTCTACCCCTACATAGTTTCTCTGGGTGAACAGAAGATGCCTGGAAGGCTTAGCCAGCTGTGTTAACATTTCTTTGTGAACAGCTCTCAGTAGATTATATTCATTGGTTTATCAATATGTAAATCGTGTGTGTTTTAAATGGCAGTATCTGTCTTTCTTTCTCCTTCTCATCTCTTAGTTAATAAAAATTAACACAGAGACAATTTACATATTGATAAACCAATGAATATAATCTATTGAGGAGCTGTTCACAAAGACAAATGTTAACACAGCTGGCTAAGCCTTCCAGGCAACTTCTGTACAAGCTTCTTTCTAACTTTGAATATCAGTTTAAAGATCAGTTTTGAGCCATTCCCACTGACCCTGGGCAGATTGTACTGGAAGAAGTTACTTTTTTTTGAATGGTAGCTCCCATAATTCTAGACCAGTGGTCATGCTGGTTGGAGGATTCTGGGAGTTTTAGATGCTCTTCCAAGTTCTGTAAACTCTGTGATAACTTCTTGTACAATGGCCTTGATTTGAGAGTCATAGGAAGGTCTCTTGTACAGAATCAGATCACTAACCCATTTAGATTAAACCCTCTATACTCACTGACAATGGCTCTCAAGTGTTTGAGATTGGTTTCTGTTCTAATCCTGCCTGGAAATGCTGGGGATTTGGCCTGATGAAGTCTTTTTGCATATGAATCTTACTGTCTATCATTGAACAACAATCCTTTCAGAACTGTCAGAATGAGGGTGGGGTGGGGTGAAGCAAGAAAGAGTTGTGGCTGCTGAGCTGTTCTTAAAGGGCATGTGCAGAATGAATTAAATATATATATTTCCAGTAGTTTCATTCCTCTGAATTCATGGAAGTACAATGTGGAAGTTCCTTTGTCTGATAATTTGAATTGCTTCCTCTGTGGTTTCCTCAATCCTTCTGACCTCTTGTTGTTTGGAAGCATCCATCTCCATCATGTCAGGATACATTTGCTTTTAATAAACATAGTCTTTTATTAATGTACAGTTGACTTTATACATGCTTGGAGCAGACGCATGGAAATCAGTGAGATAAATTAGTCATTTCTGCCTTTAGTACCATTGATTTCAGTGGTTGCAGCTTGAGCATGCAGCTTGAACATTGATTTCAGTGGTTGCAGCTTGAGCATGTTGCAGGAACCAGTCCATACTGTGCTTATTATTCATACAATGTGTAGGAAGCTGTACAATCTAAAGCAGATTCTTCTGGCAGCTGTAGAATCCTGGGAATGAAATCATCCTTTCCCACCCCATTGTTTAAGAGTGAACCAGTGTTAGCCCAGACCATTGCAGGGGAAATTTTGTTGTGCTATAGGCAGAATGAACCTGTCTCAGTAGAGAGGTGGCTCATATGTACTGTTTCCCATGTGGAGCAACTCCAAGCATCCTGAGCATAGTGGCTGAGTCTGAAGAAGTTGTCTTTGGCCTTAGAAGAAACAGAAGGACCAGAGTAAGATATGACATAAAATGCATTTGACATGGAAGTGTTGAAAAATGCAAATAGCAGCCACTAGACTGGGAGATGGCATGACAGACTCATTTGTCAGTATCACAGCATGCTGGGTGGGGAAATGTAACCCTTTCTTCCACTTGACAAATATCTAATCTCTTCAGTGCTCTTTGCATAGAGAGCTTAAAAAGTAATAAAGTAAGCTTTAAAATGCAAGCTTAAAAATGTGTAGGGGTAGCCATGTTGACCTTAAAACAAAATCCAGAGTCCATGTTGTAGCAATCCTTTTATTGGGCTAACTAAAAAAGGTACAAAACGAAAGCTGAAATCAACTGAACTTATTCTTAGAGATGTATGTTTAGGATTAGGGTATAAAACCCACTACATTTAGTATGCTTTCTTTTGTACAGCAGCTACTGTCAGTGCAGTATTTTCCCTCCTGGAACTGAGCTAAGTGGTGGCATGGGGGTGGATGGGAGACGTCTTGTGATGTGATGAACTAATGTTGTTTGTGGAATTTTAAAAATTGTAATGGTTTTGAAATGTCCTTAGAAATGCTGTTTGGTAAGTGTTATGGTCTGTTGTATCCCAGATTTCCTCAGAACATTATCCTCTCTCATCTTGTGTGGGATTTGTTTTGTTTTTTCCAGACTTCCAGCACAGAATTCCTTTGCTTCCACTTGTTTGGGTGGCTTTGCGGCTACTGGAGCATGTCAGCTGTAAAACAAGAACGTTACTACCCCATCATGTAATATGTTTGTTTTGGAAGAGCACATTGCTGGTTAGATCTCCCTCTGTAGAGAACAGCTCCAAAACCAAGAATAGAAAAGTCCTCCCCAACCCCCCCCCTTTTAGAACTTCCACTACTGAGTAATTATATCTCCTCTTCATAAGTCATATCATGTACAGAGTTATACTTCCTGTTCCTACGCAGGCTGAATTTAGATATTTCAAGTGAAGGTGAATGGAACGTGTCAGTTTCACATGTACTCTGTGGGAGCATAAGTGGGCATGTAAAGGAGAGTCCAGAAAGTCAACTTGTACCTCAGCTGGACAGCATGTGTACCTGATCAGCGATCCCACTTCCTGATTACTATTTCATATCATGCATTCCAAATTTGGAAGTGGGTTAAGGGTTCAGACTAAACTTCAAAAAGCAGCCCTTCAGGCTGTTTTAGTCATACTGCCAAACTTGTAATTATAGTCCTTAATAAGTTGGCAAATTGGTGGCTTTCGCACCTTATTGCTCCATACTTATGTGTGAATTGCTTTCTTAGATAATTTTACTTCTTTGCTACATTTATATACTGTTTTTTCCTCCCAAGATATCAGGCTAGTCCAGGGGTAGGCAACCCAAGGCCCGGGGGCCGGATGCGCCCCCCTGAGGCCTTTGGACCGGCCCCAGTCCGGTCCTGCTGCCGCCGCCACCGCCTGCCATAATGATATTGATTAATAATAATAATAATAATAATAATAATATAATTTATTTATATTTCCCGTCTCCCTACGGATCGAGGCGGGATTAATGTTGTTATTACTTGTTCTTGGGGTTTTCTTGGCAAAATCTCCACAGGGGTTTTGCCATGGCTTTTCTGGGGCTGAGAGAGTGTGCATGCATATATTTTTTAATTTTTTTAAAAAAATTCTTATTCTTATTTATATTTATTTATTTATTTATTTATTTATTTTTGGTGCTTCGGCCCCTCAATTGTCTGAGGGACAGCAACCCGGCCCCCAGCTCAAAAAGATTGTCTACCCCTGGGCTAGCCTGTATGGCTTCCCCCCCCCCCCCACTTTATCCTCACAACAGCCCTGTGAGGTAGATCAGGCTGGAAGTATGTGACTGG
Organism: Phrynosoma blainvillii; assembly: GCA_026167975.1. Lineage (NCBI taxonomy): Eukaryota > Metazoa > Chordata > Lepidosauria > Squamata > Phrynosomatidae > Phrynosoma > Phrynosoma blainvillii. The sequence goes on from JANUYF010000002.1 coordinate 358,347,913, forward strand.
CCCAGGTCACCTAGCAAGTTTTGTGGCTGAGTGCAGATTTACTCTCTTCTGCCCAGGTCTCTTGTAGCACTAGGATATCACTTCAACTGTGTCTGGTAGAAACATGGGATTTGTTTGGTATAAAATTCTAACTGCTTCATGAACTACACATCCCAGATTCTGTTAGATTCAGCCATGATACTTAAAGTATCATTGTGTAGTGCGAAACAGACCCCAATCCATAGCTCTAGCCACTACATGAAGCTGCCTTTCACCATACATACTGGCATTATTGTTTGGTCGTTTTGAGAACTGCCTGTCCATTAGCTAATAAATCTGCAGTGCTTAATCTGCAATAAGCCCCCCTCCCCCCCAAGAATATTCAGTGCCCTTTCCCACCAGATCTAGTGCATCTGTTGCCCATTATATAGGAAACAATTGTACAGATGTCATATATATATCTTGCATAGTGTCTGCAGCTTGATGATGAGCAACATCTTGGTGCTCCTGTACTCAATTAATTCGCAGTTTCATTTTGAACTGCTATAGAATTCATTATAGACTCTTAAGAGGCAGATCTATAGAACTTTTGCCCATTATATAGGAAACAAAAAAAGTTACTTTTTTCTCAGTTGCAATCTGCTACAGCCCCATAGACTTAAAATCTAACAAAAATAATCGATCCGGGTTGTATACTTCAGTTTTCACCACTGGAATATAATCTAACAAAAATAATCGATCCGGGTTGTATACTTCAGTTTTCACCACTGGAATATACAGACAAGAGATTTTGTGAAGACAAAGATTGCTGATTCTTTGAAGTCTCTTGATCTAGTATGTTTGTTGTGGAACCAGATTGCTTCCATGCTGTGTAAGATTGGACCTATTGCTAGTATAGTTTAATGGAAATTCCTTTTTCTCTTGTTAGAAAAGGCCCTGATGCAGGAAACTCACAGTATTCATCATTGGTTATGCTGGCTAGGGCTGCAGAGTTTTACAGTCCCAAAACATATAGAAGGCTACATGATTCGCACTCCTGCCCTAGGGAACACAAATATTGAATGACAGGCAGTTACACTTTGTTGACATAGTAGAAGGCTGTGATATTGAGTATATGTTCAGGGGAAAGCTGTTCTTTATTTTTAATTAAGGAGAGCTGTTGAAGAAAAATAAAATATAAAGCTGTCTTGGGAAGAACTTATTGAAAAAACTGAGCCATGAAAGTGAAAATTTGGGAGGCAAGTACATATTAATCCATTTCAATCTTGCCTCTCCATAGAGTGGCTGATGCCAAGCCCACCATCCTTGCTGGGTACACAAGCTTTTCCTGGCATGGTAGGGAAACCCAGATGGAAAAAAGGGAATTTGGGGTGATATTTGAGTTTCAGCTGCTTGGGAAGTCCTGTTGCTAAACAGAAAATAATTCTTCTTTCTACACACACTGATTCCCTCCTTCCTCCGATTAGGGCTTTACTTTGAAGCCATTTTAGAGAAATGGTATGGTTTTCTTTTGCTGATAATGCAACTACTCTTCCATATACAGCATGGTGGCATTTGCTAAGCAAAGGTTTAATCTTCTGTGAATATGTCCCGGACTAGAGGCATCTGGAGATTTCCTGAACTAATTAATATAAGCTAGCTTGGCTTTGAACCAGTAGCTGGGGTGCTGGATTTGATCATACCATCCATACAGAATTCAGATTTCGCTTCAGTTGTAGGTTTAGTCTACTCTACAGCCATGGGGTTATGCCTTTAGAATTCACCTGATTTCAGGAGCATGCAAAAGATTAAGGCAATGATCTTGTCAGTGTAATATGCCAGTGTAGTGAAGTGGTCACACTAGCATAGGCACTGGCCTTATGGGTACAGTGATCATGAAGAAGTAAGGCACTGGTGAAATAGGCTACTTGGAAATTTTGTCTGCCTTGCCTTACTACCATTGCATGGCTCTGCAGAACACAATTCTGATCTAACAATTGTCCTTGCACTGTTGTCTGTAGTACATGGCAAAGCTGGTGCAAGACATTTTGTCACCTGCTGTGGAGAACAAGATTGCCACTTCCCTGGAAGTAGAGTGTGCCATCACTCGCTACCCTTGGTTGATGGTGAAAGCCAGAGTGTATTTCCCTTCTGGTATCCAGGCTAATGACAGTCTTTTCAGGGGCATTCTTAGGCCCAGGATCCATTTACTCTACACACAAATGTAGTGCTGTGTTCCACTTCAACTACCATGGCAACATCATATGGATACTGGGGTCTGTAGTTTAATGAGGCATTGTTGCTGGCTAAATGTCCCTTCCTGAACTGTCAGACCTAGGAGTCCATGGGATGTTGCCATAGCAGATAAAGTAGAGTATAGTTCTATAATTATGTGAATGGGTCCTACTCTCATCATCACTAGACTGAATGCCTATGATTAATTTCCATGGTGATGAATGGAACATAGAGGCAGCTACTGTTATTAGCCTTTCCTTCCTTCTGTGCAGAATTTGAGCTGATCTTACATTTCTTTCCTTTGAACTCATAGGTCAGAGATGAGCAATATTGTAAAAGAGGGCAGTGGCCATTTCCCCCTCCATGTCCCTCTGGCAGGCCACACCATCACTTCTTAATGCACTGGGAGTGAAGATATGTCACTTCCAGCTACCATTTTAGCTGATTTTTGGCCAGGTGTTTTGTGTATATGCAATTATTATTATTATTATTATTATTATTATTATTATTATTATCATCCCGCCCCTCTGCGAACGCAACTGGGGCGGCTTACAACATTAAAAGTTGTAATGTTTTCAGGGGGGTTGGGATTAAGGAGAGTTAAATGGTCACATATGCAGCCAGTTTTGCTTATTCTGGGCCAGTCAGTATTTGGGCAAAAAAATCATCCAAAATTTTATGATTTTTTTTAAATGGAGGGGTCAGGGTTTTGGGGAAATTCCAGGGGCCACACTTTGGTGCCCCAAAGGTTGCCCACCACCTTGTCCTAGATGGAGCACCTCCTGATTTGCATACACCTGTGGATTACTCAGATACGGAGCTGGAGGTGGTGGGGTGACCACAACTAGTGAACTAACCTATGTTGTCTTTGTATAGTTTAAGCTGGTTCACGGACTGCAACATTAAAGAAAATGGACTGTGCTTCCATGGACAGCTCACTTGGTTGAGCACCAAAATAAGAGCTCCTTTCTCAGGGTGAAGTGGGAGAAACCCTGCTTGCTTACCTCCTCCTGCTCAGCATCTCTGTGTCATTCTCCTGAGAGAACTGGAAATGATGATTTGGGGGGAGGTGGACAGAATTGCTGGTAGAAGAAGACACTGCATGAGCAAGTAGTCACCCACTTTCCCTCCTTGCTGCTAAAGGATTGCTGTCCTGGCCACAGAAAAACCGGAGGCTGGGCTGACTTGCAATCTCCCCCCCCCGCCCCCATTTATCTCCCTGCTGTTCCCAGTGGGTTTTGGCGACAACTGGAGAGAGCATGATATGGGATTGGATGATGATGTTTGGAGACAGCAGGACTGAAGGCCTGGTCTGAATCAGGTTCCAAAAAAGATCCTTGCCCTGCTGCTATGTATATTACGTTTATATATTATGTGGATATCACATATTATGTATGTTTTTAATGGGTTTGTATTTAGCATTTTTAAATTGTAAGCTGGCTTGTGAGGGAAATAAACAGAGCAAAGATTTTTTTTTTCTTTTCCAGATGAACAGTGTGCTAGTTTCAAACTTCTGATCTTCTCCAGATTAACTCTGAGCATTGGTATGATAGAGGATGGGTGGGAGGCTTGGACCCTTCATATATTTTGCACAGTCCCCTCCATCCCACATTGTCTAGGGCAGGGGTAGACAACCTAAGGCCCGGGGGCCAGATGCGGCCCCCCGAGGCCTTTGGACCGGCCCCAAGCCAGTCCTGCCGCCGCCGTCCCCCACCGTCCCCCATGATGATATTGATTATTGTTGTTATTACTTGTTCTTGGGGTTTTCTTGGCAAAATCTTCACAGGGGTTTTGCCATGGCTTTTCTGGGGCTGAGAGAGTGTGCATGCATATTTTTTTAATTTGTAATTTTTTAAAGAAAAATATTTACCGTATTTTTCGCCATATAAGACGCTCTGACATATAAGACGCAACCAATTTTAAAGGAGGAAAATCAAGGAAAAAAGATTCCTCCCTTTAGCAGCAGCTGGTTGTTCAATGGGCTGCTACTGGGATCGGAGGACTTCTCCGATCCCAGCACCAGCCCATTGAACAACTGAGGCCGCAGCTTCAGTTCAATGGGCTGCTGCTGGGATCGATCCCAGCAGCAGCCCATTGAACAACTGAGGCCGCGGCCGGGAGGAGGCCTCGTTCCAGCCATGGCCTCAGTTTTTAAATGGGCTGGTGCTGGGATTGGACCGATCCCAGCACTGGCCCATTTAAAAACTGAGGCCATGGCCGGGAGGAGGCCTCGTTCCGGCCGTGGCCTCAGTTTTTAAATGGGCTGGTGCTGGGATCGGAGCGATCCCAGCACCGGCCCATTCAAAAACTGAGGCCGCGGCCGGGAGGAGGCCTCCTCCCGACCGCGGCCTCAATTGTTCAATGGGCTGCTGCTGGGATTGATCCCAGCAGCAGCCCATTGAATTGAAGCCACAGCCGGAACGAGGCCTCGTTCCAGCCGTGACCTCAGTTTTTAAATGGGCTGGTGCTGGGATCGGAGCGATCCCAGCACCGGCCCATTTAAAAACTGAAGCCGCGGCCGGGAGGAGGCCTCGTTCCAGCTGTGGCCTCAGTTTTTAAATGGACCGGTGCTGGGATCGCTCTGATTTAAAAACTGAAGCCATGGCTGGAACAAAGCCTCCTCCCGGCCGCGGCTTCAATTCAATGGGCTGCTGCTGGGATCGATCCCAGCAGCAGCCCATTGAACAACTGAGGCCGCGGCCGGGAGGAGGCCTCCTCCCGGCCACGGCCTCCTTTGCCTTATAAGGCGCATCAACTTCCCCGCCCACGTTTTGGGGAAGAAAAAGTGCGTCTTATAAGGGGGTATTTATTTATTTATTTATTTATTGGTGCTTCAGCCCCCCAATTGTCTGAGGGATAGCAACCCAGCCCCCGGCTCAAAAAGGTTGCCTACCCCTGGGCTAGGGTTTCTGGGAGTTGAGGTCCAGAACATGTGGAGAACCAAAGATTCTTCATTCCTGCTACAGAGTTTCAGTATGCTTTGCATTACCTGCAGAGATGGAGAATGAGTATCTTCATTTTGCAATACCTCCTTCAGAACAACAGCCTTTTGCTATGATGTGAACCTGCGTATATAGTCTCAACATAAAAAATATTATCTCTCTCTCTCTTTTCTGTGTACATGGTAGCTAGGAAGTACAAATGTTGCCCTAATGTTAGTTTTGTGGAAGAAATTGAGACTTAAAAGCTGAAATTATTGATTGGCTCCCTTCTGCCTCTTCTCTTCCCTTTCTGTTAAAAGATGAGAACCACTTCAAAAGCTATGATGAGTTGGTGCCAGACGCCACACAGTTATTGTTAGAGGAATCTGAAATATAATTGAAAACAAACGTTTGTTCAGCTGAACCAATCAGTCATGATCTTGCTTTCAGCTGCCCCCTTTCCCCTTCTTGCAAGAGATATTTTCTGAAATTGTCTTCACCCAGATTTCATAAATACTCATCATTATGATAGATGAAATATTTACAAATTCCTTAACATCTAGTAATCATTTGCAGAATTAGAAATCTGATATTTTAAAAAAATGTTAAAAGACACACATGCATGCTCTCTCTTTTTCTTTCTTTAAGAGCTATTCACAGATATTGTGTGTGGTAGCAGAACATAATATTGAAGCTGTTGGAATTTGAGCTCTTAGATGTGGGGTAGATGTCAGAGCTATCTTTAATTGGCCACCATGTGTTAGGCCAGTCTTCTGATGGTAATTTCCAAGGAGGCTTACAGAATTGAAAAGCATATTAAAACAAGAATATTAAAAGCATAGGACACAGAGTTATTTGATACATTTACGGTATATCCTCTCTTTTTTCTAGCGGGCTGTTTGAGACATCTCTTCTTTTTCACTTCATCCTTACAACAACCCTGTGAAGTGGATCAGTGTGGGGTGGAAAATTGTTGTTTTTATGGTCACTCACTACATTGCTAAATGGAGACTTGAACCTGAATAGTTCAAGCCCCAGTCCAGTCTACTACTCACTGCACCTCACTGACATTCTAAAATAGCATAATAAATAAACATTTTCACTAGACCCTATAATAATATAATTGGATAGTGAACATTTTGAAAAACCTGGGTAAATGAAAAGGCAAGTTTTCCTGGGGAGAAATTTCCAAACATGGTCCCACAGACACAATTTCCTTGCTCCCTTGCTCTTCAGCATCAATTAACTGGACCAATAGTAGCTTGAACTGATTTAAATCAAGGGAGTTTTACATCAGTAATTTAAATCAGCTTGGGGGAAATAGAATAAGGCACATCATTGTGGTAAATCTAGCAGAATTCTGCCTTTCATCAGCTACACTGTTCCAGAGAGTTTCCCAGCCCTCCAGAGTAGATTTTGAGAGGATTTGAAGAGCTATGCAAGCAACCGCTCCTGGTTCTTCTGATGAATGACACCATTGCATCTATCCCATTGATTTAAACAAGTTTAGAAACAAGGGTGCAAACCTGAGCAATTAAACCATGTTAATTGCAGTTGAATAATGCAACATTTCCATTTCCGCTCTTACTACATATATTGCATACTTTCCTCTTTTTTAACCTATAGAAGGAATGACAAAATATTATTTTGCTGCATCTGTCTTGCAACCAACAGCATGACAGTTTGTAAGGTTAAGTATGTAAGAACCTATAGAACAGAGAGCTTTTTATTATTTCTAGGTTACTCTCTTCTGCTGTGGTCTGCATTGGACAGCCCCTGCTTTTTACAAAATTAAAGCAATAGGGAAAATTAAATACCCATGACTAATAGTTTGGAGCAGTGTCTAATGAGATCCAGCATGGTGTAGTGGGTTGAGTGGGTTGGACCGCAGCTCTCGAGACCAGGTTTCAAATTCCCATTCAGCTATGGAAATACTGGGTGATCTCAGCCTCAGAGGAAGGCAAAGGCAAAACCCTCTCTGGACAAATCTTGCCAAGAAAACCCTGTGTTAGGTTTCACCTTAGGGTTGCCATCAGTCAGGAATGACTTGAAGGCACACAACAACAACAACAACAACAACAACAACAACAACAACAACAAAAATAAACGTCTAGTTGTTCAGATCAGACCAGTTAATTTTCAAGTGAAAAAAATGTCCATATGATTGATAGCCAGAATATAACTATTCATTTTTGAGAAATCATCAAATTGGTTTTCTGTGTACATAGAAAGGGCTCATAACTCATTGTATCCTGTAGAAATGATTCCATGCTAAAGGCTGTGGTACTAATTCATTTATTTGATAGTCACCTTGTTCTTTAAGAGAAATTGGGTGGATACATTTTTAAAACATGTTTTAAACTTTAAAACATACAATCTTTATATTGTTGACATCGTCATCTTCATCATTGTCATCATAACACTTTATATTATTACTGTTACTACTGCTATTACATTTAATTTCAATTAATTGTAAATTGTTTTTAATTGTGTTTTGTATTTTAATGTGCTGTACCCCACCTCAAACCTTGAGGAGAGGCGGGGAAGAAATAAATTTTCCCCCTCCTCCTCACCTTTTCCCCCAGTTCAGGATTTGGGACAGCTTATAAAAGTTAAAACATATTCAAGTAAAAATTCACACCATAGAAAAGTTAAGTGTAATTAAACTACCAGTAAAATTAAAGCCAATTTAAAATACGATCATTAAAAAGAAAACAACAAATAGACAATTTAAGCAGGGTCCTTTCTCCTGAGCAATAAATCTTCAAAGCCCTGCCAGAACAAAAGAGGTGTTCACCCACCTACAGAGGAATAGTAAGGAGGGTACCAGTCTAACCTCTTTAGGAAGATAGTTCCAGAGTTTTGGAGAAACCACCAAGAAAACCGTTTTCTATGTTCTACCAGATGTATCTCAGGGAGGTGAGACAGAAAGAAGGGCCTCCCTAGAAGATCTCAAAACACAGGCAGGCTCATGTTGGAGAGTACGGTTCGGTTCTTCAAACAACCTAGACCTGAGCTGAATATGGCTTTATAGGCTGAAACCAGTACCTTCAGTTGTGCCCAGAAATGGACTGGCAGCAGTTGGTGCTACTGTAACAAGGAAGTTGTCTGCTCCCTATAGCCATGTGCCACTGGTAGAATGTTCTTTATCATTTCTACTTAGTGCTTTTCAGCTTCATTCAAGAGTCAGGCAGTATATAATACATGACATAGGGCCTAAGCAGATGGGCAGGATAGCAGGAGCCAAGCCTATGCTGTCCTGTCCTGAGTTCTGACCTGGGTCAGTCCCCGGGCTGACGCAGTTACATGTGCACCCACTGCTGTGTCATGGACCCACTAATGGAACATGCTCTGTACTTGTTTCTGCCATTGTGCCTGCTCAGAAGAGTCATGTTATGGCCTCATGTGGCCAAGCACCCAATCTGACATCACAGGCTGTGACAAGGGTCTTCTGAGAGGATACAACGGTAGGCAGGTATGGGGGTGCATGGGAACACAGGATCTATGGCTATCATTGCAGGATTTCAAGGAAACTGGATCCTTATGTCCTGGGCTAAGGACCCTCTGGGCTGGAATCAGTCTGGAACCACCGGATAGGCATCTGGACAAGCTGATTCCGCCCCAGAGCTAATGTGTCATCCATACAGGATAATGCGAGACTAGGGGAAATGGCAGTGAAATTCAGTGAATATATATGAATCAAACCTGCATCTTTTGGCAAATTAATGGTAATTTCTATAAAGGTGTCTACATCAGTTTTCAGTTGAATAAAATTAATTTATCTGTTTGCATTGTTCTGATGTCAGAATGTTGAAAAATAGTAGGAGGAGCCAGTTTGGAAGTCTTGTTTTCTTTTTTCTTTATTCGTAGTTTAGGACTATATCAGAACTTTGAATGCCTTTGAACTAGCCTTCCAAAAGATATGTGGAATGAACTTGACTCTGCGAGGGTCTGAAGGGCCCTACATTGTGTTTAAAGCATTTTTAACACATAGGTTTGACAATGAATAAATAGTGCACATACATAGGTTCAAGCAGATAACAGATAAGAATGTTAAACAAAATGTTTCCAAATTAAGAGTTTTGGATCTAATGCAGGGGTAGGCAACCTTTCCCCTTTAAGGGCCGAGGGACTTCAGCTCCCAGAATCCCAGGAGCTATTGGCCAACATGGGACTATTGGCCAACATGACTGAGGCTTCTGGGAGCTGAAGTCCCTCGGCCCTTAAAGGGGAAAGGTTGCCTACCCTTGATCTAATGTCTTGGTTGTTGTGGAAGAGGGATTTCTTGGTGACTGCTCCCAGTTTAGGAACTCCAAGAGGAAACTTAGGGAGGCTCAGTTGAGTCCTTCCATATTGTCCTTTGGTATGTAGGAAAATAATTTTAAAAAATCAGAATGGCTTTTGAGGAACCAATTGCTCATAAGAAAAAGGCTTTTAATAGTGTGTGCTGTACTGTTTTTAAGGGATATCCCATAGCGTGATATGAAGCGGTATATAAATAAGCTGCTTTGCTTTTTTTGCTTTATGTTTTAATTTGCTGTTAATTCCAGTGATAGTTTAATGATATTTTAGTCAAGTCTTTGTTTGCTTTCATCTACCTGTGTTTTTATTTATATTAATTTTTGTAAGCCACTTTGTATGCCAGTTTTTGATGAAAAGACAGTAGGTTGATGATGTTGATTATTTCTGTATGCGTACATGTACTGACTCTTATCTGAGGAGCTGGTTTCAAAATAATCTCACTAGAGAAGTCTTTCTTAACACATTGACTGACTGAATTTTTGGCAACTTGTCATGTTTATGAAAACGGTATAGGGTTGCTGTCATGCTGCTACGAATGCAAATTGGATGTGGCCCTCCAGTCATTCATTGTTGCCATTAGCTATCCAGCTTTCTTTCCTTTCTTGCTCTTTGTTGTTATTATAATAGGCACACATGATTGTTTTGAGCAAAGAGAGAAGCCATTGTCCATGTTTGGAGCTAAATCCTGTAAATCACATATAAATACAAAGTATACTTTCTGGGTTTAAGCCCTATTATTTTTTTGACCCTGTGCTGCATATGTGTGTTTGGCTAGCTGATCTGACGTAATCTCTCCTTCCACGTCTCCAGATGTTTAACAGATCATGGTTTTTTTCAGAGGGATGGAAAAGGTTTGCACTGTATTTATACTATGAAGATCTGCAAAAAGGCCCAAGTGATGAAGCTGGGGGAAATGTGTGCTGAGTGGTGTGTGTGTGTATATTAGAAGGTACTGGTTTCTCTGAGGTGATCTAGCCATCTCAGGCAGCAATAGTTTGGTATTGTGAAAAGGCAGAAAAATAATTATCTAATTGATTAAAGATGAATTTTTACTGCCCAGCTCAAGTGGGGAGTGCTCTGCCTCAGGCGTCAACATAACTTGGCTGACTTTAGGTATTCCTCAGGTTGAGTACCGTGACTTGGGTCTTGTACTTGAGGCAACACAATGTCTTTGGCTGACCCTAGCTTGGGCCTTGAATAGCAGGTATTTTAAAAGTTTTCATAACACAAATGCCCAAAATAAGTTTGTCCCACTGACTCTTGTTAAACCAAAGAAGCACGCAGGACCTGTATCAAGTGCAAGTCCTCGTCAAGTGTGAGTTTGGGAGATGTCATGAGTATTGGATGCACATTCATGCCTTCATCTCTTGGAATTTATGAATTATTATGAAGAGCATTATAAATAAATTGCTGCTCTAAGGAGCTCTCAGTATGCTGAAGACAGTATGTGTGGTATATGTGCGTCTGCATCTGTATACTCAAGATAATTGGGGCAAAAACCATAGCTTGGAGAGTGTATTTAAGTCATTTAAGTCATTGACAGAAGGCTGGTGTTTGAAATGACCTCTTGACTGTATAAGGAAGGTAAGATGGACTAATCTTTGGAAAACAAGGAGGGGGAAATGCTTGTGGTTTGAAGACTTCCCTGCTGAGATACAAATGGAAACAAGATTTAGAAACTGAAGTGGATGAAGCTAATGCTAAAATGAAATCTAGGAGGTCTTAGTTGTTTTTCCTTCCTTGCTACAAGGCTCCTTGGAGATCAGAGAGGAAGTGCTTCAGCTGGAGAGTGATGGCTGCTTTCAACAAAGGGGAGGATGATGTGAGGTGTGTATGCATGTTTGCACACATATGTACACATGGAGGGTATTTCAGAGACTATACTTAACTAAATGTTAAGCAGGGAAACTTTCAAAATGTGTTGATCTTTCTGAATAGTTGTGGTTTGAGTTGTGGTCAGGAAGTCTTTGCCATGCACTTACTAGATGTCCTTAGGTATCGCTTTAGCTGTTGCCCTCTCATTGTAGTGCAGGAGGATTTATGCTAGCCTACCTTACAAGGTTATTGGGAGTATTGAGGAGAATAAATGCATGGTGATTTGAAAATTCTACCACACTATATAAAAGCTGACTGGTCTTAAGTGAATCCATATCTATCTATGATCTATTTTTAGAGAAAACAGGTAAACATTCTCATTATGACCTGCTGGTGCCCTTTTAAAGAGCTGTTTTCACCAGCCAGATGTTGGAGGTTCTGTGTGTCTTGACGTATTGTGCATATCTGATGCTTTTTTCTCTTTAATAACCTTATTAACATCTTCTCATGCAGGTAGATACCAATATGTTGTTATGGAACTCTGTTTTTATGATTGCAAAATAAATTCTTCAGTGATCACTTTAAAATAGAAAATACCCTAAGTGTGTTGTGACTTGTTGGGTTTTTCTGGGCCAATGAATGAGCATTTCAGGACTTGTTTCTTCATGTGGCAAAATTAAAAAGAGATACATCATTGGTTTCTGCAGCCTTTTGCACTTTCAGCTATTAATTTATTTGGCAGTGTAATGACATCACAGTATTGTGTGGAGGCAGATAATTTTACCAACAGGATTTCCCATAAAAGTGGGCAGAGGTCCTTATGTCATGGTCTGTAAACTAGAGTCAGCATTCACTTGAGTGGTGGTATAGAAATCTTTAAGGGTGGAGGCTGACACTGAAGTAAAAGTTGGATCATGAATTGGATGAATGTTTTGTGAGGGTTGATTTAAATTGTAAATATGTAAGTGCCTATAATTTTATAGTACCTAGTAATAAAGCTGGAAAAGTGTTCTTTGTTTCACACCAAACTCCGCTAGTGGGGATAGAGTGTTTTTTAAAAAAAACATGTCTAGAGACATAGAACAAAGCCTTTAATGTACTGATTGCGTATTAATGAACAGCCAAGCAGAGATGATGGTTGCCAAGAACCAACAAGTGGGAGAGCCAACAATATCAGTGCTGTGAACTTTGTACTCTGCAAAGTGTGAAGTGATGTTGGTGAAAGGAGGTTATTGCACAAGAGGAATGACACTGCCCTCTTTGATGCCTCAGCTTCTCATCTATTGAGCAAAAAGCTGAGAAAATCAACCAGGTCTTTCCCTTCCCCTTCCCATTCCAGCTGCAATACATTGTATATCTGTGATTTAAACCTGTGTGAAGATCCTGCCAGTTCTTCCGTTGGGCATAGCAAGCCATAGTATCTCTTTAAAGTGCTCAGGACTATGGTTCATACTTCATTGGTACATCTGGTTTGGATCACCTTGAAGTATTTATTATTATTATTATGCAGTTATAATATGCAGACAGGATTCTTTACTGTCTTTAGAGGCTTGTCTAGAAATATCAGGTAGACTACAATCAGTCTGAAATATTTACAAAATGGCTTAATGTAAATCCATTTACGTAATATAACTGCAGTGTCTGTTACCCAATATGGACATAATTTTTCCCTAATATATGAACTTCAGTTTCTCAGCTCTGCATTAGAATACTTAACAAATGTTCTTCTTGAATCCTCAAGGAATAGTGATTTTTTTTTTTAAAAAATAATTCTTTTTAAATTTTAGGTTAAGGTTGATTTGTTTTTCATTTCCCACTGAGACTTTTTTTAGGGGTCTTTACTTTCCCTCTACATGACAAATAGAGTGTGTTGTAAATATATCTGTGTGCTTTGGATAGGATTTTAGGGTTAAGATTTATTTGCGGCTAGTATCTTTTTGTCAGAGACCTAGAATTTAGTTTTTTGTTCGCTATGAGAGGTGTGAAGTTTCTAACAGTTGAAGTGCATACCTGTTAGTAATACAATATATCAATCCATATATTGGAGATAATAGTTTAAAAAAGACAACAGCATGACAGATTCAATGTCAGTTGTAAGTAGAAGTTTAGTAAAGAAACTTGTGACAATTTTTTGAGCAAAGTGTTCACCTTACAACTGGCTTTGTCCTAATGATGGGGAAAAAAGTGAATCTATGAGATACATAGATGGAAGGTTTTCCAGTTTCCCTTAATCTTAATGCACTGTGTGGTTATTCCCACAAAATAATGGCATGTTGGAGTCTGAATAACCTTTTATGTTGGAGATACATGGAATATTTCAGTGCAGTTTGTGATGGAGAGGGACAGGTTCTTGATTCCTTCATTCATTCATGTCCCGCAATGCCTTCTTTTCTGACTTTATCAGCATCCCATAGAACACACAACAGTCTAATAAGGGTTTTGACTCCAAAGCTACTACATGTAGGAAAACAGAGGAATTTTTTTTGCTAGTTGAGTAAGTGTAGTAGAGGTGAATAGAAAATGAAATAACAGTTTCAGAAAAAAGGAAAATATGTTTGAATTCTCACACGATGCACTGGTGCGTGCTTGAGCAATCAGCCAATAGAGACCTGCAGCCAGTAACTTTCCCAGAAACGTGCCTCTACAGGTCCTGTGTTTTATCACATTCATGCTTTCCTTTTTTGAAGATGCACTCTTAAAACAGCTCCAGTGTGAACATCTGAAAATGTAAACATGTGAAATGTCCTGGAGAGGGGAGTGAAAAATAATTGCTTAAATTGTCAAAAGATCAGCGCTAGAACAATATCGTAAGACAGGGCTGGGCAAAATGCAGTTTGGCAGCATCTGAAGGGCCACATTTTGTCCAGTGCTTTCCCAGTGTCATTATAGTATGTGTTTTGGAATGGACACAACTGTTAAGACATTAGAAAGTTGAACAGACAAGGCTATTAGGAATACAGTCATAATGCAAGCGGGGAGAATTTCCTTCATCCAGTAGCCTTTTGGCTCAGCAAGAGAGCTGTACATCTGCCTGTTCTTACATTCTCTGTGTTGCCACACTTCTCCAGCAGTTTCAGGTCCAGCCCTCCCCACCACCTCTGCCCTTGGGGCCAGCCTGCTGTTGCTGTTGTGGCTGCACCAGCTATAAATTAGACTGCTGTTGTGTTCTCAAGCCTATCTAGCTGAAGTAGGGTAATTGCTCTGGACAGCTTTACAGTAGGGAGGTGTGAAGGGCCTGCTGTCTCTCTGAGCTGGGAGGAAGCGAGAAAGGGGGAGGCCAAGGGAGGAGGCAGTGTGATGATGGATTCCCAAATGTCCCACAGTTGAGATACAGGTACTGGACTGAGATAACTAATTGGAATTAGAAACCTGTTTGGACTTGCCCTGTGACAGAATGAATTAAGGAAAGGAGTGGTGGTTGAGGAGGGTCACCTTAGGTTTTGAAAGACACTGAAATTATTCTGCAGTTTGCTGTAGCCGGCCAGCTGTGTCCCAGCTAGAAATTGTACAATACACATCTTGTGCCGGGTCCTCTAGATGTACAGTGGAGGGAAGAAAAGATCTACAGGTAACACATTTCCCAGAAGGATATAAGACACCTGGAATAATTTCTGTGGCCAGTATAAGAACATACGGTACTTTTGTTCCTAGATCATTGTTGGCTAGAGATGCAAAAATTCTGGAAGGTTTGAAATGGGAAGCATTTTTTGTGGGTTTTGATTTTATTGCCCCACAGAGAACAATAGACATTTTGAAGAAAATTGAAATATGCAATACTTATTCTTCCATATCTGCAATACGTATTCTTCCATAAAACGTAAATTTATTTCACTGCTTCAGTAATATAAAAATGCTTTTCAACTTTGCTCACATTTGTAATAACACCATTTGGCAATTAGCATATCTATGAAATACAAAAAGAAAAGCTTTAATTAAGAAGCTTTATAGATTATAGCAAAGCCTTTGCTTGCATAAATGATGAAAAATGGATGACTTAAAGAAATGGTGGCTAAAGTGGGGGGGTCATCTTATACGCTGGATATAAGGATAATGAGAATAGAGGTGCTAAAACTATATTTTGACTGGAAAAATGGGGGGGTCGTCTTATACGTGGGTCGTCTTATACGCCGGAAAATACGGTAAGTAAATAAATAAATAAATAATAATAATAATACGATTTATTTCTATACCGCCCCTCTGGCGAACCAATCGAGGCGGTGAACAACAGCAATTTATAACAAATGAAGCAATATATTACAATACATTAAACAATATCAACAACAGTATATAAACAAATTAAACAAGTTAACCGATATACATTACAGGATTATAGCAACAAAATCAAACAAAATCAATAACAATAAAATCAATGACAATAATAAAAATATACAATTATAAAATGCATAATGGGGCCCAGTAATAGCAGTAATAAAATATACAATGTAAAATACATAATAGGGCCCAGACAGTCCCGTAATAAGCGCCGCGCCTCCGAAGCCGGGTGGAAAGATGTTGGACCTATGCAGGGCGGATAGCAAGTCTCTCCCCTGCGCCGGCTGCGGAGAAGGAAGGCTCAAAGGGGGCCTTAAATAGGGCCCAAATGGTCCCGCCTCTCTCCTCCGCGCTGCGCCGTGCCTCCGGAGCCGGGTGGAAGGGTGTTGGCCCTGTGCACGGCGGATGGCAAGTCTCTCCCCCGCCTCCCTCGCTCGCCACAGGTGTGCCCACGGAGCCCGGTGGAAAGAGGGCTGGAGCTGCAGGGTCCTCCCAGCAGCTCAGGCACTGCTGCTGCCGCGTTTAGCGAGGGGAGATGGTCCGGGCGGGGTTCTTAAATCTGCCTCCCTCGCTCGCCACAGGTGTGCCCACGGAGCCCGGTGGAAAGAGGGCTGGAGCTGCAGGGTCCTCCCAGCAGCTCAGGCACCGCCGCTGCCGCGTTTAGCGAGGGGAGATGGTCCGGGCGGGGTTCTTAAATCCGCCTCCCTCGCTCGCCACAGGTGTGCCCACGGAGCCCGGTGGAAAGAGGGCTGGAGCTGCAGGGTCCTCCCAGCAGCTCAGGCACTGCCGCTGCCGCGTTTAGCGAGGGGAGATGGTCCGGGCGGGGTTCTTAAATCCGCCTCCCTCGCTCGCCACAGGTGTGCCCACGGAGCCCGGTGGAAAGAGGGCTGGAGCTGCAGGGTCCTCCCAGCAGCTCAGGCACCGCCGCTGCCGCGTTTAACTAAATAAAATTAGTTTTTAACAAGCAAAATGCAACTATTTGTTTTTTCTGAAGAGAGAGCTGTAAAGTACTGCAGCTTGTCTACTTTACAGTACCTAAGTATTGGTATCTTAGGTCCAAAACACATTGCAGAAATAATCCAGTTTGAGACTGCTTTAACTGCCCTGGCTCAATGCTAGGGAACTCTGGGAACTGTAGTTTTAATGAGACATTTAGCCTTCTCTCTCAAAGAGTTCTGGTGCCACAATAAACTACAGTTCCCAGGATTCCCTAGCACTGAGCCAGGCCAGTTAAAGTGGTGTCAAACTGGATTATTTCTGCAGTGTGTTTTGGACCTTAGTTTTTACCGTATGAAGGAAGGGAGTGAAACCACAGACTTTGTAATAAAATGAAGTGTATTATTTGGATGGAATTAATATCATAAAGTCAGAGAAACTGGCCTAGCAGCATATTTAGATATGAGGTTTAACACAGTGTTGAAAATATTGAGAGTTTGGAGTCTAGCAGTGACAACCTCTAAGTGAGGTGGAAGTGTTGCGATGCCAAGGTGGTAGGTACATGCTGGGGCTGTTGATGGGAGAGCAGTCTGTACCATGCATGTTTTTGGTGTGTGTTTGTGGGTGTTTAAGATATTCACAGTTTCCCCACTTTTTCAGGAACCTTGCACCCCAACCCCTGTGAAAGTTGAGGGCTTGTCTGTGTTGCCAAATAGAAACGTTCCTGTGTAGCTTGATGTTCTTATCTCTGATGTTCATGGTACCTAATATGAGAGTTGTTTTGCATGTAATGTTTGTTAACCAAGTTACTATTGTGTGTGTTCGCTTAATGAGTTGGTTATATCAGTTTTGTCACTTGAAGCACTTGCATTTTCCTTGTGGATATTAATTTGAGAAGGTTTTGATATTAAAGTGGTCTCTTTGCTTTGGCTTGATAGTATAGCTCTCTAGAGAACTATTAAAATGAGCCTTGCACTTGGACAGTATATGGTATTTGGAGGAAAATTTTGTTAGTAATTCTACATGTGGTACAGTTCTGGACTATACTACTTCAAATCTGGGGAGGGGCCTGCATTTTCTAAATTTTTCTCTTAGGTTAAAAAATCCCTGCTGCAATTTTTGAATAGCACATCAGAGTTCCCCCAATGTGATTTTAACATGAGCAAAGATCCACAAATGTGGGTTTGGCTTAGTATTCAGCTGTTGTTTCTAGTTGCCATCAGTTCTTTTCCCTGCAACATCAGACAAGAAGAACTGGGTTAGAAGCACATCTCCTCTTACTTGTACTGAATGCAGAAAGGGAACCAAATTGTGAGGTTGTGAAGTCAAAGGCTTTCATGGTCAGCATCCATAGTTTTTTGTGGGTTTTTCGGGCTGTGTGGCCATGTTCTAGAAGAGTTTCTTTCTGACGTTTCGCCAGCATCAGTGGCTGGCATCTTTGTGAGGTTCTCTCTTGATTGTTAGAAAGGGAGCTTGCAGTTTATTGCATGCTTCAAAAATGCAATGAGAATGAGATCTCCAGAATGCTAGTGTCATGCTTTCCAGTTGGCTGGGTTTACTCACCTTGGCAAACTGACAGGTGGATTTATGGATACCTCTATGTGAGATCTTTCAGAAACACAGTGCTTCAACTAAAGTATGAAACAGGGTAGTCTAAAACTCTGCTCCTTGAATGGATGGGCTCTTACTATCTATGTTCATAGCTCAATAATTAATCAAATCTGTTTTTACAGTATTTCATTATAAAGTTCATTAATAGTAGTTCTATGTGAGTAAAAGTATGTGGGAAAGAATGGCCATTAAAATTTGAAGTGTCATGGATAAGAGTCAGTTGTTGATCTCAAAAAGGGGCTCAAACATTTTTCAGGCAACTAGAACACTGTATTGGCAATGCACCAAAGTCTTTTGAGTGGCACAGAATTCTTACTTCATCCATGAAGACTATGATGTGTGGATAGTTTGGGAGCTAGCTTTTTCTGCCTACATTACATTTTAGATTTGATCTCAACGTTTAAAAGTTGGCATTGTAGGTATAGTTGTGTTGCACAGTTGTAACTGATGTGAACATTTTATTTTTCTCTTTCCCATTCCGCAGACTGGTTTCAAATAGTCCAAGTGGCTTAAACAGTCCAACATCCATCACATATACGCTAGTTCATCTTTACCTGGTATTTCTGATAATTACCTTATGTCATAGTTTTACTTGTGTATTACCTAATCCAGAATGAGATGTGTTACAAGTGCTGCTTGCGACCTCTGAAGTTTTATATGGTTCAAATCCAGGCTGTCTGAAAGACCTTATTCTCCCATATGAATCTGCCTGAACCTTGAGATCTTTGGGAAAAGTCCTTCACTTGCTCCTACTACATGCTCAGTCAGTATATGGGGTGGGCCTTCTCCATGTCTGCCCCCAGTCTCTGGAACATCTTCCCTAAGAGTTGGCTACACTTGGCCTTTGTTTAACACAGGGGGCAGCAAGGTTTACGTACCTGGGGCTGGTCGCTGGTCCCCAGGTCTTCCTCCTGGTGGGGGGGGAATGGCGGCACGTGCACTCATGCGCATGCGCACAGCCCCCACCGCCGCGCCACCAACCTCTGCCGCGCGCATTGTGGCCGCCATTTTGTTTGCCAAAATGGCAGCTGGAACTCGTTTGCGCATGCGCAGTACTAGCCATTTCCAAAATGGCGGCCGCAGCTCGTTCGGCGGTGGTGTGGCGGCAGCGCGCACAGCGGGGGTCGGTCGGCGGGGGTCGGCGGGCCGGGTGCGGGCCGTAGGTTGCCGACCTCTGCTTTAAATCACTCTTTATTCTGATGGGCCTTGAAAATGGCTTTGGTGAAGGACTCAGTTTCTTTGGCCATAGGATGGGGGACTCTACCACACAAGTATGTTTCCACTTCCTTATACTCAAACCCTTGCAGCATTTAAAAGTGATTTGCTAAAGAATTTTGGCTGCAAACTACTCTGATCACAGCTGATTGTGTAGGGCAGCTTTCTTGGTTCCCAGAGGGACTTGGGGGGCTGCAAAAATGGGACTGGAACAGCTGAACACCTGGTGTATAAAGAAAAGTAGTGTAGCGTGCTGTTTTTATTTATTGCTTTTTGAATTGATATGTTTTAGCTTGTTTTGAAGACTTCAACAACAATAACATTTTAGAGTGGTTTTTTTGTGTGTGTTTTTAAATTCTTGTTAAGCCATCTTGAGTCTGAGTTCTAGGGAAAATGCAGAATGTAAATGAATACAACTGCTGCTACCACAAAGGACTCTAAAACAGATGCAAACTAAAATGCCAAAATTATCTTCCCACACAGTATGAAAATCCTGTGCCATGGCTATTTTCTATGAAATCTAGGGCTCTAACATCCTGCTGATTTTTATTTTAAATTTCCCAGTCCTGATCAGATATCAGAGAACAGCTGCAGTGACAAATGATCTGTTAACTAATTTATTCTTGTGATATATACACCCACACACAGGTGTCTGCCTCCCTCAAGGTATAGCTAGGTATCTATATTGCTATATATCAGGCTTGAAGTTTTCATAATAAATGGATGACTCACTATCGAAAGGGTTGGGAACTGGGGGAAGCCCTTGCATTCCATTTAAAGTTTTCAGGTGATATTTTACTCCTTGCTTTAAGTTGATTTATCTATAAAGCTAATGCGTTGCCAACTTTTTTAGCACTACTTTGAAAACATTGTATGGCTTCAGTTCCCCCCCCTCCTGCCCCAACCATTTACAAATTAGTTTGGGTTGAAATTAATTATTTACAAAATTGATAGCTGGTGAAGATTGTAATTTTAGAAAACTTAAATATTTCAGGGCTGCAAGTTTGCCTGTGTTATGCTAATATATAGTTCTGTTAACTAGATTTCCATTTCTTTCTTTTTTTTCTTTCTTTTGGTGGCTTACACGGCTAATTTATGTTGTCTGAGTTGATCATACAAAGACAATGCTCCCTAAAAAAAAAAAAAAAAAAAGCAACCACTGAGGGAGCAGTCATTCAGCAAAATGATTGATTAAGATATGTGTCAAAGATCATGTGATAATGAGGATTTCATTTTGTCAAACCACTGTTCAGAATGCTAGAGGCAAGTTGTTTGCAGTCCGTCTGAGCAAATATTTTTTATAAAATGGGTGTTAATGATATATTAAAGCACATAGAAGGATCAGTGTTTCTACTTAGAATGAAGTACACCAGCGGTGGTAAAGATGTATGACAGAAATTAAAATTACAGCACACATTGAGATGCTTCTCCAGTGTAACACTAGCTTTCCATGAAGCTTTCTATTTGTAGCATTTTTATTCATGCTCTTCTGAAGGGGATGTGGGGATGGAAGCAAATGACATTACTAAGATTCTTTCAGTTACCAGTTTTCAGAATCCATTAAATTACTTGGGGCTTTATTAGAAATAAAAACCCTACTGTGACTGGGACTAAATGATTATTGTCCATTGATTACTTAGAAGGAGACAAGGCATACAGTTGTAGAAATTGGACACCTGCAGTTAAAAAAGACAATTGTTCAAACAAATGGAAAATTAGCAAAACTGTCTGACCCTAAAACTTCTGTTTATAATTTCACCATGCATGTTAAAAAAAAGGGGGGAGAACCCAAATCAAAATAGTATTGTTTTGTGATATCCAAATGCAAGCCTTCTTTTGTGGAATACTCTAATACAGGGGTAGGCAACCTAAGGCCCGGGGGCCGGATGCGGCCCCCCGAGGCCTTTAGACCGGCCCCAGGCTGGTCCTGCTGCCGCCACCGCCGCTGCCCACCATGATGATATTGATTATTGTTGTTATTACTTGTTCTTGGGGTTTTCTTGGCAAAATCTCCACAGGGGTTTTGCCATGGTTTTTCTGGGGCTGAGAGAGTGTGCATGGATATTTTTTTAATTTTTTAATTTCTTAAAAAAATATATTTTTATTTATTTATTTATTTATTTATTTATTTATTTTTGGTGCTTCGGCCCCCCAATTGTCTGAGGGACAGCAACCCGGCCCCCAGCTCAAAAAGGTTGCCTACCCCTGCTCTAATATCACATTGTTTAACAACCACAGCATGAATTTAATTGTGGGTGATCATCTTGCATCACATGTGTTAATTTAGTTCCCACTTCTTTTTTCCAGTCTGGGACTTGAGGTGGCTTACAAAAGTTAAAATAGATAATTTTCATCATACAAAAATTCAAAACAGAATTACATTATCAATAGAATTAGAAGAAGTTAAAAGCATGACCATTAAAAAGAAGGAAGAAAATAAAAGAAAGAAGAAACTGTAATGCAGAACAGGATATTACAAGTGATTTAGTAAATTTATGATACTCCCAGGCTGCAAGAAGGTCTCTGTGGTCTAGAGCAGTGGTCCCCAACCTCCGGTCCGCGGCCCGGTACCAGTCCGCAGAACAAATGGTACCGGGCCACTCTGCTACTGCATCTTCTGTGCAGCGGCAGCCGAGAGGAAGAGGAGGAGGAGGAGGAGGAGGTGGCGAGGAGGAGGCAGAGGCAGAGGCAGCCTCGGAAGCGTGTCTCCCACGCCCGCTTCCTCTGGCCGCCTCCGAGTGCCAGCCTGGGCGCTTTAGCTGGAGAGGGAGGGAGGAGGCCAAGGCAGGGCCCCCGACAGCCAATCCCCGCCAATAGGAGGAAGACAACCCTTAGGCCCGCCCCTCTAGCTCACTCCCTTCTTCCCTCTCTTTCGCCCCCTCTTTCCCCTTCCCTTCCTCTCTTTCCCTCCTTTCCCCCTCTTTCGCCTTCTCTCCTTTCTTCCCTCTCTTTCCCCCTCTCTCCCTCCTTTCCCCCTCTTTCTCTCCTTGTCTTCATCTCTTTCTCTCCTTCCTTTCCTCTTCCCTTCCTCCTTTCTCTCTATTTCTCTCTTTCCTTCCTTCCCTCTCTTTCGCCTCCTCTCTCCCTTATTTTTCGCTCTTTCTCTTCTGCCCCCTCTTCTCCTTTCCTCTCTCCCTCCTTCCCCCTCCTCTCCTTTCCCCCTCTTTCTCTCCTTCCTTCCTTGGCCTCCTCTGAAGCAGCTACCGCGGTCCCTTCTTCCTCCTCCTCGCCTTTTATTCCTTTTCCCACTGCTTCCTCCCCAGGCGGCAGGTGTGTGCCAGTCTCCTGGGCAGAGAAAGAGGGATGCTTGGCTTGGCTTCCAAGGGGAGGATGCCGAGAGCGAGGAAGAAGAGAGATCCAGGGCACCACTTCTGGGAAAGTTACACACACACACACACACACAAACACACACACAGAAAAGAAAGAGCTGCTCCCCGGCAGCCAGAAAGAGGCACCTGTGACAGGGAGCAGAAGGGGGTTTGTTTAGATGGCCTTTGAGGGTCTCTTTTTTTCCCTCCCTCCCCTCTGGTGCCTCTTTCTCTGGGGGTGACCAGACCTCCTCACCACAAAGATGTAGGACGTTCGAGAAACAAATCGAGGACTTTATATATATACACACACACACTATATATATATATATATATATATATATATATATATATACACGTATATATATACACAAGCGAAACGCACTCGTGCTTCTGAGTCCTGCTCGAAATGGAGGACATTTGGGAATCCCTCCTGGGCAGAAGGGTGGCATGGAGGGCCTGTCCGGGAAAAGGAGGATGCCTGGTGTGTGTGCCCCCCCCTCCAACCCTAGACTTTTTAACCCGACCAGGGGACGATGGGCAGGGGAGTGTTGGCCCGCAGCAGCACCCGCTGGTCACTGATTTAAAGTGGCCGCGGCCAAGCTGCTGATCTTTAGCAAGCAGCCGGCGCTGCAGCTGCTTTATATCAGTGACCAGAACAAATTTAAGGGTTTTCATTGATTTAGCGTTCTAGTCACTAGAATCCAGAGAGTTAAAATGTTAAATTAAGTTAATTTTGTTGTAACTGTATTTTATTTTGATGCCATGTTTAAGTACAATTAAATTAAAATTGTTTATATTTGAGATTGTGTTGATTTAATAATCAACGTGAAGCCGCAACACCCCCCCCCCAGTGGGCCGCGGAAAAATTATCAAACGTTGACTGGTCCACAGCAATAAAAAGGTTGGGGACCACTGGTCTAGAGGATATGACATACCACATTTTCTGGCGTATAAGACGACCCCCAACTTTTCCAGTTAAAATATAGCATTTGGGATATACTCGCCATATAAGACTGCCCCTCTTCCAACGCACACCAAATAAAAATTTTAAAAATCAGTTTTGATTTCATTATGGTAATTTTAATTCAAATGCTTATGACATGCAGGTACTTAGCAGGAAAACTGTCACTTATAAACATAAGGCTGTTTGTCATCAAAAATGTAAACATAAACAGTGAGAGAACTCTGGTGCCACAACAAACTGTAGCTCCCATGTTCCCTAGCATTTATTTCTGCAGTGTGTTTTGGACTTTACATTTTAAAAAACAGTCCAGATTTAAAAGCTGCTTTAAAAATTATTTCCATCTCCCAGCTATGAGATGGTTGGGGGAAAATGAGAAAGTGTTGTGGAGAAGGACTGCCAGTATACTAGGTGATGCATTCTGGGGTATGTACAATTTGCAACCAAGCAGGTGACCTAGGGCATGTCACACACACTCAGCCTCAGAGGATGGTGATGACAACCCCCATTTGAAGAAACATGTCAAGAAAGCCCCATGATAAGGTTGCCTTAGGGTTGCCATAAGTCGGAAAGGAGTTGAAAACACACAAGAACAAAAAAAAAAGTCTGCAATTGTTTCATAGGTAGTACATGGGAATAGGAGCCAGCATGGTATAGTGGTTTGAGTGTTGGACTACCACTCTGGAGAATTGGGTTTGATTCCCCACTTTGCCATGGAACCCACTGGGTGAACTTGGACAAGTCACACACTCTCAGCCTCAGGGGAAGGCAATGACAAACCTCCTCTGAACCAGTCTTGCCAAGAAAACCCCAGGATAGGATCGCCTTAGGGTTCCTCTCTTCCTCCTTCTCCCGCCTCGAGCCTTGTGACTCCGTCTTCCTCCTCCTCCCGCCTCGCGACCCCATCTTCCTCCTCCCCCTCCCCCTCAATGCACTCACCACTCTGGGCAAGACCCTCAGCAAGATCAGGGAGAAGGAGGTGGTGGCGGCGGCAGTGGAGGTGGCTTGGCCTGGGAGAAGAGGAGGATGAAGCGGGCCAAGGCATGGTGTTTCTGGGAGGGCCTCCCTTCCTCCCTCGCCGCCCTGGGCTGGTCTGCCCTCCTCTGCCCTGCCATCCCACCTCTCCGCCGCCCAAATCCCTCGTCCTTCTGTGAGCCACAGGCAAGATGGGTGGCGGAGAGGCAGGATGGGCAGGGCAGAGGAGGGCAGAAAAGCCCAGGGCAGCAAGGGAGGCCCTCCCAGAAACACTGCACCTCGGCCCGCTTCCTCCTCCTCTTCCCCCAGGCCAAGCTGCCGCCTCCTCCTCCGTAATCTTGCTGAGGGTCTTGCCCAGCGCGGTGAGTGCATTGAGAGGGAGGAGGAGGGAGACAAAATGGCGGCCGGGGTGAGGGGGGTCCTCTCGCCTGGCCTCTCTTCCCGGCATATAAGATGACCCCTGACTTTTGAGAAGATTTTCCAGGGTTAAAAAATCATCTTATACGCCAGAAAATATGGTAGTCAGTGGTATGCTTCAGACACTTCTGTGATACAACATGATTTCCACTAAAGACAAGTTAAAGACAAGGAATTGTGTGTGGCGGTAGGTGGAGTGTGCTCCAAAGTCTGTATTGTGCCGGTCAACCAAAGAGACACAAAATAATTGTATTGGTTTTAAAAAGTGTCAGGTTTCTTACCAGGCAACCATGATAAGATAACATGCTGGGGAAGGAATGCTCTAGGCTGCTGCTGCTGCTGCTGCTGCTGCTGCTGCAAAAATAAATAAATAAATAAATAAATAAAAAGCTGGAGTTTTCTATCATATGCCAAAATTTTTGGTTGAATTAACTTTTATGGCACAATTTAGCTAGAGGAAGAAATATCCTGAGACCTTTAGTCCAGCTCATTGCTAGGACAATCTTAAACCCCATCTCATGAGATGGTTTTCTCATGAGGGTGTGGGTTAAGCTAATACCTTTGGAGGAGGATCAGGTGGAAATCTGATTGTGACTTGTTGATGTTGTTACTCAGCTCTTCAGGGAGATTCACTTGATAAGCTCAACTTTGAAGTTGCAATTTTTTTTCCATTTGTCTTTGCTTTCCAGAGATTAAAATTTTTAAACAGGGATCTTTAATCTCCATATGGCTTTCATGTTTTGTTACTATATATTTTCTTTTGCAAAAATTTAAAATTGTTTGATTTAAATATACTAATGTTGGCACAAGCAAGCACTATTATGTGAAGCATTCTAGGTGGTTCATGAAAAGATTAAAAAAAAAAAGGAATTACAACAAAGTAAGAAGAGAAGACAAACCAAAAACTGTGCCAGTAGTCTATAGTTTAACAACATCCCTAACTAAAATGAAGTTCCTGCAAATTACTCCCACATCTTATCTTGAATAACCAGGGCAGCCTTTGCATGGTGCTGAGGTACTAGAGAGATCTCCAGTGGAAGGAATCGCTGTAGTCAGGATTCAGTCACTTGCAAAAGACCTTCCCCTTGACAGCTACCTACATCACCTCCAGTGAAGATGATCTTGGCTGTCAAGCATGCTGATAACACAAAGTGATCTGATTCATGGCTGTAAAACTAGTATATGTTACTTTCATAAATCTGTTAAAGTGTCACTAAATTTGATCTAAATCATTGCTAGCATTCTTGTCCTGTATGATTTTTAACATCTTTGCCTGATGAAGAAACCAGTGAAACTTCAAAAGCTTGCATGATGTATTGTACATTTTGGTTGAGCAATAAAGGTATCACTCATTTGTGTATTTTGTATTTTGTTGTATTTTGCTGCATGACCAACATAGCTGCCTCTGAATAATTTTCACAT
This sequence comes from Phrynosoma blainvillii, assembly GCA_026167975.1. Lineage (NCBI taxonomy): Eukaryota > Metazoa > Chordata > Lepidosauria > Squamata > Phrynosomatidae > Phrynosoma > Phrynosoma blainvillii. The sequence goes on from JANUYF010000002.1 coordinate 358,374,264, forward strand.
AGATAGAGATACCTTTGGTTGTGAGCTTTTCAAGTCCACTGTTTGTTTGAAGGATCCTTCCTTTTATTAACTGCTAAGTAAGAATAGTTGAGGAGAGAGATTCAGAAAGTTGAGTAAACACTCCTAGTAAGTACTGTGCCAGAGAAGTAATGATTGATTATTTTGTGGTTTTGCTTTCACAGAAGTGGGCAGGACCAGTTCATTTGGGAAGAAAATAGAACTCTTGCTGTTCCACTGAAGAAAATGGCTTAACTCTGACTTGCCAGAATTGTTGCAAGAGTAATAATATTTACAAAGCAGACAGCTTCATCTCTCAGTCTCCCTTCTACCACCCTTTTTCTAAATTAAGAGTAGGAGGTCAGATTTAGCTTTGAGAAGCTGGAGCTGTTGAACTGTTAATTCAGAGATCCCTAACCCCCCGTCCCTTTGCCCTCCTGAGCTGCATCATTACTGATTATGGTGTAATGTACAGTGTGGCACATTTAAGCTAATGTAGGCTGAAAGGAAGAACCTATGTGAAATAAAAAAAAGTGTGTGTTTCACCTCATTTTGAAGCTTGTGCAGCATAACTTACTTAGCATTCCAACAAATTCCAACAAAAGCAAAAGAAAAAGTATAATGAGAAGACAATGATTTCGGCTCTTAGTTGCCTCTGCCAAGCTGCTATTTGTATCATTTGTTTTATTTGTATTTTAATTCTGTAATAGTTTAATATATTTTTAAGGGGCGGGTGGGTTGGGAATGGGTTGTAGGACGTGTTTTAACCTGTGATGTGTTTTAACTTGCTGTACGCCACCCCGATTGCGCTGCAGAGGGGCGGGATTATTATTATTATTATTATTATTATTATTATTATTATTCATAGAACTGATTGTGCTTCTTGTAATGGACTACTAGTGGATATCTGCTTCTCTGGACTGAGGGCGATTGATCACTCTGATTTCTGCCTACAGTTGGACAAGCAAGGGAGTTCTGTTCCTAAGGAGAAAGAGGTTCTATGTGAGAACTGTAAAGGCATTTGAACCTAAACCTCCTTCCTTATATAAGATCTAAGTGTTGGTGAACCAGTGCCAATCGACATGCTATTAGCAGATGGTCTGCAGCAAATTCCCAAGACATCGGAAAGAGTTGTAGACAATAAACACAAATGTTGTGCTGCTCCCTGGAATATTTGGAGGAAAACACCTTGCTGGTTCCCTACATTAGCTTTAGTATCACTGCCCAAAGAATAATCTAGTTCGCTTACTTTACTTACAAATGATTCTAGAACAACATAAACTTCAGGGGGTTCACTGAAGACCACAAGTACCTCTGAAGCACACAAATTCTTCTAGGTGGGCAGACATATGTAAAACTGGGGCTGGAGCTTCTTATCACTTTTGTGTTTTCTAAGAATGCCTCTGGGCCCTGTGTGGGAACGAGGTGTTCCTGAAAATAAAAAAGGTGCTGGAGATTTCCATGTCTCTTTTTAAAGCCCTCTCATCTTTTTAAAATTAAAAATATTTTGAAAGTGCAAGGCATGTGTATGTTTGTGCATATACAGTGGGCCCTTGGTATCTGCTGAGGTTTGGTTCCAGGATCCCCCATGGATACCAAAATCCATGAATGCTCAAGACCCTGTTATTGAATGCTCTCCTGGTGGGGCTTGTCTGACTCCAACATTTTTATCTGTTAAATGCCAGGTTAAAATGGCTCGCCACTCCTAGAGATCTGAGAGGATAGGATTAGTTGATTTTTTTAAAAAAGTGTTGTTGTTGTTGTTGTTATGTGCCTTCAGTTTGTTTCTAACATGGTGATCCTACAGCAAATCCATCACAGAGTTTCTTGACAAGAGTTGTTCAGGAGATTTGCCTTTGCCTCCCTCTAAGGCTGAGAGGATATGAAATGCCTGAGGTCACAATGAGTTTTCATGGCCAAGTGGGGATTTGAACCCTGGTCTCCTGGAATCATAATCCAACACTGAATGCTCAAACCACTATATCATGTTGGTTCTCTGTTAGAAATTGGATTTAGGCCTGTTGCTTATACTTATACATTTATTTAGGGTGGAGGAGTGTTGCTTTATATTACATATTGTTTTAACTTTTCTATATTTTGACAGATGCCTTCATTCTTTTTCTTTAGAAAAAATGTTGAAGAAATAAAAGCAGCAAGAACAATTAATAATAATTTGTTTATTGATGTGTTCTCAGCAAATGTAGCAGGGAGATTTTGAAAATGGCATTTCTTTATTAGCTTTGAAAACAAAAACTAAACAAAAATGTTTTATATCCAACTTTCCAGTTATCAGTGGGTGAATATAAATCAGTTCCTTTGGGCCAGATTTAAAGGAACCAGCAATTTTTCACTTTATTTGCTGCAATTAAGCATCAGCACGCTAAGCACTATCAGCAAGTGTCTCTCCTTGCTGCACAATGGGGCCTTTTGACTCTGGACTGGTTTCTCTAGCAGAGAGTGCGCCATTGTAAGAAAATTGTTTTTGTAGTGTGCAATTAATAAACCGTATATTTGGGTGAGTTAAATTGTTAGCAAAATTAGAGATCTGGTGTGTGTGTGTGTGTGTGTGTGTGTGTGTATTTTGTGTGTGGTATCCTCTCATCCTATTTGTTATTCTGATTTGCCATTGTAAGAAAATTGTTTTTGTAGTGTGCAATTAATAAACCGTATATTTGGGTGAGTTAAATTGTTAGCAAAATTAGAGATCTGGTGTGTGTGTGTGTGTGTGTGTGTGTGTGTATTTTGTGTGTGGTATCCTCTCATCCTATTTGTTATTCTGATTTGCCATCAGCTTCCACTTACATTGACCTTACGATTGAGAGAGCCCTGATTCCGCTCAAGTATTGGAAGCTCAGGTCTTGTCATGTTTGGTAGCTGGAGACTTGAAGAACCAGGACAGCATTTTAGTGAAAATTAACTATTGCTTTATTCTGGATTCTAGGACACACAAAGCTACCCCGCAACAGTTAGAATCAACTCTTGAGTTTTTCCAAGTTAAACAACACTTTAAAAGTCCTTTGTCCAGCCCCCTCCCCACACTTGTACTCAGCACCATTTGCACCATTTCAAAGAGTGCTTAGAAGTTTGCCCCTTCTCAATTGCCATCTCCCCACCATCTCTCAGGAAAAGAAGGCATTGTCATAAACAGTCAAAAACAGCCCTAGTCTTTCTCCTGCTACAGCCATCTGCTTCAATCTACAACCCCCCTTGATTCCCCCCCCCCCCCCCCGTTCATATACAATACTTTGATGGCAGGTCTGTGGCTTCCTTGATTGAATTAACCCATCATAATGTGGTCTTTCTCATTACTGTTACTTTCCATTTTACTGAACATTATTGTCATTTCCACTGAATGGTGGCCTCATGGTATGTCCAAAGTGTAACAACCCTTATTTTCGTTCTTTTGGTTTCTAGTGGGAATTTGTCTTCTTGGCAGTCCACAAAACTCTTCTTCAGCACCACATTTCAAGTGAATATTCTTCCTTCCAGTTTTCTTCACTGCTTTGCTTTTACAACCATACATAGAAATCAAAACTACTATAGTATTGATGATTTCTGACTTTGGTTCTTAATGATATAGTTTAAGGGTCTTATCTAGTTTGTACTTGTCTGTAGCTCTTCATCATCTTTATGTCCCCTAATGGAGGAGTGTAGAGTTTCTTACCATAAAGGTGCACCTATTCACAATTATTCATGAAAGGCGTCAATGCCTTCAAGGGCTTTTCTTAGGTGTCCAAGAGTATGTCTCTAGGAAGATTTATAAGCTTTCACGTGCATATAGCTTTTTCAACAAATGGTCATAAGTTGTTTAAATAGAACCAAACTACCATAAATTTTTTGAGGCTGTACCTAAAGATGCATTTGGTAACCAGTCAGGGAGTCAGTATAAAGAATAATAGAATCACAGAGTTGGAAGAGACCACAAGGGCCATCCAGTCCAACCCCCTGCCATGCAGGAACTTAAAATCAAAGCATCCCTGAAAGATGGCCATCCAGCCTCTGTTTAATAGCCTCCAAAGAAGGAGGCTTCACCACACTCCGAGGGAGAGTGTTCCACTGTCAAACAGCTTTTATTGTCAAGAGGTTCCTCCTAATGTTTAGGTGGAATCTCTTTTAGCTTGGATCAATTATTCCATGTACAATTCTCTGGAGCAGCAGAAAATAAGCTTCCTCCAGACCCAATATAACATCCCTTCAAATACTTAATTAAACAGGTTATCTTATCACCTCTTAAACTTCTCTTCTCCAGGCTAAACATACCCAGCTGTAGAAGTTTCTCCTCATAAGGCATGGTTTCTAGACTCTTCACTATTTTGGTTGCCCTCCTCTGGACAAGTTCAACTTGTCAACCTTCCTTTTTGAATTGTGGTGCCCAGACCTAGACACAGAATTCTAGGTGAGGCTGACCAAGGCAGAATAGAGTGGCACTATTATTTCCCTTGATCTAAACACTATATTTCTATTGAATTGCATTGGCCTTTTTAGCTGTGGCATCACACTGTTGACTCTTGTTCACCTTGTGATCTACTAGGACTCCTAGATCCCTTTCACACATAGTCTTGTTAAGCCAGGTGTCTCCCATCATATATCTATGCATTTCATTTTTTTTCTGCCAAAGTGCAGTACCTTACATTTCTCCATATTGAAGTTCATTTTGTTAGCTTTGGCTCAGCTTTCTAATCTATTAAAGTCATTTTGAATTTTCATCCTGTCTTGTGGGGTATTAGCTATTCCTCCTAATTTGGTGTCATCTGCAAATTTGAGAAGCATGCCCCCTATTCTTTCATCCAAGTCATCGATAAAGATTTTGAATAGCACTGGGCCCAGGACAGAACCCTGTGGCACTCCACTGGTCACTTCTCTCCAGAATGAAGAGGAGCCATTGCTGAGCACCCTTTGGGTTTGGTCAGTCAATCAATTACTAATCTACCTAACAGTTGTATTGTCTAGCCTACATTTTACTATCTTGTTTGCAAAAGCCTTACTGAAATCAAGATATGCTACTGCATTCCCTCCATCTACCAAGCTGGTAATTTTATCAAAAAAAGAGATCAGATTAGTCTGGCATGACTTGTTTTTGAAAAACCCATGTTGACTTTTAGTGATTATGGCATTGCCTTCTAAATGTTCACAGACTCTCTGTTTAATGATCTCCTCTAGAAATATGGATCTGTGGATCTCATGTCTATATTTATACAGTGGGCTCTTGGTATCTGCTGGGGTTTGGTCCCAAGCACCCCCTGTGGATACCAAAATCCATGGATGCACAAGTCTGATTATATACAATGGCATAGTAAAGTGGTGCCCCTTATATAAAATAGAAAAATCAAGCTTTGCTATGTGGATTTTTTTTTTAAAAAATCAAGCTGTGGATGGTTGAATTCATGGATGCAAAATCTGTGGATGCAGAGGGCCAACTGTAAATAACTTAACTTTGTTAAAGTTGTTCTTGTGTGCCTTCAAGTTTCCTACTTATGTTGACCCTAGGGTAAACCTATCACAGGGTTTTCTTGGCAAGGTTTGTTCAGAGGGGATTTCCTCTTCCTTCCCTTTGAAGCTGAGAGAGTGTGACTTGCCCAAGGCCATCCAGTGGGTTTCCATGTTTGAGCAAGGATTCAAACTCTGGTCTCCCAGTGTTCTAGTCCAGTGCTGTAACTACTATGCCACACGGGTTTGGAAGAGCGATAGTGACATTACTTAGTCAACATTCAGAAGTGAAAGTTGCACCAGACCACTCTGTTCGCTCTACAGATGTTTCTTGGCTGTACCGCCCAACATCTGTGTATTGGGCATGAATTGTGGAAGCAAGAAGGCAGGGCCAGGAGGACATGTGACATTGGAGGGCTCAGTGGTTTCATTGGTTCGTGAATCTTTATTCACTCAGTGTGTGAATGAGGATGTCAGTTTTTCAAAGAAATTAGTGTCAGACATTCATTTAGATGATTGGATCAGTAGTGTAGTGTAAATATACTCACACAAGTGCTCAGATTTTGCACGGCGAGGTTCCCAGTACAGCCAGTTGTTCTGCAAGCACAGACACACAGCTCTCATTTTTGACTTGGTGGGTGAGGGGCTAATTGTCTGTTGCACAGTGCATGAGCTCTGGGCTTGCTGAGCAAACTGAGAAATTTACCACGATGCTGGCATGTAGTAATGCTATGATAAAAGCATATAATAGAATTTGAGTGTTAATTCGCAATTTGTGGAATTCACACTAAGCATCACTGAACTTTTCAGTCATCAGGTGATAAGGAAACATAATAATGGCAAGCTGCTTTAAAGGTGATCTGTGACCAGTCTTCCTATTTTGTTTATTCCAAGAGCTGATGCAATTTTTGTTCACAAGGTAGGGGCTACATTTACTCAGAGTCAATGCTGATGTCACATTTTGCTATTAAGTGACATCTGAATATATACTTTTTGTATAGACTGGAAAGTTTTTTTTTATAAAAGCTATTATACTAGCATACTTAAAAAAAGATAATTTGTTGTTGGGCGCCTTCAGGTTGTTTCCGACTTATGGCAGCTCTAAGGCAACCCTATAACAGGATTTTCTTGGTAGGATTTATTCAGAGGGGGTTACCTTTGCCTTCCTCTGAGGCACAGAGGGTGAGGCTTGCCCAAAGTCATCCATTGGGTTTCCATGGCCAGGTAGGGATTTGAACTCTGAACTCCAGAGTAATAGTTCAACACTGAAACCACTACACTACACTGCCTCCTAGATAAATCATTACTAGTTTCAAATTTATTTATTTTTAAAATTCACATTAAAATGGAGGGGGGGGGTGGTTCAAATTCTCCAAAATTGTCCCCTTATAATGTTTTAAAGTATCTTGTAAGTATTAGTTGTTACACATCCAAAATCTAATCACTGCTAGTTGTTATCTTTTGCGAGCAATGCTCCTTGCTTGCAAAAGTAATGAAGTACCCCATAACATTCCCTGGGGTAGAGGTGAAGGACCCTCTTGGATGTGGAAAAACTGCAAATAAAAAAACAACACTATTCTTTTTACTTCTAGGATTCTCCAGGTCCTCCAGTGCAACTCTATGGTCAACATCTGCCAGAAGCTGATAATAGAATTATGCTGGAGGACTTACATAATGCCTAGAAAAGTGTTTTCTTTAGGAACTGTTAAATTCTCCAGCACAACTCTATGGTCATCTTTTGCCGAGTTGTGCTGGAAGACCTAGAGATTCCTAGAGAAGAACATATTATCAAATCAGCAGATAATCAAAGCTGCAAAAGTCAAAGCTGCAAATATAGAGGGCTAACTGTAAAAATAATGCTGTCATGTGTACCATGTTAAATCTAACCCCTGACTTTCTGAGTGGATAATTAATGTCGTATGTGCATCCATCTCAATCAACATAATTCTAAAATTCATCTTGAATCCTGTTTAATAGAATCATCTTAAGAAAAATTCTGTGTGCGGCTCATTCTGCCACACATTTTCCCCAAAGATGCACTCACTTTTTAAAATAGTTTGTCGAAATTGACCCTTGTGTCCTATAGCTTCCTGTTCCAGCTTGTACCCTGCAGTGAGGAGGGGGGAGTAAATTCATCAAAGCCCTCTTAGATTCTGTGAACTGGTTGAAATTCAACTGTGGCCTATTGAAAATCTGTGCTGCCTTTTTTTTTTTTTTTTTTGGTGAGAAAAGGGTCCTTGTTGGTTTTCCACTATATACTGGCCCTTCATAAGCAACCCAGTGGCTTTCCTTTCCCTATTCAGGTCCAGCCATGTGTGCATGGTGCTCTGTTTTGCCATGCTAAAGCATCTGCAGAAATTTCTTGGTTTCGGGCGGGGTGCCTATTCAGTAGGCTGCAGACTAGGCAGCTATCTTTCAACAGATTAGCCAGAGGAATTTCTATTGCAAGATTTTGATTGTTCAAGGCTCTTGGTTCCTTTTGTGTATGAATCGGTGAAAAGTTGTGTTAGGACAAAGGCTGACAAAGTGTTTAATGAAAGCCGCATTTGGCATTAACAGACATTCCTAGGCTTCCCCCCTCTCCCCTTTTCCTGTCACTGTTCTGCCTGTTAGCAAAAGGTGCCAAAACGTTTTGGACACAGTGTGCTGAAATGTGCAGTGACAGGTAAATGTTTGTGGGCTGATCACAACCTTCAGCACGTTGAATAAAACACTGATAGTGCTGTTACGTTATGGATCCTTGTCTTTGTCAGAAATAAATCACTTTGAATTTACAGTTATTTGTAAGTACCTTTTATTTAACTTCCCAACTGTTTTCAAATATGTGAAAAATTAGGCAGTTACCCCTCTGTTTTTGCGGACTTGAAGTCCGCAGTCTTGATTCTTCATGGAGGGGCAAGCTCCATAGGATAAAATGGCACACGCGCAGGACCATACACGGGAGTGTGCGCCCATTCAAGCCAATAGGGCTTGAATATTAGCAAGTTTCCATTTTCGTGGGGGGTGGGTGGGTCCAGAACAGATCCTCTGCAAAAATGGAAGGGCAAGTGTAGTGTCAAGTAGTTTTATCCAAGTCAGTGACAAAATTCTCTGTGTTCATGTGTATAAAAATTCAGCTTGCAAATTAATTAAAGTCATAGAAATACAGTATACACAAAATTGTTCTAATTCTTTTTGTTGTTGGCTTCATACCATTTAAGTAGAATTGTACAGAAATATTTTGTGGTGTCATTAATTTGTAATAATGTTTTTTTAGCTAAGTTGGCATTATAATGGAAGCTAAATTTTGAACTTACATCTCACAGTGTAATACAGTATAAAGCAAGTAATTTATCTCAATCACTTATGCTGAGTCAGAAATAGAATTATTATCCCCATATTTCAAATGTGAAAGGATGGCTAAATCTTAAAGGATCATTTTCAGAGACCCATATCTCAGTGTCAGAGCTTATACTTTTCACATAGAAGGTTCCAGGTTTTCCCAGTTAGAGAATATTTGTGAGTAGGTCTGTGTTAAGATCTGTCTGATAGACTCTGCTGAGCTTTCCCCAGTATCAGCAGAGATTACTATGCTTAGAGGTGCGTAAAATTTCTGAAAATGTTGAAGCCATGGCTTTTCTTGTGGGGAGGAGCCAAACATTTTGGAGAAAAACTGAAACAAATTAACCAGTTGTTTTGATTGCTTCTTTGCATTTCTTACTCAGTAATTTTATAACTGGGATAATATTTAAAAGGGAGAGAAAAGTTTCTGATTTTACAGTTTGGTAGGAAGCATTAATTTCTAAGACCTGAACTGAGTTGTTGATGATAGAGGGTCCTTTCACAATGTAGTTATAGTACTGTGACTTCACCTTAATGGCCTTGGTTACACATCTTGGGAAATTCCGGGATTTGCAGTTTAGGAAGAGTTGCTTAGAATTCTCAGCCAGAGGGCTCTGGTACTTCACCAAGCTATAAACCCCAGGCTGCCACAGGTTGCAATCATGGGAGTTAAATGTGTACTCATAGTGCTATAATTGGGTTGTGTGAAAAGGCCTCTGGTCTCTTGGAAGCCTCTCCTTTATGGAGTTTCTATAAGCCAGTGATGGCAAACCATTTAGGGGTGGAGTGCCCAAACTAAAGGCCTTCCAGCACTGGGTGTTACCCAGTGCCAGGGGCAGGACTTCTTCCCCCAACCTCCCGGGCCTTTAGCTGCCTCTCCAGAAACAGCTGAAGGCCCGGGGGTGGATGAGGGGGGAAGAAGAGAAGCAGGTGTGTGGCTCTTCCTCCTCCTTCCCCTGCACCGTCCTCTGCCTCTGGAGAGGCAGCTGAAGGCTGAGGAGGGTCTGGAAGGAGGAATAACAGGCATGCACCTCTTCCTTCTCCTTCCCCTGCATGGTCCCTGGTCTTTGAGGCAGCTGAAGGTTGAGAAGGGTCTGGAAGAATGAGGAGGAACAGGCATACACCTCTTCCTCCTCCTCCCCGCCCTCCATGTGCCAGGGGAAATGGCTTTGTGTGCCATCTCTGGCACGTGTGCCATAGGTTCACCATCACAGCTTTAAGCTGACTTGACAACAAATAACAAGAGTCATGATACAAAGTAAGAACAGAGAACCAGGTAATTTAAACAGTTGAGTTCTGTCCAAATAGTAAAGAAGAGGTCTAACATACCAAGTCACTATCCCTTCTGACCAGGAGGTAACTCACTGTATTTGTAAGAAAAGGAAGGCATCAACCCCAGTGTGTGACATCAAAATGTTTTTAATAAAGATTTTTTATAACTCATGGCAAAATATTGATAGCACATCAGAATCACTTCTACCTCATCCTTTGCGTGGAGTCCCAGAAGAAGAGTAGTAGATCTCCATATCCCAAGGGATATTTTTATGTGTGTAGGAACACAACTGCCCATGTATAAGGGCTCCCCCCCGCCCCCGTTAAACATTTTGCTGCATGTTGTAGAACAATAAATGCCTCCTCCTATGTAGTCAAAGTGTAGTATAGTATGCTATAGGACCCAAGGCTTTTGGCACAGAGAGATTACACCCCCCCCCCCCATTACTTCCTCGGGACTAAAATTAGAATAATGATAAAATAGTCCTGCTTCTAGTTCTTTTATTTTCAGAGAGTTGTATTTACTTAGTTTTTAAACTTCTTTTAGCTGCTGTAAGTGTTAATTATGGCTGATTCCCTTTCTCCATTTTAGTTGCTGTTTTTAGTTGCTTATTGCCATTAGAAGCTTTCTGTTGTTTGTCCTTGAATTGCTACCTGCTCCAGCTATTATAGCTGACATCAGAATATCCAACATTACAGATGTGTGCAACACATGTATTGCAAATGTTATAAAAACTGTATTAATAAACATACCACCCTTTAAAAAGTAAACATACACACTTCTCTGTTTTTAAAGCCCTGTAACTTAAGAAAATAAATTCAAACTGTGAAACATGAAATTTCAAGACTTAAAAATTTGCCTACCATTCTTACACAAATGTTCATATGTGTGTTCCATGCAGATTATGATTGAATTAAACTCAGACCTGACTTTGTGGTTTATTATGGGGGAGAGGGGGATATTCTGTTGTTGTTTTTTAAGCAAAGTATTCTTTACCATCGTAGTCTGAGCATATTGCCTTCTTCTCCTTCTTATATTTCTATTTTTACTTCTACTTCTGCTCTTTTTTGGGCGGAGGGGTCCGGGGGGGTGCTAGGATTTGACCTGGGACGCATCTTGGAATATTTAAACTTGCAGTTAACTGCCTCATGAGATGTTGTTGTTATGTGCCTACAAGTCATTTCTTAATTATGGCGACACTAAGGCAACCCTTGCATGGGGTTTTCTTGACAATATTTGTTCGAGGGGTTTCCTCTTGCCTTCCTCTGAGGCTGAGAGAGTGTGACTTGCCCACTATCACCCAGTGGATTTACATGGCAGTCCAGAATTCAAATCCTGATCTCCAGAGTCACAGCCTAACATTCAAACCACTACATAACGCCTTTCACATCACACGTAAAACTGGCAGTTTCTAACCTATAGAGCAGGGATAGGCAACCTTTTTGAGCCGGGGGCTGGGTTGCTGTCCCTCAGACAATTGGGGGGCCGAAGCACCAAAAATAAATAAATAAATAAATAAATAAATAGATAAATTAAAATTAAAATTAACATTAATTTTTTTAAAAAAATATGCATGCACACTCTCTCAGCCCCAGAAAAGCCATGGCAAAACCCCTGTGGAGATTTTGCCAAGAAAACCCCAAGAACAAGTAATAACAACAATAATCAATATCATCATGGTGGGCGGCAGCGACGGCAGCAGGACCGGCCTGGGGCTGGTCCAAAGGCCTCCGGGGGCCGCATCCGGCCCCCGGGCCTTGGGTTGCCTACCCCTACTATAGAGGAATATAGAGCTGGATGGGAAAGGTTTGGCAGGTTTATTCTTTTCCTAGCTCCTTGCATAGTTACTGCTAGCAGCAATTAAACAGCAATTTTGAAAGCCAGGGACAGCGAGGTTACAAGAGACAATGGGTGGGGTCCCTCTGGATTTAGAGTTTCACAAGGAGTACCCAAGATCCCAGCTTTCAAGGCATCCCTTGAAAGCTGGGATCTTGGGTACTCCTTGTGAAAATCTTGGGTACTCCTTGTGAAAATGATGAATTTTCCATTGCAAAATGGAAGCTAATTTTTAGAAGGCCCTGCTTTTGTACGTTAAAAACAGCACTTGAGGGCATTTGAGAAGTGTATTTTAAAAGTAGAGTAAGAGATGCTTGTTTGCCATGCTTGATAAGGTAGAAATGCAAAGTAAAGTTGTAAATACCAGGCCAGATAGAATATATTGCTTTGGCTTACTTTGTATCTCATTCTGTGGATCAACACGTTGGTAGTTCCTTAGTTGATGAGGTTTTGAAGATAACTTATTTAGTTGTTTATCTCTTAATGTTGCTCTGGTTTGTTTTACTAATGCCTGAGTCCACAGAAGTTTGATTTTTCAAAATTTTTGCCATGTTGGTTTGTTACAGCAACAAAGTATCTTGTGAAACCTTAGGAAAATATGATACCTACAGAAAGAAATAAGCAATAAGGACTTTAATAATTGCAACTATTCAAGCTGAGTAACAACTCCCATCAAAAGTAGACCCATTGAATTAATGAAACTTACATATTATGGACTTAAACAAGTCCCCATAGATTAAATGAGTCTATTGTGGTTAGGGCTAGCAACTGGATTTATGCCCATATATTTGGATTTCTAAATTTCTGCACTACACACTTAAATACATTTCATATCACTTTAATTGTTACAGCTGCACCCTACAAAATCATGGGATTTGTGGTTTGGTGAGGTACTTAGATTTCTTTGTACACAAGGACTAGATCCCTAGCAGAGGATTTTAAGTATTTCATCAAACTACAACTCTCAGGATTCTGTAGGATGGAACCATGACAATTGTAGTGATATAAAACTGATACAACTGTGTGGTGCAGAAGCACCCCAATGACATCTTAAAAACCTATGGTATATACAGTTACATTTGGGTGTTGAGGCTCTTTAAAATAATTATAACAGCCTTCTCCTCTAGTTTTTCAGAACCAATATATAAACATTATATGTATAATAATGTATGTGTAATATGTATTAACATCTTATATGTTTTTATTTCTTTTTGTATTCACACTTATTTTATAATTCCCTTTGCAGTGCAATCTCATAATAATTAGGACTGCCAAATTCTGCTGAGTGCAGTGACTATCTCATGCTGATCCTTCTGTCTCTTATTTTTAACAGAAACCTGAGCCACAACAAGTTGACAGAGATTGATTCTTCTGCATTTGCAAAGCTGCCAAATCTACGGGAGGTGTAAGTATTTCTCTCAAAAGGGTTTTAATCTCTGTTTCTCTTCATTTCACTTCCATTCTGGCTGGGATGGCTATAGGAAAATGTATACAGTTTCTCATGACATGTCCCCATTTTATTGTTAACTTGCACCATCACATTAAATCCGAGCAATTGTTTTTCTTTCATATGGTACCTGTGTGTTTTTTCCCTTTTTTAATTAAAGCCAATTAGTAGAACACAACATCTCAATTAAACTGCAGTACACTTATTGGAAATCATTGGTGTTTGACTGCTCCTTTGTCTCTGTCTCTTTGCCTCCGCACTTCATAGCTGGAATTAGAACCAGCATAGTTCAGGTAAGCACACCTGCCACCATGGATACACTTTCTTCCAGCAAGGAGAAGTTGACTCAGCTGTGACACCTGATGCCAGGCTTTCCTGGTCTCTCAGGAAACAAAGGTGTAGTGTATTGAACGGCAAAATGCTTAACTTGTGCCCCTCCTACATTTTCTTTGCTAGCCCAACAGACAAGGTGGAGATTTTGACTTTAACAGAGTGAGGAGAAATTGGGTGGACATTGGTTGTGATAAAACAACAAATTTCTATCACTCTCAAGCTATGTTTATATGAAATGGGAATATAATAATTTCCTCAGTATTTTAATAATTTATGTTGCAATGAGATAGTACAAGTACATGTTTAGGAAATTCTTTCCCTCATAGCACAACAGAGGTGACAGTATTGGTCTAGATTAGAAGATGGACCAGTGGCCTAACTTTGTATAACATGTTGTACTATGTTTCTTTATTCTTATCTACTTTAGAATTTCAGCTATGTATTTTGCGATGCACTGCATTGATGTGCAAGGCTTGAGTTTTATTTATTCCATAGACTTTTGGCCAGTGCCTCTCAGAGTAGTTCAAACACATAACTGAAACTTTTTAGTGTTTGTTAGCATATATGCAGCATACAAAAGGAAGATGAATACATAGCAGTTACGGAACTGTAAAGCATAAGCTTGCCCATTGCACTTGTCTCAACTGTCAATAAAGATGGAAATTTTACTTCAGTAAATGGGTCAGAAGGGCAGTTTATTCTTACAGTGATGGATTTTAAGGTAGGAATCATTTTTTACAAGTCTGCAGTACTTTTGTAACTGATTAGGTGACCCCTTTTTAGGTTCTGTCTATGAGGAAAAGCTTTTTTTAAAAAAGTTATAGTAACTTATAGGCATGACAGCATGGCTCATGTTAAGCCTCTACCTAAAAAATTGTAAAGCAATTGGCCATTCTAAAACAACTATAGCTTTAATAATAAGCAGTAGTCAGCTGGATATATAAATTTGCTTTGATCTTTGTTGACATTCTCATGTATTCTATGTACTTGCAAATGAATTCTTGAAATAACTTTTGTGAGTTTTTCCCCCTAGTGGGTATTAACCTGTGAACTATCTTCAGTTGCTAGTCCTAACTAGAGCAGACCCACTGAATCAGTGGAAAAATGATAAGTCAACACTTATGTGACTTAGCATTGATTCAGTGGAGGCTGAAGAGTTGGCCTAGAGATTTTTGTGCAGGAAATGAGTGAAAGAGACAATCTGTGTATGCCAGAATACTTATTAAATTAGAAGTTTCACTCTCAATTTGAAATTCTATCAAGCTTAAGCTTAAGAGATTAGTGGTAAATGTCTCACTTTCTATTTCATTAAGCCATCACAGTAGACTGAACTAACTTTTCAAGTGCATTTTATTAATATAGTTAATGATCAGTTCAAATGAGCAAGATGGTCAAAAAGTAGAGTTCTTTTCAGCTTGGACAATAGGATCTGCATTCACTGAATAGCTCTATTCTATTTCTTAATTTCTTTTGTGTAAAATTTCTAGTACCGTATTTTCCGGCGTATAAGACGACTTTTTTACCTGCAAAATCTGTGGCTAAAGTGGGGGGTCGTCTTATACGCCGGATATAAGGATAATGAGGATAGAGGGGCAAAAACTCTATATTTTGGCTGGAAAAATGGGGGGTCGTCTTATACGCGGGTCGTCTTATACGCCGGAAAATACGGTATTTATTGTTGGGGAAAATATTTTAATAATTTACTATATTGTCCATGTTTGTTTGTTTGTTTTAAATAGATATGCTTTTAATTGGCTTTTGTTGTAGTAATGTTTCTGTGTCTGCTTCAAATTTTTAAGCTATCTTGAGCCCCAGAGCTATGGAAAACATGGGACATAAATAAATATAATAGTAAATAATATAATGTTATTTTTCTTGTTGTATTTTAAATGGTGACTTATTTTGCTGAGACTCTCACAATTGGCAGCAAGAACCTGCCTATAATACAAAATAATTCCCTTACTCCAAAATTACCACTTCAGAATATTTTGTTTTGAATTTAAGTGAGAAGTTCAACTGAGACAGTTCAGTGAAAGTCTGTCAGGTTTGTGTTTTTTTTTAATGTAAAATTGGCTCCTGAGATTATTCTTAGGATCTGTGTAAGATGATGGTGATGGCAACATTTCAAAAAGGGAAGCTATACTACCACTGTAAAGCTGCTACCCCCAACCAGCCTTGGTTGCAAGTGCTTTGAGGCTTTTGCCTTTCCAAGCATTATTGTTTTTTCTAATGAGTTGTGCTTTCTCACGATGTGGCCAAATTCGACAGCTTCAGTTTGATCATCTTGGTTTCTAAGGGGTATTTCAGGCTTGATCTGTTCAAGCACCCATTTGTTTGCCTTTTTGGTTATCCAGGGTATTCTCAGCACTTTTCACAAGCACCACATCTTGAATGAGTTGAATGAGCCATTGCACTTTCTTTCTTGATCTTTCTCAGTAATTGTTCCAAGTCCATGAAGTTTTCCACTAGCACTACTGTATCATCTGCATATCTTGGACTGTTGATGTTCCTTCTTACGATCTTCACTCCTTCTTCTCAATCTAACTTCATATGATGTTTGCTGCGTACAAGTTGAACAAGGATGATAAAATGCAGCCTTGCTTGACCCCTTTGCCAATTGGGAACCATTCTGTTTTTCCCTATTCTGTTCTAACAGTGACCTCTTGTCCTGAGTATAGCTTTCTCATCATAATTATCAAGTGTATTGGTAATCCCATGTCTTTGAGAGTGTTCTATAGCTTTTCATGATCGATATGCAGTCCAAGGCTTTACTATAGACTATAAAGCAAATATGACATGAGTGCAGTGGCACCCAGGGCTTGCTTATCAAGGTTCATTTGGTATAATTGGTCTGGGCCTACCACTGGCCTAGTGCTAAAAGGGATACACACACATACAACACACACGTTTGCTTCATCTTCTTTTGCAGCCATTTTTCTGAATCTCATGATATTTATGTTGCCAGCAGCATTTTTATGTTACTTGAATAACTGAGTAAAAATGCTTGGGATTAGCCTATTAGTCTCACTGAAGTTGCAGGGCTGGTAATGGTTTCACATGTGAGATTTGTGGGCTGCTTGTACTTCCCATTTTGATTACCATTTCTTCACTTTTTCTGTTCCACCACTCCTGGAACAGTTCACACCTGTGCACAAAGGGGCCCCTGTTTTTGGAACTATGCCCAGCCCATTTAATCCAGCCTTGATATCACCTGCCTGCTCATGTTTCCCAGCTACTCATACTGAGAGGCATACAGCCTCTGATACTGGAGGTAATATAGAACAGTCATGACTAGTAGAAATTGTTTAGTTAGTCATTCAGGGACAGGGGGAATATACATATATTTTTTTAATTTTTAAAAGAATTATTAATTAAAAAACATCAATATAAATTCTTTCCAGCACACACATTCAACAATACCAACAAAG
Source organism: Phrynosoma blainvillii (assembly GCA_026167975.1). Taxonomy (NCBI): domain Eukaryota; kingdom Metazoa; phylum Chordata; class Lepidosauria; order Squamata; family Phrynosomatidae; genus Phrynosoma; species Phrynosoma blainvillii. The sequence continues at coordinate 358,391,326 of JANUYF010000002.1, forward strand.
ACAAAGACAGAAACACAAACTTTAAAACAAAGACAATAATTACATGTTCATATCTCTAATATTACACACTAATCTCCTTGTACAAACTACTGATTCTTTCTTCTCTCCCCCCCGCCCCCATATTTTTTTTCTCCTGTTCAAATTCTTAACTTTAACATCATTTTTCTATTCTTATTCTACCAATTATTTCACTATTACCTACTTTTGGTCCTGATAGACCTTTCTGTATAATCTACAATAGCATTTTGAACATTTTTTGTAACTTTTTCTTTTTATGTCAACATTCTTTTTCTATGCCTATTACCCATGTCTGACCCCATTCTTGTTTCACATATTCAGTAAAAGGGTTCCATATTTTCAGAAATTTTTTAATTTGTTTTTTTCTGTAAAATTTGGGTTAATCTATCATTCCCCATCAAAGAACTTCCATATCCAGTCTCTAATCTCTGGGATGGAGCTTTGTTTCCATTTTGAGGCATATATTATCCTCGCCGCTATGGTCATATAAAAAATCAGTATACCATGTTCCGTTTCTAAGGAATCTTCTTGATTTATATTTAACATGTTTACACTCCCACCAGATATGATAAAATGTGCCCAAATCCTTGTTACACTTCCAACATTTATTTTTCCTGTTTTTATACATTTTTGATAATTTGAATAGGATAAGGTGCCATCTGTATAACATTTTATAATAATTTTCTTTCAGATTATAACTTAATGTATATTTCATTCTTTTGGACCACGTCTTTTCCCATTGTATCAAGCTTATTGGATGACCTATATCAGGGGTAGGCAACCTAAGGCCCCAGGCCAGTCCTGCCGCCGCCACCGCCGCTGCCCGCCATGATGATATTGATTATTGTTGTTACTTGTTCTTGGGGTTTTCTTGGCAAAATCTCCACAGGGGTTTTGCCATTGCTTTTCTGAGGCTGAGAGAGTGTGCATGCATATATTTTTATTTTTTTTTAAAAAAAATTATTTTTATTTATTTATTTATTTTTGTTGCTTCCGCCGCCAAATTGTCTGAGGGACAGCAACCCAGCCCCCGTCTCAAAAAGGTTGCCTACCCCTGACCTATATTCTGGGCCCCTTTTATCATTTGAGGTTTAATGATTTCTTCTTCCATGTCTAATGATAATAAAAGTGTATATAATTTCTTAATCCTATGTTCTCCCTCTGATCTCACTATTTCTTCAAATCTCGGGTCTGGATCCTTATATTATCTAATTTTATATCCAACGAGAACCTTTCTTTTAATTGAAAATATGTGAACCGTGTAAGTCGCATTCCTTCTTCTCTTAATTGATCTAAAGCTTTTAGTTGCATTTCATCTCCATTTAAAGTCTTCGTATGTAACCCACTTTGATTCTCTTAGTGGTACTTTATTGAAAAAAGCTTCGTTTATGGAAGCCCATTTTGGCACTCCTATACTCAGCCTTGGTTTTAATTTAAGCCACATTCGTAGAAGAGAGTTCCTAATATAATGATTGTTAAAATCTTGATTCGCTTTTATTTTATTATAGAATAAATATCCATGCCACCCAAATCTCAAGTCAGCTCCTTCTAATTGTAGCATTCTTCTATTTTCTAATTTTAGCCAATTCATAACCCAGTCCATTGTGCAAGCATAATAATAAATTTTCAGATTTGGTAAAGCTATGCCCACTCTATTTATCTGGTCATGTAATAGCTTGTATCTTACTCGGGTTTTTTTATCTGACCAGAAAAATTTCAATATGTCTTTTTTCCAATTTCGAAATGGACTATCGCTTTTGATAATTGGTAAATTCTGAAATAAAAAGATCATTTTCGGTAAAATATTCATTTTAATAGTCAATATTTTCCCCATCCACGATAAATTTAATTTTGCCCATTTTTCTAGATCTTTTTAAATTTCTTTCCATTTTATCTCATAGTTATTTTTAAACAAATTTGAATTCTTTGTTGTAAAATAAATCCCAAGAAATTTTGTTTTTTTCACCAGCTGAAAGTTCGCTTTTGTCTTCATTATTGGTTTTTCTTTTTCTGTCAAATTCATAACCAGCATATTGTTTTTTTCTTTAGTTATCGATAATCCTGAAACAATGCAGTATTTATGAAAGGTTTCTATAATTCTTCTATATGTTCTGTTGGATTTGCTAATGAAATCATTACATCGTCTGCAAAAGCTCTCAATTTATATTCCTTGTTTGGAATTCTAACTCCTTTTATATTGGGATTTCTCCTGATTGCATTATTTAGTATTTCTAGGGTACCAGTAATTATGAAAAGTAGGGGTGACAAAGGACAACCTTGTCTAACTCCTCTTTGAATCATATAATTTCTTGTAAGTTCTCCATTAATTACTAGGGCCGCTTCTTGGTAATTATATATATTTTGAATCCACTTCCTAAAATTAACTCCTATATTAATCTTCTCCAATATTTTAAACATAAATTGCCAATTAACTTGGTCAAACGCTTTCTCTGCATCCATGAAAAGCAAAGCCAATTTTTTATCAATGTTTTTAGAGTGGTATTCTATTATATTCAGAATATTTCTTATATTGTCTTTCATCTGTCTCTTCGAGAGGAATCCCATCTGGTCTTCGTAAATCCAATTATTTAATATATTTTTAATCGTTCTTCCAATATGCTTGCTAATAATTTATAATCACTGTTCAATAAGGAGATTGGTCTATAATTTTTTGGTTCAAGATGGTCTTTATTCTCTTTTGGTATTAATATTACATTCACTGCTGTCCATGATTTTGGAAATTTGTCATTTAAAATGCCATTAAATATCATTTGTAAAGGGACTATTAGTTGATCTTTAAGTATCTGGAATATACATATTTTAATCAATAAAATAAATTGTCTACTATTTCTTTGTCAAATTCCCTTTGAAGGCCATTTCAAGTTAGAATCATAGAATCATAGATGGCCAAGGGCCATCCAGTCCAACCCCCTGCCATGCAGGAACTCAAAATCAAAGCATCCCCGACAGATGGCCATCCAGCCTCTGTTTAAAGACCTCCAAAGAAATAGACTCCACCACACTCTGAGGGAGTGTGTCTCACTGTCGCACAGCTCTCACTGTCAGGAAGTTCCTCCTAATGTTGAGATGGAATTTCTTCCTGGAGCTTACATCCATTGTTTCGGGTCCTAGTCTCTGGAGCAGCAGAAAACAAGCTTGTTCCCTCCTCAATATGACATCCCTTCAAATATTTAAACAAGGCTATCATATCCCCTCTTAACCATCTCTTCTCCAGGCTAAACATGTTGATAGTATTGCTATAGCTTGTGGTAGTAAATTCTGTAGGTTGACTGTATGCTGTGCCCCTCTCTGTTTATCTACTGTGTGTTTCTGTGTCTCAAATCTCTCACTGCTCATCTGCACTGGATGACCCCAGATATCACTGTTATGAGAGGAGAAGAAAACTATCTCCATGCTTTCTATGGCTTGCATAATTTTATACAGGTCTGCCATATCTCCTGTTAGTTCCCCTTTCTTCTAGGCTAAATTTCTCCTAATGTTGTAGCCTTTCCTCATAGGGGAGTTGCTGTAGATCTCAGTTCATTTGTGATGCCCTTTTCTACATGTTCAGGATCATCAGACATGTCAGAAAGATGGAGAATTGGTGCAAGGGTGCATTTCACAGTACATAATTATAGCACTATGATTCCACTTCAACAGTTAAGTTTCCATTCTTGGGATTGGCAATTCAGGGAGGAATATTTAAAATTCTCAGCCAGAGGGCCTGGGCAAACTGCAAAACCCAGAATTCTGTACATGTTGCCATGGCATTTGAAGTAGAAACATAGTGCTATAACTGTGTAAGGGCTTAAAGAAGTACTATTTGCCACAGTGTCTCCCTGTTGTAGGCCTTGCCTAAATACTCTAAAGATGCAAAATCCTTTCTGATCTTGGAAGTTACGCATAGTTAACTCTTAATTAGTACTTGGATGAGAGACCGCCAACGAATACTAGGTGTTGTAGGCTATATTTCTGAGGAAGAAACTGGCAAAACCACCTCCAAGTGTTCCTTGCTTAGGAAAACCCGGTGACATTCATGGGGTCACCATAAATTAACAGAGGACTTGAAGGCACACACACACATACTCCATGTTGTATATAACATGTAGTTCTAGGGAAAGGAACTCAAGTTCCTACTATCAGGTCAGGCGTGGTATTCTATTTCATAGACTGGACAAACATTTTATATATATATATATATATATATATATATATATATATATATAAACAACAACAGAAAATATATGCACACACACTTTTTATATATATATAAAAAAACAACAACAGAAAATATATGCACACACACTTTTTATATATATATATATAAAAACAACAACAGAAAATATATGCACACACACTTTTATATATATATATAAAGTGTGTGTGCATATATTTTCTGTTGTTGTTTTTATAAGAAATAAGTGGTAAAGTTTGTTTGCCAAACATCTCCCTTTTTTAAAAAATAAAATAAATTCAAAGTGCCTTTTAGTCAATCCTCGAGAGAACTGTGCTATTTTTGAGCAGGATCCATTTCAACATGACATTAGCCTAGCAACTGGGCTGTAAATATTTTATATTGAGTAGCATTCTCCTCTCCTCACCACACCAAGTAGTATGATCAAAGGATAGGAAGGGAGCTTTCAACCAGAGAGTAGTCACCTTTGCATGTTTTTGAGGGAAGCTCCAAATGAGATGCCAGAATAACCTACCCAACACAAACCAGCAGTAAATATCTTTCAGAAACAAAATCACAAGCCAAGAGCTAGCTATTCAGATTTGACCTTGTTTTGAATCTCTCTGCTTTCAAACTGTTGTTGGAAAGAACCAGATGTTGATAATTAAAATGGAATAGAGCCCTATAGATTCCTGTGATCTGGTGCAGCTAAAGTGTCTTGTGCTGCCATAGTGAGTAACAGGGAAACCTTTTCAAATGAAGACAATAATTAGACTCAGACTTTCCACTAATGCCCTGCCATTTCCTATGGCTTCACTACATATAGATTTATCTATTAATTTTGACTGTGTGTCTGTCCGTTGGTATGTGTGGAGCTGCCCCTATTCATAGAAAAAAGTGAGAAAGATTCCTGAGAAGAGAGGAACTTTATGTGCACAGTGTCTCGTGCTTTCATTCACAAGATATAGTTTAGCTGGTGGCAACCAATGATCCACAAAATATTCTTCAGGGTATTTATGAAAAGTGATTCTGCAATTCAAGCCACTCTGTACTTTCCTTGGGATTTTCAGATGTGAGGATGATGGTTCTTGAAGCAATTATTTCTTATGGCATGGAATATTTGCTCAAATTAGTCATGCATACAAATCCATGTTGCTCTTATGCACAGTTTTTGCACCTGGGTTTCTGCTGAATCACTTGCGTGTCTTTATATTGTAATGTTTCCTATATATCTTTTCCATCAGAATTGTTTCAGGAACCATCTCGTTTGTTTCAGGGGAGGGGATTGAAACCAGAATTTTTTTTTGCAGAAAACTGCCTATTATAGATTGGTGCTGCTAAGTTATTGCCACAGATAGGAATTATACTAGATAAATATAATTGTTAAGCTGTTGCTTATACTTTTTAATCTTTTAAGAACAAAGATCAAAATCCAGTGTTAGTGCTGTCTAGGATTAACTGATTGAAATAAAATAAATTGGCATAAATTAGTTGTGGCTAACAAGTTCTATGCATTTCATTGGGTCTCCTCTAAGTTGCACTTGGGTGGGATGTAGCCAAAACAAATAAACAGCCTACTGTAAGTGGGATTTACTGTAATTTTAAAGAAATCAGGGGGAAATAGAGTTGAATATTCAGTTCTTTGATGTTTTCCCCTCCTGCTTCTTTCCTTTAAATCTAAATAAATAACTAACACCTAAATCCATCTCAATAAATTAACGATTTTAACATGGCATCTAATTTTCCTTATTTGATTTAGAAGCACTAAAGTTCTGAGGCAGGAAGTAGCAATCTTTGCTATGGTTTCCTCTCTGCCCCCCTCCATTTAATTGCTGGTGTGAGGGTGAAGGCTGAGCAAGAAGGCCAGGAAATTAGGCAGTTTTCAAGCTGCCAGACAAGCAACTGTTATTATGGTAATTAATTGACTAATTCAACATACAAACAAGGGCTCTTTAAACCAAGAACGGAGCCTGCTATGTGACCCAGATCAGCTTTCACTCAGTGCCAGAATTCAGACAGTCTGCAACTGAGAGAGTTTGCTCCTGAACCTGATAGCATAGCCATGGAATAGAAAGTACTAAACCTTCCTTATTAATATCCTTTCTCTCCCTCTCTGTATTTTTCTCCTTAGAAATGAATTGCCTATTTAAATGTCTGCACATTTGCTGGACACTTTTTTAAATAGCAGTTCTAGTTTGGCTTTGTTTTGAATGCAGACTTTTTTACTGTTCTGTTTTTAGTAAAGGAAATTAAGTATCAATTTGCTGTTGCAACGTGCCAGGGTTCCTTCAAATTCTGGGATATTGTAAATGAGGCAGCACGCTGGTACCTACTGCCCTGGTTGTGCTTGTGGAGCAGCTGAAGAAACCACAGAACTGCTATCCATACTTATCGTGACATCTGAACAGGAACTCTGGCTTCTTTCCTTTCTCTCGTATGCCAGAGGAATATCCCTCAGTTTGTTGATCCTTTGCTTCTCTGGCTTGTGTAGGGAGAAACAAACCAGAATGCTGGGTTCATATGTTTTGATGAACAAACTATAGCAAGAAGGGAGCATAGTTTGCAGTCAGGCCAAATTCATTTACATGCTGCTCATGAACAATAAGCCAAGGTTCCCCATGACATGTGACCCCATGGTTCCTTCTTTCCTTTGCCTAAAGGTATGGAATATTTGATGCCCTGTGTCAGCCTTCATTTCTTAGGAGTGATGCTTCTGCTTCTTTTTCTAAGTTAGTAACGGTAAACTGCTACTGCAGTGGTTGCAGGTAAACTCCCACAAAACTGTATATCCAGGCTATGTCTGTCACACAGGCTGTTAGCACAGCGGTAAGAATAGCTGCTGTTAACTCCCTTGCCACAATGTTGTGGCCATTCTTGTAACAGTAGCACTTGGTCTCTTGACTTGAGTGAGGTCAAAAGATAAAAGATAACACTAGTTGTATATAGTTGTGTATGTAAAGAACCATCTATTCCTTGAATGCACACACACAAACCCAAGGGGGGAAAGGTCCACACTGAGAGACTTTTATGACATGTACAGTGATGGGGTTTGGTTCTAGGACCTCCCCATGGATATCAAAATCTGTGGATACTCAAGTCCCATTAAACACAGTGGCACAAGAAAATGGATGTCCCTTATATAAAATGCCAAAGCCATGGTTTGCTTTTTTGATTATATTTTTGGGGAATATTTTCAAGCCATGGATGCTTGAATCCATGGATATGGAGGGCTGATTATGTATATTTTCCAGAATAAGCTTACTAATATATTTATTGTTATGTTTTAAACATGTTAAGTGGTTTAAATGGTTTTAAATCATGTGGGTCTTTTTGATAATACTCTCGTCCTCCGCATTTGCGGCTTTGACTTTTGCAGGTTTGATTATTCACGGATTTAATTAATATGTTCTCTCAAAGAATATCTAGGCCCTCTAGCGCAACTCTATGGTCAACTTTGACCAAAAATCGCACTGAGGGACCTAGAGATTCCTAGAGAGAACACTCCACTAGGCATTTGTAGCTCCTCCAGTACAATTCTGTGGTCAGTGTCTGGCAGATATTGACCACAGAGTTGCACTGGAGGACCTAGAGATTCCTAGAGAGGTGTTCTCTCAGGTAAAAACATAGGGTTTTTGTTATTTGTGATTTTTCCATATTCATGGGGGTTCTGTGCCTCTGACCCCAGCAAATGTGGAGGGACCACTTGTATTGTTATTTAATTATTTTTTAAACTTCTGGAAATTAATATTTTAGTTTAATCTTTTAAAATTGTTATAAACAGCCTTGAATCCTATCTTGGGGAAAAGGTGGGATATAAATTCAATCAATCTAGTATGTCTTGTAATTATGCCTTTTCCTTCTCGGAGAGTGAGCTATAGCTCAATGATAGAACACATACTTTGGATTCAAAAGGTTCTGGTTCAACCCTTACAAATTTCTTCTGCCTGAAATCCCAGAGCTCTGTTTACAAGTTGAAGGGCTAGTATTGTGTTTGGTGGACCATCAACCTGAACTGCTAAGAGATGTAGCTTCACAGTTGTAGGACGGGACAAAGGAAAGCTGACTCCGTAAAAGCTGTGCAGTCAATTCTTTCTGCTTGGCCTACGATTTTCCAGTTATTGTCCTAGACTTCAAAGACCCCCAACCTTTGGTTGCTGTGGATACAATGTAACTCTGTAAAACTGTTGTGGGCATCACACAAAATAGCTGCTGCATGGTGCTGTCAGTCATGAATTGACTTACTTCTCAGGCTGTCTAGATGGCTCTGGTCATCCTATCCCATCACCTCCCTATAGCTCTTTCTCACTACAGTTGCTCCTCCATTTTTGCAGACTTTGGGTCCGTATCCCTCACCTGTTCACGGTGGGCAAAAGAAGGGGATTAAAATGGGGTATGTGCTGCCATTCAAGCCAGTGGGGCTTGAATATTGGCGTTTTCCCATTTTTGCAAGGGGGGGGGGGGGGGTCCGGAACGGAGGAGCAACTGTCCCTTGGTATCTGCGGACTTGCCATTTACGGTTTCAGTTATTCGCGGGTGATAATCCTGTGGCTTCCTTCCTTCCCTTCTTCCCTCCCTTACCTAATTCTTCCCCTCAGACTTAGGTTTCCCTTGGGGCCTGGGAGGGGGCCTTCCTTAAGTCCAGGGGGGCAGTCAAGGCCCACCGTTTTTGGGTCAGCCAGGCAGCAAGGCCCCACCAACCCACCTTTGGCCCTCAGAAGTCTGGTGGCACCAGGATCTGGAGTCCGGTGCATCGGACAGGAGTGAAGCAGGGCATGTGAGGGTCCGGAACGGATCTCCTAACAATACTGAGGGATGACTCTGTGTGTGTGTGTGTGTGTGTGTCTGTATGCATACACACATACACACACACACAAAAAAAACTAGACTATATACAACTCACAACTATATAACTCACAATTTCTCACAACTATATACAGCTAGACACAAAAGAAATTAATTGGTATGAACAACCGTTGGAATTCTACCCAGAAAGGAAATGTCTTATGTTGCAGCTGTTTTGTACATGGTTTATAGTTGTCCATGGGCAAGTCACATTTTCTCAACCTCAGAGGAAGGCATTGACAAACCCACTCTGAACAAATCTTGCCAAGAAAACGCTATATTAGATTTGCCTTAGGGTTGCCATAAGTCAGAAACAACTTGAAGGCGCACAATTGCAGTATGTGCCTGGGAAGTTGAAACAGGATGCAATCATTAGTGTGGAAGCAATGGAACAGACCTACTCTTTTGGACTGTAGCTTGGCTTGGGGATTCTGGAAGTTGTAGTCCAAAAACAACAACAACAACTTTCCTAATATCAGATAAAATGATATAGAAAGGCAGAGGGAAAGAGGACAGAAAAAGGGGAGGGGAGAAAATTGGGTGGTGGTTAGGGGAACAATGTCATCCTTAAAGAATGCAGGTAGAAATTGTTCAGACTGTGAGCTGCCATGTGGGGGGTCCAGTGTAGCTCTGGGAGACCCCCCACCTCCCAAACTGCCAGTAACCCTCATCTCCCACAATCTTTCAGCCAAAGGACCTTCAGCTGAATAAACAATGAATGCTGAATGTTGGAAAAACAGTGCTGCTGTGGGGTGAAGGGCACTAAATCTGGGGGAGGGGCACTCGTGAACCCCCTCCCTCAGTGTGACTGGGTATGACACACTATCACTTGCAGTTGTCCAAAATGGCAATGGCAATAGATAGCTGTGGGTTTTTGTGCGTTTTTTGGGCAGTGAGGCCGTGTTCTACAAGAATGTATTCCTGATGTTTTACTTGCGTCTGTGGCTGGCATCTTGAGAGATCTCTCTGAAGATTCCAGCCACAGATGCAGGCAAAATGTCAGAATACATTCTTCTAGAATATAGCATCACAGCCTGAAAAACCTACGGATGCCAGCCATGAAAGCCTTCAACTTCACAGATAGCTGTGGCTTTGCAGAGCTGCACAGGAGCCTGAAATGCTGCAGCGCATCCCTTTTGGCCCTGGAATGTTTCCAATCTCATTTTGGATTCTTCCAGCCTGCTGTACAGCTGAGCAGCAGCTGGTTTGGGGCAGGGAATAGAAAGCCTACCCAATAATTAATTAATTAAATGTAATTCTTTTAAAAAATCAGGAGGAGGGAGCAGAAACATGTTGTTCAATCCTGTGCATATTTACTCATAAGTAAGTCCTGTGTTCAACAGGAAGTATTACAAAGACATTGTGGGCTTAGGACTGCATCTTCAAAATCATTACTTGTGCCTGCTTTCATGGCCAGTTTCAAATCCTGCCCATTGAAGCATGTGTTTCTGTCTCTCTTATATTGATGGGGCTTTTAAAAAGTGGGTGGGGAGGATTATATAGCCAGTGATGAGTACTTTAAATGTGAAAGCTCTGATTCTTGGGATGCTGAAGCCGGTGTCTAGGATCAAATTGCATATTTTCATGATACTGTAAGAGAGATACTGTATATAGTCCTGCCAACTCTAGACTTTTTTTCCTGATGTTGAAATGAAGACCAAGTGCACAGTCTCATCTCTGTGCACCCCTCTTCCTCCTCTGGTCCTCCTGGGCCCCTTCCTTCCACAAGAAAGCCTGGTGTCAGCAGTGCTGTTTTCTTACTATGAAGGTTATAACACTTGTATACTGTGTCTGCAGCTCTTTCACTAGGTCCACATTGGACAATTCAAAGGACAGTTTGGTCCTTGGACCCAATCCCTAACACAATAACCAAACCCAAGACCTAATTCCCCAAATGGAAATCAAATAAACTTGCATTTTTTTGCTTTAAAAATGGGTATCTAGTCAGTGATCTCAATACTTGTCTGTCACATGGCTGTAAGTACTGCTCTTACCAGTTCCTGCCCAGCAGTTAAGCACCTCAGTGAGGTGCCAAAAACTTAAAAAACGTGCCCAAAAGAAAAGCTGGGGGAGAGGGAAGAGTGGCATGTGTAAAACTGGGTTAGGTGCTGCACTCAGACCTCTCCGAGAGCTGAATGCTTGTGTGTCTGTAGTTTGGCCACCCTTGATGGTGAGCTGGAGTTATGCTGCTGTTCCATAAATATGTGTTAGCAATAACTAAAGTAGGCATGGAATGTGCAGCTGGGTTTCTGTTACAAGTGTTCTTGGCAGAGACTTGGCTGGAAAGTTGCAGAGATACAGGAAATGCTGTACAAATATATTTCTCCAAATAATCAGACTTCTGGGTAAGTCAGGTTGTTAATGACAGATAATGAGCTTCATCCTTACAACAAAACAACAGTGGGAGACTTGCCAAATTAGTGTACCTGTTTTGTTTTTTAGTTTTGTTTTAGTTGACTATTTTTAAAGTGATTTTCATTTTGTTTTGCTTTTTCCAGGAGACTAAATAACAATGAACTGACAGCCATTCCTTCCCTGGGAGCAGCTTCAGCCCACATAACTTCCCTGTACCTGTAAGTCTCAGTTTCAGCATTCTTGCCAATATATTTTTATTTTCAAGAATCTGTGTGGTTTGTATGTATGTTATATTGTGGCTTTGGTGCAGTCAACTGATATATTCAGTCCCTCTAGAAAAGCTTGAACTTTCTAGAAAGGATCGGAAGGGAGAGCATTGGCATTTTTCATTGATGAGGCAGATTTAACTGAAGGACCTTTTACTCCTTGTGGGTAAAAGAGACAATGGAGATTATCAGACGGTGAAAAAGGTTGGGAGAGAAGCGGGATGCTCCTGTCCTTATCGCACGATTGCGGGAAGATTATCAGACAGCGTCCTATGACATCATGCTCATCCTGTCCTTCTCCCATCAGTGAAGTGGAATGGCCCCATAACTTTTTATTCACAAGAAACTGCTGTCAATAAAAAGTTACAGGTCCATTCCACTTCACTGACAGGAGAAGGACGAGATGAGAGCAACACCATGGGATGTCATCTGATAATCTTCCCGCAATGTTTCAGGTCATCCCAGTCACCAAGCAGCTATTTTAAATAGTTGTAAACACTATTGCCATGTCTGTGGGAAGGGAAGGATAACCATTGCTAAGTCTAGCTATACCACTCAACTATCCCCATTTTTTTCCTTGAGATAGCAGAATCATCCATATTAAAGACTGGAAAAGTTAATGCTACAGTGCCACAGGAAGAAAATATAACCATGCCACCTCCACAACAGAAATATTTTAGCAAATATGAAGGGGACTGGGGATTCATAGTAACTCAGTAGTCATGAGCTCCTACAGGATCCATTGTGCTCAGTGTGACTTTCATGAAAGTCTGGCTTCCATAGTCCTTGGATGTTGATACTGGCACTGAGCCCTTATTCATGGGGACTATTGTCAGTGTCAAAGCCAGGGACTTTTGTTAGAAGGAAGGATATGTCTGTCAAGCAGCCAGAGCATGGTTGTATGCTCTTAATACTAGAGCACCAGCATTTCACTAGCATGGCCTAAATGAGGCACGGTCTCTGTGGGAAAAAAATGTGAATTTTCACATGGAAAGTCACCTAACTTCAGAATCTCTGATAGTGGAGGCAGCCATGGCAGAAGCAAATATTCTTTTTATTCATCTGTTGAAAGAGAGGAAAGAGAAGTGGTAAATTCTTGGGCACAAAGTCTGCTTTAAGACATGGTTAAATAGTATCTTATGATGGCAATATACTAGTTCATTTGTGTATTGGGGGGGGGGGGTAATCATTGCTGCCTTCTGATCACTTTGAAGAGAGAAGCAGCTGGTGGCATTTCAGATGGAGGTGCTCAAGCCGGCAAAGAACATACTGAAATATGCCATGGGTGGTACTGCATGATCCGTGTCAGCTGGGTTTGCTTGAAGGACATGGCTTCATTTTTTATTAACCTTTTCCAGTAGGAACTATGGTAACACTGTGGACTTGTAATTCACTAAGGACTGGCTGTTCATTTCTGGAAGTTAATACTCCTTCAGAACCTTTAAAAGCAGACACCTTTAAAAGCATGCTTCCCAGTCCATTTTGGAATAAGTCCTACTCTTACAGACAGCTAGACTTTTGTGCCATATACACTAGTGCCAGATGGAGCCGGCCATTCCAGCGTAACAAGAAGAGCTCCCACATGTCTATGTTGAAGACAGACTCAGCAGTTAAGCATCATTTGAAATGTCTTTTTACACAGAGGGTGGGAGTCTGCCCAGCTTTTAGCTCAAACACATAGCTTGCCCCTCTTGCAAGTTTGAGCATAAAATGCATTGAACAGCTTGCTATTAAAAAATCATCCTTGAAGAATATATCATGCAAGTCACGTTTTTGCACTGCCCTGCCCTGCCATACCCACCACAAGAAATTTTAATTGGAGAAAGCACTTTAATGGTGTAAGAAATTTGTTGCAGGTGCAGCAAGAGAGATATGGAAAAGGGTACCACTGATGGAAAGGAATAGAGCCGTTTATTTAATCTATTTAAAGAAACATACAGACGATGTATAGAATACATATAGAATTTGAATGCTCAACTATTTTTATCAGGAAGAGCAGGTTGATTGGTCTCTGTGAGATAATTTTTTTTCCATTGGGAACAAAGACACTTATTATCAGTTTTGGCCTTCAAGAATGCATTTTTTTATTGTGATGCTGCCACTACCACCACCTTTAAAAATGTTCCTGCCATTCATGGTGCATTCTCAAGCTCTTACAGATCAAAGTTCTTTTGTTTTTAGACTTTTAAAGGCACTTTCTGTATTAATGAAGTGCATGAGCAATGGAGCTATTCTCATACATGGATGGAGGAACTGCTGTTCAGCCCCTCAAATGTGCCATTGTGTTGGGGTGGTTATCAATACAGAGAAAATCATGCTGCTTTAGTTCATGTGTCTATAGAGCCTGAGGGCAGGTTCACATACTAACTAAGCCAAGGTGTAGATTGTCTATACAACATAGACTCATAGAGTTGGAAGAGACCACAAGGGCCATCCAGTCCAACCTCCTGCCATGCAGGAACTCAATGATGTGGAAAAGATCGCTGTGTTTGTGTATGCTCCTCATTCTTGTGATCAGTTGCACGAGCTTGTTCATTTTTATACATGTAAGTAAAATAAAATCACTCAAGTATTGTTGATGCTACATGAGACTACTGTCAGAACAGAACACGAGAAACAGAATGGTTCCCAATTGGCAAAGGAATCAGACAAGGCTGCATCCTTTCACCTTATGTGTTCAACTTATATGCAGAACACACAGAAGAAGAAGGAGTGAAAATAGGAGGAAAGAATATCAACAATCTGAGATATGCTGATAACACCATAATACTATCAGAAAACCTCACAGACTTCAAACTACTACTAAGGAAGATCAAAGAAGAAAGTGAAAAAACAGGCTTACTATCGAATATAAAGAAAACAAAAATAATGGCCACAGAGAACTTATATAAATCAAACTAGACAATGTTGATGGGTTCAGGCCCCATTTGTTTTCATGTTGTGATGCTGTAACTCTCCTACTATGCTTAAATGTTGTTTTATCAATTGTTGGTTTCTACATTTGTTTGTTTACTGTGCTAAGGTATGTTTTCTGAAATGAAATCAATGGAGAGGTGAAAGCAAACACTGTTATTAAATGATAAAAGCTAATAAGATATTTGTATCAAGTTGCAGTTGTCTATGTTGTGACCTATCTCTCTGCCCTCACATTATTAGCTGCTGCTCTCAACTTTAGTCCTGGTAAACGCTTTTCATGCGGGGACGTCTGGTCTTATTGTTTCCTGCAGGCTGTGCAATCTGGGCAGTTTTGAAGTGACCTTGATATAATTGTTTTAATCCCCCCCTTCTCTGTACACGGAGTACATAAGTGAGCAAGACAAATTGGCTGCATTCCTATTTTTCCATTAAGATTGTGCTAAAATATGGAAAGTTGCGGAGCTCTGTCATTCAGGTCAAAAATTGGCAGCTGTGACCACTTCTCTTTTTCCTGCCCAGCCCCCCTCTTCCTGGTTCATATTTCAAAGAAAACAAAGACAAATATAAAGGATCTGTCATTTTTTAAAAGTATTTTTCATCATTCCTCATTAATGCCACCATCAAAGGGTCAGCGCCAGTATTCAGTCTTTCCTGTAGTACAGTTGGGATGGAATTGAGGTAATCAGTCATTCAGCTTGTGCTCACATCTGCCTTTCCTCCAAATGCCTAAGGAAGGAGGTAGTCAACATACTATACTGGCACTGTGATTGTATGGGTGCATGATGACCTGAACTTCCCATACAATGCCCATTTCTCAGCATGGTAGACAGGCAGCTAGAGAGGCTCTCAGGTTCTCCTGTTCAAGATACTCAGTTTTTGTATAGTGTAAAGCTTTGGTATCACAAAGTGGATCATGAATCTACTGTTTCCTCTAGAGTTGCAGTGTTTTTACTGTCTACACCAGGGACAGGCAACCTTTTTGAGACCTGGGCCGGTCTCCCGTCGCCCAGGTCTCGGCTGGGCCAAGGGGGGGGGGGGAATGGCGGCGCGCGTGCTCACGCGCGTGTGCGCACCCTCCTCCACCGCACGCAACCCCCCGTGCATGCTGCTGCCACAGCCACTACTGCGTCTGCTGCCACAGCGCACACGGCCGCAGCCGCCACGGCGCAGCCGAAAATGCGCCCTGACGGGCCATAGGTTGCTGGTCTGCCCCCGGCCCATAGGTTGCCGGTCCCTGGTCTACACAAAGGAGAGGGGCATCTTTGGTGGGTTGCTAAAAACAAAAAACAAGAACAACCTAAAAGAAAAGGGAATTCAGGATGCATGGGAGTTTCTCAAAAGGGAGATACTGAAGGCACAATTTCAAACTGTTTCAATGAGAAGGAAAAATGGGAGGTGTCTCAAGAAACCAGGATGGATGACTAGAGAACTTTCAACTGAGCTAAGTTTTAAATGGAACATGTATACGAAATGGAAAAGGGGGGAAATCACCAAAGAGGAATTCAAACAAATAGCTAGCACATGTAAGGGTAAAGTCAGAAAAACAAAAGCACAGAATGAGCTCAGGCTTGCTAGAGAGGTTAAGAACAATAGGAACTTTTGGGGTATATCCATAGCAAAAGGAAGAAGGAAATGGTAGGGCCACTGCATGGAGAAGATGACAAAATGCTAACGGGACAGAGAAAGGCAGAACTACTCAACACCTTCTTTGCCTCACTCTTCTCAGAAAAAGAAAAGGGTGCTCAACTTGACGAAAATGGAGCAGAGGACACAGCACAGAATAAATAAAGAGATAGTACAGGAATACCTGGCCAATGCAATTTTAGGCTGCATCAATAGAAGTACAGTATCTAGATCAAGGGAAGTAATAGTGCCACAGTATTCTGCTTTGGTCAGGCCCCACCTGGAATACTGTGTCCCGTTCTTGGCACCACAATTCCAAAAGGATGTTGAGAAACTGGAGCGTGTCCAGAGGAGGGCGACTAAAATGGCGAAGGGTCTGGAAACCATGCCCTATGAGGAATGACTTAGGGAACTGGTTATGTTTAGCCTGGAGAAGAGATGGCTAAGAGGTGATATGATAACCCTGTTTAAATATTGAAGAGATGTTGAGGAGGGAGCCAGATTGTTTTCTGCTGCTCCAGAGAACAGGACCTGGAACAACGGATGCAAGCTACAGGAAAAGAGATTCCACCTCAACATTAGGAGGAAATTCCTGACAGTGAGAGCTGTTTGACTGGAATACGCTCCCTCAGAGAGTGGTGGAGTCTCTTTCATTGGAGGTCTTTAAACAGAGGCTGGATGGACATCTATCGGGTATGCTTTGATTTTGAGTTCCTGCACTGCAGGGGGTTGGATTGAATGGCCCTTGCCGTCTCTTCCAACTCTATGATTCTATAATTTCTACAGGACCAATCATTAAAACAATTACAAATTGTTTCAAAATTATGGAGTTATACAGAATCTTCTTCGTGTAAAAGACCGGCTACACCGAGGAGGAGACTGAGAAGAGGAGTGGCGTGTGTGTGTGTTTGTTTGCCTGCTCTCCTCCCCCAGTGCAACACCTGGCCTCAGAGGGAACCTTCAAAAGGGGCTCCCCTCCTCTGCCCGACCACCGGCTACACCGAGGAGGAGGCTGAGAAGAGGAGTGGCGGGTGTGTGTGTTTGTTTGCCTGCCCTCCTCCCCCAGTGCAACACCTGGCTTCAGAGGGAACCTTCAAAAGGCGCCCCCAGCATTCCCCAGCCCAACCACTGGCTACACTAGTGCAGCGGCGATGGTGAGGGCAGGCGTGGCAAGAAAGCCAAGCCTAGGACATCATCTCCCTCCTCACCACCACCGTGGAAGGGTGTGTGCCCTATCCAGCTTTGATTCCGTCCCCTTTGTGGCGGCGGTGGAAGAGAACATCCCTGGAGGCTATTTAGCCCATCCCTCCACCCATTTACCATCTGCAGTGGCAGTGGTGGAAGAAGACCTCTTTGGAGGCTATTTAGCCCATCCCCCAGCCATTTACCACCTGTAGTGGTTGTGGTGGAAGAGGGTCCCTCCAGAAGCTATCTGGCCCACCCCTTCACCCAGAGCAGCTGCGGCAATGCAATCATGTAATCATGTTTTTTATATTGTATACTGTATATTTTATATTGTATATTTCTAATAATTGTCTTTAATTTGTTTGGTTTGATTTGTTTTTGGGGGGTGAGTGGGGGTGGGAATGAGGGATGGGATCTGATTTGATGTGACTTGTTTTGATATTTTGAATACTGTACGTCGCCCCGATTGCTTGGCAGAGGGGCGGGATATAAATAAAAATTATTATTATTATTATTATTATTATTATTATTATTATTAGCATCCAGAGTACAAACACATACAATCACAGAGTTGGAAGAAACCTCAAGGGCCATCCTGCCTAACTCCTTGCCAGACAGGAATACACAATCGAAAGTGCTCCCAACAGATGGCCATCCAGCCTCTGTTTAAAAACCTCCAAAGAAGGAAATCCCACCACTCTCTGAGGCAGTGTGTTCCACTGTCAAACAGCTCTTGCTATCAGGAAGTTCCTCCAAATGTTCAGGTGGAATCTCTTTTTCTGTAGCTTGAATCCATTGTCTTTGGAGCAACAGAAAACAAGCTTGCTGCATTCTAATTATGACATCCCTTCAAATATTTAAAAATGGCTATCCTATCACCCCTTAATCTCTTCCCCATACCCAGCTCCCTAAATTGCTCTTCATAGGGCATGACCTTTCACCATTTTGGTTGCCCTCTGGACATACTCCAGCTTGTCCACATCCTTCTTGAATTTTGGTGCCCAGACTGGTCACAATTTTCCCAGACCAAAGCAGAATAGAGTGGCACTATTATGTCCATCGATCTAGACACTATACTTCTGTTAATGCTGCCTAGAATTGCATTGACTTTTTTAGCTGCTGCATCACACTGTTGCCTCTTGTTTAGCCTGGGGTCCACCAAGACTCCCAGACCCTTTTTGCATGTACTGCCTTCAAGCCAGGTGTTATCCATCCTATACCATGGCATTTCTTTTTTACTGCTCAAGTGTAGTTTCCTACACCTGTCCCTGTTGAGATTCATTTTGTTAGTTTTGGCTCAGCTTTCTGATCTATTAAGGTCATTTTGAATTCTGATCCTGTCCTCTAGGCTATTAGCCACCCCTCCTAATTTAGTGTCATATCTGCAAATTTGATAAGCATGCCCTCTATTCCATCATCTTTAATTAAGTGATTGAAAAAGATGTTGAATAGCACTTGGCCCAGGACAGAACCCTGTGGCACCCCACTAGTCACTTGTTTTTACAATTAGTTTTAAAATGAAGGTGTTAAAGGCAAATTAGAACTCTCCCACTTAACATGTGAAGGCAAATATGCTAACTGGCTGAATTATGCTCATAATGAAAAGAAACTTTTGCACTCAGCGTATATCTTCTCAGGTTGGTGCCTCAACTGCTCAACTGGATGGACATCTTGATTTAAAATATGCTGGTTAATTCATCTGATTTAACCCTGAAATAGACTACATCTAGCAATCCTTCTTAAACAGGAAATCTTAAAGACAGGGCATAAAAACCTAGAGATTGTGCACTCCATTCAAAATCCTTCTAAAGCAATGTTTCGCAAACTTTTGCTACCCATATTTTGCTGGCTTACCCTTCTAAGTTTTCTGGCCTACATGCCCAATGATTAGAGATAACAGGATTTATAGTCAAACAGCGTCTAGGTATCGATGGCTGGGATTGTTGTTTGTTGTTGTGTGCCTTCATTTCCAACTTATGGCGACCCTCACTGTTCTAAATGAGAAGTGACTTCCGATAGATTTCAACCTTCTTTTTCTTTGAGTTATACACAATTCTTTTTACCTTTCCTCCGAGGAATCATTTTCAGTTGCTTTTATAGCTCTGAATTCTTTTATACATAACCTTCTTTCTGTTGCCACTCATGCATTACTGACACTGATAGCCCCTACTTGGAAGTAGCATGTGCATGAATTTTGAAAAAACATTCCTAAAACAAGTTGTTGTTGTTGTTATTATTGCTGCTGTTGTTATTGTATTACCCATTTATAGCCCGCCTTTCTTTGGATAATGGGACTCAAGGGGGCTTGAGTTCACGATTATTATCAGATTGCTCTGTTTAATTACAGCTGAATGTGAATTCATCTCTACTCTTTGGTAGCTGAGCAATCCTACTGATCTTACTTTGGCACTAAGTACATTGCAAAATACTGTTGTGTCTTTCACAAATTATTGAATCCTATTTTCCACTCTTCAGGTAAAAAGAATCCCCCCCAAAGCCCCTCCTAACCTGTAAATCCTAAGTCTGTTTGTGACTTCCTCATCCCAACTGCTTATTCTTACCAGGGTCATGATGTTAAGAGGGCTCAAGAATGTAGATTTTGATCAGCAAACTACTATGTGTTCTGGATGGACATCAGAAATACCTTTATGTTTGGCAATTGCAGCAAAGAGGGTCACTGGTTAGGGCATCTAGTTTGCCTTTTCAGTCTAATTCCAATACAAAAGCACGAAGACCCTATGCTGTCTTCACAATAGTCACCAAGGAATATAAGGAATACAAAAGGGGAGATGTGGATGACTGTCAAGAAGTCACAGCTAGATATACCTCACTAGTATGTGATCCTCACCTGCTACAAGACCCCAGCTTCACAATGTTTATGAGTGAAAATACATTACACACAGCAAAGGTACCTGTGCCATCAAAAGTGTAGATTAGGTCAAATAATGGGAGAATTGATACAATGAATTATTAAGAGCTTTTCCAAACAGTTTTTCCAATTTTTGTCTGCTGGAGTATACCTGCTG
Source organism: Phrynosoma blainvillii (assembly GCA_026167975.1). Classification (NCBI taxonomy): domain Eukaryota; kingdom Metazoa; phylum Chordata; class Lepidosauria; order Squamata; family Phrynosomatidae; genus Phrynosoma; species Phrynosoma blainvillii. The sequence goes on from JANUYF010000002.1 coordinate 358,411,731, forward strand.
TCTTCCAAAAACAAAGAAAGGAAAAGGGGGGGGGGGGGGGGCGATGACAGGGAACGTAGCAGCGATTTGGAAAAAATACAGTGTGCTCATGCAAACTCCCTCCATTTTCCTTCCAAGGAGGAAGACTCTCCAAACAATTAACTATCAACTTTAACGTATATGTGTGCATGCACATGTGCTCTGACAACCTCACTAAGACATTCTATAATTTGGAAATTTACATGAAAAATATTTTAAAACAGGTAGGCAAGATGCACCCCATGAGGCACATACATCCCTCTGGCACTCAAGTGTGGCCCTCCAGCAGTCCATATCCCACACAACTCCCCTTTCTTTCTTTTTATGAAAGCACACCACCCTATAAAGGGCATGTGGGCAATTTTACTATGGTGGGGTAGTATGGTGGAGTGCAGATGGGCGGCTCTGAGCTGCCACGGGAAGTGGCGGATAGAGCCACAGCCCCGATCCTTCCTTTTGCTGCCTCGAAAAGAGTGCACGGCTCTTTTTCTCCCCTTCTGGTGCAGCGCGTAAGAACTGGGAGGGCGTCCTGATGCCGTGCGCCATGAGGACGGCATCAGTGTGGGGTTGGGGCGGCCGGCATGCGGCTGCCCCGCCCCAACTGTGCCTCCAGGCTGGCCCTTTGGACCAATCTGCAGAGGCCCTATGTCTTCACCCTCCACACAATATCTTTTAGGCTCCTGGGTAGGGTCTTTTTTCAAAACTACCAAATATAGCTGTTATGGTTTTTGCCATGCCTCATACCCTCAAACAGCAGAGAGGTCCCCTACTTTCTAATAACTCTTTGGAAGCTTCCACCACTGCTCCTCTGTTCAGGGACACCCAAAATGTTGGCAACAGCAAAGATAACTCCATAGCTACATTCCTTTCTAAAACAATTGTAAATAACTCCCATAGTTCTACAGCACAGATTATGGCTAAATAAATTATTGTGAGAAGCTCTCTCAGTGTAACTTTAGAATCAGTACAGATGGCTTTAAGACTCAAGTCAACACTTTTGAATTTCCTGAGGAAGAACAGTCATCAAGTGGCATTTAGCAGTTGTTAGCATTGAGATGTCTCTGCAGGTCTGTCTTTGATTAACTCATATACAAATTATTTTCTTCTGTTCCATTCAAAATCTTTCCCAAATGTTTGCTGGTGTTGCAGATGAACTGCTTTGGCAGCATTTTCAAAGCAGAAAGAAATAAAAAATAAGATTTGCTCCCCAATGAATAATTAAATTGAAATATGCTTTAGACTTAGCCTCTGCTAATAATATAACATGGCACCAATGATCTCTAGCATATGGTGTCTGTGACTGCAGCTATAACACCTGTACTTCAGCAACAATTTGAACATAAAATAATTCTATATACAAGATGAATTACAGGATTTGAAGGAGAAACCTCACCTAGTGAATGACTACAGTAGTCCCAAAAGCTAAATCCAATGAGTCCCAGTAAGAGGACACAAAGAAATCAACTGGACGCAAGCAGTCCCAATGAAGCCCATTCATTTCAATGACTCTAATCTAGTAGAATCTACTGTTGTGTTTGACCTAGAAACTCTGTTTGCTCCTACTTGGGACAGCAGAATGCAGGTGGATGAACTAAGCTAATTAGTTTCGGGAATTTTAATTTGTATTTTATATATCCATTTGGAAAATGTCCACAGTATTAACAAGTAGCAACCATGAGGGCTAAGCATCTGAAAGGATGGGGAAAAATGCTCCCTAGCAGGCACAAATTGCTCCTTGCACAGGATGAACATCAGTCCTCACTGATGAGTACAAGAACAGCAAACCCAAACCACAATGTAAACCAGAGCTGGCCAAAGCACGACCCATAGGCCACATCTAATGTTCCCCTGCTCACTTCTTATATGTCCTCCTGTAATTTTCCCAATCTTGCCAGCACCACCGCCATATAAAACAAACAAATATTTTCAAATGGGAAGATCACAACTCTATCTTGAAGATTCTGCAAATAGCAATTCTCTTCCAAAGCAGGTATGAGACTTTGATTTAGCAATGCTTTGGGGAGAGGAGAGTGAACCTCCATATACTTTAACACCAGGCGTAAACTTCTCATCATAGAATCATGGAACCGTACAGTTGGAAGAGACTACAAGGGACATCCAGTCCAATCCCCTGCCATGCAGGAACTCACAAGCAAAGCACCCCTGACAGATGGCCATCCAGCCTCTGTTTAAAAGCCTCCAAAGAAGGAGACTCCATCACTCTCTGAGGGAGTGTGTTCAGCTCTTACTGTCAGGAGGTTCCTCCTAATGTTTAGGTGGAATCTCTTTTCCTGTAGCTTGGATCAATCATTCCATGTATAATTCTCTAGAGCAGCAGAAAACAAGCTTCCTCCAGACCCAGTATAACATCCCTTCAAATACTTAGAATCATCGAATCAAAGAAGAGTTGGAAGAGACTACAAGGGCCATCCAGTCCAACCCCCCTGCTATGCAGGAACTCAAAATAATAATAATAATAATATATATATATATATATATATATATATATATATATATATATAAAATCAAACCATCCCTGATAGATGGCCATCCAGACTATGTTTAAAGACCTCATAATAAGGAGAATCCACCACACTCCAAGGGTGTGTGTTCCACTGTCAGACAGTTCTCACTGTCAGGAAGTTCTTCCTGATGTTGAGGTACTTAAAGAGGGCTAACTTACCACCTCTTAACCTTCTCTCCCCCAGGCTAAACATACCCAGCTTCTTAAGTCTCTCCTCATAAGGCATGGTTTCTAGACCCTTCACCATTTTGGTTGCCTTCCTCTGGACATGCTCCAGGTTGTCAACCTTCCTTTTTGAATTGTGGTGCCCAGAACTGGACACAGTACTCCAGGTGAAGCCTGACCAAAGCAGAATAGAGTGACACTATTACTTCCCATGATCTAGACACTATACTTTTATTGAAGTAATCTAGAATTGCATTGGCCTTTTTAGCTGTGGCATCACACTGTTGACTCATGTTCACCTTGTAGTCGACTAGGACTCCTAGATCCCTTTCACAGGTAGTCTTGTTAAGCCAGGTGTCTCCCATCATATATCTATGCATTTCATTTTTTTTCTGCCAAAGTGCAGTACCTTACATTTCTCCATATTGAAGTTCATTTTGTTAGCTTTGGCCCAGCTTTCTAATCTATTAAGGTCATTTTGAATTTTCATCCTGTCTTGTGGGGTATTAGCTATTCCTCCTAATTTGGTGTCATCTGCAAATTTGAGAAGCATGTCCCCTATTCTTTCATCCAAGTCATTGATAAAGATGTTGAATAGCACTGGGCCCAGGACAGAACCCTGTGGCACCCTACTGGTCACTTCTCTCCAGGATGAAGAGAAGCCATTGCTGAGCACCCTTTGAGTTCATTCAGTCAACCAATTACTAATCCACCTAACATTTGTATTGTCTAGCCCACATTTTACTATCTTGTTTGCAAGAATATCATGGGGGACCTTGTCAAAAGCCTTACTGAAATCAAGATATGCTATGTCTACCGCATTCCCTTCATCTAGCAAGCTGGTAATTTTATCAAAAAAAGAGATCAGATTAGTCTAGCATGACTTGTTTTTTGAGAAACCCATGTTAGTGATTATGGCATTCCCTTCTAAATGTTCACAGGCTCTCTGTTTAATGAACTGTTCTAGAATCTTTCCCGGTATTGATGTCAGACTAACTGTGCAATAGTTGTTGGGATCCTCCTTTTCCCCCTTTTTGAAGATGGGGACAATGTTTGCCCTCCTCCAGTCTGCTGGGACTTCTCCTGTTCTCCAGGAGTTCTCAAAGATTGTTGCCAATGGTTCTGAGATTACAGTTCTTTTAATATCCTTGGATGTAGTTCATCTGGTCCTGGAGACTTAAATTCATTTAGGCTAACCAGGTATTCCTGTACTACCTCTTTACTTATTCTGTGCTGCATTTCCCCTATTGTGTCCTCTGCTCCATTTTCCTCAGGTTGAGCATCCTTTTCCTTTTGTGAGAAGACTGAGACAAAGAAGGTGTTGAGTAGTTCTGCCTTTCCTCTGTCCCCTGTTAAAATTTCTCCATCTTCTCTGCGCAGTGCCCTACCATTTCCTCCTTCTCCCTTTTGCTACAGACATACCCAAAAAAGCCCTTTTTATTGTTCTTAACCCCTCTAGCAAGCTTGAGCTCATTCTGTGCTTTGGCTTTCCTGATTTTACCCCTACACGTGCTAGCTATTTGTTTGGATTCGTCTTTAGTGATTTTGCCCCTTTTCCATTTCTTATACATCTCCTGTTTAAAACTTAGTTCAGTTGAAAGTTCTTTTGTCATCCAACCTGGTTTCTTGAGACACCTCCCATTTTCTTTTCTCATTGGAACAATTTGAGATTGTGCCTTCAGTATCTCCCTTTTGAGAAACTCCCATCCATCCTGAACTCCTTTAGTATTTCTGACCATGGGATCACTCCCATTGTTTCCCTCCTAAGTTTATTGAAATCAGCTCTCCTAAAGTCTAGAATGCGTGTCTGACTATGCCTAGCTTCTCCTTTCCACTGTTTAAGAAACTCCGGGAGAATATGATCACTCCCACCTAAGGATCTCACCACTAGCTCCCTGTTTACTAGGTCATCCCTGTTGGTTAGGATCAGATCTAAAATAGCTGATCCCCTTGTTGCCTCTTACACCTTTTGGACAAAGAAATTGTCTTTGAGGCAAGTGAGGAATATTACTAGTTCTGTGAACCTTGAATACATGTTGCCTGAATATATAGAGGACTCATGCCTCAATCATCCCTGTCCTGCTTCTCCTCCTGTCCCATGCTCTACCAAACTGGAAAGACAAATCCAAATTTGGATCTAGTGGTGTGACTTGTCCCTTTCTGAGTCTATTTTTCTCTAGAAAAGGAATCATTGCCCTTTTGCTAACTGCTATATGCACTTAATCAATTAACTGAATGAACTCTTGCTTCAGTGTTTTGTTTTTGTTTTTTAAACAATTTTTACAAGGCGAATTGTAAGCCATCTTGTGAAGACAGAGTCTTCCTTCAACAAATAAATGTAACAATAGATAAATAGTTCAACGTGTAGTGTTACATTGATTCTTCTAAATTTGTTTTTCTGAGTGGAAATTTACTTGTTGTTTTTCATATTGGGATAAAGTAGATTTTTGTACAGTGCTTCACAAAATCATGCTTCCCTTGCTATTATGACCTGTTAGTTACAATCAAGAGCCAGTGGTGTAGTGGTTTGATTATCAGGTTCAAATCCCAACTCAACTGTGAAGTCCATTATGAAGTCCATAATAACTATTGCCTACAAAAAAGCCCAATTCACAATTTAACTGTGATATCTGGGATGTAGATTTGCAATGCCACCTGAGTAAAATAGCCAGATAGCCCAAAATTAAAGTTAATGGGAAGGTATTTACACCAGTGATGTATCTGTCTACTGAGTATTCCTAAATTCTTGAAACCCTCTCCCCGCCCCAGCTAAATTTAATTTTCTTCCATCAGTATTACTTCAGTGTTGATTTAGAAGTATATATAGAATGGATATCCACAAAACAGTGATATCTGTGAATGGGTATGATCAGGTAGTTTGAATTAAGTGAAAATAGCCATGTTATACTGTCATTTTTACAGGGACATATAACTGTACTTACTATTACTATTATGTAGCAAATTGCAGGTACATGTGGTGATCATACCTAAAATACTTAATAGATAGGGATGCACAGATCTCTTTAAAAGTGGTTAAGTTCTGTGTAGCTACTATAAAATTGAGGCAAGTGATGAATTCTTTCAATGAATAATGTCACTTTTGGTATATTTTAAATAATGTTTTATCTTTATTTAGGCTATTTCATGTATGTTTTAATTGATTTTATTGATTATGCATATTCTGGTTTGTGACTGAAATAAATCTGTTCACTCATGCCTTCTCTGTCCCCACATGTTTTTGTTGAAAGCTAGCTATTCTGCAAAACGATGACATACACTTGTAGTATATATTCAAGAACATGAGGTTGCTGTTTTCTTGTCAGAAAACAGAGTTGCTAAACTGCAAGAAATGATATTTGGGGAGGATGGGATTTGTTTTTGCTTTGTGATTCCTTATAGGATGTAGAGAATAACAACAAATCCTATACTCCCTGGCAGGAAATGACAGTCTTTCCCCATAGTTAGAAGCATTATTTCCTGTTAAACCCAGAAAGCCATGTCTAATAAACAAGAGGTGGTTGTTTAACTCCTTTTCAGAAGTAAAAGTAAAGAAGTGAAAACTCAAAAGGGGGGGGGGATTGAGAGGGAAACTGTCTCCTGGCTTTTTTTGTTATTGTTATGATTTCCCCCCCTCTCAAGTCTTTTGTGTTTCTAAAGAACTTTTTAAAAAATAATGAAAGTGGCAGGAATTGGATTCATCCATTTTGTGTGTGTGTGTGTTCCCCCCCCCGCATTAGAAAATACTGAACAAGCATAACGATTTGTTTCTTGCATTTTTTGCAAATACCTTAAAAATAATAATGGGTCTTGAGGTGACCAGAGGGAGTATCATTAGTTTCCAGTAGAATAACTCTACTGTCAATTAGCTCCTCTTAGTTGTAGCAGATCAGATTGGTAATGTAGTTGGTTATGTACCAGCAGTTGTTACATAATTGTAATAAAACAGCCTTGGTTCACCATCTTGTTTTTTAACTTTTTTATTGACCTTGCCTGGCTACTATTGTAGCGACAAGTTGAGTTCAATGCATTGTTGCTTTCAGTGGTGCTGTAATGGTGGTATCAGCTGCTCTGGTAGAAGCATGATTTGGACACCTGGGCTTGGTTGAGGCAACACAAACGGTAGAGGGAGCACTTGGGTTCTTACAGGTTAGCAAGCAACCAGTCCAAAAGTCCACATGAGGGTCCGTTTCCTACATGTGTGTCCATTTGTTGTTGAACAAAGTACCGCTTTACCTCTTGAAGAATGTCTCCCACTGTGTATGCCTTCCTTCCAGCTTTCTCAGCCAGCAATGGAAGCTTAGCTAGTTCATTGTCATTCTCGTTTATGAATGTCAGGTTAGGGACATTAAGATGAGAAGCAACCATCCACTGGAGAATAGCCTGGAGCTCTTTATTCACTTGACTGTCATCCGCATTCTGGTTGCCCACTATGACTTCAGACTCAGTTAATTGTTCTCCATAAGCCGGTGAAGCTGATGTTTGCCCTTCGGAGAAGGAGTCACCGGAACCATTTTGTTTGTCTGTTAAGTCGTCAGATGAGGTGCTGGGGCCATTGTCTTTAGCTGTGTTTAAGGTCAGCTTTGTTACTGAAATTGACAGCTGATCCATCAGTTGGTTATCTTTCTGGTCTGTATTATCTTGTGCCGTTGTCGTATTTTTGGCCTGTTCTTTCACTTCCCTGTTAGTCTGGGTCAAGCTCTCAGGAACAGGAGAGGGGGCTGTGTCCTTGGAGCTGTGAGGCATATTGGAAACCGCTTCACTTTGTAATCTTACCCAGGTCTGTACAGAGTTTCTCTGTCAGTTGAGCAGCTTTGGTGACCCCGCTGGACTTGATGGTACCTGCTCTCTCAGATGTCCATGCTCTTAATACTGGCCTGATAGCATTTTCACTTGTGTGTGTGCTTGGTTTCTGGGTCAACCGTGACATCACAAAGGTTCATTATCATTCACCAACCAGTGGCATGCCTGTATTTATTCAGGTGTTAAACTAGCCTGAATCTAACAGCTTTGGGCAAAACAACTTGTTATAAGCATACTTTAAATAATAAAATAGTTATTTAAAGCCAGTGTGGTGTAGGTGAGTGCTGGACTAGGAGACCAGGGTTCAGGTCCCCACTCAGCCATGGAAATCCACTGAGTGGGCTTGAGCGAGTCACACTTTTTCAGGGATCTCAGGGAAGGCAAAGATAAACCCTCTCTGAACAGATCTTGCCAAGATAATCATGTAATAGGTTCCCCTTAGTTAGCTGTAAGTCAGAAATGGCTTGAAGGCACACAACATCAGCAACAACAACAACAAAAGCAAGCAGAGAAATGCACCAGTGAAAACCTAGGAGTCCAATTCTTCCAAATCTTTCCTGGGGTTTGGTAAGTCTCCAGGAAAAGGAGGCTTTTCTCTTAGAGGGAATTAGCAAGAAATGACTTGATGCTTTCCTCAGCTATCCACCTGTATATTCATTTAAAAGATTGTTAGGCTATTCTTCATTATAGCTGTGGTTAGGGTTTAAGGTTGCTATTCCGCTGGTTGAAAAGGGGAATCCAATGGAACCAGGAGGGGATAATCCTGCTCCTTAACTGAATCCCATTGGTATTGATATCTGGAAAAACCCTTTCGAGCAGATTTTGTGGGCAGGGCAAAGAGATTGCCAGGTGGAGTAGAGGGGAAGAAAATTTTGTCAGGGAAACATTGGCTTTAGCAGCAACAAGCGTGTTGTGGTGAGGGAAAACCCTGTATAAAACATAAAATCACATAAAAACAGAACAGAGCAGCAGTGCAAAAGTTTAATATTAAACTACCGTGAAGCATATTAAGGAATCATGTAATAAGTACATTGATACTGCATATTAAAGGTTTAGGTAAATTAAAATGAATTTCCATGTTTCTGGAATGACACTACAGCAGATGCCAGGCCAATGAACTGTGTGCCACCACTGAAATGAAACCTCATGTTTGTTAACCAACCAACTTCAGGCAGTGACAGCATCCAGCGGAGAGGGCCTGGTGACAGATGAGTTCATGTGGAATACAGCTTTGATCCATCAAGCTGTGAATTGCTGTATATACCTATGTGTAAGTCTAGAAATTTTAGTCAAAAAAATGACCCAAAAAACCCAAGTCTGCTTAACCATGAGTCAGTGTAAATACTGTACTTTAACTCTTATTTTAAAAAGCCACCATCCCCTGGTGAAAGGCAAGAGTGTAATCTGTCCTGTAAACACTGCTCATCCATACAGCCTTTAGTATGAGCACAAACATGCCTGCTGGAATTTTGTACGTTTTTTGGCATTGTTTCACCCTTTGGATCTGTTGCTACTTGCCCCTAAGTTTTACCCTTGACTTATCCACAGGTCATGTCAAAATCCATAATTTTGGTCCCAAAACCTGCCCTTGACTTACACATGAAGTTGACTTGTAGTCGAGTATATATAGTATATGAATAATACTGCAGAAAACACTAGGATGGAAAGACAGTGTTGTTACTGTTTTTAAATGAGACTGTATAAAATATCCTAAGAGTGGAATGTACCTGGAGGCAATCTAGCTGCCAAACCCAGCCCTAAAATAGTTGGGAACTAACTAAAGCCTGTAAGGAGAGCATAGGAGGCACGTGCTCAATTCCCGACCTAGTTTACATTAACTGACAATGTATCACTGTCTCTGGGAATAGAAAATACAGTGGAATCTGTGCTTTGTTGCACAAGGGTTGCATGGGCTGTTTGGCACATGGAAGGATCCATGCCAAGTGAAGGATTGATACAAGGATGGCTTGCAACTCATAATATCTGATTGCAGAGCAGCCTCATGCTTGACTTGTAACAACATACAGGAATACGTCTACCTGCCAGAAGATTGTCTAATCTAATATAAATATCAACTAGGACAAAACACTACAAAGAGAATTCCTCTGCAACTCGCTCATAGTCTGGGTGGATTTCTGATGTATATAGATGTTTGAATTATAATGAAGGTGTTCTTTGTTGTTGCCTCGGATGCTGGAAATGGGAGTTTACTAGCATCTCCATGGTTTGAGATTGCCCTGGGCAAAAGAATTTCATTCCTAGGCAGAGTCTTTCAATTCTGTGGCCAATATTTTAATTTTTCAGTAATAAAAAATTAATAAAATGCCAGCTCCACAAGGTTCTCTCTATTGATAATAATTCGGTTTGGCTTGTTCCTTCCTGTTCACAGCTAAAATGCATCATTTATCCTCATTAAAGTACAGATAGCAGAGACAAGCTTTGTTGTTGTTGTTGTTGTGTGCCTTCAAGTCATTTCCAACTTACAGCGACCCTAAGGTGACACTATTATGAGATTTGTTTTGGCAAGATTTGTTCAGAGGGGGTTTGCCATGGCCTTCCCCTGAGTCTGAGAGAATGTGACTTGCTCAAGATCACTCGGTGGGTTTCCATGGCTGAGCAGGGATTCTAACCCTGGTCTCCAGTCTTAGTTCAACACCTAAACCACTACACCATGCTGGCTCTCAGAGATATGCCTACATTGTAAAAATGATTAAAATATCACTGGCTGCCCATCACATGCTCTCAGCCTAAGGGGAAGGCAATGGCAAACCTCTGAACAAATATTGTCAAGAAAATCCAATGATAGGCTTGCCTTAGGGTTGCCATAAGTCAGAAACAACTTGAAGGTACACAACACACACACACACACACACCCATAAAGCTGTCTTGTTCTAAGATAGACCATGCTGAATCTACTATGAGCTCTTGTACAAAGGGATTTTGAGAAAGCATATTTTCCTGTTTACTTCAGTATTTATTATGTAAAAATAATTTTAATGTTGGGACCTGTGCATTGTGAGGGTTTGTTAATGTTAGAAACATTTGGAAGTATTAGCTGAAGTTGGGAGCCCTTCATGCTTTTATCTAGAAACATTTCTTTTGAGGATACATTGCCCCTTCTCATTCTAAAGTCCATGCATAGTGCTTTTTGTAAGAAATACAAACTGCTAAGGAGAAAATGATTGAAAGGAACCATGTTCTACCTGATAAAGATATTTAATGTTGAATTAAATATTTGGAGAATAAAATGAAATATTACTTCTCGGTAAAAATGGACTGTCCAGATAGCTTATATTCTGTAAGAGCTGACCAGTCATGAATAAGTGGGATCTGCAACAAAATATTGGATTGTGAATAGCTCTTGTTCTGCATTCCAGCCAGTTAGCCCAGCCCTCATCCGATATATTCTGTTCCATTACCCCCTTCCTGTCATAGTCAATCATTACTTCATGCCTGCTGAGTATACACAGTCATCCTTCCATTTTTGTGGGGACCTCCCCCCACCCCCGCAAAAATGAAAAAATGCAAATATTCAAGCCCCATTGGCTTGAATGGCCGTGCACACCATTATTTCCCTCCTGGCAGATAGAAAGTCCGCGAAATAGGAGGGACGACTATACTCAGTCCTCACTGAATGGTGTTCGGGTCCTCACCTCCTTAAAGCCTCCCCCACATAAGAAATTTTTATTTTATACACACTACTGTAAGGAGGCAATAAATTTGATTAGCAACTCTACAATATCCACATTTTTCTTAAAAGGTAGAATGACAGCAAAACTATTGTTAACACTCTCATTAAATAAATGGTAAGTATTCAGACTACTCCTGACTAAGAGTAAGATCAAACTGCTTCTTGAACCTTATCATTCCAGCAGTGATGAGAGAAACACTCTTTTGAGAGTGCGGGTGATAAATGGATTATTTTGCCTTTAATCTATGCCCTTTTAAGTTTGCTTACCCTTCTCTAAACTAATGCTAATACCTCAGTGCTTTGTGGATATATTCTGTATTTCTGTGAACAGATAGATACTGAGAGAATGTGTAGGAATCTTTAAAAATGAAAATATAATACCTAGACCAGGGGTAGGCAACCTAAGGCCCGGGGGGGGGGGCAGATGCGGCCCCCTGAGGCCTTTGGACCGGCCCCAGGCTGGTCCTGCTGCCCACCCCCCACCCCCGCCCGCCATGATGATATTGATTATTGTTGTTATTACTTGCTCTTGGGGTTTTCATGGCTTTTCTGGCTGAGAGAGTGTGCATGCATATATTTTTTATTTTTTAAAATATTTATTTATTTATTTATTTATTTATTTATGGTGCTTCGGCCCCCCCAATTGTCTGAGGGACAGCAACCCGGCCCCCGGCTCAAAAAGGTTGCCTACCCCCGACCTAGACTCAAGAGCAGGCCCGTTGCAATATAAACCACAGTTAGACTTCTCTGTTGCAAATCTAGGCCTTTCATTAGAATGCCTTTGAGAACTAGATGACTGCTTGAGTGGATGTGGAAAGTATTTGATAGGGTGATAGTGAATAAATGGTGGGCTTTCCCCAAGATATATTGCTTTATTGCAATTAACACATTTCTTTTTTGGACTGGAGACAGGTAAAGAAGCAATTGCAAGTAGCTATTTCAGAAAGATTTCTGTTGGATTAGGCTGCTTGTTGCTGCCTTCTGAAGTCTTTGCAAAACTTCCTAATGGGGACAATCTGTTACAGATCTGATTTTCTATAATTAGTTATTGTTTCTCTCATTCTTGACTTCCTTGAACACTTTTCTGGAGCCTATTTTGTACAGTTGTTTGAAGGATATTAATTTTTTTAAAAAGGAATGTGCATGTGTCACATTTTCTTTGCTAATGGGACCATCTTGCTCAAAGATTCTCAAGACATTTCCTTTGCAAGTCTGAATGGGTCGTGGCAGAGCTGCAAAAAAACCTGAAAATATGTCCTGCTTACTCTGTAAAAAATCTTTCTATCTGTTAACAACACTCCATGATAAGCCCTTTCAACAGCCTATGACTGCTTCATGCTCTGACTGATCAGCCAGGCACCCTTTATCTTGTATACTCTGAAAGTGTTAACAGAAGTCTAAAGTGATCAAGGAAGTATTAAGAAATCATCAAACATGGGGGTAAATCCATGTTTACATCCACTCCCACCTAGGGCCCGTCAAAGCATGCACTGTTACTTACAGTAGCTGTGATATGTATTTGTAAGATCGTGCAGAATATTGCTTGATTAATCTTTAAAAAAAAGAATGTGTTGGCCTCCCTGTTCCTTTAAGGAAATGACAATAAAAAGTAGTTTTATCCTTGGTTTTTTAAAATCTAATATAAGATAGGTAACTCCTCAGTTTCCTTGTATGAGCCATATGATAGGTTAATTCAATTAGATCAGCTGTAGAATCAGTAGTAGGAGTTGTCACAGTAGATCTGTGTCTGCATAGTAGACCTGTGTAGAGCTGATGAATAGGCAACATAGTATTCTTCAGAAGTTTCAGGCTACAACTCCCATAAGCCTGAGCCAACATGAACAGTGGGATTATGGGGGTTCTAGGCCAAAATATCTGCTGAGAATCAGGTTGCTTACCCTGTCCCAGTCAACGTTAGAGCTTTTTGAATCTGGATCTCATAATAGGGTTGCTCAAGGATGTTAAAGTACATTGTAAAGTGACCTTATGGCCAAATGTGCAGATGAGAACAATTTTCTCCAAACGTTGCACTTCCCCAAGTTTAGCTAGCAGTACAATTTTTGGTTCTAGCAATTTATTAACAGGCACATTTTAGACAGAATACTTCTAGAAATGTATAGTCTGAGACAACATATACATTTTTGAATGCATATTTTGCAAGGAATGCATGTATAATTATTTAAATATTTTTCTCTGCTTTGTGACGAGTGTCTCAAATTTATTCCAAGGGGGAAAACCTTGCCAAATTTTTGACAATTAGGTACCACTGTTTCTATGCAGGTGGTGGAGTTGGGGCAGGGAGTTGGATATCTGATGCAGTTTTTCAGTAATCCATTTCTCTGTTCCTCTCTTCTCTAGTTCTCTGAAAGTATTATTTTGTTACACTCATATCCATCAGGCACAGATTCTCTAATCTAGTGGAGTGTAAAAAATAAGCTAAATGCTCTCAAACCTCTATGCTTTTATTGTAATCCTTTGAGTTCTCTTAAGTCTTCTGACCTGTGAGTCTAGCTACAGCTTTCAAGTGTAATAAATTGTGGTGGTAAATATTGGAGTTTGCCTGTAATAAGATCAGAGGAACATCTTTCTAGCACAGCCAATAGATTTGCTTTGTGGCTTCAAGAATGTCTCTTTTGAAATATCTCTTTTTTTACTTGCTTTTTACTTTTTACTTTTTAAATATCTTTTTACTTGCCAAGCAAGCAAACCCCCTCAAATATGCACACTGGGTTCTCTCTGTGGAGCACTTCACCCCCCCCCCTGCCCTCAGACCAAATTTTGGATCTGTATAAGAGCATGCATGCCTGGTTATGTAATAAGAGCCCCATCCTCATCAGTCTGGGAAAGAAAAGCCAATACCTTGTTAAACTGAGTTGAATATAACTGCTGTTAGATCTTGTGGAATTCCAACTTTGGAAGGGGATTGAGATTCCTGTACACTGGCGTGCTTCTGATATATATATAAATATATATATATAATTTAAATTGGTGTGCAAAAGTTGTCATTGGCCTTTTGTTATAAGCTCACAAAACAATGCCTTTTATAGGAGTCGAGAGCAAAATGAACTTTCCAAAAACTTAACTTCGGAGTTGTAAACTCTGGTATTGACGATTTAGAGGATGAGGTGAGGCCTGTAGATTTAGCTTTTACTTTTGATCAGTGAATTGCTGACCTTTCTATGTAACATCTAGCTTGGCTAGAGGAATGGTGATTGAGTGGTTAAGACACTTGATTAGCCCTGGATGGCTATGAGTTGCTTACACAGAGATTTGTTTTGCCAGAGAAAGGCTGCTTTCTAAAAGCCCTACCCTGTCCATTTCATTTTTTTGTGGGGAAAACCTAAAAGAAAGTACTACAGAACAGCTGTGAAGTACTGACCCAGAGAATTGTCCTCAGTAAGCCTGGCATCCTGAACACATTTGTCAGATGAAACCCCAACTGAACACAATGAAATGTGATGCCTAGGGATAAGTGCTTCGGATTGTGCTGTAAGTGTTCAAGATTGCAACCTTAATGAGAAAGATCCAGTACAAGTGTACTAGAATTTCTCCTGTCCCAGCCTCCTGCTTACTTAATGATCTACTGCAATATTCACACTACCAAACAAATTATTCAGAGTAGGAAATCTTTACCAGTCCCTGGCAAATCACTCTAAGATCTATCAGTGTATTTATTTATTTATTTCTATAAGTGATGTGGAAGAGACCTAATCATAAAATAAAAGCAATTTCAGATATTTATCTTAGGTAGAAAGAGATGTCAAATTGAGATAAGTGTCTTCTACGCTAGCCCCACCAACAACAACCAAGAATGAAGGACTCTTTATTTTATATGTTACAATATGTATTGGTAAATACACATTTTTCATTTTATGTACACACACACACACAGAGAGAGAGAGAGAAAGAGAGAAGGCATGTGAAGATAACATATTTAAGAAAACCCTTCTAAAAACATTTTTGACCCTAAATGCATTGGATCCTGTCTGATCTTGGAAACTAAGTAGGGTCAGTCCTGGCTGGTACTTGAATTGGAGACAGCCAATGAATACCAAGTGCTGTAGGTTATGTTTTCCAGGAAGGAGCTGGCCAAACCATCTCTGAGTATTCATTTCCTAAGAAAACCTTATGAAAGTCATTGAGTCACCATAAGTCAACAGGCAACTTGAAAGAACATATACCCACCATCAAAACATATGGATTACATACATTTGTCATGATATCTTGTTATGGAGATCAGAGGTACATGAAGACGCAAGAGTTTCTGGGGGTATGCCGTATAGCTTAGCTGCTCTTAATAGGATGCTCAGTTCTTGTATCAATGTGCAAAAAGTCACCTATTATAGTGCTTGGAAAAATATGCATCTTAAGGCAGATTTATTATTTGGAGGGCAGGATCCTGGACTACATAGCACTGTGTTCTATTTGATTAGAAGCCAACATTGTGACCATTGCAGTAACATAGAGCAGTGCTTCCCAAGCTGTCTAGTGTCTACTGGCAATTATTGTTTCCAATGTGCCAGGGACTGGTAGCATATGGATGCCTGTTGGCTACAATTGTTTCTTAACCTGGAACTGGTCCATGGACCATCACTTTGAGTAGTACTGATGTAGAAAATGTTAAGTTGCATCAAGAAGCTGGGTGATGATAACACAGAGTTGCTGGTGGATGGGGGAGCAAAAAGCTGCCCACAGCATATTTAAAAAGCCAGTGTTGTCTCCACTTTGTTGGTCAGCTATTGCAACTGGTGTTTATTTGCAGGCCAAATGATCAGGTGCACCTCCTCTGACACTGGCCTAATACAGAGAGGCAAAACTTCTTCCTTCATCTTTCATAGAGCCGTAATCCCTGTTGAATATAGTAGGAGACTGAAGGGGAGAGGCAAGGAGCAGAGTTGCTCCGTTTCATTACTCAACAATCAACCTATCATCTTGAAATGTTAAGGCTGTGTTAAAGTTGAATGAAACTGCCCTAGCACTTTGTTTGTTAGTTAGTTTCATTGATCCCTAAGAGAAATGTGGAGTTGGGACAAAGAAGGCTGGGTTCAAAAAGAGGAAGAACTTTTTTGTTAGTCATAGACTTGGAAGAGGCCACAAGGGCCATCCAATCCAACCCCCTGTCATGCAGAAACTCTCAATCAAAGCATACCCGACAGATGGCCATCCAGCCTCTGTTTAAAGACCTCCAAAGAAGGAGACTCCGCCACTCTCTGAGGGACACAGAATTCATTGCCAACCAAGCTTTTAATCCTGCTTTTGGAACACCTGATGAAAATATTGAAGGAACATTGGCCACTGTCTTGAAAAATGAAGAAGCCATACAGCAACTGTGGCATAGATATGCTGAATGTGAAAGAGGGAGTCACACCTCTCCCTGGTTCTGTCTTTTAATTTTGTTTTTGAATGATTCCACCGGTTACAGCTGTTGCATTTCCAAAGAGACTGTCACTTCCTTCCCCATCCTAAATGTTGGAATTGTTTATGAAGAGAGCATGAAAGCATAGTGTTTCATTCACTGATTAGATATGCATACTTAGAACATTAGATCTCTGCAGATAATTTGTGGAGCTTGCAAGAAATACAAATAAACAGCTCACTTTTTTCAGAGAAGTTTCTGCACTATTCATTTTACATCAACTCTCTCTTAGGTGGGCTTCTGGCTGGGGGATTCTGGGAGTTGTACAACCCAAAAGGTCACATTTCAATGCTCTCTTAATGAACACACTCAGACAGGGTCATAATCTGCTTTGGTATATGACAGATTCCTGACATTATATGTTTATTTCCAAAGTGATAAGGGAATATTATTATTTGGAGGGCAGGATCCTGGACTACATAGCACTGTGTTCCATTTGATTAGAAGTCAACATTGTGACCATTGCAGTAACATAGAGCAGTGCTTCCCAAGCTGTCTAGAATATGGCACTAGAATATTTAACTGCACCATGATTTAAAGTTAATTCAGATTAAAATTCAGATTAAAAGCAAGTGATAGTGGTTTCAGTCTGTCACCTGCTCATTAACTACAACATGTAAGTAATAGTCCTAAGAACTAAACCTGGCACTGAAATCTGCTATGAGAAAAAATAAAACTGATATGGTAGAATCTAGACCCAAGGCCTTTGGGTGTGGAAGGGAATCATGTCAGTGATGGCAGTCACTGGAAATTGAGGGGTGCATGTGTACATGCATATGTATGCATGAGAGTGTGTAAATACATGGAATGAAACAGAAGGAATTTATAATTTTCAATGTCTCTACACTTCCTCTGTGAAGAGCTGAATGAAAGGTTAAAAAGTATTGAGTGAAATCAGTAAATCAATTCAAATTAATTCTCTCAATCTTTGCAGCGTCTCCCCTTTTTCTGTTTTGACTGTGAAACTGTCATTTCAATATGTATTCTGTTTTGTCGTAATAATAATACTAATAATAATAATAATAATTTTTATTTATAACCCCCCCCTCTGCGTGGCAATCAGAGCGGGGTACAACAGTTTAAAAACAAAACAAAGTTAAAAATCATTCCCTCACCCCATAATCCCACCTTCCCATCCCCCTAAAATAAAATTAAACCACAATCAAGTTAAAAAGTGCCACATTAATTAAATTAAAATTAGTTAAAAACATACACTAACAATTATACAGGAGTCAGAGGCAACAAGATTAAAAACTCATCTCTCAATTGCGGGTTATTCCGGGAAGGCCTGCCGAAAGAGATCCGTCTTTACTGCTTTCTTAAAAGCAGCAAGAGTAGTGATAAGACGGATCTCGTCCGGCAGGCCATTCCAAAGCCTGGGAGCGGTTGTGGAAAAGGCCCTCTGGGAGGTCTGAGACAGCCTAGTTTTTATTGGCTGTAACAGATTCCTCCCAGAGGACCACAGGGCACGGGGGGGATCATACGGGGAGAGGCGGTCCCTGAGATAAGATGGACCCAAGCCATGTAGGGCTTTAAAGGTTAAAACCAACACCTTGTACTGCGCCCGGAAACTAATCGGCAGCCAGTGGAGGGATTTAAGCACAGGTGTTATGTGCTCCCTCCGTGATGCTCCTGTGATTAGCCTGGCTGCCATATTCTGAACCAGTTGTAGTTTCCGAGTTAGGCACAAGGGTAGCCCCATGTAGAGTGTGTTGCAGTAATCCAGACGTGAGGTTACCAGGGCATGTACCACAGTTTCCAAGTCCCTCATATCCAAATAAGGGCACAGCTGGCATATCAGCCGAAGCTGATAACAGGCACTCCTGACTGCCGCATTCACCTGACTAATCATATGAAGCGACGAATCAAGGAGCACCCCCAGACTGTGAACACAGACCTTAGAGGAGAGTGTGACTCCATCCAGGACTGGAGACTGTATTCCCAGATCTGGTTTCGAGCCTGTCACTGCGAGTACCTCTGTTTTGTCAGGATTCAACTTCAATCTGTTTTTCCTCACCCAACCCATTACCGCTCTGAGACAGTCATTAAGAGGGGAGGCGCCATCTGAAGTCTGAGTCGATGATCTGGTCATGGAGAGGTATATCTGGGTGTCATCAGCGTACTGAAGGCACCGCGCTCCATGCCTCCGAATGATCTCCCCCAGCGGCTTCATATATATATTGAACAACATCGGGGACAGGGTGGCGCCCTGAGGGACACCACAATTAAGCTCAATTTTAGATGAGTCATAGTCCTTCATAAATATGATAGTCAGATGTTATTATGAATTAATTCTGGAGGAATGATTGTTGTTGATACTGGTTCAATAACTTTAGTAATTATATGTCACCCTGTAGACAGATAAGTGCTCCATTTTTTATCACTCTTTATCCTTTCAGCAGTCTGTGAACTAGGAGTAAATTGGCTTTTGTAAGCCTACTCATTGAATGTCATGAATTAAGTATGTTTCCCATGTCCAAACTCTGTCTACTGCATCATATTGCTGTGGAATTTATGTGGATAATTGTATAGAATTTCATGGCATTTATTGAAAATTTCATTAGCCATTTTGGAACCCTACACATATACTCTACAACTTGTTCTTTTTCTTTTAAATTGACTATTAAAAAGACCACTCCAACTTCTTGGTGAGTCAGAAAGATTTTGCTTTCTCATAGGAAAAAAATATTTAAGTAATCTGATGCAAAATGCCTGGGGTTCAGATACTGTGGTTACAAAGTAAACATAAAAAACATACTGAAGTATTAGGATTTTGGAAACTCTGGTCTGAATCCTACTATTAGCCCCATCTTAAGTTTACCACAGAATCAGTGGAATTCATATACTGTGTGTACTCGTGTATAAGTCTAGAAATTTTGGTAAAAAAATTGACCCCCAAAAAACCTGAGTTGACTTATCCACAAGTCAATGTAAGTACCGTACTTTAAATCATAAAAATGAACCACTCCTGGTGAAAGACAAAAGTGTGACCTGTCCTGGAAGCACTGACCTCCCCCTACTCTCTCCAGCCTTTAGCATGAACAGTTATACCTGCTGGAATTTTTTACTTTGACATTGCTTTCCTTTGCTTCATCCTTTACATTCTTTGTTACATGTCTCTAAGTCTTATCCTCTACTTATCCATAATTTTGGTCCCAAAACTTGCCCTCGACTTATACATGAGGTCATTTTATAGTCGAGTATATACGGTTGGTGTTGCCTCACCATTCAACAGCTGTTTCAGTGGGTTAGGACTACCAACAGGATTCAAACCTATATATTTCTACTGGTTCCATTGGTTGTGCATTTTAGATCTCCAAAGCCTCATAATAAGAGAGACCTGTCGCTGTCTTAAAAATAAAATAAAATAAAATAACGAACCTTACTTATGCACAACTGAAAGCTGGCCTCTGGAGTATATTGTCCTCAGGCCACACTCACTGAAAGCCTGTTCAAGTGTTAACCATCACATTTTCATGAGTAGAGAGGGGCTCAGCCCTGCTTACCTCTATGGTCACTTTCCTCATGTGGAAAACATTGTGTCTGAAGAGGAAAATGTTTGGTCAGAGGCTTTCTACACAAGCAAGGTTGCTAATCTTTTTAGGATTGGGCTTGTGTAAATAGCCTCCCTATGAACAGGGAAACTGGACTTCAAGGTTTTTGCAACCAATATCATCATCAGCAATTACATGTAATTGTGAGTTGGGCAGAAAAAAGTGTGTGTGTGTGTGTGTGTGTGTGTGTGTGTGTGTGTGTTAGGTAGCAGTGGAAATGTCTAAACCAACCTTTCCCCTTTAAGGGCTGAGGGACTTCAGCTCCCAGAATCCCAGAAGCTATTGGCCAACATGGGACTATTGGCCAACATGGCTGAGGCGTCTAAAACTTTGTCATGCTCCTAATGTTATGTCTTCAGCAGCCTTGATTAACATTCACCTGCAAGAGCAAAGTAGGACTTCAAAGCTGTGAGCAGCTGTTAAAACAGAGTATACTTTGGTCAGATCATGTTGACAAGTCAGTGGAAATGTGAACAGAGTATAGATTCTTGTGTAGTGGCTTGCCACATTGACTCTACCAGAACTTGCAGGTTGCAAGCCTGTGAGACAAATACCTGAGGTTTCCTGTGTAACTCTTTGGCTTGTGATGAAGGCTAGAGTGATGTAACCCCTAAGTGAGGTAATTGATGAGCATACCTGTTCACACACAATAAATGCAGGAGTTCAATAATGGGCTGAGTGAGATGGAGTAGATTAGAAATAGAAATGAGCATTTGGTTACTCTTATCAAAGATGAGAGGGGAAATAGTGCAAACTCATTCTGTTTCAAGTAATTATTGTGCCATTGCTGAAGACACATGGGGAAAGATACTGTTAACTGGCAGTGTGTGCTGATATTCAGATCAGGTGCCTCATCTGAGATGGGTGGGTGGGTATCTGTATGCCCACATGACTTAAAAGAGACATACAGAATGACAAAGAGGAAGAGAATGGTATAGAAAAAGGATATCCAGCAGAAAGGACATGAGCTATAAGTTAGTATGCAAGTTTTGATCTGAAACCCTGATGCTTAGAAAGTAGTTGAGGTTGTCAGCATTCCAGCAGTGGTCCCTTTTATTAAAGTTCAGTAGAACAGAAACATACATACAGAAGCCAGCATGTGCACGGATGTGTACAATCTTATGCATATGAGCTCAGCTTGAGATTCTTTAAAGGCCTTCCCATACCAGAGTCCCTTTGCAACCTTATGCTGTGGATCAACTTTACATAAAACACCATCAAAAGATGGGGCAGTGGAACTTAACAAAACTCTCATGCTGCTGCTTCACTGCATCTTCCAGCCTTCATATTGAAGACTACGGTAGTACTGGTTTATGCTGGCCTTTGCCCTGGCTGAAATATAGTGTCTTGCTCCTTGCACTACTGCCTCATTTTCATCAATCAACCAACCAGCCAACCAAATGAGAACTTTCTAGTGGCTGCTCATACAACAGAGATGATGAAGGATTTGAGTTCTCTGTGCCAGATACTGTATGTGGTGTCCTTTAGTGCTTGTAATGTCATACCATGAGGCACATTGGCAATGAGCTGATTGCTATAGTAGCCTGTCCCCCTAAGGAATTTTTTTTTTTGTCAGTTGAGGTGATTGACCTTCTGCAATCTTACAGAAATTATCTGTGACTTACTCTGTTAGTGTGAAGGCTCCTGATGGGGCAGGTGTGAGGAAGTATGAAATATCCTTAGCTATCAGATCGTTGACCTGATTTTCCATCTCCTGTTAGTATTTGTCTCAGTTCTTGTTTCCAGCTCCTGTTGGTGTCACTCCTTACTCATGTTGGGGACTTTTCAGTCTTGTATAGCCCTCTGTGCAAATTGTCCTTCATACAAGAATTGATTTTCTTAATGCTGTGAAATGCAGGCAAATGGTGGGACTTGTTCATGGTTGTTTTAACTTTAAAAAAAATGGGTGGCTCTACAGTGGGTATTCAGAGAGGTGGCTGTGTTATAGCAAATATTAAAACATTTCTTGTGGCACTCTGAGGAAGGATGGGTATCGTATAGTCCCCCCCTCCTAAGATTCCTTGCCATCGACTGCAGATATTTTGGCATGACCCTAACTCATAAGCAAGTTCAGCAGAGCTTTCTTGTTGGATTGTGTGCATAGGATTGCATACTAACTCTCTTAGTGTTCAAGGTGCCTCCTTATTCTGTGTTGTCCAGGAAAGTATATTTAAAGTATTCACAGTCACAGAAGTGCACAATGCTCTTTCTTTTTTCCTACCATATAGTGACAACTTTTCTTGATTCTCCTTCCATCCATGCAAATTTCTGTAACCAAATTAAGTACTCTGAAAAATATAAAGGGATATTATCTGGTATCCTGCTGGTTACACAGAAGTAGAGTAGACCATTCAATCAACTGTTGAATTGTGAATCAAAATGTAGATAAATCCAGTTGATTTAATGGTCTACCCTAGTTATACCATATATACTCATCTATACTTTGAAAAATTTGTTCCCTAAAATGGACTTCAAAATCCTAGCTCGACTTATATTCGGGTCAATACGGTAATTTCCTTTCTGAGGCTGTGATCCTTGCAAATGCTGTTGAAGGGAAGGAGGGGGAGGGGGATTGGAGTTTTATTTCCCCATTCTGCTTGCTGACGCTGTGGTCCTTCCAAAAAAAATCCTTCATTACATGCCCCTAAGTTTAATCCTCGACTTTTCACGGGTCATATCAAAATCCATGGCCTCAAAACCTCCTCTCGACTTAGATATGAGGTTAACTTATATATGAGTATATATGGTAACTAATAGAATTTAGGCCATTGATCCACATTTAGAAGAGTCTAGACTCTCTGAAAGGGGAATTTATTCTTCTCATTTTAACAGTTCTCCCAGTCAAAAACTGTTCAAGTTAGAAGACTATTGAGGAATTGAGGTGTGCTTGTTGAATTGAAATACAGTGCACCCATGCCATACCGGGCTTGCCGTATGTAGATTTGAGCTTATGCCTATGGTAAGTCCAGGAGGACAAAATGATGTATGTGCCACAGGTGCGTGCACGCCACCATGGAAATGAATGGAATTTAAGCATACGCGTTTTTCCCCATATGCGGGAAGGGGGGTCTGGAATGGATCCCCCCCATATAGGAAGGGCCCACTGTATCAGTTAGTATAAATGTGGCCAGAATTCTGAAGGGTGTGAAAAGACTAGAGGATGAAAATATTCCAAATGGATGCTCCTTTTTATGAACACTGAATTAGGTCAGGTTTAAACAGGTGCAGTCCTCCATAATTGCTTCCTCCAATACTTTACTGTTCAACAGTGGAATCAACAATTTCAGAAGATGGTGAACTCTCCCTTGATGGAAGTTTTAAAATAGAAGTTGGATGGTCACTAATCTGGGATGCTTTAGCTGTAGATTTCTTCACTTGTAGGGGTTGGACTATATGATCCTTTGGGTTCTCTCTGTGAAGCATAGGTACATGAAATACAGCATTATGTTTGGAATATGATATGTATATGAAAGTTCTCTCTTGATATGTGAAACATTACCATGCTGGGGATTGGACACACAGAGACGAGGTGGTTTCCTTCCCATTTTAGTTTTTTTGGTTTGGTTTTTTTTTATTTACTTTATTTATTTATTTGTTTGTTTATATGCAAGGCAAGGAAGCACACTCCCAAACCTAGAATGTTCCTTGGCTTACCAGGGAGTGCCATTTGTGGGTCACAGGCAGAACAAGGCAGAGGCCATTTTCTCCAGTCCTAACCTTTTTCCTTCCCAGAAGCCTGTGCAATTTCCCAGGCTCTCAGGAAGGGTGGGAAAACCTTCCAATCAGGATTTATCTGTTGGCTTCTGGGTGGGACTGGTCAGAAGCTAAAGTCTGGTATGAACCCCTGCTGGATACCAGCCTTCTGAGGTCCCCTGAGAAGTTGGCATAGTGCTTCACCCCCTCCCACCCTCTGCTTTTTCCTGTTCATAGTTTTGTATGTAGCTTTATTTTTGGCGTATGTGAATCCTTATAGTATGTACATTTCATTGCAACTGTAGGCAGATTTTAACATGGGCTTAGATCCAGTTGGGGTAGACAAGGCATGGGTGTCCATCAGACTCAGCTGGGGGTCCCATTATGCAACCATGGGTATAGGCAACCAGGGCCATGTGGTACTAGGTGACATGTTAGGCGGCATGTTAGGATTTTGCCTTTCTGGTCTTCCTTATGGTTTCTTGCAAAAGCTAGACCCCACAGAAGTTTGTCCTCAGCAATAATGCTTTGTTACAGTTCCTACATTTTAACATAGTTATCCACTTAACATTCCCATTGATGTAGACATTTGCTTTGAATTGAATGGGCTGGAGATTTACTTGAAAATTGCCTCAGTATAAGATAGTCAGGCAGAACTTTCTTACTTGAGCTGAACTGGTTTAAACCTCACTGTTTCATCATGAGTGATGGCTGGACTTATACTCCCAAGCAGGATCTTTCCCTTCCTTTCATGCTGAGAAAAAAGATGTCTTGTAAATAGGATGCTAGGTTGTGAGCTGACATTCTTCTCTCAATTTTGTTGCAAAGCAAGCATATCACCCATCTTGCCCCAGGGCCATGACTGTAACTAATTAAGAATTTGGTGTATACAGCTTATGTTGAGTTTCACAGTGGCTAACCAAAGTATGCCAGGGGTACATATCCTACCCCTGGACTGCTCTTGCTATGTATTTGTGCTCCACCTGAACAAACATTCTTTGCAAAAGGCTTGAGAATCTGTCAGACCTTCCCTTGGGAACTAGTAATTCAATGGCCTCTGAGAAAAGTTGAGGTTATTTCTGTGGCCACTCACTTCCTGCTTGAAGAACATAGTTCCAACCACTGCAGTGTGCTTTGTGAAACACAACACCATTCCAAAGGTGGCAGAAGCGTTTTGTTTAAGACAAGAGCCATTGTTTAAAGGGCTTTTTACTAGAAAACCATGCTCAGATTTATATGAAGTGAAGCATATACTGACCTGCCGTGACAGTTGGTAGGTACACATGTGAATTTGAAAATCCGGCCAGTCCATCATGCTTACTTTATTTCATTTGTGTATTTATGATATATATTTATGTGCTGTATTTGTAAGCAATACAGAAGGACTGTAGATGCAAATTATCACTTGGGTGGGTATTATACAAACAGTGATGCATTGGAACCAAGCATTAGCTGGGCCTTATGAATGATAACTAGCAAAGATGGAAGATGGGAAGACCCCTCCTTAACAGCAGAGGCTGATTTGTTTAATGTAACCTTCTCCTTCTGATGTAGCCCCATAGGCCTAGTACACATCCACGTAAGACCTTGCACGTCCTTTGGTAGCAGTCATTCTTAGCTAGTTTAATTGTTGTTCTCTTTGCACACAAACATATTTGAATATTAATAGAATGAAAAGGGATGTGCATAGCTCCATTCCTGTTTGAAGCTCAGTTTTGTGTTTGATGCTTATAGCAGGTGGTGTCTTAATAGAGTTTTGCTGTGTTAAGGTTTCTTTTCCCCTCAATTAACAAAGCCTGGCCAGTCCTGTAAGTTGATACTAGATGAAGGTCAACCATGCAATTTCTTCCTGCCTCCCCATTCTCATTTCGGGAAAACCAAAAATAACTTCTACCATTTGGAGCAAAGATCACCTCTTTAGGATATGGAGAGTCTGCCCCCTCCTACTCCTAGTTGTGGAAAAGGCTGCTGAAAAGACTTATCAATAAATATTCACAGAGACATTTAGCACTGGCTTACCCACTGGGATTAAGGTGTAACCTTACCTTCTAACGCATGCTTTGGTATTCCTGGAAAAGCCATGATCTTTTGAAGTAGCACCACCTGTTTTATTCTGTCATTTCTCACTAGTGCACAGAGAAAAAACAGTATCTCATTTTCTACCTGCATTCTTGGCTTAAATTGTGAGCAATAATTTGACAGCAATCAAGACAAGAAGATTTCTTTGGCTTCTTTGGTTCACCAGATTGTTTGTATTGTTTCTCCACCAAGAAAGATTAAGGATGACGAAGGGTGGAGTTGTAAGGTCTTACCAAAAGTTAGCAGAGCCAATGTGGTATAGTGGTCTGGCTATTGGACTAACACATTGGGAAACCAGGGTTCGAATCCCCACTTGTCCCTGGAAACCTACTGGGTGGCCTTTTGGCAAGTCACACTCTCTCAATCTTAGAGGAAACAAACCTGCTCTGAACAAATTGTACCAAGAGAATCCTGTGATAGAGTTGTCTTAGGGTCTCCATAAGTCAGAAATGACTTGAAGGCACAAAACAACAGCAAAGCAGAGGTTAGGGATCACACAATATGTTCATTATGTACATCTTTCCCTCTCCTTTCTCTATTCAGGAAGAGATGTGTGTGTCTCTCAGTCTCTTCCCAAAATACTCCATCCCCATGGCAATTGAAGAAAGACCTCCGTTGTACAGTGAAAGTTCCTTTTTTTTAAAGGGTGGGGGGTAAGAAGGAAGCATCTGTAGAACGAAGGGTTAACCATTACTCACCCTATTTAGGGGACCTTATCTGGATGGGACCTATGCATGCTCACTTTGACAAAAAAGAAAAAGAAGAGGAAAAGCTACCCTAAGTCACATCAAACTCAGTGGGACTCAAGTAATGTGTGCAGTCAAGTTGCACATTTTGAGTAACAGCAGGATACATGCCTTCTACCTAAGGTGCTATCATTTAGTACACCTCATGTGCAGAGGAGTTAGTTGTGAAATGGGAGAAATTGGAACATCTCTAGCATAGCTGTCCATATATGCCAGTTGAAGTAGGAAAAGTGGTGCAAAACAGTGGGGAGGGCAGAGAAGTTGCTTTAAGTATGTTTGCTGTTTGACAGCTTCTGTATATAGACAAGTAAAACATGTTTTGTGCATGTTGTGCTTGTTGAAGACATCTTTCATTTAAATCAAGAATGAAACTCTATTTTGCTTGGAAAGATTCTAGCTCTCATGATTGTAGAAGTACTCCCGCTCCTCAACTTTTTGGTAAAAATTAGGACTATTAGGGTTCTTATATTGCTATCAGGAAAATGTAACATAGCTTGGACTTCACACCTTCCCGAGCATGCAGAATGAGTTTTCCTGAAATTGTTAACCTCTTCATACCTAGATTAGATTTTGTAATATGTACATTTTAAACAGATAAAACTGAAGTGTCATTATAAAGAATTTACAAGTGGTGTTGCCTGTGAGATAATGACAAACTTTATTATATCACAAGAGATATATTTCTTAAATTTCCCATAAAAACCATGTAGGATATGCTTCCCTTTGAAATTCAACATGCTCCACCATTCTTTCAGTAATTCCCAAACTCTGGCCTTCCAGGTGTTTTGGACTTCGGTTCCCAGCATCTCAGACCATTGGCCGAGATGGCTGAGACTTCTGGGAACTGAAGTCCAAAACACCTGGAGGGCCAGACTGGAAATTATGGCAATCCATATTGAAAATACACCTATGTAAGCCTTCCTGGTATAGTCTAACATACCATCTTTTTCACAGGTCACATAAATATTCTACAATAGTTTGTATATTGTGCATTTGTGTATTATGTGTATATTTTTTAAAACTAGTGTTTTAGTGCTGTAAAATTTTCAGATCAAAGCCGATTATTAATGCCCATAAACAAGAAAATATTACGGAGGTATCTAGGG
Organism: Phrynosoma blainvillii; assembly: GCA_026167975.1. NCBI lineage: Eukaryota > Metazoa > Chordata > Lepidosauria > Squamata > Phrynosomatidae > Phrynosoma > Phrynosoma blainvillii. The sequence goes on from JANUYF010000002.1 coordinate 358,439,523, forward strand.
CTATATGTCTAGGGATGGAGGAGGCTGCCTTATAATGAGGCAGACTTGCTTAGTATAATGTCAAGAGACTTCTTTTCAAACTTTTCCATTTAAATATGTTTTACCATGGAGATTCAGCCCTTCTACAACTATGATTCATCATATTCATGCAAATTACATTAATTTTATAGATCAGTTGTAGTCCTTCAGTTTTAATGAGTTCTGTAGAAATCCATTGGTAATTAGCAAGTTTTCAAATTGCATTTTAAATGCTGTAGTGATTCAGTGGTGTGCTTTTTCAGTCAATTAGGCATTACATGCTTAGAAAATCTGTGACCAGTTGTGCATTCTAGATGAATGTCTATGAGTCCTTATTTCTGTCTTTCTCAACTCTTTACCTATGGTTTGGAGGTGATGTCCTCATAGTAATACAGATATTTCCCAGTAACTTGATCTCTCCATGACCCAGATGACTGGAATGTGTTTGTATAGCCCAGGGGTAGGCAACCTAAGGCCCGGGGGCCGGATGTGGCCCCCCGAGGCCTTTGGACCGGCCCCAGGCTGGTCCTGCCGCCCCCCGCTGCCCGCCATGATGATATTGATTATTGTTGTTATTACTTGTTCTTGGGGTTTTCTTGGCAAAATCTCCACAGGGGTTTTGCCATGGCTTTTCTGGGGCTGAGAGAGTGTGCATGCATATTTTTAATTTTTTTTTAAAAAAATGATTTTTTTTTAAATTTTAATTTTAATTTATTTTTTTATTTTTATTTTTATTTTTGGTATTTCAGCTCCCCAGTTTCTGAGGGACAGCGACCCGGCCCCCGGCTCAAAAAGGTTGCCTACCCCTGGTATAGCCTTTGTTGTTATTGTTGTGTTTCTTCAAGTCATTTCCAACTTATGGTGATCCTAAGCCAAACCTATCATGGAGTTTTCTAGTGTTGAGAATGTGACTCGCCCAAGGTCACTCAGTGGGTTTCCATGGCTGAGTGGGGAATTGACTCCAGATCCCCAGGTGTGGTAGTCCAATGCTCAAACCACTACACTATCTCAGGCCAGTAGCCTAACCTGTTCTATATCATATCCATTTGTTTGCTACCATAATACGCTTTTTAGAGAAGACAAGAATTTAAATATTGTGATAATTTACTATAAGCTGAACCTCAGTACAGCATGCTGCTGGGCACCAATGGAGTGGCCAGTTGGCCAGGCAAGCAAGGCAGTGGAAGGAGACACAAGGGACACGTGCCCACACCTCCTTCTCCACTCTCTTTCTCCCTTGGCAGAGAGAGCCAGGGCAGTGGAGAAGGAGAGGCATGTGTTTGCCCCTTCTCCAGTGCCTTAGCTCCCTTGTTGTTTGAGAGAGCCAAGGCAGCAGAGATGGGGTGGGCATTGGCAGTTGCACCCCACCCACCACCCCACAGCAGGAGGAGGCCCAACCAGGTGTCACTTGCCTGAAGTGTCATCTGGTGTGGTCCGCATCCCTCCACTCTTTAGTGATGCTCTTGTGATTAGTGTAGAGTTGCGGTGGCTTAGTGGTTAAGATGCCAGTGCTGATGATTGGAAGATCAGAAGGTTGGCAGTTCGAAGTCCAAGCACTACATGATGGGGTGAGCTCCTGTAACTATTCCCAGTTTCTGCCAACCTAGCAGTTTGAAAGCATGCAAATACAAGGAGATAAATAGGCACCACTTCTCAGTGGGAAGGTAACAGCATTCAGTGCAGTCATGCTAGCCACATGACCACCAGAGCAGTCCTCGGACAATGCTGGCTCTTTGGCTTAGAAACGGAGATGAGCACCACCCCCTACAGTCGGTTATGACTAGTCATGTCAAGGGAGTACCTTTACCTTTTTTTGTGATGAGTGCCTTCTTATAATAATAATAATAATAATATTTATTTATATACCGCCCTAGTGGAAAACCAATCTTATAACAAGACAAGGTCCCAACATGCCTGAAGGAGGCCGTGGTAAGACCTCTTCTGGGGAAAAAAAACTTCCCTGGACCCTACTATACTAGATAATTATAGACCAACCTTCCTTTTTTGGGCAAGGTACTGGAGCAAGGTATTGGCTTTTCAACTCCAGGGGTTCCTGGCTGAGTCAGATTGTCTAGTTCCATCTCAGTCTTGTTTCAGACCTGTCTGTGGGACAGAAGCTGGTTTGGTTGCCTTGGAGGATGACCTATGCAGAGAACTGGACAAGGAGAGTGTGTCTATGTTGGTTCTGCTGGACCTCTCAGCAGCTTTCAATATCACCAACCATGGTATCCTTATGAGACCTCTCTGGGATGGGGTTTGGCGGTACTATTTTGCAGTAATTCTGTTCTTTCTTGGAGGGGCATTGTCAGAGGGTGGTGCTGGGGAATTCTTGCTCAACTTCTTGGCCATTGGCATGTGGGGTTCCTCAGGATCCAGTCTTGTTTGCTGTGCGTTTTATTCTACATGAAACCACTGGGAGAGATTGTCCAGGGGTTTGGAATCAGGTGATGATACCATCTCTATCACTTCTTTCCGCCTAATTCCAAGGAAACTTTTCCTGTGCTAAAACAGTACCTGGCAGCTCTAATGGACAGGATGAGGGCAAACAACTAGAAGCTTAAACCAGACAAGACAGAGGTGCTCTTGGTCAGTTGAAAGTCAGATCCTGGAATAAGGATTGATCCTGTGTTAGATGGGGTTACACTCCCCCTGAAAACTTAGGTTCATTGTTTAGGGGTACTCCTGGATTCAGCTCTGAGCTTGGAGGTCCAGATTTCAGAAGAGAACAGGAGTGCTTTTGCACACTTAAAGCCAGTGTGCCAACTGTGCCCATTCCTAAAGAAGTTAGATCTTGCAATGGCAACACATGCTTTTGTCACATCCTGATTGGATTACTCTAATGCACTCTACATAGGGCTGCCTTTGAAAAATGCCTAAAAACTGGAGCGTGTCCAGAGGACAATGGCTAAAAAGGTGAAGGGTCTGGAAACCATGCCCTATGTGGAATGACTTAGGGAACTGGGTATGTTTAGCCTAGAGAAGAGATAGTTAAGAGGGGATATGCTAGCCCTCTTTAAATATTTGAAGGAATGTCATATTGAGGAGGGCGCTAGCTTGTTTTCTGCTGCTCCAGAGAATAGGACTTGGAACAACGGATGCAAGCTACAGGAAAAGAGATTCCACCTCAACATTAGGAGGCACTTCCTGACTCCCTCGGAGTGTGGTGGAGTCTCCTTCTTTGGAAGTCTTTAAACAGAGGCTGGATGGCCATCTGTCAGGGATGGTTTGATTTTGAGTTCCTGCATGGCAGGGGGTTGGACTGGATGGCCCTTGTGGTCTCTTCCAACTCTATGATTCTATGAAAACTTCAGCTGGCCCAAAGAGATGCAGCCAGCTTGTTAATTGGGGCTGTGTACAGGGAGCACACAACTCCCTTGTTGCAACAGCTCCAATGGCTGCTGGTCCATTCCCAGGCACAATTCATACTGCTGATTTTGACCTATAAAGCCCTATATGGCTTGGGACCAGTTTATTTGATGGACCATATCTCCTTTTATATCCCCACCAATATGGCCTTGTGCTGACAATATATTGGGCAACTTGGGTATGGCTTAGACTGCTTATTGTCTAATATTGTCTAATATGAATAGTGCCTGGTTCGGAAGCTACAGTTCGTTCAAAACATGTCAGCCAGGCTTGTTTCAGGAACATCTAGGAGGGACCACATCACTCCGGTTTTGAGGTCCTTCCACTGGCTGCCTATTGGTTTCAGGGCCCAGTACAAGGTGTTGGTTATTACCTTTAAAGCCCTAAATGGCTTGGGTCCAAGTTATATCAGAGACCGCCTCCTCTCGTATAATCCTCCCCGCGCTCTCCGGTCCTCTGGGAAGAATTTCTTAGAGCCCCAAAGATTGAGGCTATCTGTTACCTCCCAGAGGGCCTTTTCTGTCGTCAGCCCCAGGCTCTGGAACAACCTGCCGGACGAGATCCGTCAATTAACATCTTTGGACAGTTTCAAAAAGGCTGTCAAGACGGATCTCTTCCGGCAGGCCTTTCCAGACTAAATTGTCCTGGCCCCGGGCTGTCCCCTCTCCCCTCAGCGACATTATTCTGAACCCTGGTTCCCCTAGAAGTGCAGCAATGGGGTACTGTGGAATGTCTTTAATCATTTTAATTGTTATGATTTTATCCTGTTTTAATTTGCTAATGGATTTTAACTATGTTATTGTTTAATAATGTTTTAAGGGGGGGAAATGCTGTCCATTGTAATTGTTTTTATGTTGTAAACCGCCCTGATTGGGCAACCATTGGGTGGTATATAAATAAATTTTATTATTATTATTATTATTATTATTATTATTATTATTATTATTGAAAATAGATACAGCCACAGGAAGATATAAAACCATGCAGTTAAAGTTTCACCTAAAGTAGTGTGGTTATAGTCTAAAACTGACTTTTATTTAGACCATATTCCAGTTTACTGTAATTTAAATAACTTCACCTTGTGCAACCCACTTTCCAGAACAATACTCCACTTTTCATGTAATGTAGTCCAAACCCCCTTCATTGTAATGTAATGAGTGTTAAAGGATTACTAATAATACATATGTCTGCCAATATTTCATTGGCATAATAACCTTACATACACGTTGCATTGACATGTGAGCATAGAGCCAGGCAGGCAACAGGTGGTGGATACATTGGGAAATCACTTCTTTGGTTTTTATTGTGTCACTAGACGTATCGCTTCTTAAAATCTTTTAGAATCCTATGCAGTATGTCTCTCTGATATAGTTGTTGCCAACAAGATACAGTTCATGGGAAATAAAAAAAAAATGTTGTGTACTTTCAAAGGACACCTGCTGGGATGAAAAGGTTCAAGGGAAAACTGGAAAACATGCCGAGTGATGTTCATACATGCTGCTGGATTTCTGCTCGTATTCCCCATCTTGTATTAGGGCAGTGTGTGAGTGCCACAATCGGAACAGATAGCTTTAACTCTTCCTATTCTTCCCAGTGAACATTTCTGTGTCACTTGAAACTTGTCTCTGCCATTTTAATTAAAAAAAAAATTAAAATTCTAATCATTTATTTCCTCTCTCCTTAAAACATACTGAATGTCAGCCTGGAGCCAAATAGGTGATGAGAGACTGTTTCTGTTGTTTATACTTGTTTTATTTTGTAATCCAAGGAGTGGGAAAAGTGGATAATGTCAGATTCTTCTCCATTCTGCATTATAGGAATCGCAACAAGATCCATAGCATTGAAACAAGCCAGCTGGAGCCTTATGTTGCCCTGGAAACACTGGACCTGAGCTCAAATAACATCACAGAAATCCGAAGTGGCTGTTTCCCAGTGGGGCTTCATATAAAGGAACTGTAAGTTTGCTTTGTTCTAAAACATTTTGTGGGAACATTTCCATTTGTACAGGAAGGATAAACTTTAACATATTTTGAGTTGTATAGCTCATGGATTATAGCAGGTAATTGACTCCTCCTCTTGAGCTGCTTTTTAACATCTGTCCCTTTCCCCTGCCCCGGTCTCTCCGCTACTTTTTTGCCTTGTTTGGTCATCTTTGGTCTTCTAATATGACCCTGCAAGCCTGAAGCCAACCTGTGCCTTTATGTCACATCCCTATGAGTTAAGTGAAAGTCATTACTATTTAAAAGATTGAAAATGTTGGCAGAGATATGTTACTTAGAATTTCAGTGTCTAATTCCTATTCATATGCAGTTGTTTTTATTGTTGTAGTGGCTTTTTTCCTGTTATTGGTATGGATTTTGTCTCTTTGCCCTGCAGGCTGAAAGGGAATGTATAAGGCAATTGATTCCTCTGGGAGTTTGAAGGTCCATTGGTACCTCAGGGAATCTCTTATCATCAGCTGTCTAAGGGAAGAAAGAAAGCCTGTCCTGTGGGGAGTGCAGGGAAAACATGATTTTCAGAGGTGTTGTGTCTATTATTGCTTAGCCACTCAAATCCAGAGTGATTAACCTGAGACCTCTGATGTAACCATTTGGATGTTCTCTGATTAATATATTGCAGCTATCTGGGGAGCAACAGAATCAGCATCCTAGAAACCAAGGCTTTTGATAGCCTGTCGGGATCCCTGCTAACACTTCGCCTGAGTAAAAACAGGATCACGCAGATTCCTATTAAAGGATTCAAACTGCCCAAGCTAATGCAACTGTGAGTAGAAATGTGCACTTTAATTATGGCTAACCAAGCTTTATGGAGGCAAACGTTCCCTAAGGACATACTCACCAAATGCAATCCTTTCACCCTGTGCCTGTAAAACATTGAATAAACTATATTTTAATGGCCCAGTGGCGACACCTAATAAAACAAATCAGGAATAGAGAGAGGGGGTTGATGGCACTGCAGACAGATCACACTCTTAACCAAAACACAAAGAAACTTTAAAATTAATTGTTGCATTAGATGTTTCAAACATACAATATCATTTCTGCCCCCATACATCCCAGTGTGCGTATTTTTCTTGCTCCTTTTTTATTTTTCCCTTTGTTATACAAAAAGACCATGAAAGCACAGCAGGTCAGAGGGCTTTCTCAGACCCTGATTTCAGGACCACACATGTGTCTTTATGTAGTAATAAAACTACAACCAGGGAAGGCCATTAAAGTGCTTAGTTGACATTTAGATGAACAAAACTGTGCTTTTGATGAGTTTGCACACACGGAAAGCTTATGAGAATCCTTTTTAAACTGAAATAATGTTAGCAGTTGAATTTTGGTTAGAACCCAGGAAAATATTTTTAAGTACTAATGAGCAAATCACCTGTTCAGACAGTCAATTTCAATGTATAACTTTCCTGCACAATAGAGTCATATTTCACTTTCTCCAGATTCTGAACAGGGATGGTTTATAAGGATCAAGTTCAAGAGAGGATAAAGGATTTGGGTGTTTCCTTCTCAATGCCCCTCCCCCCTTTGTTGGAAGATAATGCCCAGCTTCTAAACCTGTGCAGTTATATAGCATTCTTCATTTATACCATGCAGATATATAGCATTTACAATACAGGTTGAGCCTCCCTTGCCTGGAATTCTGAAATCCAAAATACCCCCCAAATCAAATTTTTTTCATGGATGGCTGAGCTAGTGACATCTTTGGTTTGTGATGATTCAGTGTACACAAACTTTATTTCATGCACAAAATTATTAAAAATACTGTATAATTGGCCCTTGGTATCCACAGATTTTTTATCTATCCATTCAAGTATCCATGGCTTGGAAATATTTTTTTAAAAAATATACGGTAATATAAAATATAAAATTATTTAAGCACCCAGTGCAGGACTGTAAAATTCCATTTCATACTCTCCATCCTCAAACAGCCACACACCCATAAACACACCCAGGACAGCTTGAAAGGCAACCAGAAGTGATACTTCAATGTCAATTCCAGTCACCCAGAATTGTGGCCTCAATGATGCACCGCAGTCCTCTGGAGGAATTGAAAATGGGAGAAAGGAGTAGCCTCTAAGGCCTCATGATGTGGGTCAGTTGGTGTTGATTGTTTTTCTCTATTTAAGAATATGGAGTCACTGGAGACACATAGAACCTTTTGTGAGACAAGATCCCTTGTGTGTTTTAAAAAGTCATACACCTTTAAACATTCATCTAGCAAGATGTTTCTGTGACTCGCTGAAACCAAAAGTTACACTTGTCTATGCTATAATTAATGATGGTCCATAGTATAACTGTGACCAAGTCAGAACCTTTTCTAAAAGAAAGAAGCATGGATAGAATAAAATGAAAGTGATGTTGACAAAAAAAGTGTCAGGTTGGACTGCTTCCCTGTATTTTTGCCTGTGATCATATTTGATCAAGATGGGATTTATTCAAGAAGCAACCATCTCAGATTACTCTCCCCACCTTTCTGGGCAGCTGTTGTGGAGATCCCAGGTGGAAATGGTTCAATATCTGGCTGTTGGTTGGTATGTTACTGAAGTTGAGTGCACTGGAAAATATTAGATTAATAAATGTAGGGGTTTTTTTTTTGTTTTTGTTTTTGTTTTTTTTTTTTGTTGTTTTTGTTTTTTAGAGAGTTAAACCGAAATCGTATTCGTCAGATAGATGGCCTGACGTTTCAAGGGCTGGAGAGTTTAGAAGTTCTGAAGCTGCAGCGTAACAACATCAGCAAGCTGACTGATGGAGCTTTCTGGGGTCTGGCCAAAATGCAAGTTCTGTAAGTTAAAACATGGTTATACTGACAGAATATAAACAGTCTTCTGCCGTCTCTTTTTTCCTGACGTATATTTCACAGAGATATGGTGTGTAAATCTACCACATAGTAGCAGAGCTGTAAATGTAGGAGATTTATGCCTGCAAAGGCACACTTCTACTTTTGGGACACTCTGATAACACATATGTGAATATGGTGGGATTTAGGGAATTTTGTAGCATATTAAGATGATGTAAATTGGCTTTGATAGGCATATAAATTGAGTAAATACACAAAGTTAGATTTCAAAGTTAGAATGCAAATTGGGGGAAGTAACATCAACAATTTAAAACAGGCAGATGGTGCCATATTACTTGGAAAAAATAGCAAAGACTTAGAATGACTATTGAAAGTAAAGTAATAAAGTGCAAAAGCTGGATTACATTTGAATATTAAGAAAACAAAAATAATTACACAGATTATTTATATAACTTTACAGTGGGTAATAAAAACATTGAACTAGTTTTAAAAATCTTGGCTCAGTCATTGATCAGAATTGAGATCAAAATTGCGTCAAGAAATCAAAAGACTAGGACTTGGAAGGACAGCTATGAAGGAACTAGATAAGATCATGAAGTCTGAAGATGCATCATAGAATACCAAACTCAGGATCATCCAAGCCATAATATTTCCAGTTTCTGTGTATAGTTGTGAAAGCTGGACAGCGAAGAAAGCTGACAGGAAGAAAGTTATCTCATTTGAAATATGGTGCTGGAGAAGAATTGTACAGATACTATAGACTACTAAAAAGAAAAATGAAGGGGTCTTAGAGCAAATCAAACCTAAACTCACACTAGAAGCCAAGATGATTAAATTGACTAGACCAGGGGTAGGCAACCTTTTTGAGCCGGGGGCCGGGTTGCTGTTCCTCAGATAATTGGGGGGCCGAAGCACCAATAAATAAATAAATAAATAAAATTAAAAATATGCATGCACACTCTTTCAGCCCCAGAAAAGCCATGGCAAAACCCCTTTGGAGATTTTGCCAAGAAAACCCCAAGAACAAGTAATAACAATAATAATCAGTATCATCATGGCGGGCGGCGGCGGCGGCAGGACCGGCCTGGGGCCAGTCCAAAGGCCTTGGGGGGGGCACATCCGGCCCCCGGGCCTTAGGTTGCCTACCCCTGGACTAGACTATTGCACTTGGGACATATGAGACAGAGTGACTCACTGGAAAAGATGATAACAATTAGTAAATTAGACAGTAGGAAAAGAGGAAGACTGCATTACACATGGAAAGACTTAGTCAAGGAAACTACAGCCCTGAGCATGCAAAACCTGAGCAGGGTACCTGATGATAGGCTCTTGATGGTTTCTCATTCATAGGGTTGCCATAAGTCAAAGTTGACTTGATGGCAAATAACAACAATGGACTGCAATTCCTGGACTAAGCCAAATAATAGTATACTAAAACCAGTGAGGAGAAAACCAATATAGTGTGTCCTTGGTTTAAAATAAACCAATGAGGAATAGAAGGAAGAAATTGGGTAGAATTACTTTTTCATACATAATTTGTCGTTGTATGAGGAGGAGTTGTTTAAAAAATCAGTGTTAGCTTGGAGCTTGTGTCTCATCATTATGGTCATCTCTCTAGCCATCTGGAGTACAACGCTCTGACAGAGGTGAACAGTGGCTCCCTGTATGGTCTTGCATCTCTTCAGCAGTTTCATCTCAATAACAACTTGATATCGCACATCAGCCCCGCTGGATGGAGCTTCTGTCAGAAGCTGGCTGAACTGTGAGTTGTTTTATTTTTGGGTACAGTGGTTAACAAAAGTATTACTGTTATAGGTTATGCATCAGGCTGCATCTGAAAATGTTTTGACTGGCACTGCTCAAACAAATTATATCACACCAAGTTTAATGAACTTCACATATTGCCCTTTTGTTTCAGGACTCAGTTCAAAGCTTACCCTTTCAGACACTAAAATAGCATGGGAGTCAAATATTTAAATAGAACCTCTGTTTCTGTATCAACCTGCCCATTACATGAAGATCATTTGCAGATGCCCATCTCCAGATACCTCTATTGGCAGTGAGGTTTGTTGCAGTGAGGGAGTGGGCTGTCTCACTGGTTGGGCTCCAGCTATGTAATGTTCCCCTTGCTCACCATAGGAAGTATGCATGGCATCAACTTTCTCTTCTTCAGGTGCTAGACAAAACATTTTCTGTTTATCCAGGCAGTATAAAATATTTAATATTTAATATTCTGACTTTTAATTGTGCTTTGGTGTTTTGTGTTTAATTTTTGTTGAACTTCCTTCAAATATTGAATAAAAGGGTATACGTGTGTGAATGGATATACCTATATATGTATATATGGATGGGCTGGGAAACTCTTAGAGTGTTTTTTCTTTCTCAGATGTTGTGTACAGAGATATCCATCACATGCATATGAAAGCAGTTTCTTGGCAGCTCAGCAACTGGCATTTTTACCAGTTGACATGGATGCCTCTGTCTTTTTTGCATTCCAGGATTTTACATTGGAGAAATGTTATGCTCATCTGGCACTCTTTAGGATTGCAGCCATTTTTTAAAAAAAAAATGCATTAAAATACATTAAAAGGACTGGGGCATATTAGATGGGGTTCCTGCAGGACAATCCATAACTCTAATTATTGCCTGCTCTTGCTCAGTTCCAACCTCTGTAGGTAATGAGAATTCAGAAATGTATTTTATATATTTTGATGAAAGCTGTTAAATTTTGGCCATTACTATAAAATGTATCATTTGCAACTTACCACATACATTTTTATTATTTGGCATTTTAATGAAAGAGTAAAGAAACGGGCATCTTCACAGATCCCATTTCTTGAAGACACAGAATGGGTTGTTGGATCAGCTTCCCTTTTCACAAGTGGACAGAAGGAAAAAAGAAAAGTAAAATCTAAATGTGCACAGATACAGTATATGCATCTTTCCAGTCACTTAATGGATATTCTGAAGTTTACTTTTGGCTGCCACTAGATGATGTCAGAAAAGAAACATGCTTTTGCCAGTTGTGACAGAAACCCCCATGCTGAATATCAAATAATTTCCCCCAGTTAGGATTAGCATTACCTGTTGGCATTTGATTCCCCACCCCCACTCACTACCCCCTTGAGAAATTCTTTCATCACAGATGAGGAAATAATTTTGACTGGATGCCATTTCTGCATAATTCAACACTACAGCCATTTTGAGAACAAATGTGTGTTGTCCTGTGCCTTCTTGAAAGCCATTAATCTCTTCTGAATTTCTTGCAGTTGCTCTTACTAGTACCATTGCCACCTCACATGTACAGAAGACACAGAATATATTTGCCAAAGGAATGACACTCTGAGTACTTGGAAAGATGTCTGTTTTGACTTGGGCTCTGACATACACTCTTAACTTTCATGTTTAGCCTACATATTTTTCTCACCCAGTCCAGCAAAAAATTTGGTGGGAATCAAAGCTGCAAGACAATAAAGAAGGTTTAGAAGGGAGAAAATTACATATGTTACACTATATATAGCCATATTTAGATTTTACAGTTGTTACTGTTTTTTACAGATTTTTAATTCTTGAAGACAAGGTGTGTGCTAGCCATTTTCTCTTCTTTGGATATTTTTGTTCTCTCCTCACATAGTGAGTGATTCTCTAAAGACGAAAGTTTCCTGTCTGTATGGAGGCTCTCCACATATCCCTATTGTAAGTGTTCTCAACCATATGGAGAACCTCCATGCATAGATTAAGCTCTCCATGTGAGTAAAGCTGCAATAAGGATCAGTGGGGGCAGAGCTAGTGTGTTCTACCTCCTTCCTTGTTTATTCTATATACAGATGCAAAATTTCTTGAAAATTTGAATCCATGAGAGGAAAACACTTTTTTGCTCTGGGAACAAAAAAAAAAAAAAAAAAAAAAAAAAAAAAAAAAAAAAAAAGGTGGGGGGGAAGGGATATATATGCAGTACTCTCATATCGGACCTAAACTTATTTTACTGCTTTAGCAACATAAAATGCTTCATTTGCAGTTTTTTATTCAGACAGGCTTTTAAAACAGATTGGGGGAAAATGAACTAAGAGGTTCTGTATTGAAATCTTTTAAAAGAGCTTTTTATCTTTTTAATTGCATTTTATTCTTTTGACCTGAGTTGTGAATTTTTTTAATACTGTAAAATAGTTTTAATTCTGTTTTAATGTTTGCTTTTTGTATGTTTTAATTGTATTGTTCTTTAAAATTGTGAGCTGCTTTGAGTCCCAATTTTTTTTTGGGGGGGGGGGAATTCAAACTATTGTATTTGTTGTATAAAATTTTATTGTCTGGCATTTTAATCAAATTTTGAAATATAAAAAACTTTAGTTCTGTACAAGCAAAAATACTGAAGTAGTGAGGTGGTAACAAAGTTATACACTTGTCCCTCCCCATTCGCGGTGGATCCGTTCCGGACCCCCCATGCAGATACCAAATCTCGCAAATAGTCAAGTCCTATTGTCCCCAATGGCACCATTGGGGACAATGGGACTTGACTATTTCAGAAATTCCCTCCCTCCCTCCTTTTCTTCCTTACCGGCATCTTCTCCTCCTCCATGCCGGGGCTTGTAACTGGTGCCCAGGCCACTGGGGCCTGTAATTGGCCCCGGCAGCCATTGGGACTCACTTTCCCAGCAGTGCTCAGACCCCAATGTGTGCCCGTCCTTCCCCTCCCCTCTAAGCACAGGGGGGGGGGGAGATGCCGGTAAGTAAGGGAGGGAAGGAAGGGAGGGAGTGAGTTGCCTCACGAATGATCAAAACCATGAGTGCCAAGGCCACAAATGGAGAGGGACAAGTGTATTTCAAATGTGGTGCTGTGTGTAGAAACAACTGCTTTACTTTTGTAATGCAGAATGGGAAAGTGTGGGCTGCAGACCTCAAGGTACTTTGTAGCCCCCCCCCCACAGGCCCCTCCCATTTTTTCAGAAAAACCCATTTGTGGCCCAAGATACCCCTTGTGATTGAGGGCATTTTTGCCACTCTTCCCCCTACCCTCCCCGGTGCCATTTTAGACCCAGGAGAGAGCTTCTTTCAAACCAGAAATGACAGGAGGTTGATTTGATTTTGCAAATTTCTCTTCAGGGTGAAGTGTGGTAATGCTGCCCAGTAACCTCCAGCAGTTGCCCACACCTGATGTAGTGAGTAGCATTTTCTAGTTACTTTCAAAATTACTTTTTGTAGGCATTTTGGCAGGATTTTTTTCCAGGTTTCATGCCACTCTCTTCTCAATCCTAAGATCATTTATTCAAAATATAACAGAAAATAACCAGATAATGCAATGACCCACACACGTTATGTAATTAATTACTTAGTTCTGCTTTGTAAAGAGCAATTGATTACTTTTTAAAAGCAACTTCCCAAGCTCCAAAGTGTGTACAAACACTTTCATACAATGAATACCTGGCTTTAAAACCCATTATTGCCCCACACAGTACTTTCTTTCTCTTCTGTCATCTTTTACCCATTCTTTTTCTCCTGCCGGTCTTTTCCTTCACGCTGCTGCTCATTCACATTTCTGTCTCTCCTCTTCATGCTTACCAGGCACCAGAAGTGTCTGTCCCTCTTATGGCTGCCATATTTCTTAAAGTCCATGGACTGTGGAGAGCCATGCTTCGCGTCTTCTTGTGAGGCATTCATCATAGACAGTGTAGCCATTGATTAGAGTAACTTCATACCATTTCAAGTATCATTGCTCCACCTTATGGAAGCCTGGGTTTTGTAGTTTGGGGAGGTACTAAGAATTCTTGCTAGAAAGCTCTCATCCACTCTCTGAATTTTACTTCCCCAAATACCCTGGTTGCCTGTTTTAGGTACATAATTAAATGGATTTAATTTTCAATCTCTCCTAAGAGGAACTTGAAATGTTTAGGTGTTCACTGTGCTATTAAAAAAAAAAAAAAATTAACACAAATTTTCTTTTCCTCAATCCTTATGGGAAATATAGAAACTCATGAAAAACCATTACTACAGTCATCCCTCCACATTTGCTGGTTTTGAATTTTGCAGATTTGATTATTCACAGATTTGGTTAATTTGTTCTTTCTAGGAATCTCTAGGTCCTCCAGCACAACTCTGTGGGTAAGGTCTGCCAGAAGTCATGTTGGAGGCTCTACAAATTCCTAGTGAGAACAATTCTTTAGGCATTTGTTGGTCTTCTGGTGCAATTCTATGGTCAACTTCCAGCAGATGTTGCTCTGGAGGACCTACAGATTCCTAGAGAAGTGGTCTCTCAGGTTTAAAAAAAGTAGGTTATTATTTGTGGTTTTTCCACTTTCACAGGGGTCCTTCACCTCAAACCCCAGCAAATGTGGAGAGTCCACTGTATTTGGTTGTTAGAGCCACAGTATAATAAAGGCAAGTTTTAAAATGGTGGCTTGGATAAAAACTTAATGGAAAACAATTTTTTTATAGCTGGCAAGACAAGCAACGTAGTACTCGAAAGAACACCAAATTTGCAAGGTTTGCAATTAAACAGTATCCTTTTGTACCTCTGGATCAATGCTGTAGTCACTGCTTTAGTGCTGCTCAGATTTTTCCCCAAGGAAACACATTCCAAGATCAGAAGTGTACTATCAAAAATAGGCCCTCCCTGAAAAGAGGGAGATATTAGAAAACCATAATTGGTTTAATCACATAATTAGTAATTAGTTCCATAATTGGTACTCTCCTTTCTTCTTTAGGGTAGAAGAAGCAAGTAGAGGCTGCAAGCTTTCAGAAAGTGGCAGGACTGAGTAGTAGAACAGCACAAGTATATATCAGCATTAATTTTTTTAAATACTTGACAAACCCGAGGGAGCACAGTAGGCTCTCAAGTGCCACTGCATAACAACAACTAAATACATGTTATATGTGTGTGCAGAAAATTACAGCTTGTATTGCTCCTTGTGCTTTTTATGAGGAGATGCTGCTCAAAAGCCTCCAGAGAGCAAAACAGCCCATTGTTCAAGACAGGGCTGGGTAAAGTGCAACCCCACCCACCCCTCCAAAAAACTGAGGGCATAACAATGGCCAATTGCACTTCTGTACCCTTGCAGAGAGTATTACAGTTTAAAAGCTACTCACACAAGCCATCCTGTTTTATTCCCAAACTTTTCAAACATAGTCCAGGGAAATGCCAAACTTGCCCACCATTGATTTAAGGGAAGTCTTTTCCATCTAACTACTTCTGGCCCTGTATACCTTTAGCAAGGAACTGTGGTTTCCTGATACATGAACCAACTCTACAAATTTCCTGTCTTAGATGTTCCACATCTATTTTTGTGGCTGGAGGGAGGCAGGAAGCACCTGCTTTTGTGGTTTTAAGTAAACCACAATTTTTGTTGTGTCTGAATTGGAAGGACAGTGCATTGTTGTTGTTTTAACTCTAGTTAGTGAAAAAGCCAAAATCTGAAACCATTGTTTGAGTCAGCTATGGTCTCACTAATCATAGTTTAAACACACTCTCCTAAGTGCAACAGAGAATTGCAGTGTGTTTATTTAAAAATGAAAGTTTCCTCTTTCATATCTAGGTTCCCTGTTGTATATGAGCTGGGTCTTACTGATGTCTTACTGTCATCTCTGAATGAAATAGGATAGAAGAATGCAGTGTTCTGTGTTGCTGCTGTTTTTGTTGTGTATCTTTGTTTCCAAATTATGGCGACCCTATCATAGGGTTTTCTTGGCAAGATTTGTTTAGAGGGGATTTGACTTCACCTCTTTCTAAGGCTGAGAAAGTGTGACTTGCCCAAGGCCATTCAGTGGGTTACCATGGCCAAGGACAAATTTGAACCCTGGTCCCCAGAGTCCTAGTCCAATACCCAAACCACTAAACTATGCTACAGCTCTGTGCTGTAGTCCTTGTTAATTCAGTGCAATAATTGTACTTCAGGTATCCCAAGATGCTTGTGGATTTCCCAGGAGCATTTTTGGAAAGGAGGCAACTTTTTATATGTTTCTTTGGTTTGAGGAAGTTTGGATAGTTCCATTCTTACTGAGAAGAAGCTCACTGTGATATTGCCTCATATCTTGAGACTAGTCTGAAAGTAATTTTGTCTCTGAAACTAAGCAAGCCTTGGTCTCAAAAGTACTAGGTGGATTTTTTTTTTGGAAACATGGCACATGAACAGCCTGAGATTCCTGGAGGAACAGTTGGGTAGAATATAAATATAACAGCAAAGTAAAATAGCCTGTGGCTTAGTGTCATTTCTAAACACTTTCCTGCTTTGAGAAGATATTTCCTCCCGATAGTGAAGATGATGGTGACTTTACTTGCATATTTTTTCCCCTCAGGAAGAGATGCTGAGATACAGAGTGGTGCTGCTGGGGCAGAGATGAAGAAGAACTTGAGGACAGAGTAACCAATCTCCATCTTTCTTTTTCCTAGATCACTGTCATTTAACAACCTAACCAGACTGGATGAAGGAAGCTTAGCTGACCTGGGTGGTTTGCAGATACTACAGCTCAGCCACAACTTCATCAGTCATATTGCTGAGGGAGCTTTCAAGGGACTCAAAAGCTTACGTGTTCTGTACGTGTTTCAGGTTTTCATTTTCTGCTTGGCCAGATTGGCTAATAAATAGGCTTTTGATATTTGCATGTGTCCTTTCTAGCCTAAACTTGAAAGTAAGGTTTGCCATTGGCCTAAAGTGTGACTGATATTGTATGCGTGGTGACTTTTCCCCATCTCATAACTCCCAGTGCATCTTCCTAGTTTACCTCTGATTTCCCATGTTTGATGACAAGAGTGGGGAGGGAGAACCTCCCACTGTTATTCTACAACTGAAATTGGCTGAACTATTTGTTTGGATGTATAGGAGCGCATGAGGATGTAGTTTCTCCTTCTTCTTTTCCCACAATTTATCTTGGCTTTTAATGCCTTGAGATTAGGCATGCACAATTACTAATCCTCCTGTGTCATGAAATCCTTAGTGCTAGTTTTCCAGTGTGATTTTGTATCTTGAGCATTGTATACTGTACATGGAAATAACCTTTTAGAAATAAATAAATAAATAAATAAATACAATTTTTAAGGCAAATGAACAACACTTAATACCCTTTTTCAAAAAAAGAAATCTCTCCAAAACCTTGTTAAAAGTTTTTGGCTTAATTGAAACAAAGCGTGAGATTTGCTCCTTAGTTAACCAGCCTGCATAGTTATTTATTCCTTCTATTGCTGAAGGAGGAAGCACTTTATGTTTCTTTGCCTTTCCCAGAACCACTTTTCAGTCCCATGCATGCTTTCAGAACAGCTCTTCTCCTAGGTAGCTGGCATAGAAAAGAAAGAAAGGCTTTTCCAAACCAAAAGGAGTGTTTGGATTGCAGCTAATTCTTGGTCCTCTTTTGTATCCAAGTGCCCAAAGAGCATAGGGAGGGTGGGAGAGCAAGTTCTAATTGAATCAAGAGGAAGGCCCATCGGGTTCTGCACCTGGTGAAAAAGAGCTGGGCATGCTTTAATTACGGCCTATTGTTGACGAGCCTTTGGTGGGTGTGAAACTGCTGAAATGCGAAGCTATTCAAATAGAGGTCAGGCTTAGGGACCTCACAGCAGAATGATTAACAAGGCAGTATGCTTTCAGGGCCAGCCAGCCAGAAAGAATAGGAAATTGGCAACAGGGGCTGGGAGAAAAGCAGAGTGAATGCAAAGAAAACTGGACTTGAATACTGAGTCCCTATACTTTTTTGTGTGAAAGTATGCTTTGCCCCCTTTGCTTGGTATTAAAAGGAATCTCAGGCTCTTTTGGAAGAATTAGCATAGCAACCAGCTATAGTCTCTTTCTTGCGCTTTCTCTCTCTCTCTCTCTCTCTGTGCAAAGGTCAGATGACTAAATAAATAAATAAATAAATATATGGTGTGCTGCAAAAATGTCATTCACACCTTATACTCCTAAAATGTGAGCAGAACTGGAAGAGGAATTGGATATACATTCCATTGAGATAAAAATTACCCATGTAACATCAAAATACAACAAAATCCAAAATTCATAAAAAGTGATACTTTTATCGGCCAGACAGAATGCACAAAATAACATGACACAAGCTTTCGAAGCTCCGCTGGCTTCTTAAGCAAAAGATGTTTTAAAAAATCATACAGGAGAAGAAGGGTGACAATGGTAGAGTCACAGGCCTACATTAGTTTCAGTTGTACTACAGGGATTTCAGTGCAGGCAAAGGCCATGCCCCTTCTTGGTCAAGTGGGAACCAAGGACAAAGGACAATAAAAGACAGGTAATAAAATTTCAACTCCATGAGCAACAGAAAATTAACTTCCCGTGAGATCCAGAATGTCACTTCCCTGTGCAAAGCTAACTGCTCCTTTCTTTAGGCAGACAATATTGCATTTGTCAAAAGGTCCCTGTAGTATTAAATCTGAAAAGAAAACTTAGGTGATGTATAGGTAAAACGTGCCAATTATAGTCCAAATGAAAGCATTTCTGCTTTTGTTGGAGGTAAAAACCTCAAAAAGTTAAGTCTCATAAAAGTTATCACTTTTGGGGGATTTTGTTATATTTTGCTGCATGGCCAACACGGCTGCTCCTGAATATGTTTCATCAAACATCAAAGAAGCTAAGTTTACTGGTAATCCTGCTAAGGTACCCCTCGTGTCTCAGGCTGTGGACATTTAAAAACTTTGCCTTCTTTACTTGGACATTGGTTTTTGCCCCTTCTTCTCATCATTTCACCACAGTTTATACTCCATAATCAGCTGTTGATCTGCTGGAATTCTATGGCCTCAATCTACACAACAATCTTTCCAGCAGCAACTTCTGTGTCACTGTGCCCAGCAACACCCTGATTTGTAGTTGGCAGCTCTCAAGCTCCTTTCCAGTTATAGTGATTGTGGCTTTAATTGTTCTTTCTCTGATTTCTTTCTAATTTGGAATGAAGCCTTCTTTCTTCTGTTACCTTGAAATAACAAAAAAATAACTTAGGCACCTGAAGAGGAAAAACCAAATTTCCCTGTAGGCAACAGAAGATTCACTTTGGAAGTTTTCTTTGAAAGGAAACAATGATGAGGAGGCCAGGTCTAGCCAGCTAGAGTTAATTACCTCTGTTTTCCTACAAGTATTGGCAGTTCTGACAAAAGGTTTATGCTATAGACTTCAGAGACAAAAGAGGGGGAGGCCTTTGGTAAACTGTCCTTAAAGTGGGAAACTGATTGCAAGCTTTCTTTTGTCTTCTTCTCTCCAGGGATCTGGACCATAATGAGATTTCAGGCACAATAGAAGATACCAGTGGGGCTTTTACAGGCCTGGAAAACTTAAGCATGCTGTGAGTAGCTCAGATGTTTTGGTTTTGTTTCTTAAATGGTTGTTTGGCTTTTATAAAAGTTTTTTTTTAACCCTTTCCCCTTTTCTTCTTCATGCACTCCATTCAGCATATCTTCTAACTGTGGGATGGGAAAAGTTGAGAAATATTGAAATCATGGATGTGTATAGGCCATATTAATTAAATGGAGTGTAGATACTTTTTATTATCAGTGCATATCTTAGCAGCAAAGTCAGCATTATTTCAGAGGCGAATATTCTTTTGCTTCATTTGTTCTTCTAGAGTCTAGACAAATTCTAGACAAATTCTAGACAAAGTTTGGGAATCACTTTATATTGCCAATACGTGGCTTGGCCAACAAGAGGAGTAAGGGGGGTTGCAGACTGCCAGAAATAGTGCAAATTGAGTCCACTTTTAGGGTTAGGGTTAGTGCTAGGGAATCATGGGAATTGGTTTTTTTCTGAGACATTGAGCCTTCTCGGTCAGAGAGCTCTGGTGCCACAATAAACTACAGTTCCCATGATTTCCTAACCCTAACCCTAAAAGTGGACTCAATTTGCACTATTTCTGGCAGTCTGCAACCCCCCTAAGAGTGTGAAGCAGGGCCAATGAGTGTGATCCTGCTCTACCACTCATACAGTTGTAGTTGTGTGAGACATAGCAATTGGCAAGGGGTCATGTAGGATCATTGATCAGGGCTAGATTTATGACACAGCTCAGCACCAGAATCTGGCATTAATAAAAGAGCCGGGGATTAAGTTCTGCAGTACCCAAAGTGACTATAAAGAATTGTGCCTTCTCTTTAAGGAACTGTCATGAATTGGATTAGAAAGAAGGAGGAAGGGGCCAACCCAGCCAGGAGTGATCTTGTACAGAGAGAAACTGATATTGGGCATTTTGAGATAGGGATTGAAAAACAAAAACAAAAGAGACAGCCTCCATTACTGGCTTTTGGAATTTATTTAATTTGCTTCTTATAGCTTTTCTCCCCTTTGCTAGTCTTTTGGGAGATGATTGTTCTTCCAAACTGGAAAACACTACGACCTTCTAAAGCTCTGGACTTTTCCAACTACCTAGGCAGTCCCACTCATTTCCCTGCTTTCCAGGAAAACATCCATAGACTGATACGTAGCAATGCCAACAAAATATTAATGACCTAGTCTTACTCACTCCTCCCCCCTCCGCTTTTGGTGCAAAAGGGGGGGGGGAATATTAATATTTTACTTTAGGCACCAAAGTGTGAGCTGCTATTGTTAGTTCAGAACCATTCACACTAGAAAGCTCTTTCTATTTAATCTGCTGTTGCATCTGATGTAATTAAACACCCCCCACACACTTTTTCTTCCTACTTACTTTAGACCATAATTGTTTGATTATCAGTGTTTTATTCCTCGGCGCATTCCACCTTTCATTAAAAGGCCATAAAATCAATTTTCATATCACAAACATAATTTTTCGTCAGGCAGGATCCTGTGTTTAAACTGTCAGCCCAGCAAGCATTTAAACGTATTAGCATAAGGAGGGAGGAGGTGGGGGCTGTGGATAGACACTTAGGTGGAAACCTTCAAATGAATTAATAATTACCCCGGTGCTTTAGAGATTGCTTTAAAAGCTGTTCCCCTTTTGATCTGTTGTGGATAAGCTTCTGAAAGGATTTTGCAGTGAGCACTGCAGTGCCTTGTTCAGCATATTGAAGGTGTTAAACTGGGAGAAAGGGGTAGTCCAAGTCACTAGCCTTTTCTGAATTATAGATGAGGTTCTCCACAGTGGAGAAACCCAGCCTAAATTAAAACACTGCCTCTGAAGAGTGATCAGCAAACTACGCTGGCACAAAACTGCTTGAGTGGAATCACTGGGGAGCCACAAGTCTTTCTCTCAGCCCACCTCCATATTATATAGACATTTTGTTTATATATGTAAAACATTTATCTCTCTCTTTTTAGGAAATACATGGGCTATTACAAATAAGTAAAACACAAATCTATTTTTTTAAATAATAATAATAATAATAATAATAATAATAATAATAATAATAATAATAATTTCTACCCCACCTTTCCAAAAAGGATCAAAGCGGCTTACAAAAATTAAAAAAGGCCAATATGATACAATAATACAATACAATACAAAAATAAAGTGTATACTAAAACCATTGGAATTACTTAAACCAATCCAGTGGCAACAACAGCTGAAAACTGCCCTATGATTAAACGCTGTTTCAAATAAGAGAGTTAAATTGGAGCCGGAATGAACAAAGTGGATTTGACTGCCTCTAAGGTGCCATGAGTGAAAAGACACTGTTCCTGGTAACTTGGGGTTGGCTTATTTCTTTTTGGCCTGCATGCCAGAAAACAATGCACAGGGTAAATGGGTACCCTTCTTTTGTTCCCAAGAGGATGCTCGTGTGGTATTTGTTTCGAGCTAACAAGCAACCAGTAGGTCACCAGAATTCTAGCTGCAAAACTTGGATTGGGACTATGAATCAGTAATGTGAGAAGCAATATCTGACTGTATTTTTCAGAGTAGGGTAGGAGCGATGAAAGGCACACTTTACTAATCAGACACCTGACTCCATGTGTTCCCTACCTTACTTGACTTTAATTGCATTTCTCCCTTTTCCCATTGAATTATGTGAGGAGGTGCTGCTCGCTTTTTCCATCTGTTTTAGTAGTCTTATTCTGGAAATAATCGGCACAAGTGCTGAGAACTCTCTTGTCAGAAATTTGGCTTTCTCACAGATCTGCATTTCTCGGTGTTCCTATGAGGAAAACCATGATAATTAAATCATTTTTTAAAAAAGGAATATCAAGTGTGTACATGACCTCACTTCAGCACAGCTTAACACTGGAGCAGAAGGAATAGCCTCTTCTCCAGACATCTTCTTCAGAAATTGGAATTATTGCTTTTGGGGAGTACAGTTCCCAAAAACTACCAAGTGTCCCTCAAAAGTACTTTTTCTGAATTCTGTTCTTTCTTACAGATTTTTTTTTAAAAAATAACTTTTTAAAACAATGTAATGCTGGGTTGTATCTAAGGTTCATAGTCTACCTTGAAGGACAGATATGTGAATTTATAATGCCTTTGGGAAGTTTTTATTTACCAAATAGCTCTTTTTAGGATTAAACTGAAGAACAGCTTTGAAGCACAAGCATAGCAAGGGTTGGGTTGGTTTGCCTGGAAGAGCTGGTTAATTCAGCCAAGATACAATTCTCTTTGCATTGCTTTCCAGTTCCTCATCTGTTCCACTAGCTTTGACTGAGTGTGGCTAAGAACCAATATGCAATGAAAGGCATTATCTTAAGGATAATGGTTGTGTTCTTACTGGAGGTGGTTACACATGCAGGATACTTAATGTAAACTGCTGAGATTATTTTTCGGCTTTTCCTACAAGCAGTTTCAACTGTTATGGATAGCTCTCCAAACTGTGAGCTACAACCCTGGTATTGCGGGGGCCACTGACAAGCAGCACCACACTTTTTTGTAGTTGTCATTTGCCTTGGTAAAGGAGATTACTATTAAAGTGATACATCATTGATATTTGTGCCCCTTAAGACTACACAGAATCAGGAATGATTTGTCAGACTAATGTTGTGGAGGCTGTAATAATGTAAGCATATTGGGACACATGTAATTGTTGCCCTAAAATAATTCCATTTTGGTTGGAGATTTTTAACTAGATTAACAAAATAGCTAGTCAAAATATATATTTTCAAAGAACTTCACAGATTTTAACAATTTACAAAAAAGAATAAAAATGTCTTACGTGAAGATCTTTTATCTACCTTGCTATATACAGCAAAGAAAAAGCAAGGACATGGAAGAACTTATAAGGTTTACCCATTCATTGCTGGTTAGACAGATTTTGGGCTCCCACATTTTTAAGGAAGTTGACACTCAAACTTTGCCTTGCCAGAGGAGAAATAGTTGAAGACATTTTTGAGATTAGATGGCAGCCTTTTATAACATATATGAAAAAACACGACTCACCATTGAGCTATGCAATAGCATGATGAACACTCTTTGAATTTTGATTATCGCCATTTGTTTTTCGTAGCAATTGTCTGATTACATTTTGAATCATGGAATCTTGTCCATCAGGGGAAGGGTGGGTAGGGGATGATAGTGATGTTGCTGATAATGATGTTAATTTATGTCCTGCCTTTCTCCCAATAATGGGACTCAAGGCAGCTAACAACATATTGTAAAGCAAATACAAATTTACTACCAAAAAAGGACCACACATTTTGTAAGTTGTATTTTGGTCTGGATAAAGCTGCTCTGCCTTCTTCTGTTTAGTAGTTTGTTTGTGAAAGTTGCGTTGGGTTGTTTATGAAAGTTGCACTGTGTTGAACAGCAACACTTCTTGGTGTGTTCTTTCCCTATAATAACTGTTCCAATTGGCGGGGTCTAAATATTACAGAATAGAAAGATCTTGCATAATGTGAGCTTTTGAAGCTTCACAGGTTTATTTATCAGGGAGAGATGGTACAATAGCATGTAGCGGAAAGAAAGAGATGTTATCGTCCCACTGAGATGTTGTGGTCCCAGTGTCTACATTTTGCCTTAAGATGTTTGTTATCGGAAGTATTTGTAAACTCAAAGTCAGGTCATCCCATGGCCACAAACAAACAGGGAACAAAGGCTGTAAAACAGGCAATATAATTGGGCATTTCCACTTTTAAGCACCCCCACCAAAAAGCATGCTTTTTGCATCAAAATATTAGGAGGTCTCAGGCAATTATGACAGAAAATTATAGCTAGTTTTTCATCTATATTGCCAGATGTGGAGATAAATATAGGTATGGAGCAGGCAAAGTCATCAATTGGAGCTGAATCGGGTTGCTTTACCTGGTGCTAGAAGCTTATATCCTGAGGGGGAAAAACAGTTCCCAGTGTATGACACAAGCTCTATTTCCTCATGTGTTGGATCTCCCTGTTTGCAGCTGCATTAGGTATCTTCATATCAAAAATACTAAGGGGATTGCTGTGTCGGCCTTAATACCAAAAAAACAATAAGATCCATAGACTCTGATGATTTCACAAATGAGTGTCTTAGAATACTGTATGAGAAGTATAGCAAAATTAAGCACTATACTTATAAAAGCTTGTTGTGCATTCTGTGAGGTAATAATTCACAGATGCATTTTCACACTGCTTACCTGTAATCCCATTGCACCATTCATAGATGATGTTCTCAAGATGGAGAGTCTAATCTTCCTGACCCCAGAATGCTCCCATATTCTCAACATGCCATAATTGTGATTCTTTATACACTGAAAAAAGTTACTGAGGTACTCTTGGTAATGAAAACTGAAATGCAAGAAGGTTTCCAAGACCCATAAATATCTTCCTGAATTAATTTATTGCAGAATTGTAATCTTTTCTGTCATCAGGACTGAGGAGGGGCAACCTCACATTTAAAAAACAAATGAAAACAAAACATCAAGGTAAAGACTAGCAATCAGATATAAATAATAGAATAAAATCCTTCAAAGCATCCCAAACAAGGTATCTCCTGTGCCAGTTTAGCTCCATCTATGGACTACAACCCTGGAGAACAGAATGCAAACAGAATTCCTACTCAGCCATGGAAACCCACTAGGTAACCAAGAACAATTCACACACTGTGAGTCTCAGAGGAAGGCAATGGCAAATCTCTGAGCAAATCTTGCCAAGAAAACCCCATGATAGGTTCATCTTAGGGACACTATATGTTAGCAATAACTTTAAGGCACCCAGCAACAACAACATAAGATGTCAACAGAATCAGGAAAACCTTAGAGTGTTTTCAAGATGATGGAAATTCTAGATTTAATTATTCCTGACTAGATTTCCAGACTAGGAAACCCATGCTGCATTTTTGTATGAAGAGGGCAGAAAACAGGAGCAAACACTTCACAATAGAATTTAAGGTTTTTTAAGTAGTTTGCCTTTTTAAAAAAGTAGTTCTCTTGCAGTAGAGAACGTTGACGGCACTGCAGTATTATGTTGTGAGAGGTGAGAAGGTGAAAATCAAAAAAAAAAAAAGGGAAAAAAAAGAAGAGAAAGAGGACAAGACAAGAAAAAAGGAAAGACCCACATATAATGTTTTTCTAAACCACATGACTTTTGCAGGGGTAGGCAACCTGTCCCCTTTAAAGGCCGAGGGACTTTAGCTCCCAGAAGCCTCAGCCATGTTGGCCAATAGTCCCATTTTGACCAATAGCTTCTGGGATTCTGGGAGCTGAAGTCCCTTGGCCCTTAAAGGGGACAGGTTGCCTACCCCGTGAGGAAATATGATTCATGATTTTGAACTAGAGATGCCACAGTACCAGCACCTGGTCATCATGGTTCCCCAGCCTGCCAATTTAGTGGGCCAGAACTGTCATACTTTATGTTAATTTCAAAATGACTTTCTAAACAAGTCACAGATTCCCATCTTTGCTCTGTTGTGGGTTCTTTTAGGAAGTGATGTCTTATTTTCTAATAGTAAATGAGTTAATGGACATATAGTGGAAACATTCTCTTTCTAAAACCACTTCCCCATTATGTGCAGGGTGGCTACATAACTTGCCATTCAACTGGCAAAATTGCCTAACATTTAAGAACAAGAGTAAAATACCTGCTATATGCAGCGTTTTGGGGGAGAGGATATATATTTTTATCAGGTATTTATGTTAACTCATTAGAGGCATGGGTGGAACATAAACCTGTTAAGCTGCAGGTATTGCTTGGAAGCACCTTTCATTTCTGTATGGTGGGTATGCAGAGAGGTCTTGTATCACCTTTGAGACTAACTTAAAGAAAGAAGCTAGCAGCCTGAGTTTTTGTAAACTAAAGTCTACTTCCTCAGATACATAGCTGTATGGTGGGTAGTTACCATTAGGTGCCTTAAATAATGACAATTTACACAGCTGTAAAGATGTCCTATGGTCAGACATGACTTGACAACCTTGTCAACAGGGAATACCTTTACCTTTTACTAAAGATGTTGTGGCCATTTGAAAACACTGTGATGGGTTTGGCAGTTTCTTGAAAAGGTTCTCCTCTTCACCTCATCCTCTGCCCTCCATGCTTTAGAAACATTATGGGGTTCCCTGGGTACTATTGGCCCATATTGTAAAGCATTTATTACTAGCTGTGAAAAGATTAGGAGTGAAATGTGTTGAGGCAAGTCCAGTGTCTACTTTAAACTGCTTTCTGTCTGATAAGGGAAGGTCAACTCATATTCTGACTCCCGTTCCCCAGCAACCACAGCAAACCTGCCTTTTTTAAAATGCAATACAGAGTGTCCTGTGTAAAGCTATCATCACTATTAAGTTCTAATAAAGATAAAAGTATTTAATTTCAGTGAAGGGGAGAGGGTACGCATACTTCAGCTTCCTTAATCTCCACAGATCGTATTCCCAGCGCCTTACATGGGGATGTTTCATCAGATAGAGCCATGCTAATTGGGGTCTTTTCATTTTCTTTTCTTTTATTTCCCCACCCTCCCTCCTCTGCTTATCTGACGCTGGGTGTTTGGAAACTGCAGAACTCTGTTTGGAAACAAGATCAAGTCTGTAGCCAAGGAGGCATTCTCAGGCTTGGAGGCCCTGGAACACCTGTGAGTAAACCCACAATGCTTTGCAGTTTTGAAGAGAAGTGGTTGGGTGGAAGAGGGGAAAGCCTGCCAGAAGTGGCTGCTGGAAAGGCCTGCAAGCAATTTAATAGCATCTTAGTAAGCTGAGAAGCCAGTCCATTTGTGAGAGCCAGCTGCTTCCTTCTCATTATAAGTCAGCTCCAACTTTGCCTTTTTTTCCTGCCAGGAAGAGAGTTATAGAACACATGGCCAATTTGCATGCTTTTAATTTTTTTTTCAAGTGCAGTGCAGTACATCTTATTTACTCAGAGGCATAACGAAAATTCTAACTTGGTGGGAAGTATAACCTATTCCCTTTCCCCTACATCCAGTTCTTCCTTTCCCAGTGTCTTTTGCTTCATTGTTCCTCCCCACCTGGTCGTAAGTATTATACATGCAGCAAAGAGTGAGAAATTCAACATATTACTACTACAGGAGTGGCTCGCTGTTGTTGCTCCCCCCCCGCCGAGCAAAATGAGAGTGTTTAAGCTGCTGTTTTTAGCTGTTGCTTTCTCTCGCTCTTGAAATTATTTCACAGAAAGGTGAACCAAAATAGTAGAATATGAGTGGCATTTTTGGCCTATATCCATTTGCTAGTCCCAGCTCTAGACTCATTGAGTCGATGCGATTTGTGTAAGTGTTGGCTCATTCCAGTTCAATGCCCCTGTCCTAATTGGGCCTGGAAATGGGTTTTAGGCCTTTGTCTGCATTGTTGGCAGATCACATAGTAGAGTTTTATGTGCCATTATCAGGCTAAAAGTTTGAACAAGATCAGCCTCTGTTCCATTATCTTTTGTTTGCTTCTTTTGGCTTTGAGGGCACTATGGTTCAAGAGTAAATTGTTATAAAGAACAAAACCACGTTAGAATAAATCACTGGGACCCTGGGAGCATCCAAGAATAAAGCACTGGGAGTCTAAAGCACGCCAGTTAATCAAGCAGGGCTTTGAATCATCATCATCATCATCATCATCATCATCATCATCATCCCTGCTTAATTAACTCCCAGGGTCCCAGTGATTTATTCTAGCATGGTTAATTCTTTATATCAATTTACTCTTGACCCATGGTGTCCCCAAAGCCAAAGAAATATTTAATATTATTATTAAAGCAAGCATATTCAAAATCTGCAAGTGAGTGCAGTGTCAGAAAAGGCTTTTCCTTCCCTTCTGCACAAGAAGGAACACTGTTTCTATAAAACATGGAAATGCCACCTAAAACCAAAGAGTGTCACCACATCTACAGTGTATAGAATGCCTGAACACATAGCATCACCACAGGCTTAAAAGAGTCCTGTTTTCCTCTGTGCACAAACAGCCAGAGCAAAGGACAATTATACTGAATGGAAGGTCCATAAGCATCTCCTGTGTCCCCAGAGCATGTATATCTTGCTTTGAAAAGAGTGAAAGAGCTGGATGGGAGCATAGGTAGTATGCATAGTATCCCCATTCACCCTAATAATCCATTACATTGCTGTAAATGGGGAAGTTAGGGGACTCTATGGGGACAGTCCCAGATATTTTGCTGGCTGAAGCAAAGGACTAGATGACACCCCCTCTCCAGTCCACACATGGATGCTGGCTGGGCTGTCAGCTGAATCTTATTTCAACATGAGAGTGCAGAATATACACCATTTTAAAGAAATGAATCTGGCACAGAATCTTGTGCTGTGACATAGCCCACTAATAAATACATATGTGTTTAAAGAGGTAAATGCTTATTTTCTACAGGAACCTAGGAGAAAATGCCATAAGGTCTGTTCAGGAGGATGCATTTGTCAATCTGAAGAACCTGAAGGAACTGTAAGTAAGCAATCTACTAGCCTGTCCTGTATCTTTGAGCCATTGTTATGACACTCCCCCAGCAGCTATTTCCCCCCCCCTCCCACTATTTGCTGCTTTCCACTCACTACCCTTACAAGCTATTTTTACAGTAGAGCAGATGTCAGAGACCCATCTCACAGTCAGTAATGAGTGAAATTGGATCTTCTCAGCATCTTCTTTCATTGGGTTGCATCTGTGCCCTTATCCATCTCTCTTGAGGAAATCTAGACTCCTGGTCTCTAGTCTTGCAGAGCATTCAGTGACATACTTAGTTTCTGATGATAAATCTGCCTCTCCTTTTTATACCTGCATTTCTAGTACACTGACATTTGAATTATAGCATGCCTTAAATTTGATCCTTGACCCCCACTATGTTTCAGGTTGAGAAATTATGTATGTACTAAAAGATTTGACACTTCAGCTATGTGAGTGGGCCTTGGGCTGGCACACTGAATAACAAGTATCCCCTCTTTAGCTGCTTCCCACATCCCAAATCGTGCTTTATGTACTACTAACAAAACTAAACTAAACTTAAGTTCTCATTTTCTAGGCCAGGGGTAGGAAACCTTTCCCCTTTAAGGGCCGAGGGACTTCAGCTCCCAGAAGCCTCAGCCATGTTGGCCAATAGTCCCATGTTGGCCAATAGCTCCTGGGATTCTGGGAGCTGAAGTCCCTCGGCCCTTAAAGGGGAAAGGTTGCCTACCCCTGCTCTAGGCAGAAAATCATATAGAAACTTATCTATAATGTTATGAGTCTGCACCCACCAGGAATCATTTGTTTTCATTATATGTCATATCATTAAACATAGCTTAAGATGAAACCTGTCATCTATGTGGGCAGTATTTAGCCACTAGATGTATAAGATTTATTAGGGATCGTTTCTGTTTAAAATACTGCAGTAGCCACATTCCTGTATGTAACTTAATTTATGGAACTCATTGACATGACATTAGATGATGGCCATAAACGTAGGTAATTTTATAGGGAAATTAGATAAATTCAGAAAAGATAGATTTATGGAAGGCTGTTTGTCTTGGTGGTAGTGTGATACCTCCAAGTTCAAAGGCTACTTAATCACAATTTGGAAAAGTTACTTCTTTGTTGTCTTCTTTTTTATTATTATTATAGCTCCCAGAATCTCCCAGCCAGCATGGCCATTGGGAATTCTGTGAGTGACAGGCCTGAATCCTATTAGGTTGGGGTTTACTGTAGGATTCAGGCCAGAGTCTGAGAAGGTAACTATTCCAAGCACTGTACTGAATAGCAGTGCGTAGGGATCAACAATGGTAAAGGGCTATTGGCTGTCTGCCCTGCTTGAAAAGCGTCTTTTTGGCCACTGTGGGAAAGGGGATGCTGGACCCGATGGATCATTGACTGTACTTAGATTCTGATCTCTCAGGTATTTGTATAATCTCTATATCTTTTGAATTTGAATAGCTGTCTGGTATTTCCGGTCCACATGTTATTTTGGGAAAGGCACACAACAGAGTAATGTTCTTTGTCTTTTATTCCTAGCAAATTAAATTATTGCTTCAGAACTAATGTCTGCCTTAACCTTGCCTTATTGGGTTGGCACTCCCCATTTTTTATTTGTTACATTTTTATTTAAACATTTAAATTTAAACATTTAAAGGAAGAAGCTAGTGCCTGCTGATGTTCCCCAGGTCCATTTAATTTGGAGATGGGTGTAGGACTCAAAATCTTTTTCTTCTATAGTCTTTGTATAAAGAAAGTTAAGAACTACTAGCAAGCAGTCTTTTTTCTGACCCACTTATACTGATGTTTGTGCTTTGTGATAAACAGAAGGCCTGACAAAAACAAATAACCACCTCTTCTCTACTTTAGAAGAGATCCCCTGGTTTTTCGTCTGGAGACAACTCTTACTCACCCTTGGTGACCAGCCAAGAGGTCCTTTATAAATTTGCTGTGTAGATCCTTCAGTATCTTACATAGCCATCTAGTTTTTAACCTGGCTTTTAAGCTGAAGCAATGTCTGATTTGAATCCCTTTAGTTAATACAACTAGGGCAGCCTAATTGAATCAATTGTATGGTGAGTTAACACTTAGGTACATGTTAGATTCAATGGGTCTACTCTAGTCAGGACTAACAGTTGGACCTGTGTCTGCTGTAGTGAGAACACTGTTCACTTGCTTGCTGAGAGCTATAGAATTTGAATTATTTTGGATACTTTGGATCAATGTATAATGTGTGAAAATGTCCTATAGGTATCTATTTATTTCTTTTGCCAGTATGTGAACTGCTCAGTGTTTTAGTGAAAGACCAGTATGTAAATATTTCACCATTCCCACGTTTGGTTTTACAGATAAATTTTTGCATTTTGTTTGCCTTCCTCTAGCCACATAAATAGCGAGAGTTTCCTGTGTGATTGTCATCTCAAATGGTTGTCTCAGTGGTTAACCAAGAAAGAACTGCGACTGTTTGTGGAAGCTACTTGTGCCCACCCAGAGTCATTAAAAGGCAGAAGCATTTTCGATGTGGTGCCAGAAAGCTTTGTGTGTGGTAAGTCTTGGTTATAGCTTGGTAATTTTGAGGTTGCTTTGGAGGGCAGCCCTTACCCAGGAATGTGTATGTGCTTTGCGGCCAGCTCATTCTTATGTATGCAGTGGAGTGAAGCATCTCTTTTTGTATGCTCATGCACCTTCTTTCTTTCTTTCTTTCTTTCTTTCTTTCTTTCTTTCTTTCTTTCTTTCTTTCCTTCCTTCCTTCCTTCCTTCCTTCCTTCCTTCCTTCCTTTCCGTGTTTGTTTGTTTATTATCCTGCCTTTCTCCCAAGACTGGGACTTAACTGTGGTTTAAGTTCTGAGTATTCCTTGCCTAAGAAAACCCTATGAAAAATTTATGGGGTTTCCACAAGTCAACAGGTGACTTGAAGTCATATACACATGACAAGATTAAAAGCACAGATGCAGATTGAAACATAAGAAGGTATCATTTTAAAATATAATGTAAGCACATTACCATAATAAAATGCATCCAAATTAAAAGCACCTCTGTAAAAAAAAAAAAAGTACACTCCTTTCTCTCCTGGTTACAAGCCACTGGGCAGAGCTGGTGAGGGCTTGAATTACCATTAGAAACCATTGAAACTTATGGTGATAATAGTATAGCTATATCAGATATTGCTAAATGGTATGCCTTACCTTGATGTACCTTAACCTGATTTTTCAACCTGAATGAGTTTGCCTGACAGATGACTTTCATCTTGGGTTCAAGCAGACAGGCAAGAAAGAGCGGCATGAAGCTGCTTTTTCCGGTCAGTGGGACAAGTCTCTGCTGACTACACCGCCCACTCCCAAGGCACCTGAAGTGTGCATGTCATGATCTCATGGCACAGCATCAAGCTGTGCTGCTGGGTACTTTTTGTTTTACTCCCCCACACCCTTCACAGGAATAAAACACCAGCGACTGCCATCCCATTGGATGGCCGTCCCTTTGAACCTCCACACAGTCGCATGTGCTGCCCTCCACCAGGACAGGGCAGCAGGGCAGAGCTGTGCCCATGAAGATGCTGGCAATGTACAGTTATGCCTCCCCTTCACCCCATGCCCCCTCTTCGATTGTCTGGATTGTGTATGTTGTATTGACATCCATTAGAGGTGTCACACTTTTACATCTTTCCATTGCCAGTACAGCGGCTCTGTCCTTTTAAAATGTGCACCTGAATCGGTGCATTTTAGGCAGGGGGGTAGGATAGATTGGCCCTTTAGAACCACTCTGGCATCAGTGAGTATATATGCAGAATCAAAGGTACATGCCTTTCAGGAAAGAGCAGAAAAATTCATCTTCTTTTTAGTTCGGCTTTCCCCCCGTTACAGCGGCCACAGCACAGTTTCCAGCCACTTCGGGGGCATGCATCATCTAAACACCAAGCCCCAAAGCAGTCTGAAACTGCTGCTTTTGGCTCATCTGTTTGAGGCCCTTGTCTCCTTACTCTGAGTTCAGCTCACTAGTTTTGGGTTTTCTCATTGGTGCTCTTCTTTCCCTGTTTTTGTTGACAGTTGAGTTGTTTTTATTTGTTACTGCCTTGAAGGCTGAAAAGGTAGCTAAAGTTAAGTCATTCAAGGGTGGGCAGATGTCTCTCTGTCCCAATTTTACTTTGGAACTTGTAGTGAACACTCTCTGAAAGCACCTTCTTTAGAATGTCAAACTCTAACGGCTTGTGGCCTGTGTTGCCCCTCTGATTTGCATGAGTACCATTTACCATCTTTTGTTAACTGTAACTTGTAGAGGCTCCAAGCTCCTTAGTTGCTATAATGCAAGGGTGGGGGATTGTGACCCTCCAGATGTTGGACTACAGTTCCCATCAGCCGTGTCAGGTGGATTCATGGGTGAAGGAGTCCAATAACATCTGGAGGGGCAAAGGTTTATTTTCTCTATTGCAATGCATACAGGGCCAATGGTGAGATTTTTTTTTTTTTAAAAAATAGAAAGCATGTTATGATGTGTGGATTAACTAACATTTTTCTTCTGAATAGTTTATTCGGAGTCTTTTCCTGCCAGTTCAGGAAGCCATTCTGAACCTACATAGTTCAGAGCTAAACCAAGACAGAACAGCTGTATAATGCTTTCTTTTTTTCTTTTTCTTTTCTTTTCTTTTCTTTTTTTTTTTTTTTTTGGTCTTTTAAAAAGTTAAAAATTCAAAGGTTTAGACCTACAGCCAAAGTTATTGTTGCTCAAACTTTCTTCCTCTTAAACGAAATGGAGACTGATTTCCAGGAACTTGCTCCCCCTGCCCTTTGTTCAGCTTGCTTATGGATGTAAAATTGAAACTGTAATAATTCATTCGGCATGACTAGTTTTGCACAGAGAATAACAACGCTGGGAAGATCTCGCCACTGTTTTGAAGCATAAGCCATCATTCTTAGTTGGAGTATGTACATACCATGCACTGCAGTCAGATAGGCAAAGATATATAAACACCTGCACAGAATACAGGAACCTCTCAGCTGCTTAGCATCTCATTTTCCAGCTGTATATGCATCTTTGTACATGTGTCAGAGATGATTAGGACATTCATAGGCCAACAACACAGGTAACAAAACACTTCTGTGCAGCATAGCAATTAGTGATTGAAGCCACACTTTGTTTATACTATGAAGTTGATTGCTTTATGTTGAAAACAACAACAGTGCTTGGAAAACCAGGCCATGGGTAACAACAGAAACAGGAGGAGTTTTGCTCTCCAAAATCAAAAGAAGAGGGCTCAAATACATTACTCCACTATTCAGCAATGCAGGCATATCCTTGATGACAGGGCTAGGGGAATTTTTCCATCCTGAAACCTGAATTGGCTCTGAGAAGCACATTGGAGGCCACATGCCAGACATGGACACAGCCATACCTCAAACTGTGTGGGAACCACACCACAGGGTTTTATTATTTGTTTATTTTTTTAAAAAAATTATGCAATAATTTAATTATGAAGAAAGGAAAACAAAACCAAGAAAACAGAAAAGGAAACACACAATAAAGACAGAAGTACAATCATGGAATAAAAGTCTGTGTATAACTTTCAATAAAACATGTGCTAACATCCAAAAAGTCAATACAAAATTATTACCTATCTTTTGCACATTTAAATGTTGAAAGTGTTGTAAAATTCCCAGACTAGGAGATGGATATTGGAATATAGGTCTTTTAGTCACAAAGAGAGCATGAAAAACCCACCTCACAGTTCCCAAACTCAATGGCACAGCCCTCCCATTTATTCATGCTGTCTCTTACACACACACACTGTCTCTTACACACACACACACACAGAGAGAGAGAGAGAGAGAGAGAGAGAACATTCAGGGGTAGTAGTGTTGGCTTTATTGTAGCAAGCTTTCAGAACTCCATGTGCTTCTTCATCAGGCAAGGTTACAAACCAAACAGGAGAAAAATAACTGGAGATGTTAGATGCCTACATGTTGTTTCAGTCTTTACTTAAGATGGTACAGTGGTACCTCTACTTACGAATGCTTCTTCTACTGAAAAATTTGACTTACGAACCGCGCCTCCCGAAGAAATTTGCTTCGACTTAAGAAAGCGTTCCAACTTACGAAATTGGTGCGAACGAGCTGCTCTCCGAATTTTGTGGCATGCCATTGGTTAGCAAAATCTAGCAAAGTAGCACTGTATTGGCTAGCGAAAGAGGAAGTGTTTGCCTAGCGAAATTCAGCTAGGCAGCACTGTTTGGGCTTGCGAAAGAGGAGAGGAAGTGTGGCTAGCGAAATTGGTGGCTTCTGAGATCCAGGAAGGTAGGGCTTGTGGCTTGTGGCTTGTGGCTTTTTGGCTTGTGATATTTGTGGCTTCTGATCTCCAGGACTGTATTTTTGGCTTGTGATATTTGTGGCTTCTGATTTCCAGGACTGTATTTTTGGCTTGTGATATTTGTGGCTTCTGATCTCCAGGACTGTATTTTTGGCTTCTGATATTTGTGGCTTTTGATCTCCAGGACTGTATTTTTGGCTTCTGATATTTGTGGCTTCTGATCTCCAGGACTGTATTTTTGGCTTCTGATATTTGTGGCTTCTGATCTCCAGGACTGTATTTTTGGCTTCTGATATTTGTGGCTTCTGATCTCCAGGACTGTATTTTTGGCTTCTGATATTTTTGGCTTTTGATCTCCAGGACTGTATTTTTGGCTTCCGATATTTGTGGCTTCTGATCTCCAGGACTGTATTTTTGGCTTCTGATATCTATCAACACTATGGCCCCCAAGAAAGCGATGCAGAAAAGTGATGAGAAGAAGAAGAGAGTGCTCTTGTCCATAGAAACCAAGCAAGAGATCATAGAAAAGTATGAAAGAGGAATGCGCTTGGTTGATATCGCAAAAGAATATGGCTGTAACCCATGCACAATCGGCACAATTCTGAAGCACAAGGAAGCTCTAAAAGCTGTGACTCCTTCTAAAGGCATCTCTGTTCTTTCAAAGAGGAGGTCGGCAGTGAATGATGAAATGGAGAGGTTGTTACTTCTATGGATAAAGGGGAAAGAGATAGCTGGAGACACAGTGACTGAAACGGCAATTTGTGAAAAGGCAATGGCCATCTTCAATGACCTCGTGAAGAAGGATGGAGGTGAAGGAACTTCGGATTCACAACCAAACCCAGAGTTTAAGGCATCGCATGGGTGGTTCGACAAATTTAAGAGGAGGACTGGAATTCACTCTGTTGTTTGGCATGGTGAGGCATCTAGCGCCGACCAAAAAGCGGCTGACGAATTTGTTCAAAAATTCAAAGAATTGGTGGATGAGGAAGGTTACATCCCACAGCAAGTTTTTAATTGTGATGAGACGGGCCTCTTCTGGAAAAAGATGCCTCGCCGTACCTACATCACCATTGAAGAGAAGAAATTGCCAGGCCACAAGCCCATGAAGGACCGCTTTACACTGGCCCTTTGTGCCAATGCCAGTGGGGATTGTAAAGTTAAGCCCCTGCTGGTCTACCACTCAGAGAATCCAAGAGCATTCAAGGCTCATAAAATAACCAAAGAAAACCTTCAGGTGCTATGGAGGGCCAATGCCAAGGTCTGGGTCACACACCAATTTTTTGTTCAGTGGGTCAATGTGGTTTTTGGCCCTGCTGTGAAGCATTACCTCGAGGAGAACGATCTCCCCCTCAAGTGCCTCCTCATTCTTGACAATGCTCCTGCCCACCTACCTGGCCTTGAAGATGATATCCTGGAGCAGTTCTCCTTCATCAAAGTGCTGTTCCTGCCACCAAACACCACCTCCATCCTCCAGCCCATGGACCAACAAGTGATTTCGAACTTCAAGAAACTCTACACGAAACACTTGTTCAAGAGGTGTTTCGACATCACAGAAAATACCCAGCTGACCCTTCGTGAGTTTTGGAAACAGCATTTCGATATTGTTGTGTGCCTCAAGATTATCGACTTGGCTTGGCAAGAGGTGAGCAGACGTAACTTGAATTCTGCTTGGAGAAAGCTGTGGCCTGATTCTGTTTCCACACGAGGGTTTGAGGCCGTGGGTGATGTTGAGTCTGAAGTTAGCGAAATTGTCTCACTGGGAAAGTCCATGGGGCTTGAGGTGGATGACGAGGACATTGATGAGTTGATTGAGGAGCACAACAAGGAGCTTTCTACAGAGGAGCTGAAGGAGTTCGAGAAGATGCAACACACGGCAGTGCAGGAGGAGTTCCGTAAGGACCAGGAGGAGGAGGAGGAGGAGGCAGCCATTCCGACATCCGAAATCAAAGATGTTTTACGACAATTCCATAGAGTTGTGGAATTTGTCGAAAAGAAGCACCCAGAAAAAGTGTTCACCAGTCGGGCTATCGCTCACTTTGATGATGTTTGCCTTTCGCATTTTAGACAAATTGTTAAAAGCCGACAAAAGCAGTCATCCTTAGATCGGTTCTTTACGAAACAGAGTGAACCTAAATCGAAGAAGGCGAAAGGTGTCGACGATAGCAGTTTAAAAAAAAAACACCAAAAAAAAGAAAAAAAAGTTAAACGTTAAAAATTGTTAATTTCTTTTAAATTGGGTGTGTTCGGATGCCGCCTCCTCCTCCTCCTCCTCCTTTGTCGTCTCCTCTCTCACTCACTGTTGCCATCGCACAGCCGGCCGACCCGAAAGGTAAATGAAACTCTTTTTTATTCTTTGGATTAGTCCTGCAACTCATTTTTATGTTTTTTGTTCCTTAAGGGTAATGTAACATGT
Organism: Phrynosoma blainvillii; assembly: GCA_026167975.1. Classification (NCBI taxonomy): domain Eukaryota; kingdom Metazoa; phylum Chordata; class Lepidosauria; order Squamata; family Phrynosomatidae; genus Phrynosoma; species Phrynosoma blainvillii. Next base: position 358,477,074 of record JANUYF010000002.1, read on the forward strand.
TTGTATTAGAGGTACTTAACGAAATAACCCTGTATTATACATTTGTATTGAATTGTAGCTTGAATCTGGGGGCCTGGAATGGATTAGGGCATTTCAATGTTAAATTTGCTTCTACTTACGAAATTTTCTACTTACGAAATGGCTGTCGGAACGAATTAATTTCGTAAGTAGAGGTACCACTGTATATGGTGGGGAGGCTATCTTTTGTAGGCAGGCTCCTCCTCCTCCTGGCCCTATGGCTATAGGGAGATTTGCAAAGTCCAGGAAATTTAAAATCCATTTTCATCTCAACACAGACCCCTCTTTTGGAATACAATATGTCTCCTTTCCAGTGAGGCCACAGGCCTCTTTGTGGCAGAGAACAATGGATTCCTCAAGAAGTCTCCATGTGTTTGCATCAGGAATATTTTGGTAGATGTAGCAGTAAAACATGTGAATTCAGTCCAAATTTAAGAAGAAAAAAATGGTTCTACTTTGATTGAAGTTTCCAGCCCACAGACTATTCTTCCTGGCTCCCCTGTTGCAGCTATAATGTGGTATTTCACAATACAGAAAACATTCAGGGATGGCCAGCTGTGTTGGCCATTTAGCAAATTCAAACAAAAATCTTTATTGGCCAACCAAAATGCACAATATATTTGTAGTAAGCTTTCGAAACTCTATGGGCTTCTTCATCAGGCAAGGTGATATAAACCAAACAGGAGAAAAACAATTGGAGATGTTAGTCAGATGCCTTCATGTTGTTTCAGTGGGAGGGAGCGAGACATCCAGCATGGAAGGTGGCCATGAAACAGAGGAAATCTCTTATCTCTAGTCAGTCAATTGGAGATAAGAGGTGCTTAAGGGTGAAGAGTAGGTTGGCAAAAGTGGAGAAGTTGATGGTGCCAGAGGCTCCATCCCTACCTTACACTCTCAGCCCAGGCAATGCCCAGACTTACGTCACTTTGCGAAACTGACTGGACCACCAGCTGCTGCCAACAGTGCTGTGTCTGGCAGGAGCTGTGGGGATATCACCTGGAAAAAGAACCTATAGATCTTTCTCTGGCTGGGAATTGCTGCTTCTGCTCCATTTAGTCAGAGCAGTGCTGCCACAGCTGAGCTAGGCAGTCTGCTCATATTGGGCATTTGTATGTACTTGGAGGTTGGGAATTGGTAGAATATGGCCAGTTTGTCCTCTTTCGAAAACGATAGTCACCTCACTTTTGGGAAATGAATATAGATACACACATAGATTCCTTGTGTAAATTGTGCCATTCTACAGAAAGGTTCTATTAAATTGAAGTGCTTGGGAACTATCCAGTTCATAGCAACATTTTTTAATAATAGTAATCCACCAGTTCTCCTATAAAGAGTGGTAGATAGGAGCTTGTCAATGAACCCTTGAGATTCATAAACTGTATATGTTCACTGTTTCTCCTAGGCCAGCTTAATGTCATGAAAATAATATTTCACTCAAAGTCTCCCTCATGCTGTATAGTACCAGACCTTTTGCTATGTGTTCCTTGATTGCAAACAGAAAACTAGTGTGGCAGGAAAAAGGCTATGGAAAAATATTATATATGCAAGCTTTCCATCTGCCTCTCCCACATAGTAGTCTGTCTACAAGTCCCGCAAGTCAGGAGCAAACAATCCTGCGATTTGTACTTGTGCTTTCTCCATACTTTGAATTGATTTCCCATCTTTCATATATTGGCATCCAAAACAAGATCCTGTTAACTGGTGGTCCACCAGCTGCTTTTTCTTCAGTGCTATAGACATACTCTTTTAGTCAGTCAGTGGCCAAGGAGAAGAACTGTACCTGGGAGATGTTCAACAGTCATTGTATAGATGAGAGAAAGGTGTTGCACAAGAAGCTACTGAATAAGCTTTGTACAGTGCTCCCCAAATAACCTAGGCTGGTGTAACAGAGAGCTATATCACAAACCGACAGCAACAGGATTCTGGCCTAACTCTTGAAATCTACATGCAATTTGGCAGCAGTGTAGCCATTTTGAGTTTCTCTTTTCCATTGCTACAGCTGCACTATTTGGGGTGAAGGGTGGGAGCATGCAGAATGTATAACATAGTAGTTCTGAAATGGTGGGGTGGGATTTCCTGAGGAGGGGCGCAAGAGTTGGTCAATGGGGGGAGCGTGAGACTTGGAGACCCTGATCCGTTCTCCTCCTCCTCATTCCAAATCTTTTTTTAATCTGTTAAATTTACACATGTTGTTTTAAAAATTGAATTTACTTAAATAAAACTGTTCCAATTTGAACAATGTTATTACCTTATGTTAAATGCTAAATGTTAAAAATCAGAATTTATTTATGGTCTTTGACCAAAATATCACAAAATTATATAAATATTAGCCAATAAAATCACACTTACAAAACTGATAAATCTAAATAAAATCAAATTAAAACAAATGTACATGTAAACAGGAAACATTACACACCAACATAAAGGAAGGGATCTTTTAACATCTTGTTTCCCTCATTTAAGAGTAGTTATGGTCCTTGATAATTTGTTTGCGTGTAGCAATGACTACAGCACAAAATTGGGCCATGTTCTCAGTTATTTGTAGATCTACATCCTCGAGTAGTAATGATAAATAGTGATTGGCTGTTCGCCCTGGGAATTTTTGTAAAATTGGATAAATTAAAGAGGAGCACACACCTTGATAAAAAGGGCAATATAGTAATATGCTGGAGTGATTCAACTAAGGCAGGGGTAGGCAACCTTTTCCCTTTAAGGGCCGAGGGACTTCAGCTCCCAGAATCCCAGGAGCTATTGGCCAACAAGGGAAAAGGTTGCCTACCCCTGAACTAAGGTATTAGAGCATAAGCATGTCCGGTTCTCATAAGGGATCTTCTTGCAGAATGCAGTTACTTTATTTACATGAATATACTTTTATGAACTGCCGTATTTAGTTACTATGTATGTATTTGTGTATTTACCTTTTATTATTGGAGAACATGGCTCATAGCTTAACTGAAATTATACAGGAGGGTGAGATATAAATTCTGTTAAGATCTTGGTCCTAGTTCAGGAAGAAGGTTATTAATTTCTGACTGAAGTGGATTTTGATTATGCGGATTTATGTTCTATGTACATGTTATGTGTTGATTTATGTTATGTGTTGATTTATGTTTGTCTGTATGTTTGTATATATGTAGCTATATGTAAAATTGTATGTTTTTAACTTAATAAAATTTATTTATTTTTTTAAAAAAGGGATCTTCTTATATTTTCCTTCCAAAACTGCAGAGGGAAGAATGTTGCAGCGGGCTGCAGTGAAAGCTGCCCTAAATTTGGGTACTATTAGCTTGGTCCAATAAGTTGGCCTAGCAAAGGTCATTTCCAAGCTTCCTAAAACTGGGATGTTCCTGATTTTGCTGAATGTTAAAACATGAATATACATGAATGTGTGAATGAAAACATGAACACTAACAAAATATTTTTGCTCATATACTATGTCAGGTGGGAGGGGCACGGCATCCACATGTAGAGGGGTCACAAGGGCAAAAGGTTTGAGAACCACTGGTGTAACATGAAAAGCAGAGCTGCTTTTTGTGTGACTAATAAATTAAACTGCTTGGAACTCAGCTAAACCAAATAAGCTTTGCTTTTGGAGCCCTAAGAGCAGAAGCCTTTGCTTTGGAAGAAAGGCAAGCAGATCCATTTACTGTTCCTTTCAGTGCCCTTGTGCCAGGATACTATCCTGCCTATCAGCAGTTGTCATTGGTGACATTAATTGCAACAGTTGCTGTAACTCCTAACAAATTAATAATGTCAGTTTGTGATAGCAACAGTTGGAGGCATCTCACAATGACCAGCCAACACAAGAAGGTGGCAATAAGGTATATGTAATTATTTCTGCATACATTGGAACTGTTTTTCTCACTAAAATAAACTGGCCAGATGGATCAGTGATTAAGGGCCTTTACAGACTGCCAGAAATAATTCAGCTTGAGGCTACTTTAACTGCCCTGGCTCAGTGCTAGGGAATCATGGGAATTGTATTTTTTTCTGGGACATTGAGCCTTCTCTGTTAGAGAGCTCTGGTGTCACAATAAACTACAGTTACCATGATTCCTTAACACTGAGCCAGGATAGTTAAAGTGGCCTCAAACTGCATTATTTCTGGCAGTCTGTAAAGGCCCTAAGGGCCTCAGCAGACGGAGGCCCCAGAGACGCCGCGGGTCGGAGCGCCGCCGGAGTTCAGCCTCCGGACCGTGGCGCTCCTGCGGCGCATCTAAAAGGAGCACCAAATTGGCGCTCCTTTTAGATGTAAGGGAAAGTGCGCCCTAAAAGCGGCGGGCGCACTTTCCCTGGCTCAAACGGCGCAGCGCATGTGGACGCTGCGCCGTAAGGTCATCCCCGGTGCGCCGGCCGTGCGGACGGCCGGCGCTTCTGGGGGCGACCTCGGGGAGAGGAAGGGGCGCCGCTCGTGCGGCTGCCCCTCCTCTTCCCTGCCCGGAAGACGACTCTTTTAGTCGTCTGCCGAGGCCCTAAGTCATTTAGAAGCACTGGTTTCTCCTTTCACCAAAAGCATTCATACAGAAGTAATTTTTTGCCATATACCTCTGTTTTCATGTTGTATCCCATTTAAACCAGGTTATCCCCATGGGGCCTGCATATGCAGAAAACATGTTTTGGATTCATTCTCATGTTGTGTGTTCTGCCTATAGCAGAGTAGATTCATTTATCCAACCAGATTTGGGCAAGAGGGATGGACAGTAACATGTTTCTGTAAACCCAAGCATTTTCACACTTGACAGTTATAGTAAAATGCTGATGATGAAGAGTGAGAATTCAAGTTCTTTATAGAGAAAATTGTATTATTGCATTTCAAGTTGAAGGTCCAGGACAAGGTGGAGTGCAACAGTTCAAAGCTCTGGTTAACAGGAGTGTTCATGGCCTCTGAACCTTTCTAAAGTGAAAATGTTGGATTGTGTTTTTTTCCAGAGGATTTCCCGAAGCCGAAGATCATTGTGGAGCCAGAAACTACAATGGCTGTCCTTGGCAAGGACATTCGCTTCACCTGTTCAGCTGCCAGTAGCAGCAGTTCCCCCATGACCTTTGCCTGGAAGAAAGACAATGAAATCCTGCACCATGCTGAGATGGAGAACTTTGCTCATGTTCGGGCCAGTGACGGTGTGGTGATAGAGTATACCACCATCCTCCACCTGCGCCACGTCACTTTCTCCCACGAGGGCCGCTACCAGTGCATCATTACCAATCATTTTGGTTCCACCTATTCTCACAAAGCTCAGCTTACTGTCAATGGTGAGCCTGCGAAAGCTTCATAGCCAGGGCTGGGAACCTCCCTACATTAGGAACCGACATTTTCATACTTCCCTTTTAATATCTCCAAACACTTTTATGGCACCTTTCTAGATTTTAATTTTCAATCACTTTGACAAAAAGGGGAAAGAACTGCAAATGGGGCAAACAACACTTTTACTCTTTCTCAAGTGAACAAGCCCAAAGAGGAGGTCTTTCTGTTTATATAAACTGTACTGCTGCAGAAGAGCTGAGACTTGAAATGGATAGGGTCACCATAAGTCAGAATTAGCTTGAGGGCATATAACAAAAATAACAAAAACCTTATGTATTTATATGCACAAATAAATCTATTTATATCTATAGAAGCTTATATATAATTATGTATTTTTATAAAATTATTTTATAATTATATTTTAGTTATGTAGTTTTTATAATTTTTATATAAAATAAATTTATATAAATATAAAAGTATAGACAATTTACACCACTTTCTGTTTCCCTTTTGTTGATATGTTTAATGTCATCCATCTATATTAGTAAGTTGATTTAAATACATTTCCTTTAGAAGGCCTTGCATTCCATTTATAATTGTTTAATTTCACAAAGAAGATAACTTTACAAGTGCAGGTTTTATGAGAGCTGGTGTACCTAATATGCATAACAAAAACTGAAATTTGGAGAGCTACCACTAGCATAGGGCCTTGGGGTAGCAGAGAACAGGATTGTGCCATCTTTCCATCTTAAATGTATGACCAGTGTTCTTGATAGGTCTTCATTTTAATTCTCCATTTTTGTCTTCCCCAGTGTTGCCCTCCTTCCTGAAAACTCCTCATGACATTGCAGCTCGGACAGGGACTACAGCTCGGCTTGAGTGTGCTGCTGGTGGTCACCCCATTCCACAAATTGCTTGGCAGAAGGATGGAGGTACTGACTTCCCTGCAGCTCGTGAACGTCGGATGCACGTCATGCCTGATGATGATGTCTTCTTTATCACAGATGTCAAGATAGAAGACATGGGCATTTATAGCTGCACCGCTCAGAATTCTGCTGGTTCTGTGTCAGCAAATGCTACTTTAACAGTGCTAGGTAAGGAAATTTGCCTCCTTTAAAAGGAACTATAGCCCCTTTCTCACTACAGTCATAGCACTCTGATTCTAATTTAATTGCATGGCTCCATTCTATGGAAACCTGGGGTTTGCAATTTTGTGAAGCTCAAGAGGAACTCTTTGGCTCAGGATGATGTATCCCTGCCTAAACTGCAAATCAAGATTCTACAGGATGGAACCATGAGCTCTTTAACATATACAGTTATAGCACCATGATTCTGCTTTGGAATGGCTTCATACTTTGGAATCCTAACGTTTGTAGTTTAGCATTTTAGCTCAAAGGGTTGTCTGCATGGGCCAGATGGCCCAGGTTCCTCCCAGCCTTGCATGGGGCCCAATCCCATCTGGAGGATCTGGTTTGATCCTAGGGTGCCTGTAAATAGCCTGTAGCTTGGGGTAAAATAGACCTGGTTTTGCTGGATTTTCTAAGAAAGTCAGCAGCAAAACCAGGCTGCTCTGCCCCACTCTGTGCTCCTTACCTTGCTGGTGTTTGAACCATCTAAGAAGCCCCCCAGTCACCCCATCCGACACAAAAATGGGGCACCTGCCACATGGGTGCAGCCAGGAGTCCTATTTCCATATCAGGTGGGGTGACTGGGGGGTTTCTGAGATGGTTCATGCATCAGCAAGGTAAGGAGAAGCCTCAGGTCCTGGGTCGGTGCGAGGACAGGTGTGATGCTGACCCAGGAACAAATTTGGGTGAACACTGAGGGCAGGATAGCAAGTGCTCAGCCTGTGCTAACCTGCCTCATCTGTTCAGGCCCTAAATACTCCTTTCTTAAACTTCAGATTCTAGGATTCTATAGGATGTTGTTATAGTAATTAAATGTTACTAGCACTACAATTGTATAGGGTAAAAAGGCCCCAGGTCTTTGTGGGGATATGCTGCAAATGCAATAAATAACTCCTTCTTCTATAAAATCTGAAGAAGTGGGCCATTATCTTGGGTTAACATAAATCTGCATATGAAATTATTATATGATGTTATTATCAGCCTGAATTCTGTTGCTAGTCCTACCTAAAGTAGACCCATTGTATCATTGGGATTTACCTATGTGTTGATTTACCATTCAATAGTTCATTGAGTGGTTCTACTCTAGTTGGGATTAATCTAGGATTCCAGCCATCATAATTTATTTACATAGGGCCATCAGTGTTCTTGTTTAGTTACATATTGATCATGCTGTGCACCCTTTGTGCTAAATGGTTGTTCCACAAATGGATGCACAAATGATACAGATGTTAGTAATGATGTAGGTGGTGACAGAAGTGGTGGGGTAAAATGGATGCAGGTGAGATGATGATGCAGAGTTGTGTGGCAGTGAATGCTATTTCTGTCAAGAAAAAAAAGCTACCTCATCACCTCCCAAGTTACTCAAGAATCTGGCATGGCATAAGTGACCCATAATCTGAATTTCATAATTCTGCTTGACTGTGAAACCAAAATACCAAGAGTTTTTCATCAATATCATCAAATACATATCTTTTTTGATCCTTGCAGAGACTCCAAGCTTAGTTCATCCACTGGAGGATCGTGTTGTATCTGTTGGGGAAACTGTGGTTCTGCAGTGCAAAGCAACCGGAAGCCCACCTCCGCGTATCAACTGGCTGAAGGGCGACCAGTCTCTAATCGTCACTGATAGGCATCACTTTACTCCAGGCAACCAGCTGCTTATTGTCCGGAATGTTGTGATGGAAGATGCTGGGAAATACACTTGTGAAATCTCAAACACTGTTGGGACAGAGCGGGCCCATAGCCAAGTTAGCGTTCTGCCTTCACTTGCCTGTCGAAAGGATGGAACCACAGTTGGAATCATCATTATTGCTGTAGTATGTAGCATCGTGTTGACCTCTTTGGTTTGGGTGTGTATAATTTATCAAACAAGAAAGAAGAGTGAAGAATACAGTGTCACAAACACAGGTAAATCCAGGATCTTTCTCTCTCTCTCTCCCCTTCATAATTCTCTATAAGCATGGCCAAAATCTTACATTGCATGTGCAGCACATAACATTCTGCACATGTAGCTCCATACCACTCTCTCCTCAAAGCAGCTATGTAGCTCCTCCCCTGGGCTCACTAGCTGTGGAGAGAGGGGAGAGATTCAGGTGACCAAGACACTGCCCATCTTGGCTCCAAGAAGAAGTGTGAGTGTGAATGGACCTTATTTTTCTTCTTGGCTGCAGTTACAGCTGAGGCAGGCTGTTTTATGATTGCTTCCTGCCAGGAAGAGGAGGTTTTGGATGGTGTACAAGGGGGTAGTGCGTAGCTCCTTATGTAGTGTCCAGAAGAAGACATAAACACATGTAACTTCAAAGGGATCTTGCAGCACCTTAGAGACTAACTGTAAGATAGCAGTTGATAGCATGAGCTTTTGTAGACTTCAGCCTACTTCTTCATATGCACCTATGAAAGTCTAGGAAAGCTCATGCTACCAACTTGTATCTTTCAGTTTGTCTCAAAGGTGTTGCAAGATCCCTTTGCATACTGATTTTCCAGCCTAACACAGCTATGTTTTTGAATTCTAATACGTAACTCCAAGTTATGCATGTATACCTCACCAACAGGATTCTAACCACACAACTGCTGGAAGAACCAAGGCTTCCTGGCTAGCAGCATTTAAAATGCAAAAAGACAGGCTAACCTATCCCCCTGCCCAGAAATCTAATGCGTGTAGCAGCTTATGGCTTAAGGTCAACTATATCTTATATTCTTTTCTTTTTTTTAGTCCTCGTTAAAGTTGAGCCACTGAATCAGTTGGATTATTGTATATACTTGACTATAAGTTGACCTACATGTGTAAGTTGAGGGCAGGTTTTGGGGCCAAAATTATGGATTTTGATATGACCCATAGATAATTTGAGGTAAAACTTAGGGGCAAGTGATAAGGGATCTAAAGGATGATGGAAAGGAAAACAATGCCAAGAACTTACAAAATTCCAGCAGGCATAACTATTTCTGCTCACCCTAAAAGCTGGATGGATGAGAGACCTGAAGGTAGGTCAGTGCTTCCAAAAGAGATTATATTCATGCCTTTCACCTGGGGATAGTTCCTTTTTTTATAAGAGTTAAAGTATAGTACTTAACAATGACATACAACTCAGGACAAAAGTCAGACTCATACAAGCCACTATATTCCCTATTACCATGTATGGATGTGAGAGCTGGACAGTTAAGAAAGAAGGTGGGAGGAAAATCAGCTCATTTAAGATGTGTTGCTGGAGAAGAGTGCTGAGGACAGCCAAAAAGGCAAACAAATGGGTCCTAGAGCAGATCAAGCCAGAAATATCCCTGGAGGCCAAGATGACAAAACTTAAACTGTTATACTTTGGGCACATCATGAGAAGGCATGAATCGTTGGAAAAAACAATAATGTTGGGAAAGGTAGAAGGAAGTAGAAAGAAGAAAGCCACATGCTAGATGGATGGACTTTATTAAAGAGACCACAACTATGAGTTTGCAGGAGCTAGAGCAGTAGAGGACGGGAGGTGGGGGCGGAGATGTCTCATCAGCAGGGTCACCATGGGTCAAGATCGATGCAAAGGCAAAAACAACAAACTTACAATGGATAAGTCGTGGATAAGTCGGCTCGTTTTTGGGGTGTGTGTGTGTCATTTTTTTTACTAAAATTTCTAGACTTGTACATGAGTATATACAGTAATCTACATGTTCTTACTATTCAGCACTTGATTCAGTAGGTTTGTTCCCAAGGACTAACCAACAGGATTGCAGCCAGTATTCCCAGTCCCAACCCACCTCATGTTCCCAAGGAATTCTACACATCCTATACAAGGATTGGCCATAGCCCCTTGTAGCACTAGTTTTGACTCAACAACCATTGTCCTAAACACTCTTGGGAGCCTTGTCATCTGACTGCGGAAGCCAATTCTGCTAAGAAATAGTCTTCTGTTCTCAGGAATTCAGTTATTTTCCTGCTTTGGAGCAAGGTATAAGCAAAACATTGCTTAGGACCCTGCCTGAAATGTTGTCCCTCCCACCAGAATCCTTACTGAAATAAAATTCAATGTCCCAGTGGTTTGAATATAAGCAATGCCAAAAATGTGCTGCCTACTGTAACCAGGCAGGGCTGGACTGGCAGCTAAAGGGAAATCCTACTCCTTGGATTTCTTTCTTGCTGTGGGTTATATGCACTCATCTCCAGTTCTGCACCTACCAGGTTTCCCTGTTGCTCAAATTGCTGTATGAAGTGAAGAGGAAGCAAGATGTGTGCATTCTTTAGAATAAATGCAGTGAGAGTAGCTCAGTGAATTTACATACTGCTTTGCCACCTCTTTTTCTTCAGTCTGTTTCTTCTGATACCCAAAAGGAAGCTTCTGTATGACAGTCTTGATTTACCTTCTCTTTTTATTCTTTTTGAGAAGTAGGCCAGAGAGAGGTCATGTGAGGCTTCCACATATTATTGGATTTTACCTCTCAGAATCCTTCTGCATTGGCAATGCTAACTGGGACTTCTGGGACTTGGGAGTCTAATAACATCTGGAGCACCCCCTCCCAGTTCAAACCATCAAATGCTTTTAGAATTGCTGGTAAAGAGAGCAAAAGAGTTAATAAAAATTGATTTGTGTAACACTAGAGCAGGGGTAGGCAACCTTTCCCCCTTTAAGGTACGAGGGACTTCAGCTCCCAGAAGCCTCAGCCATGTTGGCCAATAGTCCCATGTTGGTCAATAGCCCCTGGGATTCTGGGAGATGAAGTCCCTTGGCCCTTAAAGGGGAAAGGTTGCCTACCCCTGCACTAGAGTATCAGATACATGTGTTACTAGGAGCCAGGACCTGAAATCAAATTTTTCACTCTGTGAAGGAGAAGGACTCTGTATAAACTAAGAATGGGCAAGTTTCATTCAAAGATCCAAGAGCAAAGTAACACTTTTACTTTGTGTCTCCCTGCCTTATTGGTTAACCCCCTGAAAAGGTTGTCCAAGCTGATTCCATCTTGGACTTCCACAAATGCACAAGGTGTACTATGGTTTGTGTTCTTCTTTGGTTTCGACGCCCTACTTGTGTCATGGGTTTTCACCTTTCTCCTCCTTTTCTGTCTTTACAGATGAGACTATCGTACCACCTGATGTGCCAAGCTATCTATCCTCTCAAGGAACATTGTCAGAACGACAAGAAGCGGTGGTCAGAGTGGAAAGTGGCCAACAGCCCAATGGGCACCTACAGAGCAACGGTATGACTGAGGAAAAAGAACCTCTGGTGTCACTTTTACTTCTGTTGAGAAACTTTAAACTCATTTAGCAAAATCACATGATTAGAGTGCTTTTTGTACTGTACCACTTAAGATAAATGTTGGCAAGTAATTTAAAAAAAATACTGTTCCATGACACAAACTTCTCTGCATGGAGAACTAGTTGCATATCAAGGGTAGAAGTAGCTATAGAATATTTCTTTCTAAACTGCTGGTTTCCTACATATGCAGAATTCTTGTTGCATTTCAACGGAAAAAACATATTACAAGAAAAAGAGAGCATGTGGAGGTCTGAATTAATATAGGCCATGAAGGACTCCATCGTGTACTTTTTCTGAATGTGTAAATCATCTTGAAGATATCAGTAACTAAACTATGACTTCCTGAGCAGATGTTGGCTCACTACACTAAGCCTAACCACGTACGCATGGAATCTTCACAGATATTCCAGGGCTAAAGATGTCATTGTTTCCAAAGGCTGAAATGGCCGTTCTGGAACCCATCAACCTTTGAAAATGCTGGTGGAACCTAGGGATAAAAAAAAAGTCAGCTTCACTGAAACATTTGGAGACCAGACCAGACCAGACTGCTGGCATGTCAAGTCTTTTAAAGTTTACTTGGACTTGGAGTTCTCATAACTACGTACATTTACTTGAGGAGTCTGTCACACCTTAAAGGCTAACAAGCTCTATTTGGTTTGAGCTTTTGTGGACTTCAGCCCACTTTACCCGAGGCATGGAATACAGGTGGTATAGCCTTATACATGTGGGAATACTGGAGTTGGGGTTGAGAACAGAAAATACCAGCAAGTAAAAGCTTATGCTATGTTAGTCTTCTGGGTGCCGTGGGGTGCTTTGTTGTTTTTGCTTCAACAAACTAACTTGAGTACACTCCCCCCGCCCCACTCCACTTACTATATAATTTAATTGCATATAGTAGCTGCAATAAATATTCTGAAAAATATCTCTGCTTCCACATGTGCAGACAACGTGGCTGGAAATATGTATTGCATCCTAATCCCTGTACATGCAAGTCTGTCGTGCCAGATACTGTTATGGCAGTCTCTCATTTCTATTCTGGTTCCATAGGGCCAGGTGATGCTTGTTGTACTAACTCAAACCATTGATGCATCTAGCTCAGTAATACCTACACTGAGCAGCAGTTCTCCAGGATTTTAGAAAGGAGTAACACTCCAAGCCTTGTCTGGAGATGCTGGGAACTGAAGCTGGAACATTCAACACACAAAACAGGTGCCCTGTCACTGAGCTCAGCCCTTCTCTAACCATTTAGATCAGGGGCAGGCAACCTTTTTGAGACCTGGGCCGGTCTCCCTTAGCCCAGGTCTCGGCTGGGCCGGGGGGGGGGGCGCGCGCGCGCACGCACGCACGCACGCACGCCCTCCTCTGCACACACACACACCCTCCTCCGTGCGTGATGCGCCCCCATGCACCCTCCTCCGTGTGCAGCACGCGCGCGCGCGCCCACAACCGCCACGGCACATAAGTCACACTCTCTCAGCCTCAGAGGGTGGAAATGGCAAATGGCGGTCAGCTCACTGTCCTGAGGCAAGTCTGCTTCGCTTCCACAGGTGTCCCCAGTCCTCCCTCTTCTTCCCAAGGGAGGGCTGAGGACACCCGTGGAAAGTGAAGGAGACTGGCCTCAGGAGAGCGAGCTGAGCGCCCGGCCGGCCAGGGTCCTCTTCTGAGGCGTTTCTTTCGCCTCCTTGGCTGTCTCCCTTGGGGAAAAGAGGGGAGGACAGCCAAGGAGGCGAAGGAAACGCCTCAGAAGAGGATCCTGGCAGGGCAGTGAGTTCGCTGCCTGAAGCTGCTTTCCTCGGCTTCCATGGGTGTCTCCCCTCCCTCTTCTTCCCAAGGGAGGGCTGAAGACACCCGTGGAAGCCGAGGAAAGCGGCTTCAGGCAGCGAGCTCACTGCCCTGCCAGCAAGGATCCTCTTCGGAAGCCTTTGCTTCGCCTCCTTGGCTGCCTCCCTTGGGGAAAAGAGGGAGGACAGACAGCCAAGGAGGCGAAGCAAAGGCTTCCAAAGAGGATCCTGGCAGGGCAGTGAGCTCGCTGCCTGAAGCCGCTTTCCTCGGCTTCCACGGGTGTCTCCCCTCCCTCTTCTTCCCAAGGGAGGGCTGAAGACACCCATGGAAGCCGAGGAAAGCGGCTTCAGGAAGCGAGCTCATTGCCCTGCCAGCAAGGATGACGCTGTACAGGGGGCGGAGCTTGCCGAGAGCAACCCGGCAGCCATTTTATGTTGCCGGAGAAGCCGGCAAAAAAACCCGCCGTGGCAGTAGTGCCGCCGCAGCGGCGGCGGCGGCAGCAGGAACAAAACGGGGCCGGTAACAAGGCCTCTCTGGGCCGGATCCGGCCCGCGGGCCATAGGTTGCCGACCCCTGATTTAGATTATCTTTGTGGAAAAGGCCCCATCTTTCAATTTCCTCTACCAGGCTTCAAACTCAGATATTTGTGCCAGGTGATGTCTGGCCCTATTGCTTATGCTGTGACTCTTTGCAACTCTTTCTGCTCCCTCTGTCCAGAGGAAAGGCCCTTGAATCTTCCAACTGCCAAGATCCTTATCCCACAATTTACATTGTACATTTGTGTGGATTTTAATTCTAAGCCACTTCTGGGGCAGGTGTTGGTTGAAAAACAGCACACGAGTTTAGGGCTTTAAAAAATAAATAAATCTCTGCTTACAGGTGGGAACTGCACCTTGTAGCAAATTCCAAATTCGCCCAACTGGTATTATGGCTGGTCAGCTTGAGAGCTGTAATTAATAAAAATATAACCTTTCCAAGTTCTGGAAATTTTCTGCTTCTATCCTGAGTCACTCTATGCATGGAAAAAAACCAAACAAACTGAGAGACAGAAGGTGTGGGTAGCAAAATCTAGTAAACTGAACCATAATTTGAGTATCTCATAGTATCTGCAGCCTGGTAATATTGTGTGTTTCTGTTTCAGGAGTTTGCAAGACTGATAGAGGGAGGGATCCAGAGGCTGATGCTCACTCTGTTGTTTACCGGCAGCCAAAGCTATGCTTAGGGTACAATAAAGAATCTTGGAAAAGAGAAGACCTAGCTGATAGGATGCTTGTTCCAGACAGAACAGGTACAGAACTTGTCTGGAAAATATTTTGCAACTGTTCTATTTCATGCAAACTACCTGCAAATCAGGACAGCCTTTTAAAATTTTCAGTGATGCACATAATTTGCTTGCCACTTCTGTTTCATAAGTAGCATAAAACTAATGGTTCTGAAAAGCAGCTGTTTATTAATGCAGAAAAAAATGAGTGGAAATCTAGAGGGATACATCATTAGAGAAATTCTGCTGGACAGGCCCTACAAAAATGAAAATGATGATGCCAGGTTATCCGTGCTTATGTATGGGCCCCAGTGAGTTACTGAAGAGCGCTTCTTAAGATTGTGATCCAGTATGGTTCAATAAGTACTGTGTATAATTTGTACTCAGCTTTTGAGATGCATAAACTTTCACCCATCACCAGCCTTGCATCTTCCAGATGTGTTGAACTTCAACTCATATCATCCCACTCCAACATAACTGTGGGCCATGCTGGCCAAGGAAAATTAGATTTGTGGTCCAATACATATGGAGGGTACAAGTTTGGGGAAAATAGTTAACGAACAATTCCCAAACTTGCTATCCACACCAACAAACAGTTGATGTGATGAAAAGTGACATCAAGCCTTCAATTATCTGCCAAATGAATAGCTTAAAATACTATTACAAATTCAAAATGTGAACATTTACTATATATAGTTCTGGTAAAACTGCTGTTTGATAGAGATTTTGATCTTCTCTGAACTGGCAAATGGCAGAAAAGAAGGCTAGGAGAAGCTTCAGGCAGGAGACACAGTTCTTAAAACATCTCCTGTTTATTGTTCCCTCCTTTGGCTCACTCCTGTTCTGCACATGCAGATCCAGATTTTACCATGGAGGGAAAAGGGAATGCAGGGAAAGAGCTGCTCCCCATTGCTGCATTTCTGCTTCAAATCATAGTCTTCCTCTGCCATTTTTGGCAAGACCAGCAGAGAAACAAGCTCCTAAATCATGGCTGATCATCTCTTTCATCCTGTTGAGCTCTGTGTTAATTGTTCTTAATATCTGTTATGATGACGTGTTAAGTCCCTAAATAGGAGGCCTTGTGAAAAGCTGGATTCTGTGGCCTATACAACACATGGTTTTTTACATTTTTGCCTCCGCTAACTATATGGAAGGACATGGAGCTACTTAAAATGCTATAGCCTTAGCCTTGATTAGTGAGAATGTTATCTAAAGCCTCTTCCACTTTTTACTTTACTGGACCTTGAGCACAATGCCACAAGGGCTATAAATTTGCTGTTTAAAATAAAATTGGAGATTCACAGGACATAGTCTGTGACTTTTCAGTGTTCTCATAGAATCACAGCATATGCAGCCCCACCTGCAATGAAGAATGACAGGAGCACCCTAGCATGGAATAAAACAATGTGTTTGATTTAGCCTGTGTTGCCTATTCTGTCTGAACGTAGTTACCCCAGATCTTAAATCTTGTTTTCTTTCTCCCTATCTCCTCCAGGATACAGCTTACCAGCTGTCTACACTAATTGCAGTGGGAGCACTGACAGCATGAGTGTCACCATTTTCCCCAAGGATCCAGATTATTACCCACTGCCTGCAGAAACGGTGCCTCTAAATGCTTCCAGTAGCAAAGAGTCCAGCAGGTGTGATAGCATACCTGTGACTAATTGTCAGAGTCCTTCAAAGTGTAACGCAAGTACAACTACCAGGAGCTCCTACATTGGTGATAGCATGTATCCCAGTAATCATGACAGGATGCCAGTTGCGAGTCCCAACAAGCCACCTCACACAGACAGCAAAGGTGTGTTTGTCTTTTCTTTCTCTAAGACATAAGCAGTGTTGACCAAGATCCTGCCTGGGAGATGTAGCTACGATCTGTCTCCAGCCCCCCCTTAAAAGCTAGGCAGCCATACCAACTGGAATTTCTGTGGTTCTGACAAGCAGGGCACTGAAGGATGATAGGTGCCATGGTACAATGAGCAGGGATGGGACTTTGTGGGGTCCTGTCGCAACAGCTTGACACACCAAGGCTCACTCATGGGAGAGGACTGGACATATCTTCCTTCAGTGCCCTACTCACCAACAGGTGGGTTTTACAGGGCATTTGTGATTGTGACAATGGTGCCATGGTCATAAATATGAATAGCAAAATGTACAAGATCGTACATCTAGCTTATGGCATCATAAATATTGAGCAGGATGCCAGCTTTTATGTCTGTCTGTAGATAAAACATGCATGTAGTTTTTGATCTTTTCTGAGAAGCATCTGCAGCACTCATGTTGTTTTGCATCTAATACACAGAAGTGCTGGTGGTTATTATGTGAACATTATCTAAAGCCTCTCTTTACACATAGACACATATGAAGAGATGACTTAATAAAAAATGCTTTCCCTAAAACTCTTCCATTGTATTTTCCTTTCAGGTTCTTCACAGCCTTTAGGAAAATCTCCTGAACTTCATGGCCTCTTGTTGCCTCCTGAGGGGTCAGTGGAGCCCCTGAAAGGAACACCTGAACTATCTCAGACTTTAGCAGAGGAAGCAGAAGCTACACAAAGGCTTCTCCCCAACGGACATTTACCAAGGTCCCGTGACTCTCTTCACGAGTCAGGCCACTGAAAAGATCACAATGGACCGATGTGTGCAAATTGAATGGAACATTATATAGCGATCAACAGAATTTCTTTGCACGGAACTGTCTATGCTACTTCTACCTCAAGTTCTGAATGGATGGCTTGTCAAAGAAAACAAAACAAAAACGAAATGAGGTATAGGAAGCAAGCTTACGTGGGGGAACAAAGGCTTGTCTAAATGGTGCCCACTTGTACATAATAGTTTTTAAACTTAATTGAGAAATATTTGTGGCTCACACATTGGCTTGCATATAAAGCACAGAAATTAAAATGGTTATTGTGTAAAGTGAACAGAAAAGTATTTGATAACAAATATGTACATAAGAGTTTTCATATATGTAAATCTATAACAGAGGCTATTTTATTCCTTGGTGCATGACTGAACTGAGTGAAATTATGCAATGTTGACAGTTATACATCGTTTTCTATAAGGTGATTGCTAGGGTTTTGTTTTAACACCCACATCCACACCCCAGTAACTATTTTGGTGCCTTAGGTAGAATGCCAAGAATAGGCCCAGAAACAACTTCACTGTTGACATTTTCCTTTAAATACCAAGTCACACACTCAGCCTCAGCGGAAGGCAGTGGCAAACACCTTCGAACAAATCTTGCCAAGAAAACTCTGTGATAGCTTTGCCTTAGGGTCACCATAAGTCAGAAATGACTTGAAGGCACACAACAACAACTAAGGGCCTGAACACACTGCCAGAAATAATGCCGCTTGAGGGCACTTTAACTGCCCTGGCTCAGTGCTAGGGGATCATGGGAACTGTAGTTTATTGTGCCACCAGAGCTCTCTGACACAGAAGGCTCAATGTCTCAGAAAAAAACTACAATTCCCATGATCCCCCAGCATTGAGCCAGGACAGTTAAAGTGGTCTCAAGCTGGATTATTTCTAGCAGTCTGTTCAGGCCCTAAATTGTGTTAGCTCCAATTTCTCCTCAGAAATGCTGTGTTTAGAGACCAGTCCCTATCACAGTGGTTCCTAGTCTTCCAGCTGTTTTGGACTTCAGTTCCCAGAAACCCCAGCCACCTTGGCCAGCTGTCAGGAATTCTGGGCACTGAACTCCAAAACATCTGGAAGACCACAGTGTGGGCATCACTGCTCTAAACAGATCTACTCATCCAGTTTGGTAATATTCACCTCCAAATATCTGTGCAGCATTTTAAAAGTTTAAACCAAAACTTTATTGCAGCGAAGCTTGGGAATGTTATTTTTTTGGGACTACAGCTTCAAGAATCCAGAAGGTAACAGGGTCAGAAAAGTAACTTTTCCAAACTCAGGGCAGAGATGATTCAGAAAGCCCCAGCAATCTCTGAAGTATCCAATTCTTGGTATTTGTGATTAAACGGATGTGCTTAGGCACAATCTCCCTTCAGTGCAGATGGATAAGTTGGTGGCAACTTATTCCTCCTCCCCCCGCCCCCCCCCCCCCCGCTTAAATTAATGAACAGTAGGTAACAGCTATACATAATCAGTTGACTTCAAACCATATTTTAGATCACAAATTGCATTTCCATTTAAATGCTAACCATCCATCACACTAGGCAATGATGTCTGCCTCCCTTCCGAACACCATTACATTGCTACGCATACTTTGGAAAGAAGCAAAAGAAAGACTGTTAATGCTTGGGAAGTTCTTGATCTGCTGAAACCCCTTCCTTTTTTTTTTTTTTTTTTTTTTTGCATCTTACCACTCCATGGAGATTTTTGAATTATGTTGCTAATACCTAGGTTACTTCTTCACACCATATTCACCCAGAGATGTTACTTTTCATTCTTAGAGTACAGAATCTGAGTGAGTTGAATTTGAAGAAAATTCTCTGAAACATGCAAGGTTTTCTGATTTACATTCTTATGAGGAAATAGTGTGGGGGGGGTGGGGGCGGGGGGGATATTCAAAAGCTGAAACAACAAAGCTACTGTTTTTATTTAATTTCTTTTTTTAAAAAATAAATACCGCTATCGGTAGCAAAGAGTTGTCAATCACCTAAGCACTATTACAATGCAAACAAAATGCAATGTGAACACGCAGAGGAAAAACCTAGAACATTAGTATAGTATATAGTGTTTTATTTATAAGTTCTGCTGCTTCTCTTAAATGTTTCTACTTGCGCATTGAAAACATTCATTTCCCCCATAATATTTGTTTGTAGTTCAGGCTCTAGCTGTTGAATTTAGGTTCTGACTTGGGCCAGCAAAGCCAGAATGGCATCTCATGCTTCCCTCTCTCCCTCTATTTTTTAAAATATACAGCCCTGACTTAAAGGCCAGTTTCAGATAAGCCAAGCAAAGAAGTAAAGACATTTTAGTTTAAGGTGTTATAAGGAGGAGCTTGTTTAGAGATCCAAGGCCCCAGTACATAAAGCCCCGTAGGCTGGGGCTCAGACTAGTCCTCAATGCCAGTGGAAGCCTTTAGTTGACCATGTTTTTCTATTCTAAATGAGGCAAGAATATTTCCATACACCAATCTGTCTGAACACCTCTCCATACTAAATAGGCAGCATGAGGCCAGGTTAGCACACAGAGTTACTCCTTGTCTCTGGAGTATCTTCTTCTCATCATCAGTACCCTTGCACGGCACTTGCATAGGAAACAGCCCATTGTTGGGTGGCCTACCATCGTCTGTGGATGTTGTACTCTCTAGCTTTGTGTGCCACAATCTTTTGTGGAAGATGAAAGCTGGTGGAAGATGAAAGCTTTTTGTTGCCTGTGAACGACAGATATTTTACATCTCCATTACAACAACTTCCAGCTTCCTACAGCTCTTTGGTGGAGGTGTGACCTTTTGAGGCAAAGACCTCTATAAAGTCTGCCCCCCTGCTTTCTTAAATGAAGCCAGCCTTTAGGAATCGGTGCATCATTTAGCCAACTGATGCACTTGCACTTTGTGGTAGGAGACTAATTTTTGTGAGGTGCCAATTTGTTGCCATTCAGTAAAATTAGAACTGCTGATAAATGAGGAAAAACAAAAATATTCAGGGTTCCTTTTCCCTCATGATCATACAAAAAAGCAGAGGGGAGGTGGGGAGTTTAATAAGTTGTTTAAAGAGAAGCAAAATAGAGTTAAGTTGAGAGGGAACATCTACACAGAGAAGCATAGGAAAAAAGTAACACCATTGGAAACACTAAGCACATTTGCCACCTAGACAATTTTTTTAAAAAATATTGTATTTTTGGATATGGTTAACTTCATATGTTACTTCCACTAAATATGTGAATCTGCTGCTTCTGAGAGGCAATGTGAAAGAGGAAGTATTACTTTTGTGTACAAAGTTATTTATTTATTAGAAAATTTTGGTACAATGTTGTACATTGAGAAGTACATTGTAAAAATATTGAAAGTCTAACAAATGGCATTGAAGTGTCTTTAATAAAGGTCCATTTATAATATCAGTAATTCTGATCTGGCTCAGAATTGGGTTGTTGTTGTTTTTTTAATGGTTTTTAAGAAGGGAAAAAATAACATCTACACATTACAACAATTTCCAAGTCTCCTCTTAGGCTGTTTTAGAGTTCTTGCATGGAAGGCTACAATCCCATACCCGTCTTACTTGGGAGCAAGTCCCACTGAATATGTACAATTTACGTGTAGGTAGCGATACATAGTGGTGGCCTACCATGTCTCCTCTCTTACAACTCACTCTACTATCCCCACCAGGAGCACTCTGTGAACATGATTCGTCGGTAATTAATATAATAGCCAAAGGATAGCATGCTAAAGATAACATTTCATTCCACTCCCTGATCCTTTTCTTTCCCTCTGCTATTTTTCTTCTCTCATCCACTTTCCCTCTACCCCAGAGCCTGTTCACCCTTTCCTTCTTGATGTCTTCCCCTACTTGTCTCAAGGGGCATGATCTTTCTCTCAACGGTTCTCACTGAATCTAGTTTGATGGGACCTAAAATGGAACCACTAGGCCTTATGGGAAAACAATCTGTTTATTATATAAGCCTAATCTAAGGTTGTGTTTTTTTAAAGTAATGTTTCAGAAGGAAAGGTAACATGATAGTTACACCATTACAGCATCCAGGAATCAGGTTGTAATCCCGCCTCAATGCAATTCCTAGGGGTTAGGTATGTGTCCAAATGTTTTATTAATGCCAACAGTGAGACATGTTTCTTCAGAAGACATTGCTCCCCAGTCCTTGATTGAGCTGATCCAATTGGCGAACCATCTGACCAAGTGTCCCATTTCCCAACTATGCTGGCAGCAGTATGCCCTGGGTTAACTGGTTCATATGCTATTCTGGCAATTGAAAGATACCTCAGTCAGTTTGCTTCCCAAATCAGAAAGTACTGCTCTGCCCTTAGTGAACTAGTTAACTGTGGTTTTTGTTCACTCTCCTTGTGGTTCAGGCTTGTTTTCCACAGGTGCTGATGACTGCTTACTAGTGATACTGACTGGCAACAGTTCTCCAGGGTTCAAGGGTGCACCTGGAGATATCAGGGATAGGACCTGGAGACCTTCTGCATATGAAGGAGTTGCCTAGCCACAAGGCAATGTCTCCTAAGCACTTGCCATGTATGCCATTTGAAAAGATGTCATACTGAAGATGGAGCAAACTTGTTTTTTTTTTGCATGGCCGGCAGCAATGGATTCAAACTACAGGAAAAGAGATTCCCCCTCAACATTAGGAACAACTTCTTGACAGTAAGAGCTGTTTGACAGTAGAACATGCTGCCTTGGAGTGTGGTGGGATCTCCTTCTTTGGAGGTTTTTAAGTAGAGGATGGATGGCTATCTGTTGGGGGTGCTTTGATTGCAAGTTCCTGCATGGCATGGGGTTGGACTGGATGAGGTCCAACCCTGAGGTCTCTTCCAACTCGATGATTCTTTGTAACAGCAGTCAGCTGTGGGAACTGGAAGGCCGAACCATCTGGAGGTCCAGAGGTTTACCATCCCTAATCTACAAGACTGGAGCAGTTCTACTTATTTTGGATTTTTAAAAAACACTGCTAGAGAAAGAGCTCTAAAATTATGACGGGCACACTGAAGCAGAATGTTTCTTTCCCTCTAATACCAAAAATCAAGGATACACAAGGAAATTGCTTGGTTCAAGCCCAGCTGAGGGAAATCTGTGAACTTCCATAGGTTAAATATACACATAGTCCATACACAAATACACACAAATGAAGCAGTTTGCCCATGCCAAATATGTATGAGAAGGCAAGAATAAATCATTTGAGGGAAAAATGGACCCCCTTCCTTCCTTACTAGAGAAAGCATTAGATGAGACATAGTGGTCATAAAAAGGACTTGAGATACAGAGATAATTGTAGGAAGTTTTAGTCCTTTTTTTGTCTCAGTCAGACTGGTTTGTTCCAAATTCTGCAAATTACAGCTGGAATTCACTTGGAGACTTGTGCCTTTACAACTGGATGTCTGTGGGAACTAGAGTTGAGCAGTTTTGCAATGTCCATATTCACCAAGGGGCTGCTGCTATGTTACTATGTAGGGGATTAAGCACATCAGGACAGACACACATTGGGACATGATGCAGAACAGTACCAACAAGCAATGGGATCAATACCCAATGGGACCAATGCACAACAGGAGTGATGTGCATTGGGACACTGGCTAGGGAGTGCTGATGCACATTGACACTTTCCAGTTCCCATTGGAAAGGTTGCCATTGTCCTGTTATGCATTGTTGTCTCTGCAATTCACTAAGAGGGTTTCTGAGCCCTTCAGCATGTAGCTAAGTACTAGATATGTAAAGTTATGTAGCACAGACCAAAACAGAGAATCTCAATCTATTTTAATAATGATCTTGTCCTTACAGGCTCCTGAACAATTACACATTTATCTCCTTGATAGAATCTCACTGCTGAGAAGACAGTACACAACCATATATGAAATAAGAAAGAGCAAACAACAGTAATCTTTCTGTTCTACTGAATGAGATTACTGGCACATTGTGTCTGTACTAAAAGATATTCATGAGAAGAAATCTTGATGTTGTAGAAATTGTAATTGTTACTTATGTCTATGGGAGAAGGAAACCTCATTCTGCAACCTTAAAATTTAAATCTTGTTTTCTCTAGTAGAACATTCTGTGCATACACATTTGGAGCAGTAACGTAGTGGAACCAGGGCACAAGGGGTCAAGTGATAGCAATTTTTGAGTAGCAGAAACACTAACATCATCCTCCTCAAGATATCCTTATTCCCTCATAGCTCAGCTGTAACTTTCACAATAACAGGGGAGGGGATGGATTTGGCAAAACTTAGAAACCAGGCAATCTTCCTATCTAAATGTGAAAGGAGACATTTGGGTAACCATGGGCCTTTGCAGACTGCTAGAAATAGTGCAAATTGAGTCCACTTTAAGGATTAGGGTTAGGGAATCATGGGAACTGTATTTTATTGTGGCACCAGAGCTCTCTGACAGAAAACAACAACAATTCCCATGATTCCCTAGCACTAACCCTAACCCTTAAAGTGGACTCAATTTGCACTATTTCTGGCAGTCTGCAAAGGCCTCATGTCATTACTTCCAGGCTTAAATTCCTTTCTCTGGACATGCCCATAGTCTGTTGCTATCAGCACAGTTTCTTACTCTGTAGAACTGAGCATGGGTCCTGAAAGTTTCAGATGTACTTGGAAGTCCTTACTGAATTACAGAAAGAAGGTACAGAGCAAAGGCATCAAGTGAAGAAAAACCTATCTGCTGCTGTTCACTGTCACCTCCACATCAAGGGCAACTGACCACTTGGATTGTGGTGTTCTTGTCTCCTGAAGGGCCTGGGTGTGAAGAACATGTTCCCGCCACAGAGCGCTAGTCATAGTTTAATGTGAGCCAGGAATGAGGTTAGAACACTTGAGACAGGACATTAAAATATAATATCTTTAACAGCCTGGAAAAAGAACACTTGATCCCATGCAGAGCGACCTTTTTCACCAACTTGTAAGTGGAATACAAAAAAGGAGGAGTTGCAAAGTAGCATGTATGTGTTCAAGCCTTGCCATACTATCCCCCCTTTCTCTGTGTCTTCCCCTGCCTCCTGGGTCAGTATCCTGTGACCACTGAGCATAGTCATTCACATTAGGTGGTTTAGGAAAAGAACTGTAAGTTAAGAGACCTTCTTAACATTTTATGTGGTCTAGCAAACCTTAAGGGCCCCAGAAGACTACTGTTTGGTGCTATTTTTTCTACCTACCTAACCTGGGAGTGAATTCACTGTTAGGTTTAAGAAAGGTGATTGTCAAAAGGCATGATTTGCACACAAGCTCTCTCCTCACTTTATTCACCACTACAGAATAAAAGACCCCTTGAATGTGTTTACACAATCTATATATGTGTCCATTTAACAAAGTAGCCCAATAGTCACTTAACTGGAAGTAACCCCCCCTGAGTTCAATGGGACATTCTTCAAAGCAGACATCTATAAGATGGTGGAAGTAGATATTTGATCCAGACTTAGGTTCTCTTTAAAGCAATCCAATTGAAATAAAAAGGATTTGGGCTAGTCAAGATTTATCCAGGTCCTAATGATTTCAACTGCTCCTAAGTCAGAAATGACTTGAAGGCACACAACACAAACATACACAACTGTAAGCTACTGGTTCTAATTAAACTGGGATCTCCTTCCCTGACTCCACCATCTGATACAAATATCTGCTTGGAGCTACATCCCCTTGAACATGGTGGAGCTCACTCCTAGTAAGAGTGTGCTCAAGAGCAGAGCCACTGGTATCAGTGGGATTTGAATTAGTCATGACATAAGTCTGGAACCAGCTTCATAGTGAAACAAGCTCACTAACTTCAGTAGGGGAAGGGAGCATTCAAAACATACATACAGCCAGCATGGCCTTTCTCTCTCCTCCCAATGGAGCACCACGTCTCACATCTCAAGCTGCTTTTGAAACTCTTCCAAAAGCTTCAAGACCAGTTCATCAAGGAGGGATCTAAAAATAAAAGATAAATTTGGTCTACAATCCTGAAGAGCACACCATACACCACCACCCATTGCTCACCCACCCACTCACTCAGGAACAGACCCACTAATGTGAATGATGCTATCTTAGAAGCAAGCGCAGTGAATTGCAGCTTTCTCATTCAAGTGAGGAAAAGCATCCTTTCCGGACCCATTCTTCATTCCCGCCCCCCTTGCGACCATCCCCCTTTCCCTCTGGTGTGTGAGACTAGGCTGCCGTAGAAGCCAGGGGTGGGAACGAAAAAGGAAAACCAGGACTTTGTTTCTTTTTCATAGGCAACATTGTTAGACAGTAAAATAATACAACATTGTACTTTTACTGGAGAAATCTGAGTCTAATTAAAAAAGGCAGCCTTGCTTATCCAAGCAAGAATGCTTGCTATGCACCTGCAGGTATGAACACTGGTCTAAACTTTCCAAATGGGGTTCAGACAAGAAACAAATGGCCTTTTCCCTTACGTAGACATTTTTGAAAAAGAAACCCACACAGAGCCTCTTCCGCCTGTCCCTTGGAGCATAGCAGACCTGGCCTTTGGAAATGCAAACAGGGCAGTCCTCAATGCCACAATTCCGGTGCCACTTTTGAAGGAAGTCTCCTTTGATTCGTGCCATATTGCGCAGGCAATGTTCTTCTCGTTTGCACATCTTTCTCCCCAAACAAATTCTAATAATGATGCCTTTCAGGCACAAGGCTGGAGCCCATAAAAAGAGCTGCTTGCCCCCCAAAATTTGCCTTTCTTGGCACACTCTTTCCAGTGAGCTCACTGCTAGAACAGGGGTTTCCATACACGGAAATTTTATATTAGAGAAACAGAATTAAGGGGTTTCTTTTTCTTTTTTAAATAGTGAGAATAGAGTCCAGGCTGTTGAACAGCTGTGAAGCCACAGGAGGCAGGATGGGGAGTGGGATGGTTGCAGGCTGGGGACGGGGGGGGGGGGGGGGGGGGAGATAAAATTGTGGGAAAGCAAATGATTAACTTTCTTTTCTTTCTTTTTTTCTCCATCTGCAGGGGCAAGGTGAGAAGAGAGCACTTTTTCCAGCTGTTTTCTTCAAGCTCCAGAGCCAAGTCACAAAAGTAAACTGCGGATCTTGTCATACATCCCAAGAAAGATAAAACCTCCAAGACTGATGGCAGACATTCGAGGGACAATGCCTGCAAACAACCTGAAAAGACAGAAAGAAAAACGTGTAACAAAGGAAATGTTTATTTAAACCTGTTAGGAAGATGCATAGAAAGGCTTGGGTAGTATGTTAAAATGAATGTGTACAATTCCACCCCTATGAGCTTGGAAAAGTTACTCTTCTGGGCTATAACTCCTCAATCCCCCAGCCAACACGGAGTCTAAATAAATAAGCTCTGGAAAATCTCTGCTTCTTTCTGAGGCACTCTGAAGCCATACTCCTGCCACACCTGCAATCTCTCTCTCTCTATTCTAAGAGAAGGAAGAGAACACCCCAGAGACTGGAAAAAATTACTTTTCTGGACTGTGATAGCCAAAATTTCCCCATCTAGAACTTACTTAATTGATATGCCATCTTTCATAGAATCAAAGATTTGGAAGAGACCACAAGGGCCATCCAGTCCAACCCCCTGCTGTGCAGGAACTCATAATCAAAGCATCCCCGACAGATGGCCATCCAGCCTCTGTTTAAAATCTTCCAAAGAAGGAGACTCTACCACTCTCTGAGGGAGTCTGTTCCACTGTCAGACAGCTCTCACTGTCAGGAAGTTCCTCCTAATGTTTAGGTGGAATCTCTTTTCCTGTAGCTTGCATCCATTGTTCAGAGTCCTGTTCTCTGGAGCAGCAGAAAACAAGCTAGCTCCCTCCTCAATATGACATACCTTCAAATATTTAAAGAGGGCTATCATATCACCTCTTAACCTTCTCTTCTCCAGGCGAAACATCCCCATCTCCCTAAGTCGTTCCTCATAGGGCTTGGTTTCCAGACCCTTCACCATTTTAGTCACCCTCCTCTGGACACGCTCCAGTTTTTCAACATCCTTTTTGAATTGTGGTGCCCAGAACTGGACACAGTATTCCAGGTGGTGGGGCCTGACCAATGCAAAATACACTGGCACTATTCTTCTGGACTGGGACACAAGCGGCTCACAGATGGAAACAAATCAAAATCTACCCATACAGTTCTAAAAACACTTAAAATTGTCACGTTTAAAACAATATAAAATTATTTTAAAACTTTATTGTTGTGTGCCCAAGTTGTTTCTGACTTACAGTGACCCGAAGGCAAACCTATCATGGAATTTTCTTGGCATGTTTCTTCAGAGGGGGTTTGCCATTGCCTTCCACTGAAGCTGAGAGTGTGTGACATGCCCCAGATCACCTAGTGGCTTTCCATGGCCGAACAGAGATACGAACCCTGGTCTCCAGCATCATAGCAAAATGCTCAAACCACATACAAAAGTTTTAAAAATAAACAAAACACACACCTCAATTTAAAACAAAGGTTCCATGGCACAGTTCCATAGTAAAAACCTGATTAAGCAGGAAAGGCTTCTGCCTGTTGGTGAAAGGAAAAAAGCGAGGGAGCCAGCCTAGCCTCCTGTGGAAGGCTCTCTCTTGTGTCCTCACCAAGTGAGCCTATGATGATGGAGGGATTGAGAGAAAACCTCCCCTTGAAGATCTTAGTGTTTTAGCAAGTTCGTATGGAGCCAGTGTGTATACTGGCTGGAGGTTTCTGGGAGCTGTCACCAAGAAGTAACTTTCTTCAGGTCTGCCCCTTGGTAAGGACTTTACTAAATGGCAGCTTTAGCATTCTAGGATGAAGGACATAGCCCTTCTGAATCAAAGGGAGATTCATTGCCTTTCTTCTGGTGCTCCAGACCAAACCATCTGTTGAACGTCAAACTGTCAGCCAGTGAAAAGGGAGCAGGGAAGGGGGAACAGCCTAGCTTCCTGTGGAAGGGAGTTCCAGATGTTGGTAGCAGCCACCGAGAAGACTCACTCTCATGTCCTCACCAAGCAAACCTGTGATGGTGGTGATCCCAAGAGAAAGCCTTCCCCTAAACCTAAGACAGTTCTTGCAAATTCATATGGGGCCAGTGTATATACTGGCTAGGGGATTCTGGGAGCTGTAGGAATAAGAAGTAACTTTTCTCTGATCTGCCTCTTCGTAGGGACTTTACTAATGACAGCTCTGGCATTCTAGGGTGAAGGACATAGCCCTTCTGAATCAAAGGGAGAGAGGCAGAGAAATACAGTGAAAGGCAACCACATCACCTTCCTTCAGGTCCTTCAGACCAAACCATCTGTTGAAAGTCAAGCCGTCAGTCAAACAGAAGGGAGGGGGACCTGGGGCTGAGTCACAGGGAATTCAGGTTGCCTTCTCTCTCTGGAAAATAGCCAATGAAATCTCTCCCTACAGAAGGACCTTTCCCTTCCAGCACAAGCTTTCTGGATAAAATGTAAACCTAGTCATTCTTGCAGGTTTGTCCAAGAAACAATTTTTCAATGTACATCCCCACCCCCAAAAGGGGAAGCGGGGAAGCATGCTATTTTCAAATCTGTGTGGACATCACATCAATAGTCACCCTATCCTTCCCAAAACCTGGAAGAGGTTCTCCATAATTACAAACATGTGGGGCCAATTGTAATCACTGAGTGATGTAAGATAATTCGGCATATGATCATTAGTACTTCTCCAGAAATGAGCCATGGAAATGGAAATAAGATTCTAAATGCTAAGCTCTGGCCCAAATCAAATCTTTGTCCATGTATCTAAAGGCCTCTCCCTAAATCTGGGTTCAACAGATTGAGTAAATTTTTGTTTTACGTCTTAATGCAACTAGCAGCAACTGTTCCTCCACTTGTAAAGGCTTTGATGTGCCTACTGCATGCTGGATTTGGCAGTCAATGGCTGGCATCCTGTTGGTGCATAAATAGGCATAAGTCAACCTTACATCTGCATATATCTCTCCTTGCTCAATACAGAGGTTGTAAAGGTTGAGTAGCCCTTACCCAGAACACTTGGAATAAGAAGCATGCCAGAGTTGGGATTTTTTTGGGATTTTTTAAAAATATAAATAACATAGTATGTATTTGTAAGACTAGAGAGATGCAAGGATCTGGGAAATGGTGGGAATCCAAGTGTAATTCTTGGTGCAAATCTACACCTTCCACTATTTCACAGATCCTCATGTTTCTCTCCTGCTGCATCTCTCTCCAGCCTCATGTCATGAAACTTGAAGTAAATGTAGGCAGTGGCAGCAACAACCAGCAGCCCAGAGCCAGGAACAAAACAAGCAGGAAAGAAGAAGACAAGGACAGGGGGGCTTGTTTCAAGCATGGTAGTAACTGTTAATGTGATGGGGACAACGGGAAATGGCTGCATCCTCTGTTGGTGGTGCTCTGGGATGGAAGCACACTGAGATGAGGAAGAATGGGAGTCAAGCGTGAGGGGCAGCCTGGTGTGTGTGTGAGAGAGAGAGAAAAGAGAGAGAGAAAAAGAGAGAGCGAGAGAGAGTCTCTTACATGTACTATTCCACTTTTGTATTCCAAAATCAAGGCCTCAAAGTATCATGTCAAAAACTTTTGGATTTTGGAGTACTTTGGATTTCAGATAAGAGATGCTCAACCTGTATTCCCTTCTTCCCTCTGCACAGACCAAAGCCTCACTCCATACTTACTGCAGAGTCAATGAAGCTCCCTGCCACGGCTGTTCTGTGCTCAGTGGAGAGCAGAGGGGATCCGAGAAGCATCTGACTATGTCCCCATAGTCATACACAAAATGAATACATCCTCCACTGTGTCTTTCAGAGGACCCCAGCAGAGTCCCATAGCTGGACACAAACCAATTACATTCTGTGGAGTAATGTAATTATAGTCGCCCCTCCCAATTTGCAGGGGATCCGTTCCAGATCACCACTCTCAGTGAATTGGGAAAATCACCAATATTGGAGCCCCCTTGATTCCAATGGGGGTGCGAGCCTTGGGCTTGCACACCATTTTGTCCCTCGCAGCTTGCCATCCGTGAAGGAGCGAGGGACGCGAAGGCAAGATTGCAAACAGCAAGGGGCAAGTGTAGTTTGTGTCCAGCAATGGGACACAGCCAGACACTTCTCTGATCCCCCACCTCTCACCAGGCACAGAATGGCCAGGGGCTACAATATGGTAGGTTCAAGGGTGGATGAGTGGCTAGCTGTAGCATAGTTCTATGTGCCCAACTATCATACTGTGCTTGATCATACAAAACTGAGGCTAATATCTATGTGTTTTCCTAGAAATGCATACATTTGAGAATTAATGATGTGAGACAGTTTAGTTGATAAATGAGAGGTGCTATGAGATCTATTTGTCTCCCCATCAAACCTTTTTGTAAATCTATGAGTGTGCAGATAATAGCAGGAGCTGCTCCGTGGGGACCACATGGAACTGCATGGATCTGAAATACGTTCCTTAACAAGTGCTATTAAAACTATGCTAAGAAGGACATGTGGGAATTTAATTATTTCAAAGCATGTCATCTTCCCTTCAGAGTGACCAGCATAAACCCCACATCTCACTGTTTAATAATGCTTCTCTGTATATACCAACTCTAAGTGACATTCTATTTGTGTGAGGGGAACACACAAACTGTAAGATTTCCTTTATCAAACAGGACTTGGATAAGGGCAGGATAAAGGGAACTGTGGTTCTCCAGAAGCTTTCTGCCTACAACTCCCATCTGCCCTAGCCAGCATAGTGAATGGCAAGGGATTGAGGGAACTGCAGTCCAAAAACTTCTAGTTAATCCATCCTTGGATTAAAACGCAATTCTGTACACACAGACCTGGTAATAAGTCCTACTGAACTTGCAGGGTTTAAAAAAGGCAAACCCCTTCTGAACAAGAAAACCCCATGACACGTCCACCTCAGGGTCCCTATAAGAAACATACAAGCCATTGTATTCCCTATTACGAGCTGGACAGTTAAGAAAGATAACAGGAGGAAAATCAATTCACTGGAGATGTGGTGCTGGAGAAGAGTGCTGAGGATTCCATGGACAGCCAAAAGGACAAACAAGTAGATCCTAGAGTGGATCAAGCGAGAAATATCCCTGGAGGCCAAGATGACAAAACTTAGACTGTCATACTTTGGGCACATCATGAGAAAGCATGAATCGTTGGGAAAAAACAATAATGCTGGGAAAGGTAGAAGGAAATAGAAAGAGAGGAAGGCCACATGCTAGATGGATGGACTTTATTAAAGAGGCCATGAATATGAGTTTGCAGGAGCTGGGCAGAGCAGTAGAGAACAAGAAGACCATGGATCGAGATTGATGTGAAAGCAGTTAACAACAACAACAAAGATGGAGGAAACTTGAAGGCACACAACAACAAAAGATACAACAGAGTTGCTTCCATATCCCACCAGCAGCAGTCTGAACATTTGTCACAAGCAGTTAAAATACCATTACAGAATAATTACAGAAGTTAGAAATCATTTTGTCCCACCTCAGCCTGAATATGTTTCTTTCCCTCTGCCTCAATTGTCCTCAGTGCTCTTTCTCATCCTCCACTCCTGATGCTTGTTCAGATTTCCCCTTTCCCAACTGTCCTTTCCAATTCTTAACTCTTTCGCTTTCAACTGTCTGAAGAGTTCAGGGACCCTGCCTAAGGAAACATGACAAAGACACAAACTACCTAGAGGCCACCACGCAAAATACGTATCTCAGAAGTCCCCCAACTAATGACTGAAGATGGTATTGCAAGAAAGACCACAGATGGATTTTAATGAATGTGAATTACCGTATTTTTCGCCCTATAGGGCGCACTTTTTCTTCCCCTAAATATGCGTGGGGAAGTGAGTGCGCCCTATAGGGCGAAGGGGCCGAGGCCGTGGGGAGAAGGAGCCCTCCTTCCCCCCGCGACCTCAGTCTTTGAATGGACTGGTGCTGGGATCGAAGCGATCCCGGCACCAGCCCATTGAAAGACTGAGGCCACGGGGAGAAGGAGGGCTCCTTCTCCCCGCGGCCTCAGTCTTTGAATCGGCTGGTGCCAGGATCGAAGCGATCCCGGCCCCAGCCGATTGAAGACCGAGGCCGGCGGGGGAAGGAGCCTTCCTTCCCCCTCCGGCCTCGGTCTTGGAATGGGCTTGTGCCGGGATCGTTTCGATCCCGGCACAAGCCCATTGAAAGACTGAGGCCGGGGAGAGAAGGAGCCCTCCTTCTCCCCCCGGCCTGAGTCTTGGAATGGGCTTGTGCCGGGATCGTTTCGATCCCGGCACAAGCCCATTGAAAGACTGAGGCCGGGGAGAGAATGAGCCCTCCTTCTCCCCCCGGCCTGAGTCTTGGAATGGGCTTGTGCCGGGATCGTTTCGATCCCGGCACAAGCCCATTGAAAGACTGAGGCCGGGGAGAGAAGGAGCCCTCCTTCTCCCCCCAGCCTGAGTCTTGGAATGGGCTTGTGCCGGGATCGTTTCGATCCCGGCACAAGCCCATTGAAAGACTGAGGCCGGGGAGAGAAGGAGCCCTCCTTCTCCCCCCGGCCTGAGTCTTGGAATGGGCTTGTGCCGGGATCGTTTCGATCCCGGCACAAGCCCATTGAAAGACTGAGGCCGGGGAGAGAAGGAGCCCTCCTTCTCCCCCCAGCCTGAGTCTTGGAATGGGCTTGTGCCGGGATCGTTTCGATCCCGGCACAAGCCCAATTCCAAGACTGAGGCCGGGGGGAGAAGGAGGGCTCCTTCTCCCCCCCCCCCCCGGCCTCAGTCTTTCAATGGGCTTGTGCCGGGATCAAAATGATCCCGGCACAAGCCCATTGAAAGACTGAGGCCGGGGGGAGAAGGAGCCCTCCTTCTCCCCCCGGCCTGAGTCTTGGAATGGGCTGGTGCCGGGATCATTTCGATCCCGGCACAAGCCCATTGAAAGACTGAGGCCGGGGGGGGGAGAAGGAGCCCTCCTTCTCCCCCCGGCCTCAGTCTTGGAATTGGGCTTGTGCCGGGATCGAAACGATCCCGGCAGCAGCCCATTCCAAGACCGAGACGGGGGGTGGGGGGGAAGGAAGGCTCCTTCCCCCTCCGGCCTCAGTCTTCAATGGGCTGGGGGACGCGGGGGGGGGGGGAGAAGCCCTCCTTCCCCCCCGCGACCTCTGTTCAATGGGCTGGTGCTGGGATCGGAGAAGTTCTCCAATCCCAGCACCAGCCCATTGAACAACCGGCCTCCGGCTAAAGGGAGGAATCCTTTTTTCTTGGATTTTCCCCCTTAAAAATTGGGTGCGCCCAATATGCCGGAGCGCCCTATAGGGCGAAAAATACGGTAATTAATCTATTTCAAAAGCAAAAATAACCAAGAAGTGCACATCCTTATTATCATTAAGATACGAAACTCTTGGCATCCATGCCTCCAATGTTTGGAAATAATTTACCAGATTAACATGCTATTCGATAATTCATTCTCTCTGTATTGTCTTTGTAGGAGGTTTTTTGTTTGTTTTGTTTGACTAATGAAAGACTAATGGCACTGCATCAAAGCTTTAATGTAATGAAGTTTCAAATCACAACTGGTTTTTTCATAATGTTATCAAGTGAACTGATTATTCATTTTGTGGAGTGCTGGCTCATGGTCTGTCTTACTCTTTGAGAGGTAAACCAGCAGTGTCGGAGAGTGTTTCCCTATCCTTGTTTCAAACTTTTTGAGCCGGGGGCCGGTTTGCCGTCCCTCAGACCATTGCAGGGCTGGAGAAATAAATAAATAAATAAATAAATAAATAAATAAAGGACAAATTCCTATGTACACTGAACATATCATATTTTGAAGTAAAAAAACAAATGGGAACAAATACAACATTTAAAATGAAGAACAAGTAAAGTTAAATCAACAAACTTACCGGTATTTCAATGGGAACTATGGGCCTGCTTCTGGCTAATGAGATGGTCAATGAATCCCTGCTCAACCAGGGAAACCCACTGCCTGACTTTGAGCAAGTCACACCCTCTCAGCCTCAGAGAATAACCATGGCAACTCTCCTCTGAAGAAACTTGCCAAGAAAACCCCCATGATAGGGGTCGCCATATGTTAGAAATGACTCCAAGGCACTGGATTACCCTGGGCAGGTCACACTCTCTCAGTGTCAGATGGTAATGGAAACCCTCCTCTGGAGAAACTTGCCAAGCAAACCCCCATGATAGGGTCAAAATAAGCCGGAAATGACTAGAAGGCACTGGATTACCTGGTCAGGCCACACTCTCTCAGCCCCAGATGGTAATGGAAGCCCTCCTTTGGAGAAATTTGCCAAGGAAACCTCCATGATAGTGGTTGCCATAAATTAGAAATGACTCAAAGGCACTGGATTACCCTGGGCAAGTCACACCCTCTCAGCCTCAGAGGATAACCATGGCAACTCTCCTCTGAAGAAACTTGCCAAGAAAACCCCCATGACAGGGGTTGCCATAAGTTGGAAATGACTCGAAGCCACTGGATTACCCTGGTCAGGCCACACTCTCTCAGCCCCAGATGGTAATGGAAGCCCTCCTTTGGAGAAATTTGCCAAGGAAACCTCCATGATAGTGGTTGCCATAAATTAGAAATGACTCAAAGGCACTGGATTACCCTGGGCAAGTCACACCCTCTCAGCCTCAGAGGATAACCATGGCAACTCTCCTCTGAAGAAACTTGCCAAGAAAACCCCCATGACAGGGGTTGCCATAAGTTGGAAATGACTCGAAGCCACTGGATTACCCTGGTCAGGCCACACTCTCTCAGCCCCAGATGGTAATGGAAGCCCTCCTTTGGAGAAATTTGCCAAGGAAACCTCCATGATAGTGGTTGCCATAAATTAGAAATGACTCAAAGGCACTGGATTACCCTGGGCAAGTCACACCCTCTCAGCCTCAGAGGATAACCATGGCAACTCTCCTCTGAAGAAACTTGCCAAGAAAACCCCCATGACAGGGGTTGCCATAAGTTGGAAATGACTCGAAGCCACTGGATTACCCTGGGCAGGTCACACTCTTTCAGCCCCAGATGGTAATGGAAACCCTCCTCTGGGGAAACTTGCCAAGCAAGCCCCCATGATAGGGTCAAAATAAGCCGGAAATGACTCAAAGGCACTGGATTACCTGGTCAGGCCACACTCTCTCAGCTTCAGATGGCAAAAAAAAAAAAAAAAAACACACCACCAGGCAGGTCTGGCGGCGGCGGCGGCGGCAGCAGCAACAGCGGCAGGAGTGGCCTACAAACTGCCCACCTCCTCAGGGCCCTGGTTCCCCTCAGTGAGGGATGGAGAGGGCCGCTTCCCCTTCCCCTTCTCCCGCTGCTCACCTCAGCCGAGGCTGGGTCGGGCACCTGCCTTCTTTCCTTTCTTCCTGCCTCCTTCTCTTCCTTCCTTCCTTCCTTCCTTCCTTCCTTCCTTCCTTCCTTCCTTCTTTCCTTCTTCTTTCAGCCATTGCTTCACCTCCCTCCTTCTAAGATGGTGGTTCCCAAACAAAATGGCGGCAGGAGTCGCACGCTTGTTCACGTTGCGGCCTATCTCTTCCCATCCTGCCCTGCGACTTGGGGTGGGGCTTGGCCAGCGACAAGCAACAGCGCAGCAGGACTGGCCCATGGGCCAGATAAAAGGCCTTGGTGGGCCGGATTCGGCCCGTGGGCCATCGTTTGAGGACCCCTGGTCTAGGGGGAGGACAGGTTATACAGACCCCAGACTGCCACCAAACTGTATCACCCTCCCTGCCCACAACACACAAGTATCTTTGCTTTCTTGTTTCCACTTGAATTCAACCTGCTCACCAACCAGCATCTTCTCTGCAAGTTCCACCTCCTGCTTTTATTCCTACCCTCTAGCGATAACAAGGAGTAAGTCTGGTTTCTGGCAGCCTTCCATATAAATTACGATTGCTATTACGTCTTCCTCTAATCCTCTCTTTTCTGGCTAATTATGCCCTGTTAGTTCAACCACCTTTCACAGGATTTGGGTGTCCAGTTACGTCATCATTCTAGTTACTCTTTTCTAGGCTATGTGCATGCATATGTGCCTTCAGTTGCCTGTTGATCTATGGCAATGTCATGAATTTCATAGGATTCTCTTAGGCAAGGCACACTCAGATGTGGTTTTGCCATTTCCTCTGAAATATAGCCTACAGCACTTGATATTCCTTTCTAGGCACCCCCTAGTTTTTCAAAGTCATTGTTAAAATAGGGCATTCAGAACTGGGCAGAGTACTTCAAATGAAGTCTGCTTCAAGGAGGACAGAAGTATTTCCATCATGTGTCCCGGAAACCAGGCTCCTCATAAAATTATCCTAAGGCTGCATTAACCTCCTCATCTGCCACTTTACACTGCTGGCTCGTGAATTAAAAATAAATAAATAGCTATGTTAGGCTGCATCCGCACTGTAGAAATAATCCAGTTTGAAACCACTTTAACTGCCATGGCTCAATGCTATGAAATTTTGGGAACTGTAGTTTTGTGTAACATTTAGCCTTCTCTGTCAGAGAGATCTGGTGCCACAAAAAACTCCAATTACCAGAATTCCATAGCATTCAGCCATGGCAGTTAAAGTGGTGTCAAGCTGGATTACTTCTGCAATGAGGATGTAGCCCTTCTCTGGACCAGTACACAAAAGGATCTTGTAGGACCTTTGAGACTGAGAGAAAGAAGTTGGTAGTATGAGCTTTCATAGACCTACGTCTACTTCATCCGATGCATGGAGTGAAATCCCTAGGCACAGCACTTCACTCCATGTATCTGATGAAGTAGACTTAAGTCTACAAAAGTTCATACTACCAACCTTTTCCTCTCAGTCAGTCTCAAAGGTGCTACAAGATCCCTCTACATACTGCTGACTCGTATTCAGTCTGTGGTCCACTTCAAGACAGCAAGGCCCTTTTGACATCTATTACTGCCAAACCAGCTTCCCCCCCCCCCCCATTCTATATCAGCAGCATTGGTTTTCTTTTGAAAATCTAAATCTAAGAGTTTGCATTTATTTCTATTGAATCTCATCTTTTTAGTTTCAGGCTAGTGATATCAGCTCCTGGTTTAGATGTTTTTAAAAGGAGATTAGAAGGAAATCACACAAAATCCATGCAAGAAAAGCCTACCAATAGCTATTTGTCCAATGGCTATATGGAACCACTGTGTTTAGAAGTCATGCAACTGCCAAGTACCAGCTTCTGAAATGCAAGAGGGAGAAAGGGATATTGCCTTTATGTCTTGTTTCTGGGCTTCCCAGAGATATTTACTTGGACAGTAGGACAGTTTACTGTAGGAAAACAGGATGCCAGGCTTGAGGTGTCTTTAGTTTAATCCAACAGAATTCCTTTAATCTTTTTGCATTTGCTTTATGCAGACTGGCCTGTCTTCACAGTCAGATACAGGATTATGTTAAGAAACCCAAGTAACTTGCAATGGAAACATAGACAAACCAAACCAAAAACAAACACAAAACCCCACTAAATCAACAATGAAAATTATGTATGACTATTTGTCGCCTTTACATACTATCTTTTCATACACATCCCCAAAGCTTGTGAATCACAAATATGCATTTCCTGAGGCAGAAATTGCAGTATAGGAACAGAGCTTGTAAAAGTTACTTTTCTGGACTACAATTTCCAGAATAATGGCATCTTAGAGTTGGAAGGGGCTACAAGGACCATACAAACTACATCACTTCTGAAAGATGCTTATTCACTCTCTCTTTAAAGACCTCCAAAGAAGAGGAGTCCACCACCCTTGGAGGCAAACAATTCCATTGGCAAAAGCTCTTACACCAGCTCTTAATGTTTAGGTAGAATCTCTTTTCTTATAATTTGAATCCATTGCTTTGTTTTCTAGCCTTTGCAGCAGAAAACAAGCTTGCTCCATCTTCTATTAACATCCCTTCAGATATCAAAAGATGGCTATCATGTCACCTCTTAGTCTTTTCTTCTTTAAGTTAAACATATCCAACTCCCTGAGTTATTTTTCATAAGGCTTGCGTGGTGTCCAGAACTGATACACTACTCCAAATAAGGTCTGCATAAAACAGAATAATGCTTTTCATGCAGCCTTAGAACAGCATTGGCTTTTTAAGTTGTCACGTTACACTCTTGACTTATGTTTACTTCATAGTCTACTAAGACTTCTAGATCTTTTTCATATGTACTGCTTTCAAGCAAGGTGTCACCCATATTATATTTATGCATTCTGCAATTATTATTTTCCCCCAGTTGTAGTACCTTACATTTCTCCCTACGGAAATTCATTTCTCTGTTTTTTGCCCTACTCTTCAATTTCTCAAGGTCATTTCAAACTCTGATCCTCTCCCCTGGGGTATTTGTTATCCCTTTAATTTGGTGTCATACCTTTTATTCTGTCATCTAAGTCATTTACACTCGTCCCCCACATTCGTTGGGGTTAGGGGCACAGGACCCTCATGAATGTGGAAAAACTGCAAATAATAAAAACACTATGTTTTTACCCGAGAGAACACCTCTCTAGGAATCTCTAAGTAAGTAAGTAAACTTTATTTTTATGTCCCGCCTTTTGAGCAATCAAGGTAGCTTACAACAGTTGCATATAAAACAAACACACAGAGCACAACAACATGGTAAAACAGGTTATGCCCCCCTTTAAAATTACATATAATACTAAAAATGTTTTAAAATACCTGGCGAAGTCGCCAGTAATTATAAAAATGAGAAACATAAAACATAAGAATCTAAGACATAAAAACATAACAGCATAAACGAGGGAGAGGCATATATTAGATACGGTCTATTCTATTCAAGGAAGGCCTGCCGGAAGAGATCTGTTTTGATGGCTTTTTTGAAATTCTCCAAACTAGTTGCTTGATAGCAGATGTTGACCTCCATTGCAACTCAGTGCAACATCTGCCAGACACTGACCATAGAGTTGTACTGGAGGAGCTACAAATGCCTAGTGGAGTGCTCTCTCTAGGAATCTCTAGGTCCTTCAGTGCGACTTTTGGTTAAAGTTGACCACAGAGTTGCACTGGAGGACCTAGATATTCCTAGACAGAACATATTAATAAAATCCCTGAATAATCAAATCCGCAAAAGTCAAAGCTGCAAATTTGGAGGGACGAGTGTATATAAAGATGTTGACCAGCACTTGGCCCAGGACAGAACATGGAGACACCCCATTAATCACTTCTCTCCAGAATGAAGAGCAGCCACCAGTGAGCACTCTCTGAATTTGGTTGGTCAATCAGTTATGAATCCACCTAACAGTAGCACTGTTTAGCTCACATTTCACCAGCTTGTCTGCAAAAATATCACAAGGGATCTTATTAACTGTCTTACTGTGATCAAGATATAATATATGCACAGCACTTTCCCGATATACTAAGCTTGTCACCCTATTAAAAAAATAGAGAGAATAGGTTAGTATGACTTGTTTTTTGAGAAATTCATGCTGGCCATTAGTACTCACAGCATTCCTTTCTAAGTGTGCCCAGACTGTTTCATGCTCTGTTCTAGAACTTTTCCTGATATAGACATCGTTGACTGGTTGGTAGTTGCCTGGGTCCTCTTTTTTGCCCTCTTCCAATCTGCTGAGACCTCTCCTGTCCTTCAAGAATTCTCAAAGATAATTGATAGTGGCTCTTGGCTACATCTGCAAGTTTCTTTAGTACTCTCTGAGGCAGTTCATTCAGCCTTGGAGGCTTGAAATCATTTAGACTAGCTACGTATTCTTTTACTATCTATTCCATTGTTGTTGCTGTTGATGTGTGCCTTCAAGTCTTTTTTTTACCCATGGAGAAAGGCAGGATATCAATCAAATAAATAAATAAATAATAGCTTGGTATCAGCTCTGCAACAGATATGTATGAATTCTCTCTTCCTCAAGTTACTGGTAAGTCAGCTTCAGTGCTCAGTTAACCTCTTTACTGCACTTGCTCTAGTCTGTGGTAATGAGCTTTGCTTCAGGGCTGTGGCAGGCAGATGGAAATGTTTTATGGTTTCACTAGACAGCAATTCTCTCTATTACCATAATTATAGCTTTAAAGCCAAGTAATTTGTAACAAGGCAAGAACCAACAGAAAATTCCATGGGCAAATCTTGTGGACGAATATTACAATTTGTGACACAAATGCTTGTCATCTTCCTCAGAAGTTGAGATACATTTGTTGGAAGAGCCCAACACCTTCAATTGGCATCTATTCATTACCAATGTTGCTTTTGACAAAGGAACCACAATCTTCTTGAAAAGATGAATCTGAATACCAGGTAACAGTGACACTAAAAATGTCATCCACATGAGTTCTTTCCCTGGCACTGTACATTTCTCTCAAAATCTTACTGAGTGGATAAAGTACCTTTAAGTTTGGAATACTGCTTTGGTGAAAATCCAAGGCAAACTTTAAGTGATGGTGTTGTTGGCCTTCAAGTCATTTCCAACTTATGGCAACCCTAAGGCAAACCCACCACAGGGTTTTCTTGGCAAGTTTTTTTTCAGAGAGGGTTTGCCATGCATGAGTATTATTTGCCCTTGTATAACTTGTATATAGGTGCACAGTTTTGTTAATAATGTGTTAAGAAAACCTAATTTTTAGCAATAGCAATCTATAATCTTAGCAAAACTGCAGGCATGGACACTATGGCTGCCCTAGGGCAACTCAATTTAAGTCCCTGGGTACTGGTGTAGAGGTTCCAGGACAAGCCCACACATACTTACTCTGAAATAAATCCCATTTGTTTCGATAGCACTGATTTCAAAGTATTTTTGGAATTGCAACTAAAATCCATCTCTCATTCAGCATCCTATCTACAACCCTGCCCAATTTTTCTATGCTACACTAATATCACATAAAACCTGCACAGCCCAATCATTTTTGATTAGCAAAAGGTTAAAGCTTAGCATTACAAGGGACAGTATATCCTATGTAAGAGAGAAGAAACTTTGTAGGACACTTCCCTTGCACCTGTGATGCCTGGAGGTCTTACACAGCCCATCTCTCATTTATAATTAACACATTTTCAACGTTGTCTCTGAAACCATGAGTACTAATAACTTGCTTGAAAATGGAA
Source organism: Phrynosoma blainvillii (assembly GCA_026167975.1). NCBI lineage: Eukaryota > Metazoa > Chordata > Lepidosauria > Squamata > Phrynosomatidae > Phrynosoma > Phrynosoma blainvillii. Next base: position 358,518,279 of record JANUYF010000002.1, read on the forward strand.
ACTGAGCACATCAGATGTCAAAAGGTCATATCAGATATTCTATTATTTGGCGTTTTGTGTGCATTCAAACACAGCTGCAATGAGGCAATAAGAAAAGCCAAGGTACACGAAACCAGGAAAGAGCTCATCCAGGCATCTATTTGAAAGTACAAAATTGATTTATGAGTGCTTAATCTCTTTTTAGAATCTCCCAACACATGACTGCCAAGATGCTTATTGCATCCCACAGGGTGGGATGTTAATTGGTTATTTTGTCAATCCATAGCTCAGGTGCAAACAGGAAGCAAAATGTGCCCTCTGGTTTTAATAAGGTGGCAATCTGCAACACTGATCTGCATTTTTTGTCTTCTTTTGCTTTGAAATAATGACTGATTAGATAAAGTATTCATCACTCTTGGTTTCAGGGAGGCACAATGCCTGACATTTTTATTGTTCTGATTAATAGATTTCTTTTAATTGGCAGCAGGCCTGGAAGAGTTGGCCTCTAGTATTTTCCAGCCCTCCACCCAGACTTGCCATGAATTTGCCCCAGTTTGCCATTTCTTTGTTCACAGAGACCATTCAGAGTTTTAATTCTTCTCTCAGTTTGGCTAATTTCTGTCACCTTAAATAAACGAATTAATCTATCCATTCAAAATAGCACAGGGAATGCTACTGTAGATCCTATACGTTTCAAGTGGAACGGTCCATTCATGAAATTCTGTGTTCTTTACCTGCACGTATGTCCCATCACTCCAAATCCTTTCCGTTTTCTTGGACTGATGCCTGTCTAGAGCAATGTGCAGCACAGCTAGCTTCCTTGGATGGCATTTTGTAGTGATTTGGATAAACAGTATCCCAAAACTAGTTACAAATAATTAGTTACTTACAATTAACTTAATTTCCCCAACAACTAAGTTATATTCATCTTACATTATGGCTGCAATCTAATGAGGGACTATCCACCCCTATTGTAGTGTCACTACAGTAGCTTTTATATTATTTTATAGCTATGGGGTGTGGATGAGACATCTCCAAGACTTCCTATCTTCCGCTGCTCTGCTTAGGTCCTGTACATTCATACCCATGAGCTCCTTAATAGAGTCCATCCATCTAGCATGCGGTCTTCCTCTCTTTCTACATCCCTCTAACCTTTACTAGCATTATTGTCTTTTTCAGTGAGTCATTCCTTCTCATGACATGACCAAAGTATAACAACCTCAACTTTATCATCTTGGCGTCAAGGGAGATTTTAGTTTTAATCTGTTCTAGGATCCATTTGTCTGTCTTTTGTCTGTCTATGGTATCCATCAACTCGAGGGCAGTTAACAACAACAAATGGGGTGTGGTCTGACTAAACTATGGAAGAATACTATCCTATAGTGTAAATGCTGTCTTGTGATCTGTTGGTATTGAAATGGTCACAAGGTGGACAAAAGGAAAATGTGTTTTGAACATCAGGATTAGAGCATTCATATTTTTATAAAGATTAACTCAAAGTAAATAGTTAAGCTACTTTTGACAAATAGGAAAATAGAGAATTATTTTTAAAAAAAACATAAGGAAGGTAGCTGGTCTCTTGCACTGCCAACAACAAAGAGTCTTGTTAGGATTCCGTGTGACAAGGCAGGTTGGAATACATGAAAGCTTAGAGCAAAGATACCACAAGTCTTTATTATTTTTAAATCTCATAAACAGAATGATAATTACTCGTTTGGGGTCTTTCACACTATAACGGACCTAATTACTATTTAAAAGTAGCTTTCCAAGCTCTGCCCAAATCTTGAAGGCATGGAAAAGAGTCCAGGAAACTGCATGGTCTTTAATGGTCTATGTTCTTTAAATGGCCACTCTCCATCCTGAAAACTCAACTTATTGATAGCCAATGAAGACTTGTTGGGGCATGCTAAGAAATGAAGCTTTGCTTTAAAACCAGTCCCAGAAAGTGCTTAGGAATCCATCTTTTTATTTACTTTCAAAAAAATATACACCTTGACTTTTCTCTACAGCCAGGCAGTTTACAAAATACCACCCCATAACAACACTAATATAATGAAATTATAAACAGCATAAAAAACCACAACCATAAAGAAAGCAGTATTGAACCAAGTCAAGAGAACTTTCAGTTAAATATCTTCCTGAACAATGATGTTTTAACAAAAAGTGTAAAGGAGGCCACACAACAAAGGAATTCTTAGGAACAATTAGAAACACATAAAAGCTTGAGTCAAGCCTGCTGTAGACTTTGGCCTAAACCCATGCACTGGTCCCAACTAGCTAGGACTAACAATCAGAATTAGGTCTTTAATTATGTTCTAGCATCAGAGGATTGTTTTATGAATAGGTGTGATTTTTTGAAACATCACCAAAAGCATAATCTGGCTCAAATTTAGAATATAACCCTGAAGGTTCTGATATACTGCAGGAAAAATGAAAGATTCTCCACATTTTTTATTTACATCAATTTATATTCATGAGTCTTCCTTCTTCTTATAACATTGTACCCAACCACCTTCTGCAATCTCATCTATATTATGAGTACAGTAGGCCCTCTGTATCCATGGACTTGCCATCTGTGGATCCCAGCATCCATGGATAGCAAACCTGGGGGGGGGGTGCAGAGGAGGAGGAGGGAGGAGGAAGAGGAGGAAGAAGAAAAGGAGGAGGAAGGAGGCAGCAGCAGCAGTGAGAAGACTAGGAGGAAGAAGTGGCATTGTCGTGGGGGGATGAGGAGCAGGAGGGAAGAAGAGCTGGAGGAGAAGAAGAGGAGGGAGGAGGCGGCAGCAGCGGGGTGAAGATGAGGAAGGAGGAGGAGGAGGAGGAGGAGGAGGAGGCGGCGGCAGCGGCAGTGGGGGGAGAGGAGGAAGAGGAGGAAGAGGAGGAAGAACACGAGCCCACCACAGTGAGAGCAGTAAGGTGGGCTTAGGACAGCCTGGGCGTCAAAGTCCCAATCTCCCCAGTGGTGGTGTGGCCATGTGACCACGCCACCATTGAGGACAATGGGACTTGAGCATTCACAGATTTTGGTATCCACATGGAGATCCAGAACAGATCCCTTGCAGACACTGAGGGCTGACTGTACTAATGCCCTGTCATGGGATCAAACATGGGTAACCAACAGCCACTCAGCTTTTGCACATTCTTAATAAGCATGCAACAACACACAATATTTCCTATGGAACAAACCCAAACCGCAAAATTGACTTGCCCTCCTGGGCATTCAAGTGGCCAAACTAGATGCAATATTAATTAGGTGGATGCAACAGGGCTTACTTTAAATTTCAAACAGGGCCTTTATAAAAGCTAATTTGTTGGAAGGAGGTGAATGTTCTCTTCCCCCTCTGTAACAAGCTGGGACTCTATCACCAGGCAGCTGACTTTGGGAATCCTTCTTAACATCACAACATCAAGGCCAAATGTTAACAACTACCCAGTGTCATGAAAAGGTCCATTTGTATTGGTCAAGGGCCTCTGCAGACGGGCGGCCATGGGCCGCCCTGAGAAGCTGCAGGTTGGGGCTGAGGTACCTGCACTAGGTAGCTAAGAGTGGGGAGGTGGGTCATGCTTATACACTTAAATTTTCTTTGTTTGCTTCTGCACTAGATAACCCTTGGGAGTCCATAACCTTTGGGAGTCCATAGGGAGCCCTGGTAGCACAGTGGTGAAATGCCTGTACTGAAGCCATTCACAGCTGCAAGGTTGTGAATTTGATCCTAGGGCTCCAGTGTCGACTCAGCCTGGCATCCTTCTGTAGGTGACTGAGTACCCAGATTGTTAGGGGCAATTAGCTTACACATTGTAAACCACTTAGGGAGTGCTTAAGTGCACTAATAAGCAGTGTAGAAATGTACTTGCTATTGCTATAGTTATTGCTTCCATTGGCCTTGGTCTCGAGGGGGGGGGGTAATACTCCACCCCACTTAGCCCATAGAGCAGCAATGGGGAATGTGATTGTCAGATGTGGACAGTATGGGTAGAATTAGTTTGAGAGTCCAATTCTATTATTGGCTGTGATGCTGGACCCCATTAGCAAAACTTCTGAAATGCTTCTCTGCTGTGTACCAACTACTGCATCATTCACCACCTATTAAGCTAATCTTATTGCAGTAATGCATGTCCAAGTTAGGCACCAAAAGAACTCTTGTGGAGGCCTGGAGATAGACCCAATTTTGACACAGCACATCATCTCTCATGGTCCAAAGGCTTTCACAATTAATGAGCAATGCATTAATTGCTCATTCATGCATGCAATCTATGTCTACACTTAGTATGAGCAAGCTCCCTTCTTTCGAGTGAAGTGCTTGTACAAGCAATGTGCCTCGCTGCAGAGATTTGCACAGTAAATACTAAGGATCTTATAAATATATAAATTTTCAGTTTCACAGAGGGGTACACAATGCAGCTTTCTTCATACTGATTATTAGCATCCCTTCTAGCTATCTTCTGTTTCTGTGAGCATAGAAGAGAGGTGCAGTAAACTGAAAGCAATTATTCTGTAACATCTGCTCTTGAGATTTTAAAATCCTATTTTTCCAAGCTACTAAATTTTCAGGCAGAGCAACCTTGGACAGAAGAAGCTTTCCTCTGGGGACAGTTGTCCTTTGGATATACAAGATGACAAAGAGAGTGACACTTGGTGATGAAGCTAGTGTTCTCATCTCTGCCCCCATGTCCTTGCATACAGGATGTACATGCAAGGAGAACACAGGCAAGGTGGGCTCGAGATTGGAGTTTTCAGGTCAGGTGTCACCAGTATGTTGATAACACCGTATTACCCGTTTCCACTTCATTTTAAGGAAGCTGTTTCTCTGCTAAACTAGCACCTACCATCTGTAATGGAATGGATGATAGGTTATTCCAGACAAGACAAAAGTACTTGTAGTCAGTTGAAATGTAGGTCTGGAAATAGAAATTCAACCCTTGAAGGTGCAGGTGCACAGTTTGTGTGTACTCCTGGATTTAGCCCTAAGCCTCAAGGCCAGATTTCAGCAGTGACCAGGAGTACATTTGCAGTTTTAGTGTGCCAGCTGCACCTGTTTAGATTACTGTTAATGTGCTCCATGCAGAACTGTCTTTGAAAAGAGGTCAAAAGCTTCTGTTGGCCCAAAGACCAGCCAGATTAATAAAAAGAAAAGGAAAGATATTCAGAAGAGACCTTTCTGTTTGTCCCATTATATTCCCAAGCATGTTTAACAGAAACAAGGGAGAGGGTCTTCTCAATGGCTGATCCCAAACATCAGTTCTCAATCCCTTGGGAAGCTCATTCTTTCTCTCATTCTGCCAGCAAGTGAAAACTTTCCTATTCTGTCAGGTTTTTAGGAATTAACTGTGATGGGATTTTAACTGTGTGCTGTTTTGTTGATTTTGTTGTATTTTCTTAGTCCCCTTCAAACACAACAGACACAAAACATTACTAAGTGAACTGACTGCTTTTCCTGAACAGAAAGCTGCTGTTCTTGTCCCTCATAAAGTTTTTTAAAGTAAATAAGTGCAAGTAGCATGCAATTTCTTTGGACATCACAAAAACTGTGGAGTCCATTGCCATAAGGTGCAGGGACAACCATCAAACTGGCCGGCTTTAAAAGGAAATTAGACAAATTTATGGAGGATAAGGCTATCAGTGGATTCTAGCTATGGTGGTTATTTATTATTCTTACTGTCAGAAGGGGGATACCACTCAATACAAATTGTTGAGGTGTACAAGGGAGAGGGAGGTACTTCATTCCTGCCATGAGATTTCCTTATGGTTTACTGGTTTATTTATTTATTTATTCTATGTGTATCCTGCTTTCTCCCAAATTGGGACCCAAGAGAGCTCTTAGTATAAATTAAAATAAAACACAATTGATACACAACAGTTATAATAAAAATGTAAATAAGAAAATTAAATAAACTATCCCATGAAAAACAGCACTAGTTCAAAACATTTAAAAGTATTTCAAATTTAACTGTGAGAATGAAGTATAGCACTGTTGTTGTTGTTGTGTACCTTCAAGTCATTTCCCACTTATGGTAACCCTAGGATAACCCTATCACAGTTTTTTGGGGGGCTAAGAGTGTGTGACTTGACCAAGGTCACCCAGTGGGTTTCCATGGCTGACAGGGGAATCGAACCCTCATCTCCAGAGTTGTAATACAATGCTCAGATCACTACATCATAATGGCTCTTACTAAAGTATAACACACAGACACATTAAAAAGCACTTCTGCAATAGCCAAAAGCCAGTCTGAATAAAAAAGTTTGTATGTTGGAGGAAAGAATGACAACCAGGGAGCAGCCACCAAGAAAGCTTTCTGATATACAGTGAACTCTTCCCATCTGCAGGGGTTCAGTACTGCTCCCTCTCCTGTGGATGGGGGGGGGAATACTCAAGCTCCACATTATTCAATGGGAGGGAATGTTCATGCACCTGCGTCAATTACCACCATTGGATAATATGGGACAGTGATCCATGGATGATGCAATGCATAGAATGCGCCAATGCTGCAGGCCCACTGTACTTTCAGATAGTCTGAACCCAAGCCATACAGGACCATGAATTGTCCCAGAAATGAATCAGTAACCAGTGAAAGTCTTTTAGTAATGGTTCACCATGTAGGAAGAGAAAAACAGGACTATGGATGCTCTTTCAGTCTGATTCAGAACAGCTCATATGTCCCTATCCAATTAGTCTGTCCAAGTGCTCTATGATGTGCCTGCTGCACTATCCAAGACTGCTGGCAAGTTAAGTCATTGGCTTGGATATCCAGAGTCAGCCACATTTTTATGAAAATATATTCTAACTTGCCATGGTGGCATATTTTCACCACTCTCTTGCCTGCTTATCCTTACCCTGGTATCCCTTGTGTCCTCCACACTCCATGCAGAGCTGATAAGACATTCCCACTTGCATTTCTGGAGCCAGTCTACAGAAAAGGAAACAGAGGTATAAACATATGGAATTATCACAAATTCAACCACAGGATCATCTTGTCCAATACTGTTTCTACTCCAAAGACCCATGCAAAGGTTTTTCCAAGATATTAAAAACTAACATGAATGGAATCAGAACTTATGCCTGCAAGATACATATATAGTATAATGTTACAGATCGACAGACATGGAATAATGACTGTTTTCTTTTTGTACTCTACCAAGCTTGTCACCTGTTATCAATTGCATTCAGAAAAACATATGTGTTCTAGAATATCACAAAGCAATGTAGCACTGAATCTGAGAGCTGGCCGTAATGCTATATTTTCAAATCAAGGGGTTTGTTCCCATGACTTCTCAATGTCATTTGTGGGAGAGAAAAATGAGATATATGTCTGGTTCCTCTATCCTTTACTGAAGTGCTGTATCCTTATTTTCATGAAAGTTCTTGTAATGAAACACTCTGGAACTAAGATTGTTTCTCCATACACTCAAAGAAAAATAAAAAAATAAAGGTTGATTCACTAGAAAACAGGCTGGGCTGGAATCTTGCTGGTGTATTACTTATTATGCTGGCAAAACTATGTGAACGTAGGAAAAAGGCCTTGAGTACTTGAGAAATAGGTTCAGAGCTGGCAGATTTTGTCTATCTTCCTTTGCCACCACTACACAATGGGAAAAGTGCAACTTCATATATAGCACCCCAACAGGGCTCCATACATAGAATGTATCCACAATACAAAGTTACAGTTATCTGATAGCATTGCAACTACTATGGAGAATGCTTTGTTGTTGTTAACTGCCTTTGCATCAATGGCGACCCATGGCAACTTTATGGATGAGACATCTCCAGGTCCCCCTGTCCTCTACTGCTTTGCCCAACTCCTGCAAACTCATATCCTCACACAATCCGCCCCGCACTCTCGGAACATCTGGGAAGAACTTATTAGAACATCACAGAACCAGACTCAGCACGACTTCCTAAAGATCATACACAGCCGCAGCTCCCATGTTATGGAATGGCCTACCGGAAGAGATTCGTCTTATTACTACACTAGATGCCTTTAAGAAGGCACTTAAGACAGCGCTCTTCTGGCAGGCCTATCCATCTGATCTTCTAGATTTCTAGATTCTGATGACAATTGGCTATCTTATTTTATTTTATTTTATTCTATTTTTATTTATTTTATTACATTATATTTTATACTCTTATAATTTATTATTGTTGTTGGATTTTACTATTTTTATTGTTTGTTTTTGCATATTGTATTCATTTTATTGTGTAATCCTACCTCGATCCATAGGGAGAAGCGGGAAATATAAATTATTATTATTATTATTATTATTATTATTATTATTATATTAATGGTCTCATTAATAAAGTCCATCCATCTAGCATGTGCCCTTCCTCTCTTTCTACTTCCCTCCATTCTTCCTAACATTATTGTCTTTTCCAATGATTCATGCCTTCTCATGATGTGTCCAAAGTACGACACTCTAAGTCTTGTCATTTTGGCTTCTAGGGATACCTCTGGCTTGATCTGCTCTAGGTCCATGGGATCCTCAGCACTCTTCTCCAGCACCACATCTCAAATGAATTGATTTTCTTCCTATCATCTTTCTTAACTGTCCAGCTCTCATATCCATACATGGTAATAGGGAATACAATGGCTACTTGTGTTGTTTTTTGAGTTAGTTGGTAGAGAAGCTTCCTTAGACAAAAAAAAATCCTCTGCTGCTCTGCTGATCTAAAGCTGACTCTGACTCTTTTGTTAATTGGGAACCATTCTGTTTCTCCGTGTTCTGTCCTGACAGTAGCCTCTTCTCCTGAGTACAGATTCCTCATTAGGACTATCAGATGTATTGGCACTCCCATGTCTTTAAGGGCATTCCATAGCCTTTCATGATCTATGCAGTCAAAGGCTTTGCTATAGTGTATAAAGCACATGATGATTTTCTTCTGGAACCCCCTGCTACGTTCCATTAGCCATTGTATATTTGCAATGTGATCCCTGGTGCCTCTTTCTTTCCTGAACCCTGCTTGGACCTCTGGGATTGCTGCAGCCTCGTGTCTCCTTTTTTGTGGATCGGGATGTATATTGATCGCTTCCAATCTGTTGGCCATCATTTTGTTTTCCATATCTATTGACATATGTTGGTTAGTGCTAGAGTTGACTCTGTCAGTGTGGATTGCAAAGTTCTATTGGTATATCATCTGTTCCTGGAGTCTTGTTTTTTGCCATTTCTTTTATTGCAGCCTTCACCTCAGTTTTTAGAATTTGGGGTTCATCTTCATATGGCTCTTTGCTCCATGTGGCCTTCATTTTGTCATCTCTTTTGTATAGTTCTTCTGTGTATTGCATCCAACATCTTTTTGTTCCTTCCTGGTCTTGAATTATGTTATTTTTCTTGTCGTAGAGTGTCCTGGTCCTTGGTTTGAACTTTCCCTTGATTTCTCGAATCTTGTGTAATAGGTCTCTCATTCTTCCCTTTTTGTTGTTTTTCTCTACATTTGTAAGTGTAGTAATTTTCCTTATCTTTGTGCATTAGCCATTGTACTGTTGCATTCATGTTTCTTAGTTTATTCCTATCTCTTTTTTGTTTTGTTTCTCTTCTTTCAATTATTGCTTGTAGTGTTTAATCTGCCACCCATGGTTTCTTCACTTTCCTTTTGTCTGCTGGAAGTGACTTTATGCATTCTTCTTTTATTATGTTCCTGGCTTCAGACCAAAGCTCTTCCATTTCATGATCTATGAATGCTAAGCACCCCCAAATCCTAGGATTAAATAGGATGCAAGTATGGCTGATAAGGTAGTATCAAACTGTTTTAAATGTGCAGTGTAGATACACTTATAGTGATGTGATTTGGCCTTAAAGATTAGACAAATCATTCCATCATTTCAGTTTAATATTTATATCTACATCTACACACACACACACACACATAGTCTATTTTCTTCAGCACATTGATTTAAACAGAGTTAGTGATGACCAGCCCTGAATTATAAGAATGAGGCAAATTATATATTTAAAGTAATATATAATAATATAACTTGTTGGAAACAACTGAGTGGAACAAGAACCTAGAAGTAAAAGGGAAAGCCAAGAGTTGTGGCACCAGAGTGATGGACACAGATACCCCAAACATAAAATGCAAGAAGGGAAACCATTAGAAGGTACTGGATTCAGTTTTGTGACTACTGACGGATCTTTTCTGGCAGGCCTTTCCTGAGTAGGTAACCAGCCACCAAAAATAGTTATGGCTGTCCCTGATTATTGTGGTAGCTATTTTAAATTCTTTGTTTTTGTAATTTTAAAGTATGTCTTTATATTCTGTCTATTTAATTGTATTGGGGGGGGGCTACTGGGGGAATGGGATTGTTTGTTTTATCATGTGAGCCACCTTGGTTGTGTTTTAATTATTATTATTCAAAATCCTAGAGCTAATATTCTGCAAATTTACCAATCAGCCCAACACTGTTCTTCCACTTCTTACCTTTGCCAGCATAATTCTTGTCTTGGCTACATCCAGAGGGGTGGTGACTGCAGCTGCAAATCCACCTGAGCATATAAAAATGCCAAACACAAGCAAGACTTTGTTTGTTAAATATGCATGTTGCACAGCCCCAGAGTTCCCACAGTTTTTGCCAAAACCACTTCATTATTAATGCTTACAGCTTGTTTCTCACTTCAGAATCTAGGTAAATTTGACTGAAAGTAGTGTGACTTTGGTTTGTGGCAATCAGTGCAAAAAACACTTAATTCAAATAACAATAACAATAATAGCAGAATTTAGATACATAGCTGTGTTAGTCTGGAATATCAGTATGCAAAGGGATCTTGTGGCACATTTGAGACTAACTATACAAAAAAAGTTGGTAGCACATGCTTTCATAGATTCGGTCTACTTCTTAGACCAGGGGTAGGCAACCTTTCCCCTTTAAGGGCCGAGGGACTTCAGCTCCCAGAAGCCTCAGCCATGTTGGCCAATAGTCCCATGTTGGCCAATAGCTCCTGGGATTCTGGGAGCTGAAGTCCCTCGGCCCTTAAAGGGGAAAGGTTGCCTACCCCTGTCTTAGATGCATGCGAGGAAGGAGTCCAAGCCTACAAAAAATTATTCTGTAACTCCTTTTGTATGGTTAGTCTCAAGATCACGTTGTTTGTTTGTTTGTTGTTGTTGTTGTTGTTGTTGTTGTTGTTGTTGTTGTTGTGTGCCTTCAAGTTGTTCCTGATTTGTGGCAACCCTTGGAGATCTCTTTAAAAGAGACACCCATAAGTCAAAGCCAACTTGACAGCCAACTTGACAGCAACAACAAAGACTTTCACAATTCATTCATTCTCCAAAACAACCTCAGTTTCTTGCAAACAGTAGCTGAAAAACAATTACGAAACAACTACAATTTTGATGCCTTTATTGATTTGTGTACGCATTTACCTACAAAGCTTTTAACCTAACTCTTTCTTACAGTAAAACCAGGTGACACAATAGGAAATGAAAGGAAAAGGAAAGGGGAAATTATTTGAATTATGAAGGAGAAGCCATGCTTTTTGAATTTGCAGATGACACCAAATTACAAGGATAGTGAAAACCCCTGAGAACAGGATCAGAATTAAAGATGACCTTGACAGATTGAAGAGCTGAGCTAAAAGTAAGAAAATGAATTCCAACTGGAATAAATGTAATGTACTACTTCTAGACAGAAAAAAATCAAATGTGCAAATGTAGAATGAGTGACACTTGTCTCAAAGGCGGTACTTGTGAAAAGATCTAGGGTTCTTAGTAGACAAGAAGTTAAACATGAGTCAACAGTATGATGTAGCAGCTGAAAAAGCTAAGGCAATTCTAGGCTGTATCAATTGGAGTAAAGTGTCCAGATCAATTTGGTTAAACCTCAGCTAGAATACTGTGTCCAGTTCTGGGCAACACAGTTCAAGAAAGATACTGACAAGCTGGAACAAAGGAGGGCAACCAAGATAATCTGAGATCTAGAAACCACTCCTTATGAAGAACAACTTAGGGAGGTGGGTATGTTTTAGCTTCAAGAAGAGAAGAGTGATCACTATCTTTAAATATCTGAAGGGATGTCATACAGAATATGTTTTCTGCAGCTCAAGAGACTAGAACCAATGGATTCAAATTACAAGAAAAGAGATTCCACCTAAACATTAAGAAGACATTATTGAGTGTAAAACTGAAAGAGCACCTCAGAGCATTGGAAGCTGCTGGTCTCTCCTTTTTAGAGAGCTTTAAATAGAGGTTGCAGATCCTTAAGCAGAGGATAGATAGGCATCTTTCAGGAGTGCTTTAGTTGTGTATTCCTGCATGTTCAGGGGTTGGACTAGATCTCAGCTACCAAAGGAGGCACATTTGTGCTGGTGAAGCTACACTGTAGATGTCCCTGTATTCCATTTGGCTCCACGGCTAAGTCTGCATAAAGGCCTCCTGTGCCCTAACTGTCACTTACTGGACATCCTCCAAAGAAAGGGTCTTCCTAGGCTCACTCCAAATGTCAAACTTTCAGGGTGAAGGCAAAGTCTACCTTCTTTCAAGGAAGATCTGGGTTGATTATATATTGTGTAATGTTCCTGTTATTATATTTATTGTTGTCATAAGTTGCACTGAACTCCTATGTTGGATAGGTTGTGGAGAAAAATGGCCTAAAATTAAACGATACATATTCTTGCTGGCATCCTGTCAGTAACTGATACACAAGTGAGTCCCTTGTCTCTGCCTCTTTCTTCTCTTCAAAAAGAAATACTAAAGAAAAATACAGTGGGCCCTTGGTATTTGCTGGGGTTTGATTCCAAGACCCCTCAGGATATCAAAATCCATGAATGTTCAAGTCCCATTATATACGGTGGTGTAGTAATATCGTTTTCCTTATCTAAAATGACAAAATCAATGTTTGTTTCACTATTAAGCAGTATAGAAATGTAAATGTCATTGCTATTGCTAAAATCAAGCTTTGCTTTTGGGAATTTATATATATTATTAATATTTTCAAGGCATGGATGGTTGAATCTATGAATAAAGAATCTGTGGATACAAGGAACCAGCTGTTTTTAGATTGTAAGCCTGAGAGTAGGGAACTACCAAATTAACAATTTCTAAGCCACTCTGGGAACCATTTGACTGAAGGGAAGGATATAAACACTCTAAATAAATATTTGTTGTGAAGTCAAAGGCTTTCATGGCCAGCATCCATAGTTTTTTTCAGGCTATGTGGCCTTCTTCTAGAAGAGTTTATTCCTGACGTTTTGCTGGCATGGAAGTGAGTGAGGTATATACAGTTGTACCTTCCAATTTGCTCAGAGAAGGACAGGAGAGACCCTCTTGTGGCTGCAGGAGTTTACCACATACCATGCAGCTGCAGACAAGTCTACATAGGGACCACTAAACACAGTATTCAAACACGAATCAAGGAACACAAGAGATACTACAGACTGAGTCAGACAGAAAAATCAGCAGTAGCAGAACACATTATAAACCATCTAGGGCAGGGGTAGGCAACCTTTCCCCTTTAAGGGCCGAGGGACTTCAGCTCCCAGAATCCCAGGAGCTATTGGCCAACATGGGACTATTGGTCAACATGGCTGAGGCTTCTGGGAGCTGAAGTCCCTCGGCCCTTAAAGGGAAAAGGTTGCCTATCCCTGATCTAGGGCATAAAATGCTATTTGAAAACACTGAAATTCTGGACCATGCCAACAACTATCAGGTCAGAATGCACAGGGAAGCCACTGAAATCCACAAACACCTAGACAACTTCAACAGGAAAGAAAAAAACCCTTAAAGTGAACAAAGTTTGGCTACCAGTCCCAAAAAACACCAAAATCAAGACCCAGCAAAATGCAAATGAAAGCCACTCAGGATCAGGGTTTTTCCCAGCAGACAATGGATCACTAATGAAATAGACACAAATCATCCTTGCATATCCTCCCACCTTGAGGCCTTGCCATTCAACAACAGAACAATACACAGATTAACATGTAAAGCACTCCTTCCAACCAAGGGTCACACACACACACCACTCACTTCCATGCCAGCATTCTCTGAAGATGCCAGCCACAGATGCTGGCGAAACGTCATCAATACACTCTTCTAGAACACAGCCACATAGCCCAACCCCCCCCCCCACAAAAACTATACGTATTTGTTGTTGTTGTTGTTGTTGTTGTTGTTGTTGTTGTTGTTGTGTGCCTTTAAGTTGTTTCTTACCTATGGTAAACCTAAGGTGAACCAGAACCAGCATGGTGGTTGGAGTTTTCTTGGCAAGATTTCTTCAGAAGGAATTTGCACTTGCCTTCTTCTGAGGCTGAAAGAATGTGACTTGGCCAAGATGACCCAGTTGATTTCCATGGCAAAGCAAGAATCTGAACCCAGAGTCATAGTCCAATGCTCAAATCGCTACACCATGCTGGTTCTGGTATACATAAATATGCCTAAATATAACTCACTCAAGAAGAGTCAGCATACTTCAGAATCTTGGTTTATCATTCTATCCAAACATGCCCAAAGCAGAACTATCCCTGCTGGTTTGTTTATCTCTCACATATAAAAGGAGGAGTGAGCAGATGGTGTGCACCTGCAAGCTGTTTTTCACATCAATATTGGCTTAGAAACTGAGTAGGTCTGAACAAGCTTCAGTGCATATTTTCTGCCTCCACTTTGCAGGTGTGAATAGCCAGATTATACTGGAAGAGATGGCAAGTTACAACTGTTTCTTCCATAGCAACATAATGCCACCTCTCCTGAAATGAGGATAACCTGATATATGGCAATGCATTTAGAACTGGGGACTGAACATACAGTCTTCAAAGAGCTCAGCTGGTACCGAAATAAAAGAATCGCAGTGCAACATAAAGATAAAAAAGAGAAAAAAGCAATGAGAGGTTAAAAAAACACAATCCATTCTAAGGAGTGTGTAGCAAATCCAGAGCCAAGTTCAGAGTACATGTTCCAAAAGGGCCAGCCCAGTGCATTGTCTTGGGAAGTATCTATAAATAGTTGAGTTTTCCTCCCAGTTTTCTGGAATACAGAAAGTTTGTTCTTGTCCAAAATGTACACAGGAGGCAGATATTTAAATCTGGAAGTGATTGAAAACCACCTTTTAAACAATAATAATCTGGCTATGAGTGAACCTGCAACAGTCCCTTGACTTTCCTAGTTTTGAAAGTGGAGCTTCAGTATTGTATTCAGACAGAATTCAGAATTAGTCTGCATCAGTATGCAAAGGGATTTTATAGAACCATTTTGCAACAGAAACTTCTACCATATATGGAGCAAGAAATTCCAGAGGTACAAGCTGGATTCAGAAAAGGAAGAGGCACTAGGTATCACATAGCAAACGTATGTTGGTTAAGAATTCCAGAGAATTCCAGAAAAACATAAGCATGTGCTTTATAGATTACAGTAAATCCGATCATGAAGAGTTATGGAATACTCTAAAAAAAAAAATAGGAGTGCCACTACATTTGATTATCCTGACAAGAAAGCTGTACTCAGGACAAGAGCCTTCTGTTAAAAAAGAATATAAAGAAACAGAGTGATTCCCAACTGGCAAAGGGGTCAGACAAGGGTGTATCCTGTCACCCTGCTTGTTCAACCTATATGCAGAAAACATCATATGCAGCGCAGGGTTAGACTTGGAGGAAGGTGAAGTTAAGATAGGAGGAAGGAATATTAACAATCTAAGCCAGTGATGGCGAATCTTTTAGAGACTGAGTGCCCAAACTGTAACCCAAAACCTACTTACCGGTATTTATTACAAAGTGCCACATCCCTCTGATTTTCTAGTAAAGAACTCTGGTGAACTCTATGCTGGGGCAACAGCGTGTGTGCCTGCAGAGAGGGCTCTGAGTGCTACTTCTGGCACACATGCCATAGGTTTGCCACCACTGATCTAAGCTATGCAGATGATACTATACTACTAGCATAAAATGACAAAGATTTGGAACAATTTCTAAAGAAAGTCAAAGAAGAAAGTGCTAAGGTAGGCTTAATCTTGAACATTAAGAAAGCAAAAATAATGACTACAGAAAATTAAAATAAATTCAATTCAGATGATGAAGAAATAGAAACAGTGGTGTATAGATGATGCATGCCCCCAACCCATGCAGAAGCCATGCCCAGGCTGCCTAAGGTGGCCCCAGAAGGAGCAGATCTTTTCTGCTCCTTGCTGTGGTTCATTTGGGACCACGGCAGGGGCTGGCATCAGGATAGACATGTGTAGCTGATATAGTCCTGGGGCGCTCCAGGCAGGAGTGGCTTCTGGCCACTCCTTCCTGCCCATCTGTCCAGCCCCTTAGTTTCAAAGGTGCTACAAGATACCTTTGCATATATTCAGACATGTAGAACAAATTGTGCAAAGTAATTTATTGCAGTATAAGTATTTAAAGCACATCAAATGAAGTTAACTGAATGTAGATGCTACAATTTCTCCAGCTGACAATTATCAGAGGACCAGGAAAAGGATAGATAGTGCACAGGCATAAATGTCCAAATGTGTGCTGTTTTTGTGTGCTTTCAAGTCATTTGTTCATAAGGGGGGGGTTGCCACTGCTTTCCTCCAAGGCTGAGTATGTGTGATTTGCCCAAGATTAGCCAGTAGGTTTTCATGGCTGACTGGGGACTCAAACACCGGTCTCCAGAGACCTAGTCCAACCCCCAAACCACTACTACATCATGATGTCTTGTATCAAAGGAAGAGGTATAGTAAAATAGCAGCATCTAACTTTGGCCTATGTAATAGCAATAACAAAACCTACCAAATGTTACTATGACTGCATTTTGGTGGATCTGATTTTCTTTCAGTTGTGAGCATTGCAGAAGAACAGCTTAAACCACCTTAGCTCAGTTAGAGCTGCAGAAGCCAATCCACGGTTATTTAAATTAGACACTGAGTTGTGATATCTAACACAAGAGAGATAGAAGATTAAAGGAAAGAACAAACAAAAAGGGTCTAACGCAGCATTTCTCATTCTGCTATCAGATGTTTTGGTTTACAACTCTCATCATCTCCATCAGTATGGTATTTCGCTCACTTAGATTTCACTGAAAGTCTGGGGGGAGTGATAGTGTGGTGGTGTAGGATCTTCAAGAAAGGGAACAGAGAGATAAAAATACCATGCATTTGTTCCATTGGTCAACAATGTCACATGCTATTGTCACAATACTAATATGTAAGCTTTCACCATGGACCTTAAGCTTTTCTGATCCTCATTGCTGCCACTAGCAGTCAAAACCTGGAAAAACAAAACTCAGTCTAGTCAGGCAATCATAAAACAGGAATATACAGGATTGTGAATGTGTATGATTCTGTAATTGTTATTGTACTGCAACTTCCACTGGCCCTTGCTGGTATAGCCATGGTTAGGGGTGATGGGAGCTGTGGTTCAGTAACATCTGGATGACCACACATTCCCCAGCCCTCATATGTCTTATCTCTTCCATCCCATTTGATAGTAAAGAAAGAAAATTTCATTTCTCCAGAATTAATGAAAATTACAGCTAAAAGGGCCCCCTTTGCCCCAGTAAGCAACCTGTTTACCTTTTTATTCATCCTCTGTTACCTTCCCATTGCCTAGCTTTTATTTCACTTTTTGAAGTCTGTGGAACAACAACATTTGAATTTAAGACGAAAGTTCATGTAAGCCCATATGACAGGCCATCTAGCCTGAAGGCTTCCACCAAGCAGTCAGTAGATTTGATCAGTCTATAAAAGGAAGATTCAAGTCACACTGAGAGGCAGAAATATCAGGAGTGGGCATTTCATCTGTAATTATTTAACCAATTTAGGTTTGGAAGAGCTGTCTGGAGCATCTGTAAAGAGTCAGTTCTAAGAGGAGATTTCATCATTGCCTTTATACCTTGTATGGGCAAGGAGACTCTGAAAACAGAGCACTGTAAACTTGTCAGAGCTCATTACAGCAGAAGAGAAACCAAGGCAGCTGTCCAGGTTTATGGCACAGAAAGCCATCTCTAGCATTTCATTGTTTGCAATTTTCACTTCCAATACATTTCTGCCCCTACAACAGGCCCGTGATTAACAAAGGCATATGTTTTATAAGTAGAATGGAACAAAAAAGACAACCACTTTCAACAAGGCCATTTCAATGAATGCAGCAAAGTAACACCAGAGGCTGGGTGCACCTAGGAAATGCCAGTGTGAGTTATCTTGGCCAACCAATCACTTCAACCACCTTGTGCCAGACAGAGAGAATAAGGGGAGGGGGATTCCTCTTAATAGATAGTTGTTGTTTTTTGTTTTTGTTTTTTAAAAAAATCTTTACTTCCTTCAGTATGTAGAGGGATCTTATAGCATCTTTGAGACTAACTAAAGAAAGAAGTTGGCAGCATGAGGTTTCATAGATTTAAGTCTATGAAAGCTCATGCTGCCAACTTCTTTCTTTAGTTAGTCTCAAAGGTGCTATAAGATCTCTCTACATACTGATTCTACAGACTAAGGGGGATTGCAGACTGCCAGAAATAGTGCAAATTGAGTCCACTTTTAGGGTTAGGGTTAGTGCTAGGGAATCATGGGAATTGTTTTTTTTTCTAAGACATTGAGCCTTCTCTGTCAGAGAGCTCTGGTGCCACAATAAAATACAGTTCCCATGATTCCCTAACCCTAACCCTAAAAGTGAACTCAATTTGCACTATTTCTGGCAGTCGGCAACCCCCCTAACTCAACTATATCTTGAATTTTACTTCCTTCAGTTATCAAACAAAATAGTTTCCCTGTTGTATCAGACCAAGATCTATCCACTCCAACATCCTGTTATCAACAACAATCAAAGAGCTGTCGCCGAAGATTCACAAGCAAAGAATGAAAAGCACATCCCTATCAGGGTGGGCCCAGCATCTGGAGTATATCACTACACTGCCTCTGGAAATGGAGGATCCATTTTGCTATCCAAACATGGCCGTGACTGGAGATTGTAGGACTAAAGGAAATCAGGCCTCTCTGAGCAGCCAGAGAACCAAAGACCACAAATTTACAAGGTCTTCAGAAAGTGTTTTAAGAACAGGTGCTTAAGTTTACTTCCACCTTCCTGTCACCTTTTCGCTTTATATAATGTTGTTTGGACTGAAAACTTACAGTAAGGACTGTCTTGTTGTTTACTTTTGTAAACTCCTCTGGGAGTATTTTGCAGCTACAGGACAGGACAAAAATACAGTTGGCCCTCTGTATCTGTGGATTCTTTATCTATGGATTCAATCATTTGCGGCTTGAAAATATTATATATATATATATATATATATATATATATATAAATTCCAAAAAGCAAAACTTGATTTTGACATTTTATATAAGGCACCATTTTACTATGCCATTGTATTTAGTGGGACTTGAGCATCCACTGATTTTGGCATCCATGGGGTGGGGTCCAGGAACCAAATCACAGCAGATACCAAGAGCCCACTATATTTTAAAGCCATAAATGGCTTGGTCTAAGTCAGGGGTCAGCAACCTACGGCCCGCAGGCCGCACCTGGCCTGCCGACCCCCGCCAACCAGCTGCCGCCAACCCCTGCCACGTGCGCCGTGGCTGCCATTTTGTTTGCCAAAATGGCAGCTGCGACTCGTTCGCGCATGTGCAGTACTGTAAACCTACAGATTCAAAATGAAGAGAGAGAGGTGGACCACATTGTGGTTTTTTTAATATACAGTGATTCCTCCACATTCATCCTCCCCCGTGAATGTGGAAAAACTGCAAATAAAAAACAACACACTATTCTTTTTCTCTGAGAGAACACCTCTCTAGGAATCTCCAGGTCCTCCAGTGCAACTCTATGATCAAGATCTGCCAGAAATTGACCACTGAATCATGCTGGAGAACCTACAAATGCCAAGATAAGTGTTTTCTCTAGGAAGGTCTAGGTTCTCCAGCACAACTCTATGGTCAATTTCCAGCAGAGTTGTGTTGGAGGACCTAGAGATTCACAGAGAGAACATATTAATCAAATCTGCAAATAATCAGATCCGCAAAAGTCAAATCCACGACAAATGTCTTTAAAAGTAGCAATTAAAGAAACCTTTACTCATTTCTATCCACATACACCTTCTAATGAGACCTGGATATACTCCCAGGAGTACCTTCCAGTCTCACAAAGCCACTCAGAATCCTGATGCTGAAGCCCACAAGTGAAAATATCAGGGAAAGGAAATAACAGATGATTGTATTTGACAGAGAGGACATGAAAGAAACTTGCCGTTGCTGGTGATCCTGCTAGAGCAACAGCAACACGTAACTCCTTCTCTATGGATATCACCAGAGCTTGAAACTGATTGGTTGAAATGTATTCGCTACTACTAATTCATTAAAAAGTAAAAGGTTTCTAAAATTCACTAATTGTTAAATGTCAACAACATTGTTTTCGAGAAATTCTTAATATTGCTTGTTAATTGGTACACCATCTTGATTTGTGTCATAATTCAATAAATGAATTAACAGATCAATTTTATAAGTGTTTCTTGAAATGTAACACTAATGAAGTAACTTTTTTAACTATTTCAAGTACCAAGATCAAGTTGTAGCTTGCATCAGCAGGTCCCATGCACCTGACCAAGAGAACAGACCTCATTGCTCAGGCTTGTGGCAATCCTATTTCAGTTTCTTTTATCATACAGGCTGAATCTCCCTTATCTGAAATGCTTGGGACCGGAGGTGTTTGGGATTTTGGGGGATTTTGGAATACCTGTATTTGCATATATGTACATAATGAGTCTAAACACAAAATTAATTTATGTTTCATATACATCTTATACACATAGCCTGAAGATAATTTCATACACAATACTTTAAATAATTTTGTGCATGAAAGCAAAGGTGTCACTATCTCAGCCATCCATGTGGACAATTTTGGAGTATTTCAGAATTCCTGCTAAGGGAGACGAAGTCTGTAACTGTATGTCTTTTTAAGATAGCTTGTCTTTTCTACCACTGGCTCCAAATAACTTCCCCATAAACAAGTTCTCTTGATTGTAGCTCTCACCTGTGTCTCACTCTTGCTCCTAATGGGCTCACCACCTCCAAACAGCTGTCTCACCACCTTGAGAATTATCACCAGATATTCAGTTCACTATTGCATCATTTGCTGGATAACAATTGCAGCAGTATCCTGGGAAAACAGTGCTTTCAGTTGCCAACTTCTGTTCCCTGCCTGTAACAGCTGCATGAGAGGCAGCAATGTAATAGCTGAAGTCTCTCGTACTATAGAGATACAGCAAGGCAGAAAAGTTGTCTCTGTTCCATTTTTGCTAGTTATGCAGCTTTTAAAGATTAAAAGTAACTTCAGGATGGGGTGGGGTTTAAATGCCAGGTTTAAATGATATCAACAAAAGGGATGAAATAGTGTTACCCAGAGAGCTATATGCTGAACGAGGTCTTCATAAAAGTTCATGAACATCCTGTTTTCTCAGGGAACAAAGGCAAGTACATTCTGCCAAAGAAAGGGGGAAATGGAGAATTAGCAGGAATTACAATCTTATATGGTTCAATCTGAAGTAGTTTTCTGGGCAGTTTGGGAAATTTCCCTTTTCAGACTACAGTACCTGGAATATCTCAGCTATATTTTGGGAATTTTAATACAGCCAGCCCTCAGTATAAATTGATTCTACATCCATGGATTCAAGCATCCACAGCTTGATTTTTTTTAAAAAAAATCCAAAAAGCAAATTTTTATTTTGCCATTTTATATAGGGGACACCATTTTACTATGCCATTGTAAATAATGATACTTGTGCACCCATAGATTCTGATATCCACAGGGCGGGTCCTGCAACCAAACCTCAGCAGATACCAAGGGACCTCTGTATACATAATAATAAGACATGTTCCATGATGTTTTAGGAAGTAGAAAAGCTGAAAGGAATAGGAAGTAGAAAAGGAGCAAAGTGACTATTCATAGTTTTTTGGGTTTTTCAGGCTGTGTGGCCATATTCTAGAAGAGTTTTTTTCTGACGTTTCACCAGCATCTGTGGCTGGCATCTTCAGAGAATACTGGAATGGAAGAGAGTATATATACACACTGTGAGACCCTGGGTAGGGAGGAATGATGTGGGACCACACTGAGAGACCCTGGGTAGGGAGGAATGATTCCCATGTAAACTGTGTATTGTTCTGTTGTTGATGGCAGGGTCTCAGGTGGGAGGATATGCAAATGAGGATTAGTTTGCTAATTGGTGATCACTGTCTGCTGGGAAAGCCCCTAACCCTGGGTGGTTTCTCATTTGCATTTGCTGAGTGTTGATTTTTTCTATTTTGCAGGACTGGTAGCCAAACTTTGGGCCTTTGCAGACTGCCAGAAATAGTGCAAATTGAGTCCACTTTGACTGTCCTGGCTCAGTGATAGGAATCATTGGAACTGTAGTTTATTGTGGCAATAAACTGTAGTTTATTGTGGCACCAGAGCTCTCTGACAGAGAAGGCTCAATGTCTCAGAAAAAAATACAATTCCCATGATTCCCTAGCACTAAGCCAGGGCAGTTAAAGTGGACTCAGTTTGCACTATTTCTAGCAGTCTGCAAAGTCCCTTTGTTTACTTTAAGGGTTTCTTCTTTCCTGTTGAAGTTGTCCAAGTGTTTATGGATTTCGATGGCTTCCATGTGTATTCTGACCTGATAGTTGTTGGCATGGTCCAGAATTTCAGTGTTTTCAAACAGCATTTTATGCCCAGGATGGTTTATAATGTGTTCTGCTACTGCTGATTTTTCTGGCTGACCCAGTTGGCAGTGTCTCTCATGTTCCTTGATTTGTGTTTGGACACTGTGTTTGGTGGTCCCTATGTAGACTTGTCCACAGCTGCATGGTATGAGGTAAACTCCTGTGGCTGTGAGAGGGTCTCTCCTTTCCTTTGCTGAGCGCAGCATTTGTTGGATTTTCTTCGTCGGTTTGTAAACCATTTGGAGGATGTGTTTCCTCACCACTTTCCCTATTTTGTCTGTGACTCCTTTGATGTATGGCAAAAATACTTTGAAGAACCTAGGCCAGGCTCTACAGGCGAATGGTTACTCCAGCTCAGACATCAGAAGGGCTGCCAGATCCAGAAAAACCCAGAGGAGTGAAGACAAGCAATCACCCAAAGGGAAGGTTGGGTGATGGGACTCCTTTCAGTGTCCTCCGTATCCCCCCTCTCCCCTGGTTTATCCCTCAGAGTCTGGTACGTGTGGGAGGCCTCTTGGGTGAGAAACGCCCAAAAAGCCACAGCCTACTTGGCGGGGGGGAACCTGGGTGAGGGAGAGGAAGAGGGACCTCAGTACTCACGGCCCTGGATTCTGAAGTCACCCCATCCGTCGGCGCCTCCCTGGCCCCAGACCCAAGATGGGTTGGGTGGTGGCCCAAAGGGGAACCCCCCCGACTGACCGGGCTCCCTTTCTCTCTGCTGCCCCCGAGTCAGAGGCCAGCTGTGCTCCCACCAGAGTTGGGGCCAGTGGCTGGAGGGTCCATTGGGGTGATGAAAATAAAGAAGAAAGTTGAAAACAATATTCACATCCTGCTAGGAGTGAGGCAGGAAAAAGAGCTGATTTTTTCAGGGTTGTTCCTCCCACTTGAGGAGCAGGAAGGTCTTTTGTTTTTTTTCTCTTCCTGCCTCTAGGAGCAAATGAAAGGAGCAATGCAATCTAAGGAGGATCTCACCCTTTCTGCTGGGAAAAAAAATATTTCACCTCAACATTAGGAAGAACGTCCTGACAGTAACAGCTGTTTGACAGTGGAATAGGCTGCCTCAGAGACTGGTGGAGTGTCTTTTTCTGGAGGTCTTTAAACAAAGGCCATCTAGCCATCTGTTAAGAATGCTTTGATTGTGCATTCCTGCATGTCAGGGTGTTGAACTGGATGACCCTTGGGGCTTCTTCCTATTCTACGATTCCGTGAAAACAGAAAATGGATTTTACTTGAGGGAACTTAGGTGAAGGGAAAGCAATTAGTGAGGAAATTGATTCATAATTCCGTATGTTGATTTCAATCAATCAGGCAATTTTTCAACTGCATACATCTAGCTTTTATTTTCAAGTCTTAGGGAGGGTCTTTAGTGAACAATATATTATATTTTATAGATACACAGATGAAGGTAATAGACTGGAACCATGAAACGCAGTTGTGAACTGCTAAAGCCTCCTAGAAAGTTTACGCCAACAACTGCAATTTTACAGGCACTTCAGAAAAAAAGACAGCATTAGTCATTCAACTTAGCAGTAATGTTTGTTTTCCTTCTGCCAAGTATACAACATTATGATTAAGAAAGAGAGGAGCCCGTAATTTTTCTTGGTTAATATGGGAACACAAAACAGGAGGGTGTGTTTATCTTGTTTAATGTTTTTTCTCTCCTTGACCTCTAAAAGGCTTTAAGTAAATTTTGTGGTAAAGCAAAGCACATGAGCAGCGAGGGAGTCTCTGATGGTTATAGTGTCTGAATACACTCTTTGTGGTATTGGCAAAGATGCTGTGATTGAGAATTGGCAAGCTGGTGGCTTGGACGGATAGAACTTTTATTTTCCTTCCAAGAGACCTGCAACATGAGGATGGACGGATGTAACTCTCATGGAAATTGTTTTGCTTATTTGTGCTTGTAAACTGTAATATTCATATACAGTTTTGTCTTGGTGTGTAATTACATGTCCTTTTCTCTGGCGACCTATGCAAAACAAACAAAAAATGCTATATAGCTTTTGGTGGAACTTATCAAAGCAAAAGAAGGGAACAAGCACATGCATATGAATCCTACCATAATCTGGCTCTCCCTTTCCAGAGGCTGTTTCCAATCTCCCCCCCCCCCCAAAAAAAAAATACATGAAAGTGTCAGGGCAGCTGGAAAGGGGAGAGACTTGTGAGCAAAGAGAGGTGAAGAATCTAGCTGTTGCTAAGTAGTTATTCATACACATTCCAGCTGCTTCAGAAGCCCTCTTAAGGCACTGTTTTTTTCCTAAGCATCTAGAAAAAGTTGGAGGTCTACACTCCACCACATATTATGTGGTGCACACTCCTGCCATCTTTCACCTTTAACACTGACTTTTTGAATGGCAGTCCTGTGGGAACTCCCACCCCTGCCACCAATTCAGGTGTAAAGGACCCACATTATTCTTTGTATGATGTCCCACACCAAAACCTTAAAATGTGAGTAGCGTGGTTTGTTCTGAAAACGTAGGCCAAGTGATGTTTAAACAAGAATAAAAGTTTATTTTAAAACAGCATGGAACAAATGTAACTTGTATCACGGCTTGTTACTGTAGACTTGCTTGGTTACACATAATAATGTTTGTTTCCAAAGTCTCGAAGAGAAACGACAATGCAGAAAGAATCACAACCCGGAAACATCACCCAAGGAGATCTTCTGCTGTGTTTTTTGCAACTGGACTTGTTTATCTCGGATTGGCCTTTTTAGTCATCAGCACGCTTGCAAAAAGCGTGGGATGAGTCCTTCCTGAATCTTCGTTTGTGAATAAAAGCCAGAGAGAGTTTGTTTCCAAATCACTTTTAATACTGTAGCCACATAGGCTTAGCAATCTCTCTCAGGAGATAACACACCAGCAACTCCCTTCTCTAGAGTTCTGTATGTGTTTCAACTACCAAAATTACAGTTCCCTCAGGAAATCCTCAAGACACAATCCTCTCTCTGGCTTAACTCTGTTCAACTGTCAAATTCCAACTCTCCACTCTAACTGTCAGCTTGGAATTTTCAAGTGTTCCCAGCTTGAATTCTATTGGCTGGCCCTCAGCTGCCTCCTGATTGGCCAGCTGGACATTCTATTCATCACACAGTCCAATCCACTCCCACATTGAAAGGGTAGGTCTGCAAAGGAGCTGTAACCACAATTTGAATCAATGTGGTTACAGAGCTCCATGATTACTATTGACAGTTTTCTTTATATTTGTGCATATAAGGACTAGGGTATATCTGCACTACACAGTTCTATGCTACTTTAATTGCCATGGCTCCATCCTAACAAATCCCGGGATTTGTCATTTGGTTAAACAAAAGCTGTAGCGGTGGAAAAAGTGACAGAAAAACCAGATGATATTCAACTGCAATTCCCAGCACATCTCATGCTTAGCTATGCTGAGCAGAGCTACTAGGAGTTGCAATCCAATCATGTTTGATGGACTGTATGATACCCACATGGTAGCCTTACACTACGGAGTTCAACCAATTTAGTCTTCTTTCTCTTTCTTCTCAGGGTTATCCTGCCACTTTCTTAGTACTGCACCAAACTACGGTTCCCAAGAGACCTTAGGAAGGAGCTGTGACTATTAAAGTGGTATGAAACTGATACATTTGTGTAGTGCAGCTACACCCTTACACATAGTGTATTAAAAATTAAAGCTCACACCATTGTTGGGCTTGTGGGGCACCCCGCCCACCCCCAGATTATTCAATTAAACTGGAATTTACAAACAGTCATTCTAAATTGATTACATGCCACACAGTTGATTATATGTATACGATCTCCCAAGCTTGAAACCCTTGAGAAGCTGTCTGGGGATGAAGGGATATTATTATAATATTATTATTATTACCCACCTTTCCCCATAGATTGAGGCAAGGAACAATAACACGTAACAGACAAACAACATCAATTAAAAGACATCTGTTAAAACACACATCAATTTAAAAGAAGAAATAAGATGTATACATATTAAAATAATCCACATCTCGAATTTGTCATTTAAAATTGACAATTTAAAATCATCAGGATAAGCCCGCTGGAAGAGACTGGTCTTTAATGCTCCTTTAAATTTAGTCAGCATATTCAGCTGTCCAATCTCTTCTGGCAGGTCATTCCACAGTCTAGGGGCGGCTGAAGGGCCTCTGGCTCATAGTTGCCAACCTAGTCCTGACAAACTGGATGGAGTAAGTGTCCGTCAGAGAACCTGAGCATACGAGGAGGTGATCTGTTAGGTAACCTGGACCCAAACCATGTTAAGTCCAACACATGTGGAGGGTGCTGGGTTAGGGAAGCCTGGATAGGACCAACATATATCCTGTCATCCTTGCTTGCACATAGTTCAATTAAAACTATAAAGGAATATTATAAAGGAACAACATTCCTTTTCAGTTTTCTTCAGTTAAACTCCTGCACTCCTGTCTGTCCCTGGCTTCCACTCCACCATAAGCAACTGAAGAAGTAGACTAACGTCTACGTCTGCTAATGCTACAAACATCTTTTTCCCCCAGTTGGGGTGGGTGGGTTGCAGACTGCCAGAAATAGAGCAAATTGAGTCCACTTTTAGGATTAGGGTTAGGGAATCATGTGAACTGTATTTTATTTTGGCACCAGAGCTCTCTGACAGAGAAGGCTCAATGTCTCAGAAAAAAACACAGAAAAAAACCAATTCCCATGATTCTCTAGCACTAACCCTAACCCTAAAAGTGGACTCAATTTGCACTATTTCTGGCAGTCTGCAACCCCCCTTAGTCTCAAAGGTGCTACAAAATCTCTCTCTCTATATATTAATTCTACAGACTAACACAACTATATCTTTAAATTCTACCACTATAAACGAACAGTTAAGGCATAATGATATTCTGAAAAATGGATGCTAGAGCAAATCAAGCTGAACTCTCACTAGAATTCCAAATGGCTAAATTGAGGCAATCATACTTTGGACATATGAGATGGCATGACTCACTGGAAAAAATGATAATGCATGGTAAAGTGAAAGACAATCAGAAAAAAAGAAGACCATATTACAGGTGCATAGACTGCACCAAAGAAGCCATGGCCCTGAGTCTACAAGACCTGAGCAGGGCTGTTGAACATTGGGGCCCTGGAGGTCTCTTATTCACAGGGCCACGATAGGTCTAAGCTGCCCTGATGGCAAATAACAACAACAACAAACAAGTGGCTTTCTGCAAAATAAATGGAGGATTAATGTAATGAGGCTTTTTTCAGGGCCATTTTCAAATGCTATAAAGTGGATAAAGGGACAGGAAGGGGCAAAGGTTGTACTGGGCTTGAACACTTAAGATGAAATTCGGTATTGTGTATAATGAATTCCCTGACAGAACGTAAAGAGTTAGGAATGAAGAAGCAGGTGGTGGCAAAAACAAGGCCAAGGTATAAACCAACATGACTGATGCTTAGCATAGCATATATATATATGCTTGTACAGTTTTCCTGGATCCCACAGTTGCACAACCAATTAACTGTGCAGCAAGTGCCAAGGGGTTAAGCTAATACATTGAGTAATGGTCAATTAGTTCCCCACCCACTCAGACAAAAGCGAGAGAGAAGGCTTGGGGAAGAAGTGGCTGCACTTTCAAAACCCCTGAAACAATGCACCTTCTTGCACAACTATTTTTATGCTAACATAATGTCCCAAGAGAGCCATTATGATTTGAGCATGGATTACTACTCTGGAGATCAGGGTTCAAATTCCTGCTCAGCCATGGAAACCCACTGGGTGGACTTGGGCAAATCACATTTTCTCATCCACAGAATAAGGACATAGCAAACACACTCTGAACAAATCTTGCCAACCCAGTGATAGGTTTGCCTTAGGTTTGCCATAGGTCAGAAATGATTTGAAGGCACGCAACAACAAAATGCCCCCAAATAATTCCAGTCTATGACAACTATAGGTAGGAACAATATTCAAGAAGAAGAATAAACAGGGAAGTGGATTGTTGGATACTGAGCACAGAGATTGTCATCCTAAACACATTTATACAAAAAATAGTCTATTGATTTCAATAGGATATACTTCTAACTAAAGAGGGCAATTTGTAGCTTCAAGATGTTGGTGCACTGCAGCTCCTATCAAGGCAAACCACCTTACACAATGGTAAGGGATGATGGAAGCAGCAGTCCTACAAGAACTGGAGAACCCACAAAGTAATGAATACATAGTATTAGAATATGCTGCCACATGTATGAGGTCCAGTGTGGTGTAGTGGTTTGAGCATTGGACTAAGACACTGGGAGACCAGGCTCGGCTGTGGAGACCTACTGGGTGACCTTGGGCAAGTCACACTCTCACACCCTCAGAGGATGACAATGGCAAATTGCCTCTGAAGAAACCCTGCCAAGAAAACCTTATGATGGGTTCGCCTTAGGGTTGCCATAGGATGGAAATGACTTGAAGGTGACAGACAACAACAAACCACATATTATAATAAGTTGGACAAATAAGCTTACTGAACATTTAAATGGTATCTTTAAAATTCCTTTCCACTTGCACTGTATCACTACATACTCTGGAGGAAAACCCTTCTTGGCTCTTATTTTAAAAAGTAGTTTAACCTTAAAACAGGATGAAATTTACTTGGGGAGGGTGAGGCGCTCCATAACTACTATTATTATTCCTATTCACAAACCGCCTTTGTCCACGATCGCTTCAGAACCTTACCATGTCATTTTGACTTCCTTCTGGAAAAATGATTTTGCCACTCCATCCTTAGCTGCCACTAACCTGAGATTTCTATCAGACCATTAAGTTCTGCCCCCTCCCCTTCCTCCCTGCTCCTTGTCAGATGTGTGGGATGAGCCACTTGTGACATCTTAAAGGAAATTATTTTAAAGCAGGCTGTTATAATAAGGCAAGGTGGCTCTTTAAGAATTCAATTAACTTGCAGCTTGTTTTGCAATAAATCGTCCGAGAGCACGTCCTGCCACTCTTCATTCCAGGGATAGTGTCCGGAGACTGCCCAGATGTTTCAGCCTCCGGTTCTCCTCCATGGAAAGTTTCCGCCTGGAGGCTGCTACATTTAGACATTCTGTTCTCCTGACTCTACTTAATCTAGAGTGCTGTCAGAACTGTCACATGAACAGTGAATCATGGGCCCTTATTGAAAGCCCTCAAGAGGAGCTCAGGGCAGACAGCTGCACAAACCCGCACCCAAACGTGGTCTCTCTCTTCTTGCAGAAAGTTTTACAACTGAACCTCCAGATAATCCCAGAGCTTGACTGACAGGGCCTGTTTGTTCAATAACACAAATTTGTCCAAAACAAATTGGCTGTCTTTCAAACAGACACCCTTGCCTAGGTTTTCTTCTCTTCCCTATTTCTTCCGCTTTCCCCCCTGCCACCCCCATTTCCACAAAGCAAGATCCGTTTTCTTCCCTCTAAACAAACTGGAATTACAAAAGAATGCTGCCCGGCTCCTAGATTTAATAGATTTGCACATTTTCCCCTCCTCCCCTCCTTTCTTCTTTAGCATTTCCCAGGATAACATATAATCCTTTGCACCTGCAAAAGCTCCACAGACTGCAGACTGCCAAGAATCGACCACGTGTCCTTGCTTCCATGACCAGAGATCCTGTGTTTAAAGAGATAGGAGGGGAGGGGAGGTTAGTATCTGCCCCATTTTCAACTTATTAGTTAGCAATAGCAAAGACAGAAGTTTAAGAACAGCTATTTTTGTGGCATTTTCAAATCCCATCGCCTCTTCTTCCCAACCCCATCCAAAGGCCCTCATGTGCTCAAAAAAAGTAGATGGTTTGGGAAAGATAAAAGCAACCAAAAGACTATAGACTTATTTGTAAGTCAAGTCTTCCTTCCAGCCTGGAGAAATGCAGTTTTGCAGATACTGCCTAGATCTTTCTTCCTCTTGGGAAGATAAAGCATTAAAAATTACAAAGAACACTGGAAAAATATCAGCAGTGATTTGCAATCCATATGTACATGCCAAACAAAACCATTTCCAAAGGACTGCCTTCACATGACTCCAGGAACTGAAACTTTGTCCAAAAGCAATGATGAGCAATACTGAAAACATTTTCAGCACTTGAATGGCCAATCACTAATCAAAGGACACAGCCACCACTATGAAGGGTCTTCATGGTGATGGCACAGGTCACAAATATTTCCATTTTACATCCATTAAACTATGGCCAGGAATTAATTAATTTGCCCAAGTTAACTGTGTAACATTTTGGCTGGGCTGAGATTTGAACCCAGCTCAGACTATGTAGAAATACACACAGATGTTTTGAGCAGTGAAACCATTACTGTGCTATTCACCTCATTCATGTCCAAACTGAAAGCTGTTTGGAGAGTTTATTGGCTGTTCCTTCTGATGATCACGAAGCCCCTTCTCTCTTCCCATTGTCCTGATACTTGCACAGAGAAAGGGACAACCAGCACTTGTAAGAATCTCAAAAAGGAATGTTTCCAGGGACGATAGAATACTTTTGCTTGTTTTTTTAAGATGCTGAGTAAATATTAATCATGCCAGTTGGCTAAAAAGAAAATGTTTTTATGAAGCCAAAAGTATATTTCACAGCAAAAGCGGAGGGGTGAAAATCCATATTGGAGTTTCATGTCAGTAGAGAAGGCAATTACAGGGTGAAGTTGAGTTCACTCCACATCCCATGTCTGCATTCACCTTTAGACTATGGCCCACTTGCTAGACTGTGTTCATCAGACCAGACTTCCATAAGCTAGTATGAACAAGATCTTTTTGACTACAATCCCCATAACTGCAACTAGCATGATCAATGACAAAGGGATGATGAGAACTGGAGCACACCATGAAAGTGCATCACATTGGCAACAGCTGAACTAGCCTTGACTGGTTCACTTACAGCACTCAGACCCTCTAACCAAGAAGCATGTTCAGTCCTTGCAAAAGAGATGTAAAAATCATTACAACAGACAACTCTTCTTACAGCAAAACTCACATCAGGTCAGAAGACCAAGACCAAAGGAAAGTTGAAGCTGGCCAACAGGAAATAATAAAATCCCCTTGCAGTGAAGCCAATTGAATTATGGTGCAGCCTCCCCCAGGGGGGCAGGGAAAGCCCTACTAACAGGATCATTTAAAAATAGATTGGAGAAGGCAGCACTTGAGAACATACCAGAGGGAATAATCCTGCATTGGCAAAGACTGAATAAGGATGACCTAATATGTTCCCTTCGAGCTCTCTGTTTCATCAGGAGGTCCACTGTAATGTGCACGAGAGAAAGGATAAACACATCAGCTAAAGCAGGGGGTCGGAATCATGTGGCTCTCTGGATATCTGCTGGACTTCAGTTCCCAACAACTGTAGTCAGTATAGCCAGTGTTAAGGAATGCTGGGAGTTACAGCATTCAACAACATTGTGTGGGCCTTCAAGTCATCTGTCAACTTACAGCGACCCCATCTCAGTATTCTACTCATGACTTAGTAGGAACTGGAAACTTAATTTCTAGAACAAAGGTTGGACCTTTTTTCTCTTGAGGAACACAGTCCCTCTCAGACAGTGCTTCTTAAGCTATCTGTTGTGGGAAACTATCATATATCATATATGCATTACCAGTGATCAGTACAGTAGCCTCTCAGTATCTGCTGGGGTTTAGTTACAGGACCTTCTGTTGATACCAAAATCTGTGAATGCTCAAGTCTCATTATATACAGTGGCATAGTAAAATGGTGTCCCTTATATAAAATGGCAAAATCAAGTTTGCTTTTTGGAATTTATATATTTTAAAAATATTTTCAAGCTTTGGTTGAATCCATGGATAAAAAAGTTGTGGATACAAAAGGACGACTGTACCACATTGACTACGACTGTTTCTTTCTTTCTTAGAAACTTGCTGTGCTCCAGTAGCCAAAAGCTCATAGACCAGCCCTGGTCCACAGACCAGTTTCAGTACCGCTGTTCTTGGTTAACCGTGGGGGCTATGCTGGTGGTGGTAATAGGCATGGCCAAAGTCAAGAAGACCACCCCCTTCTCACCTATATCCTACCAACTGTGTTTCTTCCCCCTTCTTTTCTTCCACTTTCTTTTCTATCACTCTCTTTACCTCCCATGTTCTTGCCTCTCTCCCAACATCAGCTCTCTCACTTTTTCTCCTTTCATCCAGTTCTTCTCTGCTGAGCAGGTTGCTAAGGGAGGGGTAGACTGTTAGAAGTGTCAACTGATCACTTGCAGAAGACTTCCTTCCCCAACCTCATTCCAACCATTTTGGCCTTTCCCTCCTTCTACTCCTCCTCCCACTTGCCTTACATCTCTCCTCCATGGCCCCACACCTACACTAATACCTCTCCATTGCATGTTGTTTCCCCATGCTATGGACTCTATACCAACACAACTGGGAGTAGAACCCACAAAACAAGAGGAAGATTTTTATACAGCTTTAATTTCTCAGGACTTTGTTGCTTCTGTTGATCATAACAGCTCACAGCGTGACGTCTGAAAAAATATGGATCAGCCTAGTCATCCACATAGCTCCCTTGCAGCCTACATGTTTTAGACAATGGACAAGAAGCCTCCCCACCTCCCAGTCTGGAAGTCTTGCTAAGC
Source organism: Phrynosoma blainvillii (assembly GCA_026167975.1). NCBI lineage: Eukaryota > Metazoa > Chordata > Lepidosauria > Squamata > Phrynosomatidae > Phrynosoma > Phrynosoma blainvillii. Next base: position 358,551,395 of record JANUYF010000002.1, read on the forward strand.
AACCATAGATAACAAAGTCCTCAGATATACAAGCAGCTCTAATGGCTTTAGGAAAGCCAGGGTAGTTTAATAGTTTAAGTGTTGGACTAGGATTCTGTGAGACCAGGGTTCAAAATCCTGCTCAACCACAGAAACCCACTGGATGACTTTGAGAAAGTCATACTTTCTCAAGAAAAGAGGGAGACATTGACAAATCCCCTGTGAACAAAACTTGCCAAGAAAACCTCTTGATAGGTTCACCTTAGATTTGTCATTAAGTCGGAAATGACTTGAAGGCACGCAACAACCACAAAATTACTTTTAAACTTTTCCAAACAATCTCACATGGTGGATACTTGTCAACCAAACGTACAGCACTATTTTTCCCTGTATGAAAGTTTCATTCACTTAAATAAGAAGTTTCCCTGTCATTTTAAAGTCTAACTTGACAGGCAACATTCTAATTCATGAAAAGAAAAGAAGAAAGCAAGAGAAGTGAAATCTGCTCTGTACACAGCATACACAGACACTTCAGCAGAATAATAATAATAATAATAATAATAATAATAATAAAATCCAACATGCAGGTTGCTGCATGGTATGATATCTCAGCTGTATTCTACCTGGCTGCATATGAAAGCCCAAAGCAGGGCCTTTCCATTCATTGCTGAGATTCCCTCCCACAAGTTGAACCTGAGTCCATATTTTCATTGGTATACATGGGTGTATTACTTGGATGACTCTTCAGTATAATTATTATGTTTTAATGCTCATTTGACAGTTGAATATCCTTGAGTTTTTGAATTGCTTTGCACTTCTTTGTTTTGGAAGAAATGTATTTGTTCTCAGTATCTGAAGTATTTTCAAATTCAAAAAAGTCAAAATAACCTGAGCAATGTGTTTCTTTCATACACAATTGCACATAGAAAGCAAAAGGCACCTGTGAAACCTGTTTCCAGTTTTGTCACCAGGGAAGCATTCATCATACTTTTTATTGGACACAACTAATTATGTCAGAGTTCTGAAAGTTTGGAGTTATTATTGATCTAATTCCTAATGGAAATGAAAACTACCACTACCCGCCTTTGGTTCTTTTCCTGTTGGTAACCTGTGCACTAGGAATCTGCATGTGAAGTCACATAAGACATCTCCATGTAATTGCTACCAAAGAAGGCCTAAGACATTTTGGTGACTGAATCCAAAACACACTGCAGAAATAATCCAGTTTGAGACTGCTTTAACTGCCCTGGCTCAGTGCTAAAGAATCCTGGGAATTATAGTTTATTGTGGCACAAGAGCACTCTGACAGAGAAATCTCAATGTCTCACAAAACTACAGTTCCCAAGATTCCCTAAGCAATGAGCCAGGGCAGTTAAAGCGATCTCAAACTGGATTATTTCTGTAGTGTGTTTTGGATCTGAGTAAGCAATCCTAATCTCATCTCTACAAATGCTTGTGTGGAAGGTGTTTTGCTGACAGGGAACATCCACTCTGGAGACCACAATTAGACCTGCAGAAAATACTGTAGGTCCGACTCTATCAATGAACATGTTCCTAGCAGTGAAATGGGACATACTAAGGGCAAAGGGATTCACTGAATCTGAGCCTGAATCTACATGTGGAAATAATGAAGTTTGACACTGCTTTGACTGACATGGCTCCATGCTATAGAATTCTAGGGATTGTAGTTTTGTAAGATATTTGGCCTTCTCTGTTAGAGAGCCACAACAAACTACAAATTCCAGGATTCCACAGCATTGAGCCATAGCACTTAAATTGGTGTCCAACTGCAGACTTAGTGAATCCCTTCACCCGTAGTATGCCCCATTTCACTGACATGAGCATGTTCACTGGTAGAGTTGGACCTACAGTATTTTCTGTTGTGTCAAACTACATTAACTCTGCAGTGCAGATGCAGCCTAAGACCTCTCCATTCTCCTGGAAAACAGGACTAATTATGTCCTGCTGTCTTTAATAGTGTGTACATGCCTGGAGCAATCAGACAGGGAATCATCAGAAAGAAACAGGATGACCAAATCTTTGTGTACTCATAGTGATATCTAGTCAGCCTATTTATAATTTCAGAGCTAACTGGAACAGGACTGGGTTTGCTACTTAGCACAGGCCACAAATGTAGCTGGAAGTAATAAGAAAATCCCCACCGTCTTCAATCAGTACCAGTAACTGGTGGTTTGGAAGTGTTGAAAAACCCACACCATCATCCACAAACCACCCCCTCTTGATGAGATTAGTCTCTGAGACAGAAAATTCAAACAATATCCCTCTTAATTGTTGTAGTGTAATAAAAATTGTCCCAATAGACAGTATGCTGTCAATTTGTGGTATCCCACATTCCATTGTACCTCCGTGGTATCCCACATTCCAATGTGGTATCCCTCATTCCAACACCTCCGCACTGTCATGGATGGATCATTTCCTTGTCAAGGTTGAACTAAGAGCGACTGCCCATCCCACCAGGGGTGGAGGGCCCATTAAAATGGTCCGCCCTCGGAGGTTAATGGAGCCAATCAGATTCCAGAAAGCCTTAGAGGGTTTCTTGGTTGGCAAAGCCGACGATCCTGTCGAAGCCCTGGTGAATACCTGGAACATCAACCTCACCAGAGCTATCGACACAATCGCTCCCAAGCGTCTTTCCAACCCACTCCAAACTGTCACCCCTGATTTACAGAAGATCTCAGGAAAATGAAGCGGGTTGGACAACGACTAGAGCGCAACTGGCAGAAAACTCGACTCTTATCTGACAAGACTCATCATAGGAACTTTCTTCGTTCCTATCGAGACGCAATACAGGCAGCGAAGAGGTCCTTCTCCTCTGCCATATTGCGTCTGCGGAATCTCGTCCAGCAGAACTGTTTAGGGTGGTGAGGGAACTGTCACAGGCGCCACCTGTACAGAACCCTTTACTTAACCCAACAACGACCTGCTGTGACACTTTTAATAACTATTTCGCAGATAAAAACTCTCAGATAAGAGCTGACTCGGATGCTGGAGTTATAACAGAAGCGATTGATGAGGTGTCCAGTGAACCCGTTGGTGAGATTAAACTGGATCAGTTTGAGTTGGTAAGTACCGATGACATGGACAAGATCCTTGGAAAAGTAAGGAGGATGACGTGCCCTCTCGATCCCTGCCCATCTTGGCTGGTCGTCCAGGGGGGTGATGCATTGATGGCCTTCCTTAAGAGAGTCATCAATTCATCCCATAGGGAAGGAGTTGTTCCAGCTGATTTAAAGGAGGCAGCTGTTAGACCTCTCCTAAAGAAGCCTTCCCTGGACCCCTGGATATGAAGAATTATAGACCAGTCTCGCAGTTACCATTCTTGAGCAAGGTGATCGAGAGGGCCGTCGCCTTCCAGCTCCAAGTGATCTTGGATGAAACCGATTTTCTAGATCCATTTCAAAGCGGCTTCAGGCCTGGATATGGGGTGGAGATGGCCATGGTTGCTCTGGTAGATGACCTTCGCCTCAGCATCAACAGGGAAAGTGTGACCCAGTTGGTGCTGTTGGACCTCTCAGTGGCTTTTGATACTATAGATCATGCCATCCTCTTGGAGCGCCTGAGAGAATTAGGAGTGGGAGGCACTGTTCTTCAGTGGTTCTGCTCTTTTCTCTCAGGCAGGTTCCAGAGGGTGGTACTCAGGGACAGTTGCTCATCAAAAACAGAGCTAAAATATAGCGTCCCTCAGGGAGCCATTCTGTCCCCAATGTTATTTAATATCTATATGAAGCCGCTGGGAGAGATCATCAGGAGACATGGAGCAGGATGTTACCAATATGCGGATGACACTCAAATATTCTGCTCCATGTCTCGGTCTACTGCTATGATGGCAGATGGCGGTTCTCCCCTCAATCAATGCCTCGGAGTGGTAATAGACTGGATGAGGAAAAACTGACTCAAGCTGAATCCAGACAAAACAGAGGTACTTACGGTAGGGGTCCCTAAGCCCGAGATTGGGTTGCGACCGCCAGTCTTGGATGGGGTCACACTCTCCATAAAGGACTGTGTCCGCAGTCTGGGGGTGATCCTGGACTCATCGCTTCACATGACAGATCAGGTGAATGCGACAGTCAGGAGTGCTTGTTATCAGCTTCGGCTGATACGGCAGCTGCGCCCATTCCTGGAAACAAGGGACCTAGAGACCGTAGTACACGCACTGGTAACCTCACGACTCGACTTCTGTAATGCACTCTACATGGGGCTACCCTTATATCTAACTTGGAAAATGCAATTGGTACAAAATATGGCAGCCAGATTGATCACCGGAAGATCTAGGAGTGATCATATTACTCCGATTTTAAAATCTCTTCACTGGCTGCCTATTGGTTTCTGAGCACAGTATAAGGTGTTGGTAATGACCTTTAAAGCCCTACATGGCTTGGGCCTAACTTACCTAAAAGATCGCCTCTTCCCATACAATCCGCCCCATTCCCTCAGGTCCTCTGGGAGGAAGCTTTTGCAATCAACAAGAACTAGATTGACAGCGACCTCCCAGAGGACATTCTCTGCCACTGCTCCCAGACTCTGGAATGCTTTGTCATAAATAAATTCCAAGCAACCGCTCAAGTCAGTATCAGAATGCCAATATTCAAAACAGTGAGGGTCTATTATACTGAACTGATGACATAAAATACACGCAATGGTTGTCCCTAAAGCACGTGATCAAGACCAACATCACTCAGTGAGCACCACTGGATAACACTGGGCTGTCCTGGCCTCTTGCAAGCATAGCTCCACACATCAATGAAATGTGAAAAGGAATCACAAACAAGATGAATGTTATAAAAACTTTTGCATGGAAAAAAAACCCCATAATCTGATCATAAATATTTACTAAATATTTGGTTTGTAACCCACCATTCTCCCAGGGTTAAAATGCAAAATAGTTTTGTCATCGCTGAGTGCCTTTGTTTATGACATATGGCAACCCTGAGGCAACCCTATCACAGGATTTTCTTGGCACGATTCTGGAGGAGGATCTTGGAAGATCCACTAGCATTTGCAACTATTGACATTTGAGGCATGATGTCAAAAGGAGTTGTTGTTGTTGTTGTTGTATGCTTTCAGATAATTTCCAACTTATGGTGACCCTAAGGCAAAGCTATCACAGGCTTTTCCTGGCAGGCAAGAGTCAGAAGGGTTTGCCTTTGCTTTCCTCTGAGGGTGAGAAAGTGTAACTTGTCCAAGGTCACTCATGGTCAAGCAGGATCTGAACCCTGGTCTCCAGTGCTCTAGTCCAGTGGTCAAACTATTACACCATGCTGGCTCTCAGCAAGGTGGTTTACAAAGTGATTTAAAAGATTCCAATAAAAATAGGATAAAGTATACATCATGCCCATTTAACTATTAAAATACAAATTGGAACCGGTATAAACACTAATAATAAATGCCAAAATATTAAAAGGTATTAATATTCAAATATTAATATTTTGATTAAATGACCATACCATGCAGTCATTTGCTAAAGACCTGTTTGAATAACAAAAGTCTTTGCCTACAGGTGGAAGGACAACAGAGAAGGAGCTAGCCTAACATCTTTTGGAAAGTTGCTGCATTCATTGAGGCATAAATGAAAAATGGTCTCCTACTTTAGGTGCACGAGGCAGTCGATTAACAGTACAGTGGGCCCTTGGTACCTGCTGGGTTTAGGTTCTAGGACCCTCTGTGGATACTAAAATCCAGGGATGCTCAAGCACAATTATATATAATGGTGTCCTTATATAAAATGGCAAAATCCAGGTTTGCTTTTTGGGTTGTTTTTTTTTAATATGTATTTTCAAACCATGGTTGGTTGAATCTGTGGATGCAGAATCCGTGAATCCAGAGGACCAACTGTACAACTACTGGGAACCCTAATTAAGCTACTTATACAAAGACACACTCAAACAGTTACAGCAGGAGCAGGGAGCCTATGGACCACTAGGTGTTCTTGGATTCCAACTCCCATCACCCTGGTCAATGGTGAGGGATGGTGGGGACTGTAGTCCAACAACAACAGGAGGACCACTGATTCCCCACCTCTGAGTTACAGGGTAAGGGAATTGTCAACAAATATAAATTTTGTTCCATTTAGCTCTGAAATTATAAATAGGCTGACTAGGTATCACTATGAGTACACAAGGATTTGGTCATCCTGTTTCTTTCTGATGATTCCCTGTCTGATTGCTCCAGGCATGTACATACTATTAAAGACAGCAGGAAATGATTAGCCCTGTTTTTCTTTCAGAGCAATACCCATTCCCACTAGCGTTCTCAATACTGGAAAGCAAAAGATGACAAGAGCTGTGCTTTTAAAACAGGCTGTGATGCCAAGTCTGTGTCATGTGTATTCTATTAGCCCCAAGACTGAATAGAAGACTTTGTTTTTCACTTCAAAGGACCCATCCCAATCTCGCACTCTTCCCTTATGAATAACAAATTCGAAATAAATCTTTTGGCTGTAACACATAGAAACTCATACAATTTAGGCCCTCCTTGGCTTCCTAGGTCACTTGTTTGGTTTTTTTTTTGGGGGGGGGAACCAAAGGCGAGGCCTATGATAACATATAAGTACTCTTCTACATTCCACAACTTATATTCTGTGCACACTCAGGAAACATAAAGTTAAAATTTTAAATCCAACTTGTCATTTTTCTTCCACCGAGAGACAATGGCTGTCCTACCTACTTAACTGTACCTAATTTTACTCCTACATAGTTTTGAAGTATCTTCCCTAAATTCTTTTGCATCCACCTGCTATAACTATTCCTATTAAAACTGCTATCAATACCATCTCCCCTTCTTGTTGTGTGTGTGTGTGTGTGTGTGTGTGTGTGTGTGTGTCTTCACATATGGTGACCCTAAGGAGACCCTATTATGGGTTTTCTTGGCTAGATTTGTTCAGAGGGGGATTGCTTTTGCCTTCCTCTGAGCTGAACATCCACTTCCAGTAGAAGACAAACCTTCAGTTGCTAGTGAGAAACTCATACGTTAGCTGTTAATGTCTGCCACTTCTCACATTAACATTTGCTGTTCCTGTTCAGGAAGAGAGCTGAAATTATATTTTTAAAGTTTTCCTGACAAATGTGCAAGATAACCTCACTCCCCCCACCCTCGCAATATACTAGCAAGAACAGGTTTTCAAAAAGTTTTCCTTGTGTTTAATTCTTCTTGAGTTGGATGAAAAACTATCCCTCTCCCAAACTGAAGTGAGCCCCTCTGGAAGAAGGTAGCAGGGCAATGATTTTTGTGCATTATTCCTTCCCTTCCATTATTTCTTCTGCTATTCCTCCCCCACAACACAACCTTACACACTACTTAGAAGGCCTCTTCAGCTTTCCAGGGCATATATTCAAGGGCTGCATGTGAGATTGGGAATAAGCAAAATTACCATTCCTACCATCTGCCAGATTATCCAATTAATAGAATTCTGTGGATCCAACCCACTGGATGCTGTTTTGGTTTGGGCTGTTTTTAACTGGTACTGTTTTATAACTTTGCATATTGAAATTACTGTATTGCTTATTGGTGTTAAGGAAAAAGCAACATGGGATATACAGTAATAGAAATAAAAATATGTATGTGAATGTCAAAGTGACTAAGCAGGAGCAATCAGGAAGATACACAGGTGAAAAAGATAATATAATTAAGAAGCCTTGAGAGCCAAGGACAAAGTTATAGAAGGTACATTGAGAACACCTGTGATAGATTGCAAACACCTGAGACTCATTAAGTGGTCAAGGTAAAGTGATGAAACACTTGGGTTGGTCTTAGGTATGGGATGATCTATGTGGACCAATCAAGATGTATGTACACACCCACTGGGTGGAAACTGACTGGTGGGTGGTGTCTAACAATGGCTATAAATTGCAATGTTTGCTAATGTACATTGTGGTGTAGTGTGGAGTAGTTTTGGAGATATTGTGAAGTGTAGAGATTGTGATTTGTAGGGCATATAGTATTTATGTATATAGTAGAATAAAGTAGATCTTTTATATAAGACTACTGAATTGTCTGGTGTCTTGAGGGAAGATACAAGAACCAGAAGAATCCTGGAGAAGTTTGGAGACATCTCAGGAAGAAGAGTGAGAAGGCTTGGAGAGTTTGTCAGGGTCTTCAGCCTATTCTCTGAAACTCTGCTGCTTGGGAAAGAAGCATCAACCACTGATCAAAGCTGGTCAGCTCTGCTGCATAACAAGGTGGTGAGTTAGAGCCAGAGGTGTAGAGCTACAACTCCCATCATCCCTGACAGTTAGCAACAGACAGAGTTCCAGAAGCAAAAGAACTAAAATATGAATAAAACAACTATTCAATGTGTTCAGCATCAGCACACAAAGACCTAAAGAGTCCAGGACCCACATGCTTAAGGGGACCACCTTCTTCAGGACTGACCTGTCCAGGTTTGAAGATCAACTGAGAAGCTTTGCATGTGGTACCCAAACTAGTGTGGTCCATAAAGCTATCACACATCACAGGACTTTTTGGTGGTGGCACTTGTTATAGATCTCTTTTACAATAGACATCTGATTGTCCATCACACTATGACTTTCAAGTGCCAGTTAGAAACATGCCCATCTTTCCAAGATTTTAGGAAATAGGGAACTGCATGATTTGACTTCTCCTAGTAGTTTGGATTGTTCATATTGGTAATTATGGTATTTTCCAGTGTTTTAAACAGAGTGTAATCTGATTCAGCACATCTGGCTTATTTCTAGAGGGGGACAAAAGCTTTTTAATATTCAAAACAACTAATAAGTATTTAAATTGAAATATCTAATTAGGGAAGAATACAGCATAAAACAGTGCTTTATTTAAGCACTAAACATTTACTTAAGCAATAAACATCATTTAAATATCATATTCAAACAAATTCAAAGTTTATGTAAAAATTATTTTTATTAGACTATTTGTCTTTACAATTTCCCAACAACACGCATTCTTATTACATTGTTTGTTTAAATTTGAGGAGTAAAAGCATGGCAAACACTCAGCACACCCATCAAAGTGTACACGATAGGCTGTGATTCTTAATTTATCTAGATCCGAGAGAGTTTCAATGGCACTGTTCGTAGAATGATCTGCACTATTTAATTCAGCTGAATCCAGACTGATTACTTCAAGCACATCCTTTGACTAAAATGATTTCTTTCCGTCTGCACAGAAACATACCACACTCCAAAGTCTTTGCTAATTATGCTGATTAATGAATTTTATGAAACAATGATTTTATTTGAAATAGAAATGGGAAATTTTCCATGGAAAAATTAAGCACTGGAAAATATTTCTATTCTGGGAAATGTTCCACCCTACATCTCCATTTAGTAAAATCATGCTCTAGAAAGAGGCATCCAATGAGAACAGACAGGATTGTGTGGGATGGACCAACCATCTGATTCAACACACACACCCCTTCATATACTGAAAAAATTCATGAAGGAACAGAGATTTGAGAAGTTATTTTGGACTGCAGAATCCTGAGTCAGCAAGCCACAAGTTCTGCAATGGTGCTGGACAGCCCCATATTCATCAACTAATATGTGAATGGATCCAACCTGGGCCAAACAGAATCCCTCATCTTGCGGCAGAACAACTTCATGCATGTTGTTTTGCCTTCTGTCACACTGAGCACTTACCATTGACAAATGCAGATGGGGGCTGGGTTACAGGATGTCCACTACGGATCTGGTTCATGCCGAGGTCTTGGGTAAGTCAGGCTTTAAGCACGTAGAGGCAGAAATAGGATAGCACCACTGAGAGCTTCAATGGGGCGGGAAGCCAAACAAGTCGGCCACAACAAGCAGCAAATGCTGACTGAATCTTGAGTCTAGTTTTGGCTCCCTTTATGATGGTTAGCCCAGACTGTTCTAATAACCTTGGTTGGAAAATATAGGAAGTTGCTTGGTCATGCTGGTATCTACATGGCTAGAGACATCTAGTGAATAGACAGCAATTCCTCCCTGGGAAACTAGGTCTTAAGGAAGATAAATCCTTGCTGTGACATCTTCTGTAAATGAGTCCTCTCCCTCAATTGTCAACTCATGATTCTCTTCTTCTGAAGATGTGGAGCTGGGTTCTGAACTAAAGGCCCTTTCCTAATACACATTCATAGCACTATATTCCATTTTGTGGGCATGGCTGCATCATAGGGAATGCTGGGATTTGTAGTCTAATGTGACACCAGAAGACTCTAGCTGAGTATTATAAATACCACTCCCTAAAATGCAAACACCACGATTCCAGAGGACAGAACTTTGGCAGCTAAAGTGGTATCAAACTGTTATCACTCTAAAGTGTGAAAGGGCCCAAGGAAATGATTGTCTGCTGCTGTTGTGTGCCTTCAAATCACTTCCAACCCTTGATTTTCCTATCATAGTTTTCTTGGCAAGATTGGTCCAGAGGAGTTTGGTTTTGCCTCCCCTCTGAAAGTGAAAAACTGTAACTTGTTGGAGGTCACTCATTGGGCTTCCATGGTTTAGTGGAAATTCAAATCCTGGTCTCCAGAGTCCAATGCTCAAACCACTACACCATGCTGGCTCTGATGAATGACCAATTCCAGTCCATATATGACCCAACCCATAACCTCTCTATTTTCTTATGATTTCCAGATGACTACACTACATTCCCTATGATGCAGCAATTATAGCACTACAGTTCCACTTTAACTGCAATGGCTGCATGCTATGGAATCTGGGCATTGTAGTTTGGGGAGGCACTTGAACTCTGACTGTAAATTCTAAATACTTCTCCCTACACTGCAAATCCCATCAGCATTTCATAGGCTGGAATCATGGCAATTAAAGTGGAATCATAGCACTATAATTGTTTAATGTGAAAGGGCCCCAGGACTAGTAGACGGTTTTGTTGTTGTTAACTGCCCTTAAGTAGATCTCGACTCATGGCGACCCTATGGGTGAGACATCTCCAAGATCCTCTGTCCTCCACTGCTCTGCTTAATTCTTGCAATCCCATACCTGTGACCTCCTTATTAGAGTCCATCCATCTGGCATGTGGCCTTCCTCTCTTCCTACTTCCCTCCACCTTTCCCAGTATTATTGTCTTTTCTAATAAGTCCTCTCTTTTCATAATGTTTTCGAAGTACAACTTCAGTTTGGTCATCTTGGCTTCTAGGGAGGTTTCCAGCTTGATCTGCTCTAGGACTTGTTTGTCCTTTTGACTGTCCATGGGATCCTCAGCACTCTTCTCCAGCACCACATCTCAAATGCATTGATTTTCATCCTATCATCTTTATTAACTGTCCAGCTTTCACATCCATACATGGTAATAGGGAATATAATGGCTTGTATAATTCTAACTTTTGTGCTCAGTTGTATATTTTTGCATTTTAAAATCTTTTCTAGTTCTTTCATAGCCACCCGCCTTAATCTTCTTCTGATTTCCTGACTACAGTCCCTATTTCTATCAATGTTTGTTTCCATATATAGCAAAAAAACAAAAACAAAACCACACACCATAATTTCTTCCTGTATAGTATCAATAGGTATGTTAGTGGAGTGTTTCAAGCAAACTCTGTGACCTCCAACACCCTGCATAAGGTAGATTTTGTATTTTCAAAGGCATTCAACTAATGGTCAAAGCCACTTTCCTTATTCTGAACATACTACTGAAAGTTTTAAACAGGTTAGAATAATATTATTTATTTATTTTTAATTATTTAATTATTTAATTTTTAACTCAGCTTTTTTCCAATATGGAACCCAAAGTGGCTTATACTACAAGTTCAAACAAAAGGTAGCTAAAACAATATATAGTACAGGTTGGGTATTCTTTATCTGGAATTCCAAAATCAAAAATCCTCCAGAATCCAAAATTGTCTGCATGGATGGCTGAGACAGTGACACCTTTGCTCTCTGATGCTTTCTGATGGTTCAGTGTACAAAAACTTTGTTTCTTGTACAAAATTATTTAAAATATTGTGTATAGAATTATCTTCAGGCTATGTGTATAAGGTGTATAAGAAACATAAACATAAATTAATTTAATGTCTAGCAAATATTCCAAATTCTGAAAAAATCCAAAATCCAAAACATTACTGGTCCCAAGCATTTCAGATAACCTATAACAAACGTTTTTTTAAAAAATTAAACAACCCAGTTAGAACATTAATTTAAAATACAATGAAAACACACTAAAAAGATAAAACCACAGCACACTCCATTAAAAAAAACTCTTCTTCTGCACCAAAAGGCTACAGAGATGAAATGGTCAGAGGAAAAAGAATTGCCTTTGGTTTGATATACCAAGTCCTTTAACCAAAGTTTGTTGGCTATCCAGACTTCCAGCCCCACCTGAATGACGCTACTGTACTCCTGGGCATAACTGTGCCATGGAGCCACTTTAAAGCTCTAGTTAAGGTTCAGTTTGCCCACACCTTCCCATGAGACATGATCCAGCATAATGGGGGTTGAAGGCACTATGTTGTTCCAACTCCCTTCTCCTGGCTTTAAGGGCTAAGACTGGGTCCTTAACATGGGTAGAGAACAAAATTCTCCTAGGACAGTTCTCCAGAGTTACCCCTTCCATCATTTGCACAAGACAGCTTCCCAGCAGAAAAGGATACCCCCAGAATCATCCAGTGGCCAGAGAAAGGGGGGGGGGATGCCTTGGCAGCATTTAGCTGTGGTTTTTAGTTAGAAGAAAAGAACAGACATCAGATCCATCTCCAGCTCTCTGGAAGGGAAACATTCTCTTCTCCAGGCTGTGGAAATGTAGACCATACACTGCTCATTCTCACTCAACCATTCAAGTTTGCAGGGATGCATTCCACCACTGGGAGGATGCCTTGCCCAGGGCTTATTACACTTAATACCTCATTTCATGTGTCTGTCTATGTCCCTTCAAGTCGCCTGTCAATTTAAGGAGACCCTAAGGATTTCATAGGATTTTTATTTTATTTATTTCATTTCTATGCCACCTTTCTTAGCCAAGGAATCCTCAGAGGTGGTTTTGACACCTTCTTCCTCTGAAATACAGCCAACAGCATCTGGTATTCATTGGTGGTCCCTCATCCAAGAACTAATCAAGGCTGAACCTGCCTAGCTTCCAAAATCAGACAGAATCTGATGCCTTTAGGTTATTTAGCCCCCTTCCTTCCATAACAGCCCCAAAATAATGTTCCTAAATTACAGAAACTGGCATAACCTTAGATTATTCCATCATAAATCACCAAGAATGCAGACAATCTGAACCAACCACCAGCCTTTATATTGGTCAAAGATGTTTGCCACCTACTGACTGAAGACTGTATTGCAGACTTCAAGCACATGTGTGGGTGGCTGTGCCTTCGTGTTGCCTGTTGACTTATGGCACCCCCAAGAATTTCATAGGGTTTCTTAAGCAAGGAATATTCAGGGGTGGTTTTGTGAATTCCTTCCCCTGAAATATATCCTACAGCACCTAGCATTCGTTGGCAATCTCCCATCCAACTACTAACCAGAACTGACCCTGTTTAGCTTCCAAGTTCAAATAGACTCTGGTACCTTTAGGGTATTTAGGCCCTCTCAAGGACATGTGCACATTTAAATTAATTTCAAATAGGTCTATTAGGTACTGGATGAGCTTTACCAAGGATCATTTAAATAGGATTAATCTTGCTATCACAAAGGGTAGGACTGAATTCCACATGAGATCTTTTCTAATTTCTGCTTATGTTTCTTCCTAATCACAATGTATATGAGAAAGCTATCCAAATGTACCTTGTGTAAAAACCTGGGGAGGGGGTTGTTCAAAGAAAAAAACATATACAATTAACCAAGCATAGCCGCTCAAAGGAAAGCAGTAATTGCAGTTCTATCCAAACTGGTATTCTAAGTACAAACACACTCCAGAGTGTATTCAGAGCACCAGTTTGGAGCTCAAAATGCTTTAGTACACTTTTAGAAGGAGCCATGTGTAAACTTTCTAGAAATAGGATTGCTTCCCATTCTAAAAACAGGACAGAGCAGGGAAGAAATTCCATGTGCAGTTGCCTTCTGGGAGCTTGTTTCCAAGGCATTGCCTCTTTCCAAACTCTTGAGCCTTTTCAAAGGGTGTCTTAGCACACCCAGTGATGCATTTCCTTTCACTTCATTATTCCAAGCATACAGAAACATACAGATGGTGCACAAGAATGCCTCTGACAGACTTTAAAAAAAAAAAGCCACTGTGAATAACAGTTATTGTGACACTAATAAAGTGAGGTTTTGTTTGCTGAACAGCTGTGGCTATATTGTTCTTCAGGAGGAGGGGTAGTGGTGGTGGCCAAGCAGCCATTAAGAAAATGGAATGTGCATTCCCTTTTGGCTGGAAGTGACTTCATCTGCCTTGAAACACACCCCTAGAAATCTGGTTTCCATGCAGGAGCACCTAAGCAAATGGCAGACACGTTAGTGTAACTCAGCGATTAGTACTTAATCCCCCCAAGAAGCAGGGTTGTTACACCAAGGGAGAAGGGGATAGTAAAACACTTATGTGCACAGCTTGCAAGGAAATGGGTTTAAGGCTTTGCCTGGGTTTCATCTACCTTGGGCTTAAACCACCAGCAAGAACAGTAAGAAGGGAAATGGAAAGCTAACTGTGTGTGTGTGTCTGTGTGTGTGCACTTACACATGTGTGTCCATTGTGAAAAGGAAAAAAGGGCAGGAGGAACAACAACTGTGGGCAATTGTTCACTTTTAGGCAACTCAATAAAAACCATTTTAGGAATTTTCAAAAAGATATTACCAACAAGAGAGAGTTTGTAGATATTCACATGAACTGCCAGAGACAGAAAATGCTAATCACTGAGAATCCATGTGCAATTAAAAAACTTTTTTTAAAAAAAAAATATGCTATACAGTGGTCTCTCCACATTCACTGGGATTAGGGGTGAAGGATCCCCGTGAATGTGGGAAAACTGAAAATAAAAGAGGTTTTTGGTGATGATGGTGGGGAGGTAAACCATTAAATCTGTGTTCAGTTTTGGGTGGCCATGGCTGGATTTCAGGTAAAAAATTGGCCATAAATTTCCAAATAAAATTGTGTCGGGTTGGAAGGAGCTTAAGGGGCCACATTTTCGGGTCCTAAAGGCCACATGCATTTTGTGGGCTGTACTTTATAGCAAGAGTGGCAGCCTTTCATTCCTCAGGTGCTTTGAGTCTATATCAGCATCAGGTAGTACGGATGATGCAGGAACTGTGAAAGGAAGTCAAAACACCTGGATGGCCAAAGGTCCCTCATCTCTGCTTCAGAGGATCTTGTCTGTGATACAAGAGATTTTGAGGATGCTTTGATTGGAACAGGAACAAGAAACTACAGCCCATGGTCCAGATGCAGTCTTCCAAGGTTTACTATGCCCTCACCCCTCCCCAAAAGGTTGGGAGTCTATAAAAGTAAAAGTCTGTTACACACACACACACACATACATACATCAATGGCTCAGGGTGAGTAGCCTCTATGTGGGATGCTACTGGCCATTTTTTCTGCATTCTGGAGGCCTTGGGGGGCTCATCTTTTTTTAAAGGTCCAGAAAGAATTACGGTAGTTTGTTTTCAAACATGAAGTATCCGGAGAGTTACTTCTTTTTTGGAAATATGGTCTAGACAAGCAACCGGTGAGGGAGTGTAAACAGCCCCTCAAATACAGCAAAATGGTTAATAGTGTAAAATGGTTTTGGAGAGGGCTACCGAGCCTTGGGGGGGAGGGAGCACAAATAATGATACTAGGATTTTGGAGGGATAGGGAGCAAAAATAGCATCCTCCAGAGCTCAAAGTAGCCCCTCAACCCTGGCTACTGAGAAGATTTAGGCTTGATATTAGGGGAAAACCTGCTTCACAGCCCAATATGATTACTGTTCAACTGACAGTAAGTCTTAGTGTGTTCAGTAAGACATGCAACACTTTCAAGTAATTGTGTAAAAGATGGAAGAGATACAGGGGATGCAGACGGCGAAAAGGGCCGTCTTCAATCCCAGGAAGGGGAGGGGCAGCCGGATGCCAGGCGCCCCAACCCCTTCCCGAGGACATCATTGGAGCGCCTGCCATTGCACACGGCGGGTGCTCCGATGACATCCTTCCGGCTCAGTGTCCAGACACGCTGAGCCGGAAGAGATGCTGAAGAGGCGTGCGCCGCTCTTGCGGCACCCTTTCCGTGCCTTGCGGAAGGAGCGCTCCTTCCAGGAGTGGAAAAAAAAGTGGATTGGGGCCGAGGCGTGAGGCAGCCTCGGCTCCAATCTAACGCTTCTCAGGGCGGCCCATGGCCGCCCATCTGCAATGACCCTAAGACTGTGGGATCTATTCAAGGAAGTGATGGGACTTGCCTTCCTTGGAGGTGCTGATAGCACTGGTTCCCAAACTTGGGTCTCCAAGTGATGGTGAACCTCACCTCTCAGAAACCTCAGCAAGCACAAGCAATAGTTAGAGATTCTCAGACTTGTATTCCTCCAGCATATGAAGACTCCAGTTTGGTAATCATTAGTTTGCCACTTCTACTACTTTATGTTAGGTTACAGCACAACACCTATATAATCAAAGTCCTGACTCTCCATACAAATGCCTTCTCTCTAACAGCTTCTTGAGGAGAAATGCTTTAAAAAATAGCCACAGCTGGAATCATTTCACTGTTTCAAATCTTCTTCTTTTTCTTGACCAATTAGATTGTAATTACTTTATTTTTTAAAGTATTATCTTTTAAACAGTGTTCTGTGACAATGCTGGCTCTTTGGCTTAGTAACAGAGATGAGCACCACCCCGTATGGTCGGACATGACTTGACAACCTTTTCAACTGGGAATGCCTTTACCTTTACTATTCTCTTTTTAGGAGCCAGTATGGTTTGAGCATTGGACTATGACTCTGGAGACCAGGGTTTGAATTCTGGCTTATCCATATAAACCCACTGGGTGATCTTGGGCAAGTCACACTCTCTCAACCTCAGAGGATAGCAATGGAACCCCCCTCTGAAGAAACTTGCCAAGAAAAGCCCATAATAGGTTCACTTTAGGGTCGGAAATGACTCGAAGGCATGCAATAACCACAAATTACTCAGCTACACATAATCCCTTCTACTAAAAAGCCAGGGCTTCCATTTTAGGCACTGCAAGTTTAAATAATAAGTATATCAAGCCCCTCATTGAAATGCAGTAATCAAAACCACTGGTTTAACCAGTGATTAAGCTTAGGTCCCTATTAGTAGTGAAGCAGCACTTACAATGGGCTTGTTACTGAGGTGATCCTACATTTTCCTAGAAATATGGCAAAACCATATTTTGATTACACCACCTAAACCTCCAATTGCCTATTTAGTTGTAATTCAAATTCCATTTGCATTTATAATATTTTAAATTTCAGTGTCCTGGATGGATGCTGAAAAGGCCTTACATTCTGGACATACCTATACCATGTTCCAGTTTTTAAATGCTTTTGGAGAGCACTCTCTCTCTTACTCGCCTTGCCTCAATCCTACCACTTTCATTGTTCAAAAAAAAAAATTATAATTACATAGCAATTCCCCTTCAAGTGCCCTCTTCTCTGAATAAAGCCGTATCTGCTTTTCGGTATATAACAGGACTAGGTGCTAAGCAATAGGCTAAAAGATAGCTAGAACATAGGGGGAATTATAGCAATAGCAGCTAGCAACAGCAGCTTCATTTATATACCGCTTCATACAGTGCTATGCAGTCTCTAAGTGGTTTACAGCTGTAAGCTAACTGCCCCCAACAAGCTGGGTATTCATTTTAGCGACCTCAGAAGGATGGAAGCCTGAGTTGAGCTTGAGGCCCTGGCTGGTATTGAATTCACAACCTTGTGGTTTGTGAGTGAGTGGCTGCAGTAAAGGCATTTAACCACTGCGCCACCAGGCTCCTGTGTTGAGTCCAAAAGAATATAAATGAGAGTCCATTGTCACGGCTTGATGGTGGTCATGATAGAAGAGAAGGTATTCTTCACCACCACCATCACTGCATTTTCACAGTGCTGTTTGAGGAGTTTTCTAATACATGGCAAAGATTTTTTTTAAATAGAGCTTTAATTGTTCCTCATTTAATTTCCTTTTATTAGGGATGTAGGTTTTATGCAGGGTGGAACTCAAGGCTACTACTTGCTCCCCTGGGGGGTGGGGGGGTGGACCTATTAGACTGGTCCACCCTCGAAGGCTAATGGAACCCATTGGTTTCCAGAAAGCCTTAGAGGGTTTAATGGTTGGCAATGTTGGCGATTCTGTTGAAGCCTTGGTGAATATTTGGAACACCGACCTCGCCAGGGCTATTGACACAATCGCTCCCAAGTGTCCTTTCCGACCCACTTCGAACCGCAAGCCTTGGTACTCAGAAGAACTCAGACGGATGAAGCGGGTTGGACAACGACTGGAGCGCAAATGGCGAAAGACCCGTCTTTTATCCGACAGAACTCGCCTTAGGAGTCATCTTGACTCCTATAGGGAGGCTTTGCGTGCAGCGCAGAGATCCTTCTGCTCTGCACGCATAGCATCTGCAGAGTCTCGCCCGGCAGAGCTGTTTAGGGTGGTGGGGGAGTTGACAAAGGTTTCCCCTGCGGCAAGTCCCCTACTCAACCCAACAGCAGCCTGCTGTGAGGCGTTTAATACCTACTTTGCAGATAAAATCTCTCGGATAAGGGCCGACTTGGACACCGAGGTTCAGGCAGAATCCATAGACGAGGCGTCCAGCAACTCCGTTGATGGCATTTTACTGGATCAACTTCGATCTGTGAGTACCGATGACATGGACAAGCTGCTTGGAAGGATGAGGAAGACGACTTGCCCTCTCGATCCTTGTCCATCTTGGCTGGTCGTCCGGGGGGGGGGGGGGGGAACGCGTTGAAAGTGTTCCTTCGGGATACGATCAATGCGTCCTTCAGGGAGGGCTGTGTTCCATCCTGCCTTAAGGTGGCGGCAGTCAAGCCACTCCTAAAAAAAACCTTCCCTAGACCCTCTGGATAGAAACAATTACAGACCGGTCTCCTTGCTCCCTTTTTTGAGCAAGGTGATCGAGAGAGCAGTCGCTCCCCAACTTCAGACAGTCTTAGATGAAACCGATTATCTCAATCCATTTCAAACCGGCTTCAGGACAGGATTTGGGGTTGAGACTGCCATGGTTGCTCTGACCGATGACCTCCGCTTGAGTATCGACAGGGGTAGTGTGACCCTGCTAATGCTCCTGGATCTCTCTGCGGCCTTTGACACCATAGATCATGCCATCCTCTTGGATCGCCTGAAAGAGTTGGGGATTGGGGGCACTGCTTTGCAGTGGTTCCGCTCCTTCCTCTCGGGCAGATCCCAGAGGGTGAGGCTCGGGGACAGTTGCTCATCTAAAATAGAGCTTAATTGTGGCGTCCCTCAGGGCGCCATCCTGTCCCCGATGTTGTTTAATATCTACATGAAGCCGCTTGGTGAGATCATTCGGAGGCATGGAGCTCGGTGTCTTCAGTACGCTGACGACACCCAGATTTATTTCTCCATGACCAGATCATCGACTCAGATTTCAGATGGCGTCTCACCTCTTAATGACTGTCTCAGAGCGGTAATGGATTGGATGAGGAAAAACAGATTGAAGTTGAATCCAGACAAAACGGAGGTACTGACAGTTACAGGCCCGAAACCAGATCTGGGAATACAGTCTCCAGTCCTGGACGGAGTCACACTCTCCTCTAAGGACTGTGTTCGCAGTTTGGGGGTACTCCTTGACTCTTCGCTTCACATGACTTGTCAGGTGAATGCGGCGGTCAGGAGTGCTTGTTATCAGCTTCGGCTGATACGCCAACTGCGCCCTTATCTGGACATGAGGGACTTGGAAACTGTGGTACATGCGCTGGTAACCTCACGTCTGGATTACTGCAACGCGCTCTACATAGGGCTACCCTTGTGCCTAACCCGGAAACTTCAATTGGTGCAAAATATGGCAGCCAGGTTAATTACTGGGACATCTAGGAGGGAGCACATTACCAGTGCTTAAATCCCTCCACTGGCTGCCAATTAGTTTCCGGGCGCAGTACAAGGTGTTGGTTTTAACCTTTAAAGCCCTACATGGCTTGGGTCCATCTTATCTTAGGGACCGCCTGTCCCCGTATGATCCCCCCCGTGCCCTTCGGTCCTCTGGGAGGAACCTGTTACAGCCAATAAAAACTAGGCTGTCTCAGACCTCCCAGAGGACCTTTTCCGCTACCACCCCCAGGCTATGGAATGGCCTGCCGGATGAGATCCGTCTTATTACTACGCTCACTGCCTTTAAAAAGGCAGTGAAGACGGATCTCTTCCAGCAGGCCTTCTCTGAATAATATCCCCCTGGATTTTCTGCCCTGGGAGACGAGTTTGTCTGTTATTTAATTGGCTTATCGCGTGTGACTACTGTGTGTTGAATTTTATTGTTTTACTATTTAATTGCTTAATTTGCTTTTAATCTTACTCTGTTTAATCCTGTTTTAAGGGGTTGGGTGGTTGGGACTTGGGGATTGTGGTTGTTTTTACATTGTCTTGTGTTACTGCTGTAACCCACCTCGATTGTTGGGCAGAGAGACGGGCTATAAATTAAATTTATTATTATTATTATTATTATTATTATTATTATTTAAAAAACACATATTTACTGATTTATTTACATACTTACATCTCTGTTTATCATGATTTTATGCTCTGTACCTCATCCCCCCTCCCGAAAGCTTGTCATTGACTGTAACAAGACAGACAGACTGAATCTGTCCTTATCTTCATGGTTAACTGACCTGAGAATACAGTTGTACAACAGAAAACACTTTTCTAAGTGAACAAATAATTCAAATACATTTGAGTCTTCTCTAGCATCTTCCTTGCATTTCCTAGAGTTCTTGTCCTGTTCATGTAGCCCATTAAAAAATTAGGTTGCTATTAGAATGCAACAAGTAATTTCAATCAACCCAAATGAGAAATGCAAACTAGGATAATGTAAACATGATTAATAACACACATCTCTTGATGCCTCTTATGAGAAGCTTCACTTTGAGGCCTCATCCAGCAGGCTAATTTGAAATGGAAAATCCACCTCAGGTTTCTTTTTATGTCAGTCAAGCAAGGTCTGGCAATGACTGAAATCTACTAGCATCTGAAATCAGTTTTGTGGTTTATGTAAAATTATTTTGTGGTCTCCATCAAGTTCCAAGTGGGCAAGCAACTTGGAGTCCAAAACCACAGCTACAATTTAAGTTAACTGCCTCCCTCAGAAGATAGCCGAAAGGGTGATTTAAAAAGGGAACCAGTTTATAGAACTGCCCCAAAGAAAAGGTTGCTGAAAGACTACAGCTAATAATCAATGAAGTAAACTACAGGTCTCACAGCCTATTTTTTTTTTTTAATTTAAGCGCCCACCCATGTGGTGACTGGTGTTACCAATGTCAGTGGGGCAGTACATCCATGCCAGGTTTTAGTCTAAACTCTTCTTTGTGCTGAATCTTTTCAAGGGATGGCTCCTTTAAAATTCAGACTAAAACCTTGAACAGACTTACCACTCTGCTGGCATTGGAGCCACCAGCCACCACAGCTTCTATCCCTTAAAAAATAATAGTTCTATAACAAGCTAACAAATATTTGGGCCCCAAATAAGCAACAATGATAAAACTGAGGCTTCTCAGATGGGGGTTTACACAAGGATGTTGGGAGGAAGATATAGAGACTGGGCACCATAGATGCAGCCCTAAGACTCAAAACATCGTAGTTGTCATCATTTATATCTTGCCTTTTCCCTGAAATTGAGGCTCAAGGTGGATACTGGACTTCCACAATCCCACAGCATAGAATCACAGAGTCACAGAGATGTCATTGTCATTTACTGTAACAAGAGTAAAGGACCATCCAGTCCAAACCCCTGCCATGCAGGAAGACACCACCAAAGCATGTCCGACAGATGACCTTCCAGCCTCTGTTTAAAGACCTCCAAAGATGGAGACTCCACCACTCTCCGAGAGAGAGTGTTCCACTGTCCAACAACATTTAATGCCAGGAAGTTCTTCTAATGTTGAGCTGGAATTTCAGTGGTTAAATAGATAGTGAACAGGGCTCAAGGGATCATGCCAAAAACCTATCTGGCATTCAACTTCACAAAGCATTGCGAGCACATGCAGTGTAATGGTTTAGAATACTGGACTGGGATGTGGGAGCTCTAGGTTCATGTTCTCCCACTTGGCCATGACAACCTTGGACTAGTCACTCTCAGTTTGACCAGTTACACCGTGTGATTGTGTAGATAAACTGGGTAAAAAGAGAGGCACATATGACGCTATGAATTCACTAGAGCAAAGGTAAAGTATAAATGTAACAATATTAATCATAGCAATCCTAATAATACTAAAAGGTCGAGTCTCCCTTATTCAGAATTCTGAAATCCAAAATATCCCAAAAAACCAAAACTTCTTTCATGCGTGATAACTTTGATTTCTATGTGCACAAAGGTAGTTTCATGCTCAAAATTATTTCAAATATTACATTAAATTATCTTCAGATTATGTGAATAAGATGTATATGAAACATAAATCATTTTTTTGGTTAGTGTTGGGTCCCATCTCCAAGGTATCTCACTATGTATGCATATGTAAATACAGGTATTCCAAATCCCCCCCCCCCCATCAAAAATTCTTGTCCTATACATTTCGCATAAGGGATACTGAACCTGTAATAATAGTACAGTCGTCCCTCCTGATTTGCAGGGGATCCATTCTGGAACCACCACCACCCCAAATCAGAAAAAACACAAATATTCAAAACCCATTGGTTTAAATGGATGCATGCCATTTTGTCCCTCCCCACCTGCCATCTGCGAAGTAGCGAGACTGCAGACTCCAAGTCCGCAAACTGGGACTTTTTCTATAAATTTCAGACTGGGAGTGGGTGCAACAGGCACAAGGTAAAGAATACAAATCACTATAAAGTAAATACTATTTAGACAATGCCTCTCAATATTCTTAATGTACTTTTTAAAAAAAAGATGTAGGCAGTCTGTGCAAAAGGTATTCTGGGCTATAGCTCCCAGAACTCCACAGATAGCACAGCAACTGGCAATGCTGGCTGAGGGATTCTGGGACCCATAGTCCAAAAGACTTCACTCTTCCAAGCTCTGTGGGATGGTGAGGCTTGGTGGGATCTACTTTGCTGTCATTTGGGGGTTTTTAATACCAAAACTGCCAAATCTACACAATTAAATTGGGTATAGAATACAGAGCTTAGAATTAAATAACAATTTTTGTTCTGAAGACATTCTAAGCCCAGGAATTTCTTTTCAATACTAAAACTGAACAGAGTGTATAGCCGTCCTTTTGTTAATGCCCTAACTTTCATTTCAACAGCTTGTTTTAGGTGGGAAAGGTCATTTTGTTACTGCTGTTGGTTATTAGCAATCGGAAACCCTTGCCCAACTCTTGCAAATCACCCAGAAAGTCACCAGCTAACTCTGATCACCTTTTTGACTATCCCTACTAGTGGGTTTCAAGGTCCTATAAGCTCTTCCTCAGGGCAGTAATAACAAAGAAATGTTTATTTTCTCCCAAAAGAAACTCTAGTATAATAGTGCAATATGACGAAGGTGATAAAGGTATACTTCAGTTAAGGAAGTAGATGTATTCCTGCACATTACTTCTTAAATAGAAAATAAGGTACCGGAAGCAGGAATATCACAGAAAGAAGGGGAAAAGTTTCCTACACTACAAAAAAATTAGTTCAATATGTTTCATCAAACTTTTAACTCAAAATTGACATATGCACATTTGTAATGAAACAAATCAGGTTAGGTCAAGGATTCAGAGACAGAGCTTTGTTAGTCTGGAATACCAGTATGCAAAGGGATCTTGTAGCATCTTTGATAATGCATAAGCTTTCATAGACCATCCAGTGAAGTAAACCAAGTCTACGAAAGCTTATGCTACAATTTCTTTCACACAATTAGTCTCAAATGTGTTACAAGATCCTTGGGTCAAGGAAACAAATACATTTTGCACCTTCTAAGAGGTTTCTTCCAAGATGCACCCATAGATGAACTTTTCCTTCCCCACTATCCTTTTTTCACATGATTTTTGTTTTGGTGGGTAAACTTATTGATATATTTTTTTTTTTTTTTACATAAGAGATAGCTTATCTACTCTGCCCTTTTGCCTCTGTTTTGCTGTTCACTCATGATCAGTAAGGGATTTTGGAGGAAGATGCTCTTCACCTTGTCCACTGTAAACAGGCACAGCTAGATACAGTAGGATAAGCTTGAGTGGAATCATGTATTTTCCAGCTCAAGTTTTGCTTACTGTATCATTTGTGGGAGACATGCTGCCATCTCTCCCTTGCCATCTTCTCTCCCTGACGCTGCTAAAAAGCTCCTGTTAGACAAAAGTCGGGGAGAAAAAAGAGGGATGAGAAGGCATAAAAAGACTGTAAAAAGGGGCTTTGTAAGACAGTTTTGTTAACTGAGATATGGCTGTATAGTAATCCTGTTCCATCAAGAGGGGGAACCCAATGTTTCAGAAAAGAAAATTTAGGAATATTCAGAAAAAAAATAGGAAAATTTAGGATATAATTATAATGTGCCCATCTGCCTAACCTTATACTCAAGGTATCCAATCACTTCTTTTCACACAACTATCAAAACACTGGTAATCAACTACTGTGGTAGTTTTTCACCTGGCTTTAGTTTTCCAGAGATACAATTCTGACTCTTCTTTTAAAAGCCACTGAAATTTGATGGGATTTTTTTGCCATGGAGCTTGACTTTTTTAAAAAAAGATTTGGTACCATTCCCATTTATAAGAAATTTAATATTCAGAATTTTTAGAAGGGACTTACCTTTAAGGACTCCCACAGAGGAAACTGTACAAGAGAGAAAGGAATCTGGAGAGGGAAAGAGAGAAGGGGAAAAACACCTGTCACATAAGCAAAACTGGTTCACTGGCTTATTAAATTAGGAAAAAGTTATTGTTCATTCAGTGCATTGTAGCTTATTAAAATTATAAATCTTGGAGGATTATATTATGAACACAGCTGCTAGAGAGCTGGTTTTGCTACAGAACCTTTGGCTTTCTTTAGCTCATTCCCTGCTGAGAGGTTAATGTATTGTAACCAGGGTGGGCTTAAAGTGTACAAACTGGCACCATTGAGTATGGTAAATTTGACTTAAAACTCTGGAAAAGTCAGAGAAGGGATGGTTTAGAAGCTATGCACAATAATCCAGCCCGTCAAAGATCTGCTAGCTCAGGTTTAGAGCTCAGCTGTCAGAAAGGATTAACTAAAGGCTTAAGACAGTTTCTAAGGAAAATTATATAATACCGGATTGTACTTGGGTCAGTACTGACCAGTGAAATAGAGCAAAATTGTTAACCTCTCAAGAACCCAAGCTGTCTTTGCTAGAAAATGTACCTCTGAAGGTTACCTGGCCCTCTTTTCATCAGAAAAACCACACCTAAACACTGAAACATGGACCTATCCCATTTTTATTATGGGATTTATCACTGCTGGTGCTGCTAGGATCCTGGCAAGGGGTCCAATGTCCACTCTTCTCCATTGCATGATGACCATTTTTAGTCAATTTATAGAAGGGATCTGGCTTTGTGAGTGGATATATTAGGCATGGTCTGCTGCTTACTACTCTTCCCATCTCTGCAACCTGCCACTCATCTAGCCAGTGTCAAAAATTAAACATCCTCCTATCATCAGCAAATAGCAGAAGGGAGTAAAAAGTACCATGGAGTCCTTTCACAGAACAAGATGGTACCACCAGATGATGGCAATATTTGTATGAATTCATTCTTAATCAGTGAGGTTATGGTGGGATAGCTGGTCCACTGGGTTTTTAGGGAACTCCAGCATTATTCCCAATGAAAGCAGAACCACAGAAATGAATAGGATTTGTTAATCACCATTTATGTAATATTGAATGGGTCTGTTCTAGTTGAGACTAATACTAGATTTAATCCAATGTCTATAGAGATTAAAACAGTAAAAACCTGCTGCTTGAGGATGTTTCATAGCTGCCAACTATTACGCACAATATACACCAGAAAAATCCATATGTTTCTCGAATGTGTTAATGAAAGAAGGCTGCTGCCACACTGCAAAATTAATACAATTCGACACCTCTTTAACTGTCATGGCTCCATCCTACAGAATCCTGGGATTTGTAGTTTATTGTGGCAACAGAGCTCTGACAGAGAAGGCTAAATATCTCACAAAACTACAAATCCCAGACTTCTGTAGCATTGAGCCATGGCAGTTAAAGCATGTCAAACTGCATTAATTCTGCAATGTAGATGCAGCCAAAGCTTCTAGGTTCCCCCCTCCCATTATTCTTCATACATATTCCAGTGATTTCCACTGGATTAAAACACTCACACAAAGGATTTCTGCTTCTTCCCCTCTGAATCAACAGGTCTTGAGTGTGTGTAACTGTATACTGGACTGTAGCCATTGTTATTTTAGCATATTCATTATTTTATCTTGTTGTTTTATCATGTCCATAAAGTGTTTTTACAAAAACTGTGTTCTATAAAGGCGCTATAAACTTAAATGTAAAACATCATTATACCATGACTGTCAACACGACAGGCTTCTGCTCATTCAAGTTTACATCACAGAGCATAGCTGTCCTATGAAATCTATACAGACATATAATAAAGAAGAGTAAAACAGAGAGCCAGCCATTTATTGTGACATTTAATTTAACTTGATGCTGAAATGCACTCAAGAGCCCTGGCATGAATTGTTTATGCATTATTTTTTTAATTACGAAGATGACTAACTTAATGCATACATTTTTGGGGGAGAAAAACCAACACAGGAACACAGATGTAACTGCTTAGCATTAATCTAATATATATATTCACTAAAAAGACTCACCCACCTGCATCTGGCTATTTGTCCATATCACCATCTGTCTATGTTTTAGTTTCAACTTCCAAAAATGGAAAACCAACATAATAAAAAGCAAGTTTGCTATAATGTAAACTCATCTTCATGGCTATGACTTTCTCTCCTAACTGATCTAGGTAAGGACAATGATCTTTCTTCAATTTACACAGCCCTGCAAACACTATAGTACATGGGGTGCTGAGTTTTCTTATGTACAGTGGATGAAATCAGTATTTCTATTTATTATTCTATTTATTGTTTTTGTTGTTGTTAATTGCCTTCAAGTTGACTTCAGCTTATGCTGACCCTATGAATGAGGGACTACTTCCAAGTCACCCTATATTCAGCCGCCCAGCTCAGGTCTCACAGACTCATGGCCATGGCCTCCTTGATTGAATCTATCCATTGGGTATGCAGTTTTCCTCGTTTCCTAGTGCCCTCCACTTTACCAAGTATTTTTGTCATTTCTAGTGAGTTCTTCCTTCTCATGATATGACAACCTCAGTTTAGTCATCTTGGCTTCTAGGGGAAGTTCAGGCTCGATTTGCTCTAGGACCCATTTATTTGTCTTTTTAACAGTCCACAGTATTTTCAGAATCTTATGCACCACCACATCTCAAATGAGTTGATTTTCTTCCTATCAACTTTTTCCACTGTCCAGCTATTTATTATTTCTCATTCATTCAAAAGAAATACAATTATTCCAGAATCTGTTCACGTTTGGTTTAAAACCAGGGGCTATTATAGATTGTAAATTAGTAGGTACAACAGGATTGCTTAGCTATTTGTTTCTTTATTTAAAGCATTTCACTTAATTTTTTCCAGCCCAAAAGGCAGGGCTGACTGGTTTAATTTTTTTAAAAAGTCCTTTAAAAAAAATAAAATCCTTTTCTTCCAAAGTCTGGTTATTATTACTATTTTTCAACAACAATGACCGTTTGAATGTAAACATTTTAACTTTAACATTTTAAGTTTATTAATAGTTGTTCATTGTTAGACCAGTATCCCAGTGTCAGCTGCTTCTTTTAAATCACTTTATTTTATAGTGGAAGAAATGCCATTGACCAAAAAAAAAAATATCCTTTAACTAACATAAATTCAACCAACACTTGCTTTAAAAGAGCACATTTTAAGAAAAGTTGTTATTTAATAAGATAGCAGCCATAACATCTGAACTGCATTTTGCTACTTGGTATAGTCCTATATTAGTGTAGTTCTACACACTAATGCAAAAAAGCTGGTTTAAAACAAAAACAAACAAACAAACAAAAACAAAAACCCTGGTTTAAACAAAAAAAGCTTTGGAGTTGTTGTTGGGTTGTTGTTGTTGTTTTGGTGAGTGCTTTTTAAACTGTTTGTCCCCCATCCCTGCAAGAAGGCTTACATGGGATCAGTAACAAAACAAGACAGTCTCTCTGAAGAGGTATGATCTAAAATAAATGACCCAAGAAGGAGAAGGGCGGAGAAAGAAGGGAAAAGAAACTCGAGCTTCAGTTCTGAAAATCACATATTAGTTCCTGTAAACATCATCTTGATTCAGTTCAGGGAGAATGGCTGATGCATTTCTCCCTCTGCTGCAGCTTCGTGGAATGGCTCCTGCAGGCAGAAGACATAGTGTAGTACAACATTTTATTTCTAACTATGCTTCTTGCTTAAAACTGAGTCAGTCATGAAGTAATGGCTATTTTGGATTGCAGGGTTCACTACCGTCCGAGTTCAAAACAGCGCGTAACTATGTGAAGGTCTGGAATATACTTCATTTCTGGTCCTTCTGGATCACAGAGATGAAACTGAAAGGATTCTTTTGCTTCTCTCTGGTCTTTTGTTTTGTTCTGGGTGAAAGTATCATCCTCTGTAAAGACATATAGTCACATCAATGCTCATCTATGAAGACGGAACAAAACATATTGTATACATGGAGATAAAAGTCCAATATGTTAAAGTTCTAACATCTTCCGCTTCATTTCTACTGTCTACTACTAAGTAGACAGAAAGGTCTCTATCTCTCTGCATCCTCCCCCATGTTTTTTCAATGCCACAAGAGTTAAAGATTATTGTCTGGTTCTTCAGGTTGCAGCTAATGA
Organism: Phrynosoma blainvillii; assembly: GCA_026167975.1. Lineage (NCBI taxonomy): Eukaryota > Metazoa > Chordata > Lepidosauria > Squamata > Phrynosomatidae > Phrynosoma > Phrynosoma blainvillii. The sequence continues at coordinate 358,580,287 of JANUYF010000002.1, forward strand.
TTAATAAATGAGTCTACACCATTCCTCTGCCAGGCAAAACTAAGCTTGACAGACACCTGCCATGGGAAATTTGTTATCTAGTCTGGCAGGAAGTGGCACTGAGAAGAAATCAATGCCACTGCTGTACATTGAGCTGACAAACTGAAATCTCATAGGAAGCTTCTCATCACAAACAAGGAAGAATTTCCCTTGTGGCATCTCATAGCCCCACAGTAAAGGTCAAACACGGTTCTTATTTACCAGGGCCATGAAACCCAAGTGCTGCGATTAAATTTCTTCCTGTCCCCAATTTCAGGTACCAAATCCCTGTTCATTTTACAGCAGAAGGTCTAATACATTTATAAGGAGAGAGACAGACTTGTGGAAGGATGCATCATTCTTGAGGTGGAATTAACTGGATGATCACCTTGCCCTGTACAATCAAATGCAGCATTACCTTACCTAAGAAGTGCCCAGCTTAAGATAAAAGAACAAATAGTGCTGCCCTTGTACTGACCCAGGAGCAAGTTCACCCAAACTCTATCAATACACATATGGAAATGCAAAATTCAACAGTCTGAATGACTGGGCTGCCATTTTATGAAAACCAAACGGTCCTGCTGTGACTGCCAATATACAACTGAAAATACATGAACAATGGATTCATAAGATGGGCAGAATTTCAAATGGTTAGAGTGTGGCATCAATTCCACCAAGAGCTGCTTAAACTTCTCCAGATCAAACAGAAGCAAATAATAATAATAATAATAATAATGTATTATTATTATTATTATTATTATTATTATTATTATTATTACCCTGCCCCTCTGTCAAACAATCAGGGCGGCTTAGAACAGTTAAAATTACACCAAAATAGACTAGAAAACCCCTAAACCCCACCCTCCCCCGTTAAAAAAGTATTAAACTACACATCCAAAAAAAAAAAAAATCATAACATAAAATATCAAGATAAAATAAGGTAACTGGAGCAACTTCAAACAGACAAGAGCAGTGGGTGAGCCAAAACTGAAAGAGGTAGGAAGGTGGAACTCCTGAGGCCAGGGATCTAATCAGGAAGGGCCTACCGAAAGAGATCCGTTTTCATAGCCTTTTTAAAGCTGCTTAAGCTCGTAATCTGAAGGATCTCGTCTGGCAGGCCGTTCCATAATCTGGGGGCGATTATTGAAAATGCCCTCTGGGAGGCTGCCGACAGCCTAGATTTTAATGGCTGGAGCAGATTCCTCCCAGAGGACCGGAGTGTGCGGGGAGGACTGTATGGCAGGAGGCGGTCCCGAAGATAGGTTGGATAGGTATATATAATGAGTAATATATGGGTATTACACATGAATAACAGATACTATATAAACTGCAATTAATATTTTACATATCAAAGTTCTATTTAAAAACTCATCTAACAGACATAGGTGACTCTGCAGTTGAGTGAGAGAGATGGTAAAATATTTCATCTCTACTAAGACTGCCCAGTTGGTCATCATTCTGACTTCAGAGGGATGACACCCCTAGTTCTGTGACCACCATAGAAATGAATATCAACTGACAGAACAGAGAGAGACTGCTGTCTCACCAAGGTGTGGCTGTGACTTTGGGCTCTCCGAGGCAAAGGGTATGTTCTGGGAAGTTCTACCAAGCTGAGAAGGCTTCCAGTGCAGCAGATGCGTATCTACAGTTCAGGAATAAGTCTAGCTAAGTACTAAGGGGCTTATCATCAGAAGGCTGGTTACTAGATGGTGAACTGCCCACATCCAACTATAAACACACAACAACAGTGTCAAATAGGTGCCAACTTTATCAGTGGAAGAATCCATGAAATCATAGATCTTCAATGTATGTATGTGTTTCTACACCTAAGTGGAGGAGAGACAGGTGACAGACAGAATATATCTATCTCTGATTTGACTCAATGTTAATAGTCTTGGTATACAATAATAGCAAGCTTAACATAAATGTTCACTCCTTCCAACATGAAATGTAGACACTTGCCTATTATTGCCCTGTAAAGACAGTTCTGTACATTTTGAGGGGCAGAAATCATTTACAATCCTAGTTTCCACTCCAATCTCCCAAGATCCATTCTGGAAGCCATCAGGGATTTAAAATTAGGTTTTATATCCACATAACATGCATTCTAATATTAAACTATGGCTCTTCTACAGCTTATGTTAATGCTTATACTAGATCTTCAGTGTCCCATTCTAAACAGCAGGCACAAAGCAAATATTTCACAGATGTAGTCTAGATCTAGGTCTGACAGTAAAACATTCTGATGTCCATAGCATGGAATCCAATTTTGTTATTTTAGGAATCAAAAATATATTTACCTTAACTTATTGCTATGAGGGGTTTGGTGGTGCAAAAGCAATGGCTGGGCCACTTGAAACAAAAGAGTATTTAAAGTAGGTAAGAGCTGATGATCATAGTGAACTAAGCTGCATGCCCACATTTTGAATGGTGGCCAAATCTAATTCAGTTATTTTTTTCCCCATCCTTGTGGTTCCATAACACTATAATCAGAATGTCAGTACATTTATCCCTCCACATTTGCAGCTTTGACATTTGCAGCTTTGATTATTCACAGATTTTTTTTCCAATATGTTCTCTCCAGGAATCTCTAGGTCCTCCGGTGCAACTCTTATGGTCACCTTTAACCAAAAGTTGCACTGAAGGACCTAGAGAGTCCTAGAAAGAACACCCCAATAGGCATTTGTAGCTCCTCCAGTGCAATTCTATGGTCAATGTCAGGCAGATGATGACCACAGAGTTGCACTAGAGGACCTAGAGATTCCTAGAGAGGTGTTCTCTCAGGTGTATTTGTTATTTGTGGTTTTTCCACATTCAGAGGGGGTCCTAACCCCAGCAAATATGGAGAGATGAGTGTAATTCTCACTGTTCTTCCTCTGGACCAAGATGTTGCTGCAACTATCAGAAATACTAAGAAAGATAGCATGGTGCAGTAGTTTAAGTGTTGGACTAAGATTACAGAAGACTAGGGTTGGAATCTTCCACTGGAAAAAGAATGGCACTTCCTACTGTTTTTACGCTTGCTCATATGCAAAGCAGCATATCGTTCTGAACTCTGAACCAGAATAGTCACAGCTTCTAATTTCAGTTTCAGAACAGAAATCTGGAAAAGCAGGACTTCACTACTAAATCTTACTGGTCTGTATTTACATTCACTAAGAGCAAACATCATCACCAGTTATTATTCATGAGTTGTGTGGGTAAAACTTATAAAGTTTGCACCAAGATAGTGTGAACTATGAGGTATGTTATACAAAGACTCAAACATAGTTCACACAGCAATGCCATTTCTCTTGTATCTTTCTCATAAAACTGTCGTCTCTTGAGATAACAACCTTCTTAAGCCTTTCTTAACCTTATCACAGTATTCAGCCCTAGTGTTGTCTTTTCAATTTCTTTTTCATTCATTTTCCTAAGCAGTGAAAGGACAGACACACAGATGGTCCTTGAAGCCACTGCTTTCTGAAGCAGCTATTTCATGTCATCAATAGTAAACTCATCATTGTTCAAAAGGGGAGAATAATAAAAAAAGGAATTCCTGCTAACCCCAATAAACCACTACTGATTAACCACTGTTAATTAAATTAACCATTCATCTTATTCTGTTCATCCCAAACAATAAGGAAATGTAAGTTGTGAGAGAAAGCTGGCTGTCACGGAATTAGAACACTAGAATTACTACCAGGGAGCTGCCCACAAAATAGTAGCAATCTCTGAATTCTCCAGCAGTTTATTGTCTTGTCACTGTGGACATGGAATTTTTGAACAACTAGCCAAAGAACAATGGTTTCTGAGATCAAAATGGACTGGAGCATCACACTGTGAGATGTGTTTCCTTACACCAGTTCCTAGGAGGATGGGGCTAGTGATGACAGGAACTCACACAAAATCAGGATGCTCAAGGATTCATTCATTCTGCAATACTAAGCAAAGTGATCTGACCTCCCAGACTAAAGTGCAAACTGAAAAATAGTTGCTTTCCACACTTACCTGGCCTTTGTTATGTATTACCACAAAATCTCTCTGTGTGTGTGTGTGTGTGTGTGTGTGTGCGTGCAATTATGTAGATTCAGATAAAATTCATTTAGAAATGCATATTTTGAGATAAAATATATTTAAAATATGCATTTAAACAGAATTCTCCTGTTTTGCAGATTACAGAACAGATTTACAAATGAGTATATGCGTAATCAACATAGACAAAAGCAGACCAACTTGTACATCTGCTGCTGTTGCTGTGTGCCTTCAAATTGTTTCCGACTTATGGTGGCCCTAAGGGGAACCTATCATGGCATTTTCTTGGCAGGATTTGTTCAGAGGTTTGCCATTGCCTCCCCGTGAGGTTGAGAGCATGTGACTTGCCTAAAGACATCCAATGGGTTTAACATGGCTGAGCTGGGAATCAAACCCTGGTCTCCCACTCAAACCACTATGCCACACATCTGCAGTACAGTGTGCCCACTCTGTCCGCGGGCTTGCCATCTGCAGATTTGAGCTTCTGCGGACGGCAAACCCCAGCTCTTAAAATGGCAGCGCAGGAGCGCGTGCTCATTGGAAACAACGAGACTTGAGGTCCTGCGTTTTGTGCTATCCCCCACAGATAGCAAGGGGCCATTGTATATAGTAAAAGGTTGAAACCATATTCAAATCGTATTCCCATCACTCTCAGCATTCTCATAGTTCCCTTATTGCTGGTGCAAACACAGCAGTTTAGGGAGTGGAAAGAAAAACAGAAAAACTCACAGACATTTTGGCATTCTCACAGAATTCTGGGACACTAACTTAGAGGTTAATGGTTAGGATACAAGCAATGCTTTTACTAATTGTCCAAAAAGGCTCACACGGAGTGAGTGGATACCTAATAACAATCCAGTTGCAGTTTCTCACAAATTATGAAATTTAAGAAAAGTTGCATTCTTCAAATCTTCTCTTTTAGAAGATTTTTTTTTTCTGACAGCATTTTAGCAGAACACCCTTTGAAAGTGGAGGGGGGTGGGGGTGGAAGAAGGCCCTAACACCGAGTCCCAGATACAAAGAGCGCTTTCTTTCCGAGGTCATTCCAAGAGTGACAGAAATTGATTGGATTCACCACAAGCCTTTTTACAGCTACACCACAATTAGGGCGATTACAACAGTCTTGCTCCAAAAAGGGCTTCTTCTCTTTTTGGTGGTTTGTAGACTGATTGCATTTTGTGATTATTTTCCTAAAGAAATCACCAAAACAGAAGATCATCATGCCTTGCCAAGCGGTGATATTTACACCTGAAATATGTTAAAACAACAGTGAAAATGTGTTCTGCACATGTGGGTAACTTTCTGCCAACAAAATACTGGCTGGCTCCGTCAACTCTCCTACAATATTCACAGAAAACAGACACCAGAGTACCAGCTCTCTCTGCCTGTCTGGCTTGATGTTATATAGCTGGACTGATTATTCAGCAGAGTTGACTAACATCAGAATTACTTCCAGACGGACAGACATTATTTTAGAATGTTTTACAAGTTAGCATGGCCCATGTTCTCTTGGACAAATACGCTTCAATTCAATAACATCAATAATAATAAATAATATTATCCAATTTATGGTAACCAGTGTTGCCAGTTTTACCACCTGTGCTGCTCAAAATTAACCCAACCTTGTTTTTTATATGGTATAGGCTGTTAAAGATTGTATACGTTATACTCCAACAGTACCTATTTTAAGACACAATATTCATTTGTGTTACAAACTAATGGCTGTATGTGTTACCAAATTAACACATAATAGTGAACATGCTCTTCAACTACAGCAATTGGACTAAGGCAACATCAGCTGACTGCTTCTGTGAATGAGTCTTGGAACACTGCTAGTATTTCACTAAAGACGCAGTTCTGAAAAAGAGTGTACGTACAATATATCAACAATATTTTTTCTCTTTGTAAGAAATTCCAAAGAAGTAGCTAAAAGGGGGGGAAATCCACAGGTCTTTAGGTGTTTTGTTTATGCTTTTCAATTTGTTATGGCAATGTATTCCCACTACAGTCTAGATGGAAACTGGTCTCACCAAGTCTGATGGCACCTTGTATTTGTTTCCTTGGATATTTGCATGCATTTCGACATTACACAGGTTCATGACATGCTAACCTATGACATCTTACATTGCTTAGCCTTTCATTCAGATGTGATAAAAGATTTTTTTTCCTCTTTGGCATCTTCTTCATTCATATAGTATATATAATGAACCTCTCAGTACCAAACTAGATGGGGTGCTACTGAATACGTCACTTCATTTGCAATGTCACTTTTTATATGTATGAAATATTCCATAACTGAACCAATTTTCATTAGAAAAATAAACATTTTGTGCATGATAGGAGATTAACTATTTCCTTCCTTGCCATGCCCCCAAAGCTATGCACTGTGAAAAAGAAGCCTTCATTGGCACTAAGGCAGGATTCCCTCCCACAGCAGTACCGAGTGGTACCGAGTACCAATTGGTACTGCATCCGAAGAAGTGGTTTTATACCCATAAAAGCTCATGTGAAAACAAAAACCAGTTAATCTTAAAGGCGCTGTCACATTTCCTTTTCTCCCACTGCTCTACCTTCCTTCCTCCTTTTATGCTTCAAGAGATTAACACAGCTACTTCCTTGAAAAGCTCCACAGCAAAGATCATCTTCAGAGAAACAGAGCAGGCGAGAAATAGATTTTCATCAATCCTCTGCATAATTTTTTTTAAACACAAGTCTAGTGTCATGTGGCTAGTTCAGCCAGTGTATTCTGGCCCATGAAAGCGTACAACCAAATAAATGTGTTAATCTTAAAAGTACCAAGAGATCATTCTAAGTTTTTCATTTAGAGCAGGGGTAGGCAACCTTTTTGAGCCGGGGGCCGGGTTGCTGTCCCTCAATTGGGGGGCTGAAGCACCAAAAATAAATAAATAAATAAATAAATATTTTAAAAATTAAAAAATTAAAAAAATATGCATGCACACTCTCTCAGCCCCAGAAAAGCCATGGCAAACCCCCTGTGGAGATTTTGCCAAGAAAACCCCAAGAACAAGTAATAACAATAATAATCAATATCATAATGGTGAGCGGCAGCGGCAGCAGGACTGGCCTGGGGCCGGTACAAAGGCCTCGGGAGGCCACATCTGGCCCCCGGGCCTTAGGTTGCCTACTCCTGATTTAGAGAAACAGTGCGGAAGTGTTTATCAGTAAAATACTTCTTTCTCTTATCTTTTATTGAGGAAATGGTGTATGACTTACAGAAAAGTGCACACACACACACACACACACATTCTGCCTTATTCAGTCTTGTTTAGCCAGCCCATTTTATAAAGCCAAAAACAACTGCAAGACAATTAATGGGCCCAAACAACTGTGAAAACCAAAGTACTGTTCAATCATCTTCTGCTGGTTAACTTGGTCCATTCGTCACCTAAACCTCTTTCAATTGGATTTGTTGTTGTTGTGTGCCTTCAATTCATTTCTGACTTATGAAGACCCTAAGGTGAACCTATCATGAGGGTGTGTGTTTTTTTTTTTTTTTTGGGGGGGGGGGGTTGGCAATATTTGTTCAGAGGAGGTTTGCCATTGCCTTCACATGAGGCTGAGAGCATGTGACTTGTACCAATCAAATCTAAAACTATGTTAAAACTTCTGGTTCATCAGGCTATCTTAGTTCAGACATCTCCAGGAAAAGTCAAAATATTACATTCGAAAACTTTTCTTCTTCCAATTCTAATACCATTCATATGTTAATGGAGTGAATGTAATCATCCAGAATAGGTGGATACATAACCCCCAAAGTTCAGGGATACCATTAACTAGCACTTCCATCAACTCAATTGATTGTAGGTGGTGAGTAGAACCAAAAGCCTTCCCATCAATTTAAAACCCAAGGGCCGCCTCTTTCCATTCAGTGCAGCTCTTAGATGTTTGTGTGGGAATGTCCATTGAATAGACTGAAAAGGGTGTGGATGGGAATCAGCAGCCTGGGAAGGAGAAAATCACACAAACCATCCTACTTTTCTCTAGCAGGACAGAGAGAAGCAGGGGAGGATCCACCATTCAAGATACAAAAGGTTATTGTGTTTTATAGCTGGGATGAAGAATGTGTTGTCCTGCAGATGCTGGGCTACAACTTTTATTAGGTCCAGGCAGCATCACCAATGGTGAAGGACTGTGAGAACTATAGTCCAATAAAACCTGCCACACATTTCTCATCCCTGTTTTTAAATAAAAAAAAAACACAGGAGGCAGAAGCTCATACATACAGATGTGATCCGACTACACAAACTACTACACTACACTAAAGATTGTTTTAAATAAAAAAAAAAAACCCAAAACAAAATAGAAGAGAATGTCCAAGAATGTGAAAAGTACGGGAAGATTCTGCTGCAGTTAATTTCTACAGGTAAGAAAATAAGGAGGGAGACAACTGAGTAATCTAACATATAAAACAGATGGCTGAACAATAGTTTTCATGGCATAACAACGGGCTTGATGGACAGAAGAACAGGGTTTGAAGGAAGGCAACCGGCAAAGCACATTGAAGAGTGGCAAAGTATGAGAAAGAGAGACTCCTTAAGAACTGAAATAGCCTTCAAAATGCTAGAATTCTTCAACATCAAGAGGAAACAGATGTCCATGGCTGGAATTTGCATGTAGCTTTATTCTCTCCTAAGATACAATAAAACCACTCTTCTGCAAGGGCTTTAAAACTTAAAATTAAAACAGTGGCATGTCATGCCTAGTGCAGCTGTGCCTTCCATGCTCCATCTTTTGTTGCCATTTTTTTTTAATGGGAGGAAGGGGGGGAAGAGAGAAACAAGAAAAAGAGCCCCTAAAATGAAAAAAAAAATGGTATGCACTCTCAAAACAATCTAAAAAATACAGATGTTCTTACTAATCTGCAGCAAGCATTTGTTTATTCAGGTTCTGTCTGTTTCTGAAGCAAGACGACTTTCCCCTCCAAATTATCTCCCTTTACAAAACTCTAAAATAAATACTGGAAGAGGAGTTCTGTGTAAACAGCCTCAGGAGAGAACTAGCTCACCTCCTAGTACTGAAGGCCTTTGTTTGGTTCAACAGGTGTAGCTTTGTTTTGAGCCTCCCTACATCACCCCAGCAGTTAAAACACATGGTTAAACTTAAACAAACCAAGAGTCTCAATTAAAAGCAGTGATTCAGAGACAGTTGGGCAGGCCAGTTGCCCCATATGGTCAAGAGGTTTTGCCCCCCTTCCCCAGCAAGGAGGAAAAAATTAAAAGGGACAACTTGAAAGAAATGTAATGACAATATAAGGACTGCCAAGACTCAAGACAGCAAATTCTTTTTCGGCAAAACATGTCTAGAATCTAAGCCAGTTGCAGATCTGCAAAGAAGACTTTTGCCAGCGATCAGGAAAGTAATATTTTTATGTCCATCCTCTTCTTTCTTCCCTGGTTTTGTGAAAAGCTGAGTCACAACTGCTTATCATATCTTCACTCTCTCTAATAGCTTTCTCATTCCATAATTTAATATTTATATATACATAAAATTCAGAGCAGGAGTGGGCAATTGCATAGAGGGCAAGGTCTGTGACCCCCTTCCCACCCCCACACACAGTTAGTCCAACATACCTCTGTTTTCCTCTGTAGTCCCTCTCAAAATGGTGACTGGAAGCAATGTCATGTCACCATTTTGAGAGGGACCACATAGGAAAACAGGCATTTGGGGCAGCAAGGAGTTCAAGGTGTTGTGTTCACAAACTTTTGAGGGGGTCTTCTGTTCAGTTTTCTGGCAAAAATTGCTTGAGGGGAAAAAAATCACCCTTTTTAAAAATTGGGAATGGCTTTGGGAGACTGAAAAGCAATGAAATACAAAAGAAGCTTCATATAATTTGAGCTTGCCAGTATACAGATGTTGCTGTTGTGTGCCTTCCCTTCAAGTTGTTTCCAACCCTAAGGGGAATCTATCATGAGGTTTTCTTGGCAAGTTTCTTCAGAGGGGGTTTGCCATTTCTATCCTCTGAGACTGAGACATTGTGACTTGCCCAAGGTCATCCAGTGGGTTTACATGGCTGAGCTGGGATTCCAACACTGGTCTCCTGAGTCATAGTCCTACGCTCAAACCACTGTGTCATGCTGGCTCTTCATAATTTATTCACAATAGCACCAAAAGCTCTCTAGAACCAGTTCTGCTATTAGGTAAAGGGAGACAGCTGTCTCAGACAGTAGAAGCTGAGAGGCAGGAAGTGCTGACCTAGAGGACTTGTTGCAAGCTCACTTTTTGCCCACTCCCCTTTCAGCATGTAAAAAAACTTTGTTGTTATTGTGATCACTTAGTGCTGTGATGGCGAACCTATGGCATGCGTGCCAGAGATGGCACACGAATCCATTTTCCCTGGCACGTGGAGGGTGGGGAGGAGGAGTAAGAGGCGCACACCTATTCCTTCTCCTTCCTGGCCTCCTCCTTCCCTGCCTCTCCAGAGGCAGATGAAGGCCAGGAATGGCGCGGGGGGAGAAGGAGAAAGAGGCGCACGCCTATTCCTCTTCTTCCCCTGCTTGCCCCCCCTGGCCTTCAAGCTATCTCTGGAGAGGCAGCTGAAGGCCTGAGAGGCTGGGGGGAAGAAGTCCTGCCCTGGAAGTCCCGCCCCCAGAAGGCGGAGCTCCCAGCACCAGGTAACACCTGGTGGTGGAAGGCCTTTCAGTTTGGGCACTCGGCCCCTAAAAGGTTCACCATCACTATCTTAGTGCCTCCTCCCAACATAACACACTCAACAGGACACCATTCTCACCATTAAGCAACATCATTTCCACTCTTGACATTCTGATTCTTCTGGCAATAACTGTTGTTTTGTGACCTCAAGTCATTGTCGGCTTATCGAGACCTATGCTGACCCTATCATGGGGTTTTCTTGGCAGGATGTGTTCAGAGGGGTTTTGCCTTTGCCTTCCTCTGAGGCCAAGAGAAATGTGACTTGCCCAAGATCAACCAATACATTTCCATGGCTGAGGTCATCTGAACCCTGCTCTCACATTCCCAGTCTCAGTGCAACACTTAAAGCACCACACCACACTGGCAGTAATAATTTACTAAAAATCAAAGTAAGTTATGAGGACAATATATTCTATCAACAATATGATGGCTAAAAATAACCCAAGGAACATGGTTATTAAGCATGTAAATGTTTATCAAGTTAATTCATGTTAGCATATAAAAGCAAATCTTCTCCCTTCACAGACTTATTCCATTATTTCTCTGTGAAACGTTAATAGAAAAAGCCATTCTGTTCTTAAATACAACAGAAATTTTTGTAGGTGGTAGCCTTATACTGGCTATATACAAGGCGCTTATATCCAAAAGCACACTGCATACAAGAGGCAATGGGATCTCTCTCCCCCATATCTCTCCCCCTACAACCACCACCATTGACAGCACTTTCTGCAACCCATTTCTGCCAACAGCTTAGATCCTCTGGCCTTCAACTCTGAGAAATAGACTCAACTCCTGTTTGGCTTGAGGGTTTCAGACATGCCCAATTAGCATACCTGACACTCTAAATGCTCTCCATCTGGAAATATTCTACCTCAATGAATAATGGGGGAGTGGCGGAGCCCAGGGGTTCATTTCAGTTCTACTGAATGTTCCAGGATACAGAAACCTTACCAACCAGATGAACTATCTGAGTCTGAAGGTGATGTTGAAAACACGAAGGCAATCATTTGTCCATTTCTGCTCATCTGTTCACTCCTTTGTTCCTTCCTTCTTTCCCTACTACCGTTTCCTTAACTATTTCATATAGAACAACATCTCACTTCAATTAATTAATTAAGTCACAATAAATGAAATGCAGCCATATGTTCTGTCCTCTGACTTCATCCCTGCACAATAATGAATGGATGTCTTTCTTTCCCCATGACCAGGATAGATGATAAGAATGAACAAGAGAGGGAAATACTGAAGGAAATCTCTATGAATATCACAGAGAATTAAAATATCATTGTAGAGCCTGAGTGAGCAAAGAGCAGCCATCTAAAGCCATTGTTGTAGACAATGTGCCCCCAAAATGGAAATGTGCCTCCAAGAGTGGCATTTTTGTAATAAGACAGGGCACACCTTCTACCCCTGCCCTCTGAATCTGTTCCCCATGCAGAATCTAAAATTTTGAAAAGACTTGAAGCCATTTCCAATTTTGTTTTTTATCATCTTTATCCATTTTCAGAGCTGATATGGCCCATAATGTTCCTGGAAGCAAAAAAATGACCCCTGTACCACTTTCTCCAACCTAGTCTAGAGAAATCTATCTGTTCTACATACATTTCCTAGTAAGCAGAATAATATCTATCCGCATCCAAATACATATGGGCAAGAATATTGGAAGGAGCAGTGGGCAGTCTTTGTGCAAGTTCATTGAAAGAGTGGAGGGAAACAAACATATGTTGCATTGTTTGTTCAAAAGAGTGGTGGCACCAGTATCATAAACCAAAATATTAGTATGAATGCCATACATTGAAATACCACCTGTCAATGACATATACACAGCAAGAACAAATAATAATACAGTCAGCCTTCAATACCCATTCGGGTGGGTGTCCTGGAACTAACCTCCAGTGGATACCAAGAGCCCACTGTACAGAATTCACCAGCAAAGAGAAGGGGGCTTATTTCTAACCAATGGAGGAAGAGAATAATACTATCACAAAGCTTTCCCCTAAAGTCTTCCTAAAAATCCAGATCTTAAACAAACAATGGAAACAGACTTTCAGATAGCAATAGTAGGTTTTCTATGGGAAGGCACTGTACAAAGCACATGTAGTGAGGTTTTGACTTCAGCCTAGTGCATGGGTTGGCAACCTTTGTTGCCAGGGGGCCAGGAGGGGGGGAATGGCGTGAGGGCCGGGCAGGCGCGTGCGCACAATGCCCACCACCATGCGCATGCGCGTGCGCGTGAAGGGCGCCATTTTGGAAGGTGCCAATGGTGCCGTGTGCATGACGCAGGCGCCATTTTGGAAGGCCCCACCACACCTGCGCCATGCGAATTCGCACGGCGCAGCCGCTGTGGGGCCTTTCAAATTGGCACTTGTTATTGTGCGCAAGCGCACGTGCCATTTTGGACGCCAAAATGGCACCCGCGCGGAATGGCAGCGGGACCAGCAAGGCCTCCATGGGCCACACCTGGCCTATGGGCCATAGGTTGCCGACCCCTGGCCTAGTGGGTCTTGAAAGCAGCAAGAGTTTATGGAGAGCTGGACACAAGACTAGATCTGACTCTCTGCTATAATCAAGCCAATAGGTGCTCCAGCTCCAGTCCAAGAAAGTGGTGGCATAAATTCCACTTTGTCACGTGTGGTGCCCTTGCTGAACTGGATCAAGTTTCTGTCAGAAACAGAATCTTGTCTAGAAATATAATCTTGCAAGATACAACAACTCTAATCTCAAGGCACAAATTACTGGACAAAAGAACATCAAAGACAGATTCCAGCATCAAAGTGTGTCAAGCAAGACTTTGCCAAGAGGTTTGGTTCTATATGCTGCAGCTTGAATAGAAACACAGGTACTTCTGCATACTAAATGGGTTAACCAGTTCATATTTTCATTACTAACCAACTCCTGTTTTGTTAATGATCACCGTTCTGATTAAAAGTGATGTTGTCCATGAAAGCTTATGTCATAATGAAATGTGTTAGCCTTTAAGGTGCCGTAAACACTTTGTTGTTCAGGCAATTGTTTTTTTAGTACTTCCGGTATTTCAGTTTGAAATGATTATAGTCCTCCACCAATTTAGTGTATAAATTCACCCACTTAGCAGTGCTAACTGGATTTACGCACAATTCAAGTACAGTAGGCCCTCCACATACGCTGAAGTTAGGGACACAGAACCCCTATGAAACAGGAAAAACTGCAAATAAAAAACACTATTTTTAAAAAATAATAAATAAATAAATAAATAAATAAATAAATTTATACCCCTCTCTCTGTCAAACAATCGGGGCGGCTTACAACAGTTAAAATTACACAAGAAATACAGACTAAAAAAAACCCCAAGAGCCCACCCTCCCCCATTAAAAAAGTATTAAACTACACATCCTTTAAAAATCAAAGCACAAAATAACAAAATAAAATGAAATGATTAATAAATAATAAAACTTATTTATACTTGAAAGAACACCTCTGTAGGAATCTCTAGGTCCTCCACCACAACTCTGTGGTCAACATCCAACAGACGTTGGCCATAAAATCACAGTGGAGGACCTACAAATGCCTAAAGTGTTTTCTCTAGGAATCTCTAGGTTCTCCAGCATGACCTAGGGGAAGGAAAACAAGTTTTTTTGGTGGGGGGAAGGAGATGAACAATGGAGATGAACTTTAAGACAAAATCATCACATCTGGGAACAGAAATACTCTTTCTTCACTGACTTTTTTTCCTGCAAAGGTGGCTCCAGAGGAGTCAGGAGAGACCCAAGGGCTGCAAAATTTTCTTGTGCCACAGAATTCCCACTCTTGGTTTAAGGCCTCTGCATACTTTAATCTGACCCTGTCATCCACCCAAGCCTATGTATAATAATTTGCCAACAGAGTAATACTTTATGCAATGGATAAAGTGGGCTGTCATCCATAAAAGATTGTGTCATAATAACATTTGTTAGTCTTTAAGGTGCCACAAGAGCCTTGGTTGTTATGAATATAATAACAACCTTCCAAACCTAATTCTGTCATTTTTCATAAACTGCATCCAAAGCAAAAGAAAAACATAGGATAAATTAAGTCAGTAAATTGAGAAGACAGAGGTATAGCCCTGGCCACTGAAGGAATACTACTAGTTCAAGCTTTTAATTCTCATCTACAACCACCAATGTCAGAGAAAGAGAGAAAGGAAATATGAAACTGCCCAATATCTGAAAACACACTTATTCATTGAATTAGTTTTAATTTTAATACACGAGAACATACAGAACAGAGCATGTGACAGCTATAGCATGATATTTTGAAATATTTTGAATCTTTCTATTACAATTCAAAATGTTGACATATATTGCTAGTCATAACTCACATTTGTAAATTTTCCATGGGCTGATTCAAAATTATTAAAATGGGGAATGGGCTGTTATGAAATCAGTACAACATGCCCTTCTGCTGTGGACTGGGAACTCTGAATACCTGAAACAGTATATAAAATGATACCATGGACATATATCCAAAAGGCAAACATTAATCACAATCTTCTAGACATTTACCAGTTCCCAGAAAGTTCCCATGGTCACTCACCACAGTGTGACATTATTCAAAAACAATAGGGAAAAACATAATAGGGAAATGGAATATACAGCAATCCACTTGTATTTGCTGTTTTCAAGGCAAAGATACAAATCTCATAGGATAACAGATGAGTTTAGCAGCTCTGGAAGAATGAAGGTATTGTTTAACAGGAAGCAGATGTATGTCAGATGGCAAACTCATTAGAGTGTCCCATCGTTAAAGGAAACAGGATAACAATGAGCCATCTGAAAAAATGTGAAACGATCAGGAAATATACAAGCCGCAGCTAATCTCCTATTTATTGGTAGGTAATGCCTTTAAGTCATGCACATGCATTGAGTTTAGGACCATGAAGGAAGAAACTTTGTTCACAATTGGGGAGGGGGGCTATAACAGCCAACCCCTTGAGCATGGAACGTAGCATTTCTGGAGGGAGACGGGGTATGCCGGCTGACTTCTAAAGCACAGATGTAAAGCACAGATGTAAGAGAAGAGGGCAAGGACCTGGTGCTTGAAGACGTTACTCTCTGTTATTCACAATCATCAGAACATCTCAGCCCAGAAATTCTACCTAGATTTACAGAGGATCTCTGAAGCTATACCTGTCTTGTCAAAATAAGCACTCTAAGGGCTGCACATTTTTTTGCATTTGCCTATATCTACCAATTAAGCTGAGGTTTTATATAGTTTATATTATTTATTTAAACTATTTCTGTGTTGCCCACGAGCCCACAAGTCCTCCCCAGGCAATGAACAAATAAAAACCAATTAAACAATACAAAGATAAAAACATTTTTAAAACGCATTAAAATACTCTTTAAAAACTTATGAAAGTAGTCTAAAAACAATCTTGGAATTCAGTTCTGAAACAATTGCAACAGCAATTTCAAACACTGAATGCTATGAGGAACAATAATGTTTTGGCTATCTGTCAGATACTTAAAAGAGATGAGGTAAGCCTAACTTCTTTGGGTAAGAAGGTCCACAGTCAAGGAGCTTACATAGAGAAAGTCCTGTTATGTGTACCACTAATCGGGCATCATGAGTGTTGGGACACTTAACAGGGCCACCACCTGTGAAGATCTCAAACTTTTGGCAGGCTCATATGGGAGGAGGTTGTCTTTGACATCCAAGTCATTTAGATACCTTGGCATCAAGTCATTTAGAGCTTTAGAGGTCAACACTAGGTATTGTGGTCATCATTGTAGGTCACGATTAGTTATTGGACCCGATCAAAGTAAATGGGAGACCTCTGACATGGGTATTTCACTTTAACAAGGCCATATTTACTGAGAACAAATGCTTCCCTTAAAATATGATCACCACCATCATCACTGTTGTTGTCGTCATCATACCAGTAGTAGTGGTAGAGGTGGCAGCAATGAGGGTACCTAATCTTGACTGAGAAAACCAACAGTGAAATTCAGTACTGGGCAGGTCTAATGCATGGAATTCTCAAAATGAGAGCAATGACTTGGTGTGCTGGATTTTGCGTAGAAAAGAATTCTACTAAGACTAAACTAATAGAGGGCATCTGCATTAATTTTCTTTTATACTCTACTGTATTTTTCACTAATGATAACTAGAATTGTAGATTAGATACTGTACATACTTGTGTATAAGTCGAGAACAAGTTTTGGGGGCCAAAATTAGTGATGTTGATATGACCCATGGATAAGTCAAGGGTAAAACTTAGGGATATGCAACAAAGAATGTAAAAGAAGAAGCAAATGAAAATGACGCCAAATAACTTAAAAATCCAGGCAGGCATAACAAAAGGCTGGATGGATGAGGAGGGAACTACAGTAAATGGTGGCTATGTGAGGTGGGGGAGAGACAACGAGTTGTGGGCACAGTTAAGAAAATGTACACACATTAAAAAGGATGTAAAACAATGCAAAGAAAACGGTGACTACGTTAGCAGCAATTACAGCCTTTAACTTTAATGTGATAACTTTGCCTAATTTTAGCCCCCAAAAGCTGACGAATATACACAAATGTCTTATTCAGATCTTTCAACGCCCAATTCTTTTCAGTGCACCTTTGAAGGGAAGCATCAAAGAGCTGCCACCACAACATTCTTCCCATCCAGGCATTCAAAAAGGCCAGAAACAGCACTGTTGTAGAGGTAGTAGAGTGTTTATTTTAGTTTCTCCCAGGACAAACTTAGCTCTCACCTTTCGCCACTCTACTCAGAGACGGGGATGGTTCCTTTTTTGCTGAGAGTTAAGGTACATCACTTACATTGAGCCATGAATAAGTTGACCCAGGTTTTTGGGGTGGATGTTTTGACCAAAATTTCTAAAACTTATACATGAGTATATACAGTATTCAATTTAAAAAAAGAAAATAACAAGCAAGACCTTCAGTAAGCAAAGGGATCTTGTAGCACATTTGAGACTGAGTGAAAAAAAGTTATAGCAAAGCTTTCTTGACCTCGGTCTACTTCCTGAGATGCAAGTCTACAAAAGGTTATGCTACAACTTATTTCACCCAGTCTCAAAGATAGTACCAGATCCCTTTGTATACTGATACCCCAGACTAAAACAGCTGAAAAAAGGAACCCCAGTGGTGCAGTGTTTAAATGCCAGTACTGCAGCCAAAACGTTGTGAGTTCAATCCTACAGGGCTCCAGGTTGATATACCCTAGTTATTTCCAGGTAGAGAAAAGGATCATAGGTTCATAATGCAGTAAACAGTGTATCAATGATGGGTGTATTATCTCAAATGATTACAGCTATATTAACTCAGGATTTTAAAAATGCATATGTTTCTCTGCATATTTTCTATAGTCACAACTCATAACAATCAATTGCTTGTCCCATGCAATCTCTGAAATAACTTCTTATGGTCAGGAAACCTGCCATTAAGAAGGATTCTTTAACTTTGAAACTGAAAATAATAAAATTTAGCAGGCTAGTTATCTGTGAATTGCCACACCTCATTTTATTCAATGGTGTCATATACATGCCTGATGCACTAGGACAGACACACACACGTCACTGCCACTGAATGAAATAGGGAACTGTCATCCACATTTTTTCCAATGGAGGAACCAAATTCCCATATACGGGAAAGGACCTCTGTACATACATTCTGTTATCAGTGTTAAAGTGATGAAAAAAGCCACCTCTGCCCCTCGTTCTTCCTGCTCTACACAAAAGAATCTTTATGGTCAGCCACTGAAAACTGTAATGGAGATGTAACCCCAAATTAGGAATTCAACTTTAAAATTGTTCATTAAAATGGTCTTCATCTTTGCTGGAAGATGATTAAAGCTAATTGAGGGCTGAGCAGAAGGAGCAAGGTTCTACCTTGGATTGGTCCTTGGGTTGGTATGGGATAGATGAGTGTGTACACACTTGTCCATCCCCACATCACAGACCTGGTACCAGCGTATGCCCTTACCTCCATCCATCATTACCGCTAGTGAGCAGATTCCTTTCGCTGCATTGGACATGAAAACAGAGCACCTGGCTGAACCCACATGGGCAGGCGCCCTGTTTCCACGTCAGACACAGTGAAAAGGTGTGCTCACTAGCTGCAACGACAGATGCAGGTAAGAGGCATGGGAACAGTTTCCCAGAAACTCCCTGGCAAATTGGGAGTTTTAAAGCCCTTTTATTCCAGGATTGGACCAGATCCACATCCTATCTGCCAAGATCTGGCCTGATCCTGGCCCTGGGATTTTGGTCTGCATTGTCCAAACAGGATGATGAGGACAGGGAGAATATGGAGCTTTTGACTTGTGTTGACAGCCCAAGTCTTCTTGTAGCATTTTGGAGTTTATAACCTACTTAAGGGATTGATAAACGAAGAAACCTTATGAGAATGCAATGTTGCTCTCCTTTCAATACATGACATTTAACAGCATAAGAACCACGCATTGGCATTCTAGTATACAACATACAAAAAATCTTGCAATTTCTTTTTAGGAAATAATAACTGGAAATATTAATACATATCTTTTTTGTCACTTCATCTGCCAATTCTTAGCTTTGCCAATGATTTGTAACATTAGAAAATTCTAAATCTCTTAGCAAAAGATGATTTTAAATATTTATTGTTCTCTCTTTTGTTATTTGTGCTCATGTAAGTTTAATTACTTATTATGAGGGAGTGGGGAAACAAAATTATTAAGACCACTGTATAAGAGCAACCACAAATAAATGCTAAATCTGTCTCACAGACATTTTTAGCTAGTAAAATCATACCGATTTTATTTTGCACCATTATCTCCATCATGTGGCAGAGAAATTTATGGCATATATTTCTGCAAACATTGGAAGCCCAATACATTGCAAACCCATTATTTATGGAGCTTAGAACCTGACACTCATTACTTTTTTCTAAAACTGAAGGTGAAACTAAACTACATTTCAAAGGCAACATAACAAATAGGAAATAATATGTCTCCCTTGGTGTAGTAACTCACATTTTCTGGTTTCTTTTAGGGCTATTTTTAAAAGGCATGTTTAAATATTTTTGAAGGCATTCTTAGTAAACTTTTTCAGGCTCATCTCCTGCAAAACAACAACAATCCCAAAGTAACAGGCAACATATGAATTACTTAAAATGCAGTATTAATGGTAACAAATTACTTAGTTAAATACAAGTTAAATAATTAATTAAATAATTGAAAGATAATTTCAAAGCTCTGGTTAATCCCTCACTTCATATACTAGAATTTTCCAAGAGAAGTTTCCATATGTTGTTAATACTTTTATTGTGGTTTTAGATCTTCTTATTTTTTTCAAAAAATATTATACTTGTTTCCTGTTCTCATACAGGTCCCAGAGTGGTCTGCCAGTTCATGCATGTTTGGCTTCAAGCACTGCTGGAACCTCATATCTTCCCGAACTAATCCTTAGGCCTGGAGACATCTTCTGGCAGCTGGATGAAAAGTAGATATTTACACACATATACCATAACGTGTGTAAGTAAAAACTACAGGACGTGATTCCAAGCCTCAAAAACTGCACACAAGTCCTTGCTTCACACAAATCTATTTCTGGTCTTTTAGTGTCCTGCTAGTGACCTGCCTGGATGGGGCTGCACTCCCACTGATGGGACAAGGTGCCTAGTTTGGAAGCACTGCTAGGTCCATCTCTGTCACTGGAAGCCTAGGTAGACTCTGTAGTTCAGCCAACTTTGGTCCACCAGCTACAGCCTCTTCTGAATAGGGATAACACAGTCATAGGAGTTTATCTGTGGTTAACTGTCCAGTTATTCTGTCCAGTTATTCTGTGGTTAACTGGCCTTCATCTGCATCCGGAGAGGCAGTTGAAAGCAGCTTCATTTATATACCGCTTCATACCACGCTATGGAGTGTCTAAGCGGTTTACAACTGTAAGGGTCTGGAAGGAGGAGGAACAAGTGCATGCCTCTTCCTCCTCCTCCCCCTGCACTGTCCCCAGCCTTCATCTGTCTCCAGAGGGACAGCTGAAAGTCTAGGGGGGTTGGGAAGGAGGAGGAACAGGCACGCACCCCTTCCTCCTCCTTCCCGCCCTCTGCATGCTGGGGAAAATGGCTTCGTGTGCCATCTCTGACAACCATGCCATAGGTTCACCATCACGGAACTATAGAAAAGAAGGGTTATGACTGCCCACTCTGCTTTAACAGTCTGCTTCCCAACCTGTGAGAACCTGGAGAGGAAACTGAAAGGAAGAGAGCTCTTTTGGATTTTCACTCTACAAACTCAGAAGCCCCCTGGACTAAATGAGAATCGTAACTGGGCAGAAGTTTTCTAAGTTCCCCCCATATATATTTTCCCCCTCCTCAAGTTATACTATATTATCCTTTCTGTAGCATCATGGTTTTAGCATATGTAATGCTTTACAGGAAATGTTCCCCCTGGAAAGTAATTTCAATCACTCTGTAACAGGTGGGGCAGAGTGTAAATTAGGAAAAGTTCTCCATTTGGAAACATCTACAATAGCCTTTGTATATCCTCTTGAGCATCCAGGGTACAGTAAGTAGTGGGAAGCAACACTTTTAAGTAACTTTAAATATTTTTCTAAGTTTTAAATGTATACATTGATATGTGTTTTCTATAGGAAAATTCTTATTACAAGCCTGATTCAGCCTACTTACATATACTGGATGACTCTTTGGCAATAGGATAATCACTCTGCAGCCCTTATAGGTACATATGTTTGATTATCATTTTATAATATGGTGTGTTCACATGTGAATTACGGTATGTACTAATCAGTATATTACCATTTTTTATCTTTGTTTTATTACTGAGGAAGACATTTGTCGAAACGCGTTTGGATCTTAAGATAATCTTTGCTTTCTATGCATCTCTTCACAGTGTATTGCATTGTGTATACACTGTATATTATGATTTAAGAGAATTCTCTGTTATTGTATCATTTGAACATATTTTAGATATTAAAATTGGATAGTCACATATTCTTTGCTTTCTATGATAAGAGAATTCTTTGTTATTGTATCATTTGAATATATTTTAGATATTAAAATTATTTTTATGTTTTATTTTATGAACACACTAATTTTTTCCCTAGACCTTTTTGCTTCTATTATTGTTTAGATTTTTGGTTTAGGTTATTATCTTGTTGTTTGGAGCTAGAAACAAACCAGACATTTAAAAAAAACAGGTGATAATGGGGCCAAGGAAGAAATGGCATGTGTGGTGGCATGAATTTTGGGAGGCTTGTTCCCCTTGTACTGGGCAATTCTGAGCTCTCCCAGGAGAAAGCCCCATTAATTTCAGGTCTTAAGAGTTTTGAGTTTTCCTATCTATGTGTCCTGCAATTTAAGTGTCTTGCATAGAAGTTATTTTCTAGGGGTAATTACAACACAGACCGCCAGGTAATTCCCTCATAGCTGGACTGACTGATCATCTAGTCACATTACAAGAACATCTTAAAAAGCATTTATATGAAAAGTTTGAAGCATTGAGCTGGATTTTAAAAATCCATTTGAAAATTCACCACAGCCAATATTATTAAACATGACTGATCAAGAATACTTCCACAGACTGATGCTTCTTTAAAAATAAAATTTAAAGAGAGCTCCTTGCTAGAGTTTTGAATTCATGTTCAACAAAAATAACCCACATTAAGTGAAAAGGCTATGGAAGCGCTCATATTGTTTGCAACAACCTACCTTTGTGAAGCTGGATTCTCAGCTTTGGCAGCTATGAAGGGTAAAGGCAAGACTTGATGTCACCAAATAATTGAGAGCTGTTCTTTCTAATATTACCCCTAGTTTTAGTTAGGATCGCCATATTTCTCTTCCACAAAATTAGGACAAAAGTATATAGGACTTGATTGGATGAATAACTGTTTAAAAATACCACATTTTAATATTTTATTCTATATTTCAGTAGTTTAAAGTTTCTTGCCAAATCTCCAAAACTGATGTTTGTATTGTTTCCTTCCAACCATGCCAGCCATGGTGGCAAGGAGGAGGAAGAATGAAGGCTTACAGGATTGGATGGACCGGAGACTGAGAGAAGGATTAGGAGGAAAAGGAATGTGGAGTTAAGGATGATGGGCTTGAAGGGAGTTTAAAATCTTGTTGAAGGGAGTTTAAAATCTTGCTGAGGCATAGTGGTGGCAAGAAGGGGAAAGAATGACAGCTGGCAGGATTGGAAGGACCAGAGATTGAGAGGAAGATTAGGATGAAGAGGAGTGTAGTAGAGTTGAGGTCCATGGGCTGAGAAGGGGTTTAAAATCTTGCCAAGGCATCCTGGTGGCAAGGAGGGGGAAAGAGTGAACCCTAGTTTTAGTAAACTTTGTACTCAGAAACAAGCACATGCATCATCACATCTAGTATAAATATTGTGTTTTGTTGAGTACTGAATTTATTGAAATAAAAATGTTCTGATTTGAACAATATTATTTCCTTATAAAATGTTAAACTATGAATATACACAAATGTGTGGATGGAAATATTCACACTAAAAAACAAAATATTTTTATTCATATACTATGTTGAGCAAAGGCCCCCGACATTCTCATGCAGATGTGGGGGGGGGGCAGGGGGGAAAGTTGGAGAGCAATTCTATTAGGTTACAGTGAGAGATTGTGACTGCCCCAAGGATACTCAGTAGACTGTCACGAACTCAAATCTCCATGGTTTTTGACCAACATCTTTTAGATCTCCCTGCACTGAATCACCGAACTTTATTGCTGCTTGCTCCAGCTATGTTAAGCCACTGAAAGGTAGGCAGTCCTAACAAAGTCCTGACAAACCACCTATACTTTCTTAGGGAGGCCTGCTTCTTACCTTGAAAGCTGCCACTTTGGCCTATAAAAAGTGCACTTCATTTTACTTATCCAAGCACTTCTAAAAATGCCTCCCCCTTCTACCGCAACTGCCATTTCCTTGAGGGGCTCATTTTAAAAAAAATCAAATATAAACTCTTCCTTGTTTGCTCTGGAATATATATTGCCATAAGATAAATGGCAAATGTCTTTACTATGTCAAGAGAGCTAAATAATATCACAATAACATTCCACCTGTCAAGCTCCAAAAGCACCGCACATGTAGAATTTATACAAGTTGAACTGAAGTTATTTCAGGGCATGTCATAACATTTAGTCATTTCTGCAATGTGTACTGTTAAAATGGTTTGGAGATGAAACGACTGCCTATGAAAGGGCAACCACATCTCAAGAAAACCAGGGCACACAATGGGTAGATGGACATCTTCTGACTCCCAGCTGCGTTCCAAGGTGTTTAAATTCTGCCTCCTGTGTTTTGGGCAAAGTGTTTCCAGGGCACTCCTAAAAATTCTATAATCCAGTAAAAATAAGCATCAGTAGAACTTCAACAGCAGCAAAGACTTTCTGTTTATATGGAGAAGATTTTTATACACCACTATCCAAACCTGAGCTTGTTAAGGATAAGCAGGAGCCACAAACATATCTTGGCTGCCATAAATTGTCTGCAGCTTGTCAGCTCTCATAAACCAAGGTCCAGAGTTTCCATAATGACAGCATCAAATGAAATATTTTAAAAATATCCCTTAGTAGCATTTCTCAGCCCATATCTGGGACTGACCTTAAGAAGCAATACCCTGAATTATTTTCCAATCAAGATAGCAGGTGTGAGGAAAAGTCCCATTGACTCCAACAGGGAAAAGACATGTTACTTCTCCAGTCAATTTCTCACAAACAAAAAAACCCAAGCAACACAGCATCCCATCAAACTAGACCCAAAACTGCAAGATGATCATCCGCAAAAGGGAAGCATATTGGTAAGCCTTACTCAGCCATTTGATTGAATCATAAAACTGTCAAATGGAGGAGAAAGAAAGGGATGCTCACTTGAAGCTGCCTCCCCTCATTTCAAGACATATCAGTTCCACTTCAGACCTTCATGAGTCCAGTAAGATGGTCAGATACTAAACATGGTTGGAAGCCTCCCTGTAATATGAGGATTCCCAATTAGAAGGAGGAGTCATCCTTGTGGACCAGGGTCTGATGGGGAGCCAACATGTGCAAGGACACTTTTCCCTCCCTGCTTAATCACCTACTCCGACTATTGTGTGTTCCATGTATTACAGAGACAGTAGCAGAAGACTCTGTCAGTGTCAGGTACAGATTGAATCTCCCTTATCAGAAATGCTTGGGAACGGAAGTGTTTTGGATTTTGGAGTATTATTATTTTTGTATTTCAAAATACTTGTATTTGCATATACGTACCTAATGAGATATCTTGAAGATGGGACCCAAGTCTAAGCACAAAAGTCATGTATGTTTCATATACATACCGTAGTTTGAAGTTAATTTTTAGTTTGTACATGAAATATCAGAAAGCAAAAGTGTCACTATCTCTGCCACCCATGAAAACATTTTGAGGTGTTTTTTAAAAAAATATTTCAGATTTTAGAATTCTGGATAAGGGAGACTCAACCTGTACCATAAATTTTGTTCTGGAACTAGTGAATTGACAAGCTGTCTTAGGCTCTGACAGCCTGTGGATTTTATTTGGTCAATGAAGCATATGCTTTTGGAGAGCTGAATGTGAGAGGATGTCTTTTGTATTCCAGTGTTAGGTCTCCTCCTAGGTCAAGCATAGGAAAAGTGTAGCCCTGGGACCACATGCATCCCTCCCACCAAGCAGTTCATATGAGGCTGCCATTTTTCTGGCCAAATAAAGTGTGAACTACATCTCCCAAAAGCCTTCAAAAGTAAAACTCCAACTTTTAAATAGACTTCAAAGGATCCTCTGCATTGTGTAATACATTTTAAAAAAAAAACAGCAACAACCTCTCCTGCTTTTTAAAATGGGAACTGGGTGTTCCACTACTTCCATTGTTAATTTTGTATTTTATTTTTGTGGCTACTAAGTCACTTCCAGTTGTTCCCTTCTTCCTTATTTTTGCCAAGAAATTGATCCCTGGACCTATCGAATTTGCCCACCCCTGTGCTAGGCTATGCACACAATGCTTCACCTGGTACTTGACAGACAACCTATTTACAAGTGTGTCCACCTCCAGATGGGATCACATTATGAAGCTATACACAATTCCAAGCCCATACCGAGCTTGTAGCAATCTGCATAGAGGATAATTCTTACAATATCTTTCGGTTCTATCAGACAGAGTCATGGCTTGCCCAAACTGGATTAAGATTAGAAAAATGATGCTGGGGAGAAAGGTTTAAAGCACCTTCTGCTCACTGCCATTTTCCCCAGTCAGACATGCCCACCACATACACAACTGCTTGAACTTTCCAAATAAGCAGCATAAAAGATCCCCTCACCAAATCTAGGATAAATCATGTCTATTAGATAAATGTATTTAAATACGTTAAACCATAAATTCTATTCACTTTATTTATTTAAATCTATATCATTAAGTCAGAGTAGAAGTTAATATATGTGAAAATAAAACACCAGAGACAGAAGAGAGGCAGAGGAAAATGAACCTGATCTACTCATGGGAAAGACTAAAATACTTCATTGACTTTTTTTGCCTTCACAACATCAATTAAGCAGTTATATAGAGACAAATATGTGGCAGCTAAATCATGTACTCCCAATACTACCAGCTTTCTTTTTCCATACCCTGCTTCTTTACATTCATGAAAGAAGAAAAGAAAGACCGTAATACAGGTGCTACCATTCCAGGTTGAGTCTCCCCTGTCCGAAATTCCAAAATTGTCCACATGGGTGACTAAGATTGTAACACCTTTGCTTTCTGATGGTTCAGTGTACACAAACCTTTTTTCATGCACAAAGTAATTAAACATATTATGTATAAAATAACCTTCAGGCTCCGTCTATAAGGTGTATTAAAGAATTTCACATTTAGACTTGGGCTTCATTTCCAAGGTATTGCATTATGTATATGCAAATATTCCAAAATTTGGGGGGGGGAATCCAAACCCAAAACACTTCTGATACCAAGCATTTCAGATAACGGAGACTTAAGCTGTATAGCCTCTCAAATTTCTGGCCAGACTGCTCAGCTCTGACTTGCTACCAGACACATTAAATATTGCCAAGTCAGAGCCATTCCCAAACCTGAAATTCATAACAGAAATTAGTATGTATTTTGTCCTTCTCAGTGCATCTTATGACAGTGTTCCTTATGATGATGCTTCACACTCTTAAATCAGTAACATCAAAAAGAGCACTTTGTTAATAACATATTTTCAAAATACTACTCTTGGTAATGACCGAGCTAAATTCTTTTATTTAAAAGCCTTTCCTTCATCTTCCATTAGTATAGTTTAAAATTCAAAATATTACTTTCTCTCCCCCACCTCCAACAATATTAACACCTAACAAAACATCTATCAAACATCTACCAAAATTACTAACCTCTGAAAAATGAACAGCAACTCAGTTTGAGTGTTAAACTAAGATTAGAAAGCTAGGCTGAAAACACGCCACAGTCATATCACTCAACCAGTGACCTCTTTCTAAGCCTAATGTACACTGCAATATAGCTGTGAGTATAAAAGGGAGGAGGTCACAGGTTGCAAACCACCCTGAGGTCCTTCAAGAAACAGATGGAATAATCATGTAATTAAAACCAACAACAACCAAACAACGCCTTGCATTCCGGTGCCTGTCCTAAAGCTAGAATCCAAACAAGTGTGCAGCTGGGAGTAAACCACATCAAATTTAGTGTGACTAACCTGTGAATGAAGATGTAAAGTCATTATAATCTCTCTCTCCCATTACAGACATACACACAGATACACCAAGTCTCTTATATTTGTCCCATTCTGGCGGGCTTTGCTGTTGACCTGGCACAGGCTTTCCATTTGGTGATGGAAGGAAAGTAGGAAAGGTCGAGGGGGTCACACATATCTCTCACCAGACCTCAGGCAGCCACAGCCCCCTTCTGATGTTTTCTCCAAATGTATTCCCCTACCCTCTAGGGATGAAAGAGACAATATCACAATGTTTTTGGCTGTGGTAGGAGTACTGCTTCTTTTCAATATGTTGCCTTCCCCCTCTGTACCTTTCCCACTGTATCTTTACTGCTGTAACAACACATCTTCCTCTCCATCCAGACCAAGAAAAAGAAAAACAACGCTCATGCAGAATTTGACCAGAAGAGGAAGATCAGGCAGCAGGAGAACCAGATAAAAAGAGGGTTGGTAGGACAGCTACAGATTGAGGAGCATGGGAGTCTAAACAGTCTGTGGTTTTGTATGTCACTTTCAAACCCAGCATCTGAGCACCTTAGCGTAATTTAGCAGAGGCTGGATGGCCATCTGTCAGGGATGCTTTAATTGGGAGTTCCTGCATGGCAGGGGGTTGGACTGGATGGCCCTTGTGGTCTCTTCCAACTCTATGATTCTATGATTCTATTATCAAGTCAGCTACTAGGAAAGCACATTGAGGGTGAGGAAGCTGTGGTACAATCCATCACATGCTCATCCTTGCATCCAAACAGGTGAATCTCCTTTTGGGATGCAAAAAGGGGGGTTGATAATGAGTATTATCATCAATGGGCCTCTACAGATAGGGGCGGCTGTGGGCCGCCTCGAGAAGCCGAGGATTGGGACCGAGGCTGCCCCACTCCTCAGCCCCAATCCACTCTTTGGGCAGCCCTGGAAGGAGCACTAAAATACCGCTCCTTCCTCAAGCCGCGGAAAGGGTGCCGGAAGAGGGGGTGCACGCCTCTTCCGCATCTCTTTTGTCACAGTGTCTGGACGCTGCGACGGAAGGACATCATCAGAGCGCTCACCGTGTGCAATGGCGGGCGCTCCGATGACATTCTCAGGAAAGAGTTGGGGTGCCCGGTGTCTGGCTGCCCCTCCCCTTCCTTGGCTCGAAGACAGAGCTTTGCGCCGTCTGCAAAGCCCCAATAATACCACATGAAATACAGTTAGTTCATATCCTAACTCACACCATCTACTGTGACTTATATTTTTTCTATGTTATATCCTTGGCATTGATGGCTTCAGAGATGAAGGGGACACTCTTCACAGAAGACAAATGGAAGAAATTCTCTCTCCTTTCTGTCTCCTGTCTCCCCTAAACAGGCCTGCTGCCTGTTATGACTGACCTATGAACAAGGTTTTCCTGTGTTCCATCTAAACTTATTTAATATTCTTTTAAAAAATTCGAACTTGATCCAGGTCTGTCTGTGTATTTTTCATGCCAAATTCCTTTCAACCAATTCATTGCCACCCAGCTTGGATTCTAACAGTATCTTTTGATCAGAGAGACTTCTTTAAATCATGTACCATGGTGATTCTCCATCAAGCCTCTTTCCTAGATGCAATGATTATTGTCTTAGACCATCTGACCCAATTTTACAAAGGTTGTTCATGCCACAGTCACATCATCTCAAAATTAGAGGGCAATAAAGAGTGTACAAAGATTTAACCATCCTGCTAAATCTGTGCAGCTTCAGGCAAACAGAAAAGACAACACTGTTTTGGAGGAGTTTATTGCATATAAATCATTTGAACACCAGAAGGAGATTCACTGCTTCCCTCAAGATAATTGCAGCTTTTAGGAGTTCGCAATTGAAGAGGGATTGCAAATGAATTCCCAAAAACCATCCTACTGTCAGAATGTCTATTTATTGGGCAATTCAGTAGCTTCAACAAGAGTTCGAATTTTGTGACAGCTGTTTGTAGGCAACAGATCAGCTCTCAAGCTTAAAGTGACTATACTACAACACCTGTGACTGGTTATATCTCTTTTCTTCTTCAGATAACCAATGAACCACAAGAAAGGTATTTCCTTCTAGCTTAGGCAAAACATGTGGCTTGATCCAAGAAGAATTTTTCCTCAGGAAAAACAGAAAGGAGGTAGAATCTAAAATCTATATGTTTCATTTTGTTCAAATTAATGATACAGGGATGCTGCGAACAA
Organism: Phrynosoma blainvillii; assembly: GCA_026167975.1. Taxonomy (NCBI): domain Eukaryota; kingdom Metazoa; phylum Chordata; class Lepidosauria; order Squamata; family Phrynosomatidae; genus Phrynosoma; species Phrynosoma blainvillii. The sequence continues at coordinate 358,609,855 of JANUYF010000002.1, forward strand.
CAACTACTAATCCCTAGTTCATGTTCTTCCTTCAAACAAGGGAGAATCCTACAGAAATGTGAAGAAGCCTTTCCTCGTCACATCTCTATTTGAACAGAACAGGCATAATAGTAAAGTATTCTGTTCAGAGTAGCTGTTCATGGATACACAATTCCAATTACAAAACAAGTCTGAATGGCCCTTGTGGTCTCTTCCAACTCTGATTCTGTGATCCTTACTGAAAAAAACCAGGCTTCCAAGATTTTGATTATAAAAAGCAGCATTCAAGTTCCAGCATTAACTGTGAAATGCAACAAGATATCTTCCCATTAATTATACAATTCTACTTCTTTGCCTCCTGAAACCACAATGACTCAAGAAGTAAAAGAAACCTATCCAAAGAGGAACAAAATGACTCAAATGAGTTGTTGTTATACAAGTTGAGTATGCAGATGACACTATACTACTAGCGGAAAGTATCACTGACTTGGAACAATCACTAAAGAAAGTCAAAGGAGAAAGTGCAAAAGCAAGCCTAATGATAAACATAAACAAAAATAATGAGCACAGGAAGATGTATATAAATTCAACCTAGATAATGAGGAAATCGAAATAATTAAAGATTTCCCATGCCTTGGATGAAACATTGATCACAACAGAGACTGCAGTCAAGAAAACAGATGAAGATTAGCAATAGGAAGGGCAGTTATGGAAGAACTAGGCAAAATCCTAAAGAATAAAGATATACAGCTGAACACTGAAGTTAGAATCATCCATGCCATTGAATTCCCAATCATCATGAACGGATGTGAGAGCTGGACAGTGAAGAAAACAGATGGAAAGAAAATTAATTAATGACTTAATTAAAATTATTTGTACCCCGCCTCTCTGCATAGTAATCAGGGAGGCTTCCAGGTGTCACTATTTGAGATGTGGTGCTGGAGAAGAGTGCTGAGGATACCATGGACAGTCTAAAAGACAAACAATTGGGTCCTAGAACAAATCAAGCCTGAACTCTCCATGGAAGCCAAGATGACCAAACTGAGTCTGTCGTATTTCGACTACATCATGAGAAGGCACGACTCATTAGAAAAGACAATGATGCTGGGGAAGGTGGAAGGAAGTAGAAAGAGATGAAGACTGCATGCCAGATGGACAGACTCAATTAGGGAGATCACGGGCCTGAGCCTACAGGACCTGAGCAGAGAGGTAGAGGATGGTGGACTTGGAAACATCTCATTCACAGAGTCACCATGAGTCAAGGTCAACTCAGAGACAGCTAATAACAAACAACAATCCCTTATCAGGCAATCCAAAATACTCCAAAATCCAAAAGTGTCCACATGGGTGGCTGAAATAGTGACACTTTTGCTTTCTGATGGTTTGATGTACACAAACTTTATTTCATGCACAAAATTATTGTGTGTAAAATTACCTTCAGGCTATATGTATAAGGTGTATATGTGAATTTCTTGTTTAGACTTGAGTCCTATCACCATGATCTCATTATGTATATGCAAATATTCCCAATTCTGAAAAAAAATCCAAAATCGAAAATACTTCCGGTCCCAAGTATTTCAGATAAGGGATACTCAACCAGTATATCTTCAAATAACTCTGACTTATGGGACCCTGCCATATGATTTTCTTTATTTACAAGAGGTTTGTCATTACCTTCCTCTGAACATTAGTCTACAGCACCTGGTCCAAGGTATGATTGTCTATATGAGCATGAGCTGACAGAGTTTTCACTTGTTAATGATTAGAAACAGCTATTGCACTTACCTGACTCACAGTTTAAACTAAGGAACAAGTGTGGTAGTGATCACAATGTTGAACTCGGACTTAGGTGATCTAGTTTTTAGTTCCCATAGAATTCAGTGAAAAACTGTGGGTATGTTCTCTCTCAACCTGATCTACTCCACATGATCACTGCTATGAAGATAAAGTAGGGAAGGAGAGGACAACATATGTTACCTTGGCCTCAGTAGCATGTCATCTCACTGCTACCAAACACACTCTGCTTTACGTCATAGTCAGGGATGGCATAAGACATTGCACCATTCAAAGCAACTGGTCACATCCTTCTCCTCTTCCTCACTCTCAGACTAACTTTCAAACACTGATTTTCTTAAATTGTTAGCAGCAGAAAAGGCATTCCTATAATTTTCACAGTCATGTTACACACCAGAGAAAGGATTATGACTCAGTGAGGTGGCTTCCAATAGTCCTTTTACCACCACTGTTTTTGCCACAAATATTCTTTGATGTTTATGAACATTCATATACTTGAAATGGCATTTGTTCCCTCACAGTGAAGTGACAGCAATGAAGCAAGTACACTTGGGTCCACCTCACCCACAATGCTTCGCTTTGAGTGAGGCATGACCTTGTGCTGTCATGAACCCAGCAGAAGCATCTCTGGATGCTTTTGGAGCAGACTGCACAGCCAGTTGTGGAAAGAACTGGAGACAAATATTAAAACTAAAAATGTTTTAAAATCTTTCAAGAAGCCTGGAATTTGAATTGCAAGCAATTTTGTTCTCAGCAAAGCAAAAAGAATAATATTTAAATCAATACAGCCTTCCCATGGCAGCCGACTGACAAACTTAATTGCATCTGATTTTCTCTCAATTATCTGGCACTGAAATAAAAATCACATAAACCTTGGTGTCCTGCCCCTCCAAAAATTATATATACACACCCACAACTTAAGTACAAGCTATACATTTTAACTATTATAGGACTTCTTGAAGTGAATATAAACATTATGTGAAATTTTCAAACAAATATATTTGCAAGGCAGCAGCTGCTTTAGCAGTTATAAAACTAAATAAAACCACTCTAGTTTTCTCCATTTATGGAGCCTGTTTTCAGTATAGAGAGAACAGACTCAGTTCAGCATATTTAAGTGAAGAGCATAAGTAGTAGCTCCTTGGCACTACAGACACGTTACTCATATATCATGTATATTGGATTTTTCAAAGGTAAGCAATGTAGTATTTATACTTCCAGTCTGTTATTTGAATTGCAACCCAAAAGGTCTCAGACACTGGCACTAATTTTATTCATTACACAGTGCTGCACCATTTTGCTTAACATGATGCAGAAGTTAAGGCGAGTACAGTTTCCATACTCTTTTGGAGCATGAGCAAATTTATCAATGCTTTCATTCTCTTAAATGAAGATCTGTGATCAATAAGGACAGCATTTTAAAAATTATGCAGAGCTTAAAAATGAATTCAACAACTCTACATAGTTAGAAAGGATATTGTTCATCAAAATCCTACATCATTCTGGCAGAGCGTTAAGCATATGTTTGAGAGGTGGCAGAAACTACCCCTTCTGCTCAGTTTCTTTCTCTTGTGAGCAGGTGGCGAGGGAATTGCTGGGTGCAGATCCATGTTCCCAGCCACTGATCAGCTGCAGGGATAGTCCAGGTGCTCTTGTACATGGAAGAAAGGAGTGGCAGCTTCTGGCACCTAGCTTACCTCTCTCCCATAGTGCTCGAGCAGACAGAGTGAGCCCGGCTGCATTCCCCCCACCCCCAACCCTGGTTGTTCATGTATGCGGGAGTGAAGACCCCATGCAAGGAGGCACTGCATACCTCCTTCTTTAAGGCCTGAAAAAGTTCTCACACAGCCATATGTTGCCTGTGAACGTCACCAACAGGATGCTGGTCAATGTGTGTGATTATGGAGAGTATCTGGATTGGTTTTCCAATAGGCGGGGTATTAAATATTATTATTATTATTATTATTATTATTATTATTATTATTATTATTATTATTTATCTGGTTCAAGTTTATATAAAACAGAAAGACTCAGTATTAGCAGAGTAGTCATCCTGGCCCTGAATATCAGCATGAGTGCAGGTATAACTCAGTTACTCCTTTTTACAAAGTTGTTTTTATACCCCCAAGCCCTCTTGTCCTCCTTGTTTAGCTGGAAGGGTTTTTAGCAGCATTGTCACTGCGAGGGTGGTGAAGGAGTACTGGAGAAACAGTATTTGGGTGTTGGGTTACAGCAGCTATCTGATGGGGGAACCAGCAATAATTGTTTTCCAATGTGCCAGGGACTGACACTAAATTTATGCCCACCAGGTACCACTGTTTCTTTCTTTCCTAGAAACTTGCCAGGCATCGGCAAGGAGTGGCTCCAGTATATAAACCACCACTTGCACTGATGTAAAGAGCACACTATAATAGTCAAAACTGAATATAATAAAGAAATGGTTGGCTGCTCCTGCTTCAGGTCAACTCAGGAAAGGTTGTCATTTGTTCACCTTTTCTGCCGCCTGGGAGTCCAGGGAAAGTATAGTTGGGTATCCTCAAACTATGAAGCTGACTTTTCAAGGGCAGTGCAACCCCATCCAGAACAGGCAGAATCCCAATTTCTGTGCCAGATTTCCCCCTGAGCAGCAGCATCACCACCTTGGGAAGGTCTAAATTGAAGTTGTTCATGTTCGTCCACCCCATTACTGAATCCATAGTACTTTGTGTCATCGTAGCGTACTATCATCTTATTCTAAAGCACTTCTAAGATCAGATTCTCCCAGAATATGCAAGGGGATCTGAGACTTCTCATAAGATGGAGAAAATACAGTTTATTTATGTAGCTTTATAGATCACTAGGAATACACACAGGGAATTTGAAAAGTTGAAGATGATAATGATGCTATTTGCTCTATGGATTTATTTGGTTGATATAGCAAAACCTCTTTTTAACACCCATTTACAATAACCCTGATTTTTAACTCATTTAATGCTTGCTGAAAGCTACAGATGGCTCATGCAAGACATTACATAACCCTAAAGTAATTAAGCATCCTTAGCCAAGAGTGGCACTGAAAAATCCGCAGAGAATTTTAACCCATGTTATGCACTCTGAACATGAAACTGTACATTCCTTATCCTTCCATATGCCCACATTCCCTGGTTATTGAAAACACATGCTGGCACTGAAGCATTTCACGGTTCATTTCACACAAACATGCAGAAAACTGTGGGAAACCAATATGCAGCCCCATGAAACAATAAAAAAAACCCCAAAAATGGAGCCAATGAAAACTCAGACAAATTGCAGCTTGTTGCATGAGGAGATACAGAAAGAGTGCTGTGTACTGTGGAAAGTTGGGAAAGGAATTCTTTGGGGATTTTGTTTTGTTTTTGTTTTTCTAGAAAAGACCACCATTTGAGAGGAAGAAAGTTAATTATTGTCCATTATTTAAAACATGCAAAGAGACCTTTAAAAGTTATTGTATGCACTATCAATAGATTGAATCACTGCAGCTTCAATTATACTGCTGTTTTTGCTACAAGTGATAAGCCTCTACACAATCCATGCACATTAGCAGTAATTTTTTTTTTTTGGTCAACCCCAACTTATGATGGAGTATTCTTAGCAAGATTTATTCAGAGGTGGTTTGCCATTGCCTTCCTCGAAGAATGAATGTGACTTGTCCAAGGTCACTCAGTGGGTTTCCATGGTTGAGCAAGGATTCAGACACTGGTCTTCCTCAAGCTACCACACTACAGTAGCTTTGCAATAATTTGACTGCTACATATTATTATTATTATTATTATTATTATTATTATTATTATTATTATTAATATCCCGCCCCTCTGCAGAGCAATCAGGGCAGCTTACAACATTAAAATTTCCATACAGATATATTAATACAATCTAAACAGAACATAAAAATCCCGAATCCCACCCGTCCTTTAAGAAGTAAGGGCTCTTATTATTCTAGGCCCGATGGTGCTGGGCCTGTTGTCCCTCCCCCAGATGAGAGGTAGATGTGTAACAAGAAGGGCTACTAAATTTTATTTCATTTCTGAAGGAGATAGTCTAGGGATAGGATGCCAAGCAAAAACAAGCATTCTTCAGTCTACCCACTTAAGAAAAGATCACTTCAAGCAAACTTTTGAGACTTATAATTGTCCTGATTTGCTAGCTCTCAGTAGGTCTAAAATTAACTACATTTGTAATGGGGAAGGCCAGCTTCAGAGCCAATTTTGTTTTTCTGGATACATAACCCAAAATAAGTCAGTTATGGCTTCCACATTTTAAGAAATAGACTGTAATCAAGCACTACTAGTCAACAACCAAGATCTTTCTTAGGTGAATAGACACTTGGGATGTACTTCTACCACCTATGAAAATTGTGTGTGTGTGTACATGCTTTCAAGTTGCCTGTTGATTTATGGCAACCCCATGGATTTCATAGGGTTTTCTTTGGCAAGGAACACTCAAGAGATGGTTCTGCTATTTCCTTCCTCTCTGATCCAAGTACTAAACAGGGCTGACCCTGCAAGATCAGACAGGATCTAGTGCCTTATCTTACAAGGTGATTATAAGTAGACAATTTTCTTGCTTGTCAGCCATTTTACTTGCACATAGGCAACCATGTCTCTCACAGAATGGTTGTTCTAAAGTCTCTCTCTGACTTTTCTTCGCAAACGAAGATTCAGGAAGGACTCATCCCACGCTTTTTGCAAGTGCGCTGATGACTAAAAAGGCCAATCCGAGATAAACAAGTCCGGTTGCAGAAAGCACAGCAGAAGATCTCCTTGGGTGATGTTTCGGGGTTGTGATTCTTTCTGCATTGTCGTTTCTCTTCGAGACTTGTTCGGCGTGACTTCTCAAATAAGGCTGCAGCATTGTGGATAGTGCGTCTCCATGCCACCCGATATCAGGCCAGGGTGGACCACTGCTGGTGATTAATTTGGCCGAGCCTGAGATGTTGTTTCAGGGAGTCCTTGTATCGCTTTTTTGCAGCGCCCCTCTTACGCTGACCCATGGCGAATTCACCATAGAGTACTATTTTTGGGAGGCGATGGTCCTCCATCCTAGAAACGTGCCCTGCCCAGCGCAGCTGCGTTTTCAATAGCATGGCCTCAATGCTGGTGATCCCTGCTTGCTCAAGGACAGAAACATTCGTCACATAGTCAGTCCAGTGTATATTTAGGATTGTGCGTATACAGCGCTGATGAAAGCGTTCGAGGAGTCGTAAGTGTTGGAGATAGGTGACCCATGTTTCAGACCCGTAAAGGAGAATAGACAGTACAATTGCTCTATACACACTGATTTTTGTGCTCCGCCTCAGGTGTTTGTTACTCCAGACTCTTTTGTAAAGTCTTCCAAATGCGCTGTATGCCTTTGCTAATCTGTGATCGATCTCTTTGTCAATCTTGGCATCTGAGGAGATGATGCTTCCCAGGTAGGTGAACTGCTGAATGGACTTAAGCACAGATTTGCCTACAGCAATGTGGGGATTGTGGTGTTTGTCCTGTGGTGCAGGCTGGTAGAGAACTTCTGTTTTCTTCAGGTTGACTTCCAGCCCAAACATTTCTGCAGCTGTTGCGAAGCAGGATGTTAGCCGCTGCAGAGCTGCTTCTGTATGGGCAACAAGGGCAGCATCGTTAGCAAAGAGCAGCTCACGGACTAGATAGTTTAGAGTCTTGGTGCGAGCCCTCAGATGGCTTAAGTTAAACAAGTTACCATCAACACGGTAACGTATATAGATGCCGTCTTCTTCTTTGAGCTCTACTGTAGCCCTTTGGAGCATCATGCTGAAGAAGATTGTAAATAAAGTTGGAGCAAGAACACAACCTTGCTTCACTCCAGTGTTTGTTCTAAAGTGCAGCTGATAGAAATGACTGCTATTGATGGATAGTTTGAATTCACCCTGGACTTAATGGATATTCTTTGGCAAATCACTAGTGGACTCACATCATCGATCCATAACATTTAAATATGTAAGCTTCTCCTCAGGTTTTGTGAGTATGTTAACACTCTAATTTGCACATTTACAAGATAAAATATATAATAATAGTTCTGCTAGAATCTAACAAAGTGAGAAATGAAAAACTGGGCCAATCCATCCTCTTCATCAGACTCCTGACCAACTCAAGTATCACCAGGCAACAGCCATTCTAGCTGGATGCAGCAAGAAAGAGACAGGGGGAAATGCAAGGTCAATTTAACTGGTTTTACTAAAAACAGCCATTTTATTCAATTATTTCCATATTTGCTTGTTTTCCTCTTTCCTCCTCATACTTTTCATTTTGTATGGCATTTAGATTATATTCTGGAGGATAGGGACCCTAGTATTTGTTACTGATCTCAAGTAAGCCACTCTGCAGTTGAAATGTGGAATAAATATGGTTAGAATTAATAACATTCTTAAGGAATATGCTTATTTACAAAATACTCATCTCAGAGAAAGTCATATTTATCAATTAAATACCTGTCATTTAGAAAGGAAAAATCATGAAACATAGTTCAGGAACATTTTCTAGTTTTACTACAGTTTTGATTGAATTATGTTTTCTTTTCAGCTGCACTTATATAAGAACTAGACACAAGACACAGGAATAGAAATCAACATTTAGTTGTAGAAGTGCTCTTGACAATGTTACACAGGTGTACCATGAAGCTAAACAGAAAAATCATACAGGAAATTTTAAACATCGGCCGATTTATACAAAGCTTGCCTTTATAGCTTAGGTTCACATCTAGCAAATACAAACAAAAAGTACTTAAATGAAAAATGTTGATGCCAGTTAATGCATTTAGCAAAATGGAAACTTGGCAAGTCAGCACTTAATATAAGTTCAGTGGATCTATTTGAGTTGGGACTAGCAATTGGATTTAGACCACCATGTTCTAGCTACAATGTAGCTTTAAAACAAGCCTCCTCTATTGATGAACAGTGCTTTAAACATTATGCCACCCTTCTGCTCCCTGTCATAATGTTTGTTCTCCCATGTTTGCATTAAGATGCCTGCTTGTCTTTTTAAAGTTTGTTTTTAGTTATTTCAGGAATTTCAATATACATGGAATGTACTGTGAAAAAAGGGAGTCCAAATCCAGTTCTCTAAACCTTAGATTCATGTGAACATAGAATCATAGAGTTGGAAGAGACCACAAGGGCCATCCAGTCTGATCCCCTGCCATGCAGGAACTCAAAATCAAACCCTCCCCGACAGATGGCCATCCAGCCTCTGTTTAAAGACCTCCAAAGAAGGAGACTCCACCACTCTCCGAGGGAGTGTGTTCCACTGTCAAACAGCTCTTACTGTCAGGAAGTTCCTCTTAATATTAAGGAGGAATCTCTTTTCCTGCAGCTTGCATCCATTGTTCTGGGTCCTATTCTCTGGGGCAACAGAAAACAAGCTAGCTCCTTCCTCAATATGACATCCCTTCAAATATTTAAGGAGGGCTACCATATCCCCTCTTAACCATCTCTTCTCTAGGCTAAACATACCCAGTTCCCTAAGTCGTTCCTCGTAGGGCATGGTTTCCAGACCCTTCCCCATTTTAGTTACCCTCCTCTGGACATGCTCCAGTTTTTCAACATCCTTTTTGAATTGTGGTGCCCAGAACTGGATACAGTATTCCAGGTGGGTCCTGACCAAAGCAGAATACAGTGGCACTATTACTTCCCTTGATCTAGATACTAGACTTCTATTAATGCAGCCTAAAATTGCATTGGCCTTTTTAGCTGCTGCATCACACTGTTGACTCATGTTCAACTTGTGGTCCACTAGGACTCCTAGATCCCTTTCACATGTAGTCTCATTCAGCCAGGTGTCCCCCATCTTATATCTATGCATTTCATTTTTTTGCCCTAAGTACAGCACCTTGATTTCTCTGTGTTGAAATTCATTTTGTTAGCTTTGGCCCAGCTTTCTAATCTATTAAGATTATTTTGAATCTTCATCCTGTCCTCTGGGGTATTAGCTATTCCTCCTAATTTGGTGTCATCTGCAAATTTGAGAAGCATGCCCCTATTCCTTCATCCAAGTCACTGATAAAGATGTTGAATAGCACTGGGCCCAGGACAGAACCCTGTGGCACCCCACTGGTCACTTCTCTCCAGGATGAAGAGGAGCCATTGCTGAGCACCCTTTGCTTTCAGTCAGTCAACCAGTTACTAATCCACCTAACAGTTGTATTGTCTAGCCCACATTTTACGATCTTGTTTGCAAGAATATCATGGGGGACCTTATCGTGGGGGACATGATTTTTCTCATCTGAGTAGCAGCTTATCAACAAAGCAAATATTCATACTCATATTTAATTGAAATACACCTTATAGTCACAAAGTTCTTAAGGATAACACAAAGGCTGTCATTTTCACAATATGCGTATTAACACTTGTGCCCTATACAAATGATGACATCTTGCTATTGTGGTTTTTGTAATGAGTTGGGAACCAATCATTCAAACAGAAAGTTACTTCCTGAATATAAGAGAGACAATTTTAGTCTTCCTTTGGTTTTTCTTTTCACATATCTAAATCCCACACTTTTATGAGTTCATCTTTAGCTTAACATGTAGTTTCTTACACAAGGCAGGCAAAGATTGGTTCACTACTATAGTTCTCAAATACTAAAATAACTGCTTTCCATCTGTCTCTATATTTAACCCATGAGTACCCCAAAAGGTATAGGAAAAGAGAAGCAACCATGTGCAATTGCCTACTGGAACCTTTCCCACAAAGGTAATCTTCCAGTACAACAGAGAGGAAAGCACTTTTTTATATAAATTTGTGGAATTTCATACTGTTCTTTCTACAGATTCTAATCTTCAGATGATTTTAACAACTCCCAGGTAGAACTCAGTTTTATTTCCAGTTTATATAAAATGACGGTCTCATAAGACAACTCAATCTTCATGGTAGTAATCAGAAACTGCATTATTACAAAGTCTTGCACACAGTATGATATAAATATCATCTTACAATATTACCACAATGCTCTGCCTTCTCCATATGAGCAGGCTGGAAAGTCACTGTGTGAAGAACTGGCTGGAGAAGGTCCAAGCTAGGGACTAGAAGACATCACGACCTGTGGCTACAACCCTATCATCACCCACATTGTCGGGGAAAGACAAGAGACAAAGGATAAAACAGACTCTGGTCCCCAATAGTTCCCCATCCATGAAGTAAATCACAAATTAATATTACTTGCAGATATTGTAATGGCTTTTCTAGATATAATAGAGGGAAAATACTGCTTAGGTCTCTTGCTGCTTCCTCCCACCACCCAAGTCATTACCATAGCTGTAAGAACATGTCTGTATCTGCTTTTTAACAATATAATGTTTTTTATTTAGTATATTGTTATTATTATTGTATCTCTTTTCTTCCATTTAATTTCTAGGCCACACTTTGTTGCCGAAAACAAACAGCTGCTCAGTAGTTCCCCACTAATACCTAAAATGGGAGGAGAACAGTCAATGTAAGTTCCATTTGTTAAGGAAGCAAAAAATTGTATGCATGTGTGCATCACTGAGAGCCACACTCCTGTGAAGTTATCACATATTTTAGGTCCCTTTGTGAAATTTTCACTTTTTTACACTTCTCATGAATGCCAAAATATAACATTTGATTTTCTTGATTTTTGTTTGCTTCAACTGCCTTCTACTTATCGACACAGACTTCGCAGAGGGCATTTTCCGCCATTGCCCCTAAATTATGGAATGGCCTGTCGGACGAGATCCGTCTTATTACAACACTTACTGCTTTTAAGAAAGCAGTTAAGACGGATCTCTTCCGGCAGGCCTTCCCGGAATAACCCTCCTCAGAGAATGAATACTGAACTCTCCTCATCAAGCCTTTTGCTGTTTTGTTGTTTTTACTTTTTATTGTTATATAGTCATTCTTTTAATATACTCTCAAGTTTAATTCTGTTTTAAGGGGTGCGGGAGGGATGTGGGTGGAGGGATTGGGATATTGGATTGTCTTTTAATTATTGTATTTTAATTGCTGTAAGCCGCCCCGATTGCGCTGCAGAGGGGCGGGTTAAAAATAAAACTTATTATTATTATTATTATTATTATTATTTTACAGCAAGTTTTGCTTTCTTGCTATATACAGCCACCCAGACTGTATGTTTAAATGTGATTTTTAATCCTGATGGCATTGTTGTGGATTTGATTATGCTGCTTCTTATCTGTGATATACATTTCATACATGACTCGATATAACTGGTTTTTAATATTAATTGCCAAGCCTCCTGAACACTTCCAATCAATGTTACATCTTTTATTAAAGAAAAAGTCATTCATGTAACTAATTTGTAGGTTCAGGAAAACCACACAGAATTTGCTTCAATTAAATCTTATGGGAAAGGTAAGGGGAGAAGTCGTCCGAATCCAGACCATCTTTGTTTATAAAATAATACAAAAACTCTTCTAATCTCTAATCTTCTAATACAAAAACTCTTCTAATCCCATTTAAACAGAAAAAGCAATCCCCCAAATTTGTAACTAGTGTAGCTCACTTTGAAAAATTAGCATGATAGTGTCAATTGTATACAATGTATGCTCAGGACCTGGTCTTTGGCCTTTGATGGGGAGGTATGTGTTGCCACTCTTTCTCACACTCACACATCCATGAGAAATTAGCATCATCACAGTCATAATAAAACAGAATACCTTCCATTGATACATCTCTTTGACCATATTTTATAGCGCTGGCATGGAATGAAGGGAGATATGTCTTCTCCTGCTCTACTTTTAAAAACAATTAGAGTCATAGAAAGACAAAGCAAACAACCATTCTAGCTTTACCAGACAGGCGTTCACCAAGTAAGGCTTTAAAATTTGCCGTCTGACACAACTAGATGTAAAAGTTAGTATTTTCCTCCCAGCCTAAAGAGTGAAATGGTTGGGGAAATAACTAAGTCAACTGGAAGGAAGGGCAGACATATTTCTTTTGGCATACAGGACAATTTTTTTTCCTCTGGTTGCCCTTTACCTTATTGCATATTTGCTTTGCCTTACTGGAAACATCACTGTGAGGTCAAAATGAATAAACTGCATAAGTAAACTATCTATCCCTTTGAATAGAAATTAAGTAAATGCACCTCAAAAACAGCTACATTAAAGAAACATGAGGCCACTTTATAGTAGATTTGAGCATATTTCACAGGAGACTAAAGAGACGGACACACATTGTACATATGCGCCTGGGTGTGAACCATTCACGCGCACATCACATTTGGCACACAGTGACCAGGAGGAGAAAGTGCTGCTCTTTCTTCTTCCACTGCATGAATTAGGCTACTGGCCAACTGAGTTCAGAACTGGACAAGAGTCATACAACTGAGCTTTAAGAAGCTCCTTAGAAAATCCAGTGCCTCTCTTGGCACTGCTTGGCGGGATGATTTGCATGTGCCAAGAAACAAATTCTTTCCATTTGGTGATTCAGGGCATTGATATATTTGGATCACAGCCCAAGTTAGACACACCTGAACTCCTTTCTCTCATGAAATGTTCACAAAAAATGTATTGATTGAAACTGGTCAGCCTGGACTAAGAGATTAGCACAGAGGAACTCCAACAGTTTGTTCATTGTATTTACATCTTGTCTTTCAGCTAGCAAAAGATGACATTCAAAGTGGCTAACAAGTAAAATACAAATAAAAACAAATACTATTAAAACATAAAAACAGATTTTAAACACAATTGAAAACACTTTTTTAAAAAAACAGCTCCCTTCAATTACATCCCACTTTAGGTGCAAAAGCATGTCTCAACAAAAAAGTTTTTACCAACTGTCAGAAGACAGAAAAAAGAGTAGGAAGAGAGAGAAATAGTTAGACGAAGGTCCAAAACACACCGCAGAAATAATCCAGTTTGAGACTGCTTTAACTGCTCTGGCTCTGTGCTAGGGATTCCTGGGAATTGTAGTTCATTGTGGCACCAGAGCTCTATGACAGAGAAGACTAAATGTCTCACAAAACTACAGTTCCCAGAATTTCCTAGCATTGAACCGGGGCAGTTAACGCGGTATTAAACTGGATTATTTCTGCAGTGTGTTTTGGACCTAAAGGCATACCCAGACTGATTAAAAAGACCAGAAAGTACCAGATGTTGTTCCTGTTGAGGGCTTCTCCCCGCTTTTCAAATAAAGCTACTTTATTTATTGTATACCACAAAAACTTTGGAAATAGCTTTGCAAAGATAGCTCTCTGCAGCCACACCCATCTTCAAAATGAAGCTACTTCGTGGGTGTCACCATCATTCCAACTATGTATGGCAAACCAATCATGTCCTAAACAGAAAAACACAACTGGTGGAATGCAACTCCTTATACCCATTCAGCTAGGTGTTTTCACACATGTGAGGCCTACCTCTGTTTCAAACCAGGAAGTATAATTTTCAGATTTCAGGATTACTGTTTGATGGTTATTAAGTAGTAAATAAATTTGTAAATGGGTTAGGTTCTATAGTTTAGCACTACCTTAATATAAATTATTAATTATAGGTGTTCAGGATGATAGAACCAGAACTTGATGCTACTGGATTGAGGTGTTATTTCACGTCTATAGATGGATTAGGATGTCCTAGAAGAAAAAGTGAACAGATACGTAAGTTTCTATAGATGTCAATGTGGATGTTATAAGAGTTATAGAAGTTATACATAAGGTATATACTATTCTTCCTATGTACAGCTTAGGAAGTTTTTCCCCCCCATATATATATATATATATCAATGAATGTTTTATGTTGTGTAATATCTATGTTTTTGTTGTCTGTCTTGTTTTATTTTTATACACTATTAAAATTTTAAATTTGGATGTATCTCTGTTTGTACTACATAGGTCCTTGGTATCCACTGTGGTTTTGGTTCCAGAAGCCCCCCCCCCCCCCCCCGTGGATACCAAAATCTGTGGATGGTTAAGTCCATTAAATATTATAGATAATAAAATGGCATCTCTTAGACTGACATATGGGCACTCTGCCCCCTCCTTTTCACAGGTGTCTCTTCAGCCCAATGAAAATTTGGCAAACAGGATTGGGGGACCCTGCTGAATATGATGCACTATGAACCCCCAAATACAGGACAGGAAAGAAACCCCAAATATGAAGCTGAGGTCTTTTCCACGAACAGAGCCCTTCTCCAGCTGGTGGCTGATCCTGTATCAAACCCTTTTTTTCCTACACTTTGCTTTTCCATGACTTTACACCTTCCTTTCGCAACCCATCACAAGACCTAGTGAAATTTTTAAAAATAACTTTTAAAATGCTTTCCAAAAATCAAATTAAGTATTCAAGTTAAGTACATTCTGAAGTTTTACCCAATGATATACCTATGAGATTTGAGCTTTGCAGATGCAAAATTCAAGGTTACTTCTCACATAATGCCAGGGCCTCTTACAATAAGCAGACAGTGCATACATTGCATTTAAAGAGACCCAGGATATACCTTCAAATGGAGCTGTGCTTTTTCATATCACAGCACCATAGTAATGGATAAAGCAAGCCTTTCCCTACCATATAGCTATGAAATGGACAGGAGCCCTTATAATAATAATAATAATAATAATAATAATAATTTTTATTTATATCCCGCCCCTCTGCAGAGCAATCGGGGCAGCTTACAACATTACAATTTCCATACATTAACAGTTGGCAGTCCTGTGCTTATAAAACCAAGAGCAAAATAGAGACAGCTACAGGCAGACATATACAGAGAAGCCAAGACATAATAAGCAGAGAGTGGAATTTTCCCTAGTATACTTGGCTCATATTGAAGATGGGAAAGGAAAACAGTGGAAGAAAACAAAACAAAACAAAACAAAAAGCATGGTTGTCTGATTTTGGGGGAAAAACTTGTTGGTGCCCAATGGTTTGTGGAATTTATTCACCCTGGTCTCTGGACTGCACATCTCTAAAATTGTAGCATTCCCCAAATCTCTCCAACATTGAATGAGGGGTTTATAACAAAATGTATGTAATCCTGGCATTAAAGTTAATACAGCCAATGGCAATAGTGGACAGAAAAAGATCACGCCAATGGATAAAAATAAATGACACAGTGGTACTTTAACAGGCATGCTCATAATTAGAAAGTGGTAGCTGACAAAGCCTAATTTCATGGGCATTTTGTGTATCTAGCTAGGCACCCTTAGAAATTCCATTTTGTTTGGGAAAGGATGAAAAGCAAATCTAAGCACTAAACAAACCTTCAATATAACATTTTGATCCTGAGTTAAATTACTCCCCAAAATCAAGGCTTTAAAAAGGATTTTCTTGCAATTACAAATTAACACACACTTCATTGTTCACAAAGTTCATCAACCCGATTTCAAATGAAATAATCTCTTGCTACACAAGGAAATGTGCCTTCACATTTCCCTATTTTTGATGGTACAGTTATTTTTGTACCAGTTTTGAGGGTTCAAAGATTAACCAGATGTTTGTAGATGAGGACACATCTGCGATGAGAACAAATCAAAACTGCCTTGGGTCTTCATTTTGAGAGGAAAGCAAATAAATAAATGAAGAGCAAAAAAAAAAAAAAAAAAAAAGACCTGGAAGATAGTATTTGCTTTCTTCCTCCGTTTATCAGAGTAAATTCCAAAACAGAATTTCAAAACTACGGTACACTTCCTGTGCACAATTGATGAATGCATACTTCAGGAACCTACTTTAAAGCCTGACAAGAACATCATTGTCCATCTTGATTACTCCTCTACTTCCTAATAAAGGTTTGTTGTGTTTTGGTTTCCTGGTGGAAATCATTTGATGGGAAAGACTTTCCTTATCAACCCTACTCACTTTAATGAGTGATACATACACTCACCAGCAGTATAGGATCATACCAGAGAGAAGCAATTTCATCTTCAGGTATGTGTACATTGCAAATTGCTATATCCAATAAAGCAAATCCATCATCATGCCCAGACATAATTCTGGATATGAAATTATCATAGGAAATTTGTCTCCCAATTACTTGCACCAAACTAAGCAACTGGAGCTGGATACTTTAGGGGAGAGAGAGAGAGGGACCCAATGTGGTGTAGTGGTTTAAGTGTTGTACTGAGACTATGGGAAACCAGGGTCTGAATTCCCTGCTCAGTCACAGAAGTGCACTAGCTGACCCTGGGCATGTCACACTCTCTCAGAGGAATGTAACGGCAAACCTCTACTAGATAAATCTTGCCAGAAAAAACTTGTGATAAGTCACCTTAAGTCAGAAACATACAACAACTACAGTAGCACACAACTACTAAAGTAGCAATCTAATTAATTTCATCCACATTTTCAACTCAACTTAGAATAAACATATCCACTTTAGAGAAAGTTGCTGATAAAGAAAAAAGAAAAAAATGTCCAACTGCACATATTTTTTTAAAATGACAGATTGATATTCAGTTGCTTTAAAATGGCCAATTCTTGAGTAAGACTAAAAACAGGACAACTAGTGGGCAGTGTGTCTGCTTTCTTCAAATGGAGTACATAAACCTTATACAACATGGCAGCATTCTACTTCATAATGGCAATGAATACTCCAGTGATGGCTCACAGATGGGCACCATCTGGTAGATATCAGCCAGTTGTTCCATGGCACGAGAGCAGATCAATGACCTTTGCTGGAGGTGGGAATCTTTCTTCAAGCATCAAACATATGTTCAGCTTCCTAAACAGGAAGCAGCTGAAGGATTTAGCACACATAAGACGAGATCCCATTTAATATGGAAAGGAAGACGACGACTAAATCTAGTGCAATGTTACACAGGCTTAAAACCACTGCCTTAAATCCAATTGGCAATCCCAGCTAGAAAAGGTCCATTGAATCAGTGAAATATAACATGCCTTATTGTTGACACGTTTCAAATTCATTCAATGGTTTACTCTAGATGGGACTAACTGCTGGGTTTAGGTCAGAGATTTTAATAGAACATCTTTAACTCATGTATTGGATTTAAGTTATACTTTCCCTAAGAGCATAGGCCAGGGGTAGGCAACCTTTCCCCTTTAAGGGCCGAGGGACTTCAGCTCCCAGAATCCCAGGAGCTATTGGCCAACATGGGACTATTGGCCAACATGGCTGAGGCTTCTGGGAGCTGAAGTCCCTCGGCCCTTAAAGGGGAAAGGTTGCCTACCCTGGCATAGGCCACTGTTAGTAAGCCAAAGATCAAAGAGATGAGATAGTTGGGCCTAGCTTCTTTTCTAGATTTTCATTTTCAACCTACCAATATTGTATTCATTAGCTTTTACTGTGAAATGACATCCTCCCAAAATCAGACCAACAATTCAAAGAAAAGAGCTTGAACTTTTGGGACTATAACTCCCCATATCCCCTAGCCAACATAGGTATTCTTTGCAAACTCTGAAATGTTAAGAATATAACTGCACTCTTAACCTTAAGGTCAGGGATAAATGATGGCTTAACATGTTAACTGGCATATAGAGTACAGTTGGCCCTCCACATTTATGGCTTTGACTTTTGCAGCTTTGATTATTTGTTGTTTTGATTAATATGTTCTCTCTAGGAATCACTAGGTCCTCCAGCGCAACTCTTGCCAGACGTTGACCATAGAATTGTGCTGGAAAACCTAGATATTCCTAGAGCTAACAATTCTCTAGGTATTTGTGGGTCCTCTAGCATGATTTTATAATCAACGTCTGGCAGATGTTGACCATAGAGTTGCACTGGAGGACCTGGAGATTCCTAGAGAGGTGTTCTCTCAGGTAAAAAAAAAATAGTGTTGTGTGTGTGTGTTTTTTAATTTGTGGTTTTCCCACATTCACGGGGGTCCTTCACCCCTAACCCCAGTAAATGTGGAAGAACCACTGTGCTTGCTTGCAAATAAAACAGCACAGGCTTTGTCAACTCCTGGTCTCTTTGACTCCCACAACTGTTCAAATTTACTCAGGTCTGAATTGTTGTTTTTGGCCATCAAGCTATTAGTCATTCAGCAAAAACACAAGGAAGCAATGGCTTCATTGTTAGCATTTGATCGGGATAAAATCTAGACGTGTGTATTTATCATGTTGGTTAACATTTTGTGGATCAGATTCTATGGGCACACCTAGCTTTGCACATTCAGTTTCTCATTCTCCCACCACTTGGCAGCTGTCTACAGTGGGAGGTGCAAGACAATTTAGTCCCCAGAGTAGCAGCTGGTCTCAGCTTGGTTGTGGTGTGGGTGTGTGAGAGAAATGAGGATGTGCTCTCAAATTGAGTTCACCTGCCTTCTCCTTCCCCCAGGAGCTCAGACCAGCTGGATCTACATGGTCTGAATCATCTCCTGCCTTTCTCTGGTAAGAAGGAGTAATAGTAGTCTCTCCTGGAACTTGATAGCTGCCAAGTGTGGGATTTTCTGACAGAGCACAAGGGCAAGAAGGCAGCCCTCGACACTCTCTCCATAAAGTGACAGACAAAAATGAATCCCACAAATTGCCCCTGGGGCTGAGATGACAAACCCAGAAGTGTGCCAAGACCAGAATCCAGCATGCAAGGCCCAACCACCCTAGTCCAGGCACACAGGGATTGCCCAGACATGAGGAAAATCCACCCACTTACCCCAAAAGGCTGAGACCAAAACCTAACCTTCCAGGGAAGGGGAAGAAGGAAGAGGAAGATCCAACATAGGCGAATGACATGAAAAGAATGGGATGGGAGGCTAGAAGAAGGCTTGCTGGCTTCTTGCAAGATCCCTCAGCAGGGTGAGATCTGGCATGATGTATCAGCAGGGTGATCTCGTAAGAGCCATGAATCATGGTCACTGCAAGATCTCTTTCTCAGCACATTGTTGGGCTGGAAGACACCATGCCAACTCTCTCCCAGCACAAATAGCAGTCTTCCACATTTCTAGTCAGGGGTGGAGTTTGAAAATGGCAGTGGCAGGGGGAAGGGGTGGAGAAGGAGAGAGAAACCAAAACATTTTAACATTAACTGAAAAAATGCAAAGAAAGATGATTCACAGTTTTTTGTGGGTTTTTCGGGCTGTGTGGCCATGTTCTAGAAGAATTTCTTTCTGACGTTTCGCCAGCATCTGTGGCCATCTCAACTAAAGCAAGGCAGTTGCAGGGTGTGGACTGTATGTATAAACCAGTTCCCAAGATTTCTTCATAGTGTAGCAGGGATTTTCAAATTATCAGAATTTAAGAAACACTTTTTTGAATCAGGTTTTCTGCTAAGAACCCCTTGTACACATGGCAGGTAATTTTGTAGCATGTTCCCAGTCCAAGTGATGGAAAATGCTTATATATTACTGGAATCAAACTTACAGGCCTTTCCCACCACTTGTATATGAATATGTACTCTCTAAATATATTTTGTAGGTCTGTTTGCAGGGAAACCTATTCATGTTTCCTGGTCTTCACAATGACTAATCCCGGAGTTCCTGAGAATACATCTCAAGAACCATGACTTCAGAGCAATCAAATACCTGAATCAAGAACAAGCCATATAGATAAGGTGCCCATATTCTGTAAATGGGACTAGACCCAGTTCTCAATTGCTAGAAGCCACCAGGCACAGACAGCAGGTCTTAAACTCCACTACAGGGATGACTCTGAAAACCACCCTCTCGAATCCTCCAATATGAGTGACGCTTGATTTGCATTCTTTTCTATAATCAAGTATGATGACAGCAAAGCCCTAGTATGACCCTATTATTGTGGAACCTGTTACTAAAAGAAACAGGGAAAAAGAAAAGATGCCAGAATTTTGAAGCAACTGGTTTCTTGGAATGAACTGCTTTTTCCAGTCCCCAAAGAATAACTAAATCACACTACAACTGTACCTCAACCAAGGATAATATAAGTGTAACTTTTAGCTATTTTTACCATTAAGAGGTATAGCCTCATTAAATATAGAGGAACCTATCACACATGTTGACTTTGTTTTCTTTTTTGAATACTGAGGTTTCAACAAGGTGAGCACTGATGTATTCAGATTTTTTAAAAGCAGCTACAAGTATTTTTTAGTTATTTTCCAATAGCGAAAAAATAAAAAGTTACTTTAAAAAAAATAATGAGAGTAATAACATTTTGGCTGGGAACTGTAACAATATCCCATCATGTTTTTAAAATAGCACAGAGGCAGAGAGGAGAAAAAACCCCAAATCTATATTATAGTAATATCTTTAAAAGGAAAAAGCTTAAAGGGACAAAATTCCTAAGTAAGGGTGGATAGACTGAATCAACATGTGAGGAGAATATACCAAGCTACACTACATCTCTACAGTCCTTGTAATACACCAGCCATGCCTCTACATATACAGTGGACGCTTGTTATCTACTGGGGTTTGGTTCCAGGACCTCCCATGGATATCAAAATTTATTGATACTGAAGTCCTATTAAATACAAAGACATAGTAAAACGGCGACCTTTATATAAAATGGCAAAATCAAAATTTGCTTTTTGGAATATGTGTGTGTGTGTGAATATTTTCAAGCTGTGAATGGTTGAATCCGTGGATAAAGAATCTGTGGATTAGGCAATCAGACTGTATGCGGCTCATAAGAATAGCAGTCATTTTGGTTCCAAAAGAATACACATTCTGAAAACATAACAAAAAGTGCAGCAATTATAGAAGTAATTACAGGACACACTTCACCCCTTCTCAATAGGCACATAGCCAGAGTTCTGCAAGATCAAGTACTATTTCCTCCACTTCTCCCCAAAATATGAGTGTGCTAGCTATGATGTACAAGTCTAGCCATATCCAGACTGGCACTAAAATTGCTTAAGATGGGGGACTCTAATACAGAGGGGAAGGAAGCTTGCTATGCACAAACCTGTCTGCCTTCCTTCATTCATTCTTTCTCTCTCTCTTCCTCTTTTTAAAGAAGGAGGTGGGGTTCCAGTAAGAAGGTAGGAGGAACAGGACAATGGCAAGAAGAATGCACAACATGAGACACTGACCTGTGTCTCACTGACACAGCCTGAGACACAGGCAAGAAAGATCCTGAAAATCGAGTGCCTTTTTAAGGAGATACTTTTGTTGTTAACTGCCCTCGAGTCGATCTCGACTCATGGCAGCCCTATGGATGAGACATCTCCAAGACCCTCTGCCCTCCACTGCTCTGCTTAAATCCTACAACTCCTTAATACCCATGACCTCTTTAATAGAATCCATCCATCTAGCATGTGGCCTTCCTCTCTTCCTACTTCCCTCCACCTTTCCCGGCATTATTGTTTTTTTCCAAAGAGTTCTCTTTTCTCATGATGTGTCCAAAGTATGACAGTCTCAGTTTGGTCATCTTGGCTTCCAGGGAGGTTTCTGGTTTGATCTGCTCTAGGACCCACTTGTTTGTCCTTCTGGCTGTCTATGGGATCCTCTCCTCCAGCACTACATGGAGGTCTTTAAGCAGAGGCTAGATGGCCATCTGTCGGGGATGCTTTGATAGGGAGTTCCTGCATGGCAGGGGGTTGGACTGGATGGCCCTTGTGGTCTCTTCCAACTCTATGACTCTTTGATTCTACATCTCAAAGGAGTTGATTTTCTTCCTGTCATCTTTCTTAACTGTCTAGCTCTCACATTCATACATGGTAATAGAGAATACGATGACTTATATTATTCTAACTTTTGTTCTGAGTTGTATATCTTTGCATTTTAGAATCTTTTCTAGTTCTTTCATAGCCACCCTCCCCATTCTTAGTCTTGTTCTGATTTACTGACTGCCCTCCCCATTTCTATCAATGTTTGATCCCAGGAATGGGAATTATTTTACTATTTCTATTTCTTCATTGTCTAGGCTGAACTTGTGAAGGTCCTCAGTGGTCATTATTTTTGTTTTCTTTATGTTCATTTATTTGTTTATTTATATGTTTATTTATTGCAAGCTTTGTTCTTCATCTTCTTTTTGGGTGATGAAGGCACACTACTGAGAGACAGTAGAAAAAACAAATTAGCTGGTTGCAGGTATGTTTTCTTTTAAAAAAACCACAATAAATATGCAATGATTAAAAAGCCTGCTCATCTAGGCCTACAGTTAAGACTATCTGAAGTTGGCTCACATTCCATAAAGCTAGAGTGCCTCTGACAGACATTGCCCATGACCAAGACTGATGACACAGACCACGCTTCATTATATCTTACCCTCTCTGCCCATACACTTTGCCTTGGCCTTTCAGGTCCAAATCCAGATCGGGACCAGCCAAGTTGCTCCATTTCACCTTGGACCTCTATTGCCTAACAAAGACACTCAGCCTTACCATAGTGCTAGACAAAGGAGTAGCTGCTGGCTTCCATCTCAGTGGGCTGATGAATCTAGTCCAGGTTTTAGTATGAATTTTAAAGAAGCTTTCTAAGGTACTGAATGTTAAGGAAAATGCAACATGGGACTTACAGTAATAGAAATAAAATGTGTATGTGAAAGTCACAGTGATTAAGCAGGAGCAATCATGAAGCTACACAGGTGAAAAGGATAATGTAATTTGGAAGCCTTGAGAGACAAGGACAAAGTTATAGAGTGTATATTGAAAACACCTGTTGTAGATTGCAAACACCTGAGATTCATTAAGTAGTCAAGGTAAAATGATGAAATACTTGGGTTGGTTTTAAGTATGGGATGATCCATGTAAACCAATCAAAATGAATGTACACACCCACTGGGTGGAAACTGACTAGTGGGTGGTGACTAACAATGGCTATAAGTGCAATGTTTGCCAATGCATATTGTGGAGTAGTGTGGTGTATTGTGGAGTAGTTTTGGAGATATTGTGAAGTGTAGAGATTGTGATTTGTAGGGCATATAGTATTTGTGTATATAGTAGAATAAAGTAGATCTTTTATATAAGACTACTGAGTTGTCTGGTGTCTTGAGGGAAGATACAAGAGCCAGAAGAATCCTGGAGAAGTTTGGAGACATCTCAGGAAGAAGAGTGAGAAGGCTTGGAGAGTTTGTCAGGGTCTTCAGCCTATTCTCTGAAACTCTGCTGCTTGGGAAAGAAGCATCAACCACTGATCAAAGCTGGTCAGCTCTGCTGCATAACAAGGTGGTGAGTTAGAGCCAGAGGTGAAGAGCTACAACTCCCATCATCCCTGACAGTGGAAATCTATCACTCAAGTATGGCCAGCATATAGATAGCTCCTTTAGAGTGGATTCCCCTTCACCTTGACATGGAAACCACCAGCTTCCACTGGCTAGATTAATTCTCCTGTGAGAAGACATGTACCTTTTTGTTGCTTAGAAGTCATTTTTATTTTATTTAAATTTTTAAAGCATATAATGGCAGAACCTATTTTTATTTTGCAATGGCTTAATTAAAAGGGAGCTACCATACCTCTTTCATTAAAAAGTAAATGCAACCCACATATTCTTCTTCAAAACATGTAACTGATTGCTAAGATCACAAAAATGCTCATTCTCCTGGACAATCCAATCACCAATTTCTACTGAAGAAATCAGTAACACACATCTGTCAAGATGATTTATATATGTTTAGGTTAGGACAGATGTCCAAAATCTTTGATGGAAACTTCTCATCTACAGAAATTATCCCACAGCAGTCTTCTAAATCACAGGAAGAGAATGGTTAAATTCTTGAATGTTGAAGTTCAAATGAATTATCAGCATGAATGAATGAAAAGAGCCTCTACACAGCTGCACTGTAAACACCGGGAGGAAAACAGCTGATATAGCAAGCATCAAAGACTTGTACAGCTAGTGACCCTCCTCTAGGCAAAGGCAGAGTGATCCTCGCTGAAGCCCTAGTGCTGAATGCAAAGAAAATAAAGACCCTGATGACTAAATTAACACGCTTGCACATTTTTTAATCCTTTGAGAAGCAGACCGTAAAAGCTGGCATTGAGTCTGTAAACTTGCATAACTCCCAAGAACTGAAGCAGGGTTTTTTATAATGAATCTCTACTATCACTTTTATAGGAAAATGGCACTATTGAGTAATATTTCCCTGAAATTCTTCTATTAGTGCCTTTATCGGTATTTCATCCGACCTCCAACAGAACCATGGAATTTCTATATTGTTTCTCCATTTTTATATTTTTGTGTAACAGTACATTACATAAGAATATTACTCTATTTAATTTTGTATTTCTGAATAATACTTGGAAGTATTCTAATTATTTCAGTGGGGATTGCCTTCAAGTAAGAGAGTGTAAGATTTCAGTCTTCTCTTAAAAACCAACTTGGTGTCAGACATCCTAACCCCAATAAAGCAATTCAAAGAGAAAATATATGAATTTGAAGAATTAAACATTTTTCACTTCATTCAGCTGTTGAAATGGCAGTCTAAAATTCTCCAGTCTTTAAGATTTCTGCAAATATTTTGCTGCATACTGAGAAAAGTGCAAGCATTAATTTTAGCTTTCAGACACCCAAAAGTTCTGTGTCATCACTGCAATCTTTTTAAACTAACATCAAGTTATGGAAGATAAGAAATTCAGTGATTCCCTAGACACTGGATTTCATATGCTTCCCCCCACCCCACTCAGTCTAATCAAACCAATTTGCATCTGCAGTGTTCAATGGTCACTATCTTACATAGTCCTCTAACCCTCTTCATGATTTCATGCCCATTACACAAAATCTCATTGCCTCATTATCCATACTTTTCACTCTCCTACCACACATTGAGAGTGGTAGGAGGTCATAGTGATGTAGTGGTTTGAGCACTGGACTACGACTCTGGAGACCATGGTTTGAATCCCCGATCACCCATAGAAATCCATTGGCAAATCATACTCTCTCAGACTCAGAGGAAGGGAAAGGCAAACCCTCTTTAAATAAATCATGCCAAGCAATCCTTGTAACAAGTTCTCCTTAGGGCCACCATAAATCAGAAACAACTTGAAGGCACACAACAAACGTCACCACATCTTGCCAAAATGTTTTTAAAAAGCAAATTCTGCCTCTTCACTCCTAAATGACAGTCCAGGTTCAAATAAAACCTAGCAAAACATGTATGATGTACATACTTGATGCATGAGTACATACATTATTGTATGAGTATATACATTAATAATTTTTAAATTTAATTTTAATGTACTAATTAATGATTTTAAGAACTGGTTTTGAATTACTTTGCCTAGGGATTTTTCCAGCCAGTGGGCACACTCTTCTGGAGATGAATCCTCAACTGAGGCATGGGGTCCTGTGTTTTGTGACAACAGATACAAAATGATGCATGCAGAAAATAACAGGTGGGAAGGAGACAAAGAATGTGGAATGGGACGCTGCAGCTTGTCCTGGAAGAGGGTTGAAACAATCCATGAAAGACCCCAGAAGAAACATTCTGAATTTGAGTCCATTAAATGAAGAGCTGGCCTGCTTACACATCTGACAAATCTCCAGCAACAATCATCTTGAAGAAGACCTTACACATGGTGAGAGAAGATGTAAAGTCCCCCGCACATCACTCTTCACAAGGATAGTCCAGAAAATACTTTCTCATGTTAATCATTCCCCCTGAGCATGAATATACACACACCTCGGGGTCTTTTTCAAAAGTCCATCCCTGCTTCCTCTCCCTCCCCCAACCCTGCACAAATTCACTTCTCATGAGACTGAAATGAAGGCAGCTGCCAAATCACAGCAGATGCACAATGAATTTGTTCCAAAGTGGGAATGAATTTTGACAAGATGACATCAACTTCAAAATGTTCTCTCTACTTGTGCAGTTCCCACACCCTCCCCCTAGTTGTCCACCTGGTTATTACTTTGTAGATGATGGGTTGAAGTGCTTTGCCACAGAGAATGTGGACAATAAATTTGGTGCAAGTTGTCTAAATACATACTGAATTATAACATACAATATATTAAACACATACTGGATAATAACATATGTTATGTAATGTATAACATATAAAATCCATACTTGATTATGACGTATGTTATATAACATATAATATATATAATGTTATATATTTATATAGTATATAAAATGCATACTGAATTGTAACATAATGTTACATAACATATTGTTGTGTGCCTTCAAGTCACTTCCAACTTATGGCGATGCTAAGGCAAACCTATCATGGGGCTTTCTTGGCAAGATTTGTTCAGAGGAGGTTTGCCATTGCCTTCCCTTGAGGCTGAGAGCATGTGCCTCAGCCAGTGGGTTTCATGGCCAAGCAGGGAAGCAAACCCTGGTCTCCAGAGTCATAGACCAACATTCAAACCACTACGACACACTGGCCCTTAACATATAACATATATAATTATATATGCCTTAAATGTGTTTTTTTCTGATTAATTGTATTTTTACTTTTGTATCTTGTGGATTTTTCACAATGTCAGTTTTGTTTCAATTTTAAATTGCTTTGAGTCCCAATCTGGAAAAAAGTGGGATAAAAATAAATATCACAACAACAACAACAACAACAACAATAATAATGTTTTGGCATGGGGGTTAGCAGTTGTCTTCTCCCCCAAACCTTGCCCCCAACATGACAAAGGAAAAAAGAAGCAATTTATTTTACACATCAAAACCAGAAAACAGAACTGTCATAGACTCAATATGGACAACCGAATCATGGTTTCCTAATCCAGAGTATGTACAAGCTCCATGAAGTTGCACGCAACCCCTCTGTGGTGGCTTTTGATTTCCATGCAAGCGAGAGATGTTGGGAAGCAATAATTAACCACAACTTCCCATTATGTACTAACAGAAACAATGTTAACCATATCCAAATAAGCTGTGGTTTCAGGAATACAAAAATAAATATGAATTTAAGTCCATTTTGGGGGAAAATTAAAACGAGGCGGAAATTATATGAAACTGAATTTATATGAAACTGCCACTGGTAACAAATCTTCCACCCATACTGGAAGATAATATATAAGTCCCCTGGCAGTATTCTGATTGGATTCTAAGGTCCAAAACACATTGCAGAAAATAAAAATCCAATTTGAGACTACTTTAACAGACCTGGCTCAATGCTAGGGAATTCTAGGAACTGTGATCAATTATAAATACCACTGCAATCGGACCAGCCTGTAGTTTTATCATTTTATTTATTTATTATTTTTAATTTTATTATTTTATTTATTTATGTAGAACTGTAGTTTTGAGAGAGATTTAACCTTCTCTATCAGAGAGCTCTGGTGCCACAATAAACTACAACTATCAGGATTTCCTAGCACTTAGCCAGGGCAGTTAAAGTGGTCTCAAACTGGATTATTTCTGCAGTGTGTTTTGGACCTAAGAAAACTTTCCTCTGACAGACAAAGTGCCATTAGAATTTTGGTTGGAAACCTGTAGCCTTCCGGATGTTGTTGTACACCACCTCTCACTAGCCCAGCCAACATGACCAATTTTCAGGTACTATGAGAGTCCAATAACATTTGGAGGGATGAACTTTCCCAGCCTCTGCATTAAAAGGCCATCAGATAAAAGCTGCCAGGTCTTTTGTTATGGAAGTTCTAGGAACAAAGGACTGGGCCACAGAGAATTCATTGTCTCCCTTCCAGCTCTATGGTTGAACGCTACAAATAATGTCAACCAAAGAAACTTATTGCTCATTTTGGATCTAAATAGTTAGATCAATCAACTTAGAATTAAATATTCTGGGAAACACTGCTTCACATCTGCATATAAAAAGGCAAACTTTTCCTAAGGAATTTAGGAAAATTGTCAAATTGAGACTCTTTAGACTACAGTTCTTGAGACAACCTGCCTATGAGTAGCCAGAAAACTTCAGAACAGAATGTGGGAGTGTAGGTTTCCGAAATGTTCTATCCACAGCATCCCAGTGGCTCTTAAATTTTCTCTCACTGATATAGTAACTACTGAGAGCATATCTAAAGAAAATTGAAGGAGAAGGCAAGTGTCAATATGTCGTAACAGTTAAAATATTAGATTAGTCCAGCACTGCATTAACTGCCCCAGATGTTTTCAACTGCAACTCCCACAACTCAGAGCCAATGTTTGGCTAATGGATGAGGACTGTGGCAGTTGCAGACCAAAACACCTGGAGGATGCCAGGGTGAGGAAGGCTGGAATAGTCCCATTATCACTGACCACATGGGGCAGGTTTGTGTGGCAATGATCACAAGGGATTTCTCAATGAATGGATGACCTCCCGCTTATAGTGATATGTGGGTCAAGCCTTGTTCATACTTTCAGCTGAAACAGAACTTGGGAAACATATTTTTTGACTATTATTTATTTTCTTTATTATTTTATTTCATTTCTACCAATGGACTACTGGAATCTCTCAGCCAGTATTGGCTACTGGCCATGGCAGCTGGGAGATTCTGAGAGCTGTAGTCCAAAAAAGTAATTTTTTCCAAGTTCAATGCTGGGCTAGGAGACATCACCTTAATCAATGGAATTCAGTGAACACGGTCTGAAAATGAGAATAAGGGAAAGGTGAATAAGGCTTCTGATTGAGAAAACCTGAGTACAAACTCTTCTCAGCAATGGATTACTCCCTCTCTGTCTCACCTACTCCACAGGAACATTGAGGAGATAAACATGAGCTCCATTCCAAGCTCCTTGAAAAACAGGTGGAATTAAAATGCAATAAGTAGTTACGTACATAAAGGCTCTGCTAAATTTACCATCCAGGTTCTTATATAATCTGAAACAAATAAATACACATATATAACAGGACAGACATGCTCGCCTGCATGCATTGGATCTTGTATAAAAACCAAGAGTAAAAAGCTTCTTAATTAAAAAAAAAACCACTAAGTACTCCATGAAATCACAAAAACATGAATAATTTCATTAACATGGTTCAAAGCTGTGACATAAAATTAGTTCTAAGATTAGAAACAAAACTTTGCAAAACGTGTTTGAAGTATTTTGAGCCAGGCATTAAAACCCATCAGTTATTTACAGATCAAAGAAGCTCCAAGTGTCCTGGAACAATCAGAGTGAGAAATGCCAAAATCTGATTTCATCCATGTCCACATGTTTCTTTGAACTTGTAATTCAGAGAATTGGTCAGTGTATTGAACTAATTATCATGCTTAACGCTTGCCAATTCTGATGGCTGTGATCCTTTCTTGCAAGAAAAGGAATGAAGAGAAAAAGAGAGACAAGAGGAAAGAGATGTGGCCATCTGTGATGGGGGTCTGGGAGAAGGGCACATGCAAAGGCATGATCACATACACAAACACATAAAGACATGTCATTCTCTTGAGAGAAAGAACTTTTTCCATAGAGATTATGTAACACTGGCAGACTACTCTTCCTATTAGTCCTCCTTGAAGAAATTATCACATGCGGCATTTTCCTAAAGGGAAATTTGCTCAAGCACCAGCCAAGAAGCTCAACAATTCCCATGATCACAGACTTCAAATTTTGTACTTATACTACTACAGGCTGAGTCCTGTATCTGGAATTCTGAACTCCAAAATACTCCAAATACCAAAACTTTTTTCATGCATGGCTGAGATAGTTACACTTTTGCTTTCTGATGGTTCAGTATACACAAACTGTGTTTCCATTCACAAAATTATTAAAAACATTGTCTAAAGATACCTTCAGGCTATTACGTGTATAAAAAGTATATGAAACATAAATGAATTCTGTGTTTACACTTGGGCTCCATCTCCAAGAAATCTCATTATAACCAGGAATGGTTCTTAATACAGACATATATTTTTCTGATTTTAACTTTAGTATGATTTTTAATCAATTTTACAATGTTTTCATGTAGGGGTTTTAAATTGGTTTTAAAACTTTTTGTAAACGTTTTTTAATTTGTTGTCCTGGAAGCCACCTTGAGTCCTATCCTGGGAGAAAGGCATATAAATAAATAAATAAATAAATATTCCAAAATCCAAAAACAAAATGAGAAATCCCAAACACTTCTGGATCCATGCATTTTGGGTAAAGGCTATTCAACTTGTATTAGCAATCATACAGGTTGAAATCCCCCAAATCTAAAAATCAAGTTTTCTAAACTCTGCCTAGAAGCCAAGGTCATCTACTGAGGCTGCATGGCGAGGAATTCAGAGCAGATAAAAGAAAACACTCATTTACATTGTGCATAATCAAACTGGCAAATTTGCTACCACAAGATGCAGTGACAATCATCAACATGGGTGAGTTAAAAGGAGAACTAGTGTGGTGTAGTGCTTTGAGTGTTAGACCAGGAGGATGAAGGACATGCCTTAGGCATCTTCCTTGCCCTACTCTCAACTCTAAAAGCCTTTGGTACTTCTACTGATGATACTTCTGGTGTGTGTCCCATCTTCAACTCCATATTGGACATATGCTCAAGGACAGTCTTCTTTCATCTTATCTCTTCTTGGATCCTCTGACTTGGGAGGAGAGATGTTACAGATAAGAGGGCACCTTTTAATGGATCAGTTCAGGAAAAAAGACCATGGTAAGAGGAGGGTCTCTTTCCATTTCTTGACAATGGTGAAAGTGGGAAGTCAGAAAGCGGCCCCCAACCCTAAATGAAGTAGTCGTGTTGAATTAAACAGTTTGCCTAGACTTAAAAAAATGTTTTGAGTTCCTAGCAAGTTGAACACATATAAAACATTCTGAGCCATGTTCCAAAACCTCTTTACATACTCTGTTGATATAATACCAGCTAGAACATCAGAGTAAGATACAAAGAACAAGCGTGACATGCATAGTTTGTAAATAGTGTTTACTCCTTATTGAAAAGTTTGTATGTCATAACCTTTTGTTGCTCAATTGTTGCCACTCTATATCTCTGTAAGAATTCTACATAAAGTCAGTTTAATTATCTATTTGTGGTGGTACCCTGGGCTACCAACCAAGAGTCCAGCTGGCACTGTGTTATTAAATAAACTGCTGAGTCTAATCTACTATCAAGTTCTATTCATGACCCTAAAAGGATTTTTTTTTAATTTCCTTTCAGTGGGTTGTCTGGAGTGATTTGCTGTTTGATTCCTATTTTTCCTTTTTGGCTGAGTTTAACACTGGCAAAGTAATCCTCTTGTTAGTTCTGCTAATATGAATTGTTTGGTGAATTGATTAATATGACTATTATGCTCATACTATTGTTAGTAGATGTAGCCAATAATATATTGGTATGTCTGATGCTCCTTTAAATTTTTGATTTGTTAAATCATTTGTTAGTGACTTCATGTAAATAATAAATCTATTGTCATTATTGTATGCAGGTATTTTATGAATTGCTTTGGGCACAATTATTGGCTACATGTGGTGTACAAACTTCTTATAACTATCTGAGGCCTCTTCACACTACACAGTGCACTATGATTCCACTTTAACTGCCATGGCAACATCTTATGGAATTCTGAGATTTGCAGTTTATTGAGGGATATTTAGAATTCATAGCCAGAGAGCTCTAGTGCCTTGCTAAACTATACTGTAGTTTCTGTGGAACTGCTTGGCAGCTGCAGAGGAATCAGAGCCAGTGGGACACTATGCAATGATTCAACAGATACTGCCTTAATTTAAGCTTTCCAGCACATTTGCTGTCTGATGCTGACATTTCTGGCTAGAGATTTACCATCATCACACTTTAACTGTTCAGTTCAATCGGGTGAGGCTGTGTACAGTCTCACCAGGGTAAGGAATCAAGACAGAAACCAATGGACTCATGTTTATCAGCAAGTCTTACGAGGCCAGTACATACTACACTAACACACTCCCCTCATGTATATGTACCTAACAGAATACATAGCCAGATACAGTTAGGATTAAGAATATCAATACAAAGAGCAGGCTTGGACTCAGAAGAAGGAGGAGTGAAGATTGGAGGAAAGAATATCAATAACTTAAGATATGCAGATGACACCATACTACTAGCAGAAAACATCACAGACTTAGAACAATCACTAAAGAAAGTTAAAAAAAGAAAGTGCAAAGGCAGGTCTATTATTAAGCTTAAATAAAACAAAAATAACGACCACAGAGGATTTACATAAATTCAACCTAGATAATGAGGAAATCAAAATAGTTAAAGATTTCCCGTACCTGGGATCAAACATTGATCCGAATAGAGACTGAAGTCAAGAAATCAGAAGAAGATTAGGAATGGGAAGGACAGCTATGAAAGAACTAGACAAAATCCTAAAGTGGAAAGATATACAGCTGAACACAAAAGTTAGATTCGTTCAAGCTATTGTATTCCCTATTACCATGTACAGATGTGAGAGCTGGACAGTGAAACAGAAAGGAAGAAAATTAATTCATTTGAGATTTGTTGCTGGAGAAGAGTGCTAGGGATACCATAGGCAGCCAAAAAGATAAACAAATGGGTCCTTGAACAAATCAAGCCAGAACTCTCCCTGGAAGCCAAGATGACTAAAATTGGGGCTGTCATACTTCAGCCACAAAATGAGAAGGCAGGACTCATTAGAAAAGACAGTGATGCTGGGGAAGGTGGGGGAAAGTAGAAACAGAGGAAGACTGCATGCCAGATGGATAGAATCAATCAGGGAGACCATGGACCTGAGCTTGGAGGACCTGAGCAGGGAGGTAAAGGATAGAGGGACTCAGACATCTCATTCATGAGTTGGGATCAACTCAAAGGCAGCTAACAACAAAAACTGATACTGTCAAGCCAACTTTCATCCCCATTCAAAAAATAACCAATTGTCTGGTGACATTCTAGAAGAGAATAACTGCCATTCACACAGAAGCCTCAAATGTTCATTAAAGCTGAGAGGCAAGTTAAAGAAAATAATAATAATAATAATAATAATAATAATAATAATTTCTATCCCGCCCCTCTGCAGACGCAACCAGGGCGGCTTACAACATTAAAATACAATAGAAATACAATATAAAACCCATAAACCCACCCACCCCTTAAAATAATGTTAAACAATCAAGCTATTAAAATATACTTAAAATACATCACAGTAACACAGAAAGAAACAATAACAGTAGTTGCGGCAACAATAACAATCACAATAGCAGGGGGGAGATGGACTAACTCTTGAGGCCAGGATAATTATTCAGGAAGGGCCTGCCGGAAGAGATCCATCTTGGCAGCGTTTATAAACCTAAAGTTGGTGATATGATGGATCTCATCCGGCAGGCCATTCCATAATCTGGGAGAAGGCCCTTTGGGTGGTTGCAGACAGCCTAGCTTTCATAGGCTGGAGCAGATTCCTCCCAGAGGACCTGAGTGTGGAGGATGGATTATACGGGAGGAGGCGGTCCTGAAGGTAGGTTGGACCCAAGCCATTTAGGGCTTTAAAGGTGACAACCAACACCTTGTACTGTGCCCGGAAATGAATGGGCAGCCAGTGAAAAGATTTTAAAACTGGCATTATATGGTCTCTTTTTGATGTTCCCAAGACCAGCCTGGCTGCCATGTTCTGCACTAATTGGAATTTCTGGACCAAGTATGAGGGTAGCCCCATGTAGAGCGCATTGCAGAAATCAAGACGGGAGGTTACCAGAGCATGCACCACAGTTTCTAGGTCCCTAGCTTCCAGAAAGGGAGCAGTTGGCGTATCAGCCGAAGCTGATAGCAGGCGCTCCTGACCGTCGCGTTTACCATGGGTCCATAATGTAAGGTAATGGGTGTGAAGACAGGCATTTCAAAAGTCCTCAAACAAAGAAAAGAAAAGAAAAGAAAAGAAAAGAAAAGAAAAGATGGGAGGTGTTTACTTTTAAAACTTCAGATTTATATATCTGTTAAAAATCATTTTAAGGAAAGCTAGATGCACAACCTGAATAGCATATGCAGCCCAAACATTTGTTCTAAATTGGTATTTTCTACAACAAAATTTTGTTTATATAATGAAAAGCTTGCCTAGAAAAATCTATTCTCAGGGTTTAAGAGTTTATAGGCTGGTTGGTGTTAACAATGCATATTTTGTATTGCAATAAAAGAAGACCAAACCCAACCTGAATAAAATTATTGTTCTTTAGATATAATGAATGATTATTTGGAATAGTAAGAAGGATGGAAGAAAAAAGTTTGCCACTTGCTTTTAGTCTGGTTACAGAAGGAAGGGTCTCTGATGGTAGAGTCAGCCTAAAAGAGCCGACTCAGACCATCCACCAGGCAGGAGCACAAAAGTTAAAAATGCCATATTTCCGCATGGGTCCATAATGTAAGGTAATGGGTATGAAGACAGGCATTTCAAAAGTCCTCAAACAAAAAACTGCTCTCCCTTAGTCTTGGGACATAACAGCACATGTAATTTTTAGAAAGCAAGGCTGGAGTGAAAAGGTGGTTTCCAAGGGAAGAGAAGAAATGGAGCTATCAGGGTTACCATCTAAAAAGGGAGAAGTGCAGATCTGATGGATGAAGTGGTAGTAGGTAGAAATATTACAACAGTGCATTTGGGCTTAGTATGGTGACACAGATTTGTCCTAATTTAGGGGTGGACAGAACTGAGCCCTTCCTATGTGATTTGACTGCAAACTCCAGCATTCTTCATCAATGGCTGTGCAAGCTAGAGCTGGTGGGAGTTGGAGTCCAACAGGAACACACACTGCATGCCATTGCCTCAACTTAAAGGGGAGAATGGTGCAGTACATGTAAAAGGTCAATTGTCTGGGGCATTCAAGTGCTATAACAGTCTCTTCTCTGTTTCATTATTGGGTGGAACTAAGGGTGGGTCTACACTGACCAGAATAATTTGGGCTGCCCTGAAATATTCTGGCCTCGAAGCTGCCCCCAGTTTCCCTGTTACTTGGACACCCCACAATGACGTCTGCCAGCTTTCTACACAGCATCCACTGTGCTGCCTGTTGCTGTGAGTTGTTCCTTCTGAGGCTGAAAACAAGGTGCCCAGTGTTGATCACATGGCTGGGCACCTCTATATGACTTCTGGAGGAGTGTCCCATGCCAGCCATCTGGCATCATTGTGAAGTGCTCTGGAGCTTCTGGGAAAAATCTAGAGCAAATTGTGAGTCTTTTAAATTCACTGTAAAGCAGGGGTGCCCCAAATTCGCTGCAGAATTGCCCTCCCTTGTGTAGACAGTTTGCTGTCGAATCGGGCCTTTGACCCTGCATCATGAAGATAAGGTGATGCGAGAGAAGGGGGAAACTGGTACATTTGACCCGTATTGACATGCTCTAACTCAGGGGTAGGCAACCTTTCCCCTTTAAGGGCCGAGGGACTTCAGCTCCCAGAATCCCAGGAGCTATTGGCCAACATGGGACTATTGGCCAACATGGCTGAGGCTTCTGGGAGCTGAAGTCCCTTGGCCCTTAAAGGGGAAAGGCTGCCTACCCCTGCTCTAACTCCTAAGTCAAGTTCTCTTGCTTTTACCTCAACTGTTTTTAGCTGAGCTTTAACTCTCAGCATCATCCAGCAAATTCAGTAGTATTGAAAGACAGGTCAGAAAGTAACAAGAGGGTCACACTCCTCCTGAAGACTAAGATTTGTAATTTGGTTACATATATCTGGACTCAACCCCAAACTTGGATGTCTAGGTTTCAGAAGTAGCCATTTCCTCATCAGAGACTAATGTACCAACTGTTCCCATTCCTTGAGGTGTCTACTGGCTTCAGTGATGCATGCCTTGGCCAAACTCTGGACTGTTATAAAGTGCTCTACATCTGAACAGTGGTTAGAAACTTCAGCTGGTCTAACATGCTGTGACCAGAACAGGTTACAGGAAACACACAATGTCCCTCTTGGGATGGCCTTATTGGGCTACCAGTCTGTTTCCAGGAGGAATGCAAAGTGCTGGTTATGACATACAATGCTCTCTTTGAAATGGGTTTTGAAATCCTTGGGAAAGACCTTCTACTGGTCCACTACTGGTCAAGTTTGGTAGGGCTTCCTTGGTACCTGCTCCTAAGCCAGGGTAGGCAACCTGTCCCCTTTAAGGGCCAAGGGACTTCAGCTCCCAGAAGCCTCAGCCATGTTGGTCAATAGTCCCATGTTGGCCAATAGGTCCTGGGATTCTGGGAGCTGAAGTCCCTCGGCCCTTAAAGGGGAAAGGTTGCCTACCCCTGGGTTAGACAATGACCACCCAGAGGCCCTTGGAAGGCCTTTGGATTGACCTTCTCCACACTCCATCACTACAAAGAAAAAAAAAATGCCTACCAACACCTCTAAGTGTTTGGGGAGATTTTGTCATGCTTGCGGTGAGCCGTGAGCTATTTTAGATTTTTTTTCAACAAGAGACCTGGAAAAGACTTGGAACAATCACTTCATTTTGGGGGGAAAGACCTCTCCTGAGCCAAAATGGCACAAAGGGCCTCTCAAATGGGGTGAAATTGCCCTCACCTCAGGGCCACTAGGAGTCTGAGGGGGAAATGGGGAAAATCTGGAAAAGATAGGATGCTACTGGAGCCTACAAATGGTCTTTATGTGTCACTTGCAGCCCACATGTTGCATATCCTCCATCCCTGTTCAAGAGATTCTACTTCAGGGGTAGGCAACCTTTCCCCTTTAAGGGCCGAGGGACTTCAGCTCCCAGAAACCTCAGCCATGTTGACCAATAGTCCCATGTTGGCCAATAGCTCCTGGGATTCTGGGAGCTGAAGTCCCTCGGCCCTTAAAGGGGAAAGGTTGCCTACCCCTGTTCTACTTTGTCCAAGACTGTGTAAGGAAATATCCAATATCTCCTTATGCACTTGCTTTGGCAAGCAGTGCAAGTTCTGGTATAAGTAAGTCAGCAGAGCTTTTTCCTCTGCTAGCTCTCACTGAGAAGTGAAAACATATGTAGTTTACTAATTTGATGAGTATACTCTAGTTGGAAATAACAAATCAATTATCTAAGCCAATGAATCATTATACAATGTTGCCTCTACAATCTCTAGTCCCCTCTCTTCACTTTTTTAAAAATAAAAACATCTCGGTAAAATTGGTAGCTTGAGCACCATAAATCTGAACATTTTCTGGCCTTGTGCATTGTGAATTCAAAATGGAACATTTTTGATGGTGCCAAAACTATTAGAGAAAATAACATCATGGTTTCACCTTATGTTTCAGACAGGACAATCAGTCAATAAACATATATATTTCAAAGAGAGTATCTCTCAGGAAAAAATGTCCAAAGAAAAAAGAAGCTCACCTGCCAGTAACAATCAGAGAAATAGTCTTGTTAGTCTGGAATATCATTCTGCAATGGAATCTTGTAACATCTTTGAGATTAATTGAGCAAAAGAAGTTGTAGCATAACCTTTTGTAGACTTGGTCTACTACCTCAGATGCATCATGCATCTGAGGAAGTAGACAACGTCTATGAAAGCTTATGTTACAACTTCTTTTTCTCAATTAAGTCTCAAAGATGCTACAATATTTCTTTGTCTGTAACAGGTATCAGCCCTCTACACATTCAGCTGCTATGTTACAGATGGGGATTCCTCATTTAGATATATTTAGGGCATGAATGGCCTACTTGTGACAAGTGGCCATGGGAAGGGCTTGTGCTATAGCTAAGAGAAGCAGGAGTCCACATGCATTATTCTATCTATACAGTTATAGTGTGCTACAGTTTCATTAAATGGCAAAACCCAGGATTCCATAGCATGTTGCCATGGCAGTTGAAGTGGAAGCACAGTACTCTAATTGTAAAATGTGTATGGGTCCAGGAAACTATGGGCCTTTGCAGACTGCCAGAAATAGTGCAAATTGAGTCCACTTTAACTGCCCTGGCTCAGTGCTAGGGAATCATGGGAATTGTATTTTTTTTCTGAGACATTGAGCCTTCTCTGTCAGAGAGCTCTGGTGCCACAATAAACTACAGTTCCCATGATTCCCCAGCACTGAGTCAGGGCAGTTAAAGTGGACTCAATTTGCACTATTTCTGGCAGTCTGCAAAGGCCCTATGAGGCCAAAGAGAGCCTTGCATATCTCCCAAGTTCTGTGGATGATTGTTTCCTGGCTCTGAAGGCTA
The DNA here is from genome assembly GCA_026167975.1 of Phrynosoma blainvillii. NCBI lineage: Eukaryota > Metazoa > Chordata > Lepidosauria > Squamata > Phrynosomatidae > Phrynosoma > Phrynosoma blainvillii. The sequence continues at coordinate 358,648,331 of JANUYF010000002.1, forward strand.
GAGATGAAAAGCATTATGGTTACAACAGTGGTTGTCAATCTTTGGCCCTGGAGATTTTTTCAACTTCAGGTTCCAGAAACATTAGCTCACATGGCCAATGGATGGGGATTCCGATACTGAAAATCCAAAAAACCTGGAAGACTGAAGATTGAAAAACATAACTGTATCATACACCATAGTGGCACTTGCATATTTAGAATGGGAAGCATGTTTACCAAAAAGGTTGGCTTTCAGAGTCTTAAGGTAGCCATTATGTCTGAAAGAGCCTAAATGTCTGCTGTAGAATTACTATCTTAATCAGTGGTTCTCAGCTTTGGCCTTCCAGATGTTTTAACCTACAATTCCCAGAAGATTCAGCCAGTATGGCCAATCTTTAGGGCTTCTGGGGGTTGAAGTTCAAAATATCTGGAGATCTACCGATTTATCTGGCCTTTAAAAAGAGGCAAGAGTAACTACTGCTGCAATTAGCTTTCTGCTGAAGAATTAAATATTTACAACCAGACAATCTACTGACATCTCAAGAAAACTGTTGTTTGACAATTAAACAGACAAATCCTAGTAATCCACATACAAATCTCACTTGATTTTCCCTAAAGTGCTCACACAAGCAAGCTATTGTGTGATATGATTTTTCTTCTATTAAAAGCAAAGCTAATAAGAGCCGTGTTTGAACAGATTTATCCAAAGAGAAGAGAAGATCTGCTCTGATTAAAGATTTGCTTCAGGTGCCTTTAAACTTCAAAAAACACAGGCATTAGGCACCCTCTAGTGTATTGTCAGGGTGCTGCCACTGTATTGCTCAATCCATGTTTTAAGAGGAGTCCAAAAATCCACTACTGAAGAGCACTCAGTCCAACCTCCCACCACTTCTTGCCTCACTTTTTAAAAATACAAAAGAAAATGTGTTTCCTTATTTCCAAATTCCAAATCCAGCCACATTTTCCATTCCTCCAGATGTAGGAAGAAGTGGAAACAGCAAAGCCGTTTAAAAAGGAGAGTCATAGTAACTTATTTAGGAATAGGCTGAAGACAGTGTCCAAGAGCTCGGACACAAGGTACTTTCTTTAGAATGGGGCCATCACTGAATGATAGTGCAACATGCTTTGACTGTAAGATGGTTAAAGACTATTATGTGGAAGAAATGAGAAAGAACTCTTCAAGAACTTGGACAACCACTGCTAGTTGGAAGTAAACTGTACTGTCGATGCAGAGCTTGGAGGTGACAATTTACAAGAAACAGAACAACGTTTTAGGCATAGGTTGAGTCTCCTTTATCCAGAATTCCAAAATATTCCAAAAACCAAAACTTTTTTCATGGGATGCCTGAGATAGTGATACTTTTGCTTTCTGACTGTTCAGTGTACAGAAACTTCATTTCATGCACAAAATTATTAAAAATATTATATAAAATTACCTTCAGGCTATGTGTATATGTATATGAAAACATAAATGAATTTTGTGTTTAGACTTAGGTCTCCAAGATAACTCATTATATTTGTTGTTGTGTGCCTTCAAGCAGTTTCTGACTTGTAGCTTCCCTAAAGTGAACCTATTATAGAATTTTCTTGGCAAGATTTTTCAGAATAGATATTTCATTGCCTTCCCCTGAGGCTGAGAGCATGTGACCCAGTGGGTTTCATGGCTGAGCTGGGAACTGAACTCTAGTCTCCAGAGTTATAGTCCAATACTCAATCAGTACGTCATACTGGCTCTCTATCTCATTATGTACATATAAGCAAATACAGGCATTCCACAATTTTAAAAAATCAAAAATCAAAAACATTTTTGGTGCCCAAAATGTTGGATAAGTGATACTCAACCCTGTATTACTTTGGGGGTAACAAGGTCATAGTTGATGTCATTAAGTTTTTAGCATAATGTGCAGTTTTTGTTACACCTAAAATATTACTTTTGGTGGGTTAACATGGAGAATGTTTCACTTTTGCAGCTATTCTTGTATTTTATGTTTTTTTTAAAAAGTAACTAAAAATAAATCTTTAGTGATAAGCAACATGAGTCATTCCACTAACAAAACAGCAACATGCTATTTAAAAAATAATGAGAAATTTCTTTATTCATTTCATATACAGTCTTTCTCCCAATATGGGCCACAAGACAGATGACAGTATAAGTTACTACATAACACAATTAAAACAATGGATAATATAAAAGTTAAGAACATTTAATCAAAATAAAAAAAACTTTAAAAGGCAGTTAAAATTATAAAAATGCAACACACTACAATTTAAAAGCCTTCTGTAAAGTCAGTTCACACTCAAAAGGCTTGAATAAACAATAATTTAATTTTTAATTAATTAAAACGTAATGTTCTAATCTTCTATTAAATGGCCTATCATTTGCTTCCTTATAAGCAGGTTTAAAAACCACACACACACGCGCGCGCTAAAGGGCATAAAGTGGAGTTCAGCAGGGTCGAAACTGGTCAGTGCATGTGGCCGAAGGCAAAACTAGGTGGGAACAGAACCCATTCTTTTAATAATAGAAGGAAGCCATGTCATGATTAATAAGAAATTGCCTATCTTTTAGAGAGATAAGAATATACACACAACTCAATAATTATACTTATTGCTAGCCTACAGAGTTCCTCAGAAAGAACTTCTTGACCACAAGAGTGGTTCAGCAATGGAACCAATTGCCTGGAGAGGTTGGAAGGGGTCTCCTTCTCTAGACGTGTTCAAAAAGAGGCTGGGGAGCTTCCTCCTAGGGATACTAGCAATAGCAATAGCAAGTACATTTCTCTACCGCTTATCAGTGTACTTAAGCACTCCCTAAGTGGTTTACAATGTGTGAGCCAATTGCCCCCAACAAGCTGGGTACTCATTTTAGCAACCTATGAAAGGATGGAAGGCTGAGTGGGCCCTGAGCCCCTGGCTGGTATTGAACTCATAACCTTGTGATTTGTGAGTGAGTGGCTACAGTACAGGCATTTAACCAATGTGTATTTAACTGCAGACATTTAACCACTGCAGTACCAGGGCTCTATAAATGGAAATCCAGAAGCCCTGGTGGCACAGTGGTTAAATGTTGGTACTGCAGCCACAACGTTGTGAGTTCAATCCCAGGGCTCCAAGGTTGACTCAGCCTTCCATCCTTCCATGGGTCAGTAAAACGAGTACCAGCTTGTTGGGGGCAACTGGCTTACACTTTGCAAACTGCTTAGAGAGTGCTAGTTCACTGATAAGTAGTATAAAAATGTAAATGCTACTGCTATAATCCTGCATTGAGTAGGGGGTTAGACCTCATGGCTCATGAGGCCCCTTCCCAGTCTGTTATTCTAAGAGAGTTCATACAAGCAAGGGGAGGAGGGAGGAGAGCACATGGAAAATCCATGGAGCACTACATACTGCCAAAGTATGGTTTAGTGTTTGAGTAGTGTAATGTTTGAACCAGGCCAAAATGCCATTCATAAATGTTGCCCACTTATTTTCACTGTCAGAAATCTATGAACAAATTAAAACTAAATACAGTCATAATAAGTACAATTAAAATTACATAAAATTAGAATATGCTCTAAGGCTTTGTTATAAATTTGTTTTTGTTTTTTTCCTTTGGTAGCTTCTTTGTTTAGGCTTCCTGAGTTTATTGGTTATAAAATAAATAAATGAAATTACGGAGTAATTAAGGGCATGTTGCTGGAGAAACAGAGAAAGTTAATGTTGAATGTATTTTGTTTATTGTATATATGTAAAGAATAAGTATTTCTAAGATTCATAAAATTAAAAAAAAACCAAAACTAAATATAGTCGTCCCTCCAGATTCGTAGACTTTCCATTCACAGTTTCAATTACTCACAAATGGCAAGCCCGTGGCTCCTTCCCTCCCCTCCTCCTTTCCACACCAGCCTTTCCTTGGCCATGCAGCTTTGTAGCAGCCGGTGCAGCCTTGCCTTGGCCCCAGAGGCCTTGAGGCAGCCATGCCGGCCTTGCCTCAGCCCCAGAGGCCTGGAGGCGGCCATGCCAGTCTTGCCTCAGCCCTGAAGGCCTTGAGGCGGCTGGCATGGCCTTGCCTCAGCCCCGAAGACATGGAGGCAGCCACGTCAGCTTTGCATCGGCCCCAGAGATGGCAGTCGCAGCCAGTACTCTGCCTCACTGGCCTTCTGGGGGGAGGGTGGAAGGAGGAGGGAGGGAAAGAAATACTCACATCCCATTGACCCCAATGGTGCTGCCATTGAGGACAATAGGACTTGAATATTCACAAATTTTTGAATTTACGGGGAGGTCCAGAACGGGTCCCCCACAAATTTCAAGGGATGACTGTATACCACTCTACCAAAAGCCCCAAAAGAATACATGCAGAAAGCAAATCAAATTTGTTCAAAGGAAAGTTCAGCAAAGTTCACTACAGAACCTCTGTTTCACAGAGCCTGTCAGTGCAGGTAATTCCCAATCTGCACATAAGAACTGCTTTTTTCAGTCCATCCTTTGCCTCCTCATTCTCTTCTTGGTGTTGTTATAGCTGGTTTAAATTACTTGGAAATAATAATAATATAAAAAGGTTGGTTGCTTAACTAAAGTCCCCAATCCTTAAAGAAACCAGGTGTATGGAACACATGAATATGACTTTAGAGATAATTTAAATCTCAACAGAAGGAAGAAAATTGGAAACTTGCCCCTGACTTAAATCAAGGACAAATATTACTCCAGGAGAGAAAATTCCTTTGCAAATCCTGCATATTAAAAGTTTCTTGCAAATATGAAAAACATTGTGTGTCACAAAGTTGACTTCATAGAAAAGACCTGGCTGCCTATGTTTTTTGTGGAATGGACTATGTTGTACAGTTCTTTAAAATATGACATGGTCCATGAGTTACACTCATACAATCATATCAATCATACAAGGCATTGTATTCCCTATTACCATGTATGGATGTGACAGCTGGACAGTTAAGAAAGATGATAGGAAAAAAATCAACTCCTTTGAGATGTAGTGCTGGAGAAGAGTGCTGAGGATCCCATGGACAGCCAAAAGGACAAACAAGTGGGTCCTAGAGCAGATCAAACCAGAAACCTCCCTGGAAGCCAAGATGGCCAAACTGAGACTGTCATACTTTGGACACATCATGAGAAGAGAGGACTCTTTGGAAAAAAACAATAATGCCGGAAAAGGTGGAGGGAAGTAGGAAGAGAGGAAGGCCACATGCTAGATGGATGGACTCTATTAAGGAGGTCACGGGTATTAAGGGGTTGCAGGAATTAAGCAGAGCAGTGGAGGACAAAGGGTCTTGGGGATGTCTCATCCATAGGGTCACCATGAGTCGAGATTGACTCAAAGGCAGTTAACAACAACGAGTTACACTAACTTATATTTACTGCTTAAAGACAGGAATACACAGATAAGGTGCTAGTGTGTTGCAAGGTAGTCATGTTATCTCACAACACTCACTTTCTAGAACCAGGATTGAACTGAATTTCAGAAAATATGCTGCGACTGCGAAAGCTGGCTCAGTTTTCATTTTCCAACAATGTCTATTGTAACTTTTGAAATGGACCTAAAACCAAGGAATATAACCACTGCACTGTTTGCCTTCCAGAATTTGTTGTGTGCGTTATGTCAAACAGACTTACTATACCCAGATGATGAAATGTGGAGGCTGCCATGCGCAGCCTTAATATAAGTTTAGTATGTTCATTTATTTTAGGGTAATAGGTTTTGGACTCCATGGTTGCAGACAAAATCCTGCTATATGCAACTTGTTCAGCATCAAGAGGTATATTTTAAAGTATAATAGCCTTCTACATCTAATGTCACGATCACTCCATATGTGCTTAACATAAAATCACCTGCAAAACTAGCACAACACTTCACATTATATTGCAATGCAGAGGTGGGAAAATTTGGTGGATCGAGGGGCCAATTCCACCCTACTCCTCAAGATATGCTGCCAGCTGCACTACATGCCAAGAACAAAACCAGAAAAGACCAAAGGTCAACTGCTGGTTTCAGCAACAGTGTCTTTTTTGAAGAAAAATAAGACATGCAGGCATATTATGTGTCTTCAAGTCAACCCTAGAATAGGTTTTACTTGGTAAGATTTATTCAAAAGAGGTTTGACATTGCCTTCCTCTAAGGCTGAGAGAGTATGGCTTGCTCAGGATCAACCAGTGGGTTTTCATGGTCTCCCCAAGTCCGAGCCCAGCGCTCAAAGAACTACACCACACTGGCTCTCACAGGGATATTTCCCTTTCTTTTAAATTTTGCTTCCCAGAAACTACCAGGAATGCGATTCTCTTTTTTTAGTGCAAAAATGTGGCTCTGGAGGCCACATAATGAGGCAGGAGCCACATAAAGGCCATGCAGTCCCTTCCTTTGCTGCAATCATTGCCCAATAATTCCTGTTTGACTCTGCCTTCTAAGTGATAAATGAACAAAAATGAAAAACAGGGTAGAACAAAATATCACAGATCACATCTTTGGGGAATTTTTTCTTTCCTTCTAGCACCATATATGTACTTCAACAGCTTCAAAACCACAGGTCCCCTCCCCCCAAAAAAGTGGAGGGGGGATTAAAGTGTTCATGCAGTGCTTTCAGCATTTCAAAATGGCACCCCCACTCGCACACGCATGCGCACGATGGTGGGAGCCATTTTGGAACGTCCAAAATGGCACCCACCATCGTGCGCATGCGTGTGTGACACGGAGCGCCATTTTGCTTTCAAAGCATTCAGTCAACCAGTAACTGTACCATTAAACTTCCCGATGGTTGCTACAATGTATAAAACATCCAGGCATCAATTTTAGTTCATAAAGATATGCTTCTTTAAAAACAAACACATCTAAACCATCTAGCTGCCAATCCTGTAAAACCTAGAACCTGGTTCTATTACTATTTGCCCTAGGAAAGCAGGGACTTGAATGATTCCAACTATAAAGACAGCTTCTACTAGAGAAAATGCCTAAAGACTACCTAGATGTGAATCCTCCTAGACTTAGATACTGTCTACTTCCACCTGGCCTGGGAATTTGGGGCCATGACTCACTCCAGCTACAAAGGATGGAATGCTGCGGGTAACACATGCAAATGTAATGTCCTATTACACGTGTGTAAGTGTCTTTTAGATTAGAGTGCAAGGAGTATTTAGTACCTCCTTGAGCAATGACTCCTCCAAGCAAAACTGACTTCCTCTATTATGGTATGCACCCCATGACCAATTAGTGGCCAGGAGAAGAGAGAAGACATCATCCACCTGAATCTCCCTCATACTTAGATGTACAGTCTGGAGCTCTAGTAAGATGATGCCTGGAAGACAAACTCCAGGAACACATCACTTTATTGCAAGCAGATCAAGTCCATCTTCAGAACTAGTTTGAGTTGATCCCTAGCTTATGTGGCCGATGTCCGTCTTAGCACTTCCTATTCACACATTTAATTGCCTTGAATGTGGACACGTGTTTCCTTCATATTTTGTTTCATGTAACAGATTATAGAAAGATCCTCAAGCAGGTATTCATTGATAGGATGCTCCAAAGTGAAGTTACAGAGATAATCCATTCTAGCAAAACTTTTGAAAATGCATCACATCAAAATATAATTGGGGGAAATGCTGTGTTGGAATCAAGCCTCATATCTGGCTGAATTCAAGCTCTGAACAGTGGAGGTCTTCAGTTCAGTCTCTTCCATCAAGCAAAATGGCAAAATGATACATCCGTCCAATGCTGCCAGGCCAAAGTAATATACAGTTTGGAAAAGTACAGTTTGGAAAAGTTGTTCTAGGGGAATACAACTCCAAGAATCATTCAGCAACATGGCTAGATTTGGGAGAAATGTAGCCAAAAATATAGCATTTCCAGGTTCTGCTCTTGAGCTAGTTGTACTGTACTAAAAAGTATGACTGAAACAAGGCATGCTGGGGGTGAAGTGGGGATATTTTCCCTTCTTTTTCCTTTGCATTTCTGACTAAATAAAAATCTTACGAGTCACAGGATTTGCTTTAAACTGAAAAACGCTAACCCTTACACATTTTCAGCACTGTAGCAAATAATTTTAAAAGTGTGGGAGTATGTCAGCCAGAATGCTATCACAGTGACACAGAATAAATCATTCACATTCGATTCCAAAAAAAAGTTGCAATTCAGTAATGGGTTGCTAGGGAAGTGTCGGTTTTTATGCTCACTCATTGCAATGTCCATTTCAGACATCTGTTAAAAGATTGTTCTTTAGGTTTTGGTATGGGTTTTTTTTTAAGCCTAAAGAGAATTGAGAATCAGGGGAGGGATTCCCCCCTTTTTCCCATGAACTAAATGCAATGGAATTTTAACAGATGTTCTCCTTGGTCATAGTTAATAAAATGATTCTACAGAAACTGAAAAGCCTGGCTCAGCTTACTAAGATAAACTTTCAGCAGAGGAGCTATAGATGTCACCAGCTCATCAGCAAACTATGAGACCAAGAACGCACAATTCCCTATATAACTGGCCTTATCAGTATAATCACACTTGCAAAAATATGGTGCACAAAGCCCACAATTAAGCCCCCACACCCTGTGAGACAATTCACCCCACACATTCGCTTGTTTTCCCAGTTCTGGAAACTCACACATGCTGTGTCAAAATTCCTTAGTGCACTTTCACGCATCTGGGCTCCCAATGCTTACAGCACCATCACACAACAGCATCCCTTCATGTGCTCCCCTTGACTGTCTCCATTTTTGTACCACTGTATCTGCAAGGGTGGGATAATGCTGGAAACAGTAAGACATCTTTTAGTATGCCTTGTGGAAAATGGCTTGTCTAGCAATCTTCCAAGCCTTATTACGCTATAGATGAGAGATTGAAAGAATTGTAAGTCTGGACTACCATGCCCAATATCCATAAATTAGCACAGCCACAGGCTGAGGGATTCAGGGAATTTTAGTCAAAAAAATCTAACTGTTCCAAGATGCACTAGAATTTTTTTTTTATAAAAAGGATCAACTTTACCTAAAGGCCTGAAACATGGGAGCAAATATCATGAAACGTGGGAGCAAGTCGCATCATGAACAAATGATGAACAAGATTTAGATGAAATAGGAGATGCACAGTCACTGCCAAATACAGTTCCTACTCTTTTTATAATATATTCTATGTGACTTGAGACCACAGGTTCTGAGATTTCCACAATCATTGGCATTTGCATAAACTGGACTGCAGTGACATCATGGATGCATCCATTTGTTGATGTTGTTGTTGTTAGCTACTCTCAAGTCAACTTCAACTCATGGCAATCCTGTTGATTAGACATTTCTAAGGCCTCCTGTCCTCAGCCGCTCTGCTCAGGTCCTGCAGGCCCAGGCCTATGTCTTTCTTGATTGAGTCTATCTATCTGGTGTGTGGTTTTCCTCTCTTTCTACTGCCTTCCCCCTGCCCTAGTGTTATTGTCTTTTCTAATGAGTCATGCCTTCTCACAATGTAGTCAAAGTACAACAGTCTCAATTTAATCCTCTTGGCTTCCAGAGAAAGGTCTCCCTTGATCTGTTCAAGGACTCATTTGTTTGTCTTCTTGGCCATCCATGATATCCTAAGCACTCTTCTCCAACACCACATCTCAAATGAGTTACCTACAATGGGCCATTTGTATCCACTGGGGTTTGGTTTTAGCCCCCCCCCCCCCCCCCCCGCCCCCGGATATCAAAATCTGTGGATGCCCAAGTCACATTAAATACAATGGCATAGTTAAATAGTGTCCCTTATATAAAATGGCAAAATCAAAATTTGCTTATTGGAATTTATACATTTTAAAAAATATTTTCAAGCTATGCATGGTTGAATCCATGGATAAAATCTGTGGGTATGAAGGGCTGATTGTACAACACAATTACAGCAGTTTCAATACGACTTCTACTGCCATGGCTCCATTCCATGGAATCCTGGGATTGTATAGGGACTTATATATTAAATTACTCCTCATTCTAATCAAATAGAACAAGATTCGGCCACACATGATTCACAGGGGTTTGGGCTCCCCCCACCAAAAAACTACTTAAACTCCGCAGGAAAAGGATTCTTGCTTTTTACCATAGAATCTGCAGAAATGCACATTATCACATGTATGGCCATACATCTGCTTCATATGCATTCAGATGGCTTACATTTTTGGCAGAGGAAAGGTGAATAGAGGCAAATTTGTACAAGAAAGTGAAGACAATTAACCGTTGATGCAAATGTGCAAAAATCCACAGCAATACACATAATGTATTTACTACTAGCCTGTAGTTTCATGTCATATCATTGGCCCACTGTATCCATGAATTCTGCATACATAGATTCAACCATCCATAGCTTGATAATATTCTTTAAAAAATTCTAAAAAGCAGGCTTTGATTTTGCCATTTTATATAAGGGACACTATTTCAGTATTTCATAGTATATAATGGGATGTGAGCATCCACAGATTTTGGTATCCATGGGGGGCCCTAGAACTAAAGCCCCAGTGGATACCAAGGGCCCACTGTACTTAGAATTCTCTGCTAGAGAACATTAATGCCAGAGAATTCTAAATACCTCACCCAACTATAAATCCCATAAAACTGATACTATAGGATAGTATCAAACTGATGTGTTTGTGCAGTGTTAATAGAAGTCATATTTTGATTGATTTATTTATTTACATATTATTAAAAGCTAGAGAAAAGTGAGACACATGTGGTTCTGTCACATCTAGTTTCAGAACCAGCATGCAAAAAGAATACTGAGAACACCCAATAACTAATTCGGTGTCTCTCACCCAATACAGAAACTTCGGCTTGAAAGAAGACAAAGATTTGTGTTCTCGTTTATTATATGTCCAATATAAGCCTGCAATTTCACAACAACCTTGTGCATGTCTGTTTGGGAAGAAGCAGGCAATTAAACAATTTAACAGGCACTTTCCCACGAAGCAATATTCAGCATCAAACACATGAGCCTTTCAGCACAGACCTAAAGATATGACACTTAAGGAGAAAAAACAATTTATAATGTACAGCTGATATTTATGATTTGTTTCATTCTGAAGCAAAGCTGCATTGCATTTCAACAATAATTTGTTGTTCATTCTATCAAAACAGATGCACAAAAAGAAAAAGGGGGAAAAGATCACTGTCTTTCAACTAAAATTGGTTTTGAAGGAACTTTTATGAATACGCATAATGGAAAGGGCCCCGATTAAATTTCCAACCAAATGTTCCCACTTTGAGAAAACCAACGTTCTCTCTGCAGAGTCAGATACTATGCTAAGAGATCTGCTTGGAAATTAATTACCACCTTGATACATGTCAAAACACATTTTTGAGACAGAATAGCATCCAATCACAAGTGTGTGCTTTATCTATCTGTTAGTAGGCAACAAGAACAAAGTAAAATCAGTATTCTTTAGCAACTACAGCTATTCATTTATTCAGAGACCCTGAGAGAAATCAAAATGCCTTGTTGCCCTTTTTTGTTGTTGCCTGCAACCAGATGAAACCTCAACAAGTAACATGTGCTTAGTGAGGCAGAAAATAAGTACAGGATGAAGCAAGAATGGGGGTTATGTTTTAGAGAAGCAGGTGTCATCTCTTCACACAAATAACTAATTTTTGAGGCACTCAGAGGTACCACTACAAAGGAAATTTCATTTCCCTTTCCCTAGCAGCTAGAAATGTCCTAAGCATGGGATTTCTTATTGTTATACCACAGTTTACACAAGACATAAAAAACGTCACTACTTTGCAGCCTGGGGTGATTTCTAATATCTGCTCTGAATGTACAGAGGAAAAATTTGAAAGGAAGAAATAAGTTTTCAAGAAGTTATTTGTAGCAGGTACTTTAAACAATATAACTTTCTACTTGCCAACGTATTTGCTGTGATTTATATTTCACTGTATTTAGCTTTTCAAGTACAGTATACCAAAATTTAAAGGCAGTACGAATCACATTAAAACAGCAGTATGAATCACATTAATATTATTTTCTTATGACATAATCCATTAATTCAAATTGTGAGCAAGCACAATACCACCCAGAATGCACTGATCTCATCTGATTTCATAAGCTAATCAGAGTCAGACATGGTTCATACTTGGTTGGGAGAGCAATGGGTAAAAACCAGGGATCTCCAGGAAGGGCTACAAAAAAAAAGCCTGTCTGAAATTCCATGAAGCCACTGCCAGTCTGAATTGATAATACTGAGCTGGATATATCAATGCTCTGATTATGTGTAAGAGACCTTCTTTATCCCAATGGTCAGAAACACAGCACAAAAAATGGAAAATAAAGCACAATAACATTCAGCTAAATACAGTCATTCCTCTAAATACAGTCATTCCTCTAAATCCTCTAAATGAGGCTTCAGCTCCCAGAAGCCTCAGCCATGTTGGCCAATAGTCCCATGTTGGCCAATGGCTCCTGGGATTCTGGGAGCTGAAGTCCCTCGGCCCTTAAAGGGGACAGGTTGCCTACCCCTGCTCTACATTTTCTGGGATTAGGGGTGGTGGACCTCCATGAAAGTGGAAAAAACGCAAATAATTATAGCAACCCCCTCCAAAAAACCTCGTATTTAATACACACAAAAAGTACAATTTGCAGATTCAACCCATCGTGGATGTGTTTGAGATGGGGGGGGGGGGTTCCTTTTAAGGCACAAGTGGGCAGCTGGTAGGCCTTGCCACTGCCTCCACTGCTGCCCTACACTGTTTTTAATAAGAACTTACAATTCATTTGAAATCTCAGTCTCGCAAGGCTTGCAGTGCCTATTAAAAATGGCACAGGGCAACAGCAAATAATCCATGAATAATCAAATCCGCAAAAGCCAAACCCACAAATGTGGAGGGCTGACTATATACTTTTAAAAAAGCCTCTAAAAGTATCCCAAAACATAATTTAAAGTACCAAAGGGTTAAATATGAGATGGAATGCATGCTCAAAAGATGATAATTAAATAAATTGTAACATAAAGTTGGAATAATAAATAAAGTTGCATCCTTTCTATTCAGTGAAACCAGCAGGACCTCAGTTAGTTGTAACTTACAGGCCTCATTCTACTCAAGGTAGGACTAATGTTGGATTTAACCCTAAGGTTTTAAGTGGAACTGGAAAGTAAAGTCTGCAAGAAGTTCAGCACATTAAAGACAAATGAATAAAAACGTCTTTGCCTGGCACAAAGAAAAATCAGCTAAGCTGATTCCTGAATGAATGTGTTTTGTGGCAGCATTGTATACGTATTTTCAGAGATGGCTGCACAAAAGTCTTGTCCACTCAAGTTCAATACTCATCCTTTCTTTTGCTGCAGCAAGAGCAAGCACTGTAGTATTCACACTTCTTCTGGAAAGAGGGATCTGACTCACACCTGCAATAATAGCAATGCACCACAGAAAGGAGAGATCCAAGGGATTCTTACAGGCAGAATCACACTAAACTTGGTGGAAACATTGCCATCTCCTTGGAAGACAGCAAAAGATAGATGCTTCTTCTTATCCCTCTTGTTCTATTGGCCCTTCCTTTCCAATCCAAACCAAGCATTTACCCATGGCTAGAAAGCAGTCAGCACAACTAGAATACCAACATCTTAAGTGTGTTGGTAAAGCAACAGAAAAAGAGGAGTCATGTAACTCTAATTTGGCGCTTCCTCCTTGTAAGACATGGTTGAAAAGGGGTATCACCTTGGCAGGATGGAGAAAGGAAAACACAACAGAGAATTACATCATTTTTCATTCAGCAGTATTATCATTAAACCATATCTAGCACAAAATAAGTACAAAAATATACATTGTTAAAACAAGAACAGAAAATTTACCTCTCTTAGTACTGTGCTTTTGTAACCTCGGTAGAGTCCTAGAATACCCTGAAAATCAACAAGAGAAAGCATCAGCTATTGGAAATTACATGAACAAAAACTGTCATTTGCAGATGGTTACATGGCTGGTACAACAGCTTTACTGAGACTAGTACCTGGGCTTCCAGCAAATCAACAATACTGATTATAAACACACAATATATTGTCTTCCAAGCTTTACCAGCTTGATTCCCCACTTTAAAAACTTGTTTAGAGGCTACTAAAAATAATCAGTTACAGTTGTACATCAAAGGAATAACATATGTTATTAAGTTAGAAGACTAGGAAAGCACAGAAATAAGTAAATTCATTTTGGTCATACATAAGTGATATCTAAACTCACCAAACTATACCAAATACACATAAGGAGAAATGGAAGCTTTCCAGAGGCCAAAAGACAACTTAGTTCATAATGCACTCATAGATCTACCCTTAAGTAAAAATAATAACAGTTCAGATCTATCCCCAGGAAAGACTAGCTTCACTGCTAACAAAAGAGGAGCAGAAAAAGCATTTGTATGAACATCCACTGGTTTCGATTAATTTGTTTTAGTGTGGTGTAGCAGCAAATATTCAAGTCCTGGCACTCATCATGGCAGTCCAACTAGCCACATCCCCCAAGAAATTTTTAAAACTTAACACAGCAATGTTGGTTCATACAAAACAAAAAAACAATTCCTGGCTATTTTCATCTCTGCCATGAACAACACTCAGTATATCGTAGCTGGGAAAGTCTATTTTCCCTTTAACTACTGTGAAGATTAACTTAAAATTTTCTAAGAGTCATGTCTAATCACATGACCTATTTTGGCACATCACTGTTCTTTTGAGGCTTCTTACCAACATTAGAATGTCATGACAACTATGTAGAAGCTCTCCCTACTTTACAAGTTTAGCAGGCTGAGTGATTTCTGGAAACAGTCTTACAACATCTAACGTCCACCATCGCAACTGTCTCAAGGCACTCCATCAAGTTCTGGTAAGACAACAGCTCCATTGGGCTCCTCCTCTCCCTGAGCTTCCATTTCAGCAGGTCATTATATGAACTACCATTTTACTTTAAGAACTGATGTCCCGACTTTGCTTGTTTTTCTCTTCTCTCAAGTTCTCTTTTCATGCCCTTGTAAAGTAGCAGACAGGGATTGTCTTGTTTGTTTCGGGACTGTATGTAAACAGCTCTAGGAAGAGGGTAGGGTAAAAATGCTTTAAATAAATAGGTGTAATAAGCATAGAAAGCAGAGCCTTTAGTTCAAAGTGTCTTAACTAATGACACCACTCCTACCAACATTTTGATAATCTACATATAAGAAATTCACAGGTACTGATACTGTTAGATGGGGAAAGGTGTGTTTTGCTTCACAGGTACTAATACTGTTAGATGGGGAAAGGTGTGTTTTGCTGCAATTTCACACACTCATAATAGTCAAATTGTTATGTCAGATGCTCAGATACTCCTTGACTTGACTTATCAGAGATCAAAATTCAAAATGACTTGAACAGACTAGAAAGCTGGGCCAAAGCTAACAAAATGAAATTCGACACGGAGAAATGTAAGGTACTGCATTTGGGGCGGAAAAATGAAAAGTACAGATATACGATGGGGGACACCTGGCTGAATGAGACTACGTGTGAAAGGGATCTAGGAGTCCAGGTAGACCACAAGTTGAACATCAGTCAACAGTGTGATGCAGCAGCTAAAAAAGCCAATGCAATTTTAGGCTGCATCAATATGAGTATAGTGTCTAGATCAAGAGAAGTAATAGTGCCACTCTATTCTGCTTTGGTCAGGCCTCACCTGGAATACTGTGTCCAGTTCTGGGCACCACAATTCAAAAAGGATGTGGAGAAACTGGAGCATTTCCAAAGGAGGGCAACTAAAATGGTGAAGGGTCTGGAAACCAAGCCCTATGAGGAACGACTTAGGGAGCTGGGGATGTTTAGCCTGGAGAAGAGAAAGTTAAGAGGTGATATGATAGGCTTGTTTAAATATTTAAAGGGATGTCATATTGAGGAGGGAACAAGCTTGTTTTCTGCTGCTCCAGAAACTAGGACCCAGAACAATGGGTGCATGCTCCAGGAAAAGAGATTCCACCTCAACATTAGGGGGAACTTCCTGAGAGTAAGGGCTGTTCAACAGTGGAACACACTTCCTCAGAGAGTAGTGGAGTCTCCTTCCTTGGAGGTCTTTAAGCAGAGGCTGAATGGCCATCTGTTGGGGATGCTTTAATCGGGAGTTCCTGCATGGCAGGGGGTTGGACTGGATGGCCCTTGTGGTCTCTTCCAACTCTATAATTCTATGATTCTATGATTCTAGCATTAAGAGTTCACAGACTGAAAACCATGACATTTTGGAAAACACAGAAATGTTTTTCCATTCCTGTTATTAGCCTAAATGATTCAAAAGTTCTCCTCATCTAATCACTACTATAGTTCCACCAGTGTGCATGATGCTTTATGGAGTACAGTAAGATCACCTTATCCATGGGTTTACTTTTCACAGTTTCACTTACCCATAGCTTCACTTACCCACTTGACCCACTATAGTCAAAATATAGGGTTTACTAGCAATTAAATGGATGAGTTTGTGGGCATCTCTCATCCTCCAGTGTGATTCTATGGTACGCTTGGACTGGAACGTGACCTCTTGCCTTCCACTTACTGTGAGGAAGTGATGCAAGGAAAGTTGGGAGCGAATTGGTTCCCCCATCCTCCACAGGGCAGCAAAAGAGGAGGTGAGCAGGGGAGGATGATTCCTGGATACAGGAAACATTGGGGGGATGCAGACCAGGGCGTTTGGAGCGCCCTGGTCCGGAGCGCCGCGGGGCTATGGCAGCCTCACCGCGGCGCCTCCCCGGCGACCCTGAAAGGAGCGCCAAAAAGGCACTCCTTTCATAAGTCGCAAAAAGAGCGCCCTAAAAGCGGCGGGCGCCCTTTTTGCGACTTATCCTCCACAGCGCGTCCGGACGCTGTGGAGGGAGGTCGCCCTGAACGCGTCCGGCGTGCGGTGGCCCGGAAGCGCTCAGGGCGACCTCAGGAAGAGGAAGGGCCGCCGCGCGTGCGGTGGCTCCTCCTCTTCCGGGCCTCCAAGACGACTGTTTTAGTCGTCTGCTTAGGCCCATTGTTTCCAATCATGATCCAAAAATATAGTCAAAATATAGGGTTTGGTACTATCGCAGTTTCAAGCATTCTCTAGGAGAGGGAGGATGTCTTGGAACGTATCCCCTGTGGACAAAGGGGTCTTACTGTGCAGAAGGGCAGGTCTTACAAAACAGTCTTACAACCAGACCATAACAGAAAGAAAACAAAAAGAAGTGGAGGCAGGAATAAGCATGGAGATAATAAGTTCATCTTTCAGTTTTACTTCCTACCTCTTCATACAGAGTGTTGGAAAGGATCCGTAAGGTGCTGGAGGAAGGGGAAACTTGTGCTCTTTGTTTCACGACTTCAGAGGGAACCCGTATTAGACAAGCCACCTGCAAAAGACATTAAAAAATTTGAATAAGGAGCTCATAAAATTCAAGATATTGTTTCTCTAAGCCCTGAATGTTTCCTATTAGAAATCCAATGTTTGATTCATATGTCTCTCCAAGTGGTCTTGAGGGGAGTCTACATTTGTAACTTTCTTTCAAGCCTTCCACTTATAAAGCAACACTGATTTGGATTAAAAATTGTTCTCGTTTCTTTTTCTTTTAAAGATAGAAACTGCAAAGTTGCACTGACACTAACAAATATCTGAAAAGTGCAGGCAACATGCTTCTCTATGCTTTTCTTGTAAAAAAAATAAGACAGACATACAGTGCCATCTTGTGACCAATAGTGAGTATTTTTAGTCAACTACAGACTTTCAGAGGAAAGCACTGGCAAAATCACCTCCACATATTCAATCCTGTGAAATTCATAGGGTTACCATAAGTCGACAGGCAACACGAAGGCACATACACAAGCAGGTGCTTAAAGTATGAAAATGCATAGGGATGAACTATGTATATACCTATTTCAAATATATTCAGTAGGATGTTAACCAAAGGGCAGATTAATTTGTATGCTGTTAAACAGTCACTTCTCTCCAGTGGGGTGCCACAGGGTTCTGTTCTGGGCCCAGTGCTAATCAACATCTATATCAATGACTTGGATGAAAGAATAGGGGGCATGCTTCTCAAATTTGCAGATGACACCAAATTAGGAGGAATAGCTAATACCAGAAAATTCAAAATGACCTTAGTAGATTAGAAAGCTGTGCCAAAGCGAACAAAATGAATTTCAACACAGAGGAATGTAAGGTACTGCACTTGGGGGGGGGGGGGGAATGAAATGCACAGATATAAGATGGGGGACACCTGGCTTAATGAGACTATGTCTGAAAGGGATCTAGGAGTCCTAGTAGACCACAAGTTGAACATGAGTCAACAGTGTGATGCTGCAGCTAAAAAGGGCCAATGCAATTTTAGGCTGCATTAATAGAAGTATCTAGATCAAAGGAAGTAATAGTGCCACTGTATTCTGCTTTGGTCAGGACCCACCTGGAATACTGTGTCCAGTTCTGGGCACCACAATTCAAAAAAGGACGTTGAAAAACTGGAGCGTGTCCAGAGGAGGGCAACTAAAATGGTAAAGGGTCTGGAAACCATGCCCTATGAGGAATGACTTAGGGAACTGGGTACATTTAACCTGGAGAAGAGATGGTTAAGAGGGGATATGACAGCCCTGTTTAAATATTTGAAGGGATGTCATATTGAGGAGGGTGCTAGCTTGTTTTCTGCTGCCCCAGAGAACAGGACCCGGAACAAGCTACTGGAAAAGAGATTCCACCTCAACATTAGGAGGAACTTCCTGACAGTAAGGGCTGTTCGACAGTGGAACAGACTTCCTCGGAGTGTGGTGGAGTCTCCTTCTTTGGAGGTCTTTAAACAGAGGCTGGATGGCCATCTGTCGGGGATGATTTGATTTTGAGTTCCTGCATGGCAGGGGATCGGAATGGATGGCCCTTGTGGTCTCTCCCAACTCTATGATTCTATGAAATGGTTAAGTGACTGCTGCTAAATAGCCCTTACATTGTATATACTGGATATACTTAGCCTGGATTTCTTGGATCTAAATTTAGATTTGACTCACTGAAATCAATGGAACTTAAAACAGTCACCAGTCCTTATCTCAGTAATTTCAACTGATCTAATTCTACACAGAAGGTCTTACTTCAGTGGGATTCCTGAAGATAGGAATGCAGTCTCAGGTGGCAAGTCCTCTGTGCATGGACCACGCCACTACACTTTTTAGCACAATCATAAGACTTATTTATTTTATTAGACCATGCTGCAAAGGAATTTTTAAAAACCTTAATAAACTAAGAAGGTTCCCACAGTTAATCAGACAGAATTTAAACAACAGCAAAACCTAGATCCAATGGAGTGGTCACCCCTTCCAATGATTTGGCTCTTTCATGTAGTGCTTGTACTGAAATGAGCATTTTTTGTAAAAAAAAAAAAAAAAAAAAGTGTACATGACAATATGTTGGTCAGCTTATCATGATACATTGAAGAATCTGTTTCCTTTTTTAAATGTAAATTGCAAATAAAATGCAGCATTATCAGGTTGTTATAGGAGTATTATAAGCACCATATTCCAATATTCCATCTCCATATAAATTTTTGAAACCATCAATAAACTTAAAATGGATTTTCCCAAAACTTCAAAAGCTCTGATAAAGGTCCATGTGGATAATTCTGTTCAGGCAAACACAATAAAAAGGTGTCATATATCAATACATTTGTCATAGCAGTGATCTTCACATTTTGTGAATAATGCTAATCTTGTTTCCTTATTGTTTTTAAATACCGTATATTGTTAGCTGTCTTGAGTCCCACTACTGGGAGAAAGGCAGGATATAACCACCACCACCATCATCATCATCCCCCATGTGACATGGGCTTCTATAATAAAGTATGTCAGTTGCAAATGACACTAGGACTTCCCACAAACCAATTGTTGCTCTAGATACACCTTACTGAAGCCAGAGGTTTCATGTCTCTGCAATTATTACATCGGTACACAAAGGTAGCCAAATTACCTGAAATGCTTCACCAAGAATGGACAATTTATAGCTCTCCAGCAGCTACAATGATCTTTTGGTAAAACTATGCTGGCTATTTGCAGCCCAACAACACTGAAACTACAATTCATTCACCTCCATTCTATCGCTATAACCAAAGATGAACTCTATCTGCGATCCAAGCCGTTGTTGTTGTTGTTAACCACCCTCAAGTTAAGCCCTACTCATGGCGACCCTGTGGATGAGGCATCTCCAAGACCCCGTGTCCACTGTTCTGCTTAGGTCCTGTAAATTCATGCCCTTACTTAATACAGTCTATCCATCTAGCAAGCCGTCCTCCTCTCTTTCTACATCCCTCCATCTTCCCTAGCATTATTGTCTTTTCCAGTGAGTCATTCTAAACCTAATTCATGTTTATTTGAAACTATGTTCTACTAGGACTCGTTCCTGTTTTGCTCTAGAGTGTTTCACAGCCATAAAGTTTGAGAAATCCCACCTAAGAAATAAGTATCACATAGTGGCCATCAAGGTATGTGGGATATTATTGGATAGTCAGATACCTAGCTGAAAGTTTTGAAAGTGCCTGTGAGAGGAAGTCAATTTATAAACTCATCAAGAGTGCAAGGGAGGGGGACAGATGTGCCAATATCCAAATGTCATTCTGAAAAGGTACAAACTCATGTGCACTCTTCAATCCCGTGGTCAAACACAATGAAATGACCCCAATACAGCTGAGAAAATAAGAACTGACAACTTTTTTTTGTAGTTTGGCATAAATATTTATAGAACTTCATGCTTCATAACACACAATGTCCTTACATTAAGGCTTCTCTTAATATTATTCCTTAATACTGGAGGAAAAAGACTTGAGAAACACAACAGATGAAAAACAATCTAACCTACCAAGGGGATCCAAGGCACCCACTGTGGCTTCCTGACTTCTGTGGCGTTGCAATTTTGGCATGAGAGAAACAGCTACAAAGTCATGCGTCTCTCTCTATTTTCTCCCAGACACTTGCGGTGCCTTCCATTTTGTTTCATATTAGACTTTGATGTATTTCAGATTTGAATTTAAGCTGCAAGGGAATATTTCACTGCACAGGAACAAAAAAAGAGAGCATCGTATTGTAGTCATATGAAAGTTAATGTCATCCTGAAGGTCTGTAGTCAGGTTGGTACTATAGGGCACTCTCCCCATACAAGTTGGTGTGCAGATGTTGGAGCTCCATCCCAGATGGAAAGGTGACATTTCCACTTCCAATATCAACTCTGGACTTGCTATATTAATTTTACACATGGCCCTCCCACAGTCAGTGGTGAAAAGCAGGTTTCTTTTTGCTTCTTCAAAGTTTGAAATGTGAAAAATACATTTCCCATTTGCTTTTCAGCTACAGGCTAAAGTACAGACACATATATAAAATTAAGTCTCATTCACTCCAGCGACAAAAGCTAAAGGAGACCTTAGAAGTGAATGCCACACTAAAAGCAGTCTTTCAGCAAACATTTTGGGCCTACAGAACCTCTTCTCATGTTCTTTAAACTTGTACAAAAAATAAATGACAGCAAGCTGTGGATTTTTATAATGTGCCAGCAAGCACTTTCCTCAGTTCTTCCAGACTAGTCCCAATTGACATATACCTTCAACAAAACTGACCTTATCATTAGGGAAGGTGAGATGGATGTCTTCAGGAGCAAGTTCTGAAGTGCGCAAAATGTATATGAGCTATATGTAACACTTGGTCTTTTCTAAGCTCCCTAAACTATCCCAAGCCTGCAGCTCCAGAGGATATCTGTATTTCATCAGTGTATAAATCAGATTTCAGCTGCCAGTTTTGTCAGCTGCTATACATGGAATCATGGCAGGGTCAGGCCTAAATACTCAACGACACCAGGTGCCATCTGATCTGGGAAGCTAACCAGGGTCAGCCCTGGTTAGTATTTGGATGGGAGACTGCCAACAAGTACCAGGTGCTGTATAATTTAGAGGAAGGAACTGAAGATTATTTGTCTAAGAAAACCCTATGAAATTGATGAGGTTGTCATGAGTCAACAAGTGACTTGAAGGCATACACACAGGGCAAGAGGTGCCATCTGTGCCTCAAGCAACAAAATCTTTTGGGATGGCATTTACTTTAGCTAGGGCCAGCCTTACCAATAAGCAGAGAGAGCATGCCTCAATAGCAGATCTGAGGTGTACCATATATACTCGGCTATAAGTCAACCTCATGTATAAGTCAAGGGCAGGTTTTGGGGCCGAAATTATGCATTTTGATATGACCTGTGGACAAGTCGAGGGCAAAACCTAGAGGCATATAACAAAGGATCTAAAAGATGAAGCAAAGGAAAACAATGCCAAAGAAATTACAAAATTTCAGCAGCATAACTGTTTGTGTTCACACTAAAAGCTGAATGGATCAGAGAGTCGAAGGAGGTCAGTGCTTCCAGGACAGATTACACTCTTGTCTTTCACCAGGGGATAGTTCCTGTTTTTTTAATAAGAGTTAAGGTACAATACTTATACTGACCCATGGATATGTCAACTAAGTTTTTTGGGCTCAATTTTTTAACTTAAATTTTTAGACGTATACATGAGTATATACAGTAATTATTGTATAAACTCATGTACAAGTCTAGACATTTTAGTCAAATAATTGATCCAAAAACCTGGGTCGACTTTCCATGGGACAATGTATTTTAACTCTCCTAAAAAAAAAAAGGAACCATCCCCTTCTCTGAGTAGTGGTGGAAGCTGAGAGCTTAGTCCATTCCAGGAGTGCCCATTCTCTGACGTAGTGCCATTTCTGACCTTTTTGAATGCCTGGGCAGGAAAAATGGTTAGTACGTGATTAGTACTTGGATGGAATACTGTCAACAACTCTTTGGCACTCCCCCTCAAAGGGGAAATGTTGAGAGGAAATGTACTTTGAAGGATTTGGGTAGGTTTGTCAGTTTGGGTAGGTTTGTGGGCTAAAATCAGGGAAAGTTATCACATTAAAGTTAGAGGCTATAATCACTGCTAATGTGGTCACCATTTTCTTTGCTTTGCCTTCTCATCCTTTTTGATGTCTGTGCATTTTCTTTGCCCAGCTTGGCGTGGTCACTTCCTCCACACTTTGCACAGCCACCATTTGCCTTCGTTCCCTCCTCACCCATCCAGACTTTAGAGTGAGCACAAACAGTTATGCCTGACAGAATTTTGCAAGTTCTTTGACATAATTTTTCTTTGTTTCATCCTTTACATCCTTTGTTACATCCATGGGTCATATCAAAATCACTAATTTTGGCCCCCAAACTTGCCCTTTTGATCCATCAAAACCAAGGTGGCACCATTGCTTTCAGATGGTTCAGTGTATACAAACTTTTTACATGAACAAAATTACTAAAAAAATATCATGTATACAATTATTTTCAGGCTAGTTATTATTGTATTTAATTCCAGCTGAAATAGTGACAATCTCAGCCCCCACACACACTTGTGGACAATTTTGAATTATTTCAGATTTCAGTATTCCAAATAAGGGAGACTCAACTTGTACTGGGAGTCCTTCAGTAAGTGATCCCCACACCAATTGTTGACTATATGCTCTGCACTCATGCAGGTGAACACAAGCTCAACACAAAGAGGAGGATCAAGATTTTCCTGATCCACTACCAAGTTCATGTCTGAATGCTAACACAGTAAAACAAGCAAAGCAATTCAACTGCCAATACTGAGCATATTGAATATTTTAAGAATTCTTTGCAAATGGTAACCACAGACAGCCATGGCTCCAGTCTTGCATTAATGATTTCAATCAGTGAAAAAGCTCTCAAAAGCCATTTTCCACTATAGGAAAGATGGACCCAATCTGTGCTCTTGCCACTATGAGCAGATCAAATTACTGTTTCCAGCCCATTTCTGCCAAGCAGCTACATTTCATTTCTAGCTTTCCCCTACTCCCACTATAAATATGTGCAGCTTGCTCTTATGATATAGAAACCTGTACTGATTTCTTTTTGATGGTTCCTCAGCAAAGACACCAAACACACACACACACTTTCATTTGCAAAAAACGCTAATCAGTATGTGAAATGCTGCTTCTCTTTTATTTAGCAGAGCAGGTTGCCTTGTACCTTGTTCATTTTTTCTAGCTAAGTTAGCACATTAAATATATAAGTAACCAATCAGCATCTATAGTATCATAATGAATGTAATGTAATACTAAATTGATCACAGTTTAGCATTTCTTTTGTCTAGACCAAAAGAAACTGTAATAGGTCTTGGCTACCCCTACCAAAGCTAGACAACTATTGGACCTGAAGATATTTCCCCCCAAACCATTGTTAAATTTAAACACAGTGTAGAGGTTCAGACATAACACTAAACTACAGTTAACTAAAAATGGAAGTGAATGCTGCACTGGATGGGAGACAGCAGAGCCCAAAAGCCCCAGGCCTACCTAGAATTGCAAAACGACCCTCATATCCATGGGGGATGTGTTCCTGGACTTACTGTGGAAACATGAAACTGTGGATAATAATGACGCCAATTGAAATAAACTTCTCACAGATGCTGACCACAGAAACATACTGGAGGACCTAGGGATTCCGAGAGATAACATTTTTAGGTCCTCCAGTGTGAATCTATGGTCAACTTCCACTGAACCATTCCATAGAATCATCCTGGAAGAACTAGAAAACACCTACAGAGAATGTAGTTTTGGGGACATGGGTAAGCAAAAAAATGGGTACCTGTCCCATGGATACTAGGGCCGTACTGTACATTCAAATACTGACATGAAAAGCACTTCTGGGTCAGGTCAAGGATCCAGTGATTTGGACCCAGATTTGCTCCTTCCATGAAGGTTGAGATCCTCAACTCAGTTAAGGCTCCCACTAGTAAAAGGCGCAAGGATTTTAACCAATTCTCCCAACACAGAATGCCCAGATACAAGCCATTTAGTCCAGCATCTTATATAATAGTCAACCAAATGCTTCTGTGAACCCCACATCACTGTTTGAAGGCAAAGCTGTCTTCTATTTGGTTCAGTTCTTCCCAATAATCAGTAGTCAGAGGCACACTGCCTCTGAAAACAAACCACTCTATTTAACTACTGTGCACCATTTTTAGAGGCGAAGGATGCAGGAGTAAACACTGAGTATCATCTTATGCCTAGTAGCAATTTTTGAAGTGAAAAAGTTGACACGCCTCACAGTAACACTCACAAAGACAGTCAAAAACACAGGCAACTATGTTTAGCCAGATCTACAAACTAGCTCTGTTTCTGTCTGTACCATGAGCAGGTCTTTCGTACACTAACAGATTTTAAATGTCAATTAAAGACCAAGCCACACTCAAATACATGGCATTACAACAACAATAGTTCGAAACAATATACTGTCCCTAGGAAAAATATGTACTATGGAAATCACTCATCACCTATTGTGAAGTTTGCAGCTAACCTCAGAGGGAACAGGGAAGACTTGAAGGGCTGATAGGTAATATGATCATATTTGTTAATCTAAAAGACCTAGTATTCAGGCTCTGTGAGCCTTGTTTCCAAGACACTGGCATTCCCTGGTGAGTCTTCAGGAAAGAAAAAAACACACAATTGTAATCAATGAGAACAAATGTGTGAACTGGTCCCAGGCACACTGTGGGGGAATATTGCTAGTCACTCGCACCAGATAAATTAAGCTGCACTACACCTCTGCATATACCTCCTCCTGCCCCATTTCCTTCTCCTTTGGGAGTGCACTGTGAATAGAGAGCATCACTTTGCAGGGATTCTGGATCCAAGAATGTGTTTGTGAAGGGAAGTTATTTCTTTTGTCTGCTGTGGGAATTTCTGCATGTGTACACACAGAAAGCAGTAGGAAAATAGGAAGATCCTGTAACGTGGGTAGACTCAATCAAAGGAAGCCACAGCCCTGAGTTTGCAAGACCTGAACAAGGTGGTTGATGACAGGATGGCTTGGAGGATTTTCATTCATTTGTTGTTGTTGTTAACTGCCTTCAAGTCAACTTCAACTTATGGCAAATCTATCAATGAGAAAGCTCCAAGTCCCCTGTTCAGATCTTGCAGATTCATTGCCATGGCTTCCTTGATTGAGCCTATCCATCTGCAGTGTGAGTCTTCCTCTTTTCCTACTGCCTTCTATCCAGCCAAGCATAACTGTCTTTTCTAGTGTGTCCTGTCTTCTCATGATGTGTCCAAAGTACAACAGTCTCAGTTTAATCATCTTGGCTTATATAGAGAAAGCCCTTACTTTAATTGCTCTAGGACCCATTTGTTTGACTTTTTAGCAGTCCATGGCACCTGTAAAACTCTTCTCCAGTGCCATATTTCATATGACTTGATTTTTAGCTTTCTTTCACAAGCATATACAAAAATATATGTACCACCTTCCACTGAAATCAGGATATGCCTTCAAATTTGTACTTTTCAATAAATGTATAAATACTGCCATCTTGTGCTCAGGATTGGAATCTGCCAAAACCAGTTTACAACATCCAGTAATACTAAAAGGAATAATGTAGCAACCACCCTCTTCAATGGTTTGGCTGTAGCTCAAGATCAGGTGGAATTTGCATCTTAATAACATAAAAAGTTTACCTATTCAGCAACAGTCTTCTATCTATATTGTGGGCAGTAATTACACCGATCTACTTAAGAAGGCTGTTGTAAAGATTAGACAAGAAAGGTGAAGCATTTTGAACGTAGTTTTCCTTGTGTTAAATTCTGCTTCATTTTGCAAACTTGCATTTCTAATATGAATATACATTTTTTCTAATAGGAATCATGAACGATTTATACAAGTCTTTGAAAGCTTATATGTAGTTCTTATGTAGTACACAGTTTAAGGCTAACTATCTCTCACTTTGAGCCAAAAAAAATTTTTACAATTCATTTTATGCCAGTCCCCAAGAAAAAAATGTAATATTAAATTAAAAATGCCAATCTGCAAACACAGCAAGTTAGTATTACAACAAAAGCACTGTCATGCAATTTCTTATACAACATCTTTTGTTTCGTTATTCCTAGAAAGTCAGGATACAACTTGATCAAACTTATTAAAGCTAGAAGGCTAATTTGAGATACATTAGGAAGTTAACTGCAATGGCGAGAGATGTAGCATACTTCTACTAGTCTAACTGATCTATTATTCTCACATCAAATGCATTCTTCAAAAGAGGTTACTAAATTGCCCTCCTCATCTGGAGCCTTCAAAGATTTCAAATCATCTCATGAGTAACAGGACTAAAGTCAACACAGAAAGTCAATTCCATACAAGGAACCATTAGACCAGGTTGAGGAATGCATGCAGTCATTACACCATTTTTGAAATTTCCCATGAGTCCATAAGGCCACCACAACCAAAGAAAATTACCCCCAAAATTGCCAATATTGTCATCAAAAGACCTGGGGGGTGCTACTGATTATTTTGCTATGTTAAGGGGCATTTTGTCCCATCACCTTTTTTCAACCTTGGCATGAGTGTTTTTTCCCCACCCAAACAGCAAGTCCTTCAAAACAGGATCCTGGATCACAAGACTAGAAAATAAGGCAAGTACAAGAAAGGAAGATGCATAAAAGGATGGTCAAGCCCTCCAGGAGACAACCAGCATGGTAGGTGGGTTAACTGACCACCCCCCAAACCCTGGCATTCACCACTTCTGAGTTAGATCATTTCAGAAAAGATTCATTTTATCTAACCTATAAACTTAGTATGTACATTATGGTCTATTGATACATAGCGGTTTGGAGTGTATTACAGGATTGTGGTTATGTGTACACATTTTCCATGTAAATGACAATGGCCTTGATTTTTGTTGTTGCTGGGAAGGAGAGGCATAGAAAGGGCAAGGAAGTATCTGGAATGGCAACTGGTTCCATGCATATGGCAGCTGCTTTGCAGGCTGAAATAAGAACATGCCCAATATCCAGCATCATTTCAGGGTTCTTGCATTTGATTCAAGACTTGAAAAAGCTGGGCATGGTGGTGGTGGATTCTGGGAGTTCTACTACAAAAAAAGCATTTTTTCTAAATAAAATGCAGGCGCCCCAAGGTGATGCTGGATACTGGGATGAATTACTCTGACAGAATACAAGACGCAGGGCAGAGGGAAGCACTCTCTGAAGCAAAACAAAAATCTCAAAACATATGACCTATATATAGGCTAATTTTTTTCAGACTTTCCATTGATGTTTTACCAATATTTTAAGGGATTACTTTTTATTTCCACTGCCGGCTAAGAATAGAAATATTGGATAAGACTGTTTCTGGAGGCAACCACAACAACAGTCAGAGTGTGAGCCATACAAATTACTATTCCACATAACAGTAAGGGAGTACTTTGCAGACTGCCAATATCTTTCTTCAAAGCACCATTTGCATAATTGCTTACACTTGGTAATAATATTATTAATGAAAAAAGCTTCCCAAGCACTTTTTAATGAAAGGAGAATAAAATGGATTACCAACCTTAAATTAAAGCTTGAAATATCCTAAGCAGAATAGGTACGTGCAGCTATTTCTGGAAGGGGGATGAATGCTAAGGTGCCAACCAGCATTAGGCCAAAATATTTATGTATGGGAGTGGAATAAGGAAATCAGAAATGGCCCTTGATAATTATCAACAGAAATCTTTGAAAAATTATCGAGGGGCACATTGCCCTAATAAATAAGATAAAGCTATAGATTGCACACACACCTTCTACTCTGGGAAGAAAAAGCTCTGCCACCACTTCAGACAGAAGTACAATTAGCACCAACAGTAGCTTAGTAACATCCCCCCTCTTTCAACCAAAAATTCCCCTAAACACAGCCTACCACCAGGGAGGAATCTTGGCTCAGAATATAGAATATATGTTTTGAATATAGAAAGACCCAGATTCAAACCTTGGAATTTCCAGGTAGATCTAATGTTATCACCTTCTTGAAACACTGGAGAACTGTTGTCAGTCAATCTTAACAACACTGGGCATGGGTTTGTCAAAAACAAATCCTGCCAATCCTATATCATTTTTTTCTGATCAAGTCACTAGTTCAGTAGATAGCAGGAATGCTGTGGATGTCATTTATCTGGGTTTCCATACTTTTGGACATCTAACAAAAGTCTTCAAAAAGAAAGAAAATGGCACTACTTCATTTTGTTGTACACAGAAACAATGCCTCAGACTGTGGTAATGAAACAGGGCAGAGAAATACAGAGCATATTCACACCATGGGCCATCATTTGCTACGTATGACTGACTGCAGTTCGATATTCCCCATCACATGTATGCAAGAGAAAGAGATTTCAACTCTTTTGTTAGCAACAAAAAAAATCACAGGTATAAACTTTCCTATTTTATCAGGATAAGAGGCAGTAAACTGAATTGTTTCACTATCATGAAAAACTCACCTTAGCACAACGGAGAGCAAAGTGTAGTCCTCCACATAATGCTGGACTACAACCTCCAGCATTCTTCTCTACTGACTATGCTGGCTAGGTCTGATAAGAGCTGTAGTCCAACATGTGATTCTATGTGGAAGGCCACCCTTAACCATCTGCACTTAGCACAATATCTGATGAAAATGTCAAGAGCATTTCAAATCAAGTATGCTTCAAGAACACATTTCCACCTCATCATTTTAATTTGTTGCACATGAACTTTCAATCACAGACTGATATCATCAATCACCCTTTTATTTAATCACATCTGCTCATCACCTAATCAGAGGATGCAGGTTGGGATGTGACCAGAAAGAATAATTTGAAAGATCAACTGTGTCAGGGCAGTGGTTTTATTAACCACATAAGGTATATACACTATTCAATATGGACACTCTGTGTGCTTAAGTCAACCTATGGAAAAAAATCTTTTTAATAAGCATTTTAAGAATTTGGAGATTCAAGATATTCCCTCCTGAAAGATGCCTATGCTATGCTAGGATGCGGTTAATTTGGTGTGTGTGTGGCTATTGCGTACTGAGTATTGTGACAGTGTATTGTAGCTATTTTGCATTGTGACAGTGTGGAAATACTAGTCTGAGTGTTGGACTAGGAGTTCAGATCAAGGTTTGACTCCCCACTCAGCCACGGAAATCCACTCGGTGACCTTGGGCAAGTCATGCTTTCTCAGCCTCAGAGGAAGCCTCTTTGGCAAACCCACATGGAATAAACCTTGCCAGGATAACCCTATTATAGGATTAGCATGAGTAAGATTCTTGAAGGCACATAACAAATATTGTGACTAATTTACAAGGTGTATCTTAACATGTATCATATAAAATACTTACTCTTCATGTTTGGATTAGGAGACGATACCTAGAATAATCATAAATTGTTTTGTTCTGATCTATGCGTCCTTGCTTCTTTGATGCTCCCTCTCATTATGAATACTTATCTAAGAAAGTTATATTGCAGAAATTACCCTGCTACCACTACCCTGTTTGCCAAAAAGCAAAAAGAGAGCCTTGATGGGTATTATTTTAATGTCTGAACAGAACAGATGTTCAGAGACAAACAGCAGGCCCAAGAAACTGAAGTATTAACAAGGAAAAAATCAGGAAGGGGGCCACATTAATGTATGAGAATGTATGCATGGAAGGCTGTGTGGACAGCTGGTTAGGTATCTGACAGTTCCTAATTTGCTGGTTTCAGCCTTTAATAGTGTGATGAATCTGCTGGCACAATCTGCAGTTCTCTGCCTCCATTCATCTTTATTTACAAGCAATTTCCAGCTGTAGTGCTAATGTGAGTTTTCCTCTGACATAACCATCCTCCTTCTGTGTACTCCCTACACAGGTCCTAATAGCAGCAAATCCCATTTTATCTGCAACCTTTCTAACAAGGTGTTCAACTGCTCTCCTGTATGGAGTTTGGCAGAATATCCAATATCTGTATAACACAAACAATCTCAATTAGGTACTGAAATACCCATGAATGGACAAGATTCATTCAAAACACAGCACTTCTTTCCTGCTAAAGCCCAGGTTATGTCTCCTTGCTGGGGATGTGTAGATTAGCAGCTCACCATATCCAACATGCATTTACAGCATTCACTGGAGGTGTAATTCTCTCTTCAGAATTTATTTACAAATATAGGAGACATAGCCAAGATCCAGGGAATTTTCTATGTTACTTGAAGACTGAGATTGGATTCATACAGTAGGACCTGCAACAAAATGCCATACTACAGAGTGGTGTTAGTATGAGTATCCAGCTACTCCACTGTATAGCACTCCATTCTCCCCCTCCAGACAACTATCAGTCAACATTTCTTAACCATCATGCTCACTCTTTACTGAGTTATTTGGAGGTTCTTCCTCCTTTAGGGTTTCTTTTTCTAATGATCCTTGTATTTTTATCAACTTTTCCTGCTCATATACCCTCTTGTACATAGATGGTGCCCTTTTGGTGATGGTACTTGCCACTGAATGCCAGAAATAAAACAAATACCTGCCCCAATATACCAGAGAAAGCATATTTCTATGTGAAAAACTAACAAATAAGGATAAGGGCTATTCTACAATCTGTTGCACTGACATACTATTTTTCGACATGTCAGAAATGAGCATGTAAAGAATCAAAAACATGACCGCATTTTTTTAAAAAAGGTGTATGGCTCCAGGATGATTGTGTGCTTTTTCCTCAGCTCTTGTAATGACTCTACTCATTATTTAATGTGCAATAAAGGCAATCCTCTAGCACACCTCTAAGTAATAGTATGCACGAGTATGGTTGAATGAACTACTGAAGTCTATCAGAATGGAACAAAAGATGGAAAAAGATGGTATTATAATACATCATCATATTAAATTGCAGTGTAATGCAAAACAGAAAACTACATATAATGCTCTTTTCTTTTTCTAACAGAAGAACAAAGCTCAAAACAGTATTTCTAAATTAAAATACAGTTAAAACCAGATTTGTTTTTGTTGGGAATGTTAGATGAACAAGCAAAGCAGAAATATGGAAGGACTTTACAATATATTATTATTGCTACAGAAATGGAAGGATGCTGTCATTTCAGCAAAAGAAGATTGGCTGGTGAAGATTGCTGAACTTGCTGAAATGAACACATTGACAATGTGGATTAAAGAGAAATTCTTGATGTGCTGACATGGACACATGCACATCAGCACCCATTGGCAATAATGGGACCTCAGGTCCTGCGATTTTTTGTATCCATGGGTGGAGGGCAGAATCAAACCCCCACCAATATGGAGGGACAACTGTATATGAGCTCTGCTATTCAGAAGCAAAAGCAGACACAAGAACCTTCAATACAATGTGGACTAAGACAGCAACTTTTCAATATGTCCAAAAAACATAAGGAGAGCTTTCCTAGAAATCCTGACACAACTCTGCATACCCACACAGCTAAGTACTTTGTCATGACCAAACAATGAGCATGCTGGGAAGAGGAGGCATGCTGAAGACTGAGGCTTCCCTTTCCCTGTGGTTATGTCTTAATTAAAAACTAATGATTAATCAATAAAACTATAATTAGAACTTCCAACCTTTTCTGTGCAATTTCAGACGGGGTAGGATCAAAGAAGGCCTAACAGGGATGTCTGTGAGAGGAGACTGTAAAGTAAGACACCTTAAAGTTGCATGTTCCTCCTCATGTAATAGCAAAACTGCATTAGACCTATATAAATAATCTACTGTATCTGATTGCAGAAATTTTGTTGTAGACAGACAGTTCTTATTATGGTGGATGGTGGAGAGAGATCATACTCATTTGTGCCCACTCAAAGGCCAACTCTTTGCTCAATTAATTATTAATTATAAAGCTAGGAAGAGGAGGAAGACTCTTAGGAAAACTGTTTCCATTAGGAAGGCTGCTATCTGGAGCTGTGTTTTCTTGGAGGCTACCGCAGCAAAGCTGTGCTGAGGTATTCTGGTGATCTACGAGTGGCCTGATATAATTCCCAACACAATGTCAGCACTCTGGTCCATCATTTCTTCCACCAGGTATGACATCCTACCAGGGATTTACACACACACACACACACACACACACTACTCCATCCGAGAAATCACACTCTTCCTTCAGAACCACATGGAAGGCCAAGCATCCATAGCAGCAGCTTTTCCTGTAACAAGGACAAAGAAAATGATTCTTGCCAGCTGAATAGTTGAGACATCTTGACATGCTGAGTATATGACAGCTCCACCAATGGGCATTATCTATTGGTAGGATTATACATGACAGAAGCACTCCTGAAAGTTGAAACACAAACCAGGGACAGGCATTCAGCCTGTGCTGGATGGGGTTACGTTCCTCTTAAAGTCTCAGGCTCCCAGCTTGGGCATACATCTGGACTCAGTACGGAGGCCCAAGTTTCTGCACTCAGAATTGCATTTCCACAGTTAAAGCTAGTGTGTCAGATGCAGCTACTTCTGGCAATCTCTGATCTAGCCATGGTGACACATGCAATGGCTACATCCCATTTCAATTTTTTAAAAATTAAAAACCATCACATTTCAATCACTGTAACGTGTAATCATCCCTTCCAAAAATCAAATACAGATTACATGGAACCTTCACAGGGTGCCAAATATTTATTTGATAGCGAAAATATCTTCTAATATGGGCCCTTCTCTAGTCATGCAATTACTTGCAGCTGTTTATTTATGATACATATACTCCACCTTTCATCCAATGAGTTCAAGAAAGTATAAATGGCTCTTCCACACGCTCTCCTCTGCTTCTTTCTGCACTGGGCGACAGCTAATTTCATGACTCAATGGAAGCTCAAATCTGGATCTCCCAAATTCCAAATTGTCCCAAATTAGCTCTCAACAATCATGAGAAGGCCTCTTCCTATGCTTACATCTTTCCCCCCTGAAGACAAGTTAAATGTCTACTTACAACTTCGCCAAAGGAGGCAGCCAGCATGTGTGTAATCGGACCTAAATACGGAGATCCATTTGTGTAGAGCAGGGATTTTGTATATTCGTAAGTGACAAAAAAGGCAGCAGCTAAAAGATAAGAAAGAACATTTGTTAAGATACCTAAAAATTCTTGTTGGCAGATGTAGTTGCTATTCCAGAACCAGCACAGAAAATGCCTTTTTTCTACATTTTACAGATAAATGATTTACTTACTTTCTTTTTTCAGTTGGAATTAGCAACTTGCAATGGACAACTTACCCCCCCGCCCACACACAAAAAAGAAATGCTTTTATTCCAAAGATAGAATGTGTACATAAGATTTAACTTCTGTTTGAGTTAAGAATGGCCATTGCCTCTGAGGAATTAAAATACAAAAATGCCTGTGGAGCTCTGATTTATTGACTGACCAAAGAAAGGCTGTGACCTCCCAAAGGTACAGAAGTATAACAGGTATTCCACTGAGTGAAACATTCAAAACTTCCCTGAATTAAAAATGCATTCTAAGGATTTAACATGAGGATTTAACTACTGACAGGTAAAGAACACCATGGGAGAGAGAGATTAATACATGCACCAAAAGCAATTTTTGCTTCTGTATTTCATGTAGCCCATCAAGCTCTATTTGAAACTCAAGAAAGTTTTAACAGTAGGTTAGGAAAGGAGTTGCAGATGGTAACATAGAGTAGAAAAATTGAGTGCTTAATTTCTCTGCTGTGAATTTTCTTTTCTTAATTAAAAAAACTCAGTGCTTCATCAAATTAATTAGCAACTATGAATCATAAACTACTAGCCAAGTGATTACAGTACTCCAAACGATTCTACCAACCATGACAGTGAGCTCTGTGAAAAAGCTCTGCTGGGAATAGAGAAGTGGACATATATAGCAATTCACTGGTTATTTAAAATTTAGGGCATCAGCTGTTATATGCTGGGCACATAAAGATTTGGTTTTGGTTGAAGATCTGTAAAATATTAAGTGTGCTTTACCTGTTTACTAAATAAATATTTCATTTGAAAACATATGGCCTGCTGGGATATTAAGAAGTTAGTCAATACATGTCAATATTCTAAATGAGATCACTCCCTCTAATCAGGACACTGGGAAATTATCCAGACAATTTTCCACATCAAATTCCTTTGGAAAATTCACACCACTGGTTGCAGAATGGAAATTACATAAAGAATGCAGGATGCAAACAAGACTACATATTCATCAACTCTTGTGAATTTTAATTTTAATTATTCTTCCACCTTCCACATTTTAAAAAAAATCACCACAAATCCATGCTGAAGTACCAACATAAAAAGAAACTCAGAGCTAGATATTGTGATGGCAGCAATATATTGCAGACAAAAAAGTACTCTAAAACTAGAATATTCCCCTTACAAATATTGTCTTTATTTGTGTTTTTAACATTTCTAACCCTTTTGCATCCCTATAAAAAGGACACAGTTCCGAATTTCAAAATGCAAATGGTACAAAAGAAAGACAGTGAACTTTACAGGGCTGCATCTGTTGCCCTCTGTTGCTAATCAAAAGATGCTTATCTCCTCCTAAAGGAGATAAGAGTAGAGAAGATAAAGAACAGAAAAATTTCATATCATCTTTGGAAGGGCTTAGAAGATGTGAAGGTGCCCGAGGATGCTGTTGTAAACTTTCATTAACATTTGCTAAAAGAGAAATTGCGAAGTCCACACTTAGGAAAGTTCCAGGGAATCAATGGGCCAACTCTACTCATTGCAATAGCGTTAACAATTGCATTTAGACGTATCTTGCATTTAAGGGTATCATGCTTTCCTTTGCATTTTGCAATTTTTAAACTGACTTCTTGAGTCTTGGAAAAGTGCCGTTGCCTACTTTTTCAAGCATTAGAAATACAATACCAAACATAGGGCCTTTGCAGACTGCCAGAAATAGTGCACATTAAATTGAGGCACTGCCCTGGCTCAGTGCTAGGGAGTCATGGGAATTGTATTTTTTTCTGGGACATTGAGCCTTCTCTGTCAGAGAACTCTGGTGCCACAATAAATTACAGTCCCCATGATTCCCTAGCACTGAGCCAGGGCAGTGCCTCAATTTAATGTGCACTATTTCTGGCAGTCTGCAAAGGCCCATAATCAGTTTTTAAGTTGTATAATTAAAGAGACCCAGACTAAAGAGGTGATGCCAGTATGGTATCCACAAAGGGTCCTGGAACCAAAAGTCCAGCAGATACCAAGTGTCCACTGTGCTTGTTACTGGTTGAAAATAAGAGATTTTGTGAAACAGAAATGAATTTAGCTGTCTTTTCATTTGTTAAGCTATTGCTCTGAGCAATCTAATCCTCTTTGTTAGTGCTTAGAATAACTAAAACCTTCATGTCTCATATATAACGCATTTAACATGATTGATTGCAGTACAACAGTCCAGTCAAATGATATGGAAAATTTCAAACAACAGAAAATACTCCAGAAATTTTTCTTAATTTTTTTCTTAAATTTTCCTAGCTGGCTTTTCACCCACATCACTGATTTAGGGAGAGCTAGAATTCCCAGCCAGAGAGCTCTAGTGCCTCATCAAACTATAAGCCCCTAGATTCCACAAGATGCAGCAATGGCAGTTAAAGTGGAATCATAGTGCTACAATTATGCAGTGTGAAGGAGGCCAATATCTTGCAATCTAATACAAAGAAACCAAGGACTGCAGGAGAAGCAGGTGAGATTGGGGGAAATGCAACAAAATCAAGACTGGTTTCTCACATTCCTATGCAGCAATGATTGCAAATATAGAATATATAAAAGAGAGCTTTACCATTTGGGAAGGACCCTACAGCAGCAGAGGGAACACCAGCGTAGATGCCACGGAAACCACCAGCCTTCTTAAATCCTTGAGGACTCTGTAGTCTAGTTTTGACTGTATCCAAAGGGAATAATATCAGGTCAACGCACACTCCAGCCAGCCCACCAGCCTTCAAAAAATATACAGACAGACAAAATGACAAGCAAATAAAGAAAGTAGATTCAAATCAGCTGAACAGAATATAGGCAGATAAGTTTGCGGTCCTAAGGCAGTGCCCATGGCAAATATGGTACACTGGCACTTACCATCTCCTACCAAGCAATGATTTTTCCCACTTACCTTGAAAGACTGAGCTAAAAAATGGAGTACCAATCTCCAGCCATTTGTTGACATCCTTTTTTTTCCCCCCTACAGAATGCCTCTGGGCCTACATTAGCTCATATGAATTCTTCGGAAAAGGCAGAATAGTTGAAGATTGCTTGCTAAGACTGCACTTAGTTAAAAATAAAAAAAGGAGGAAGGGGAAAGAGGGCTCTTTTGATGCCAATCCCTTTGGTGGACTGAGGTCTGACCTACCAGAAGCCAACTATGTTGTTCTCTCTGTGGGTTTTCATTTTGTATTATATCTATATTTTGACCTTTGTAATAGATGTATATTTATGTATATTTTGACCCTATGGATTTGTCTGATCACCAGTTTCTTATTTTAGAAGACGTACATTTTGTCAGGTTTTGCAGGAGCAAATAAGGCAGATCCCTCTGCCTTACAATGAGGCTATTTTCAAGCTTGGGGGAAAAGGTGATTAGTTGATTGATTGATTGATTGATTGAGGTGTCTGGGAATGAAATGTCACCTTCAAGCAGTTTACCCAAGTATGAAATCACTGTTCTCTTTCAGGAGCAAACTGGCTATATCTTTTACCTTTCTGTAAAGAGGGAGTTTTTGATGTGACAGCAAATTTTCTGACTAGTGACACCCATTTTTTGATGGTGTCAATTAGCACTTTTTTAGTATTCCGGAATGAACCCCAACAAGTTGGAAAAACTCTAGTTCTGGTTAATGTACT
Organism: Phrynosoma blainvillii; assembly: GCA_026167975.1. Classification (NCBI taxonomy): domain Eukaryota; kingdom Metazoa; phylum Chordata; class Lepidosauria; order Squamata; family Phrynosomatidae; genus Phrynosoma; species Phrynosoma blainvillii. Next base: position 358,685,882 of record JANUYF010000002.1, read on the forward strand.
TGAAAACCAGCCTTGGATAAAGGTAGCCCAAAGTCAACATTTTTGACAGGACTTGAAAAAGTTACCATTTTGGACTAAAATTCCTCAAACCCTTCAATCAGCATGGCCAGGCAAAGTTATAGTACCAATGGTGACTATGAATTGTAGTCCAGCAGCTACAAACCAAAAAGTAACGCTCACAAACTCTGGCTCTTAGTTAGACATGAAATCACTAAGTACCCTTGGCAAAGTCACCATTTATAGAATGAGAACCAAACAATTCTTCTTTAAAAATGCAATTATCTATCCAATAGAATAAAGATGTAATTAAAGATGCTTTGGCAGCCAGACACTAGAAACTCTAAAGAACATTTCCAACAATAGACTTGAATTCTACTTAACCAGGCAGCTAAGAAAACATATTGTCTTATGAAAGAGGAATGACTGCAACAAATGTAATGGTAAGCATCTGGAAATATAGCACAGAAGAACATAATACCAGGGGTAAAGTATCCAGATTAGATTCTTTTTTTCTTTAAAAAAATGTTTATCCTATTTCAGTAAGTGGGCATTACAGATTTCCAAAAGAATAATGCTATGAGGGTGGGAATAAAGTCACATTTCATCATGATTTAATTTAAAAGTAATTGCTTTTTGCCAGTTTGGATGAAATGACAAAAACAAATAATTCTGTTCCAAAGTTCAAACTATAGAAGACACCAAAACATATTACAGTATGCAAATATGATGTCAGAATGATACACCATTGGCACAAGAAATTGTTGTGGAAGAATAAGAGTATGCAACAGCATGCTAAGTATGCTAAGGTATGTAAGTATGCTAAGGCAGGAATGAGACATGACTAGATAGTGAACATTTCCCTATTGAAGGCATTATGTCAAGCACTGATTTATAAAGTGATCTGACAAACCCCATGTTTACAGTCTTCACCTTGGACAAGATGGAAATGACTGCTTGACCAGTAAATATAGGAGATGAAGCGAGAGAGAGTTTCATGGCTGTGGAAGCAAAAGCACCATGAATAAAAAATAAATCAATAGAAGCTTTTATGAAAAGTGTAAATTGAAATGGGATTCAGAAATGGACAAGAGGAAGAGACTTGGCAAAAGAATGTAAAACGGCAAAGCTTAGAAATGTTACTTTTGGGGACTATCCATCCCAGAATTTCCCAACCTAAATAGCTGAGCATGACTGTCCTTCACTGCATTTCCAAAATGTACTGACTGGTGGCCATGCTGGCTAGGGAGCTCTAGTACAAATGAGTAACGTTTCAAAGCTCTAAAAATGAGGAGTTGAGTATTTTCATAGACTTATATACAACAAATGCTTATTCTTGGCCTTTGTCATTTTTCTGAATTGCTGGAGCACCATGCAATCTATGAAATATAAATAGGTAAAGGTCTAGAGGGGGAGCAAAACACAGAAAAAAATCAGAAAAACGCAAGTGTTTTAAAAAATCTTTTTTTCCAGAATTTTTTTTTAAATGGATCAAATGTAAGAAAAAAATACAATGGACCCTTTGTATACGCAGGCATCCATTCCAGACCCTCCCTCGCATACTGCAAAAAACACGGGACCTCAAGTCCCATGTTTTTCTATGGGCGCATGCTCCTGCACACACATTTTGGATCCCTGGTCTTGCTGTCCGTGTAAGCTCAAAGCCACGGATGGCAAGCCCACAAATGGCACGGGCACGATGTATAAGCAAAAAAAATATATTTTAGAATGATGATTAAAATGTTTAAGATAAGGTGTTCACAAACGTACTCCTCCAGACTCAGTTCTAAAAACTACAGTATTTTTCGCCCTATAGGGCGCTCCGGCATATTAGGCGCACCCAATTTTAAAGGGGGAAAATCCAAGAAAAAAGGATTCCTCCCTTTAGCCGGAGGCCGGTTGTTCAATGGGCTGGTGCTGGGATCGGAGACCGATCCCAGCACCAGCCCATTGAACTGAGGTCGCGGGGGGAAGGAGGGCTTCTTCCCCCCGCGACCTCAGTCTTTGAATGGGCTGGTGCCGGGATCGAAGCGATCCCGGCGCCAGCCCATTGAAAGACTGAGGTTGCGGGGAGAAGGAGGGCTCCTTCCCCCCCCCCCCCCCGCCTCAGTCTTGGAATGGGCTGGTGCCGGGATCGAAGTGATCCCGGCACCAGCCCATTGAAAGACTGAGGCCGGGGGGAGAAGGAGCCTTCCTTCCCCCCCCCCCCCCGCCTCGGTCTTGGAATCGGCTGGTGCCGGGATCGAAGCGATCCCGGCACCAGCCGATTGAAGACCGAGGCCGGGGGGAGAAGGAGCCTTCCTTCTCCCCCCGGCCTCGGTCTTGGAATCGGCTGATTCCAAGACCGAGGCCGGGGGGGGGAAGGAAGGCTCCTTCTCCCCCGGCCTCAGTCTTCAATCGGCTGGTGCCGGGATCGCTTCGATCCCGGCACCAGCCGATTCCAAGACTGAGGCCGGGGGGAGAAGGAGGGCTCCTTCTCCCCCCGGCCTCAGTCTTTCAATGGGCTTGTGCCGGGATCGCTTCGATCCCGGGACCAGCCGATTCCAAGACTGAGGCCGGGGGGAGAAGGAGGGCTCCTTCTCCCCCCGGCCTCAGTCTTTCAATGGGCTAGTGCCGGGATCGAAACGATCCCGGCACCAGCCCATTCCAAGACCGAGGCCGGGGGGGGAAGGAAGGCTCCTTCTCCCCCCGGCCTCAGTCTTTCAATGGGCTTGTGCCGGGATCGAAACGATCCCGGAACCAGCCAATTCCAAAACTGAGGCCGGGGGGAGAAGGAGGGCTCCTTCTCCCCCCGGCCTCAGTCTTTCAATGGGCTTGTGCCGGGATCGAAACGATCCCGGCACCAGCCCATTCCAAGACTGAGGCCGGGGGGGGGGGGGGGGGGGGGAAGGAAGGCTCCTTCTCCCCCCGGCCTCAGTCTTCAATCGGCTGGTGCCGGGATCGCTTCGATCCCGGCACCAGCCGATTCCAAGACCGAGGCCGGGGGGAGAAGGAAGGCTCCTTCTCCCCCCGGCCTCAGTCTTTCAATGGACTTGTGCCGGGATCGAAACGATCCCGGCACCAGCCCATTCCAAGACCGAGGCCGGGGGGGGAAGGAAGGCTCCTTCTCCCCCCGGCCTCAGTCATTCAATGGGCTTGTGCCGGGATCACTTCGATCCCGGCACCAGCCGATTCTAAGACTGAGGCCGGCACCAGCCGATCCCGGCACCAGCCGATTCTAAGACTGAGGCCGGGGGGAGAAGGAGGGCTCCTTCTCCCCCCGGCCTCAGTCTTTCAATGGGCTTGTGCCGGGATCGAAACGATCCCGGCACCAGCCCATTCCAAGACCGAGGCCGGGGGGGGAAGGAAGGCTCCTTCTCCCCCCGGCCTCAGTCTTTCAATGGGCTTGTGCCGGGATCACTTCGATCCCGGCACCAGCCGATTCCAAGACTGAGGCCGGGGGGAGAAGGAGGGCTCCTTCTCCCCCCGGCCTCAGTCTTTCAATGGGCTTGTGCCGGGATCGAAACGATCCCGGCACCAGCCCATTCCAAGACCGAGGCCGGGGGGAGAAGGAGGGCTCCCTCTCCCCCCGGCCTCAGTCTTTCAATGGGCTTGTGCCGGGATCGAAACGATCCCGGCACCAGCCCAATCCAAGACTGAGGCCGGGGGGGGGAAGGAAGGCTCCTTCTCCCCCTGGCCTCAGTCTTCAATCGGCTGGTGCCGGGATCGCTTCGATCCCGGCACCAGCCGATTCCAAGACTGAGGCCGCGGGGAGAAGGAGCCCTCCTTCTCCCCGTGGCCTCAGCCTTTCAATGGGCTGGCGCCGGGATCGCTTCGATCCCGGCACCAGTCCATTCGCCCTATAGGGCGCACTCACTTCCCCACGCACATTTAGGGGAAGAAAAAGTGCGCCCTATAGGGCGAAAAATACGATATGTAAGAAGAAGACTATTAAGTAAGGCTACGTACAATATCAGATCAGTACAATTCCTGGTCTTAGTTTCCTTTTTTCAGTTCATTTTATAGGAATGAGTGTTTTATGTCTGCTTGGCACTATGGGCGCATGCTCCTGCACACACATTTTGGATCCCTGGTCTTGCTGTCCGTGTAAGCTCAAAGCCGCGGATGGCAAGCCCACAAATGGCACGGGCACGATGTATAAGCAAAAAATATATATTTTAGAATGATGATTAAAATGTTTAAGATAAGGTGTTCACAAATGTACTCCTCCAGACTCAGTTCTAAAAACTACAGTATTTTTCGCCCTATAGGGCGCTCCGGCATATTAGGCGCACACAATTTTAAAGGGGGAAAATCCAAGAAAAAAGGATTCCTCCCTTTAGCCGGAGGCCGGTTGAGACCGATCCCAGCACCAGCCCATTGAACTGAGGTCGCGGGGGGGAAGGAGGGCTTCTTCCCCCCGCGACCTCAGTCTTTGAATGGGCTGGTGCCGGGATCGAAGCGATCCCGGCACAAGCCCATTGAAAGACTGAGGTTGCGGGGAGAAGGAGGGCTCCTTCCCCCCCCCCCGCCTCAGTCTTGGAATGGGCTGGTGCCGGGATCGAAGCGATCCCGGCACCAGCCCATTGAAAGACTGAGGCCGGGGGGAGAAGGAAGGCTCCTTCTCCCCCCGGCCTCAGTCTTCAATCGGCTGGTGCCGGTATCGCTTCGATCCCGGCACCAGCCGATTCCAAGACTGAGGCCGGGGGGAGAAGGAGGGCTCCTTCTCCCCCCGGCCTCAGTCTTTCCATGGGCTTGTGCCGGGATCGCTTCGATCCCGGCACCAGCCGATTCCAAGACTGAGGCCGGGGGGAGAAGGAGGGCTCCTTCTCCCCCCGGCCTCAGTCTTTCAATGGGCTTGTGCCGGGATCGAAACAATCCCGGCACCAGCCCATTCCAAGACCGAGGCCGGGGGGGGGAAGGAAGGCTCCTTCTCCCCCCGGCCTCAGTCTTTCAATGGGCTTGTGCCGGGATCGCTTCGATCCCGGCACCAGCCGATTCCAAGACTGAGGCCGGGGGGAGAAGGAGGGCTCCTTCTCCCCCCGGCCTCAGTCTTTCAATGGGCTTGTGCCGGGATCGAAACGATCCCGGCACCAGCCCATTCCAAGACTGAGGCCGGGGGGGGGGAAGGAAGGCTCCTTCTCCCCCCGGCCTCAGTCTTCAATCGGCTGGTGCCGGGATCGCTTCGATCCCGGCACCAGCCGATTCCAAGACTGAGGCCACGGGGAGAAGGAGCCCTCCTTCTCCCCGTGGCCTCAGTCTTTCAATGGGCTGGCGCCGGGATCGCTTCGATCCCAGCACCAGTCCATTCGCCCTATAGGGCGCACTCACTTCCCCACGCACATTTAGGGGAAGAAAAAGTGCGCCCTATAGGGCGAAAAATACGGTATGTAAGAAGAAGACTATTAAGTAAGGCTACGTACAATATCAGATCAGTACAATTCCTGGTCTTAGTTTCCTTTTTTCAGTTCATTTTATAGGAATGAGTGTTTTATGTCTGCTTGGCACTATGGAAAACTAGTGAAGATACATAATTTTCTCTGTAAACATTAATGGTTTCTTCTTTATCATGTTTTTCAATGTATCCCAAAATTTCAGTTTTTTTCCTCAAAACAGACAAAGAAGTCCCCCCATTGCTTCAAAATTTCCAGAAATTTTACAGCTTTAATAACAATAATTTAAAAAAATATATTCACTACTAGGAAATTCAGTTCTCTGAGCACAAATTCTTAAGCAACTACAATGCATCGCTCATGCATAAGATGGGCATCTCAGCAAACAAGGACATCTGGTCTAAGGTTTTCAGTACAAATCTCCTTGAATGAGGAGGGATCATCAAAAACAGCAAGCATACTTAGTGGCTTCAGAATACTAAGCATGTTTTAAAGTGCACTAATAACAGAAAGACGTGGGAAGGAGAATAAAATAGAATGCAGTATCGTGGAATAGAGTCTGAGGGTGCATCCGCACTGCAGAAATACTGCAGTTTAACACTGCTTTAACTGTCATGGTTCGATGCTATGGAAACCTGGGATTTGTAGTTTGTTGTGGCACCAGAGCTTTCTGGCAGAGAAGACTAAATATCTCAGAAATCTACAAATTCCAGAATTCCATACCATAAGCAATGTCAAACTGCATTAATTCTATAGTGCAGATTTGCCCTGACTGTTTGGAATACTTCACTTATTTTATTTCAGCTCCCCACTTGTATAATTACATTTAAACAGAATAAGCTTCACTCCCTCTAACAGCGAAAGTAGGCAGTGAGTGCCTATGGAACTGAAGCCAAAACAGGAGCAATGAATACAGCTGAGCCTCCAAATCCACAGATTCTGCATCCACAGATTCAACCATCCATGGCTTGAAAATACATTTATTTTTTTAAATTCCAAAAAGCAAAGCTTGATTTTGCCATTTTATATAAGGGACACCATTTCACTATACCATCGTATATATGTAACTTGCACATCCATGGATTTTGGTTTCCTCAGGGGGTCCAAAAATAAAACCGCAGCAGATACCAAGGACCCAATGTAATATGAATGTAATATCACCATTTTTTAGAGAACTCTGAATTTAGCAGAAGTACATTTAAAAAAAAAAAACTAAGAAGTTTTTAAAATGTCCTCCAAAACAGCCAGTGAGCAATGAATATGCTGAGTAGCCACTGAATATTGATCCTCAACATTCACCTCTGCAAAAGAAAAAGATAAGACAGGAGGAGTGGGATCCCATTTAGAATGAACCTTTGGACAAAAACCTGAGCAGAACTCCTACAAGGAGGGAGGATATGCTGCAACATTTGCAATTCAAGATACAAGTAAAAATATATTTATATTTTTAAAAGTTTCTGTGACCAACCTGAGCTGATTGAAATTACTGTATGAGTAAAGGTGAGCCAGATCAGACAGGCAACTAACCAAATCAAGTGTATCTAAAGATACATTGTGATTTTCTGATTCTACAAGTAGTTAAAGAGATAGTATGAACCCCAAGAAGTTACTTTACAGCTGCTAATCAAGTTTAAATTATAGACTGTGCTTCGTTTCAGTCCCCACATAGCCAAGAAAGGGAGTAGCCTCTGCCTGCACAGAGATCCTCCAGACCAACTTAACTACAACAGAAACAACATGATACAAAATGTACACCGGCCAGTCTTGACATTTCACTTGTCTTCTCCTGTGTGATTTTTTAAAAACATTTTTACCTGATGAAGAAACCAGCAGAGCTTCGAAAGCTTGCATGTTGAATTTTGTGATTTTTATTTTTTTTAGTTGCCCCCTCCAAAAGGTATCACTGTTTTATGGATTTGGGGTTCTGTTGTACAAGTAATTAAATTATCTTATTTGCCGTCAGTTGTCTGTCATCAAAAAGGGACCAAGTCCATTAGCTTTCAGAAGTATTTCAGCTGTAAAGTAACTTCTTGGGATTCACGCTGTCTCTGCAACTACTTGTACAATCAGAAAATCACAATATACTTGATTTGGTTAGTTGGCTGTCTGATCTGGCTCACCTTTACTCATATAGTAATTTCAATCAGCTCAGGTTGGTCACAGAAACATGCTATCTTCTGTCTAGAACTTACCTCCATACTGACAGGAAATGTTAGCAACTTTAGACCATTACTAACACCACATCAATAAAGTTGAATCTGCTGTGTTTCACCCTTATACAATAAATAATAATAATAATAATAATAATAATAATACAATAGCTAAGTTGCGACTTCCCTACAACTTAAATGTGTCTTAAACAATCTGATAGGAGAGTATATTATTATTATTATTATTATTATTATTATTATTATTATTATCATCATCATCATCATCCCACCCTTCTCCCAGGACTTAGTGGTTTACAACATTAAAAAAAAACCACAATAAAGTTAAAAACGTACAAAAAATACATAAAAACAGAATTAAATTACTACAATAAAATAAAAAAGATACAATGTTTAAAACTCATTTAAAATAATATAGTATCCCAGCTGTTCACTAAAAGTTTTCCATTTTGAATGCCTGTCTGAAAAGGAAGGTTTTCCCCTGTCGGTGGAAGGCCATCAAGGAAGCGGCCATTCTGGTCTCCCTGGGCAGGGAGTTCCAGAGTCTACTGGCAACCACGGAAAAGGCCCTCTCTGGTGTCCTCTCTAACCATGCTTGTGATGTTGGTGGGATGGAAAAAAGGGCCTTCCCTGAGGATCTCAGAGCTCATAGTGGGAAATACGGTCTGCCAAATAGGCTGGACTCGAGCCATATAGGGCTTTAAAGGTTATCACCAGCACTTTGAATTGTGCCCGAAACAAAGCCAGTGGAGCTGTTTCAACAGAGGTGTTGTATGATCACTGCAGCTCTTTGGACCAGCTGAAGTTTCTGAACACTCTTCAAAGGCAGCTCCAAGTAGAGTGCATTACAGTAGTCCAAATGGGATGTAACCAAGGCATGTACAACTGAGACCAGATCCAGTGTCTCAAGGAATGGGAGCAGTTGGCACACAAGTTTTAAATGTGCAAAAGCACTCCTGGCCACTGCAGAGACCTGGGCCTCCAGATTCAAAGGTGAGTCCAGGAGTACCCCCAAACTGCAAACCTGCATCTTCAGGGGGAATGTGACCCCATCTAACACAGGATGGATCCCTATTCCCTGCCTTCTGACTGACCAAGAGCACCTCTGTCTTACCTGAATTAAGTTTCAACTTGTTTGCCCTCATCCAGTCCATTACTGATGACAGACACTGGTTTAGGACCAAGTCAGCCTCACTGGATTGGAGTGGAAAGGAGTAGTAGAGTGTCATTGGCATATTGATGACATCATACCCCAAAACTCCAGACAACCTCTCGCAATGGCTTCATGTATATGTTAAATAGCATAGGGGACAACACAGAACCCTAAGGGACCCCACAAGCCACTGTGGGAGTCCCCAGCATCACCTTCTGGGTTTGCCCCTCCAGGTAGGAATGGAGCTACTGGAAAACAGTACCTCCAAGTCCCATCCCAGAGAGGTGGCCCAGAAGGATAACATGGTTGATGGTATCGAAAGCCGCTGAGAGGTCCAGCAGAATCAACAGGGACACACTCCCCCTGTCTAATTCCCTGTGTGTCATCCACCAAGGCAACCAAGGTTGTCTCTGTTCCACAGCCAGGCCTGAAACCAGACTGAAATGGATCTAGATAATCCACTTTATCCAGAAACCCCTAGAGCTGAGAAGCCACCACATGTTCCACAACCTTGCTCAAAAATTGTAGGTTGACACTGGCCGATAATTATTCATTATTGTGGGATTCGGGGATGGCTTTTTTTAACAAAGGCCTCACAACTGCCTCCTTTAGGCAAGATGGAACTCTACCTTGTTGAAGGGAGACATTAGGCCTCGGCAGACGACCAATAGGGTCGTCTCCGAGGCAAGGAAGAGGAGGGGCAGCCGCACGAGCGGCGCCCCTTCCTCCTCCCGAGGTTGCCCTCGGAGCTGCCGGCCCTCCGCACAGCCGGCGCGCCGAGGGCAACCTCCCGCCGCAGCGTCCTCACACGCTGCGGCGGAAAAGCCAGGGAAAGTGCGCCCAACGCATTTAGGGCGCACTTTCCCTGTCTTCTGAAAGGAGCGCTGATTTTGCGCTCCTTTCAGAGGCACCGACGGTGCGCCGCGGTGCGGCTGCCGCGGTCCTGCGGCGCACCGTCCCAGGGAGTCCCTGACGCCCTGGTCTGCTTCCCCCATTGACTACTTCCTTCACACACTCAGCCAGTCTCCCTATGGCCTATTTAACCAGCCAAGAAGGACAAGGATCCAAGACACATGTGGTAGCTTTTACCTCTCCAAGGATCCTGTCCATATCATCAGACTGCACAAGTTGTAAAGTATCCATTAACACTTAACATCCATTTTTAGACCAAAAGACTCTTTAAACAGTGGGCTAATGAGAATTTTTGGCTGATTTCTTTACTTATTTACAGAACTTTTCTCTTAATGTCACTGTCTTTCTCTTAAATGTCACTGTCCCTAGTAACCAAGACAAATCAGCCAGTTCTTCAAGTAAAGAACCCAAAGATTCATCAAGTGTTTATTTGCTTTGAAAAATTAAGCAAACAGTAGTTAATTTCAGCTCTTGTAGTACTTCTGAACATTTTGATAACAGAAGCCAAGGAAAGCTATCCTCAGCTCTGATATTCTTCTCCAACCCATTCAGGAGGTGCTCAGTGTCTACAGTTAACATTTTAGTCAATAAGTTAATTACTCTTTTAATCTGCTTGGCTATTTTGCATGCATTGATTTTGTCACCTCATCCCATAGCCTTCTAGCGTCTTCTCCATCAGAATTCTTATCTGTACCAAGTGATTAAAAGTAGAAAAAAGGAAAATTGATCTGATTTTAATCTAGCCATCTGGCAAAAGCATGAATCAAAAGTTGCTAATTGCTTCTTTGGATTTCAAAACTTCTGTGTCTTAAATGTAATTTAAATTCATGAAGTGGCTAATGGAGCATCTGCAGGAGAGTGCAGATACCTGGTTTCTTTTTCATCTGTAGAAAAAGAGTAATGATTTTTTTAAAGACAAGGGGGGGACTTATCCCTCCTCAGCATTACAGCTGCAGCTTTTAAAGCTGATAAACCGAACCTTTGCACAAAAATGCTTTGCCTGAATTGTATTTCTTGCTGTAAGTACATATGTTCTGCCCTTGTAAACCACCTTTGCATATTCAGGGTTTCTAGTTAGGGATGATATTTGGTCAGTGCTGGAGATGCAAGTAGAGCTATTACCATCACCCCCAAAAATAGGGAAATCCAAATATTGAGAACATGGAAGTCTTATCCTCTCACATTGAGAACCCAAGTATCTCTAATGAAAAGGATGTCAAGGATCAAAACAAAACTCAAACTGTCAAAAGTTAAAAGAAATGATAATGGGTTAGATCAGCGTAAGGAAGCTTTGCCCCGGATCTGGGACCAAAGCTCACATAATCCCTAACCACTGATCTTTCTGACTAGGGTTCCTAAGAGATAAAATATAAAACTCCTGGTGGGTCAAAAATGTCACATCCTTGGGCTATATCAGGGTGGGCAACTGCTGGGAGTCACATTGGTTTCTCTGAAAACCTTGAAGAGTCATGCTCCATCACTGGCCCGGGGGGGGGGGGGCAGGGGTGTAGGGACATTTTCACTAAGTTTTTGGCTTGCCCTGGATCATTTTCACAATAGGAAGTAATGCAAAAGTCACTTCACGTTGGTTTGTTTTTTAATATCTCTTGGTTCAAGAAAACACCAAAGAGTGGAAAAATTAGGTCTGATTCCACCCCCACCCACCCACCCCCCGAAGGCATCTGGGAGCATTGCGGAATTTATTTTTGAAATGGGGGAGATTAGCCCAGTGGGGTACACAGTCAACCCTAGAGGGTCACACTTTGTTCACCCCTGGGCTATATGGACAATGATTAGTTTCCGTATAAGGCTGCTTCATCAGTACCTACTCACCTCTTATTGGAGAAATCACAAGAATATAGTATTAGGAAACAGACTTAATGAGCAGCAATACATACATCTGCTTTCTGTTGTTGTTGTTATTCAAATCAACTTTGAACTATTGCAGTCCAATGAATGAGAGACCTCCAAGTCGCCATTTTGTCAACCACCCTGCTCAGCTCTTGCAATCTCATGGATATGGCCTCTCTGATGAATCTATCTATCTGGAATGTGTTTTCTCTCTTTGCCTCTTGCCCTCAACTTTACCAAACATAGTTTTCCCCCCTAGTGAGATCTTTCTTCTCATGATATGGCCAAAATATGGCAATCTCAGTTTAGTCATCATTGCTTCTAGGGAGATTATGAGATTAGTTTACTATACGACCCATCCATTGGTCTTCTGGACCACCCATGATATTCTCAGAATATTCTCCAGAACCACACCTCAAGTTAGTTTAATTTTTTTCCCTATCAGCTTTCTTCACATCTGCTAAAGAGTGCAGCAACTACAGGTCCTTTGCATTAATCTCCCACACAAGAAAAGTCTTGGTTAAAATTTTGCAACAGAGAAATTCCAGAGGAGGAAAGCCTTTGACTGCATAGATCACAAAAAAACTATGGAGTGAAGAAATGAGTGTACAATTGCACTTGGTTATCCTGATACAAAACCTGTACTCAGGACATGAGGCTACTGTCAGAACTGAATATAGAGTAACACATGTTAAGGAAAAAGCAACATGGGATATACAGTAATAGAAATAAAAAATATGTATGTGAATGTCAAAGTGACTAAGCAGGAACAATCAGGAAGATACACAGGTGAAAAAGATAATATAATTAAGAAGCCTTGAGAGCCAAGGACAAAGTTATAGAAGGTATATTGAGAACACCTGTGATAGATTGCAAACACCTGAGACTCATTAAGTGGTCAAGGTAAAGTGATGAAACACTTGGGTTGGTCTTAGGTATGGGATGATCTATGTGGACCAATCAAGATGTATGTACACACCCACTGGGTGGAAACTGACTGGTGGGTGGTGTCTAACAATGGCTATAAATTGCAATGTTTGCTAATGTACATTGTGGAGTAGAGATTGTGATTTGTAGGGCATATAGTATTTATGTATATAGTAGAATAAAGTAGATCTTTTATATAAGACTACTGAGTTGTCTGGTGTCTTGAGGGAAGATACAAGAACCAGAAGAATCCTGGAGAAGTTTGGAGACATCTCAGGAAGAAGAGAGAGAAGGCTTGGAGAGTTTGTCAGGGTCTTCAGCCTATTCTCTGAAACTCTGCTGCTTGGCAAAAGAAGCATCAACCACTGATCAAAGCTGGTCAGCTCTGCTGCATAACAAGGTGGTGAGTTAGAGCCAGAGGTGAAGAGCTACAGCTCCCATCATCCCTGACAACACAATGGTTCCCACTCAGAAAGGGGGTCAGACAAGGCTGCATTCTATCACCCCATCTATTCAACTTGTATATAAAAAATATCATACACAGGGCAGGTTTGGACACAGAGGAAGGAGTAATGAAAATCAGAGGAAGGAATACGAACAATCTAAGATATGCAGACGACATTATACTACTAGCAGAAAACATCAAAGACTTAAACAATTACTAAAGAAAGTGAGATAAGAAAGTGCTAAGGCAGGCTTGTTATTGAACATTAAGAAAACAAAAATAATCACTACGGAGGAGCTACAGAAATTCAAAACAGATGAGGTGGAAACTGAAATAGTTATGATCAGAAGAGAGAATGCGGTCAAGAAATCAAAAGACTAGAATTGGAAATGGCACCTATAAATGAACTACTGTATGTATTCATGTATAGGTCCAGACATTTTAGTCAAAAGACTGAGCCCCAAAACCTGGGTCGACTTATCCACAGGTCAATGTAAGTACTACTCTTTAACTCTTATCAAAAAAAAGGAACCATCCCCTTTTCTGAGAAGAGTGGCAAAAGGCAAAAGCTTAGTCTGTCCTGGGAGCACCTAAAAGGAGCACTGACACACTCTACTCTCTCTGCCACAGCACCGTTTCTGATCTGTCTGAATGCCTGGGCATGAAAATGGGGGTGGTGGGAGTTCTCTTGCATGTCCCCTCAAAGGAAAGCCAAGAGGAATTGGTTTTTGAAGGATTTGAATAACACAGCTGTGTATGTTTGTAAGATTTGCTGGGTTAAAATCAGGCAATGTTATCACATTAAAGTTATAACATAGTGGCCATTTGCTTTGCTTTGCCTTTTCATTCATTTTGACATGTGTGCATTTTCTTAGCCCTGCCTGTGCCTGGTCACCTCCCCCACACAGCCACAGTTTTTAGGATGAGCACAAATGGTTATGCTGGCCAGAATGTCTTCCTTGGCATGGTTTCCCTTTGCTCCATCCTTTACATCCTTTGTTATATGCTCCTAAGTTTTACTCTCGACTTATCCATGGGTCATATCAAAATCTCTAATTCTGGCACCAAGACCTGCCCTCAACTTATACACAAGATCAACTTATAGTTGAGTATATCCAGTAGGCAAGATCTTGAAGTACAAAGACATCAAGCAGAACACCAAAGTTAAGATCATTTAAGCCCGTATTTCCCATCACCATGTATGGATGTAAGAGGTGGACAGTGAAGAAAGCTGAAAGAAAATCAATTCAGTGAGATGTAGTGCTGGAGAAAAGGACACTATGGGCAGCTAAAAAGACAAACTAATGGGTTGTAGACCATGCCTGAATTTCCCTGGAAGCCAAGATGACTAAACTAAGGTGGTCATACTTTGGTCAGATGAGATGATTCAATGGAAAATACAATAATGCTGGGAAAGCTGGAGGATATTAGAAAGAGAGGAAAACCACTTGTCAGATGGATAGACTCAATCAGTGAGGTCACAGGCTTGAATTTGCAGGATCTAAGCAGAGCAGTGGAGGACACAGGGTCTTGGAGTGTCTCATTCACAGTGTCACCATGAGCTGAGGCTAACTCAAGGGTAGTTAACAAAAACAACAATTTTACCCAAAATAAATCCCTTTGAATTCACTGAGATTTACTAACATTAAGAGATTTAAAGTGTTTTAAATCTCCACTTAGGAATAAGTAAGACTCATAGAACTTGCAACTGGCTTCCAAGTAAATGTGCACAGGTGTGACCTTCAAGCAAATTATGAGTTATTAGTATGCAAAAGGATCTTGTAGCACCTTTGAGATTAACTGAAAAAAAGAAGCTGATGAAGTAGGCTCAAGTCTACAAAAGTTCATGCTACCAACTTCTATCTTTCAGTAAATTCTTAAAGATGCTACAAGATCCCTTTGTACACTGATCATCAAGACTAAGGAGATTATCACATTACCTGAAAACGTGACTTATCCCCGACGGGATACAGTCGCACTTCAGATTAACACCTGATCTTATCACACTCAAATCGCTGCAGCTGCCTCTGGGCAACTGCAACCTAGCAGTTGGCCCAGGTCCCAGCCACACTTATCTGGCTGCTTTTCCAAAATGGCAAGCTCCCATTTTGGCTGGATAAGCATGGCTGGAACCCAGGATGCAGCTGGGTTGCAGTTGCCTGGTGGCAGCAGCAGCGATTTGAGTGTGATAAAATCAGGTATTAATCCGAAGTGCAACTGTATCCCATCAGGAATAAGTCACATTTTTAGGTAATGCAATAATCTCCTAACACAGCTATGTCTCTGAATTCTATGAGTTATTAGGCTTATCCTGGGCCAGCAGCTACACCATAAGATACATGTTGAAGCAATAAAAGCAGATTGGACTATTACTGTTTAAATTCTTTAGGGAAAATTATTTTATAATTCTAATATTCAGGTGAGGTACTTTGGATGGGAGAGTGTGATTTACCTGAAGCTTTAGCACTAACTACAGATATCTAGGTGAGCCAGTGTGATGTAGTGGTTTACGTGTTGGACTATCACTCTGAAGACCAGGGTTTAATTCTCCACTTGGCCATGGAAACCCACTGGGTGACCTTGAGTGAGTCACACCCTCTCAACCTCAGCAAACCCCATGATTTGTTGTTGTTGTCACATGCTTTCAAGTCATTTCCAATTTATGACTACCCTATGGGATTTTCTTGGCAAGATTTGTTCAGAGGAGGTTTGCCCTTGCTTTCCCCTGAGACTGAGAGAGTGTGACTTGCCCAAGGTCACCCAGTAGGTTTCATGGCCAAGCTGGTAATTGAACCCTGTCTCGAGAGTCATAGCAGGATCCCCATAAGTCAGAAATGACTTCAAGGCAACCGACAAAATAATAAATCTGACCATATCTGACGTTAGAATGAACAATTAAAATTTTGGGACTCAAAAGGAGCTTTTAAACAACTATTTAGTAGGAAAGTAGCATATAAGCAGTGTTTCCAAAAAACTCCAACTCACTGTCAAAATCATGGGGATAGAATTCAGAGACAGAGCTGTGTTAGACTGTAATATAGTATGCAAAGGGATCCTGTAGTACCTTAATCTCAAAGGTGGTACAGGATCCCTTTGCTCACTGTCAATATGATTCCTATTTTTGAAGAGAGCCTTTTCACGATGAAATGCATCATAGCAATTGAAACAAGTCATTTCGTTCCTCTTGCTTCAAAACTATTTTACAAATGTCTACACACCCGGTTTTTCATACATTCTATATTGCTGTTGTTATTGTGTGCCTCCAGGTTATTTTTTACTTATAGTGATCCTAAGACAAACCTGAGAGCTAGTATGGAATAGTGGCTTGAGTGTTGGATTACGACTATAGAGACCAAGGTTTGAATCCCAGCTCTGCCATGAAACTCACTGGGTGACAATGGGCAAGTCTCACTCTCTCAGCCTAAGGGGAAGACAATGGCAAACCTCATCTGAACAACTCTGGGCAAGAAAACCCCATCACATGGTCACCTTAGGGTTGCCTTAAGTCGGAAACAACTTGAAAGTACACAACGAAGAAAAACCTATCACTGGGTTTCCTTGGCAAGTTTCTTCAGAGGGGGTTTGCCATTGCCATCCTCTGAGGCTAAGAGAGTGTGACTTGTCCAAGATCACCTAGTGGGTTTTTATGCTCAAGTAAGGAATTGAATATGCTATTTGATTACCATAGGTATGAGGATGACACTATTCTACCAGCAGAAAACATCACAGACTGGGAGCAATTACTAAGGAAGGTCAAAGAAGAAAGTGCTAAGGCAGGCTTAATGTTGAACATAAAGAAAACAAAAATATTGATCACTGAGGACCTTCACAAGTTCAATCTAGATAATGAAGAAATAGAAATAGTAAAAGAGTTCTGAGTTCTGACATTCATAGAAACAGGGACTGGAGCCAGGAAATCAGAAGAAGATTAAGAATGGGGAGGGCAGCCATGTAAGAACTAGAAAAAGATTTTAAAATGCAAAGATATACAAGTGAGCATAAAAGTTAGAATCATACAAGCCATCATATTCCCAATTACCATGTACAGATGTGAGAGCTGGACAGTGAAGCAGAAAGGAAGAAAGTGAAGCAGAAAGAAAGAAAATCAACTCATTTGAGATGTGGTGCTGGAGAAGAGTGCTGAGGATAAAGTGAACAGCCAAAAAGACAAACAAATGGGTCCTTGAACAGATCAAGCCTGAACTCCCCCCAGAAGCCAAAATGATTAAGTTGAGATTGTCATATTTTGGGCACATCGTGAGAAGGCAAGACTCATTAGAAAAAACAATGATGCTGGGAGGCAAGTAAAAAGAGAAGACCACATGCCAGATGGATAGACTCAGGGCCTTTGCAGACTGCCAGAAATAGTGCAAATTGAGCCCACTTTAAGGGTTAAGGTTAGGGAATCATGGGAACTGTATTTTATTGTGGCACCAGAGCTCTCTAATAGAGAAGGCTCAATGTCTCAGGAAAAAAAAACAATTCCCGTGATTCCCTAGCACTAACCCTAACCCTTAAAGTGGACTCAATTTGCACTATTTCTGGCAGTCTGCAAAGGCCCTAAGTCAGGAATGCCAGGGGCTTGGATCTACAAGACCAAAGCAGAGCAGTGATGGACAGGAGGTCTTGGAGATGCCATGAGCCACTCACCATGAGTCAGCAGTTAACAACAACAACAACATTTCTCTAAATCTCATTTGCTGCATAGGTCTATTCTGAGAAAGGTAGAGGGCAATAGAAAGATGGATAGACTCAATCAGGGAGGTCATGAGCCTGAACCTACAGACCTAAGCAGAGCAGTGGAGGAGAGGGGGTCTTGGAGATGTCTCATCCACAGGGTCACCATGAGCTGCGGTTGACTCGAAGGCAAATAACAATAACAATTTATACCACATGCCCTTCAACCACAAAGTATCCCACCTAACAACAACAACAGGGAATCGAACCCTGGTCTCCAGAGTCGTTTCTCGGCAAGTTTTTTCAGAGAGGGTTTGCCATTGCCACCCTCTGAGGCTGAGAGAGTGTGACTTGCCCAGGGTCACCCTTCTTTTTTAAAAAAATGCCAGAGCAGGGATTCAAACCCAGTTCTCCAGAGTCGTTCAAGCCACTACGCCACCCTGGCTCTCACACTCTATATACCAAGAATAGAAAACAAAATCTTCATGCTGCCCTATTACAACCTGCGCGCTTCATCAATTAATTCTTAATTATCTGAACCCCTTCCCTTTTTGTAATCAAATTTCTCTCTACCTAGTCCTCGCCCCTCTGCGTGGGGTCCTCCTCACTTCACTCACCGTCAGGGAGACCAAAAACTCTCCCCGGTCCATGTGTATGGAGGGAGACTTCAGCTGCAGCCCTGGAATCAAACCAGCATTGGAAGCGCATGGGCGCCGCCATATTGTAACTGTCCGCTCCGCCCCCTATCTGTCACGTGACCAGCGCAAAGTGGGTTCTGCCATTAGCCTGCAACGCGCGCATGCGTGTTGTGAGTAAGTGAAGCCGCAGCCAGGCCTTTGCCCTTCTTCTTTGCTCTTAGTGTGTTTCTTTACTTATTTTTACCATTCTGACTTTTGCCAAGACCGTGAAAGTAACATCTAGGGCTGCATCCGCACTACAGAAATAATCCAGTTTGACACCAGTTTAACTCCCATGGCTCAATGCCAGGGGATTGTGGGATTTATAGGGTTTTTTGAGACATTTAACCTTCTCTGTCAGAGAGATCTGGTGCCCCCCCCAACAAACTACAAATCCCAGAACTCCATAGCACTAAGCCCTACCAGTTAAAGTGGTACCAACCTGGATTATTTCTATAATGTGGATGCAGGCTTTGATGACAAACATGCTATTGAACAGTGAGGTTTGAGTTTTGCACGGGAATATTATGGTTTTGTGAAAGATTTAGCTTCCTCTGTCAGCGAGCTCTGGTGCCACAGCAAACTATAAATCCCAGGATTCCATAGCATGGAGCCATGGCAGTTAAAGTGGTGCCAAACTGGATTATTTCTGCAGTGCAGAGGCAATCCTCCAAAACACAAGCAAACAAGCAAATAGTGACAGCGGATCTGCGGCCCTTCTAGATGTTGCTGGACTACAACTACCTTTGTTGTTTATTTATTTATTTATTTGATTTGATTTGATTTATATCCCACTTTTCTCCCCAAGCCAGCACACAAATAAAATTATTAAAAAATATTACTATAAAACAGTTAAAATCTAATCTGTTGTGGTGGTGGTGGTAGTTGTGTGCCTTCAAGTCGTTTCTGACTTATGGCCACCCTAAGGCGAACAGATCATGGGGGTTTTCTTGGCAAGACTTGTTCTGAGTGTTGTTTGTTTTCCTTTGCCTTCCTCTGAGGCTGAGAGAGTGTGACTTGCCCAAGGTCATCCTGAGGGGATTTGAACCCTGGTCTCCAGAGTTATAGTCCAACACTCAAACTACCCCACACTGGCCCTCTGCAACTATGCGTTGCAGAGGGGTGGGATAGAAATAATAATAATAATAATAATAATAATAATAATAATAATAAATCTCTCACCATTGCTTGGTTCTGCTGACAAGGATGGGATGTGCCAGTTGCAATATAGTTGTGTCAACTGTAATGGAGGAATGAGGACCATTTGGCCTTCCTCCAGGAAGTGTTGGAGTACAGTTCCCACTCTTTCTCACCACTGGCAGTGCTGCCTGTGAGGATGATGGGAGCTGCAGTCCGACAGAATCTCAGGTATTCCATTCTCACAGAGATCCTCTGTGATACAGGACACATGGCCCTCCATGCAAGGAGAACAACAGAGGAGATGGTAGAGCTGGTGATATATTCTCTAACTCTCCTGATTTGGTAGGGATGGTCCCAATTTATCGGCCAACCCACTTGTTTATCTGCTTTTAAAACATCCCAGTTCCTCCCTCTTCCTCCCCCTTCATCCTCACCGTATTTCAGTTGCTGCAAACTGAATTCAAAGTGCAAAAATTAGCTCAGCAGGAGGAGATATTTTTCTTTAAATAATTTTTATTATTAATATTAAGCAATATCTCCTTACATCATAAAATCCAAAAAGCAAAACCACATTAAACCTTCCACGCCTTCAACATTCACATCAACAATGACACAAACTTGCAAACTTACACTAAACACACCCAAATAGTGACATACAAATAATCCTAACTCATAAAAACACATCTATTCAATTGTATAACTTCTCTCTAGCAGGAAGAGATCTTGCCTGTCCCTCTACAGACTCAGGCAAAAGCAAACTACTGCAGCCTCCCTTATTTTGTCTATTCTTCTTCATTATTAATCTTTGCCATTTTGGACAAACTCTGACGATGCTGACCAAATGTGTTTTCATATATGAAATTTAGAGGGTGTCGGTAGGGCTACCACACTCCTCTTTCTTATATGTTTGCTGTACAAAATAAGGGAATAGCCCTCTAATTATCGCTGGAACTGGGTTCAATATAGAAACCGGGGCCAACTGCAGAAAATCCTTCCCCAAAAAATCCAATGGGAGCACAGGTCTCTTTGGGAATGCTGTAAACCAGTCACGCTCAGCCTATATATGTGAGTCAAGAAATTCTGCATCACAGAAGTGCCTTCAAGTCTCCGTCGACTTGCTTCTAAGCATCCTGAAGCATCTCACTGCTCAAAAGTGAGGTGCTTCCATATAGCAGAAGGAAGAGATGTAGCATCTTGCAACTGAACAGTACATATTCTAAACCAGCGGTTCCCAAAATGTGCTCCGAGGAGCCCTTAGGGCTCTGCATGCACTTCCTAGGTACTCCACAGCCGCTACAAGAAAATGAAAGAAATAAAAATTTAATGAAATTAAAGAAAAAGAAACAAAAAGTAACACTACTCCTAAATTCCTAAGAGGCCTAGCCTATGTCCTTCAAGCTAATGGTGTTTATCACACGGGAAATTCTGTGCAGAAACGGGATTTAAAAGCTGGGGGAAACCCACAATTTTCACACACCTCATTCTTAAAGTGTTGTTAACCCAAACGGAAAGTAGACAAAAGGCTCTCCTTTTTACTTTCGGGATTTTCCGAAAGTAAAAAGGAGGGGCTTTTGACTACTTTCTGTTTGGGTTAACAACACTTTAACGATGATGTTGTGTGAAAATCAACCCGCTTTTGCGGGGGGGGGGGGGAGGGATTTTAAACCCTGTTTCTGCACGGGATTTCCCCCGTGTGATAAACTCCTTAGGGGCTCCACCATATAAACTGATTCTAAAATCAAGCCTGAACTTTTTCTGGAAGCCAAAATGACTACACCAGGGGTAGGCAACCTAAGGCCTGGGGGCTGCATGCAGCCCCCCGAGGCCTTTGGACCGGCCCCAGGCCAGTCCTGCCGCCGACGCCCGCCATGATGATATTGATTATTGTTGTTATTACTTGTTCTTGGTGTTTTCTTGGCAAAATCTCCACAGCGGTTTTGCCATGGCTTTTCTGGGGCTGAGAGAGTGTGCATGCATATATTTTTATATTTTTATTTTTTAAAAATATTTATTTATTTATTTATTTATTTTTGGTGCTTCGGTCCCCCAATTGTCTGAGGGACAGCAACCCGGCCCCAGGCTCAAAAAGGTTGCCTACCCCTGGACTAAACTGAGGCTGTCATACTTTGGCCACATCATGAGGAAGTGTTACAAGAAAAGACAATAATGCTGAGGAAAGTAGAGGACAGCAAAAAGAGAGGAAGATCACATGCATGATTGATAGACTCAATGAGAGAGGTCATAGGCACAAATTGCAGGACCTAAGGAGAACAGTAGAAGATATGAGAGGCTTCGAGATGTCTCTTTCATAGGGTTGCCTTAAACTGAGACTGATTTGAAGGCAGTTAACATCGGAGGTATGGGTGAATAACAAATGGCTTATTTTTATCTTCCAAACCAGCCAGCCTTTATACAATGCATAACTAGTGGGATAAGAAGCTGTTTCTTGCAGACTAGCAAGGCAATTGCATACTCTGCAGTGCTAATCATTTCATCTGTCATTTAACTGAACAACCGTTTCAGCTGAAGTTGATGGACAACTGAAATGTGGCTAGGACTCAGTGCTCCGTTCAAAGATTACTCACTCCTTCATATTTGATTTGGCTGTGTTATAGAAGGATTATTCATAAAAGATACTTCATTAAGGAAAGTCTGCCATCACTGCTGGCGCTGAGCGCAAATATATACACAAACTAAACAGACACTTCCATTAAGGAGACAACCTTTCATCACACATAAAGAAGATTCCCATTTTTCCCATGTGTCAAGCCCTTGTGAAGTTTGATTTGTAAATGGACTGTGTGATAACAAATCCCAGAGAGTAGCCATGTTCCATGACACCTTAAATCCCATGGACCCTTTCAGAGTACAGAATTATAGCACTATGATTCCATTTTAACTGTCATGATCATGTCTTATGGAATCTTTGGACTTGAAGTTCGGTGAGGGACCAGAGTTCTCTGGCAGTGAATTCTCAACGCTGTCCTTGAACTGCAAATCCCTGGATTTCAAAAGATGACATCAGAGCAATTAAAGAGGAATCATTCCACTGTAATTGTGTAGTATGAAAAACCCTAACAAGCTGGGTATGGTATACAAGACCTCTCCCCCTTCTATAGCTTATATAAATGCCAAATTAAACTTTGCAAGGACAAGAGTAGAAGAAACAGTCACTACTAAGGAATGGTAGTAGTTCTTCTTTGGGTTCTATGATACTGTACCTATGAAGTGTGTAGGGGAGTTTAGGATCTATGTAGAGTATGACACTTGCCTGCCTGTCTGCCATCCCAATGGCTAGGATATTTAGGGCCATCCTGGAGGCAGGGATGGGGAAAGGCAGCCGCCTCAACCCCTCCCCAAAGACATCATGGCGTGTGCTGTTATGCACGGCACGCACTGTCAGGACATCCTTCCGGCGCAGTGGCTTGATGCGCTGCGCCGGAAGGAGTGCAGAAGAGCTGCACGGCGGCTCTTCGGGTGTCCTTTTTGCCGGCTCTGTAAGGACCGCATTTTGCCGCTCCTTTCAGGGCCGGGAAAAGGGTGGATTGGGGCCGAGGCATGAGACCTCCCATGCCTCGGCCCCAGTCCTCCGCTTCCCAGGGCGGCCCAGGGCCGCCTGTCTGCATCCCCCCTCAGGTAACTAAGGACTGGTATCTTGTAGAAATAGATGTTTCCAAACAAGAGGACAAGGAATTGGATCAGAAGATGAAGTCCTATGCCTTATTAACCCCTGTAAAGCTCACCAAATTCCCCTCTACATTTTTATATTTCAAAGGCCAATCACACCCAATGAAGAAAGAGCTGGATTCGACTGTTGCAAATCTGAGTTGTTCATAAGCAGAATACATCTTGCTCCACAGGTGGTATACCAATTGCTTTATATCTAAGAATCTACCCAGTTTACAAAATCTCCTTGCAAATAAATCTGGGTATTATTAATTTTGTAGATGGTGGGCGAAAGGGAGAGGAGGAGAGTGATTTGGCTGAAATGCTAATTGCAGGAGATGTAATCCAAACAGATGGGGAGAAAACAGCCAGCCAGCGAGCTAATGTCTCCACTGAGTATTTAACAGTAGAAACAGTCATTAAGAAAGAGTGATTAATGAAGATGTCAATTTATTTTGTACCTATAGATAAACTTGAGTGATGAAAGTTATTATTATCCTGGTTTGGCTTGGGGTCAAAACCTTTATTAGATGCTTGGGCAAAAAGGCTGAAGTAGTGATCCCAAAAGTATACACCATTATGCTTGGTTAAAATGAGTACAGCTCACAAATGTTTAATGTTGCTGTTTTAACCCAAGCAAACCTGTCTGCTTTTCTAAAAAAATTTAGCATACCTAAAAGAACACTATACTTAACATGATATCATTAGTTAGGGAATAGAACAGAATTTTCACAATTTTTATGATAATGAGGATGAGAAGAAGTTGTGTTATTCCCAGGCAGAACATTGGTCCTGTGTACACTGTCTGGTGGTGACTCCTGTGTTTCACACAGTAGTATTTTCCTGCCCTGCCTAAAGAAATTGGGAGACTGAACTTGGGACCTTCTGCATGCAAACTTAGGGACTGACCATTGGTCTCAGGTCATAAAATCATGGAATTGTAGAGTTGGAAGAGAACACAAGGATCATCTGGTCCAGCCCCCTGCCATGCACACAGCTAAAGCACTCCTGAAAGATGCCCATCCGACATCTGTTTAAAGACCTCCAAAGAAAATGGTCTGCCACCCCCTAGGGCATTTTATTCCACTGATGAACAGGTCTTAAATTTTAAAAAGTTCTTCATAATATTTAGGTGCAATCTTTTTCTTGTAATTTGGATCCATTGGTTCATGTTCTAGTCTCTGGACCAGCAGAAAATAAAATGGCTCCATCCTTTCAGATATTTAAAAATAGCTATCAGAAATAATCCATGTTGACACTACTTTAACTGTCCTAGTTCAGTGCTATGGAATTCTATGAATTCTAGCTGTAGCACCAGAGATCTCTGATAGAGAAGGCTAAATGTCTCAGAAAACTACAATTCCCAGAATTCCATAGCATTGAGCCATGGCAGTTAAAGTGATGTCAGAATGGGTTATTTCTGCAGTGCAGATGCAGTCTCTCTTCCCCCCCCCCCCCCCCCCGGTTAAACATATCCAGTTCCCTAAATAGTCCCTCATAAAGTTTGGTGTACAACAAACTGGACCTTTGCACTGCCATCTGGATGGCACAAAGGGGCGTGTCATTTAGATGACACCCTCAAGCCAGCAGGAAGTCACCATGAAGCTGCCTGTCCGTTTACATGGTGGCCGCTTTACGCCACTATGGCAGCACAGTGTTTATACCAGGGGTCAGCAACTTTTTTTTGCCGGGGGGTGGTGGAATGGTGCCATTGGGCCTTCTGAAATGGCGCTCTGCGTCATGCACATGCGCACAACGCCAGCGCCGTTGGGCGTTCCAAAATGGCACCCACCGTTGTGTGCATGCATGCACAAGCGTGGGCACCATTTTGGACACCAAAATGGCGTCTGCGCTCGCATGCGGTGGCGGCAGCAGGACTGGGCAGGGGCTGGTCAGCAGGCCTCGGAGGGCCGGACCTGGCCCGTGGGCCATAGGTTGCCGACCCCAGGTTTATACATTGCACGCTGCAGGATCACTGCAAAGCTGCAGTGGCAGCAGAAAAGCCAGTTTTTTGCCAGCTCGAAAAGGAGTGGCCCCAATCTGCCATTTTTTGGCAGTCTATTTTGCCCCTTTGTCTTTTTTCCCTATCATAACTAATACGTATGCCCCAACTTCCTCGATGACGCACTAAGTGCCCCAGTTGATCCCTGCCAGCCCACATTTTCTGCTGCTTTTAAAATGTCCCAGTTTTCTCTGAGGCTGAGAAAATGTGACTTCCCAAGGTGACCCAATGAGTTCCCATGGCTGAGCAGAGGATTCAAACCCTGGTCTCCAGATTCTTTGGATATTATCAGATGGGGAGGGCGGAAGCTGGGAGTAAAAGGCATATTCTTGGCAAAATAGTGCAATTGTGCTGAAGATTTTCAGACACATTGCTCTTACCCAGCACTTAACCCATGAAGAACCAACAATGCTCTAGCAACAAACCATTCACAGGGAACCATTCACTACCTTAAATCATGTATTAGTGTTATCATCATCACATTTATTTATACCCTGTCTTTCCCCCCAAAATGCAAGTGAAGACAGCACAAATGAGTACACTATAGTTAAACACATTAAAAAGATCAACATTAAAATAAAATAAATAAAATAAATAATATTAAAACAATTGAAAGCAGTTAAAATTATGAAAAGCAATTAAATACAGTAGTATCATTAAAATAGTAAAGCAAATTCTTAAAAATCCTTCCCCTAAAAATCTTCAGTTTTAAATAAAGGTTTATTATTATTATTATTATTATTATTAGAACAAAAAGCCACCCAAATCTGAAATCAAAGTGGGGTCAGTTCTAGTCCTTCTAGTACAGGAGTTCCAGAGCCTAAGTGTACCTGCCCAAAAGGTCCTATTTCATGTCCCCACTTTCAAAGCTGTGTCGTTTCCTAATGTTACTTTCTATTAAGAAAAACTAAGAATGCATAGAGAAAACCAGTGCAACCTCTTTATACACTCCTATTAGTGTTTATAGAGAAGGGGCCTGACACACATCCATTGTACTTCAGCAATGGACGTTGGGGTACAGGTAGCTGGAACGCAGAGCTTTGTCCTGAAAAGCTGTGCCACCATTCAGCCTTTGCTCTGCCTGCTTCTTGACACTCAAACTAATGCTGACATGCCTAAACAATGGCTCCCCAGCATGTGTCACAGGCACATAGCAATTAAGCTTATTGTACAGCACTTAAGGAATGGGAACAGAATGGAAGGGAACGGAACGGAATGGGGCAAAAATGCATTTTACTGGACGGGAGAAAGCCACCAATGCTACTGGGAGTCCCCAAGGCATTCCCCAGCCGTTCCTGGCAGCCGATTTTTGAAGGACGGTTCAAAATCATTCTTCAAAATCGGCTGCCAAGAATGGCTGGGGAATCCCTTGGGAACTCCTGGCGGCATCGGTGGCATTCTCCAATCCAGTAAAATGTGTTTTTGCCCTGTTCCGTTCCGTTCCGTTCCCGTTCTTATAAGTGCAGTGCAATAAGCTTAAATGCTTGCACAGATGTGATGCCTGTTGGAATGGGTGTCCAGCACTGGCTCCCTACCTGGCTTGCTTGTTCAAGCCTTTCCAAATGGTGCCGGCTATGAAGCACTGAGTGAAAGTGACATGGCAAGACAGCTAGCTTGGCCAAGCCACCAACAAGCAATCCCTGGCACTTTGCAAGTTGGCTGAGGAGGTGAAGAACGACTGGGTGTCAGGGCAGGAGGTGCTGCCATTGTTCACCCCAGCACCTCCGGCTACCACCCTCTACCTATGATAGCAATAGCATTTACATATCTATACCTTTGATTACATTTCTTAATAGTGAACTCAGCACTCTCTAAGCATTTACAGTCTGTAAACCAATTGCCCCCAACAAGCAGGGTACTCATTTTACCGACCTACAGAAAAATGGAAGGCTGACTCAACCTTGGAGCCCTGGGATCGAACTCATAATCTTGTGGCTGCAGTACTGGCATTTAACCACTGTGCCACCAGGGCTCCTTTTGCAATGATAGGCCATGGAGCATCATTAGAAGGGTGTGGGGTGACACCCTAAGTTGGGTTGACACCACTGCTCCTCGAACATCCATCTTTTGGAAGAAAGGGCTGTGGTGTTCACCTGCATCCCTTTAAAATGCTGAATAGATGGTGTAAGTGGGGGAAGGCTCAGTAGGAGTAGAAAGGAGAAGCCCCAAGTTTTTTAAAAGTGCAAATTTTAATTTTTTAAAAAATATTCTTTTTAATTTTTCAGCAACGCAAAGCCCTCTTAATTAATGAGTTCAAGCCACACACAAGCACCCTGTCTATCCCCCCTCTGGTACACAGAATTAGCAAAGTGAAGTTAGATGTAGTGTTTACACTGATTTAGATGTAATCTATAACACGCAGCTCTTCTCCCCATTTAATTAATTCCTCTAATAGAATTAATCAGCACCCTAAATACAAGATTCACTAGCAATTAAAAAAAATAAAAACCTGCTATCTATCCCAAAATACAATTACCCTGACAAACTCAATTACATGCTTCAGTTGCTTCTTAAATTGTGTTGCTGGATGGCTTCTTAAAACCAGCCGGCACCACATTCAAGTTTTGATTGTTCGGAGAACTTATGGCTTTCTCAATCAGACGGTGTTTACAAAAATATATAGCCATGATGTTTTATTACTCCCGTGGGTGAAATTAATTTGACACATGGAAACCAAATGAGCAAAGCCAGCCTTGTGAGTGTGTGTGTGTGGGGCGCAAGAGTGTTGGTGCTTTCTCTCTCATTCTATTGATGCAGTCTATATAGAAGAACATTCAGAATATTAGCCTTATTCACAATTTTATGAAGGCAAACGTCATTTCAAAGAAACAGGAACCAAGGAGAATTTTGATTTAATCAACAGATATCACTCACTGCATTCTGAATGGCTGATCGACACAAAAAAATATGATTCTTTCTGTTTTCAAAGAAGCATTTCCAAAGTAATATGCCAGTGTATGTTTCCCTTCATCTTCATTTAAATTTTGCTTTCTGGTTCTTTTCTACTTCAGTGTAAGTTAAGTTTCTATCGCAAGTGCAGTTTCCTGTCTAGTTCCATGTCACATTCCCCTACTATAGGCAGAAGTTTGAAGTAGAACCTGATCTCTTTTTCTGAAAGACGGGGTGACACAGATAGTGTGTATGCAGAAAGGTTGTAGTGTTTCTGTAAATTACAGCAAGAGACTGAATATTCTGAAGCAGACCAAATTCCAAAATAATCTAATAATAAACTCAGCATATTCCCAATAGCCACAAGCCCCTAGATAAGTATTTCTCAGAAGCAACAATTAAGGCTTGGGGCTAATAAGCCCTATTACTCAGCGAGGTCGATTCAACATCTTTATCAATGACTTGGATGACAGTATTGGGGGCATAGTTATCAAATTTGCAGATGACACCAAATTAGGAGGAGTAGCTAATACCCCAGAAGACAGGATCAAAATTCAAAATGACTTGAACAGACTAGAAAGCTGGGCCAAAGCTAACAAAATGAAATTCAACACAGAGAAATGTAAGGTACTGCGCTTAGGGCGAACGAAAAGCACAGATATACGATGGGGGACACCTGGCTGAATGAGACTACATGTGAAAGGGATCTAGGAGTCTAGGTAGATCACAAGTTGAACATGAGTCAACAGTGCAATGCAGCAGCTAAAAAGGCCAATGCAATTTTAGGCTGCATCAATAGAAGTATAATGTCTAGATCAAGAGAAGTAATAGTGTCACTCTATTCTGCTTTGGTCAGGCCTCACCTGGAATACTGTGTCCAGTTCTGGGCACCACAATTCAAAAAGGATGCGGAGAAACTGGAGCATTTCCAAAGGAGGGCAACTAAAATGGTGAAGGTCTGGAAACCAAGCCCTATGAGGAATGACTTAGGGAACTAGCTTGTTTTCTGCTGCTGCAGAGACTAGGACCTAGAACAATGGATGCAATTCCAGGAAAAGAGATTCCACCTCAACATTAGGAGGAACTTCCTGACAGTAAGGGCTGTTCGACAGTGGAACACACTCCCTCGGAGAGTAGTGAAGTCTCCTTCCTTGGAGGTCTTTAAGCAGAGGCTGGATGGCCATCTGTCACGGGGGTTCTTTCATTGGGAGTTCCTGAATGGCAGGGGGTTGGACTGGATGGCCCTTGTGGTCTCTTCCAACTCTATAATTCTATGATTTATGATTCTATGGTTCTATGATTCTAGGTTGCATCAGGCTTTATATAGCTTCAGATCACACAGTTTTTTGGTTTCTTATTTCACACAATTTTCCACACAATTTTAAATGCTTATTGTTTGTTTAGATTTCTCTAAAGATCTAATTATAGGAGACCTAATGGCCTACGAACCCTGAATTTTCAAAGGAGCTGAGTGTGTTTCAGCTTGGTAATTATCTTAAAGACAGCAGCAACACAAGGTAGAAAGAAGGTTGGGGATTGTTCAGCAGTGATGAGCTAAAATGTTCAATTTTGATATTTCTGTACCCAGGAAGAGGGCTGATGTAATTGCAGAGAAGAGCAATAATGCCATTTCCTTGCATGTTTGTAAAAGTTCAAACACCAAAACCTGTTATTTCTACTTTAGATTAACCTTTTCAGTGGGCAGTAACACCTCTGAAAGAAAACACACAGCTCGAATCAGCTGATTCTTTTATTTGGAATGTACCAGTTGAGTTTCCTGTTTAGTTCTATCTTAAAATTAATTATGACACATTTTAGGTTCAGAAGATGCATTTTTAAAACTGGTAAGTGAACAAGACATGACATCTGCACAGCTGCAGGGTAGGTGGGTAGGCAGAGGTAGGTTGGTAGGCACCTATAAAACTGTGAGTAGATTCACTGCCTCTGCAGCAGGAGATGCACCAGCAACTCCTGTATGACGTATGGAATTCTATAGAATAGAGCCATGACAACTAAGATGGTATCAAAGTGCTATAATGTTATAGTGTAGCTGTATTCCCATTGTGACCTGGCAGAAGGAAGCTTCCTATTTTTATTAATACAGGTTGAGTCTTCTTATTCAAAATGTTTAGGACAAGACTTGTTCTGGATTTTGGAATACCTGTATTTACATATATGTACATAATGAGATATCTTGGAAATGGGACCCAAGCCTAAACATTTATTTATGTTTTATATACCTGTTATATACATAGCTTGAAGATAATTTTATACATAATATTTTTAATAATTTTGTGCATGAAACAAAGATTGTGTACACTGAACCATCAGAAAGCAAAGGTGTCACTATCTCAGCCACCCATGTGGACAATTTTGGATTTTGGAGTATTTCAGATTTCAGAATTCTGGATAAGGGATACTCAACCTGTATTCATCATCATAAATATCTGTATGTTTTATATGGTTTTATACTGTTTTTAGATTATTTTAAAGGTTTATATATATTTGTGAGCCACTTTGGGTACCTTCTGGGAGAACGGTGGCATAAAAATGAAATCAATAAATCAATCAATAAATAATCTTCATCTTTATCTTTATTTATATCCTGCCTTTTTCTCAAGATTGGGACTCACAGTGGCTTACACATTTAAAAGATTACAAAAAGTCAACATTAAATACAAATGAAGATATAAAAACAATGCAGCATTTGCAACCCTTTGCCAAAAGCCTTCCCTTCTAAAATCATTTCTAATTTTTAAAAAAAAGTCCCCGCCTGCTAATAGAAGGACAGTAAGGAGGGGCCCATTCTAGCCTCCCTAGGTAAGGAGTTCCAAAATTCAGGAGCAGCC
This sequence comes from Phrynosoma blainvillii, assembly GCA_026167975.1. Taxonomy (NCBI): domain Eukaryota; kingdom Metazoa; phylum Chordata; class Lepidosauria; order Squamata; family Phrynosomatidae; genus Phrynosoma; species Phrynosoma blainvillii. The sequence goes on from JANUYF010000002.1 coordinate 358,716,607, forward strand.
ACTGAGAAGGCTCTCTCTCATGTTCCCATTAGCTGTGCCTGTGAAAGTGGAAGGACTGAGAGAAGGGTCTGTGGATCTCAGCATCCAGGCAGGCTTATATCAGAAGATACAGTCTGTCAAATATCCTAGACCTAAGTTATGTAGATAGACATTGTGGCATAGTGGTTTCAGTGCTGGACTAGGACTCTGGAGACCAGTGTTTGATTCCCTGCTCAGCCATGGAGCCCACTAGATACCCTTGGGCAAGTCAGATGCTCTCAGCCTCAGGGAAAGACAACAGCAAACCACCTCTGAACAAGTCTTGCCAAGAAAACCCCATGATAGGTTTGCCTTAGGGTCACTGTAACTTGAAGGCATGCAACAGCAACAAAAGTCATGTGGGGCATTCTAGGTCATAATCTATGTGAGAAGAACCATCAAAGAACTGTCTGTAGGTGACATTCCTCATCCAGCTAAGGATATAATGTGGATGTCTGCTGTCAGTCATATATTTCACCTTGAACTAGATCAGAGGACATGTACTAGAGAAAGACACCATAGGAACATTTTCTAGTGCTTTTTTGTATTTTAAACAGAGAACAAAATCATCTAGCAAGCTAATAGCTTTCTTCACACCTTCAAGTGAGCCATCTCCAGCAGCTGTCCTTTGTTCATGCTACACATGTTTCACCAGTCAGCAATGATGCATGAGATGACACTGGCAAAGGGCTACTGTAGCTCTTACAATATTAGATAAAAATTACTAGCGAGAAGCTATTTTGCTGTTATTTATTTTCATCAGCTAAGCATCACTCCCCTAAATGTCATTGTAGGCTAGTCGATATTGGCTTTTCAGTCTCCTGGGGGGGAAATGTAATTTTTTTTTTTTTTGGTAGCCTATGTATAGAAATCAATAATGGTTTGCAATTTGTTGAAACTGTGAAATGGCCAAGTTGCTACTAATGTATTTCTGATTTCTCCTTGTATTATATTCCCATTCGCTGTGCAGAATGTAAATGATTTTATTTTCTTCCTTCAAGAGCTGTGGGTTGGTGTTTGTTTATTTGTTTGTTTGTTTACTTAAAACAATCCCTTAAACACTGATCAGCATTTTCTGCCTGATTGTATCCTAGATACAAAGGTTTTAATGAATAAATCTCATATTGCCATGGTGTGAGTAGACAGGCAGACGTTTCAATAGGTTGTAGGATCTAGGCTATAGTTTGTCATACATTAAATCCCTGTGCTGGGATGTCTGTATATGAGGATGTGGTGACCATAATGGAAGCCCTGATCCTGCTCTCCACCTATTAGAGAGCACATCTGCCTGCATTTTGGTACAGAAGGGGGGAAACGGGGTTATATATCACTAAGTCAGAGCCTACTAGACAGGTGTCCACTATGAAGCTGTGCCCTCCAATGGAGCATAGCCTTGGAAACCTTTTGGTCCAAGAGCTGACTACCAGTCTAGGAAAATTTGGAATCTGTTGGTGGCACCAAAGACACAGTGGAACGGCACCCAAACATCAAGGCTCTACATCATAGAATAAAATCTGGAAGAGGTGCCAAAGGCCAACAAGTCCATCCCTTTGCTCAATGAAGGAAACCCAGCTAGAGTTCCCCAAAAGGTAGCTCTCCAGTCATTTTCTGAAGATGTCCAGAGCAAGAGTTCTCTAAGTAATTGCTTTTGAGGCCATCCAGTGTCTATCCATGACTGAATTAGAATTTGAACCCTAGTCTGACAGACTCCATGTCCAACACTCAAACATTACACCACAACAGTATCATTATATATACAGTTTTTTAAAATCAAGAAGAGTCTGAAGTAGCATACCTTCCAGACAAACTTTACAGATTTTCCAGATGGGTAGCCATACTAGGCTGTTGAAGCGAGATAAACGTTTGGATCCATTTCATTTTTCAGAACAGATGGCATGCAAGTCCCAAAATGTCCGGGGGAGGGCAAAAATGGCCCCCAGAAATTCAAAAGTTGCCCACACCTGATTCATGCCATAATAAATGCATTTCTCTTTTAAGATGGTACAAGGTTCTTTGTTGTTGTTTTTCAGTTTTTATTAGTCTTCTTCACATGTTATAGTTGATCTTACACAATGATCTCTGTCTAGGAAATGGTCTAAACCACCACTTGTAAAGTATAACTGAAATGTTGTTTGCCTGTGCCACTTTCTAGGGAAAGCACTGATCAGAGAAGGATCAGCCCCAGATTCTGTGGCTTAGGAAATCACAGTTTAGCCCTTGGATTTCTTTATAGCAGTGGCTCCCCAGGGAAGTTCAACCAGCAGGGAGCCAAAACAGTGCTACGCGGCATGACATTCAGTGTCTGAAAATGCTGTTTAAACTGTTTCAAAACTGGATTCTAGGACTGTATTTAGACTGCTTTAAGGAGTTTTAAAGAGTGTTTTAATGTGTTTTTAAATCTTTGTATTGTTTTAATTGGTTTTTATTTGTTCATCACCCCAGGAACCCTTGTGGGCTTTAGATAGGTAGGTAGGTAGACAAATTGCATTTATTTTTCTTGAAACATTGTTACCTTTGAATCGCCCTCTTCTTGAGCTCTGTAATGGATGCACTGCCATAAGAACAGGGTGACCAGATGTTTTAAAAATAAAGGAGAATAAAGCACTGCAAAATGTAGGACTATCAAGAAAAATATAAGGCATTACAAAAAAATAAAAGCCAAAACACTAATATAAATATAAATTCATGTTTCTTAGTCATGCTCAAAAGACATTTTGAAATTCCTCCTAGACAGAAGACTAAAATGTAGGACATGTCCTGGAAAAGGAGAACCTCTGGGCACCCTGAACAAGAAACATTTTCTCCACACTTTACCAGGGACTGTGTGCAAAGCTGCTACATGTGAAGTGGTACTAATTTGTTTAATATGAATTCTGCTTGACGCTTGCCAATGGATTCACAATCAAAAGTTACATCAAAAGTTGAGTACCCAGCTTGTTGGGGGCAATGAGCTTACAGTTGTAAACCGCTTAGAGACTGCATAGTGCGGTATGAAGCGGTATATAAATGAAGCTGCTATTGCTATGAAGCTGCTATATTCCTATGGAAAATCATGTTTTGGCATTAAACATTTTACTTAAATACACTCTGTGCTTGTATGCTGTTGTCATACATAGAAGGGAGCAAGCCAAGGGTAAAGAGGATGATGCAGCTGTGAAACTTTGCTTTTCATTTCCTGTCTTTTTATTTTATTTTATTTTAAAAATCATAATTACCTTGTTGCCTTGAAGCAATATCACTACACATATTACCTTTCCTTCAAATGGTTAAGGAAATAGTGGCTAACAGTATGCTGAGTCAAAGTACTTGTCTGGTCAAAGGCTGCCATCTCGTGCTTTAATGGTATATTGCAGCTTTTTTACTATTATTCAAACAAACTAAAAACACAATCTAATAAATATACCAACATATATGTACAATTAAAAAAGAAACTTATAACTCTATAATTCTATATATGAGAATATATATAGCTTTCTTTTCTTTTAAAGGAGCAGGATGGGGCAGATGGGGACAGGACATAGCAGAATATAGAAGTTTTATTTTCTGTACATCAGACTTACCAGTGAAGGATATTACTCAAAGCTACCTCAAAGAATGAATAGGCATACAAAAATGTGTTAATTAGGAATAGGTGCATGCAAAAATGTATTTGTGAAAAGAAATTGAAAATGGAAAAAGATGGGATTTCCCCTCAAAAAGCAGACCAAATCAGAAATGGAATGAAAATGAATACATTTATAACTCATTGGGTGCATACGTGATATACAGTCAGTTCTCCATGGGTTTTTAATCCACAGATTCAAGCATCCATACATTTATAACTCATTGAAAATATTTTAAAAATAAATAAATTCCAAAAAGCAAACCTTGATCCCCCCCCCCATTTTATGTGACAAATTATGTAAAGAACAACTACTTTTTCTTAAGATGGCAGCCCTGAGTGTTTTTTATCCCATGTCTGCCAGCAATATGTGATATACCAGACCACTTTTATTTATATCTATGGGTTTGTTCCCCAGTTGGTTTCTTTATTTCTTAGTAGCGTGGAAATTCAATCCAGGTTCAGACAAGCTTGTAATTAAATAACAATAAAACTTTACTTGAAGGATGGTTGTCAATGTTTCTGTTGTTACGATGTTAAATTCACATGTTCTTGTTACACTTTGTTACATACTCTTTAACTCTAAAGAACAACAGTTACTAGTCTTTAGGACTCTCAAACCATCCTTATTTATGTTTATCCTTTTAACCTTATTTCTGTAATAGCCTAACTATATCCCACAGGTTATCAGATATCAGCAACTCCCTCACTTGAAGTGCTATATTCAACTAATGGGCCGTACAGATAGCCCCTAAGGGGCAGCTCCATGCTGCCCCTGGGAGCACCTGATTGGGGCCACAGCAACCACATGGCATACCCCGATCCAGCTCTTTGCTGCTCCAAAAAGAGCTGGCAAATGCCACTTCTTTTTGAAGCGACAAAAAGCCATCCTTACCACCACTGTGGCTCTTCTGTGCTCCTTTGGCACAGCGTATCTACACGCTGTGCCAAGGGAGCGCCCTGACACCATGCGCCGTGTGGTGGGGCACATGGCATGATGGAAGTGTCGGGACAGAGTCAGAGTGGCTGGCGTACAGTCACACACACCCCAACTCCACCCCCAGGCTGGCCTCACTACTGGACTTTTCCTTCTCAGTCCCTCACTCCTGGACTGTTACACATCTAAAATGTTCATCACCTAAATCTGACGTGGGGATTGTATAGCTTCTCAAATGTTCTTGAGCTGCAACACCCAGCAGACTTTGCTGGCACAGTTGGTCATGAAGAACCCTAGGAACTGCAGCAGAACATGGAGGACCAAATGATTCTCACCTCTGGTCTAGATGGTCAGCACCTAAAGAGTGACATTGGTGTCTTCCATGTCTGCTGGATGGTGAATCCACTCTAAGTTTTAGTTTGAACTAAGGGTGGAAGGAATATTCCCAATCATTTGTTTTTCCATTGGGTTTCCTAACAGTTGGGAATAATAGAGTGACAAGACTTATGCAGTTTTCTCCTGAATATCAGGAAAAATGGCAGAATCATAGAATTGGAAGGATCACCATGGATCATTGAGTCCAACCTCTGCTCAATGCAGGAACTAGAGCTAGAGCATCAGCCTGTTTTTTAAAGACATCTAGAGAAAGTGATGCCATCATCTCTGCAATGCAATTGGTTCCATTGCTGAACATCTCTCAATGCCTTTAAGTTCCCTCTTATGTTCAATCAACATCTACTCTCTTGTAACTTAAAACCATCAGTCTTTGTCCTACCATCTGGGGCAGCAGCAAACAAATGCTGAATATGTGCATAAATGACAAATAGCAGAAACAGACTGTCTCTGCATGTGTACATGAAATCAGCTTTTCTACACTGGGGAAAAATGTTTTTGCACACAAAAAATTCTCTGTATGTGTGTGTGTGTGTGTGTGTGTGTGTGCATGCACACATGCAGAATAATACTCCTAGACATTCAAATATGGAGCAAACACTGTAGAGAAATATTTATTTTCTCCTGTGGTCCAATGAAAGCTATAGCAATCATTTGTCCGTTCATGAGAGGAAGAAATGGTGGAAGAGTTACATCCCTTGTCTGAACTGTATAGTGGCTATCCAAGATGTTGAAACTAACTGGGGAAAGGGTCAGCAGTATCATAGGTGCCCCCCTTATAGCGCCCTTACCTAAAGCCACCAGTCGTCACTTCACCTAAAGACCAATGGACACCAGGAATTTCACACTAGGGATGGTGGGTATGGAATCCAAGCATTTTATTCCTGGAGCCTGATGTGATCTCTGCTGGTCTGTGGTGCCCCTCTAGCAGATGGGTGGAAAGGATCTGTACACTGTCCTGCTTAAAATGTTGTAGTTGCTGTAATTCAATATGCTTAAACTGCTTAATTGCTAACTGTGATTTGTCAGAATTACCATCCAGTGAACTAAATCCTCATTACCTTAACATCAAAGTCAGACTATTTCCATTTGCATGCATTTCAATTATTCAGCCCAATACTCCTCCCATGTTGAAGAGGGGCAGGAAAGTACCTGCTGCTTGCTCTCCACAAAGACAACAAATAAAATAGCTATAACGCTTGCCAGCCACACATCTGGCAAATGTGTGAAGAAGCCCTACATATGTGCAGGGAAATGCAGTCAGAATTGTCTATGTTTTTTTTCTAATTAAATTTTTATTGAATTTTTACAATAAAACACATAACATCTGTAGAACAATGACAACAACAACAACAACAATTAACTTCAAGGGGCAATCTGATGAGTAGTTATTCTGCAGCAGAATAAAAAAATTAGTTCTCAGCAAGAGCCAGAGAGTCTGGCTTGTCAAGGTGTAAAGTGCCTGTCCAAAGATCTCTCTGTGAAGTTGGAAGTTGGATCAAGTGGGAGTGATGATTAACATAATCAATAAAGATCATTCAGCCTTCTTGAAATGTGTCAGTTCTTTTGAGGCCAATGCAAAACCTTATTGCAGCAGTTTCTCCATCAACCACATATCCCAAATTCTAGACCACCAGTTCTCAATGGAGAGGTCACCTGACTTCCAACCTTTGGCTACGTCTAATCTGGCAGTAATAATAAGAAAAAATATCAGTTTTCTATGTTTCAAGTTAGAATTATTTTTAACAAATATAGAAAGCAAAAGCAAAATTGGACAGAAACTTACAATTTGATCAGTGATACTTGAAATTTGACAGAGAACTGCATCCCAGAATTTTCTCACTCTAGGACATTCAATCTAAATATGCATATATCAGAGCCTCTAGATTTACAATCCCTCCACCAATCCAGAGAGAGTGTTTTAACCATTTTAGACAGTGTTACAGGTGTGAGATACCACCTATGGATGGTTTTCAAAGTATTCTCCCTCACAGATGCTGAACAGGATTTATATGGGGGTGAAGACCAGATATGAGCCCATGCAGAGCCTGATTGGTCTTTCTCATACATGCGTTCCCAGAGATGTTTGTAGATAGCTGCCACCGTCCCTTTAGTATGGGAAGCGGAATTCAAACAAAAGTTTTTTTTAAAAAAAGGAGAGTGGACATGGAGATTTTCCTGCTGAGGCTGAGGGCCTAAGCAGACTGCCAGAAATAGTGCACATTAAATTGAGGCACTGCCCTGGCTCAGTGCTAGGGAATCATGGAAATTGTATTTTTTTCTGAGACATTGAGCCTTCTCTGTCAGAGAGCTCTGGTGCCACAATAAATTACAGTTCCCATGATTCCCTAGCACTGAGCCAGGGCAGTGCCTCAATTTAATGTGCATTATTTCTGGCAGTCTGCTTAGACCCTAAGTGTGATGCAAAGGAAGCAATTTGGTGTACTTGAAGCCAAGTAATGTTAGTTTGTTGGAGGGACGTTTTTATGGTGTTGGTGGGCTTTGGTGCAGTAGAGTCCACATCTTCTCAGTAACCTTACTAGTGTGAGTTGATCATCTAAGTGAGAAAGAGGATGCAAAAAAGGGGGAGAGGTTTAATGGGAGAGGGGTCTGGAGCTAGCATGTGTTTCCATTTATGCCAGATGAGTAGGGAGCTAGATAAAAATGGATTCAATAACCTACTAATTTTCTTTTTTGAAGTTTTAGTGTAGAGACAAGTAAATTCAGTGGACTTCATATTATAAACTTCTAGATTTATCGATCTGGTAGCACTGTTGTCCTTAATTAACTGAATAGTTTGGCTGAGTTGGAAAGCCTGGAAATATAGTGCAATATCTGGGACTGCCAGATCACTGTTCTTGGAAGTGATGTGTCTAGTGGATTTGGGAAATCTAGGTCTCTTATACTGAAAATAAATTTATCAATTAATTTTTGCCATTTCTTGAATCTAGATGGGGGAGGAGTCAATGGGATTGTTTGAAACAGGAAAAAGAGTCGAGAGATCATGAACATCTTGACTAATGCAATCCTGCAAAGGATGGAAAGATATAAAGCCTTCCATTTTTTAGATTTACGAAGCATCCATGTGTCTACTGGGCTATAATTTTGGGGTATGAGCTGCTGGATGTCTTTCATGATGATTATTCCCAAATAGGAAAAACCTAAGGGACAAGTTGGAAGCCATTAGCTCCTGCCAGGATTTTTGCTGTTGGTATGAAGTATTTAGAGCCATTAATGTGGATTTGTTAAAGTTAATTTTTAGACCTGAATAACTACCAAAGGACTCAATTGTCCTTTTTAGAGGCATAAATGATAATTCTGGGCACAACCTTATGGTGTTGGTTGTTGATGCAAAGGCCAGTGATATCAGCATCATGCTGAATCATGTTAGCCAAGGGCTCTATTGTCAGTGCAAACAGTAGGGGTGACAATGGGCATCCTTGTCTGGTGCCCCTGGAAAGTGCAAAATATGTTGAGTCGAGGCCATTGATCAATACTGTCGCCTCTGATTTCTCACAGATAAGGCGGAGTGCTCCTATGAAGCCATCTCCAAAATCCATTCCTTGAAGGACCCCCCCCAAAAAATGGCCATTCCAACCTGTCAAAGGCTTTCAAAGCACCAAGCGAAAGTAAGGCTAGAGGAGTCTTTGACTGGTTGCAATGGTGGATGATAATGAGTATCCTGCAGACTGAATCTGCTAGGCGTCTGCCCAGCATGAAGCCCACCTGGTCAGGATCAAGGTATTCTAAAATAGACTCGTTTATTCTGGAGGCCATAATAGAAGTAAATATTTTCGCATCTTGATTAAGGAGTGCAATAGGATAGAAAGATTTAGTTTCTGGGCATTCCTCTTTGATTTTTGGGATTGGAATTATTTGGGTTCTAGAACATGGCCACACAGCCCGAAAAACCCACAAAAAACAAGAGAAGGTTTATTGGAGGATATAACCGACAATTGGTGTCAGTTTCGTTCTAAAAGATGAGCGGAATCTATTAACAATAGGGGTGTTCAGATATTACTATATATGAAGGCAACATGGACACCCCAGGCAAGCCAACCAAGGTATCAGAGGAATGGGAGCAGCATGCGTGCACACACACACAAACCACCCACACCCACCCCACCCTAGGCAAGCTGGTGAAGGCAACAGAGGGGAGGCAGGAGGAGCATGCATGCACCTCCAGCCTCCCCCTGCCCCCCCCCCAAGGGGAAAAGCCTGGGAAGGAGAAGGAGGAGCACGCGCACACCCAGCAACAAACTCATGAATAATCAAAGCTGAGAGTGTCAAAGCTGCCAACATCAAGGCCCAATTGCACATTCAAAACAAGAAAATAGTGGAAAATTAATAGTAATGTTTGAGTGGGAAAGTTGCAAGAGCCATTTGCATTCAGGGGAGTGAAGGAGGGGATGATAGCACTTCAGTAATAGTTTTAGAGCAAGGAGTGAGGTGGGAGAGGATTATCTAGGTATAAAAAGAGTTAAAACAATAACAATGAAATATAGAGTGAGGCTATTTACTTGCAAAAGGCTATGTTGCAAATGTAGAACAATTAACAGTTATGAACAGGGAGACTTTTTCCTTCAAAGATGGCTGCTGTCAGTCATTAGGATTAAGGCAGGAAACAAGAGAAGAGGGAGAAAGAAAGTTATGGGAATTTTGAAAACTCTGTCCCCAAGTAGTACCATTTAAAGGGCTTATTGATATACTGTTTTTATTTTTTTATTTTATTACCAGTCATATCTATTCATATAAATCTCAAATAAATTTTACTAGATAATTCTAATATACATTCCTATAATTATAGTGGTCATAATGCTACTAATAATCATACTAATCAAATTGTTAAGTGAAAGTGATTTTAATAGTAAAAGAATTATTCTAATGATAAGCTAAATATATTAATTTAAAATATTTCAATCTGGTTGTATAAAAACAGCTCTTATCAGAATAGCGTATGAGATTGTTAGTATAAGGACGTTATCACACAGGGGGAAATCTGCTGGTTAATCCACACAAAACCCAAACAGAAATTGGATTAGTGCCTCGTGTTTTCACACGATGTCGCACAGAAACTGGACAGAAAGTGGACAGAAACTGGTGTTAACGGAGATCTTTTGAAATTCGGTTGTTTTGAGGAAATGCAAATGTGCAATTAAGATAATTTCGCATTTGCCATAATGTGAAAAGCAAATGCGCATTTGGAAGCATTTCCCCGCATTTTCCCATGGTTCTGCGGGGTCCTCGAGGCAGCGTCTCCTTCCCTTCCCCCTCAGCAGATGGCTAATTGAGCCGTCTTGGGGGCAGGGAAGGGGAGGGCCAGCCGCACGATCGGCGCCCCAACCCCTTCCCCAGGTCGTCCTCGGAGCAGCTGGCCCTCCGCATAGCTGGCGCTCTGGCGCTCTGAGGAGTGCCTCCCGCTGCAGCATTTGCACACGCTGTGGCGGAGGAGTCGGCAAAGGTGAGCCGCAGCCTTATGCAGCGCACCTTCGGTGGCTTGAAGGACGGGCAGACGTGGGCCACCCCGGGAAGCTGTGCTGCGGGGGCCGAGGTATCCCCACACCTCGGCCCCGCAGCGCAGCTTTGCCGCCCCTGAAAGGAGCGCTAAATTGGCGCTCCTTTCACAAGTTGCCAAAGACTCTTCCCGGCGGGAGGTCCTCCTCGGAGCGCCGGCCGTGCGGAGGGCCGGCTGCTCCGAGGACGACCTGGGGGAAAGGGTGACAGCTGCGGCAAGTGACAGCCACGGCAAGCATAGTGCGCATGTGCTAGAAGATCATTTCTAGTACTGTATGGGATTTTCTCACTTGTGTGTGAACGTTAAATGCAGTTTCAGCAGGAGCTTCCCTTGACTGTGCAATTAAGGTAATTACGTGTGAAAACCATTTGGGGAATCAAGGTTTATTTTCGGTTTATTTTCGGAATTTGTCATTTCCAGTTTATTATCACTTTGTGGCCCACGTGTGATAACGTCCTAAGTCAACATATAACATAAAATCAATCCAGTTCCTAATTTATTCAGATGGGGGCTAGGTATATTTCTGCTGTACCTCCATTCCTTCAATATCCCTGAACCATCTACGTTGCTTCCTAAATGTTTAATTGGTAATTATTCATCCCTCATCCATCATCTCTTTATCTTCCACAGAATTCTGACTTCAGCTTTGAATCATACAATCATAGAATCATAGAGTTGGAAGAGACCACAAGGGCCATCCAGTCCAACCCCCTGCCATGCAGGAACTCCCAATCAAAGCATCCCCGACAGATGGCCATCCAGCCTCTGCTTAAAGACCTCCAAGGAAGGAGACTCCACTACTCTCTGAGGGAGTGTGTTCCACTGTCGAACAGCCCTTACTGTCAGGAAGTTCTTCCTGATGTTGAGGTGGAATCTCTTTTCTTGCAGCTTGCATCCATTGTTTCAGGTCCTAGTCTCTGGAGCAGCAGAAAACAAGCTTGTTCCCTCCTCAATATGACATCCCTTCAAATATTTAAACACGGTTATCATATCACCTCTCAGCCTTCTCTTCTCCAGGCTAAACATCCCCAGCTCCCTAAGTCGTTCCTCATAGGGCTTGGTTTCCAGACCCTTCACCATTTTAGTTGCCCTCCTTTGGACACACTCCAGTTTCTCCACATCCTTTTTGAATTGTGGTGCCCAGAACTGGACACAGTATTCCAGGTGAGGCCTGACCAAAGCAGAATAGAGTGGCACCATTACTTCTCTTCATCTAGACACTATACTTCTACTGATGCAGCCTAAAATTGCATTGGCCTTTTTAGCTGCTGCACCACACTGTTGACTCATGTTCAACTTATGGTCCACCTGGATTCCTAGATCCCTTTCACACGTAGTCTCATTCAGCCAGGTGTCCCCCATCGTATATCTGTACTTTTCATTTTTCCACCCTAAGTGCAGTACCTTACATTTCTCCGTGTTGAATTTCATTTTGTTAGCTTTGGCCCAGCTTTCTAGTCTGTTCAAGTCATTTTGAATTTTGATCCTGTCCTCTTGGGTATTAGCTACTCCTCCTAATTTGGTGTCGTCTGCAAATTTGATAACTATGCCTCCAATACCGTCATCCAAGTCATTAATAAAGATATTGAACAGCACTGGGCCCAGGACAGAGCCCTGTGGCACCCCACTGGTCACTTCTTTCCAGGTTGAAAAGGAGCCATTGTTGAGTACCCTTTGGGTTCACCCAATCAACCAATTACAAATCCATGTAACAGTTACTTTGTCTAGCCCACATTTTACCAGCTTGTTTGCAAGAATGTCATGGAGAACCTTGTCAAAGGCCTTACTGAAATCAAGATATACTATATCCACAGCATTCCCTTCATCTACCAAGCTGGTAATTTTATCAAAAAAAGAGATCAGATTTGTCTGGCATGACCTGTTTCTCTGAAACCCATGTTGACTTTTTGTGATTATGAAATTACCTTCCAGATGTTCACAGACTCTCTGTTTAATGATCTGCTCCAGAATCTTCCCTGGTATTGATGTCAGACTAACTGGACAATAATTGTTGGGATCCTCTTTTTTCCCCTTTTTGAAGATGGGGACAACATTTGCCCTCCTCCAGTCCTCTGGGATTTCTCCTGTTTTCCAGGAGTTCTCAAAGATTATTGCCAATGGTTCCGATATTACATTTGCCAGTTCTTTTAATACCCTTGGATGTAATTCATCTGGTCCTGGAGACTTATATTCATTTAGATTAACCAGGTATTCCTGTACTATCTCTTTACTTATTCTATGCTGAAATTCTCCTGTTCTGTCCTCTGCTCCATTATCCTCAGATTGAGCACCCTTTGCCTTTTCTGAGAAGACTGAAGCAAAGAAGGTGTTGAGTAATTCTGCCTTTTCTCTGTCCCCTGTTAACTTTTTGCCATCTTCTCCACACAGTGGCCCTACCATTTCCTTCTTTTTCCTTTTGCTGCTGACATACCCAAAAAAGCCCTTTTTATTGTTCTTAACCTCTCTAGCAAGCCTGAGTTCATTCTGCGCTTTAGCTTTTCTGATTTTACCCCTACACGTGCTAGCTATTTGTTTGAATTCCTCTTTGGTGATTTCCCCATTTTTCCATTTCTTATACATGTTCCGTTTAAAACATAGTTCAGTTGCAAGTGCCTTAGTCATCCATACTGGTTTCTTGAGACACCTCCCATTTTTCCTCCTCGTTGGTACGGTTTGAAATTGTGCCTTCAGTATCTCCCTTTTGAGAAACTCCCATCCGTCTTGAACTCCCTTCTCTTTTAGTATTCCTGTCCATGGGATCACCCCCAGTATTTCTCTAAGTTTAGTAAAATCAGCTTTCCTAAAGTCTAGAATGCGTGTCTGACTATGCCTGGCTTCTCCTTTCCACTGTATAATAAACTCCAGGAGGACATGATCACTACCACCTAAGGATCCAACTACTTGCACCCCATTAACTAGGTCTTCCCTGTTAGTTAGGATCAGATCCAAAATAGCTGACTCCCTCGTTGCCTCTTTCACCTTTTGGACAATGAAATTGTCTTCGAGGCAAGTGAGGAATTTGCTAGACCTTGAGGATTTTGCTGAGTTTGACTTCCAGCAAATATCAGTTGAAGTCACCCATCACTACTATATTTCTCCTTTCTGAGTGTGTGGTCATCTGTTCTAGAAAGGCATCATCCAATTCCTCTGCCTGAGTCGGGGGTCTGTAGTAGACTCCCACAATAACATCCCTGTTGTTTCCTTCCCCTTTAATTTTTATCCAAATGCTCTCCACCTGGCTTCCAGGATTGTTGTCCTGGATTTCTTCACTGGTATAAATATCCCTGACATATAATGCTATTCCTCCTCCTCTCCTGTTTGGCCTGTTTCTCTTGAAGAGGTTATACCCCTGTATTTCTACATTCCAATCATGAGACTCATCCCACCAGGTTTCAGTGATGCCTATTATATCATATTTGCTTTGTTGTGCTAGGAGTTCGAGTTCATCTTGCTTATTTCCCATGCTCTGTGCATTAGTGTAGAGACATCTAAGACCATATGTCTCCTTTACTTGCTGCCTGTGCACGTTTTTTTGCCTCCCACTTTTGGGTCCCTCTACTGTTTGCCTTGTTTCCTCTATGACAGTTTGACTATTTTTTCCAGTCCTTTTGTCTTCCAGGGTGCTGTCTCCCTTCCCCACATAACTCAGTTTAAAGCCCTCCTGATCAAATTCTTGAGACTGTTGGCAAAAACGTTTCTTCCAACTGGTGTGAAATGCAGCCCATCCCTTGCCAGGAGTCCGCCCTCATGGAACCGCAGCCCATGATCTAGGAATCCAAATCGTTCTCGACGACACCATCTGCGGAGCCAATTGTTGACATCTGCTATTTTCCTCTCTCTTCCTGGACCTGCCCTTCAACTGGCAGTAGAGACGAGATGACAATCTGTGCCTCCATTTCTTTCAGCTTCTTTCCTAGAGCCTCGTAATCCCTTTTGATGTTCTGAAGGCTGTGTCTTGCTGTGTCGTTCATTCCCACGTGGACCAAAAGGAAGGGGTATTGGTCAGTAGGCCTGACCAGTCTTGTCAGCCTCTCTGTTACATCTCGGATCTTTGCCCCAGGGAGACAACACACCTCCCGAGACATCTTGTCAGGCCCACAAATCACTGCTTCTGTTCCCCCTCAGCAAGGAGTCCCCCACCACGACCACACGTCTCCTCCGAGGCTTAGCAGCGACTGTTCCCTGTGGTGGAACTCCCAGGGTCCCCTGCTCTGTCCCTGAAGTCTGTCCATGCTGCTCTTCCTCGTCCTCCTTGGTAAGGGAAAGAGCTTGAAAACGATTCTGTGGCTGCAAGCTCCCAGAACGATCTCTGGTCTCCCTACTTCTGCGTGTGACATTCCTCCAGCTGTCTACCTCCTGTGTATGTGATGTGACCTTCTCTTCCCCAGCAACTTCCTCTATGTGGTCCCCATCCAAGACTGTTCGTTCCATTCTGTCTAGGAAAGCCTCTTGCTCCCTAATATGCTGAAGTGTAGCTACCCGCGCCTCCAGCTGCTGTACTTTCTCCTCCAAGAGGGCTACCAACTTGGACTTGGAGCATGTGTAGTTCCCCACATCTGTAGGTAAGAAGATAAACATCCGACAGGTATTGCAAGTGACGGCAGAAGTTCCTTCAGTGTCCATACTAAGTCTTAATTAGTAGCTGAAAGAGGACTACGGCTTTCCTCCTCAAAGAAAATCCCTTGCTAACACCAGTGTTAAAGTCTGCTGATGAACAAAACTTTTCTACAATTAGTAGTGGTTATATAATTTGTGCGTCGTTAGGCGCGCGGCTCTGGGAGCAGTTGTATAGAGCTAACTGCCTAGCCCACCCCCTATTGATTTGCAAATGTGACTCAACAAAGCCCCACCCACTGAGTAACAGTCACCCTCTCCCCAAGTGTTTTTAAAAAGAGTTTAAAAACTTACCCACTCAAATGGCTACCTGGAAACTGTTTTCTTCCTCTTTCCTAGAAGCAACTGGCCTGGAAAGCCTCCTTCTCTTTCTCCTTTTCTGGCAGAAACTGCCTGGAAAGCCTCCTTCTCTTTCTTACAGAAACTGGCCTGGAGAGCCTCCTCCTCCTCCCCTGTCCTGGCTGAAAACTGAAAAGCTGTCGTAACTAGTTCCTCCCACTCATTTTCCTATAACTGTGTTACACAATTCCAATTCTCTTTGTATTTTTTCAATGATTTATCATCTAGTATAATTGAAACCTTGATATGTTGGAATACTTTAGAAAATTCAAGAATAATATGAATTATTGTTCACCTGATTAAGGAATTTTTAGCTATGATTGATGCGAATTTTAATCAGTCATTCTTCATATGAAGATAACAGTTATTCTGGAGGAGAAGAAAAAGCTATTCTTTCTTTTTTACATCCTTTCTATAAAGTAATAAATTTGTCCTTTTTTTGTCCTCAACAGGAAATCATAGGGCCCTTTCACAAATCCTGGCATTTGTAGTTTGGGAAAACTCTAAAGCTCCCTGGTTGAGATTTCTATGTACCCCTCCTTGAACTGTAAATTCCACAATCCCATAGGATGGCACCATGGCAGTTCAACTGGCAACTATGTAATGTGAAAGGGCCCATAAACGGTCAAAATTTAGGCCACAGATAGCCTTCTAGCCCAAGAAATCTAATTCAGTTCTTTATATTTTTAAGTACTTTACTTTCAAGGACTGAGGCAAGTGGAAGTGGAAGATTCTGTGAGAAAGCGTATATGCATACATAGCATTCCTTGACCACTAGATGCAGCTCTGGCTGCATTGTGAGTTCCTTTTTGAGCTACAGTTTTGTCCAGTCAGCATATTGTAGAGTTTAACTGTGGAAATTTCCCTTAGGAAATAGATAGGCTGGGCAAACGGATCTTTACCTTGTTTTCCTTCCTGGACTTTCTTCCCAAAGAGCAAATTTTGTTGCTCTCAGTTCCAGGTCTTCAGCCCTGAGCCCAACGGATGGCAATTTCATTCACTAATTCCTTTTGTAGAACAAATCATTTTAGGCATGCTGTACCACAAAACACATAGAAAATTACTTCATCTTGGACCCAATGAGATTAGGTATTGATTGGTAGGATCTGGCTATTAAATCTACAAATAACACAGTCTAGGTTTTCAGCAATTACTGGCTGAGTAATTTGAAAAGGGGAAAGTGTTGAGAGAACTTAGGCAGGACAGACAGGTGAGCTTGATTGAATACTACTTGACATTTCTGGGGGTTGTTGATCATTTGGCCTTCTTTATTACTGGGAATTGAGAAGTTTGCCATGGTTCTCTGACCAAAGTGTTGCCTGACACAGAGCGGGCACCATGAGTTGGCTTTGTTGGGCATCCACCAGTGTCCAGAGCCCCCTGTTATTGCCTCTCCCTTCTGCTGCTGCTTGCCTTCCTCAAGCATGTCGGCAGTGATGCAAGCAAGAAGAAGCAGCCACTAATTCTTCCACATCCCTTACCCTCTTGCCCATCTCCCCCTTGCTAATGAGGACAAGGGGGAGATGGCAAGCAAGTGGGATGAAATAACAGTAGCAGAGAAAAGAGCGATAATCTAAAGAGGACATTTCATCAGTACAGGTTTATTTAATTTGTGTCCTGTCTGACAAAAAGGGAGGAGTATAGACTGAAACTGAGATCTTGGATCAAGCCAAGTAGAGCATAATACTCCAGCCATGCAATTCTCTGACCTCCCCTGCCCCAGCAACTTTCAACCCAGATTAGGGCTGCCACTGCTGCTGTTTAATACTGAAGAAGGGGGAAAGAAGGGTAACTCAGAGGAGGAAGATGCAGCTGGTCTGGCCTGTTGGGGGGAAAGACACAAGGACGTACTCCCAGATGGAGAGGGCTCTTATTTCTTTTCCCCTTGGAGCAGATGTTGGGGTGCAGAACTGTAGAGGGTGTAAAAAAAGCTAGAGAACATTCCCCTGCACCTCATCCAAAAAGAAAGATTCAGATGCAAAAACCACATTTGCACACATAAATGCCACTAACAGGATTCCAACCAGTATCTTTATGTAGTTTAGTGACCTGAAAACAGGCCTAGATATCATGCTTTGATTTGTATCTTTTTTGTTGTTGTTTAAGTGTAGGGGTGAAGGTTATGCAGCCCTGCTGATGTTGTTGGGCTGAAAGGCCCAGCAGCTCTCATATTGTGTAGGCAATGATAAGGAATGCAGGGAGTTGCAGTCCAATAATATCTGGAAGACTTGATGATTTCTGTTCTCTTAAACACTTCTGTTTAAGAGACACAATCAAGTCTTTGTCTAGTTTCCTTACTTCCTTACTTTACGCCAAGAGAGGTCAGAAAATAGATCAGGATCAACTAGCAGATCTATAGATCTTTTTAAGTAGACTTGCAAGTGTTTTCAACTCCTAAGTGTTTAAGGAGTGCAACAAAAGAAGGCTCTCCATCTGCCTCTAAATTAGGCTGCTGAATGAAGAAAGCTTGGGGAGAAAGCCAGGTGATTTTCAAGCAAGAAGGACTGGAGGCCCAGTCTGGATCCTGAAAGCAAATTCTTCATCTGAGCCATGTCCTCTGAGGCAAATTTTTCCTTAATTAGGTGTATGTATATCCCTGAGCCTCTATTTTCCATCTGGGCTTCTAGGCTTGACATCTGACCCATTCTATCTGGGCTTCCATTCTAAGTGGAATTATTTTGTTGGTGGCTGCCAGGGGCTTCCATGTCAATGGGAGTAGGGAATCTGCTCCAGCATTTAGTCTTAACTTTAAATTAGTTATCCAAGGTGCTGGATGCTATGCCCAGAACAGGATCAGCATCTAGCTTCTTTGAAGATTAGATCAGAAGCTGGGGAGCAGATTTAACTCCCTACTGACATGGGAGCTACCAACTAACACAATCTATATTATTGGTAGAGCAGGTCCTCCTATTAGACTGAGTGAGACAACTGTCTCAGGTAGGAGATGATGTTGGAGATAACAACCTCTCGTGCCTTAACTCTATGTAGTTAGAGTGTAAGTTCTCTCTAGGAATTTAGAGGAAAGTATGTTTATGGCAAGTGTCCTGTCTGTTTATTTACACACACTCTTTCTGAGTCGCATACTAAAATTTTGTTCTCCCTTGGCCCATCTTCATGCGCCTCTCTCTCTCTCTCACTCTGATTGCCTACCATGAAGCATGGAATTAGGAGCCTCTCCTAAAGAGACACTCCATTTTTTCATGCTAATATGTAGATTTCTTCTTTTCTCACCTTGCAAGTGCTAGACCTGTGTAATGAATTATGCACAAGAACATTCCTGAGTAAAATTACTTTTTATAGCTTATGAAGAAGACTGAGGTTAATTCTTTTACTTGGCTAGATAAACATGTGGGGGATGTAGCTAGTCTTCTGCTCTAAGTTTCTGCTTTAGTGCAATTTTAAACTCTGCTAAAGAGAGGGGGGTTGCAGACTGCCAGAAATAGTGTGAATTCAGTCCACTTTTAGGGTTAGGGTTAGAGTTAGGGAACCATGGGAACTGTATTTTATTGTGGCATCAGAGTTGTCTGACAGAGAAGGCTCAATGTCTCAGAAAAATAACAGTTCCCATGATTCCCTAGCACTAACCCTAACCCTAAAAGTGGACTGAATTCACACTATTTCTGGCAGTCTGCAACCCCCCAGAGTCACCAAATATTGATTTTAAACTAAGCTAGTGGTACTCCATCTTTTTATCCTTGGAATCCTCCCTTTATACCTACATGTGGATGTTGCCCCCTCCCCTCCCCCCCATTAAATACCCTGCATACCCTACATTATATTTAGTGGTCCTCATATTTTCATATTTCATATCTGGAGATAGCATGTTTTTGAGAGATCGTTGACCTTTCAGGAACACTAGGTTCCCAGAAAAAAGGAATGTTTTCCTCGAGGCATGTGAACATCCAGGTAAACTAAACCATCAAATCTAAAGTGCTCCTTTCTTCCCCCAAGTAATCTGCATTTCCTCTCAAAACGAGACATAGGATCCCTTCACACCCTAAGCTGTAAGCCAATCTCTCTGCCTACCTCTGTTGTATCCCTAGCTAAACATCCCCACCCATCCATCTTGAGGACATCCTGATCCAATCACTACTTTTGTTACACTAAAATTAAAGCCATCAACCAGTCCAGAATCCCATTGTTGATTCCTTTGTAACCTGGCCAGATAGCATATTACTTGAGGCTAGTTTTAAGGTATAAATATGGTTTCAGAAACTGAGCACACAGCCAGCACACAGCCCAACCCACATACACACCCACATTCTATGTATGTTCTGTGTCACACTCAGGCCTCCCAGTCTGAGCCACATCAGCTTTCCACAGTCTTCTCATCAGACATAATTATAACATCACTGCAAACTCCAAAAAACACTTCTATCCCCTTTCCATATTTCTATTTCAATTAGCTCTGTATGCTGTGTATATTTGAATTACTATCTTGTGTGTGTGATTTTTCTAAATAAAACTCTTAGTTTATCCAAAACCTGCAGCCCTCCTCAGTTAGTACTGGTATACATTGGTGCAAACAATCCAAAGGTTACCAAGGCCTCTTGCAAAACTAGTTCCCTCAACATTTGAAGTAATGCTGACAGTTGGTGGGGACACTCCCTTCAGTCCATCCACCTGTTCTTTGGGCAACACCCCCCTTGATGTAGTACAGTCTGCCCTCCACATATGTGGCCTTGACACTTGCCATTTTAATTATTTGCGAGGTCAAGCCTGCTAGCCAGGCATTCCTTCTCCCCTTCCCTCCTGGGCTTTTCTCCTCAGGAGAAAAAGCCCAGGAGCCATTTCTCTTTTTTCCCCGGCCAGCCAGGCAGCGACCCGGTCGGGAAAGGGAGGAGCAGCCTCCACCTCCCACATCCCTTTGCCTGCCCTATTGTTCCCTGGGCTGCCCCATCACTCCCTGGGCAGTATCTTTGCCTGCCCTATCATTTCCTGGGCTGCCCAGGGGGCAATGAGGCAGGCAAATGGAGGAGGAGACTCCACCCCCCCCAAGTCTCTTTGCCTGCCCCATCACTCTGTGGGCTGCCTGGGGTGGTGATGAGGAAGGCAAATGGAGGAGGAGATTCCATCTCCCCAAGTACCTTTGCCTGCCTCATCGCTCCCTGGACTACCCAGGGGGCCATGGGTCAGGCAAACAGAGGAGGAGACTCCACTCCCCAGGACTCTTTCCCAGCCGGATCACTTCCTGATCTAGCTGGGAAAGGGACTTGGGGGGGGATGAAGACTTCTCCTCCCTTTTCCTTGCCCAATCGCCCCCAGGGAAGGAAGTGATCTAGCTAGGAAAGGGGCAGGGAGCCAGTTAAAGGGACAGGAGGGTGGGGAAAACGGAGTGCGGTCCCTGCTCCTCTTCCCCTGTCCACCCCTCCTTTTAACTGGCTTCTGAGTAGGGGGTGGAGTTATTCATGATTTTTCCACATTCACAGGGATCTCATTCCCCTAACCCCTGCGAATGTGGAGGGACAAGTGAATATGAATAAAAATATTTTGTTTATTTAGTGTCCGTATTTTCATTTGCACATTCATGTGTATTCATATTTTAACATTTTATAAGGAAATAACATTGTTCAAATTAGAACAGTTTTATTTTAATAAATTTAATATTTAACTAAATGCATGTGTAAAATTTATGCATAAAAAAGCTTGGGAAGAGGAGGAGGAAGAAAGATCGGGGCCTCCAAGTCTCTCCCCCCCCCCCAGCAACTTTTGCATCTATCATGGGGATCCCAGGCTACCCTTTGAGAACAAATGAACTAAACCTAACAGAGCGGGAGAGGGGGAGAGGAGCAGTGGCAGTGCTCTTCCTCTTCCATGTGGACTGTTTCCTTCTCTTTGAGGATAGAGTTTTGTGTGTATGTGTGCCATACAGCCTGTTCTATCTCTCTAAATTGGTCAAGTGAGGTAGAAGATACCATCCCACTGCCAGTATTAAAGTTAGATTCTGTCCAACTGGCTTCTGTATGAAGAACTGGAGAAAAAGGATTGCCATCATCTGCTTCGCCTCAAGCAACACAATGCCTTAGGTCAGCTCTCCTTATGGGAATGTTTGAAGAATGACTTGGATGTGTTAAGTGATGTACTTTAAACTCTCAAAAGTGCTATGTAAGCACTAAGGATTATTATTTGTCTCACAGTTGTTGCTAAATCCTTGAGATCACACTAATGCCAGGAAGCCCCTATCAGCATAAATGATCTGCAGCACAAGAATTATATATATGTGTGCTTTAAAAAAAAAAAACTAGATGCATGGATATCTCTTTTTAAAAATTTAAACTCTTGAATACTTACTTTCTCAAGCATCTGAAGATTCAGGTATAGTATTATAAGAAAGTAGAATCAGATTAGAAGAGAAAAGGAAGAGAATTGGAAGAATTAAATGCAAAGTTCTCCAGTCTTTTTGTGTGAATGACAGAACTATGACCTGAATACCCTCTGAATCTAAATGAGGAGAAAAGAGGGAAATAAAGTCATGCTGCTGTCAGAAGGACTGAAACTTTGGCAGGCTCTGTCAAGGGAAAGCAATCACACCATAATGCACAATGAGATTTAGTGGGCATAAATTGGGTTGGGGTGGTAGATGCTGGCATATGACTTTTCTTCATTCTGATGCACTTTCTAGTCAGTCATTAAAAAAAAGAATAAATGGGAATAATAATAGTTTCACATTCAATTCTAATTTTTAAAAGAAAGAGGCAAAGGCATTATTATTATTATTATTATTATTACACCTTTTCCCCAGATTGGGACTCAAAATGGCTTTCAACAAATAAAAAATATAGTTAAATATCCACATAATGCAAAAGTTAGAAAACAATTAAACAGCTGTAGGGATTCAGCCTGTGCTGGATGGGGTTATATGCCATCCATACAGCCCCATCCATGCTGTACCTACAGTTGCTCTAAGTCAATGTATATATATTCTAGGGGTCCATGAGGATTCCACATGCTGTGGATATAGCATATCTTGATTTCAGTAAGGTGTTCAGCAAGGTCGCCATAATATTTTTTTGCAAACAAGCTAGTAAAGGTGGGCTAGAGAACACTACTGTTATGTTGCTTTGCAATTGGTTGACCAGTCAAACCCAAAGGCTGCTCAGCAATGGCTACTCTTCATCCTGGAGAGAAATGACTAGGGTTCTGTCCCGGGTCCAGTGCTATTCAGCATCTTTATCAATGACTTGGATGAAGGAACAGAAGGCAAGCAGATGACACCAATTTAGGAGAAGTAGCTACTACTTCAGATTAAAGGATCAAAATTCAAAATGACCTTCATAGATTAGAAAGCTGGGCAAAAACTAACAAAATGAATTTCAACAGAGAGAAATGTAAGGTATTACACTTAGGCAGAAAAAAATAAAATACACAGATATACAATAGGCGACACCTGGCTTAACAACAGTACATGTGATCTAGGAGTCCTAGTAGACCACAAGTTGAATGTGAGTCAACAGTGTGGTGTGGCAGCTGAAACAGCCAATGTGATTCTAGGCTGCATCAATAAAAGTATAGTGTTTAGATCGAGGGAAGTACTAGTACCAACCTATTATAGTTGGTTATATATATTATATATACTGTATTATATATATTATATCAAGCTATTAATAGTACCAACCTACTGTCCCCCATGCTGTTTAACATTTACATAAAGCCACTGGGAGAGATCATCCAGAGATATGGGGCGCAGGGTTATCAATATGCTGATGACACCCAACTCTATTTCTCCATGTCTCCAAGTGCTGCGGTGACGAAGGATGGCATCTCTCCTCTGGATGCCTGCCTTGGGTCGGTAATAGGCTGGATGAGGGAAAACAAACTCAAGCTGAATCCAGAGAAAACAGAGGTACTAGTGATAGGTACCCCCGGTCCAGGAAGGGAGTTTTGTCATCCAGTCCTGGATGGGGTCACACTTCCCCTAAAGGACAAAGTACACAGTTTGGGAGTACTCCTGGACTCATCCCTGCAGTTATCATCTCAAGTAGATGCGATGGCCAGGAGTGCTTGGAACCAGCTTCGACTGATTCACCAACTGCGCCTCTACCTGGACCGAAGGGACCTTGAAGCAGTAGTACTTGCCCTGGTAATCTCTCGTTTGGACTTCTGTAATGCGCTCTACATGGGGCTACCTTTGTACCAAGTTCGGAAGCTTCAACTGGTCCAAAATGCGGCAGCCAGACTGGTTGCCGGAACATCTAGAGTGGACCACATTACACCGGTATTAAAAGCTGTTCACTGGCTGCCGATTAGCTTCTGGGCGCAATACAAAGTGTTGGTCATCACCTATAAAGCCCTACATGGCTTGGGTCCGAGTTACTTGAAGGAACGCCTCTCCCCACACAATCCGTCCCGCACCCTCAGAACATCAGGGAAGAATTTACTAAATTACTGTAAAACTAAACTAATATCTACTTCCCAAAGATCATTCACGGCTGCGGCCCCCAAGTTATGGAATGGCCTGCCGGAGGAGATTCGTCTTATTTCCACGCTAGAGGCCTTTAAGAAGGCACTTAAGATGGAGCTCTTCTGGCGGGCCTATCCACCTGACCTCCCTAACTGAACATAAGATTAGACATTACCATCTTATAAGGACCTCCCAGGTGAAAAAAGATTATATCACTCGTGGCATAGACCTGTATTGTAATTTTATTATTGTATTAATTATTGTTATTTTATTGTTTTTACTGTTGGGTTTATTGTTTTTATTATTGTTCTTTTTATTACTGTTGTGGTTTTATTGTTATGTTTTTCTTTTTCTTTTTTTTAATTGATTTTACTACTGTACATTTTGTACATTTTATCTTTGTACTCCCGCCTCAATCTGTAAGGAGAGGCGGGAAATATAAATAAATTATTATTGTTGTTGTTGTTGTTGTTATTGTTATTATTATTATTATTATGTTTTGATCAGGCCTCACCTGGAATACTGTGTCTGGTTCTGGACACCACAATTCAAAAAAAGATGTTGAGAAGCTGGGGCATGTCCAGAAAACAGTGACCAAAATGGTGAAAGGTCTGGAAACTATGCCCTAAGAGGAGAAATTTAGGCAGCTGGGTGTGTTTAGGCTGGAGAAGAGACAGTTAAGAGGTGATATAATAGCCCTGTTTAAATATTTGAAGGGATGTCATATTGAAGATGGAGCAAGTTTGTTTTCTGCTGCTCCAGAGACTAGGACACAGAGCAATGGATTCAAACTACAGGAAAAGAAATTCCATCTCAACATTAGGAAGGACTTCCTGACAATAAGAACTGTTTGACAGTGCAATAGGCTGCCAAGGAGACTGGTGGAATCTCCTTCTTTGGAGGTCTTTAAACAGAGGCTGGATGGCCGACTGTCGGGGCTGCTTTGATTGTGTATTCCTGCATGGCAGAGGGCTGGACTGGATGCTCCTTGAGGTATCTTCCCACTCTATGATTCAATGAAGTTTCAGCAACAGAGGCAAAGAAACTTGAAAATCACCTGTAGCCTCTGACGGGGCTGTTCTTGTACTCTCTATGAAAGATGCCTCAGAGTTGTTTTTTCTATATTTCAAAGTGGAAACAGCATTTCCTTAGGCCTCTTTGCAGTCATTCTGAGAATACCCTGTGCACTTTGAGTTCTCCCACAATGGCTAGGGGGGATTATGGGAGCTGCAGTTCCAAAAATAAATGTACATACACTCTGCAACCACACTGTTTCTCTGTTTTGGTTATTTATAGGCCTTCTTATAAACTGTCATTTTGAATTGGTTTACAGTATGATTTTAGAAACCTAACAACCAAGAATTGCAATCAAAATAATCATCTATTCTAAACAGAGCTCAGCTAGAGAACCTTTGACCATCTCTTCTTCCTGAAAGTTGTTACTGTACAGGTTAAGCAAAGCTTCAGTATGTTGTTTTATGTTTCTGTCCTCCAGATCATCAGTGGTTCAACTGGGGCAACTGGTCCAAGCCCCCTCACTGAACAGGGGCCCAGCACTGAAGGGAAAAGGTGTCACTTGCTTCTTTTTATTTCCCAGTAGCTTCCTGAATCTTCCAATCCCTAACCCATACTTCTGAGCCCTGAGTGATAGCAACGGAGGTAAATTAGGGAGAAGGCATCAGAGGAGCTGCCACTACCTGAAAAGCTTTCTTTCCTTCCCTTACCGCTTGCTTCTCACATTGTTGTGAGAGGGCCTGAGCTTTACTTTCCTTGTCTCTTCCCTACTCTCAGGACATCCCATATCAAAAAGGCCATGCTGTTCTGGGAAAAACCTTGCCACCTTACTTTGGGGTTGCTTCTTTCTGAACTCCCCTTCTTTCTCTTCCTCTCCTCCTATCTATCTTACAGCCTTCTTTGTTCACCTTCCTCCCAATTTACATCCCTCTGTTGTGCTCCCAAGCCATCCCTTTGTCTCTCCTCTCCATTTCAACTTCTTTTCCATCAGCCTGGCTTCCTTCCTCCATGGCCTCATCCTCTCCTCTTCCTTGTCCTTCCCTTGCCATCTTCCTGTCCTGCTTTAACTCTCCCATCTTTCCAGCCCCAAATTCCTGACCACAACTCAGAAGTTTGAAAAAGGTTCCATGTGCGAAGCTTTTGTGTTGCAATCTGTGGTTTACATACAAGAAATGCAATTTATACATACATATATATATATATATATATATATATATATATATATTATACGATCTATACATACAATATACATACAATACATAAAATTACATAAATACATGCAATTTATGTATGTATTTATTTTATGTATATGTCATCTCTGCTAGAATGGTTCATCCATTTGCTAAAGGTGTATGTGTGTGTGTTTGGAACTGTTCAACAACCCCAACCACCCTCATCCCCCCTCCTTTCCATTCCCCCATCCCTGCTTCTTCTCACCCTTATAAGGGGCTGCCTTCTCCTTCCCATCCCAAGTTTTCAGAATAGAGCTTAATTCACTTTGTTGTGATTGCTAAGGAGGCTACTGAGAAATTATTAACTTATTCCCCCCCCCAAACAATATATGATTTCTTATTATGAAATGCAAATACCAAATGTATTGTGGCATTTCCATTCTGCTGTTGTTATGGAAAGCCTCTAGTGGAATAAATCTTGTTGAGAGAGAATAAAGAGGGCTGCAAAGGGGGAAAATCGTAACACAAGCCTAGATGGAAAACAACATAGCATTCTGTGTTGGGTGGGCAAAAGGGAACCAAAAATCTTTTAGGGGGACCTCGCTCTCCATGACCCAAGTTACTTTGCCCCCATGTGTTCCATCCCTCCTTCACATAGAATTCTAGTGCACCAGTGTAGTAAGAGAGAGATTTAACATATAGGACAGGTGGCATTCATGTTTCAACCTTCTCCTTAAAGGCCAATATTTCTGTGTGGCACCTGGACAATTACCCTGTCCTAAACAAGAATGATTCTAGACATTAGAAATCCCAGAGGGGATTTATGTTTCTAATCTGACATTTGTGTTTACTTTCCGCATCATTCTGATTGCTGTATTCCCCAGCCAGGAACATTCATCAGCAAGAGGAATAGATGTCAGCATGTCCAGATTTTATTCTCACATTGTTCACATCACCAGAAGTATCTTCATGTTTAAAGAGTCACCAGAGAATTCTTCCATCTGTACTCTGCACTAAATTAAGCCTTGTTCAAGTGTTCATGCCTGAAAAACGAAAAGCGTTTAGGGGATGGGGCAGAGGTGTCCCCAAATGGAACACCAGTGTCCCTGATTCCTGACCTTGGGCCCTTTCACACTACACAATTATAGCACTCTGATCCCACTTCAATTGTCATGGTTCTATCTTATCGAATTCTGAGATAGGCAATTTAAGGAGGCACACTTACTCAGCCAGAGAGCTTTAGTGCTGACCAAACTACAAGCCCCAGGATTCCATAGGATGTTGCCATGGCAGTTAAAGCAGGATCACTGTGCTATAACAGTCTAGTGCAGCCCTGATTAAATGCTGGTACTGCAGCCACAAGATTGTGAGTTTGATCCCAGGGCTCCAAGATTGACTCAGCCTTCCATCCTTTCGTAGGTTGACAAAATGAGTACCCAGCTTGTTGGGGGCAATTGGCTTATAAATTGTTAACCACTTAGAGAGTGTTGAATTCACTATTAGACGGTACAGAAATGTAAATGCTCTTGCTATTGCTAGTGTGAAAGGTCCCAGAGTTGTGGAATCCAGGGGTTCATAGTCCAGTGAGGCATAGATGAGTCCCAAAGGCCACAGTGGACCTTCCTTAGGTCCACACAATTCCTACCACTGATAGTAAAGAAATATAAACAGGACATGCAAATGCATTTGGAGACATAAACATTGTGAAGTGGGTGATCTACTTTCTTGTTACTCTCTAACATCTTGTGCCGATGTCATGAAACTCACAGAACCACCCACTCCTATCCAGGATTGTAATCACTTGAATATATGAACAAATAATGCTTTAGGGTTGCTGCATGTGTGTATTTGTGTATGTGTGTGTGTTGTGTGCCTTCAAGACATTTCCGAGTTATGGCAACCCTAAGGCGAAATTATCATGGAGTTTTCTTGGCACGTTTTGTTCAGAGGTGGTTTGCCATTGGCTTTCCCTGAGGCTGAGAGAGTATGACTTGCCCAAGGTCATCCAGTGAGTTTCATGGCCAAGTGGGAATTGAATCCTGGTCTCCAGAGTTATAATCCAACACCCAAACCTATACTGGCTCTCTAGGCAGCCACAATGGTGCTTGCAGTTTGCAGCACTGCCTCTGGCCTCTGCAGCAAACAGCTTTCTCACTGGAGAAGCCATAAATGTCATCCTCTACTTTTTCTTTAAGCAAGGACAGCTGGCTGCTTGTCACCACGGCAACCAATCTGTATGTCTACTATTTTTTAGGAAGGCAAAATGGTGTAAAAGCGCTTAAAATACACAAATAAGATTTAATAATAATCTTCTTAACTGGAATATGCTTTTCAAGAGCTGGGACCTATTTGAGAAAATGCAGATACTTACACTCTGGCAACCTGGTTGTGAAAGCCAGTCGTTGCTTTTTTTTTTTTTAAGTGCATTTTGGAATAGTTCTCAAATTCTGCAAACAGTATCTTCTCCAAGTTACTAGCTGTTCATTTATTTTTAAGCACAAAGGTTCCCTTTTTTTAAAAAAAAATGATAGTACAGACTGCTGGTGTGTGTATAAAAAAATGACTTGAAGGCTACTCCCTGTAGGGTTGCCAGATTGAAAACTGGGGAGGGTTCCTAAATATTTAATGGTTGCGGAGAAGAGAGAATTTCAGCAGGTGTAGCTTGCCACACAATCCGGTAAAAAGCAGGACTTGGTTAGATTGTCTCTTCTTTGTCATTGTTGTTGCTGTTGTGTGCCTTCAAGTCATTTCCAATTTATGGTGACCCTAAAGTGAACGTATCATAGGGATTTTGAGGGGGATTGCCATTGCTATCCTCTGAGGCAAAGAGAGTGTGACTTACTTAGGGTCACCCAGTGGGTTTAAAGTTACAGGAGTCCTCTCCAGTTTTAAGTCTGGCAACCCTGCCTGTAGGTAAGTCCCAATGAACTCAGTTGGAATGTTTTTTACACTTTTAGTTCTTCCAGTAACTAAAGTTTAAATAAATAAATTAAATTAGAACAAGCTATATATAAAATCAAAGAGAAAAATAAAATATCACAAAATAAAATACAGATTATTTTATAATATTTTAATCCTAACTTTCCCCTAAAAATAGTGCTCAAGACAATTAACAAACATCATTACAAATTAAAAAGAGACCATAAAACCATTAAAATGTTCAAAATAAGTAAATCTATTAAAGTGTGGTCCAGTGGCTTTGAGTGTTGGACTATGACTGGAAATGAGGGTACCATTCCCTGCTCATCCATGGAAACCCGGTGGGTAACCTTGAGCGAGTCACACACTCTCAGCCTCAGAAAACCCCATGATAGGTTTGCTTTAGGGTCGCCATAAGTTGGAAATGACTTGAAGGCACACAACAAAAGTTAAAATCACCTCAGTAAATAGTAAACATTAAAAAAAAGTTCAAAGATAGATTATATAGGTATGTGGTTTTGTTTGGTTTTGGTTTTGTCTTCTTGTAATAGGCAGCCTCACTGGGGACTGATAGTTAATCTAGGAGGAACACATTCTGCCATCTGAAAAAGTAACAGAAGAGAAAGCCATCTTCTGTGTGTCCATCAAGGAGAAATCAGCAAGTGATTGCACTTTCAAGGGAGTCTCTGCTTGACATCTTAACATTCAGGCACATTCCTAATGAAACAGTGAATCCTTCCTTTCGACAGCCAGGATCCAAACTTATAAAGGTGTTAGGGTTTAAGCCCAACACTTTGAATTGGGTCTAGAAAGCAATTGGCAATCAGGATAGGTGTTTCAGTACTGGAGTAAAATTGCCTTGAAAGCATATACCAGTTACCAGCTAAGTTCCCAAAGCTAAGTACCAACTGAGGGGCCTGAACACTATTCAAGGGTAGCTGCACATAGAATGGATTGCACTAGTCAAGACATAGGACCTTATCACATGGGGTCTAAAGCAGACCTAATCCAAAGGGTATCCGTAGCTAATACATATTATTTCCCCGTGTTTACACACGACGTTGCACCGAAACTCGGCAGAACCCGGAGCTAATCCATAACGAATTGAGATCTTTTGACATTCGGTTTTTCAGGGAAATACAACCAAGCTTTTGGAATCATTGCGCAATGGCCGTGCAGGCGAAATACATATGATCACGCAATACGTATTGTGAAGCATTTCCCCGCCCTGACCCATGGTTCCCCGCGCTACTTCCCATGGATCTGTGAGGAAGCATCTTATGACGTGTCCTTCCTGTTTGGATTGGGCAACAAATGGGACGGGTAAGCATGGTCCTCTCTTTGTAATTTATGGGATTTTCTAACTTGTGTGTGCACAGAGAATACGTTTCCAGGATGCGTGTCCCAGGAAGCACGATAAATGCGCTATGGCGGTAATTGCGTGTGGTAGGCATTTACATATTGCGGGAGCTCTTTCAGTTCATTTCGGTATAGAACTGAATTTATTCTAATTTCGGTTACTTTTCACTTCGTGGCCAGCGTGTGATAAGGTCCATAGTCTGCCATGGTTGCCCTGACTGATGACATTCGTCTGAGCATCGACAGGGGTAGTGTTACCCTGCTGGTGCTCTTAGACCTCTCAGTAGCTTTCGATACAATTGATCATAACATCCTCTTGGATTACCTGAGTGGGTTAGGAATTGGAGGCACTGCATTGCAGTGGTTCCATTCCTTCCTCTCAGGTAGATCCCAGAGGGTGTTGCTCGGGAACAGTTATTCCACAAAAAAACAGCTTAATTGTGGCATCTCTCAAGGCACCATTCTGTCCCCGATGCTGTTTAACATATATATGAAGCCAATGGGAGAGATCATCCGGAGACATGGGGCTGGGTGTTATCAGTGTTCTAATGCACGCCTCCATGGCCAGGTCAGAGGCATCTTGGGCCCAGTCATGGCATCCCGTACCCAATCTGGACTTCTCCTGTACTTTGCAAAGAATGAGAAAATCCCATTATTTCAAAAAGTGCTGGTGAAGTCTGGATCGGGTATGGGATGCCTCTGACCTGGGCACAGAGGTGTGTGATAGAATCCATGCTTAAAAGGTTTCAGCCCCTGCCTAGGTCAGGAGGGAAGGACAGGAAAAGGCAGTGTGATAATCTCCAAAGCTGTGAATAGTCAAAACCACAAATCTGAAACTCATGAATATGGAAGGCCAACCAGTTTCAGAGTACCCCATATTGCACATGTGTTCAGTCATGGGACTGGGGCTGTTGCTGCCATCAATAGCCTTGCACTGTCTTTCCCAGACTGCTTAACCATACCTCCCTGCCCTATTGGTCTACCCAGCATGCCTTTTGCTTTTTTAATTTGCATTTTTATTTTTATTTTTAATACAGTTTAGCAACTATGGCGATGTGACTTAGGGCCTTTACAGACTGCCAGAAATAATGCAGCTTGAGGCCACTTTAACTGCCCTGGCTCAGTGCTAAGGAATCATGGGAACTGTAGTTTATTGTGGCACCAGAGCTCTCTGGCAGAGACAGCTCAATGTCCCAGAAAAAAATACAATTCCCATGATTCCCTAGCACTGAGCCAGGACAGTTAAAGTGACCTCAAGCTGCATTATTTCTGGCAGTCTGTAAAGGCCCTTAGTGTGGAGGGGGGAGAAAAGGGGGAGGGAAGTGTAAAAAGGAGAAAACTAGCCTGTTCAGGACTAGAGAGGGAGAGAGGGGAGAAATAGAAAAGAGAAAACTGAGACCATGTGACTACCCAATCCCGGAGTTGCAGCTGGAGGTTTATCACATGGGAGGGCTAATGCTACAGCAATGCTATTGGCAGCTATTGATGGGCTTTGCCCAACAATGAAAAGGTGTGCCATAGCCACGGGTGGACTACAGACCAACTACAGGTCAGTCACAACATCATCTGATAAGGTTCGACCATAGATGCTACTATCCTGCTTCTAGTCCACTTTTTTTACCCTTGTGTGAAAATCTCCTGAGACATGATTGTGGTGTCAAGTCAATTCAGGAAAGATTTTAGCTGCACAACTACACTGAGTTGTGCTCCTCACCACCATTACTACCTGGGAGTCCAGGAACATCAGAGTCAAGGAGCACTCCTAGATTGTGAACTTGACTTCTTGGGGGACAATCCCTTCCAAAGGAAGTTGAATCCCAGTCCCAGAGCCAGCCATTCTACTGACTAGTACCACCTTTGTCTTGTTAGGGTTTAATTTCAGCTTGTTTGCTTTCATCCAGCCCATTTTGGAATCCAGACAGCATTGAACGTATCAGCTGCTGTCGTTTCAAAGCAGCACAATGTAAAATCAGCAGCAGAGATTAAAAACAGTGCAGCTACATAATTAAAGCAAAGGAAAATCACAAGCAAAAGCAAAACAATCCAAAGATCTAAAAGCACTAAAATATATAATTTCAATGCTTGTGACAATAAAAAAGGACATCACCTGGCACTGAAAATAATATAACATAGGCACCGGGCAACATTCCGAAGCACCCATTCCTTAACTGTATCTCATTACCAAAAAGTCTCCCTCCTTAGGAGCCACCCACCTCACCTCATTTGGTAGGGGCACCAAGAGGCAATGACCTTAGGGGACAGGTAAGTAACTATAGGAATAGATGTTCCTTGGGGGAACCTGTTCCCAACAGATTTAGGGGCTTTAAATATTAAAGCCTGCACTTTGAAATGGGTCTAGAAATGTAGTATTGAATATATACTGAATAATATTGAAATAATATAACTACATGGGGTATAATTATAGGAACAATTACTCTGTTGACAGAATTACAGTATCACAGGGCCTTTGCAGACTGCCAGAAATAGTGTAAATTGAGTGCACTTTAACTGCCCTGGCTCAGTGCTAGGGAATCATGGAAACTGTAGTTTATTGTGGCACCAGAACTCTCTGACAGAGGAGGCTCATTATGTTTCAGAAAAAAATACAATTCCCATGATTCCCTACCACTGAGCCAGGGCAGTTAAAGTGGCCTCAATCTGCACTATTTCTGGCAGAGAACTTAATACAAAGGCCTCTTCAAATACTATACTTTTTCAAGTAGGACCCATGGCTATCCCAGAATTCAAGTCTTTTAGTCTGGTGTTGTAAAATGATGTTGCTTATGAAACAATGCCTTTGTGAAGTCACAAACTAAAGCCAGGACTTACTTTCAACAAGAATATATCACATTGGCTCCAGATCTTCATAAGAATGCAGCACCTTAAGGAAGGCTGTAAATCAGTGAAACAGCATGTGTTTTGCATCCCTAAGGTCCCAGGGCTGTCCCCTGTCAATCTCTTGTTGCAAAGTAAAAGTCAATCTCCTGTCAAGTAATACAGTCTAGAAATGACCTCTTTCTGCCAAAGTCGATTGTATTGGGCCAGGCAGGTTATAATCCTTCCAACAGTATGTTGCAACAGCATGTATTTATTTTAAGGGATCAGATGTACAATTTCAGTATTTTTATCCATATTGCCCTAGCACACCTAACTGGGCAAGAGGTTCTGGACCAGAGCCACTACTGAACTTTGTCCATGGCAAGTGCACCTTAGTGCACAGTTTTGCTAATTTTTGCATATCTCTCCCAAGTGTACTATTCCATAATCTCCCATGTTTCACAGATGAAAACTGGGACACATGTAGCTGCACATCATCAGTCAAAATGGCTACATTTATTAATGAGGAAGAGTATAGGAGCTAGGGATGTTATCACACGGGGGATTTGCGTTGGTTATTCCGCACAAATCCCGAACAGAAACTGGACTTGAGACTCACATTTTCACACGACGTCGCACAGAAACTGGACAGAAAGTGGACAGAAAGTGGATCTTTTTAAGTTCGAGAGTTTAGAGGAAATGCATTTGAGGATTTAAAGTAATTGTCGAATTGCCATGTCTGAAAACCAAATCCGCATTAAAGGTGGAGGAGGAGTGGCCTCCAGAGAGGCAAGAGTCCCAGCTCCTCCTCCTCCTCATTGCCATTCAGGCTTTCCCCCTCCATCTCTCTCTCTCTCTCTCTCCGGCCACAGGAGCCGGAGGGGGCTGGAGGGCAGCCGAGGAGGAGGAGGAGAAAGGCCTCCCTCAGGAGTGCTGCCTTATCCTTTCCCCCTCCGTCTCTCCTTGACAAGGATTCTTCAGAGGGGGTTTTTGCCCTTGCCATGTTCTCCCCCTGAGGCTGAGAGAGTGTGCAGCCCCCACAGCCCTGACAGCTGCCACAGGAGTCGGAGGGGGCAGGGGTGTCCGAGGAGGAGGAGGAGGCAGCCGGGAAGGTGGAGCCTCTGGGGAGGAGTCTGGTCATATTTACGGATTACGTCTGAAAGGTAATAACGTATCTTTTTCGCATTTAACAATTCCGCAATTAAGCTCTTTTCTGCTTTCTTTGTGGGATTGTTCTTTTCCAGTTTCTATCCGCTTTAACTGGCCCCCGTGTGATAACATCCTAGGAGATGCTGCAGCAGTTTGCTTTTTCCTCAGCCTACTGGGAAAGGCAAGATTCTGTCCCCTCCTCTTCTCTCCTCCCTATTGAGTTAATTATGTGAAGTACTTTTGCACTTCAAAATCAGTTTGTTTTGACTAATTTAAGCTAAGGACAAAGGGGGAATTGGGAGGAGGAGAGAGGAACTGGAACATTTAAAAAGCAGCTGGAAAAGTGGAGCAACATAAGATTAATCTTGGAAGGTATGTACAGTTTTCACAGGGGATCCGTTCCAGACCCACCTACCCCGGAAAACGGAAAACCGCAAATATTCAAACCCCATAGGCTTGAATGGCTGTGCATGCCTGTGGGCACACTCTCATTTAGTCCCCCTCCATTTGCCACCTGCAAACAGGCGAGGGACACAGATTTCAAGTCTGCAAAAATGGAGGGGTGACTGTAATTCTGTTTGTGGGAGCAGAGAAGTCTTGATATTGTAAGCACAGAACAGAGAACCTTAGTGTACCAGACCTACAGTACAGCTGTACAGTCTCCCTACAGCATCCTCTTCCCACAGTGGCTGACCAGACATTCCAGGAAAGCCTACAAGGAAGACTTGAAGACCATAGCCTTCTCCTACTTTTGCTCCCTAAGTATTCAAGGACATGATGCCTGTAATCTTGAAAGCAGCATATAGTTATTACAATTGGGAGTCATTGGGAGCCTTCCTCTCCAGACTAATGTGTCTAACTGCCATTTAATGCTATCTAAGGGTGCATCTACACCAGGCCTACACAACATATGGCCTAGGGGCCGCAAGTGGCCCACCAAAGGATTTTGAGTGGCCCACAAGGATGTGGAATGACTTCAAGGCTCCCCCGTTGCTTGGAGGCAGCAGAGGAGGAGGATGGGCAAATGTTTGCTGAGGAAGGCTCCTTCACCATCCAGTTTTCCCCTGAGGAGGAGGTTGGATGGCGGCAGTGGAGAAGGGTGGGCAAATACTTGACCTACGAGGCTCCTCCGCTACTTGGCTTTCTCCTGAGGAGGAGGCTGGGTGGAGGATGA
This sequence comes from Phrynosoma blainvillii, assembly GCA_026167975.1. Classification (NCBI taxonomy): domain Eukaryota; kingdom Metazoa; phylum Chordata; class Lepidosauria; order Squamata; family Phrynosomatidae; genus Phrynosoma; species Phrynosoma blainvillii. Next base: position 358,752,029 of record JANUYF010000002.1, read on the forward strand.
AGATGGGTGGATGCTTGCAATGCTCCTCCACTGCTCAGCTTTTTCTTGAGGATAGGGCCAGGCAGAGGAGGACGAAGACAGAATTAATATTAATAATCAATAATAATTGATATAATTAATTAATTAATCTTTAATTAAGACAGATCTGCGGCCCGAAGAAGTTAACCTATTTTAATTTTGGCCCCTTCCTACTGCCAAGTTGTGCAGGTCTGATCTACGCTGTCAAAATAATGTAGTTTGACACCATGTTGAGTGCTGCAGCTCTAGCTCATAGAATCCTGGGATTTGTAGTTTTATAATGTCTTTAGCCTTCTCTGCCAAAGAGTGCTTGTGCCTTGTTGCATTGCATTGTTTGTCTTCAAGCTGTTCCTGACTCATGGCAAGCGTAACGCGAACTTGCCACAGGGTTTTCTTGGCAAGTTTCTTCAAAGGGTGTTTGCCATTGCCATTTTCTGAGACTGAGAGACTGTGACTTGCCCAAGATCACCCAGTGGTATTCCATGGCTAAGCTGGGATTTGAAGCCTGCTCTCCAGAATCATAGTCCAGCACTCATACCACTATACCATGCTGGCTCTGTACGCTGGCTGATGCCTCACAAAATGACAAATGTCAGGATTCTGTAGGATGGAGCCATGGCAGTTAAAGTGGTGTCAAACTGTATTATTTCTACTGTGCAGATGCACCCTAAGTTGGTGGATGTTGTCAAGCCTTCTGGCAGTGATTTCTGTGGTTTAAGTGTGCGCTGTCTAAAGAAGTACTTCTGTATCATTTGCTTTGCATTTTCCCTCATTTAGCTTTATGTTCCAGTGTGTCTTTTCAGTCCCGTTCAGTTGTGTTATTCTAAAATACAGAGGACATTATCAAGAACGAGAACAAAAAACTCATCATACAAAATGTACTTTCTGTATGTATTCCAGCCTCATTCTTACAATGGCATCTGGAAGCCAAAGCCTGGCACATTCTCCTGGACTGCAGTGATTTCAATAGCTAGCTAATGGTGCTAATTCGATTAAAAGCCAGCAGGTGATGCTCAAGTCAAAAAGAGGAGCTGTTTAATTTTGTCCTCTCACCTAATGTGCAGCAAGCCGTTGAGTCATGCAAAAATCATTATGCCTCAAAGACATCATTTACCCATGGCAAGTTATCCAAAAGCCCTTTATGTGCACACTTGCTCTTCTTACCCCCATTCCCTCAATGCAACTTTATCAGAGGAGGAAGACTGCATGACACAAAAGAAAAGGAGCAAAAGATTGATCACAGTCCGTACTAATCTACCACTTAGAGAAGAGTCCACAAAAAATAAAAGTAGAATGTCAGAAAGTGAGAAAGATAGATCCAGGATTACAAAATGACACATCTATAGGTTGTCGCAAAGCTTCTTGGTTTCCCATGGGCACCTGCTAGCAAACTCAAGCCAAGGAGGATTTTAGGTAAACAGTGATATTACCCAGCAACTGAAAGGCCACAGAACTTAACTCAAAAAGCCAGTAGTTTAATTCCAAAAAAGCTAGGTCTCTCTCATACAGGACCATTGAATAGCACAGTGGCCAGTGTTGTGTGTACCCTCCGACTGTCCTAATTTGGCATGGACAGTCCGGATTAATCCTCTGCCACCCCACATTTTTAGCTGCTTTTAAAAGGTTCCAGTTTCTCTCTCCTCCCACTTTCCTCCTTTGTCCTCAGCTTACTTCAGTTGCTCAAAATGAGTTCAAAGTGCAAAAGTAATCTGCACTCAATTAACTCAGTTGGGGGAGGGAGAGGATAGATTCCTTTCCTTCCCAGTTGGCTCAGGCAAAAGCAAGCACCTGCAGACTGCTAGCTTGTCTGTTCTTCCCCATTCGTAACTTTTGTCAGCTTGATCACATTCTGATGTTGCTTGGACACATATGTCCTCATCTCCACCTGTGAAATGTTGGAGGACACTAATAGTGTCATGGGAGATTATCACATTTTTTTTAAAAAACAACTTTCCCCTGCCATTTTCAAGTCTATTATGGGATGCAGTCAGGTATTATCACATGGAAAATACCACTGATGCCACCGCCCGACTGCATCCTGCCTAAAATCTGGTGCATTCAGCTAGCCGATTTGCAAAGTTGAGAAGCTCTGGACCAGGGGTCGGCAAACTACAGCCCGGGGGCCGAACCCGGCCCCTCGTGGCCTTTCAACCGGCCCATGGCCGGTCCTGTCGCTGCTGTTGCCGCCCCGCGCTCGTGCATGCATGCACATGACGGCAGGAGTAGTGTGCATGTGTGCGCAAGCGCGGGCAACATTTTGGAACACAAATGGCACCTCACGCTCACACACACGTGCGCACCTCCAGCGCCATTTTTTTTCCTTCAGCCCGCCGATGATCTGGGGGACAGCAGAACCGCCCCCCCCAAAAAAAAGGTATGCCAACCCCTGCTCTGGACTTTGCAAATTGGCCATCTAAGTGTGGCTTGTAGCCAGGTTTTAGGCAGGATGCAGTCAAGCAGCGGCATTGGCGGCACTTTCCATATGATAATTCCTGACTGCATCCTGTAATTGACTTGAAAATAGCAGGGGCAAGTTGAGTTTTTTGTTAATGCGATAAACTCCATGGTTAGAGCATTAAGCTATGGCTAGGAATGTTAGGCTTTAGGTTTTAGTGAATCAAAAAAACACATAATTCTCAGAATTCTACAGAAAACTGTGTTTATCTCAAAACTTTAGCAGAACCCAGATTTGGCCATCAGTTTGTTGCATCTGAAAAACAGAACAAGTGTTTTCTTTATTCAGAAGACTTGTACACTGACCAAGAACAACCTTAGTCCACCACATACATTTCAAACCAAGTTTGTTTTGAACTCTTTCTGTTTATCCATCTAGCTATCCACTTAGCCAAGTTCAATTAAAGTTCAATTAAAGCCAAGTTCAAACTGAGGGCAGGGATGCTCTATGGAGAAAAAAGAACATAATACAGGAACAAGAAGAAATAAAAACATGCTGGAGGCAATACACAGAAGAGTTATACAAAAGAGATGAGGGAATGAATGATATTTGGAATGAGGAGCTATATGAAGATGAACCCCAGATTCTAAGAAGGGAAGTGGAATCTGCAATAAAGGAAATGGGGAAAAATAAATTACTGGGAACAGATGATATCCTAATTGCTATAGTGCTTACAGACAGATACAACTTTAGTGCTAACTGAAATATGCCAACAAATATGGAAAACAAAACAGTGGCCAACAGACTGGAAATGCTCGATATACATACCAATCCATGAGAAAGGAGATACAAAAGACTGCAGCAACTATATGGTAGTAGCACAAATCTCACATGCAGGCAAAATAATGCTCAAAATTCTGCAGCATAGACGCCAACCACACATGGAAGAGAAATTCCAGAGGTGCAAATAGGATTCAGAAAAGGAAAAGGCACTAGGGACTGCATCGCAAACATACGATGGCTAATGGAGTGCGCCAAAGAATTAAAAAAAAAGAAATCAGCATGTGTTTCATATACTACAGCAAAGCATTTGATTGTATAGATCACAAAAATTATGGAATGCACTCAAAGACATGGGGGTGTCACTACATTTGATAGTCCTGATGAGGAATCTGTACCAAGGACAAGAGGCCACCATCAGAACAGAATTCAGGGAAACAGAATGGTTCTCAATAGGCAAAGGGGTCAGGCAAGGCTGCATCCTATCACGCTACTTATTTGATTTATATGCTGAAAAGACCATAAGAAAAGCAGAATTAGAGTCAGAAAAAGGAAGAGTTAAGTTAGGAGAAAGCAACATTAACAACCTAAGATATGCAGATGACACCATAATATTAGCAGAAGACGTTCAGGAATTGGAACAGTTAATAAGAAAGGTCAAAGATGAAAGTGCAAAGGCAGGTCTGATGCTGAACATAAAGAAAACAAAAATAATGACCACAGAAGAAATACACACATTCAATCTAAACAATGGGGAAATTGACATAGTTAAGGAATTCCCATATCTAGGATCAAACATTGACCAGAATGGAGACTGCAGTCAAGAAATAAGAAGAAGACTAGGAATGAGAAAGGCAGCTATGGACGTTATCACACGGGGCCTAAAGCAGAAAGAATCTTCACCCAATCCCATCCCATTGCGGTTCTTCTTCCAGTGTGTTCACACGACGTCGCACGCAACCCCGTCCCAACGCTGCATCATCTCCATTCTTTTGAATGCCGGTTTCTTGGGGAATTGCAATTGCATGACCGGAATGATACCGCAATGATGCCTCTTTCGCCGTATGTCTGATCACGAGATACGTATCGTGGAGCCCAGGCCCTGCACAGGCTTCGGAAGGGGGTGTGTGTCCCTTCCCAACCCAAGCCGAGAAAGAGAGCTGCTCGGAAGGGGTGTGCGTCCCTTCCCAACCCAAGTCGAGAAAGAGAGCCGCTCGGAAGGGGTGTGTGTCCCTTCCCAACCCAACCCAAGAAAGAGAGCCGCTCGGAAGGGAGGTGTGTCCCTTCCCAAGCCGAGAAAGAGAGCCGCTCGGAACAGGTGTGTGTCCCTTCCCAACCCAAGCCGAGAAAGAGAGCCACTCGGAAGGGGTGTGTGTCCCTTCCCAACCCAAGCTGAGAAAGAGAGCCGCTCGGAAGGGGTGTGTGTCCCTTCCCAACCCAAGCCGAAATAGTGACACATTTGCTTTCTGATGGTTCAGTGTACACAAACTTCATTTCATGCACAAAATTATTAAAAACATTATATATAAAATTACTTTCAGGTTATATTTATAAGGTGTATGTGAAACATAAATGAAATTTATGTTTAGATCTCAATCCCATCTCCAAGATATCTTACTATGTATATGATATATTCCAAAATCTGAAAGAATCCCAAACGCTTCTGGTCTCAAGCATTTTGGATAAGGGATATTGAGCCTGCAGTGGTGAGAAAAACAGGAGAGTTCCAAATGAAAGACATTGTCATCTGGACACACAACTTCCATGAAGTACCCTGAATGAGATCAGAGTGTTTGACAATGAAAACCTTGACTGGAAATACCATGGTTCCCTAAAGGTTTTTCTACAATGTTGCAGTGCAAGAAGTTAAGATAGGCTCTAATAAAGATACCTCTAGACTTCCATTCTGAGCCAGATCCTCCCTTGGATTTCTGAAATAAAAGAAGAGGAATATGATCCATTGTCTAGAACAGGGGTAGGCAACCTTTTTGAGCCGGGGGTCAGGTTGCTGTCCCTCAGACAATTGGGGGTCCGAAGCACCAAAAATAAATAAATAAATAAATAAAAATTAAAAATTAAAAAAATATGCATGCACACTCTCTCAGCCCCAGAAAAGCCATGGCAAAACCCCTGTGGAGATTTTGCCAAGAAAACCCCAAGAACAAGTAATAACAGCAATAATCAATACCATTATGGCGGGCAGCGGCGGCAGTGGCAGGACTGGCCTGGGGCCAGTCCAAAGGCTTCAGGGGGCTGCATCTGGCCCTCGGGCCTTAGGTTGCCTACCCCTGGTCTAGAAGATTATCAACAACCACAAAAATGGATTTGAATTTTATCCTCGGAGTTCTGTAGTTGTGTTTACATCTCAGTATAATAGATTCTTATAAAAGAGTCTTATAATTAATCTTGCTAAAACAGAAATGCTGAGAGGGAATTGGGTTATTTTTACCAACATTCATGTCAGTTGACTATAAGGTGTGGCTGTCTTGGGATGAGAATAATTAAAACCTTCTCTGGGTTGATCAGTGAACAAGAATAAGCTCTGCACTGGTCCTTTAGTGCTGTAGCTGTGCTTGAAAATGAAACTTGGAAAACTATGATTCTAAGAACCACTAACCATGCTGTGGCCACTGGTTGTGCTGGCTGGGGAATTCTGGCCATTGTAGTCCAAGCCCACCACACATACCCCACAACCAATTTAATATTCCACTTAAATATTAGGAAGACCTTCTTGAGTGTAAGAGCTACTTGACAGTGGAATAGACTTCATAGGACAATGATGGCCTCTCCATCTATGGAGGTCTTTAAACAGAGGGACATCTTTCAGGAGTGCTGTAGGTGTTTATTCTTACATGGCAGGAGGTTGGTCTTAAAGTCTCTTGTGGTCTTTTCCAACTCTGTGATTCTATTATTCTAACTTTCCTGAATTGTGCTTGAGAATATTTGATCTATCATCTAACCTAGTGTTGGTAGCCTTCAGCTTCAGATACTTCAAGAAACCACCAGGACTCAGTACGAAGCAGATGGGAAATAATTTCTTTTCTATAATTCCACAGCACCTTTTTAAATATTCCTTTCCAGTTAATTAATTTTGCTTGATAAGATAGATAAAATTAGAATGGAAAATACCAGCCGGTGAATCTGTGGGTGGGGGAAAATAGGACCAGGAAGGTAAAATGACTCGCCCAAGGACACAGAATGATTCAAGGCTAGAAAACTGGTTACAGGCAGCCCATCTGATTCCCCATCTATGTGCTAATTAATGTCTAATCATCCATCTGTAAACACAGCCAAAAACTTTGAAAGATTACAACTAATGGTGCCCTTCGTTGTGTTATATAAGCAAACATTCTTGGACTTTTCTTTCTTATCACAACAGCCATAATGTCTCCTAGATGATCTTCACTACTGACTTGAAATCTAAAAAATATGGACAAAGAGGAATCGGGAAACTGGTGGGGAGATTTGTATTTATTGAAGAATTCTCGCTAGTGGCATCCACAGCCTAGGCACATCCTCTATGAAACTGATTCCTAAACTTGGTTTGCAGGTTGTTGTAAGCCTTCAAATACCAGGAGCCATTAGCATGCTTAATGGTCAGAAATTCTGGGAATTTCAGGCCACTAACATATATCCTAAAGGTCTATCCAATTTTGGAAGCTAAGCATGGTCAGCCCTGGTTATTACTTGGATGGGACATCACCTACAAGCACCAGTGCCATAGGCTATATTTCAGAGGAAGAAACTGGCAAAAATATCCTTGAGCATTCTTTGACTAGGAAAACCCAATGAAATTCAGGGGATTGCTATGGTCAACAGGCAAGTTGAAGATACATACAACTGGGGATCCAGTTTGTTCTAGGATTACCTTCATAGAATCATAGAGTTGGAAAAGACCACAAGGGCCATCTAGTTCAACCCCCTGCCATGCAGGAACTCAAAATCAAACCATCCCCGACAGATGGTCATCCAGCCTCTGTTTAAAAGACCTCCAAAGAAGGAGGGAGTGTGTTCCACTTTCGAACAGCTCTCATTGTCAGGAAGTGCCTCTTAATGTGGAGGTGGAATCTCTTTTTCTGTATCTTGCATCCTTTGTTTCAGGCCCTGTTCTCTGGAGCAGCAGAAAACAAGCTAGCACCCTCCCCAACATGACATCCCTTCAAATATTTAAAGAGGGCTATCATATCCCCTCTTAACCATCTCTTCTCCAGGCTAAACATCCCCAGTTCCCTAACTTGTTCCTCATAGGGCTTGGTTTCCAGACCCTTCACCATTTTAGTTGCCCTCCTTTGGACACGCTCCAGTTTCTCCACATCCTTTTTGAATTGTGGTGCCCAGAACTGGACACAGTATTCCAGGTGAGGCCTCACCAAAGAAGAATACAGTGGCACTCTTACTTCCCTTGATCTAGATCAGGGGTCGGCAACCTACGGCCTGTGGGCTGGTTCCGGCCTGCGGACCCCTGCTTACCGGCCCCTGCGGACCCCTGCTGGCGTTGCCGCCACCTGCCACTGCCACTGTGCGTTTCGGTCGCTGCGCGGCCATGTGCGTCACGACCTCCATTTTGTTTTGTTTGTACTGCATGTGCAGTACTCCTGCGCAAACGCGTCGAGGCCGCCATTTTGGAGAACAAAATGGTGGCCGCAACACGTGTGGAGGCGGCTGCGGCAGCGCGCGTGAGTGCGCACGCCACCATTCCCCCCCCGGCCCGCCGGAAGGGACGACTTCGGGGGACCGGCCCCCAACTCGAAAAAGGTTGCCTACCCTTGATCTAGATACTATACTTCTACTAATGCAGCCTAAAATTGCATTGGGGTTTTTAGCTGCTGCATCACACTGTTGACTCATGTTCAACTTGTGGTCTACTAGGACTCCTAGATCCCTTTCACATGTAGTCTCATTAAGCCATGTGTCCCCCATCTTATATCTATGCATTTCATTTTTTTGTTATACTGATTTTGGGCTATACTGATTTCTTAGCACTCTCCCTTCCTCTCACAGATACACATACACACACGCAGAGCACTAGTTCCTCTAAAAGAGTCGTCTTCCGGGCAGGGAAGAGGAGGGGCAGCCGGACGAGCGGCGCCCCTTCCTCTCCCCGAGGTCGCCCCCAGAAGCGCCGGCCGTCCGCACGGCCGGCGCACCGGGGATGACCTCACGGCGCAGCGTCCACATGCGCTGCGCCGTTTGAGCCAGGGAAAGTGCGCCCGCCGCTTTTAGGGCGCACTTTCCCTTACATCTAAAAGGAGCGCCAATTTGGTGCTCCTTTTAGATGCGCCGCAGGAGCGCCGCGGTCCGGAGGCTGAACTCCGGCGGCGCTCCAACCCGTGGCGTCTCCGGGGCCTCCGTCTGCTGAGGCCCTAGGACTCCTAGATCCCTTTCACATGTAGTCTCATTAAGCCATGTGTCCCCCATCTTATATCTATGCATTTCATTTTTTTGTTATACTGATTTTGGGCTATACTGATTTCTTAGCACTCTCCCTTCCTCTCACAGATACACATACACACACGCAGAGCACTAGTTCCTGTCTAAAATGCAGACCAAGAGAGCTAGAAGCACATGTATATAAAAAGCATCACACATCCCATCCCAATCTAAGGAAGTAAAGGTTTCCCTTTAGGACATGTTCTGAACATGAATGCAAGGTTCTGGATGCAAGAAGGCAGTGCCTCTTTTCTCACTGGCTTTGTTGAAATGCCTGACACGAACAGGCAGGCCTGATTAGAATCTATATATACTGTCCCTTTAGGAATAGATAAGACAGAAAAAGACAGCTAGGGAAGAAATTGCTTCCAGTAGCAATTTATGTGGTTATTCTTTATTTTCCACCCGCCCTGTGTACAACATAAAACACTTCTACTAGGTAGGAGATGAAGCACTGAGTTCAGAAAGCATTGGACATGTTTGCATTTTTTAAAAAGTTTAGAAGTATGGGGACTTGGCAAGCTGAACTCTATAACAGTACTTGCAAACCCCACCACCACTCTTTCCAGGACCAAATCCCACACTTCATTGGGGAGTCAGTGCATCCTTTGGCCTGAAGCCTGTAAATAAAGATTTAACTGAAACCACATGCCTGGTGGTCTGGGAGATCGAAAGGCCCTCTCTCCAATTTCCATAAGTGCTTGACATTCAGACTGAGAGTGAAGAGGAGTGTATTAGAGGAAAGATTATGGAGCAGTTCTATTAAAGAATCCACTTTTGTAGGGGAATTTGAAGTATGATTCCTAAGGCTATATCTGTACTGTACACCAGATAGACTTTGGAGGCATACTGTTTATATTATGGTGATTCACATATCACCAGAGTTTTGGAATAATATAATATGTCAACCACTAATGTCTTACTTTTTGGATAGACAAAGCCACAATGAGAGTGATTTTCCACATTTTTTAATTTTGGATATCACCCATTTTTTGTATTTAAGAAATAATTTTTGTTACTTCTGAGGTTATTTCCTTCCAAAAGGTTAGACTAGTGGTTCTCAAACATTTTACCCTTGTGACTTCCTTTACATCTACATGCCAATGTCACACACCCTCCCATTCAACATAGTATATGAATAAAAATATTTTGTTTGTTTGGTGTGTGTATTTTTGGTCACGCATTCGTATATATTCTTATTTTAACATGTTGTAAAGAAATATGTTTTCCTCCACCTCTTCCTCCTTCACTTCTTCCCTCAGGCAGAAACACCAAGCACCTTGCTGGCCTTTCATTTCTCCTCCAGGACAAAAAAACTTTGAGAACTTTGAGCAGGAGAGATCAGGGCCTCCAACTCTTGTGCCTACCCTGGGCATCCTGCCCCACAGTTTGAGAAACACTGTGTTAGCTGACTAGCTTTTAACTCTTCACAATTCAGTGGATTCAAACTACAGGGAAAGAGATTCCTCCTCTACATTAGGAAGAACTTCCTGACAGTAAGAGCTGTTTGACAGTGGAATAGGCTGCCACGGATACTGGTTGAATCTTTTTCTTTGGAGGTTTTTAAACAAAGGCTGGATGGCCATCTATCAGGACTGCTTTTATTGTGTTCTTGCAGGGCAGAATGGGATTGAACTGGATGGCTCTGGTGGTCTCTTCCAACTATATGATTCTATGCAGTTTATCGCATGTCATTTAATATGACTTACTACAGTGGCATTCAATTCTGAAGCTGGATCTTATTACATACACTGAGAGCCAGGCAAGTGCAACCCAGCTTCATCCTGGACCCCAGCCATACTTAGCCAGCATCTTTTCATAAACAGAAAACTCCCAGTTTTGAAAAGATGCCAGATAAGCATGGCTAGGATCTGGGTTGCACTCGCCTGGCTCCCGGTGCATGCAATAAGATCCAGCTTCAGAATTTAATGCGGCTGCAGTAAGTCACATTAAATGACGTGCAATAAACTCCTATGATTCTATGATTGTTTAATTTCGAAATTGATTTTCCTCCCAAAACAGAACAAAAATGTAATGAAAAATGGTGCATAGTGTAGTGAATCACTATTTTTAACATTAACAGTAACAAATTACTGTCTGTAACTTGTTACACAATGTATTTTTAAGAAAACTTTTTCCAAGATTTACCTATCATATAGTTGAAACCATTCTATATGAAGATAGAACTAGACATTGCAAGAGACAAAGAGCTGCTACTGAGTATTCCTTGCACAAGAAAACCCTATGAAATTCATTGGGATTACCATAAACCAACAAATGACTCCTCAGCTTGCTACTCCATGATCCACAGGCATCTGCTAAGTCATTTCACTTCACAGTGTTTCCTGATTGGAGCTTCAGTGCTGGAATCAGTACAGTATCACCCTCTGCAATCCTTTCAGTCACTATCTGTTACCACCTTTTATATTGTTGGTTCTTGGCATGCATGAGTGAGAATCTGTGTGTAAATTGTGATTCCCTTTGATTTGCAAATTAAACTATTTGGACTTGTACTTTGGCATTCTGTTTCTCAGAACTGATATACATAGGTTTGATCCCAGCTTTGAATTGCCTGAGCCCTCTCAGCAAAGTGCAGCCCCAGGCTGCATGCAGTCCCTCAGAACTATTTTATCACCCCCAGGAGTAAAAAATTGGATTCTCCACCCCAAAAAGCATCTTTACCACAGGCGTGGGGGGAGATTTGCCACATATTTGACACCAATTAGATGCCACCAAATAGATTTAGACCATAATTCTTGATAACTTTTCCCTCTCTTTCTTACATTTAGAGTGACCTAAAAGGAGAAGAGAATTCTTCCCCATGGAAAACAGCCTCTCCACCCATGATGCTACAGTGGACAAACTTATGTTAATGGCTACAGTTGGGGAAACAAACTTGGTATCTCCAGACCTGATCTCTTTCTCAGCTCCTTCTCACCAATGTTCCACATCTACACCACATTTTTTCCTGACTGATATTGTTTTCTCAGATAAAAACAATGGCCCCTTGCTATTAGGCAATTCAAGACAATTGTAAATTACCATTTACCCTACATGTTTGCAAGATAACTGTTTATCAACATGCCAAGATACACTTCTGATGAAATATGCAGTGGACAATAAGAAGAACTCATAAATGTTATCTGCAATTTTTCAAACTCTGGAAAGGCTTACTCTGGGAAGATACAGCCATCAAGATAACCAGCTTTATTTAGTGGGTTGCAACTAAATAGCATGCCCAAGTGATGGTTGGGGGTTATTGTCAATATTGACCAGCCCCAATAGAACTAGCTATTATATACTTATCAAAAGATTGTGCACTATCATGGTGCTTAGAAACTGTTAATCTGAAAGAGAGGAAATTTGCCCTACCAGTGAGCATTCTTTTCTTTCCTTTTTTGACACTGTGTCCCAAAATATTTGCAGGATCTTTGCAAGTTCTCTTGGCAACCAAACAGAAAGGGCTCAGTGCAGGGAATCCTGCCCAGCTGTGCATAGCAGAATGCCCAGTTAACCAGGCAGAAGCCTTTTCATACAAAAGATGTCAAATGTTAAGGAATAGTGAACTGAACTGATAACTTGGCTTGAAGAAGCTCTATGTGTTCACACAAAGCACATTTAAAGTAGATCAGCATTGTTCTTTCTCTCTTTTTTTTTTTAGGAGTCTGCTTTCATCACTGACATTTAAAGCATTTCTCTTTCCTCAGTTCTAAGCACTTCCAACTAAAAAACGGGGGTTATCTGAAATGCAGTGATGATGTATAAACAAGAAAGTATAAGTCAGATAAAAGTGCATAAGTACATCTGGATAAAATTATGGTAATTGTGGAGTTACCCATGAAGGCTGAGCTTCAAAAAGCCACACAGAGTTTTAATTTCAACCATTAGTCCTATCTAGAGTGGCTGAATACATGGAATCTGCAGAAATGTTCACTTGCCAAGTTACTGTTCAATGAATGGATTTTCTCTAGATGGGACATCAAGTGATTTAGGCCAGTGATTCTCAGACTTTGATCCTCCAGGTGTTTTGGTCTTCATTTCCAAGAAGCCCAAATCCAGCCTAGCAGATGATCAGGTATTTGAGGATCTGAAGTTCAAAATATCTGGAGGATAAAAGTGTGAGAACCATTTGGGCCACAATATTTAGCATATGCACCAAGAGGTTTTCAAACTTACCTTTCTGGCAGTATTCCCTTAGCACCCCAGCCAAAGATTCCCCAATGGCCCCAAAGATTCCCCAAAGCAACAGCACTCCATTAGACATGAAAGTTGCCACTGGAAGAAACTAGTCATCCAACAGACAAATGGAAACAATTAGAAGCCTCTTTCCTTTATTAACTAACTGATTGATCAATCAATTATATCTGTGCCAATGGTGAAAGAAGAAAATCTCCTTAACAGTTACTGTTGGTCTAAGAAAATTAGTTTTGTTACTTCCTCTTCCAGTTCTTTCTACTACTTCTTTAGATACACCCCATTGTGATTTATCACTATCTTTATATTATAATGAGAATAACATGGGAGAACTGAAAATGAAAGAAAACAAGTCTTTGATCTGAAACTAAAAGATAGCCCTTCCAGGGCAAATTTTAATTCTGGAGTCTCTAGCAATATTCCTCTTCAGCACAGATCCAGAGACTGGAGTCAGTGTGAAAGGAGCAGAACAAGAATATCATTGTGATTCAGATTCACTGCTTGCATTCAGGCATTTCTCATAGGCACTTTTGAAAACTTTTGAGTGTGCAGGTGGGTGGGTATGCATCCAGAAACACACTGCCCTGTAGTGCCAAGTGCCTTGGGAGCAATGGAGGGAAACTTAACTTCCAAGTGTTTTAACATTCTCCTAAATTTATTATCACTAAAGCCTTAGCACTTTTAGTGACCTTCTAAGGGACTTTACAGACTGCCAGAAATAATGCAACTTGAGTCCACTTTAACTGTCCTGGCTCAGTGCTAGGGAATCATGGGAACTGTAGTTTATTGTGGCACCAGAGCTCTCTGGCAGAGAAGGCTGAATGTCGTAGAAAAAAATACAATTCCCATGATTCCCTAACACTGAGCCAGGACAGTTAAAGTGGATTCAAGTTGCATTATTTCTGGCAGTCTGTAAAGGCCCTAAATTGAATAAAATACAGATCCATTGTCCTAGCAGACAGTTTCTCTTTTTCTGTTTGGGTTCGGAAGGAAACTTTTATTTATTTATTTATTTATAGCTATTGACTAAATGTTGTGCTTCATTACTGACCTGCATTCTTCATGAAGAAATAAAGCTTAACATTAGCAATAACATACATTTACTGTAGCCTGCAAAGCTGGAGGGAATTATCTCAAATCAATATTCTTACCACCCCTTCTTCTGGAAATGTTAGTCATTGCTAGATGGATAAACTCTTCTAAACATTTTAACAGCCAACTTGCCCTGGATTTACTTTCATCCTCTTTCTTGCTTCCGATGTTCAGTGTTGAGCTATGCAGCTGTCTGTGAAGCCAGAATTCACTGGTATTTTAGTGCATCATTGGCTGGGACATTAAAAATGACAGCTTCCCCAGTTTTCATACCTTTCCTGTTTAATGCCTGAACAACAATATTGGTCTGGAGCTTCCAGATCACATAATATATTGTGTCATTTTGCAGGTCAACTCACATTAAGATCTGAGGCAGTGAATTTAACTTGAAGAAAAATTCCACAGTTTAAAAAAAGTCATAAAAAGAATAAATGGATGTATCTGAGTTTGCCTCTTGACAACAGAAAAGCAAGGATACCTTTCAGCTCAGTTGTTCCAGCCCTCCAGAGTTGTTGGGCTGCTGGATGTGTTAGCTGGGAATAATGTGGGTTGTTGTGCAACAGCTCCAAAGGGTGCCCCTCTGTGGAAGACCAGCCTAATAATATTAGCATAATGATGAGAAAAGGCCCACCAGCTGATCTGTTTTCTGTCACCTTGAATAAGAGGACACAATCTTTTGGTGTGAAACTGGCAAATATGCACAATTTTCTAGTGATGGCATTTGGAGATCTGATGCACTGTTTCCTATCAGTCTAGAGCAGGGGTAGGCAACCTTTTTGAGCCGGGGGCTGGGTTGCTGTCCTCAGACAATTGGGGGGCCGAAGCACCAAAAATTAATTAATTAATTAATAAAAATAATTTTTTTTAAAAAAAAATTAACAAATTTTTAAAAATATTCATGCACACTCTCTCAGCCCCAGAAAAGCCATGGCAAAACCCCTGTGGAGATTTTGCCAAGAAAACCCCAAGAACAAGTAATAATAACAATAATCAATATCATCATGGCGGGAGGCAGTGGCGGTGGAGGCAGGACCAGCCCGGGGCTGGTCCAAAGGCCTCGGGGGGCTGTATCCGGCCCCCAGGCCTTAGGTTGCCTATCCCTGGTCTAGAGTATAGCCCCAAATCCACCTGCTGCTCCTTTTTAGAATAGACCCATTGATTCACCTGCTGAATAGTAAATCAGCATTTATAATAATCCAATTGACTAAATGGTTTTACTCTAACTGGGGTCAGCAATCAGAGTAAAGTCATCAAACTGATTATGTTTATATCCACCCTGACCTAAAAGTACTGTGTAAACTAAGGAAATACCAAGACCATTAACTACAACAGCAACAATAAAAATTTAAAGTTCTGTTACCAATACAGTGCATCAATCCTCATTCTTATGTTCATCAATGGCAAAAGGTCATTAGAAGTGGGACTTTCTCTGTTCTGGGGGTGTGTCAATTTTTGCTGCTGCAGACACTTGTTACAGACACTCGTTTTGAGGTTAGCAAGGCAAACACGAAGCCACTGTCCTGTTGGCTTCTGGACCTATTGTAGAACAGGTGGCAATGTAAGTGACATGACATGGTGGAAAGGGTAAGATGGCTGAGGTTGCTGCATCAAGAGATGAGGCTACTCTTGAGCTATTTCACAATGCATATGACTTTTTTCCTTCTTCTTCTGTTTCTCTTTTTCTGTAGCCAGAATTTCTCGTGTTGAAATCAGTGCTAGAAACTCTGGCTACAGAAAAAGAGAAACAGAAGAAGAAGGAAAAAAAAGTCATATGCATTGTGAAATAGCTCAAGAGTAGCCTCATCTCTTGATGCAGCAACCTCAGCCATCTTACCCTTCCCAAAACATGTCAGCTGAACAAACAGAAGCCTTTTTAAACAACAGCATAGCTTAACAACACTTTGTTCCACAAAAACACCAGAGTACATCTCTCATTTTCCAGCATTTCATGGTGTTTTCTCTCCTTCAACTCTCTCCTGTGCTAATTTATGGCCAACTGTAACTCAACAGCAATTGGGCTCATTATCCCATCATTTTCCTTTTAAGGTAGAGGAAAGGAATGGGACTTGGTCCAGAGTCAGCCTTGGCCACCCAGCGAAGCACAGAGGAGACAGCTGTGGTACCAAGGCAGCAGGCACCCTCCTGGTAGCAACAGTGGGGGCAGAGAGCAGAGCAGAGCAGAGAAAAGCAGAGCATTGGAGGACAAGCCAGTAGCTGCAGCAGGGCTAAGCAAAGGGGTGAGGGAGAACTGTATTTGCCACTACATCTGATTGTCCTGATACGTAACCTGTACTCAGGACAAGAGGCTACCGTTAGAACAGAATATAGAGAAACAGAATGGTTCTCAGAGGGAAAGGCGGTCAAGCAAAGCTGCATTTTATTACCCTGTTTGTTCAAATTATACACTGAAAATTTCATATGCAAAGTAGGCTTAGGCTTGGAGGCAGGACGAGTAAAAACCATAAGAAGGAATATCCACAGCCTAAGATATTCAGATGACACCATACTACTGGCAGAAAATTTGAACAACTCTGGCATTGTCCTGCTTGGATGGCCCAAATCCCAATTCCGGTGCAGGTGGTCTGAATAACGTCTGGCACACTCCACACCAGGACCAGGGTATAACATGTTAACACAGAGTAAAAATCTTATGTTGCTCCAGATCTTCCGGGGAGATCTGAAGCCCTCCATTTCTATGCCGTAGTGGCTATCTGCACTGGTGTCCTCCTGGGCCACCCGGCATGTCTGCTGCCACCATGGCTCACTCATTCTGACATTAGAACAAGGCACCCAGCATGTGACGGTTGCTGGGCACCTTGTTTTAACTGCAGAAGCGAGTGGCCCACAGGAGCAATAGAAGCACCAGGTGGCCCAGTGGGACACTTGTGCAGACAGACAGCATGGTAACAGAGGCTGAGATAATGGGGAAGAGCCGGTCGTGGTATCTACAGGGATAGGATATTTCTGCCCCTGGAGTATACTGGCCTGTGCAGACAAATTGTAAATGACATTCCTTTACAATAAGGGACACCTGGCAACCTTAGTCCAGGGGCTCTGTGGGAACCAGAGGCTTGCAGAACCAGGGGGCAGGGGGAAGAAGTTGGGTGTTTTGTATGGCTCACAGGCTGCACATTCCTAATCCTGGATGTCTAATCACAAAGAGGACCAGAATAAATCAAAGAAGAAACTGGAGTGTTGTTTTATGACAAAAATGAAATAGTGAAAATTTCCCCTTAAAAAAAATATGAAGAATGTGTTGAGAGTGGGGTGACAGGACATTTATAAATAGATCAAGTCTTAATTAAACATCTGGCATCAAAACCTGGCTTTTTAAAAATGGAAGCCAAGAAGGAAAAGATAAATAACCCATCTTCCAGCCGGAAAGAAGCAATAGATGGTTTAGAAAGAGCTGCTACTTTCTACAAGTCAGACACTATGAATGTGTTTTGGCAGAGTCTATTAAAGGGGGCCTGTGCAGAAGGAGAGGCTTCTTAATATTGTGCTTTGCTCTTGAGACTGAAGATGAGATCCCATGAGGAAGCAAATTACTCAAGACACTAAGGTATACTAACAAGGGAATTTTAACAGTGATGCTGCATAGCTTGGAACAGATCTTGAATTAAATGGGAGCAGGATGAAGATAGATGGCATAATCAAATCCACACCCACAACCCTTAACATACTCTTTCCTGAACCCTGCACCATGGCTCATCCCAAGGCTATGGAGAGGGCCTGAATGGCCCTCTAAAGAGAATAGCCACTGATTCATTCAAGACATAACTTATACTCAGATGGTAGGGTGACTGGACTACCCTTCCCAGCTTCTACTTGTTCCACAAAGTGGGAAATCTTAAAGCAAGGGTGGGAGGCCCCCAAGACTGTTTTTGTGACCCCAGAATTTCCCTTTCCTAGAGGAAAGGGCCAGTCTTTTCCTTGTGAAAAAGTGCAAATTGCCTCTATATGAAACTTCCAACTTTGTCAATGGTATGGTCTTTTTAGGTCTTAGGACCCTTTGGGACTACATAGACTGACAAAATTCCCATAAATTGGGGGGAGGGGGAGAAATAGAACCAGAATTGGCCAGAGATCCATTTTTTATTTTGAGAACCTGGTATGTGTGTGTATGTGCTTAATAGCACAAAGGGGCCCTGCAACCTATCTAAAATGATGCATTGATTGAAGCAGACTTAAGTCTACAAAAGCTTATGCTACAAATTCTTTCACACAGTTAATTTCAAATGTGCTACAAGATCCTTTTGCATACTGAATTTTATTTTGCTAGTTTTGACCCAGCTCTCCAATCTGACAAAGTCATTTTGAATTCTGCTCCTGTCCTCTGGAGTATTCTCTACCCCTTCTAATTTGGTGTCATCTACAAATTTGATAACCATGGCTTTTATTCCATCTTTTAAGTCATTTATAAAGATATTGAACAACAGCAGCCCCAAGACAAAACCCTGAGGCACACCACTCAGCGCTTCTCCCTAAGATGAAGAACAACCATATCTGAGTACTTTCTTGGTTTGGTCAGTCTACCAATTTTGAGCCCACCTAACAGTAGCACTGCCTAGCCCAAAGTTCGCCAGCTCGCCTGCAAGAATATCATAGGGGAATCTGTCAAAAGCCTTAATGAAGTGAAGATATACTACATCCATAGCACTCTCCTGATCTACCAAGGTTTTAACTCTATTGGGGTAAGATTAGTTTGGAATGATTTGGTTTTGAGAAAAGGGTGAGGCCATAAGAACCTCAGAAGCCCAATTTGACTTCAGGCCCTGAAGTTCTCCACCTGTGCTTTGCCATTTGCACAGCTTTTGGACATTTTCTCCCTTCCACCCCACCCCGCTGGAAAACCAAGAGGAAAAACATGTGTCTTAACTAGGAGCCCTGACTGAAACAACAGTAAAATAACAAACATAGAGATGCAGAAAAAGAGACTGAGAAGGAAAGGAGAGGGAGCAAAGTTAATTGCATGTGGAAAGCTCAGCAACCAAATCCCAACTCCAGTTGAGCACTCAGCATATTTTCTGAGGAAGAAACCTCTTCCAAAATTTTAGGTAGTATGGTGGTATTTCCCCAAACAAAGCAGCTGAAAGAGAATGTGGGCAACTGCATGGGAGCAGAAAAAAAATGAACAGATTGGTAGGTTGCAATGGTTACTGCATGCAAATATTGGGGTATAGTTTCATGTCTACTCTGGGCATTAGCTGTTGCTACCCAGCATTGCTAGAGGATACTTCAAGTGAAACACACAACTCACAACATGGGATGCTAGAGCAGGGGTGTGAGTCATGTGGCCTTCTGGATGTTCTTGGACTGTAGCTGCAAGTATTCCTCCATGTTCAATATTTTGGTTGGGACATACCTTGCAAGGTGTTGCTAGACAACAAGACAACAAAAGTTATTAAGAAGGGAAAACACATAAAAGTATTATTTTAACCAGATAAACCATGCAATTTATGTACTGAGTTGAGGAAAACCAGAAAAGGGTGGGAGGCAAATGAGTCTACTGGAAGCATAAGATCCTATCTCTTCTTCTCCCTCCAGCTGAGTTAACTGAGTGCAAACTAATTTTTCACTTTGCAGAAATGGAAGTAAGCAGAGGATGAAGAAGGAAAGTGGGAGAAAGAGGCAGAAACTGGGACATTTTAAGAGCAGCTGAGAAGGTGAGACAGCAGAAGATTAACCAGGACAGTTAGAGAGTATTCTAGGGCTCCCCATTCCATCTCAAGACATCATGAAGACATTATGGCTTTGGCATCTCTGCCTCACTTCCTGCTATCCAGCCGTCTGCTTTTTGTAACATGTTATTATGAATTACTCCAAAAGGCATGCATAGTTTTTCTCTCTTGCCCTTTCAGTTGGTGTAATAAAGGTATTAAAATAATATGGGTTTTGGAATTTTTCTTAAGGCTAGCAAAGCTCCTTTTGCTTTTTTAAAAAATTGGTTATTTGTGACTGCTAATGGGTTTACCAGTGGTGGGATTGGCAACATTTCATGAATTGAGTCCCCCCCCCCCCCCCACACACACACACTCACACCTCTGCTCTGGGACTGCTTTGAAATTCATCTTGAGTAATTTGATTAAAATAATGACTCAGCAGTCAGAAATACATTTGAAAGTTCCCCAGACTGCATTCTTTGCATGCCATTGCTTTTGATGTATTTAATTAGGAAAGAGGTCAGCAAATGCAAGCTGTAGCCCCACTGCCCTGTCTGATTCTCAACACCTACTTAGCCTACTTAGCCAACTGTCTGGGACAAAATTGAGGTGTCAGAGCCAATACGTTTGAGGCATATCACAAAAACAGCTTTGGAAAAGTTAGGGCCTTTGCAGACTGCCAGAAATAGTGCACATTAAATTGAGGCACTGCCCTGGCTCAGTGCTAGGGAATCATGGGAATTGTAATTTATTGTGGCACCAGAGCTCTCTGACAGAGAAGGCTCAATGTCTCAGAAAAAAATACAATTCCCATGACTCCCTAGCACTGAGCCAGGGCAGTGCCTCAATTTAATGTGCACTATTTCTGGCAGTGGGTTTAACCCATTAGGGTCTTTGGAGTGTATCTTCCAGAATCCCCATGACCAATCTAGCTGGAAAATTTTGGTAGCCATATTCCAAAGAAAAGAGAGTAAAGCTTTCAAGTTCTGTCTAAAACTAGCAGAGCAATTGGTCTTTTTACAAACAAAACTGAACCAAGCATACAAGTTGTGTTCTGTCTCTTAATTTCTCAAAATAGCACCTATTTACATGGGAGTGCAGTCTTCACATCAGCTGGCTCCTTGGAAGACATCTTTATTTGGAATCAGCATGTGTATATCATAGGAGATTACTGTTATAGTCTATTTCCTAGGAAGACAAGACTTGATAATATTTTTTCAGAGTATAAAAGTTGTGTTGTCATGGCATCCTATCTGGAAATACAAGCATCTATACCAGACAAGAGGCTACTGTCAGAACAGAACAGAACATGGAGAAACAGAATAGTTCCCAATTGGCAAGGGAGTCAGACAAGGCTGCATCCTTTCACCCTATCTGTTCAACTTGTATTCAGAACATATTATAAGAAAAACAGTCTTGGACATGGAAGAAGGAGGAGTGAAAACAGGAGGAAGGAATATCAACAATCTAAGATATGCAGATGTCACCATAGTACTAGCAGAAAACCTCACAGACCTGGAACACCTACTAAGGAAGATCAAAGAAGAAAGTGCTAAGGCAGGCTTAATGCTGAACATAAAGAAAACAAAAATAATGACCACCAAGGACCTTCACAAGTTCAGCCTAGGCAATGAAGAAATAGAAATAATAAAAGAATTCCCATACCTGGGATAAACATTGATAGAAACTGGGACTGCAGTCAGGAAATCAGAAGATTAAGAATAGGAAGGGTGGCTATGAAGGAACTAGAAAAGATTCTAAAATGCAAAGATATAAAACTCAGCACAAACATTAGAATCTTACAAGCCATTGTATTCCCTATTACCATGTATGGATGTGAGAACTGGACAGTTAAGAAAGATGATAGGAAGAAAATCAACTCCTTTGAGATGTGGTGCCGGAGAAGAGTGCTGAGGATCCCATGGACAGCCAAAAGGACAAACAAGTGGGTCCTAGAGCAGATCAAGCCAGAAACCTCCCTGGAAGCCAAGATGACCAAACTGAGGTTGTCATACTTTACACATATCATAAGAGAGGACTCCTTGGAAAAAAACAATAATGCTGGAGAAGGTGGAGGGAAGTAGGAAGGCCACATGCCAGATGGATGGACTCTGTTAGGGAGGTCATGGGTATTAAGGGATTGCAGGAATTAAGCAGAGCAGTGGAGGACAGAGGGTCTTGGAGATGTCTCATCCATAGGGCCGCCATGAGTTGAAATCAACTTGAGGGCTGTTAACAACAACAAAACCAGACTATTTAATGTGGGGGACCAGCAATCACTTTGTTCAAATGTACCATAATTGTGCTTAGCGTCTGGAGAAGGAGCAAGGAACTGCCCCTCCCACCCTTCCTGAAGCTACAAAAAGTCCTCCTTTAGCCTTGAGAGGGTGTCACCGTCTGGAGAAGGGGTAAGGAACAGCCCCTCCCACCCTTCCAGAAGTTGCTGAAAGTCCTCTACAAGCCTTGAGAGGGTCTTAGCGTCTGGAGAAGGAGCAAGGAACTGCCCCTCCCACCCTTCCTGAAGCTACAAAAAGTCCTCCTTTAGCCTTGAGAGGGTGTCACCGTCTGGAGAAGGGGTAAGGAACAGCCCCTCCCACCCTTCCAGAAGTTGCTAAAAGTCCTCTACAAGCCTTGAGAGGGTCTTAGCGTCTGGAGAAGGAGCAAGGAACTGCCCCTCCCACCCTTCCTGAAGCTACAAAAGGCCTTGTTGGGGCCTGGACTCACAGGATTGTAAAAGGCCATTTATTTTTATTATTATTATCATTATTATCATTATTTTTAGTTAACATTTTTAAATATTATTTTAATATTTCTAATTATTACTTAATTATATTTAAATACTTTTTATTATTTTTAATTGATATTCATAATTGCTATTTTAATTGATACCTATAGTTGGCTTCAAGTATTTACTAATTCTTACTTTGATTAGTGGTAATTAGAATCCTTGCCTGCTCTTGTGTTAAAATTACCAACTTTGTTAAGATAGTCAAGCTGTGTTAAGGTGTCAGACATCCCAATAATAATTGAAAATATGGGAATTAAGAATGGGACTAAGCGGAAAAGGAGATTAGCAAAAAAAGAAGGTTGCCCAAATGTCAAAAGGCTTAAGAAACCTGCTAAAAATATAGCAGTGAGCCCAATGAATTTAGAACTGTTGGAAGCTGCCTCTACCATGAAACAACTTAAGATGGAAGAGTTATTTCTTCCAAAAGACAATGAGAAATCTAGTTCTGATACATCCCTACTTTCCTTACAGGAAGAACCTGCCCCAAACTCTGAAAAAGATCTCGACATCAATCATATGAATGATCTAGATACTGTTGCCAGAAATTGCTTACTCACTGCCAGGACAGTGATTGCTATTTTCGAAAAACTATCAAGTATAGACCAGAAACTTGATAGCGTAAAAGACCTTATGACCAAATCTAAATATCCATTAAACTCAGGAGTGTCACTCAATAACAAAAATCCTAAACAAATCCAAAATAATACTAAAGATAGGAATAGCGATAAGCCAGTGCTACTACAAAATAGCATAGCACTATTAGTGTTCAATAACCACCAAAATTACGCTAGATGGCATAATAAATCAGCCATACTAAATTCACTTTCATCGCTTCTCCGCCAACATCTGCTGTATAAGGACCTACTTGGAATTGATTGGCTCCCTTCGTATAATAACTATAAGAGAATTGTCTTGCGGTTCAAAAATTCCAGAATCCCTTCTCTGATACTAGAAAATAGGAAGACATTTAAGGAATTTTTCATTACACCAACCAGTGTTTATTCTAATCCCAATATACAACCGCTGTTTAAGATCAGGTTAAGAAATAAAGCCCCCTACCAGGAAGTCAACCCAAATGAGGATGCTAGGAGGACAATTCCATTTCCCGAGATTCCTCCCGAGGAAGATGGAAAACTAGTTGAATTATTTGGCTCTCTTTCTGACGAGGAACAAAACCGAATATTAAACAGACTTGATGTTGTTAAAAACATGCTCATGTCTGTAACCAAGGCAACCAAGACAATTGAAGCCTTACTATCTCCCGACTGTAACATACCGGACCCCATGTCTCAATCCAAAAATAGCTGTAAACGGCGTTTGGATGAGGTTGAGGATGATGATGATTTAATTCCTTTAATGTACATGTCACCTAAATGTGCATCGGACCGCTTGGCGGATCCTCTAATTCCCCTAACTCAAACTTCTTTTAATCATATGATAGGGAACCAAAATGAGTCCTTGCAAACAATAACATTGAATTCCCTTAGATCTGTCAAAAATGCTCAATCCCCAATGAATAAGAAAAGAAGAGGTCCCAAACCAAGTCCCCACGTAGCAAAAATATCTAAACATAATTTACCAGATGATTTAACCAATGTATGCAATGGAAATATAATAACCAATGAATTCCAAACCCCCATACAGCAGAAACAGCCTGTAAGAATCCTAGATAATTGACACTTAAATGACCTGTCCCTTCTATCCATCATCTCATGGAATGTAGCAGGTTGGAAGCCCAGATGTAAGAACCCTACCTTTATTCCATTTATAAATAAACATACCATAATTCTTCTCCAGGAAACGTGGTTATCTGAAGACATAGATTTAGAGGGTTACAAATTCACGGGTCTAAATGCTACCCCTGGCAAAGGTATCGGGAGACTATGTGGTGGTCTAGGGATACTAATTTCCCTGACACTTAAGGCCCAAATAGTTAAGTCATCTGCATGGGAGCAGTACGCCCAAGCAGCTCTTTTGAGGCTTAAGAACAACTTGATATACTTGATTAACATCTATATTCCCCCATTCCAAGGTCAGGCTAAGATAGAAGGTGTATGGAATAGACTTAATACCTATATTAAAGACCTGATGCTTGAGGAGCCATCAGCAAGCTTTATTGTTGCAGGGGACTTTAATGCCAGAATAGGCTACGATGATGACACCCTGTATATCAAATACAATTGCCAACCTCCCTCCCCTAAAATTATCTCACCGATACTGAGTCGCAAATCCAAAGATCCGTTTTGCGATTTTAAGGGCCTTTGCTTAGCCCGCACTTTTGATGAATTAAATTTAACCATTCTAAACGGGAGTTTTAAGGATGATCACCCTGCCGAATACACACATTGGGCAGGCACTAGACCTTCGGTAATTGATTACATAGGGGTTTCTTCAAATTTAATTTCTCTCATTGTCAAGTTCACTATTGTTAGCAGACCAGAGAGTGATCACTTCCCTGTTTTTTTAAGTTTAAAATTTCATGACAGCCTTATTTTGCCTCTTGATAAGATCTCAATTCTTACCAATGAGGTTAGTTTAACTCGCACTAAATGGTCTCTTCAATTGTCCGATACTCTTACTAATTTCCTCTCCAGTGATTCAATTAAGCTACTTTCCTCCAAGATAGTGGATTCTAATTCAGATTCTGAAATATTGATCACCTATAATTCATTAATTAGTCATCTACAACCATTATTAACTATTACAAGGAATAATTCTGTTAGATACAACTCGCTACGACATCAAACCTGGTTTGATCAAGAATGTAAAGAACAATGGGCACACCTCAAATATCTCTTCAAACAGTATAAAACTAACCCGATACAAGTTTCTGTATCCGAACTTCTGTTTCAGAAGAGAAGATACAAACTTCTAGTAAGACACAAGAAAAAGGGTGCCATGATAGACTCTTGGAATAGATTAATAATGACAGCTAGTGCAAACAATTCCAACCTATTTTGGAAAGAGGTTGCTCCCTCGTTTAACATAAATTTGAATAATACTACTGCACCGATCCCAGCTCGAGTATGGGAAAACTATTTTGCTAATCTTTATGATACTACTGAAAACAATTCTGACTCGTTAGCCTCCGATCTTACAACGGAGGTTTTGTCTAAACCTCATTGGCCCCCAGTTTCGCATTCAGAGATCAAAAGTCTCATTACTCAACTTAAACCTGCTCGTGCCCCCGGTGCCGATTTCATAACTGGAGAAGTACTCAAAAACAATCTTGATTGGTGGGTTCCGGTCCTTTCTAAATTGTTTACGGCTATTGATAGATCTGCTATTATTCCAAAAGATTGGGGTCTGGCCATTATCATTCCAATATATAAAAAAGGCAATAGAACTGATCCCTCCAATTTTCGTCCGATTAGTCTTCTGAGTCTTGTGAGTAAACTTTACGCAAAACATCTTTTAAATAAGTTTCTAGATTGGATGGAGTCTGAGGATATTTTGTTGCTAGAGCAGGCAGGTTTTCGGCCTGGACGATCTACTATCGACCATGCTCTGATATTACAATACCTTGTTGAAAAATATCAACATCAGGGACAACCATTATATGCGGCATTTATAGACTTTAAGTCCGCTTTTGATACAGTCAGTAGATCTAGATTATGGGAGAAATTGGGGAGACAAACGACTTCTATTACTCCTTATGAAGATTCATGAGAATTCCAATATCAAGGTTAGATGCAGTCCCCAAGGACATGTTTCTGAAACAATTTCTGTTAAGATGGGAGTAAGACAAGGTTGTGTTTTGGCCCCCACTTTATTTAATTTTTACATCAATTCTCTTGTCTCTACTATGGGTAATCTTTCTTTTCATCCTCCCAAATTGGCCAACAAACATATTAATTCATTGCTTTATGCCGATGATGTCGTTATTTTCTCGCTATCCCCTATTGGACTTAAAAGAGCTTTAAATTCGTTAGTACAGTTCTGTAAAGAGGAGAAATTGATAATTAACCCATTGAAAACGAAGATCCTTATTTTTGCCCATCGTCCTAAACGAATGAAATGGACACTCGATAGATTTCAAATAGAGCAGGTAAGGACATACAAATATTTAGGAATCGTCTTTCAAAATTCAGGTAGGAGAACAGCACATTCAGAACTTGTTATCAGCAATGCCCAAAGAACCACAATGGCTATCCTGAGATTCTTTTTTAATAAAGGAGCTCAGCATATTCCATCAGCTATCAAACTATTCAATGCCAAGGTTCGCCCTCAACTTCTATATGGAGCTCAACTGGGTCCATACAGTAACATCAATGCAATTGAATCCATACAAACTAAATTCCTTAGGAAGATCTTTCAGGTTGCCTCCTGTGTACCGAATGCTGTTCTCAGAAGGGAGGCTGGGGCTATCAAATTAGAATCTAGTTTGTGGATAAATATACTCATGTACTGGCAAAAATTGCATAAAACCCCCCGAGGTTTAACCAATCTAATTTTCTCAGATCCGTTTAATTCTCCATGGGAAATCTCAATTTGTAAGAAAATAGATGAGTTGGGGCTTAATAAATATGAAATCTTAAAGCTCAATATTGACAGAGCAAAGTCTGTTATTAAGCAAAAAATCTTAGAAGTAGAAAGACATAAGGATTTCGCTTCTCTATCTAAATACGCTCTGTCTAGCAATCAAACTGTGGTCCCTTCCCTAGCACCATATCTTACTTATGTTACTCTTCCGAAGTTTAGAAGGGCTTTAACCTTGGCACGGTTCAACATGCTGCCTACAGCCATGCTGGAAGGTAGATTTAAAAAAATCCCCTTAGAATCTCGCTTATGTCCATGCGGTTCGGGCGCTGTGGAGACTAACGAACATGTTTTGTTATATTGTCAATTCTACAGGGATATTCGACATCAATTAATCAGCCCGATATTGTGTATTTCCCCCAACAAGTCCGATACCTCCCATTTACTATCTTTATTAAACAGCACTGATCCAACAACAATTCACAAGGTGGCTAAATTCTATTATATTGTCTGTAAATTGCGTCCCCATATGGCAAATGGATGCCCCAATACTGTAAATCAGGGGTAGGCAACCTAAGGCCCGGGGGCCGGATGCGGCCCCCCGAGGCCTTTGGACCGGCCCCAAGGCTGGTCCTGCCACCGCCGCCGCTGCCCCCGCCTGCCATGATGATATTGATTATTGTTGTTATTACTTGTTCTTGGGGTTTTCTTGGCAAAATCTCCACAGGGGTATTGCCATGGCTTTTCTGGGGCTGAGTGTGCATGCATATTTTTTTATTTTTAAAAAAATATTATTTATTTATTTATTTATTTATTTATGGTGCTTCGGCCCCCCAATTGTCTGAGGGTCAGCAACCCGGCCCCTGGCTCAAAAAGGTTGCCTACCCCTGCTGTAAATGGAAATTAAGTGGAATTAGTATATCTACATTTGAATGTATTGTACTTCTCTGTTATTATTTTGATACGATATTGTATTGTACTAATCTGTTTATACTTTTATACTGGTCAAT
Organism: Phrynosoma blainvillii; assembly: GCA_026167975.1. Lineage (NCBI taxonomy): Eukaryota > Metazoa > Chordata > Lepidosauria > Squamata > Phrynosomatidae > Phrynosoma > Phrynosoma blainvillii. The sequence continues at coordinate 358,779,878 of JANUYF010000002.1, forward strand.
GACCGAATAAAAATTATTACAATTATTACAATTACCATAATTGTGCCTATTGGTTACATTGTTTTTCTTTCTTTCTTGGAAACTCTTCATGGACTAGCAGGCAATGGTGCAAGGAGTGGCAACAGTCCAGGATCCACCACTTTGATCATGCATTTAAAGTAAAACTGTAGAACGTTTTTTGTTTGTTTGAGTTTTATTTAGCTTTGGATAGTAGGTGGGTATTTTGCAAATAATTGTCTCTAGGACCATACCCTTTCTACAGTACAAAGGGTGAGTTGCATATTAATGTCAGCTTCCAGGAATGCAGCTCCAGGTTGGCTTCTACAGCTTCATAACATTGTCTACATGTAAGAAAATAAATTATTCTATCACAAAGATCCTAGGGATGGCTATCTATCTATTTCATGTTTAAACTGACCTTTAGCCTGGAGCGCGCGGGGAGGATTGTACGGGAAGAGACGGTCTCTGATATAGCTTGGACCCAAGCCATTTAGGGCTTTAAAGGTAATAACCAACACCTTGTACTGGGCCCGGAAGCGAATAGGCAGCCAGTGGAGGGACCTCAAGACCAGAGTGATGTGGTCCCTCCTAGATGTTCCTGAAACAAGCCTGGCTGCCATATTTTGAACTAACTGTAGCTTCCAAACCTGGCACAAGGGTAGCCCCATGTAGAGCGCATTACAGAAGTCAAGGCGGGAGGTTACCAGTGCGTGCACAACAGTCTCGAGATCCCTTATTTCCAGAAAAGGGCGCAGCTGGCGTATCAGCCGAAGCTGATAACAGGCGCTCTTGACCGTCGCATTAACCTGATTTATCATCAGGAGCGACGAATCAAGGAGCACCCCCAGACTGCGAACACAGTCACTGGAGGAGAGTGTGACCCCATCCAGGACTGGAGGCTGCAACCCAATTCTTGGTTTCGGGGCTGCTACCGTGAGCACCTCCGTCTTGTCTGGATTCAGTTTCAATCTGTTTTTCCTCATCCAGCCCATTACCGCCTGAAGACATTCATTGAGAGAAGAGATGCCATTGGAATTCGAGGCCGACGAACGAGACACGCAGAAATAGATTTGAGTGTCATCAGCGTACTGATAACACCCACCACCGTAACTCCGTATAATCTCACCCAGCGACTTCATATAGATGTTAAATAATGTCGGGGACAGAATAGCTCCCTGAGGGACCCCACAAGTGAGTTCCCTCTTACTGGAACTACAGTCCCCGAGCAGCACCCTCTGGGACCTTCCTGAGAGGAAGGACCAGAACCACTGCAAAGCAGTGCCCCCGATATCATCAACATCTAAGCTCATGAGAAAAACAGTCACATGGGGGATGATAGACAGCAAGAGGCTGGGTTAATACACATCATACAGGCATTATCCAATCAGCATAAGGTTAACACCCAGAAGGTGGAATATGGGAAGGGCCAAGGGGATCCTTTGTTTTAAGTTTGTTTATATTTGCAAACTGTGCATGTGTGTTTGGCAGTGGTTTTAACTATGGAGTTAGTTTTTGGCTTTTAGTTTTTGAGTATGCTTATACTGTTTTTACTATGTAACTCCTGGATTTGGGAACATGGATCTGTTCCTTCTTCTTAACTTTTAACAACAACAAGTTGGGATCCTATGCTTTTGGATCTGCTAAAGATATAATCTCTCATGGCTGAACTGGATAAGTTCATCACAATTGATTTTACTTAGTTATCTTATTTTCTTTTATATGCATTAATAAACTATACTTTTAGACTTTACAATGTGTCTTCTTGACTGAGGAAGACAGGATGCTGAAGAAGAGAAGCTGAGCTAGTTGATGGTAAGAGATACAAAGTGGCTGTGGATCACAGCAGCCAGCTTGTCCTGCAGACTCTGCTGGGTGTTTAAGAGCATCACTGCAACACCCATCATCCACACACTGACAACAACAATCTTCAGCATACAGATACCAGGACAGCATATAAAAATCACAAAAAAATTAAAGAAACTTTGAATTAAACAGTTGAACATAAACATTCCAAGCAAGAGACATAAAAACTTCAGAGCAGACAAAATATAGACTAACCTTACAACTTTCAAATGCATGTGCAAATAGTTTAACGGGATGTCAAAATAGTAGCAACTGTAGTACCTGTCAAGCCTCTATAGCTGGGGTGGGAAATATATGGCCTATCTGAAACTTCTAGACTGTAGTTATCATCACCCTTGACCATTGGCCATGCTGTGTGGAGCTTATGGGAGCTGGAGCCCAACACAATCTATGTTAATTCTCTCTGAGATCCCTTTTTTCAGATCATTTAAACTGAATGAACTTCATAAAACCATGAACATAGTTGCTCTTTTTTATAAATGAGGTACGCTGTAGGTGAATTTATTTCCATGGAGCAAATTCCATGGGTAAATTTACTTCTAAAAATCTGGTTTTAGAGGATTTAACTTTTAACTTTGATGGAAGATGTATCATGTATCAACAGGAATGGTTCAGCACAGACATGCACTAGTTAGTGAAATATTTCATCCAACCAATATTTTATTCTTGGAAAAAGAATACATGCCAACTCTCTGAAGAAAGGTGAAGAAGTTTCACATCTATCTCAGTATATGTGTGTGTGAACATAATTCAGAGCTGAGAAATTACAAGCTAGGAAGATCATTTTAGATAACATCTTTGCCTCCATAGACTTTTCTATCCATCTCTGCCAGGATCACATATCTAGCAGCAATCTCCTTAGGAGCCACATACACTTTCAGTATAAGAAAGACCGATTGCACAGATATCCCATTAGGCCAGAGGTGAATTTAGTTTAGTGAGAACTGAGGGGATGCTTTCTGAAAAATATAGATCGCAGAGCTAATAATTATAACCTGCACCATCTTGCCCAGAAGCCCAAGTTCTTAACAGCAGTCATATAGACTAAGCTGTGGTTATTCAGAGGTGATGGAAATATATTCTGCTTATATTCCAAAACATTCTCTTTATCTGAAAGAACTCATCTCCTAATATATGCCTCCCTGAGTTTTAGGAGCCTTGCGGGAGGGCTTTCTCATCATCATCATATTAGGTGAGGACATGGGAGAGGACCTGCTTGGTGGCTGCTCCCCATCTGTGGAATTCCCTCCCACACTAAGCTAAATCCTGAGGATCCTCGGAGGACAGGATCCTTGGAGAGATGAGAGCCACCACCTATGTACTAGATCCTTGCCCTTCCTGGCTAATTAAACAGGCTCGAGGAGGACTGGCTGAGTGGCCAAGGGAAGTGATAAATGCTTCCTTACAACTAGGCAGGGTCTCAAAATGCCTGAAGAAAACTGTGGCGAGAAATCTTCTGGGGGCAAAAACTTTCCTAGATCCTACTAATCTATACAATTGTAGGCCAGTCTTCAACCTCCCATTTGTGGACAAAGTAAAGGAGCATGTGGTGGATTCTCAACTCCAGGGGTTCCTGGATGAAATTGATTATCTAGATCCATGTCAGTCTGGTTTCAGACCTGATTATGGGACAAAAACAGCTTTGGTCACCTTGGTGGTTGGCCTACACAGAGAACTGGACAGGGGGAGTGTGTCTCTGTTGGTTCTGCTGGACCTCTCAGCAGCTTTTGATACCATCACCCACAGTATCCTTCTGAGTCACCTCTCTGGGATGGGGCTTACAAGTACTGTTCTTGGAACTGAGTGTCCTTTCTTTGTAAGTGTCTGTTACAGCACCTTCTTCCTCCTTCAGAGTATTATGCTATTTCTTTTCCCTGAGTAAACTAATTTTGATTTCCCCCCCCCCCTCTACACTTCCTTGTTGTTAGTACTTTCCCCACTGTTGTGAAACAATTCAGTTCTGTCCTATTTAACAGAGGACCATTTTTTTAAAAACATAAAAAATAGGAAGATTAGTTAATAATAGAAATGAACATTTCTTTGCACCTATCAGATATTTCAAGACTTTACTATCAAGGGGGAAAAAACACAGCATGCTTAATTAAAGTGAGTGCACTGGAAAGGCAGCTAATCTCTGCTGTTGTATAGATAACACACTGAAAGAGAGTTGGAGAATTATTTCCTTTTGTTGTCGTCATTTGTGCTGGTGGGAAACAACGTCCTCCATGCAAAGCCAACTTAATGAATGGCCAGGAGAAGATAGAACAAATGGAAGACACACTTATATGCATCACTGCATACATTCCCATCCAAAACTCCATTGACCTAGTAAGCCTATTTATGGAAGGGTTGCTTCTCCTGAACCTCCTAATTAAAGCTGTAAATCTTTTGGTTTGCTGCTGAATTCTCTTGGACAGGGGGACAAAATGGTGCTGTGGTGGTGAGGAATAGATGGTAGAGAGATATCAAATAGTTCCCAAGCATCATCCCTTTCCTCACAAAATCTTATTTACTTGTAACTTAGCAGCCTTTGTTATTCTGGTGGTGTCCAGGTTTGCAAAGATATGGGGAATAAAATCAGCCTCAGGTTATGGCTGGCCTCGGTTTGTCTTTTTCTTCTTTAATAAGGAATTTCAGGACCTAATGGGAAAGCAGCCAAGTCCTGCAATCCACAGTAAATCAGAGAAGCTGCTTCTTAAACTTATGGGGAGATTTAGATTCGAATTTAGAGTGCCTGACTTAGAGTTTATCGCATTAGCTTTTAAAGTGGCAAAAGCCTCCTGGGCTGTAGCCAGGACATGGCATGGAGGCGGGGATTACTGCACAGTAAGTTGCTGCTGAATCACCAGCCACCATCAGCACGGGTCCCGACCAGGCTCCGGGCTGATGGCAGCCAGCGATTCAGCGGCAACTTACTGTGTGATAATCCCCGCCTCCATGCTATGTCCTGGCTGCAGCTGGGAGGCTTTTGCCACTTTAAAAGGTAATATGATAAGCTCTTATGAAAGGCCTGGTCAAAACCTTTTTCCATGTGATTCCTCATTTCTCCCTTCTGCAAGCCCTGACTGCAAAAGACTAGCCATTTAAACAACTGTGAATATATTTTGATTGACAGATGGCATCATATCCTGTGGGACTGCCATAGAATGCTGAGTCAGAGCACATGGCATGATGCAAACTTACTGTAGAGATTGCATCGTGCTGTGTGGCACAAGATTATGACTCACAACCAACACAATATATAAGTGGACCAGGAGACAGGCAACATGTGGATTGATGTGGATTGGAGTGGGTTGGTCTGTGTGGGTTGGATGGATTATTGTGATTTAGTTGGTTGGATTGTTGATGTACAACAGACGGAGAAGTTGATGGAAGTCAGAGAGGAGAGTTTGTAAATATTTGTATCATGTTACAACTCAAGATAAAGAACCTTCAAGGACTTGGATGAAATCAACTGTGTCTGTGAGTCATTTTTCAGTGTGGAAAGTGGTCAGTGCATTGCCAATGCCTATATTTGTATTTTGCTTCCGTAATCTGCTGTGTTATTGTTGAGCTGCATCTGAGTGCATCGTCCTCAAATTGTGCTAAAAGTTGGCTTATGAAGCAGGGCTGAGTTAAGACAGGGCCAATAGAATTCCAGTAAATCAGTTGTATTATTGAATAGGCTGTCATATGAGAACAAACAAAACAAACAAAACAAAAAGGAGGGAGGGAGGGAAAATATAAAAACAGGAGGAGAAACATCAGGAGAAAATCTCAATGAAAAAGGACAGCATCTCCAGAAACACTAAAAGCCCCTTTCTTCAGCAGCCAGTCAGTTGCCTAAAACCTGCCTGATTAAAAAAAAGGAATTGCCTGCTGGTGGAAGGATGACAGGAAGGGCACCTAAGAGCTAGACAAGATCCTAAAGTGCAAAGATATAAAACTGAACACTAAAGTTAGCATAGTCCTGGCTATTGTGGACAGCGAAGAAAGCTGACAGAAGGAGAGTCAACTCATTTGAGATGTTATGCTGGAGAAGAGTGCTGAGGATACCATGGACAGCAAAAAAGACAAACAAATGGGTTCTAGAACAGATCAAGCATGAACTCTCCCTGGAAGCCTGGATGACTAAGGGGGGTTGCAGACTGCCAGAAATAGTGTGAATTCAGTCCACTTTTAGGGTTAGGGTTAGTGCTAGGGAATCATGGGAACTGTTATTTTTCTGAGACATTGAGCCTTCTCTGTCAGACAACTCTGATGCTACAATAAAATACAGTTCCCATGGTTCCCTAACTCTAACCCTAACCCTAAAAGTGGACTGAATTCACACTATTTCTGGCAGTCTGCAATCCCCCTAAACTGAGGCTGTTGTACTTTGGCAGGGGTAGGCAACCTTTCCCCTTTAAGGGCTGAGGGACTTCAGCTCCCAGAAGCCTCAGCCATGTTGGCCAATAGTCCCATGTTGGCCAATAGCTCCTGGAATTCTGGGAGCTGAAGTCCCTCGGCCCTTAAAGGGGAAAGGTTGCCTACCCCTGTACTTTGGCCACATCATGAGAATTAGAAAAGGCAATGATGGCAGGGAAAGTGGAAGGCAGCAGAAAGAGAGGAAGATTGCATGCCAGGTGGATAGATTCAATTGAAGAGGCCACAGCTCTGAGCCTACAGAATCTGAGCAGAGAGGTTGAAGACATGGTGGGGGGACCTTGGAGGTGTCTTGTTCATGGGGTCTTCATGAGTCAAGGCCAACTCAAGGGCAGTGAACAGCAACAACCAATTCTGGGGCAATGCTAGGAAGAAAGGTATATTCCAGTTCAGAAGGAAAGGTTGTTCAGTCTGCAAAGAGAGGCTCTCATGGAAACTGAAGCTGGAAGTGTTATGCAGTCATATAATTAATAACTTTTAAAAGCTAATTAGTAGCCAGAGCTTCCCTGAATCTAGGTTAAGGCAATGGTAACAGGGAAAGGAAGTTGGAGTATTGATCCATCATGCCACAGAGGCCACTCCATGCATTACCATAGAAGCAAACAGGGCTAATGGACTTGCACACTCAGTCATTATGTGCATACCACCATGTCTGTTTTAGCCATAACTAGTCTCAAGGCCAGGTCTGGAAAAGGATCTTGATGATTTTTTTTTAAAAAATGTGTCCACTTCATCCCCTCCCCACCTCCCCATATAGTATTCCCAAGGAAGGCTTCCAACATAACTTTTAAAGAGTGCAAGAACAATAGCAACACAGAGCAGATTAAAACAAAAGCCATTGAACCCACAAAATCCCATTTCAAAAAAGCACATGCCCATTTTGTTTTACGGACAGGTCCAGCTTAAGTCACAGAAGAAAAATCATAAGCAAAAGGAATGAAGAAGAGGAAAAAAAGGGGGTGAGCTGGTAGAAGAAAAGCTGAGCAATCTTTGCCCAGTTCAACCATGAGTCAGGTTCAAGGTCCCTACAATCTCCCATTTCCAGTCTGGCAGAGGATGAGGCATCCAGGGAATGCATTGTGTTGCTCATTAGTAAGGTGAGAGAGCCCTCTGTGATGCTTGTGCAACCAAGGGATGCCAGAATGAAAAATGGAAATGGCATCTGTACCTTAAATGATTGTGTAAAAGAGAGTATTTCAGACGGTTTTGCTTGTCATACAACCAGATAATAAACAGCACCTGTTCAAATTCCCTCTTCTACACAGATATTAAAGAGGGTTGCTACTTGTACAGGTGGAGTCTCCCTTATCCTGAATTGTGAAATCTGAAATAATAAAAAAACCAAAACTTTTTTCATCGGTGACTGAGATAATGACACATTTGCTTTCTGATGGCTCCGTGTGCACAAACTTTGTTTCATGCACAAAATTATTAAAAACACTGTAAAATTATCTTCCGCTTTTGTGTATAAGGTATATATGAAACATAAATGCATGTGCCTGCAATCACTGTAGCAGCCATTGCTGGTCCAGGATTCATTTTCCCTGCATGCTCCTTAACCCTGTCTGCCTGCCCTATTGCTTTACCTGCATGCCTTTCAGGAGGTTATTTTTATTTCTCTCTCTCTTTTTAGAATAATTAGGCATTATGGCAATGCAAATTGGTGAGCGAGGGGGGGGGGAGGAAAAAAAGAAATGCTTGGGAGTATTAAGGAGAAGGAGGAGGGAGGGAGAGGAAGAATCTGACGCTGTGTGACTGGCCAATGGTGGGATTAAAACCCTTACATTATCACACACAAATCTAATGCTATAGCAGCAATATTGGCAGTAATTAATGGGGGAAATCCAGCAGTGAAAAGTTGTGTAATAGTCACAGATGGAAGACAGACTAGCTACAGCTCAACCATGGCATCCTCTGATAAAGTTTGACCACAGATGCATCTATTCTGCTTTAATTCCATTTTTAGCCTTATGTGATAATCTCCAATATAATGCCTATTACCCTTGAAACTAATGGCAATTGCTGTATATGATATTTGCATCTGATGTATATTGCTTATTCTATACACTAAATCAATGGTCCCAATTTTTTTCCAGCTACCGCTCCCTTTCCTTTTGGCCGACAACCCTAGAACACATACACCCCCTGCATATTTCCTGGTATTAGGTTTACTGTTCTACTGCAAATTCAGAACAACCAATCTAAGTTGCTGCTACCTTTGCAGCCAGATACCTTGGGAACAGCAGTTGACCAGCTGGCTAAGCAATGATTGAGAAGCCTCTGGCTTGTGCCAGCCTTGTGGCAAATTCCAGCCTGGGCAAGAGGCTACTTGGTCGCTGCTGCCTTTGCACCCAGTCACCCTGGGAGCAGCAACCAAGAAACCTCTCACCCGTGCTGCCCTTCCAGCAAAGGCCAGTGTGGACAAGAGGCCTCTTGGTTGCTGCTCAGCCAGCTGCTCAGTTGCTCCTCATAAGGTGACCAGGTGCAAAGGGAGAAGCTTCTCCTTGACAAGGAAGGACTCTTAATCCTTCTTTGCAGGGGCAGACAGAGTCCAGCCAGTGTGTATATAAGGGGTTTACAGAGGCCATATGCCCAGGACTGGAGACTGGCATAGATGGGGAAAAGGAGAGATGTTAACTACAGGAGCCACTCCTTCCAAGAATTGACCTCAGATACTCCTCCCTCTTTCCCCAGAGACATATTTTCCCCATACAGTTTCAATTGTTCCCCCCCCCCTCTCAACACATATACATTGTTTTTTCTGCTACCTCTTTTCTCAGCCTCCCTGATGAAAGAAAGCAGGAGCAGCAACCTGCTCCAACCTGCCAGCCAAGTCTCAGCAAAGCTGACAAAGTTTAAGGAGGGTTCCCAATTTTTGCCCCCTTTTCTCCTTTTGCTCCTTTTTGCTGCCTTTTCTCCCCTGCTGCTACATGCTCTGACCCCTTGCTTCAGTCAATTGATCTGTCCCAAAATGGTGCTGCTCCAAGCTACAGAAGCTCCATCGTTTTATAGAATATACATACAAAAACAGGACCCAAAATCAGTGTTCTCCATTACGCATAACTCAAATAATATGCTGTCAACTCAGCATGGGAGTCACATGGCCTCAGACTGTTGCGGGTTTGCAACTCCCAGCAGCCTTCATCAGCACAAAGTAATGGTAAAGAATGCTGGGAACAGTTGTCCAACAATATCTAGAGGCCTGCATGATTTCCATTGCTGATAGAGCTCCTTGCAGCCAAATGATAATTATAATGGGGGCATGGGGACCTTTTAATGACAAATCCATTTCTTTGACAGCAAAGAGTATTGTAGTTACTTCTTAAAGTGCATCTTCTACACTATAGACAAGCAGTAGCGTTCCTGCACCAGGTGATACCCGGTGAGGAGGGCAGGACTTCCAGTGGGGGCAGAACTTCTGGTGCCGAGGTTTCTGGGATGGATCAGCACACAGGAGCATCTGTGCGGGTCAGAGGGGCACCTGTAGGATTCAATTGAAGAGGCCACAGGGGTGCCCACGCAGTCCCAAGAAGCTCCTGCAGGCGGTGGAGCAACAATCGTAGTCCTGAGCAGCGCCCGCACAGCCCTGAGGAGTTCCTGTGGGGGGTGGAGTGGTGTCTGTGCAGCCCCAGAGAACACCTGCTTGGACCTGGGCAGCCCCTAGTGGCCCCAGTGCAGTCCCAAGCAGTGTCCCCCTTTCTGGAGTTTCACCTGGTGCAGCCCACACACACCCGACACACCCGAGTGACATTACTGTAGCCAAGTCCTCAGAGGACTTAGTATTCGTATTAGTGTTGTAAATTCATAAAAGGAAAATGGCTGTTTTCATCCACCTTTTCATTTTTGTGTGCACTTTCTACGCTGTCATTCATAAGCTAATTCATGTCAAAACTGAAAAGAGAAAAGAGCACTAAAACTCTACAGATTTTTTTACAGCTTCATTTACATACCGCTTCATACCGCGCTATGGGGTGTCTAAGCAGTTTACAACTGTAAGCTCATTGCCCCCCCAACAGCTGGGTACTCATTTTAGTGACCTCGGAAGGATGCAGGCCTGAGTCTAGCCTGAGCCCTGGCTAGTATTGAACTTGCAACCTTGTGGTCTATGAGTGAGTGGCTGCAGTACAGGCATTTAACCACTGCACCACCAGATGTCTGGCGGTTTTTGTTTTCTCTTTGCATGATCCTTCAGTTTCTCACTTTAAAATCTTTCAGCCCCAAAAGGAGTCTGGAAAAATAAGCACATTACATAGGATGTAACAACATAATTGAGAATGTCATTGTAAGGAATCTGGTAAATACAGTATCCTCCATATCCATGGTTTCTGCATCCACAGAATCAACTATCAACGGTTTGAAAATATTCACCCAAAATATTCCAAAAAGCAAATCTTGATTTTGCCACTATATATAAGGTATACCATTTTAGTATTCCACTGTAGATAATAGGTCTTGAGCATCCACTGATTTTGGAATACATGGGAGGTCCTGAAATCAAACTGCAGAGGATCCCAAGGGTCCACTATATCACAAATAAGGGGTGAGCATATTCCAGAGCCCAATGGGACACACAGCCACATCACTGTGGCTAATATTTCAATGACCAAAAGTAAAATTCTTCCACTCCTGGTTTACTTTTGGAGCATATGGGGGCTGGTCTTGCTGGTTTGCTTTGTTTTTCCATACAAAGCTGCAGTACTTAAATACATATACTGGGGCCATTGCTAGTATGGAAGCATGATTGAACAGGTTAGCTTATGTGTATGAGATGAAGGATGAGCCATCATCCTTTTTTCTTGGGCAGCCATGCAGGGGTGCCAGATCTCAGGGCCCTGCCTGGGGTCCTCAGTTTTTGTAGGTCACTTCTGCGTGATGGGGTCAGCTACAGGCAAGACATGAGGCTCTATGCAAACTTCTGGACAGGCAGAGAGCCTTCTCACTGGCTGTGCAGTTTGCGGCACTTTGCAAAGATAAATCACATGTTTCAATTAGCAAATACACTTAATTTCCAACTAGGAAGATATGTTCTGAATGTGTGTGTGCATTTGAATGGCAAGCTGTGAGAAACTTTGCTTGCTGCTTAATGCATAATGCTTAATGACAGCCAGAGCCTATCCCTAAGAATCCAGTTTTGGCCCAGACATCTCAGAACTTGCAACTTAGAATGATCCTGACCTGGCAACCCTATGCCTTGCATTGCTCCTGCTTAATAACTATTATGATTCTTTTTTTTCTGGAAGCAGGCAGTAGAAGTTGCAAGGTGAGGACATGCCCTTTGTGAAGGAACCTGAGTATCTGCCAGATTTTTCAACACAGAAGAGAGGGAGACTGGAGTAAATACTCAGTACAGCCTGACTGTTCCAAGTCACAGTCAATTTCTTCATCTCTCTTTCCATAAACCTAGAGAATAAATATCACAGCAATTGGTGTTGATGAGTGTTGACTGCCAGAGAGACACAAAGCAGAACAGAATTTTACTAGCTTATCAGTGTATGCAAGTTTTGACCTTTGGGGCTCCTATGGGAAATAGGCAGAGCTTCGGAAGTTACTTATTTGAACTCCAACTCTATGTTGGCTGTGGGACTCTGGGAGCTGCAATCCAAAAAATAACTCTTCCAAGCTCTGGAAAAGTCAGATTCATTGTCTCTTCATCAAGGAGAAGGGACTGCCCCTTTCCAATATTGTCAAACTGTAACTCCCATCAGATGCATCCAACATGGCTAATGACAAGTGATGAAGGGAACTACAGTCCAACAAAATCTGGAGGGTCACAGGCTTCACACCCTTGTTTTGTATGCTTCACAAGTTTAATAATGTGTTCCATGACTTCATCCACCAATAGCTAGAAAGGTAACTTCCTGGATCCTCTACTCTTAAGAACCATGGCACATGTTAGGCAATTGTTTATTTAATTGTTGGCTTATATAGCACTATTAATGTGCAAGGTGCTTGTTACAGTAGATGAGGGCCACGCCACAAGCAGCTTACAATCCAAAACAGACATCCCTTCCTGATGTCTTAGGACCTGCATCTTCCAATATTACTGAACATCAGCCTTGCTGGTTAAAAATGATTAGAGTTGAAGTCCCAAATATTTTTAGGGTCCTAGTGGGTAAGGCTGACATAAAATGTGATGTGGAGGGGAGACTCGTCTATCAGCTTCAACTAGCATAGCCAGTGGTTACTAATGATGGGAGCTACACTCTAGCAAAATCTGGAAGCCCAGGGGTCCCCCACTTCTGACATATCCAAATCATTCTATGATTTCATAAGATTTTGACCAGGAAATTCTCTGTCAGAGCATATCTTTTTATAGGCAATGTGGCTGCAGTTCTGTGTTCGCTTATCTGGTAGCAAGTCACCTTGAACATAGTGGATCTTACCTCTGAGTAATCATGCATGGCATTCTGCCACATCTCATGTAAGATTTTGTGCATTTCCTTTCACAAGGCTATTTACAGACCCATCTTTTATTTTGGCACAGCAGAGAATTGTTAGGTATTTTGATGTCTTTCTAACTAAACTGATGTATGAGTTTTATTTTTAGACATGGAGACTGGTAAAGGAACTCACCATTATCACACTCAAAATGGTACAGTGGGTGACAAATAGATCCAAATGTTGACAGCCAACTGAGAGAGAAAATGTGTTCCCATTAAGAGAAAGGTGCAGTATAGGACCATTAAATCAATCAGATTGTTGCCCCTGGGCCAAGATATAAAACTAATACAACACACAATAAGTCATATTAAAAACAGTTTTAAAGGGAAAAAGAGTAGAGGAAATGAAACATACACTATTAATTTGTTTATTCGTTTTACTTTTAGACTACTCCATAACCAAAGTTGTTTTGGGATTTAAATGTACATTGAAAAAAACAGGGCCATATTGTACATTGTCTGCTTAGCCACATATGCTTAACTAAAATTAACATCACTGGTTTTACCAGGTATCAACTGCATCAAGTGAAGGAGGTCCATTCTGATGGCAACTGGGGTAATGTGGATGATGTTTCCACTCCCTTCCCAACAATAGTTTCAACTAGAGCCATTGCACCACAAGGTGCAATGAAAGTAAAATAATATTAGGTGTAATAATAAAATAAAGGAGCCAGTGTGGTACAGTGATTTGAGCATTGGACTATGGCTCTGGAGACTAGGGTTTGAATCCCAACACAGCCATGGAAACCTACTGGGTGACCTTGGGCTAGTCACACACTCTCATTCCCAGAAAACCCCATGATAAAGAGCCTTAAGGTTGCTATAAGTCAGAAACAACTTGAAGGCACACAATAACAACAACAAATGATGACCCCCTACTCACATGATCTTCTTAATGGACCCAATGATCCCCTACCCACATGATCTTCTTAATGAACCTCCAAGTTAATAGTATTATTTTGATTGATTATTTGGCTTTTGGGTGTGAATGACCATCAAGTTTTTATTGGATTTTTATAATGTTGATATTTTAGTGTTGGTATTATGCTTTTTATGTATTTTTGTGTTCCTGTATTTTGCCTATGTTGTATTTTTTTTTTGATGTAATCCCGCCTCAATCCACAGGGAGAGGCGGGGAATATAAATTATTATTATTATTATTATTATTATTACATGAAATAGAACTAACAAGTCTTATGGTGTAGGATTTTTCCTGGTCCCACTGAATTCTAACTTTACACTGAAATGGGATCAACTCACAAAAAATCATTGGGATTTGGTAAGGTATTCAGCCTGGTTTGTCAGAGAGTTCTAGTGCCTTACCAAAGTACAAATCCCAGGGTTCTGTAGGATAGAGTCATGGCAGTTAATGTGGTAAAAAACTGCTTAATTCTGCATCATGGCTGCAGATTATTGCTCTTGCAGTTTTTGTGGTTGCTACTTTGGCCCTTCAAATTCCACATTTCATCTTATTTAACAAACAGCTTGGAAGCAACCATTTGGAAATAACTAATGATTTGTAATAAGTTCCTTTTCCAATAATGAAGGTGCAGCCAAACTAGATTATGACTGTAACTTTATGAGATGTAACTTCACTCTTATTTGCAAAGCAACTGTTGTATTTCTGTTATTGCTAGCATTATGGTGGCGTGGCCTCACTAAATGTGAAGGAAAGACTATCACATGTTTCATGTGCTTCTGTGTGCTGTTGCCTCATGTTCTGGTGTGCTTGGTGATGTGGCTTTATATTACAGATAACTGAGATAATCATACATTATGGTAAATACATAAGGATAATTAACTACTTTGCCTTTGCACTATATCTGTAACTAATTATTTTTTAAATAATAGTCTGAGCTTGGATTTAACAATACTGACCATGAACAATTTTAAAAATGGTAGATATAAAAGAGCTGTCATGGTAGTGGTCTGAGCATTGGACTTTGACTCTGGGGACCAGGGTTTGAATCCTGGCTCAGCCATATGAGACCAACTGGGTGATCTTGGGTAAGTCCCACTCTCTCAGCCTCAGAGGATGGCAATAGCAAGCCTACTCTGATGAAACTTGCCAAGAAAACCCCATGATAGGTTCACATTTGGGTCTCCATAAGTCAGAAACTACTTGAAGGCACAAAACAACAACAACTAGATATATATATATATATATATATATAACCAAACATGGTAGAGGTGAAGTTGGTAAGACTGAATATGGAAATCTAAAGCCTTACTGGCTCTGAAGGCCCAATACTATACAATTATAGCACTATTATTCCACTTTAACTGCCATGGTTCCATCATATGGTATTCTGGGGCTTGTAGTCTAGAGCTCTCTGGCCAAAAGTTTTAAAAGCCTCTCCTTCAGTTCCATGATTCCACAGGACAGAGCCATGATAGTTAAACTGGTAGAATCACCCTATAATTGGGTAGTGTGAATGGGCCCTAGATCTCTGGTTCCCTTCTCCCTTTTCAGTTTTTACGTCTGCAGTTCTATCAAGTCCATATCTACAAATATCCTCCTTTTCCTGTTCCCAGAAACAAGTCCTTGCTCAAATCTGTTGGACTCCCCACCTTTTAAAATTATTATTAGCAGAAATCTTTCCTCCACACCTTTGTCATATTTTTAAAAACCATGCACATTTTATTCTGATTTTTTTTCAAAATGTAGGTGCTACTGAGATGTTCCTCCTGGTTAGACAAAAATGTGATAGTGTTCTACACATTTGAGACTTACAGGCAGACACAGATTGTGAAGGGGATACTAGCAACAGGTTCATGCACAACAAAAAATCCTATGAAGGGAAGGAGAGAGGCAGAGGGCACCATACTGATTGTCATACATACAAAAACTGGTTATGCAGAATTTGTTGTAAAGACATTTTGCATAGCACTGCAGGCCTGAAGTTTTGTCAAGGTGATCTCCTGGCAATGCTATATAAATGCTTGGAGCAAAGGCCATGAATTTTAAATACCCCTCCTTACAGACGGCTTGCCTGCCAACTGCCAAGAGAGACTTGAAATTACAGCCTCAGGACTGAAATGAGATGCTATCCTAGTGTGTTGCCATTCTTATGCTAATCTTCATCATGAGGGCAGATAAATATGCCATGTCCCAATCTTGCTATTAAAATGAAAGAGAATTCATTTTTGTGTTTCTTCTTTCATTCTCATCCCAGCATTCACAATCAGTATGAAATGCTGCTAAACCAGTGGGGGGGGGGGGGGGGGGGCTTATAGATTTTTGTTTTCACTGTCTGATTTCAGTCACTTTGGTACCCAAGACTGCTAGAAAAGAAAATAGAATGCCATTAATCCAGGCTAGCAGTGTACCAGAGCTAAACAAGTGGGACACTGCTGCATGCTATCTGTCCCACTTTGGCAAAGATCCTCTGATGTCCCAAAAGTTTCTCCCTTTGTCCTCAGCTTACATCAATTCCTGCAGAGTTTGAAGTGCAAAAGCAATTTGTACTCAGCTAACTCTGCAGGGGGGAGAGAGGAGGGAATAGCATTTTACCCTTTCCAGTAAGCTCAAGCAAAAGCAAACTGTTGCAGCCTCTCCTAGCTTATGTGTTCTTCCTCTTTAATAACCTTTGCCATCTTGATCACACTCTGATGTTGCTTGGCCATGTGTGCTGGTTTTTCTTTGTGAAATGTTGGAAGGTATGATGTTGTGCTGTGGAATACTCTGTTCAGACTTCCAGCCAGCTAGCCAGCCACACTCTCATTGGTTACTCCCTTCCATTTTCTCTACTCCATTTTCAATGTTTTCCTTCCAAGAGACAGAATTTTTTGGATGCTAAACATGGGCCCTTATCACATGGGGTCTGAAGCAGAGCTAATCCGAAGGGCATCCACAGCTAATACATATTATTCCCCCGTGTTTATACACGACGCTGCCCCAGAACACGGAGCTAATCCGTATTGTTCCCCCGTGTTTACACACGACGCTGCCCCAGAACACGGAGCTAATCCGTATTGTTCCCCCGTGTTTACACACGACGCTGCCCCAGAACACGGAGCTAATCCGTATTGTTCCCCCGTGTTTACACACGACGCTGCCCCAGAACGCGGCAGAATACGGAGCTAATCCGTAAGGAGTAGGGAGATTTTGACATTCGGTTTGTAGAGGAAGTACCTAGGGAGCCTTCGCATTCATTGCGAATTGGTGGGCAGGGCGAAAATCCCAGCGAGGGGAAGGGATTGCCTTGGCAAAAGGCAAACCGGATTGGAAAGAAGAGGAGGAGAGGAAGAGGGAAGAGGGAAGAGGGAGGCGATCTCTCTCTCTCCATGGGCTGCCTTCCCTTCTCCAGTCCTCCAGCCCTCCTCCTCCTCCCCTGTTCCCATGGCTGCCTTTCCTCCCGGCTTTTTGTGACGGGAGAGAAGGGAGCCTTGGTATTAATTGCGAAATGGCCAAAAGGGCGATATTCCCTTCGTTTCGCTATGGAACCGAATTTATTCCTACTTCTGTTTTTCTTCGCTTTTTCTTTGCTTCGTGGCCAGCGTTTGATAAGGTCCATGTTCACAACACACTGGATGTATGCCACCACTCTTATGATCATTTTTTTCCCTATTTCCACAAATTTTGGGTTTGCCTCAAGTTAAAGATATTCCTTCTTGTGCACGATTCATGCTACTTTGTCCACTTAAGGATTCATGCTCAAAGAATGAGTTCTCTACTGGTGTTTATGTAATATAGAATTGGTTCAGAATGCAAATGACCCAGAAATACTAACGAAAAAAATCAGGTTCGCACAGTGTTGAGTAAAACCATGGAGACCCTCCATTACTAGAAGACCTTGGCCACCACAGTACACTGGTGTGAGGATAAAATTGATTGTGGTGGTGGGGAACATATATGGTTCTCTGCAATTCTTTGAAAGAGAACAAGGTTCCTGCAGCATTAATATTTGCATGGAAGAAGGGATTTCAGAACCATAAAGCAGGCTGGAATTGGGCAATATTTTAGATGTTGTTGAAGTGCAGCTCTCAGCATTTCTGCCCATGGGCAATGCTGAATAGGGCTTCTGGCACTTGTAGTTCAGCAGCTGGTGGGCTGTGCAATCCCCTGTTAGTACCACTGAATCAATAGAGATGGTAAATCAACACTTATGTATGCTCCATCAATTCAATTATTATCCGCTACTTGGCACTAACAATTGAATTTAATCCCATCTCCTCTCCTTCTGTTAAATACTACAGTAGGCCCTTGGTATCCATTGGGGTTTGGTTCCAGAAACAACTATGGATATCAAAATCTGTGGATGCTAAAGATCCATTATATACAATGGCATAGTAAAATAGCATCCCTTATATAAAATGGCAACATCAAGCTTTGCTTTTTGGAATCTATAATTTAAAAAAGATATGTTTTCAAGCTATGGACAGTTGAATCCTTGGATTAAAAAAAATCCATGGATTCGAAAGGCCAGCTGCAGATATCAGATGTGACATTGTCTAGACTCTAGATATCTGACTTATTACTGGGTAGTGAATATTCAGCACATATTTGCAGCGTGGAGGGGAGAATGGAGAACAATGTACAGGAGCAAGACAGTTAATTCCCTACCTGTCCTTCCATATTTATTTATTTATTTATTTAGGTGCTAGAACATCTCCTTCCCCTGCTGCCCCAATAGCCTATGATAACATAGGATGTGGGACATGCAGGAGTGCTGGCCCTATCCTTAAATAGAGTGAGAAAAGTGTCTTAGGTCAAAGATGCTTCAGCTGGGACAAAAGCAGAGTTCCCCCCTCCCCAGTAATTCTCCATTACAGAATGGAGCTGGGTATGCCACACAGCCTATCTCATCTCTGTGTTGCCCTATCCATTTTCCAGGGTAAGATTCTATTGCCAGTGCAATTGGCTTCTGTATCTGGAATAGAGTGGGGTGCCATTCTGCCTTTCCCTCTGGCAGCAGATTGTCTTGGGCTGCACCTGAGTACAGCGTATGTTGTTTTGGCGTCTCCTGGAATACAACTGTCAGTATAATATGCAGACTGGTCCACTGGCCTGTTTCAATAGCTGTGAATATATGGCTGCAGAGAACGATTTCCCAAGTTCTGTCATTTCCCTTTCAAGAAACTCTCTGAGCTATGCCCATTCCCCTAAACTCATTTCTGACAACATGGAGAAATGTATGCGTCTCTTTCTTGCTAGTGGTATTATAAATGATAATGAGGAAATAACATTACTGTCAAAGTATAGCTCACTGCTCTCTCCATTACTATAAATTTTTCGGGAAATGACCTTTAATAACAGCGTGACAGAGAAGTTAGTTGCATTAATAAAGTTAGACTCCAAAGTACATGCATGGATTTTAGAACAGAATTCCCTATGTGGGTGGTCCTTAATTCCAACTGGGGTTCAGAACTGAAACAAAAATTGACACCAGACTCCCAACAGGCTCACATTCAAATCTTAAATTCCAGGCTATATCCTGGAACATAAGAATTCAGGAAGAACCATGCTGGATCAGACCAATAGCCTATCTTCATCCTATTTCCCATAGTGGCAAAGTGGATGCTACGGAAAGCCCACAAGTAGCAGATGAACTCAATAGCACCCTCCTCTTCTTATTCCCAGGATTTTATTTTTAGTGGCATAATGCCTCTGATCCTATAGCAATCATTGATAGCATAATCTTCCAAAAATGTAACCCTGTTTATGCTTTAAAGGATGTGGGGAGCATTTAAGCCTTAGTCCCAACATCCCTGAGCACCCAGAAGTAAGAGGAAGGTCTGAAGAGTTCCAGTAACTTTGTTTAGCTGAACAGGCATCTGGTTGCTTCTGATGAAGTGGCTTAGAATACATAAAAGCATGTGCTAGAAATTTATTTTCCATAGGGTGCATCTACACTGTGGAAATGATGCCTTTTTACACCACTTTAAGTGCTATAGCTCCATCCTATGGAATCTTGGGATTTGTAGTTTTACAACTGCCAAGGAGTGCTGATGCCTCACAAAACTACAAAACTCAGGATTCTATAGGATGAAGCTATGGCAGTTAAAGTGGTGTCGAACTGCATTCTTTCTACAGTATAGATGCATCCTAAGTTAGCCTCAAAGGTGGTACAGAATTCTTTCATATCTTTTTTAATGCCAAAACAGACTACTATGACTGTGTCTGAATTAATTTAGGAAGGCTTATAGAAAAATTTTACAATCTAGTACTTCCAGCAACTCTTTGCAAGATATCCCACTTTAAGTTCAATGGCAGAAATTGGTCTAAAGCCAAATACATTTGCATGTTCAGAACATCCTTCTTTTACTCAAGGGTGTAGAGAAATCTGCAAAAATGCAGAAGATTCCTTCTCTGCTCTCACTGGAGTAGCAATGAAGCCAGTCTTCAGCCAGGACAGGATCAAGACAAAAAGACTCATATGAGATTTGTATAGTGCTTTGTACCAAGAAATCCCAAACTAAGCATTTTTACCATTTAGACATCTGGGGCATGATACAGTGTGGGAGATGTTCATGAGGAATTCTTATGTCACAGGCCCTCATTTACTGACATCCTCATTATTAAGTGAAAAAAATTAATTCTAAGAAACAGTTCATATCTGGAAATGACAGACCCAATAATATATTTTCAAGAGTCAAAATGCCATTACCCAAAGACTTCCTTACCAGGTTCTATGCAGCCTATGAACTTTGAGACAAACTTCTTTCTGGAGTGTCTGATGCAAATAAAACCCTATGTAGTGTTGAGGAGGCTGACATAATCAAAACAATCTAGAGAGCTTGATGGAAATTTAATTCTCAAGATTTATAAAAATCCACACAGGGACAGAGATGCAATTAGATAAAGTTATTTTCTTTTTACTATAAAGGGATTAAACTGAGAGAGAAGAAGGCGGTGGGGAGGAAGACTGTCCTAGAGGTAGATGACTCAATGAAGAATGCCATGCCCTAAGTTTGCAAGACCTGAGCAGGGCAGTTGTGACAACCCTAAGGTGAACCTATCATGGAGTTTTCTTGGCAAGATTTGCTCAGAGGAGGTTTAACATTGCCTTTCCCTGAGGCTGAGAGTATGTGACTTACCCAAGGTCATCTGGTGGGTTTCATGGCTGAGCTGGGAATCAAACCCTGGTCTTCAGAGTTGTAGTCCAACACTCAGAGCACTATGTGATGCTGACTCTCACAATGAAGTCTTTGGAGGCCAACTTTATCAAAGTCAACTTTACAGCAAATAACAACAGCAACAAAGGTGAAGAGTAATGAATGCACATCCTTTTAAAAAGGAAATAGGCTGCTGAGGAAATAAAGTACTAAGGCAGTTTACTGAGGATGACAGGCCTGGCCAGGAAGCCCCAGGTGTTTAATGCCACAAAGCTAGGTCACTCAACTCAGTCAAGGTATAAGAAGCCCATAACAGGAAGAATAGTGAAGTGGATCCTGTCCATGTACAGCTACAATGTGTTTTGTAAACTTATTTTGAATCAGCCAGATTGAATAGTTTGGCATGGCAGGTAACAGGTTTGGAGATGGGCTGAAGAGATGGAAAGTTCACATTCCTGCTGAGACAGCAGAAATAGGAGTTTGGACCTAACTTCCCACGCTAGTTAGTTGTAAGGACAAAGTCGGTGGAAAGGGAATGTACTCTGCCCTGAGGTAGTTGGCTGAGAAACAGATGTAATAAAGATAATTTTTTAAAAAATTCAGAGTATTGCTGGCAGAGCAGAAAATACTTTTCACCAAAAGCACAGGAGTAAGGATATGAGGGTGTCTCTTTCTGACTATTTAGCTTTCATCTGCAGGGTTCATATTCTTGTGAGATTTTAATTTAAGTGTTGAAGGAGCAGCAAAATCCAGAGAAATGAAAAGGAAGGCAAAGCCTCAAAATGGAAATATGTTGTGATTTTGAACAATCCAGGTTCTGCTGTACAGGCTTTCCTCCTTGTTGAACTATAAGCCAAGATGTGGTGGGTTGTTTTTTTTTAAAGTTGTGTTTTTAACTTATATTTGAACTTTGCATGCCATCGAAAGGGAATTATCAGAGCAGAGATGGAAGGAAAGGGAAGGAAAGGAAAGGTGGGGAGCCAAGCACATTTTGTACCAGAAGCTATAAAAATATTCATATTCAGCTCTAATTCTGGCAGCACATGATGTATTGCCAGCATTAATCTATCGAGTTATGGCATTTTTAAACTGTCAGAGTCATATAACCATCTTTTGTAAACAGGTACTTTCTAAAGATAAATTGTTCTCTACCTACATAGGAGCCTGTGGCTTCAAAAAGGAAGGAGACATGCTGGATTCCAAGGAAACATCTTCTTTGAATTGCAAATGGACATTAAATTTCCTTGACTTTGAAAATCTCCAGTGACCCCATGGCCAAAAAAAAGGGGGGGGGGCAGGTGCCAGCCTTCAGATAGCCCTCCTTACCATCTGAATTAAAACCAGAAACAGAAAATGCAGGCCTATGTCTAACATCTTCAATGTTGTTTTCTCCTGTTTGCCTGATGAAGAAGCCAGTGTGATTTCGAAAGCTTGCAACATGTAGTTGTGCATTTTGGTTGGCCCAATAAAGGTATCATTTGGATATTATTGGATTTAATGGAGAGTGTGGAGAGAAGACAGAATAGAACATGCCTTAGCAACAGCCAATAGAATGAGAGCTGGCGGCAGCCAATCAAATGGTAGATTGGAGGTGTTAAATAAGACTGTTGCTGACAGTTGAAGTCAGACGGGGTCTGGAGGGTAACAGACCAGAAGAAAGGGACTGTGAGGGCTAAAATTCAGAAGGGAGGGACTTAGCTCTAGGACAGGACTCCAGGTGAGGGAGATTCTGGGATTTAGGCCCTTTATAGACTGCCAGAAATAATGCAGCTTGAGGCCACTAACTGTCTTGGCTCAGTGCTAGGGAATCATGGGAATTGCATTTTTTTCTGGGACATTGAGCCTTCTCTGTCCTAGAGCTCTGGTGCCACAATAAACTACAGTTCCTATGATTCCTTAGCACTGAGCCAGGAATGTTTGTTCTTTAGAGTTAAATAGTATGTAACAATGTCTAACAAGAACAAGAGAATGTAATATTGTAACAAATAAAACATTTTTAACCATCATTCAAATAAAGTTTTATTGTTGTTCACTTACAAGCTTGTTAGAACCTGGAATTATTATCTACGCTACTAAGAAATTTTAAAAAACCAAAGATTGGGGAGTAAACCCATAGATATACATCACATATTGGGGCAGCGGTGCGATCATAATACCCATAGGGCTGCCATCTGAGGGGGGAAAAGTGAGGTGAAGGAGAGGTTTCTTCACAGAGAGTAATTGTAAAAAGAATAAAATAAAAGCAAGCAGATTTTTATCTTATCATACTATGAGACTAACATAAAGATTTCCTTTCTAAGCCTCTTGAATGGTGACTATAACAGGACTGTGTAGTTTCACAAATACCAGACCAGATCCAATGGCGGCTGGTGGCTTCTTTGTTAGAGGAAAGATCCACTCTGGGTTTTAAGACTATTTCACACTACACAATTATAATGCTATGAATTCATGTTTACTGTTGTGACTGTAGCCTGTGGAATCCTGGGATAGTCTGGGGAAGTTCCAAAACCACTATCTGAAAATTTTAAATATCCCTCCCTAAACCACAAATCCAAGAATGCCATTGGACAGAACCATGGCAATTAATGTGGTATCAAAGTTCTATAGTTGTCTCGATGTGAAAGAGATCTCAGTCTGTGAAAGAACAAAAGGAGTCATTTCAGTCCTATTCCACAAATAAATCCAATCCCTTGGATAGCTCCCTTGAAATCTAAACTAAAGCCCCACCCCATGACATTGGGACCTAGGGTTGGTGTTGCCTGGTGCGGTAACTCATGGTGTCACATACACATCCATTGACCTCCTCCCATTTCACACCATACAGAATCCTTAGTAATGCTTTTTTGCACTAATGTTACTTGTAAATCAAAATTCCCATATACCACTGTATGTAATGGCAATCGTTGTGACATAAACAACTAGCAAAATTAAAATTATACCTTCAAATTACAATATCATATGCATAACCTAAATGTATTTACATGTACATAGTGAAGATTTGGTTAAAATGTGCTGTTTTTGAAGAAAATTTCAAAAGAATTTAAAAAATTAAATTTCAATTTTTAAATTTTTATTTTTTAAAAATTTTGTAATTTGACATTTTAATTTTGAAAAATTCTAGGACCTCTCCTTTCTCCTCCCATTGAGCTTCGCCCCACTCCCACCATCTCTTAAAACATTTTAAAGGGAAGCAGATGAATGTCACAGCCCATTTCTGCAAAAAGGTAAGTGTTTGAGAAGCAGTGGTGTCACCCCCCCCCCTTTCAGGGTATCACCTGGTACGGTCTGCACCCCCCTAGTGACCATGGGCCCATTCATAGTACACAGTTATATTCTAGTTTAAATGCCATGGTTCCCTCCTTCAGAATCCTAAAGTTTGTAGATTGGTGAGAAACTAGAACTTTCTGGCTGAGAAGTCTAAAGGCCCCTCCCTAAACTGCAAATCTCTGGATTCCATATGGCAGAACTATGGGAGTTAAATTGGAATAATAGCTCTATAATTGCATTTTGTGAATGGGCTACAGAGAAGGTTTTTTGTTTTTTCTTGTTCAGCTATTAATTGTGATTACAGGTGTGCAAATCTTGTTGTTTGTTGTTAGCTGCCCTTGAGTCCACCTCAGCTCATGGTGACCCTGTGGATGAGACAACTCCAAGCCTCCCATCCTCCACAGCTTTTTTTCGGTCTTGTAGATTCAGGCTTGTGACCTCCTTAACTGAACCTAGCTATCTGGTGTGAGGTCTTCCTCTCTTTCTACTGCCTTCTACCTCTCCTAGCATTATTGTCTTTTCCTGTGATTTATGCCTTCTCATGATGTGGCCAAAATATGACAGCCTCAATTTAATCATCTTGACTTCCAGGGAGAGTTCAGGCTTGATCTGTTCAAGAACCCATTTGTTTTTTGGCTATCTGTGGTATTCTCAGCACTCTTCTCCAGCACCACATGTCAAATGCGTCGATCCTCCTTTTATCCACCTTCTTTACTGTCCTGCTCTCACATCTGTACATGGTGATGGGGAATACAATGGCTTGGACGATTCTAGCTTTAGTGTTGTGTTGTATATCTTTACTTTTTAGGAGCTTGTCTAGTTCTTTCATCATTGCTCTTCCCATTCCTAGTCTTTTATCAAGTCCCGATCTCCAGTTTTTCTCCTTTTCCTGTCTTCAAAAGAAGACCATGTCCGAATCTGTTGGGCTTCCTACCTCTTTTTTTGAGGAGCAGAAATCTTTCCTCCTCATTTTTTCATATTTTTAAAGACTATGTGTATTCTAATCTATATTTTTCAAAATGTCGATATTGCTAACACACTTTCTTCCCCCGTTGGGTTAAAGCATGATTGTGTTTGTACACATTTGAAATATGCATATCTTCCTGTGCATAGTTTTCAAATGTACACATTGTAATTAGAATACCCACAGATGTGCAGATTTCTGAATACAAGTATGCTCAGTCCACATCCAGCCCCTGCAGTGATGACTGGAGAAAGTTTGCATAAAAAGTCCACCAGAGCAGATTCCTTGTGCAACTTTAATTGCATCCCAACAGCTGGACAGAATTTTTTTAAACAAAAATGGTTGTGCCTATTATGTGTTTGGTTCTGAAACTCCATGAACCCCCCAAAATCCGCTCAGGCTCTTTGGTAGATTGACAGAAAAGACACAGAAAGGTATATTTGAGTGGGGAGGAAGAAGAAGCAGACACAAGTTTTACATGGTAAATTGCTCAGGGTTTCCTCTGCTTATGTCAGTCTACGTAAACTACACAAACATTGATAATGGCCTATACACTTGTCACTGGTCAGCAAGTGCCCAAGGAAGTAGGTGGTTAGAGTGCAAGAATTGTTCGGTAGTTAGTCCACTCCAGGTCAGTCACATGTTATTTGTGCAAGATGAATAGAGAAGCATGGGGGTGGCCATCAGCCAGTTCAGAAATCATTACAGCAGGTCAGTAGTCCAGATGCACAAAGCCAGCAAGCAGTAAATATGGTTGTAAAATGTATTCAGTCCAAAGTAATGAAAACAGGAACACTAGAGAGAACTGACAGCCAACAAGATGAAAAGGTTGTCATCACCAAAGTTGTGAAGGACCTGCTGGGATATTTATGGGTAGCCCCTTCAAAGCTAAGGGTGTCTAATTAGGTCAGCATCTACTGCTTAACAGTCATTGGGATGATGTTTCTCTCTTTGTTGTTCAACAAAGGATGGGGCATGTTGTCTTCAGCATCTTCAGCCTCTGCCATCTCTTGTAGGAGTGCCGGGTCCCCCACTGCCTCAGACCCCAGCTCTTGGGACTCAAACAGGGCTAGTCTACACATAAGTGTACTATGTGAATTGGTGCACATTTTGGCACATTCACATTGACAGTTAATTGTCTTCATGTTCTATTCACCTCTGTTCACCCTCCCTCCGCTGAAAATGCACACCCATCTGAATGCAGTGGATGGCTACATGTGCAATAATGCACCTTTCTACAGATTTCAGCAGATACTCTGGCAAAAACTGCAAAGCCTTTTTCAGCGGAATTTCAGGAATGTTTTGGGGACACACCAAAAGCCCAAACTCCTGTGAATCACATGTGGCCAGATCACATTCTATTTGACTGGAATGAGGAGTATTTAAAATGTGTGAACTAGCTTAAGAAAGCAACATTATTAGAAGCTGCAGATTCCTGGCAATCTGCCTCCTCCTCTTGGTCTGAGTCGTCCAAGAGGTGAGTTATGATGGATGGTGTTATTCACATTCAACAGCTATTAGGTGATATAAAGGCACATCTCTTCAAACTGACAGCAGTGGCTTTGCTGGAATAGAATAAAAAACTGGGAATCCACAGTAGATGAATGAAGGAGACAAAGTCCCTCATGCTGTGTGATGCTCCAAAAATAATTTATTTTTGAAAAAGCCCAATGCGTTTTGACCTTATCACCAGTTGGCCTTTTTCAGGGATTATTATCAGCAATTTCTGGAGTTGCAGTCTTCACTCTCGTTCAAAGTGGACCTTCTGAGTATTAGCAAGAAGGCCAATTGTTGATAAGGCCAAAATGCATTAGGATTTTTTAAAAAAAATAAAAGTTTTGGGACCATCACACCACATGGGATTTTGTCCCCTTTTATTTCTCAACAGTGGCTTTGCTGTCATGAAGGTGCTAAATTCAATCTGGATTTTACTCTGAATATTAAAGGTGCTACCCACAGTGCTGAACCTATGGAGGTAAGATTCAGCTCCTTTCTTATCCCATTAAAGTTCAGGCTAAAGTACGGAATGGATTCATGGCTTCACCAACATCCTAGCTACCAGGTTTTATTGTAAACTGGCTTTTTGATTTGTTTTGCTTTTACTTTTATTATGATGATTTTAATTGGCGAAAGCCAATTTTAGTCTCAAGTGGAATGTTGTTGTTAGCTGCCTTCAAGTCAACATATTGAAATCAATGGGACTTGCACAAGGGATGATTTAACACAGGGGTAGGCAACCTTTCCCCTTTAAGGGCCGAGGGACTTCAGCTCCCAGAATCCCAGGAGCTATTGGCCAACATGGGACTATTGGCCAACATGGCTGAGGCTTCTGGGAGGTGAAGTCCCTTGGCCCTTAAAGGGGAAAGTTTGCCTATCCCTGATTTAACAAATCCTATTCATTTCTGTGGGTCTGCCCCATAGAGAGTATGGTTGGATTTAGCCCTTTTGTTTTCAGTTTCTTTTTGTGATGTTTGCTAGCTCCCTTAAGTGCTGTTCATGAGGTAAAAGAAGCATTGAATGTAATAAATATTTGGTTTGTTGTTTTTGTTCATAAGAACAAAAGTTGATTCCAACTTATGGTAGCTGTACCCTCGCGTTTTCTTGGCCACATTTATTGCTGTCCTTCTAGGCTGAGAGAGTTGGACTTGACCAAAATCACCCAGTGGGTTTCCACAGAAGAACAAAGATTGGAATCCTGGTTTCCTTATCCTAGTCCAGCACTCAAAACACTACAACTGAATCTGTACTGCAGAAATAATGCAGTTTGACACTGCTTTAACAGCCATAGTTCCATGCTACCAAATTTGTCCTATGTACAGTTTTGGGATATCCCAAACTAATTCTGAAGAAATAAATGGCACCTCTCTTTACGGACATTTTCTGACCTGGATGGCCCTTTACCACACCAGACAGACGTGTGCTCTCGAGAATAGGAAAAGGAATGCCTTATTTCTCACTTCTGAGGGAAACCATATTGGAACAGGTTTTTTTAATGACTTTTTAAGTCTTTAGATATTGTTTGCCAAGGGGCTCCAAATTAAGATTTATCTGGCTTTTTATTCAAATCAATAATCCCCAGGTGTAGTTTTGATTTATTCTCACATGGTCATTTTAATTTAATTTATTTTTTGTACTAGAGAAACAAGGAGAATCAATAAAGAGTAGCAAGGACACTTATTTTTAACAATGGTAAACAGAAGCAAAACACAAACAAGCCAAATCCCTATTCAGTAACTCTCAGTTTCTAGCAGCACTGCCAAATACCTTTGCATGGCAAATTGTTTCTTTAATTTTTTTGTTCCTTTAAATATATTTGAAATGTATGTAAGTATTATTTTATACATTTATATAGAAAGAAAATCCATCTCAGTTTCCTAACAGTCCCAATAAGAGAGTTGCCTTAGAGAGAGACTCTGAAAAATAATTTAGGAAAGTGTTGTTGTTTTTAATATATATATATATGATGGGTGTAGTCAATCTTAGCAAAGATTCCAAGTATCTGGGTTGTAATGTTTGGTTTGAGGGAGTCAGCTTCAGGTTATCTTAATCAGAAACATTTGAGCAGATTTAGTTTCATCCAGTAGAGGGCAAAAGTGCATGCCTGCTGCCCATGGTAGTAGCATATGCCATTAAATAACCAGCAAATTTTCTCATTCACCTCTGTGTATGTGCACATAAGCAAGTAAGCAAGAGAGAAGAGAGACATGGATGGATCAGAAATATGCATATTTCTGAGGAATTCTATGTATTTCCATAATCTTTGGGAAAGTATGATTTATTTATTTTTAATTTTTTTAATTTTTTAAATTATGATAAAGCATATAAAACACATAAAACATACATACCATAAAATACATACATACATACCAACATATACTCCACATGACAACAACAAACACAAAACCTACAATATATCCACATAAATAAAAAGAAAACTTCCTAAGCTTCAACTACCTCTTATAATACAAGCTTCAATCACAACCTCAATGCAAAATTTTAAATTAGATTGCTTCACCATAATCATCCCCTTTTTTTACTTCTACCACCATCTCTGGTAAAAGAGAGACCTTAAAAAGAAAAAAAGAAAAAGAACCCCACAGTATTTCCATTTCTATTCTTTCTAAACCATATTAATCTAATAACTTTACCACTAATTCATTATACTCACTATTTTGCAAAAAAAATCATCAAAGGCTCCCAATCATCATGATTTATTTATTTTTAAAGACAGAATCATAGAATTGGAAGAGATCACAAGCACCATCCAGTCCAACCCCCTGCCATGCATGATGATAATGGAATCCTGTATCAGTTTACTCTTACTTAATAAGTAACTTCTCCTGGGCAGACCTCCTAAAACCTAATGGAAACATCATTCAACCATGCTGTGATCATCAGGAGAATGGCCCTCCTTCTCCCTAGGTAGTTGATGCTTGGTAAAGTAGTTGATGCTTGGTAAAGTAGGTTGGGGGAAGAATCATGACTGTGGCAATAGTGTCAAAATTGTGGCTAAGTCATAATTGTGAATATGAAACAGTTCCATTAAGTAACTGTTTCCAGATGATTTAGGAGTGTTTTTTCACCTGAAAATGGCCACAGATGTAAGCAAACTGCTCACAAATATGGTGGCTTAACATCCCCATCCCTCCAGAACCCCACAAAGTTCCTGTTTTTGAGAAATTGTCTCAAAACGGTGACTGAAAGTGACTTGATATCACTTCTGCCATGTCATGATGCACCAGGTGTGAGGAGCATGAGCAAAACTTTGGTCC
Source organism: Phrynosoma blainvillii (assembly GCA_026167975.1). Taxonomy (NCBI): domain Eukaryota; kingdom Metazoa; phylum Chordata; class Lepidosauria; order Squamata; family Phrynosomatidae; genus Phrynosoma; species Phrynosoma blainvillii. The sequence continues at coordinate 358,809,646 of JANUYF010000002.1, forward strand.
CTTACCCTATGACATTTCCCACTCAGAGATGCATGGATAGATAAATATGTTGAGTCTGTGTTCTTGCTTGTGTATCTGCATTCATACATCATTGGAGCGTCTTTTTCTTCTTGGAGGAAATCCTTTAAGTATTCCTTGTTATGAAACCCAAAGACTCTTTTCTCCTTTTTAAATTTTGGCTTTTTCCTTGCACATATTTCTCAGCTCTCTACATGTGTCATAACTAAGAATTTTTACAAGACACAGTTGATAAGAACTTTGGATTTAAGGGTAAAATAACATTGGCAGGCTCCCTACCTTTCTTTTGCAAGCCACTTTGCAAGTGATTCTTGCTATCATGTGACTTTTCTGTACTTCAGGTAAAGTGTTGTTCATCCTCTTTTAACAACAGCTTTCAGATATTAATGAATGAAGCTGGCAGGGTCCTTTAAATTTTTTTAAAAATTACTCTCCTTGAAACAGAAGGCTCTTTGAAGCGAAGAACAGGGCTGGGAAAGGAACTTAAGTCTGATTCCCTTCAGCTTCAGGCAGCCTGGCCAATGATGGAGGGGGTGACAAATCCCCACCTTTAGTTAGATTTTTTGTGAAGGCTCTTTTATCTTTAAGAGTTGCAGAGGAGACAAATCTTTTTGAGCAGCTCTTTTTTCCGGTACTGCCTAAATGGATTAATTCCATACCAGGTGGATTTTGCTTGTATGCAACTTAAAAGACTCCGAAGCCCTTGCAAGGTCTGGATCTGGTAATCCTACCTCCAACTGATAATGTTGGTAGAACAGCAGTTAACAATAATAGTGTGTGTGTGTTTCTTCTCTTTTGATGTTAAAATTTCAGACTTCAGCATATTAAAAGGATCCTGTGTTTCAGGATGTTTCTCTGTTGATTTTTTTTCTTCCCAACTTTATTACCGGCTGCTTTCTTCCAGTGTAATGCCTCTCCTACAAATCCAGCCCATCTGTAAACTAAGCTTGGACTAGCATTACCAAATGGTCCTCCTTATTCTTGTGATTTTAAGAGATGTTTCATCAGTTGAGATGGGGAAGTTCTGCATGGCATAATACAGTCAACCAGATGCTGTTGTTATTAAAAAGACAACTATAGGGTTCCCTTCAGCAAATTCATAACTCTGACTAGATTTGAAGATGTGGTGGTTGCAGTAGTTGTGGTGAGGCAAAGGTTGGAAAGTTATCAAACAACAATTCCCAGAGTGCCCCAACCAGCATGGCCAGAAGTTTTAAGGACTATGAAGTAGTGTTGGTTGGAATGACAGAACAGCCACTCACTCACAAACCACAAGGTTGTGAGTTCAATACCAACCAGGGGCTCAGGATCTACTCAGCTCTGCATCCTTGTAAGGTTGCTAAAATGAGTACCCAGCTTGCTGGGGGCAATTGGCTTACACATTGTAAACCACTTAGGGAGTGCTTAAGTGCACTGATAAGTGGTATAGAAATGTACTTGCTTGATATTTCACATGTACTGTTGTCAAGTCAGGTGTCCCTCATCCTATCTCTGTGCATTTCCTGAAATGCACATAGTGCATAGGTTGCTTTTCTTCCTTTGTGGATGATTTTCACCAATAAGAGGGCCTCTTTCTAATGGGAGATAAGGTAGGTAAATTCATTTATATACCACTTCATATCATGCTACACAGTCTCTAAGCGGTTTACAACTGTAAGCTAATTGCCCCCAACAAGCTGGGTACTCATTTTAGTGACCTCGGAAGGATGCAAGCCAGAGTCAAGCATAAGCCCTGGCTGGTATTGATCTTGTAACCTTATGGTTTGTGAGTGACTGGTTACAGTACAGGCATTTAACCACTGTGCCACCAGAGCTCCTGGTGCAAACAAACTTTGAAAAAAAAAAAAGGTTGACATGCAAAAGGAGATGCAGAAGAATTTAGAAGAGAAAATTAAAGACTCAAGGGAAGATATTAAACAAAACTTAAAAGAAGAAATAAAAACTCTAGCACAATCTATAGAGGGAATAAAAGAAAATACAAAACAAACAAACTGAAAAAAAAAGACATAAATTTTGGAAGAAACAGCAGCTCATTTGCAAACATCACAAGAGAGAGAATTAGATATAAAAGCTTTGGAAGAACTGAAACTTAGGGAGAACTACCTGAAAATAAGGGAAGTTAAGGAATTTAAAACTGAAGACTTGCATGAGTATATGGCAACAATATTAGTAGAATATATGGGTCTAACAAAACAAGATCTCTCCTGGGAGATAAATAAAGTGTTTTGAATCAATTCCTCCACAGCAAGAGAACACAATATACCAAGAAACATCATTATTTACTTTGTACAGAAAAAATAAGGGATGAAATATTACATCAAAGTTACAGTAAAGATTGGATTGTTGAGGAAAAAATGATCAGAATTTACAAGGACATCCTCAAAAGAATTCTAAGAAAAAGAGAAGAATACAGATTTTTTAACATCACAACTGAATAATAACAAAATATTTTATAAGTGGGAAAAATTGGAAGGGATTTCAATAAATTACAAACAAAAATGGTATAAGGTAAATATAGTTCAGAAAGCCTCAGACTTTTGGAAAAAATATGGAAGAGAAATTCAAAACATTTTTGTGAGAAGACCAAAACAAAAAAAATTAAGAGAGCACAAATTCAAAAAGAAATACAGAGACAGAAAATAAGATGGAAAGAACTCCAAAAGATCAACAAGAAACTAGAAAGAAATCAATAGGAAAAGAAGACTCAAACACAGTCAAACACAGATGAAGAGCAAGAGGGAGAAGATGATGGAAAAGAAACAGAGTTGGAGGAAAGTTCAAGAGAAGAAGGAGAAGAAAAAGAAGGCATATAAAGAGAAATACTATTCATCACCCAATAAAAAGAAAAGGGGAGTGGTAATATATATAAACAAAAAACTACAAAGTAAAGAAGTGATAAATGATATAAATGGACAATTGATTGGTGTGGAAGTAATATAACAAAACAAAACAAAATTAACAATAGGAATTTATGCACCCCAAATGCAAAATTCAAGACAAAATAATAAATAAAGAATATGAAGAAATGGTAATAATGGGTGATTACAATGGAGTAATGGATCCTAGGATGGATAAATTTAAAGCACAAGCAAAAAGAAAAAGCCCAAAGAGGGAAAACTCCCAAGTACATTCCTTAATTTAGTTGAGAACTTAAATTTGGTGGATATCTGGAGATATAAATACAGAAATCAGGAAAGTTATACATTTTTCTCAGATAGACACCAAATGTATTCCAGACTTGATATGATTTTTGTTTCTAAATCTTTATGTAACAAGGTGATGAAAGTGGAGATTCAAGGAAAAATAATAACACAACATAACCCTTTGTTATTATCTTTGAAAAATAACTCAATGGAATTTGTCTGGAAATTAAGTGATAATCTATTTAGAGATTCAAAGATTGTAGAAAGAGATAAAATAACACTAAAAAATTGTTTTGCAGAAAATCTAGAAAAAGGAATAGGAAAAGATCTAGTCTGGGCAGCCTATAAGGTGTTATTAGAGGATTTCTTATCCATCAAAATAAGAGAATAAAGAAACAGAAAGTAGGTAAGCTGTTAAAAATTATGGAAGAAATAAAGAAAAAAAGAGCAGGAATTATTACAGAATCCTAAAAATAAAAAAAATTAAACATGAACTAAAAATTCTAAATAAACAAATATCTCAGGAGTTATCAGAAGAAGTAGAGAGAAAGACAAGAAAGAGTAAACAATATTACTTTGCAAATAAACTGGGTTGATGGCTAGCCCAGAGATTAAGGAAAGAAAAGAAAAATAATAATATAATGGAAATTAAAGATGAGGACAAATTATTTACAGAACTGAAAAAAATTGAAAGCGTTTTTGAAAAGTATTACTCCAAACTTTTAAAACAAAATAAGATAAATAAACAGGATATTAAGAAATATCTGGATGAAAAGGAGATACCCAAATTAATTGAGGAATAAAAAACACTCCTAAACAATCCTATAACATTGGAAGAAATTAAAGAGATTCTAATGAAGGGAAAAAACAATAAGGTACCTGGTCCAGATGGCCTTACCAAAAATATACTATAAAATACTACAAGAGAACCTGACTGATCCTCTGAAAGATTTGATGAACAATATTGGTAATGAAAATAGAAAATTACATCCTACCTGGGAAGAAGCAAATATTGTATTAATTTTGAAAGAAGGAAAAGATCCAACCTTGCCAAAGAACTACAGACTGATATCACTGTTGAATGAAGATTATAAACTCTTTGCAGCACTACTGGCTAATAGACTGAAATCTGTTCTAAGCTGTTTGGTCTATGAGGATCAGTGTGGCTTCCTTCCGAATAGCCATTAAAGTGCTACTAAATCTAATCAAACATCATGAGATAAACAATGACAAGAAGCTGGCACTGTTCTTCATAAACCTCAAAAAAGCCTTTGATAATGTCCATTGGGACATGTTGTGGGAAACTGCAGAAATAATGGAGGTAGATAAAACCTTCTTAAACTGGGTCAAAGCTATATATACAAGACAAAGAGCAAAAATAATTATAAATGAGGGGAAAACCAACTATGTAAATATACAAAAGGGCACCTGTCAGGATTACCCACTATCCCCTCTCCTTTTTATCATGGTGTTAGAAATTCTACTTAGAAAAATAACATCAGATCAGAACATAAAAGGTGTAAAGATGAAATGAGAAGAATTCAAAGTGAGAGCTTATGCGGATGACTTAGTCATCTCACTGAGCAATCCTTTGAATAATGCAAAAGAATTAATAACAGAATTGGAATATTTGGGGGAAAAATCAGGTTTAAAAACAAATAAAAACAAAACAAAAATCATTACTAAAATATGAATCAAGAGGAAAGTCAAAACTTAAGTAACAATACTGGTACAAACTGGAGATACTTTGGAAGTCTAATGTAAATATTTTGTATATAATTATTGTAAAAGACATTAATATTTCAATTTGATATGTATGTTTGAATAATACATGTTAATAAAATATAATGGAAAAAAACTTAATTAACAATACTGGATTTCTATGGACTAAGAAAGTTTAGGTGTGACGCTTACAAATAAAATCTCTGATTTATTTGCTAATAATTATAAATACACATGGCAACAAATTAAAGTAAACTTGAAGAAATGGAAAGAAATGAAAATCTCACTGTTGGGGAAAATAGCTGTTATAAAAATGTGTATACTCCCCAAAATGTTATTGCTCTTTCAAACACTTCAAATTATAAGAAATAAAATAGTCTTCAAAGAATGGCAAAAATAAATTAATATGTTTATTTGAGATGAAAAGAGGCCCAGAATAAATTTCTGCAAGATACAAAAGAAAGAGGGGGTCTTGCCTTATTGGACTTGAGAATTTACTTTGACGCATGTGGCCTATTGTGGATCAAAGACTGGTTAACTTTGAGAAACAGAAAGCTATTAAAGTTAGAAGGGTCAAACATTAGGTTCGGTTGGCATGCGTACTTATTCTACAATAAAGGGAAGGTTAATAGAGATTTTATAAACCACTACATAAGGAACACATTATTAGAGACATGGGAAAAATATAAAAGACATATATGCTCCAAAATTCCCATGTGGTCCTCCCTCCATGAGGCACTGTTCAGATCAGACCCATGGGGGGGGGGGGATGAAAAATGGCTAATATACAAAGATATAATTTACAAGCAAAAGAATAACTTCATATTAAAAACAGCTGAGGAACTGAAAAAAGAAGGGAAAAATCACCAACTGGTTTAAATATATACAGTTAAGAGAAAGATTTCATAAGGATGTTTGGGAGGAGGGAACTGAACAAACAAACTCAGAATTGATGGATGTATTAAGTTCGGATAAAAAAGCATTGATATCAAGGTGATACAAATATTTATTAAAATTGCATCTGGAAGATGAAATTATAAAAGAAAACATGACAAAGTGGGCACAAAATTTGGGATATAATTTAGAATTGGAACAGTGGGAGAAAACCTGGAGGAAGCGACTAAATTATACCAGATGTCAAGGTTTAAAGGAAAATTATTACATTTTTTTTCACAGATGGTATCTCACACCAGATAAGATCTATAAAATATATGGAAATCATCAGAATAAATGCTGGAAATGTTAAAAAGAGAAAGCAATTTTATTTCATATCTGGTGGTCATGTAAAAAAAGCAAAAGATTATTGGAACCTTATAAGAGAAACAGTTAATAAGATGTTATGGATAAATGTGAAAATGAAACCAGACATTTTTCTCCTAAATATGATAGATGAAGAACGGGGGAAAAGCATGGCCGAGTTATCTTCCATATGATTGTTGCTGCCAGAATGGAATAATAAAACACCAGAATTAGAAGATTGGGAACTTAAATTATATGAGACAATCAATGTGGATACAATGACAAGAGAGTTACAAGAGGAGAAAATAAATAAACATTATGAAGACTGGTTGTTAGTCTCATTTATTCTCAAAGATGGGGGGAAGTAACTACTGTACTTTAAATAGTTTACTTTAATAGAAAATAGAGTTGAGTAAATGTATCTAGCAAACTGCTAACATATAGTAGTAAATACAAAGATGATATAGTTGTAATAAGTGAAAAATGATACATAGTAGAGTATAATATAGAAATTTACATTAAGATATAATATATCATAGGAATGTAAGACTTGCAAAGCAAATTGCTTCACAGAACTGGGTTGGAAGAAACAGAACATCTGAATAACAAAGTAATCACTGGAGCTGAGAAAGAAAAGGAAGTCTCTTTGGGAACCAGGAACTGACGAAGAATAAACAAAGAGGAAAATATTCTAATGCATACAATGATAATAAAACTGTTTAAATATTTAAGTTTAAATCTAGAATGTAAGGTTGGAATTGGCTTAGGATCTTGGTTTCATTTGTATGTTAGTATTATCTTTTAATTGTTTTTGGTTTCATTTTATGTTTGTCTTTGTTATCTATTTAGCTTATTAGGTTATTTTATGTTGTTGTTTGATCATTTCTTTTCCGGCACTGTTTTTCATATATATATATATATATATATACACACATACATGCGTAATTTATGTTATGTCTATGTATGTAGGTGATATGTCTATATATGTACCTATATATATATACTTTTATCTGTATGTATGTAAATATTTTCAAAAAAAAAACCCTGAATTATAAAAACAAAAGTTATTGCATAGAACAGGGGTCGGCAACCCCCCTTTGTTGCCGGGGGGGAATGGCACAGGGACCAGGTGGGTGTGCGCGCCCATGCACATGCACATGGCGCCTGCCCTTGTACGCATGCATGCATGCGTGGGGAGCACCATTTTGGAAGGCCCCCCCATGTGCGCCATGCGAATTCGCCTGACGCATGGGCCGGGGGGGGGGGCTTGGGAACGCTTCCCTGAGCATGTGCTGTGCGAATTTGCCTGGTGCATGGGCAGGGGGCTTCCCTGGGCCTTGGGAACACCCCCCCGCCCGTGCTCTGGGCGAATGCGTATGGCGCAGCCACCATGGGGCCTTCTAAAATGGCACCTGCACTCATGGCCACATGCGTGCATGAGCACGGGCACCATTTTTCATCAAAAATGGTGCCCGCGCTTGCGCATGCATGCGCACGGTGGCGGGCACCATTTTGGAATGCCCAATGTGCTGGCGCCGTGCATCATGCGCATGATGCCAGCGTGTTGGGTGTTCCAAAATGGTGCCTGCTGCCATGCGCATGCGTGCATAAGCACGGGCGCCATTTTGGATGCAAAAATGGCACTCGCGCTTGCATGTGGCACGGCGGTGCATGCAGCATGGTGGCGGCGGCGGCGGGACTGGCCATGGGCCGGTCCCAAGGCCTCCGCGGGCCACACCTGGCCCATGGGCCATAGGTTGCCAATCCCTGGCATAGAAGGTTGCTATGAGAACTTTCATTTCAGATTTCTTTTCATTTTGTTTCATTTTCCCCAGTTTCTCTCTCTCCCTTTTTCATTCACCTTTTTTCCAGATGCTACAACTTTCTTTCAGGCCCCAGCATTATGGGAAATAAGTAATTTTTCTATCCCTTTTTTTCTTTCTTCTTCATCTTGGTGAGGCTTCATTTTTTAGCAAGCTTAGCTTTTCCATACCCTCCTAAATTTCATAGGTGAAAACTCTGTCACCAAGCAACATCAATGTGCCTAAGATAGCAAAAGTTATGAATGAGGAAGAACACAAGCTAGGAGGGACTGCAGTACTTCTCTTATACTTGAATCTACAGGAAAGACCAGTTTCCACCTTCTCCTCCAGTCTCCTCTGCTCAATTGAGTGCAAACTACTTTTGTATTTTGAATTTATTTCTAGCAGTTGAAATAAGCTGAGGGCAAACTAAGGAGGAAGTGAGAGGAGAAACTGGGACATTTTTAATGCAGCTGAAAAAGTACAACTACATAGGATTCATCACGGGTGTCCCTGCCAGATCAGAACATTTGGAGGGTATGTTTCTCTTGGATGAAAGAAAAAAATTGTGTTGACCCCTCTTCTCAGGTTCTGCATCTTTTGACCAATCAAGCAGTTCACCTGACTGTTCACAAACACCTCATTCACCCATGACTGAAAATGAGTGAGTGTTAAGGACTCTTGCATAAGCCACCAGGTGTGCCTTCTATATTATACATATGTGTTTTTAAAAAAGGAGTATATAGTGATTTTTTTTTCTTTTTTGCTTCAAGGGGATCAAGTTGAATGATGTCATGTGGAGATATAGCCATAATGCTCATCATGAACCTGGCTTCTGGGACTATGCTTCTTGCAATTTGTCATGACCTACTATTCCCTCCTTCTTGAAAACTGCCAAATGCTAGCCTGTTCTGTCAGGCAGGATTACACTCTAGTACTTGCACATGGCCTTATAAATGCTTCCCATGTTGTGATTTTAGACTTGGAAGTGACTGGAGAGAGCATGTAATTCCTCCCTTCTATTGAAATTAAAGCCAATGATGGCAATAACAAATAACAGACAGCTCACTTGAATTGGTATTATGGTACACCGTTATGCTCTGTTTCCATTTCCCCCCTCATTTAAAAAGACAAAAAAGAGCAAGAGGAACATCTGCAAAAGTTTTTTTCCTTCTCGAATTTCAGGAATGTTTATAACTTGTAGGTTCTCAATTCCCCCCACACACACATACACACACTTTCTTTCTTTCTCAATAGGATAGACCATATTTTATGGAAAGGAAGGTCTTTCTTATGCATGCCTTTCTCTCCATGCACTATCATATGACATCTCTGTGGCAGGCAGATGCCAGCATACAAAAGTAATAATGGAACTGTAGCTAGTGCAGCTGAGCTGTCATAGCAACTCAATGCCTGCAAATGAGATGATTTCCCTAATGAGTCTTCCTTGATCAGCACTGATATTCTGGCTCTCTACCAGCAATCTAGTTTGACAGTGATTATAGGGATTCCTAGTGGTACACTAAAGGGAATGCAATTCCAGACAATCTGATAAACTAACATTTATATCCTCTTGGATATAAACAATCTATTTTATTCAAAAATTCTTTTAGGCCACCTTTGAGGTTAGAACCTTACCATGACAGTATACAAGAAAAAACAACATAAGACAATAACATTATATATAGGGAGTGTCACAAATTAAACCTGAATTCTTAAGAAATGCCAGTGTGAACAAGTGTGTCATGGGAGCCTTCCAAAAGACCTGGAAAGAAGAGGCTTGATGAATCCTCAATGGAAGCTCTTTCTAGAGATACTACAAAAAAATCCCTCACCTTTTTGCTCTTGCAGACTGCCAGAAATAGTGCAAATTGAGTCCACTTTAAGGGTTAGGGTTAGTGCTAGGGAATCATGGGAATTGTTTTCCCCCCCCCTGAGACATTGAGCCTTCTCTGTCAGAGAGCTCTGGTGCCACAATAAACTACAGTTCCCATGATTCCCTAAGCCTAAGCCTAACCCTTAAAGTGGACTCAATTTGCACTATTTCTAGCAGTCTGCAAAGGCCCTGACCAAGATTTGAAGAGCCAAGAAAACATTGCAGTGAGATTAACTGATTATTTATTTTGGATTCAAAACAGAGGTTAGGTTTGCCACAGACGAGTTAGTGTCCAATCTGAGTTTCCTCAGAACAATACAAAACCCTTTAAAACCCTTTCTCTTTCAGCCCCCCCCCCTTCCTGGCTCACGATGCAAATGCCTTGGGATATATCAAAAGGTTCTTTCAAGTGTCCGCTCCCCCCCCCAAATTGCCCGCAGTTGCCCCAGGAAGGAAAGGTGTTACTTTGCTGGCCATCAAAGTTTGGTCACAGGAAGTAAACAAGGTCATAAAAAAACATTCCTATAGCCCATCTGTTCTCCCGTTTGCATATCATTCAGATCAGGGGTAGGCAACCTTTCCCCTTTAAGGGTCGAGGGACTTCAGCTCCCAGAAGCCTCAGCCATGTTGGCCAATAGTCCCATGTTGACCAATAGCTCCTGGGGTTCTGGGAGCTGAAGTCCCTCGGCCCTTAAAGGGGAAAGGTTGCCTACCCCTGATTCAGATAATAGTTCCCTTCCAATTCCTTTCTACTTCTCTATATCGATATATAACCACATCAGTTACCCCCATTCCCTCATATCCTTTATTATGGCAGATCCATACCCTTTTGGATATGATACACTAAAAGGGTGGCAGGCAAGTGAGCAGAGTGACAGTTAATTAAGAGCAAAGACAGGCATGTATGGGTAAAGGCTAAAGTACCCTTAGTCCCGAAGCACTTAAGAAAAAAACAAAAAACTGGCACATTTAATTTGGCTCAGAAGTACATGAGCAACCAGTACAGCTGGTGCAGTATTGTTGTCGCATGAGCTAACTGCTCAGCCTCCACCAATATCAGGTCAGCCCTATTCGGCACCATCTGAAGTTTTCCAAAATGGGAGAAACACCATAGGTAACAACAGTGGCGTCACTGAGAGGTGCGGGTTTGTGGACAGCACCAGGTGACACACCAGAGGAGGGAGGGACACCTGGTTGGACCCTCCTCCCACTGCAATGGAGGGGCTCATGGCTTTGTTGCTGCCCAGTGCTCTTCCCAGGAATGGAGCCAAAGCAGCAATGAGGGTGAAAGAGGAGCAAATGCATCCCCCATGACTCCTTTGCCAGCCTGGGGAGGAAGCTGAGGTGGTGGTGAGGGTGGCATGTGAACAAGACAGAAAGAGGGCAAGGTAGGGAAGGCCTCTGCCCTCCCCTGGGAGCCCCCCCCCCCACACACACATACACACCAGATGTCACTAAGCCTGGTGATGCCACCAGGTAACAGCAAGACCCTATTTTCCTTATTACAAAGAAATGCAAAATACATTTGTCCTTATAATTTGAGATGCAAATATCTGGCCATGACTATTAATAGCAGTTTGTTGTTGTTGTGTGCCTTTAATTATGGTGACCCTAAGGTGAACCCATCATGGGGGTTTCTTGGCCAGATTTGTTTAGAGGAGGTTTGTCATTGCCTTCTCCTGAGGCTGAGAGCATGTGACTTGCCCAAGGTCACCCAGTAGGTTTCATGGCCAAGCTGGGAATTGAACCCTGGTCTCCAGAGTCTAACACTCAAACCACTATGCCATGCTGTCTTACTTATCCACATATTGAATCTTCATAAGACTTTGCAAGTGTAAAAGAAGTACAATTATACTGTGTGAAGAGGCCAGCATTTTTAGCTGGGCTCCTCTCCAGATGATTTATGTAAACACAGTAGTACTATTCAATATAGTTTCACTGGCAACAGTGCAATAGGTACAGCTGACAAAGTAGATGTGAACCCAAATGTCTCACAGGCATTATAGTTTGTATTTTGTGGGAAAGACTCACAGAAAGAAAGTAGAATAAGTGACAACAGAGCTTGGAAATGTCCTTTGTTTTTTGGATGAGAGCTGTCAGAATCTGCAAGCAGCATGAAGGATTCTGGGAAGTATACCACAATAATAATAATAATAATAATAATAATAATAAGTTTTATTTATATTTCCCGCCTCTCCCTACAGATTGTAGACTTCTAAACCACCTGCGTGTTGAGTTCTCTTTGTTTCAGTAGACACTGTTCCCATGGGAAATTTCCACACACACATATCTACATTTCTATTTTGTATAATGGTATAACCCATCCATATTCCAACAGGGTGTTCCAGAGTCTAGAAGCAGCCACCAAGATCTTGGCCTGCCAGAGGAAAGAGAGCAGAGAAGGTCCAGTGCTTAGCCTCCTGTGGATGGCAGTTTCACAGCCTGAGAACAACCATTGAGAAAGTTCCCCTCCCCATGTCATCAACCAAATGGTTGTGCCTGTGTTGGGACCAAGGGCATGTCTACATGGGGCAAATGAACTGGTGCTCCCCTACCCTCACTCTGTATTAACCATGTAGGGCCAAAGTCCCAATTTGAGTGCAGACTGTGTCTTCATGATATGAGGCTGTTTCCACACTGAATCCAGCCCATCCCTACCATAAATCAGATTGAAGAGACTTATGTTTTGCACCAGATTTTCCAGGAAGCATTCTGTAGTGATACCAGAGGGACATTGTTTGCACATGTGTTCTGCTGTGCTGCCAAGCACATCCACTGCCACTAGTTCAAATCTGAGATCTCAAGCCCAGCTGAGTGCCCAGGGTGACTGGACATCCTCCTTTTCCAGGACATGTAATACATTTCAACTTTCTGTCCAGAAGGATTTTCAAAATGTCTTCCATTTTGAGCATGACTAAGAAGCACATTGAATAACACCATGTTTGCTATTCCACTTCGAGAAATACTTGGCAGCCTGTCCTTGCTGCAAATGGGGGAATAGGATGGACCTTTCTAAAGTTCTTTTGTTCCTAAGAGTAGCAACAGCAGCAAAGACTTGCCTCCAGAGTTCAAGGGATGTTTGTCTCTCAGAAAGGAAAAGGACAGCAAACGGGTTAAGCAATGGGTTGCTTGCGGACACAATGCAAATGTTGAATTTCCTCCCCCTTAATTGCCAGCCAGGAGGACCCAAGCCTGCAGCAGCCTCTTTCCTCCCATTCCACCAGGGCCAGAAGGCTGCAGAGGGACCTGAGGACTCCTGGAACAGGGCAGCAGCAAGAGGAGGCATGGCCAGGAGGGACTGGCATTATAAGCCACTCCCACACCCCTCAGGAACACCAGCTCGCCAGCCAGGGGGATCCAGGCCTACAGCAGCCTCTTTTCCCCCACTTCACCACCCGGATAGTGAAGGACTGGCTCCAAACGCCGGTGGAGGCTTTGTGAGCCTGTCCTCCTCGCTATCCCACCACCACCTGGGCAGCGAAGGGCCGGCTCCCAATGCTGGCAGAGACTCTAAGAGGCTTCCATCTCTCCCTCCCATGCTACAGCGACGACAGTAGAAGGGCTGTGGGCATGTTTCTTGCCCAGCCCAATTCCAACTTTCCACCAGCAACACAGTGGTGAGCGAGGGTGGGCGCGGCTATAAAGCCAAGCCCAATTTGTGTGCTTGGAGAACCAGCGACGACAACACTGGACACTCTGTGGGTTATAGATAACCAACTAGAATGGAGAGGGTTGGGGGAGAGTTAAAAAGAGGAACTGTGGGAATGCCTATCATGGTAGTACGGGGCAAAGGTAGATATGGTGATAACGGGGTAGAAATGGATTGGATGAGGGAAAACAGATTGAGGTTGAATCCAGACAAAACAGAGGTACTTACAGTCACAGGCCCGAAACCAGATCTGGGAATACAGTCTCCAGTCCTGGATGGAGTCACACTCTCCTCTAAGGACTGTGTTCGCAGTTTGGGGGTGCTCCTAGACTCATCGCTTCACATGACTAGTCAGGTGAATGCGGCGGTCAGGAGCGCCTGTTATCAGCTTCGGCTGATACGCCAACTGCGCCCTTATCTGGACATGAGGGATCTGGAAGCTGTAGTGCACGCTTTGGTAACCTCTCGTTTGGAATGCACTCTACATGGGGCTACCCTTGTGCCTAACCCGGAAACTTCAATTGGTGCAAAATATGGCAGCCAGGCTAATTACAGGAACATCCAGGAAGGAGCACATAACACCAGTGCTGAAATCCCTCCACTGGCTGCCAATTAGTTTCCGGGCGCAGTACAAGGTGTTGGTTTTGACCTTTAAAGCCCTACATGGCTTGGGTCCATCTTATCTTAGGGACTGCCTCTCCCCGTACAATCATAGAATCATAGAATCATAGAGTTGGAAGAGACCACAAGGGCCATCCAGTCCAACCCCCTGCCATGCAGGAACTCCAATCAAAGCATCCTCAACAGATGGCCATCCAGCCTCTGCTTAAAGACCTCCAAGGAAGGAGACTCCACTACTCTCCGAGAGAGTGTGTTCCACTATCGAACCGCCCTTACTGTCAGGAAGTTCCCCTAATGTTGAGGTGGAATCTCTTTTCTTGCAGCTTGCATCCATTGTTTCGGGTCCTAGTCTCTGGAGCAGCAGCAAACAAGCTTGTTCCCTCCTCGATATGACATCCTTTCAAATATTTAAACACGGCTATCATATCACCTCTCAGCCTTCTCTTCTCCAGGCTAAACATCCCCAGCTCCCTAAGTCGTTCCTCATAGGGCTTGGTTTCCAGGCCCTTCACCATTTTAGTTGCCCTCCTTTGGACACGCTCCAGTTTCTCCACATCCTTTTTGAATTGTGGTGCCCAGAACTGGACACAGTATTCCAGGTGAGGCCTGACCAAAGCAGAACAGAGTGGCACTATTACTTCTCTTGATCTAGACGCTATACTTCTACTGATGCAGCCTAAAATTGCATTGGCCTTTTTAGCTGCTGCATCGCACTGTTGACTCATGTTCAACCTGTGGTCCACCTGGATTCCTAGATCCCTTTCACACGTAGTCTCATTCAGCCAGGTGTCCCCCATCATATATCTGTACTTTTCATTTTTCCGCCCTAAGTGCAGTACCTTACATTTCTCCATGTTGAATTTCATTTTGTTAGCTTTGGCCCAACTTTCTAGTCTGTTCAAGTCATTTTGAATTTTGATCCTGTCCTCTGGGGTATTAGCTACTCCTCCTAATTTGGTGTCGTCTGCAAATTTGATAACTATGCCCCCAATACCGTCATCCAAGTCTGGGAGGAACCTGCTACAGCCAATAAAAACTAGACTGTCCCAGACCTCCCAGAGGGCCTTTTCCACTACTGCTCCCAGACTATGGAATGGCCTGCCGGACGAGATCCGTCTGATTACTACTCTTGCTGCCTCCAAGAAGGCAGTAAAGACAGATCTCTTCCGCCAGGCCTTCCCAGGATAATATCTGTTCGTTGGGAGGGATGACTTTGCTTTATTAGTCTGCTGATTCTTAGTTGCTGGTTCAATTTTTAACTTATTGTTGTTTTAATATCTTCTTGGTTTAATTTTGTTTTAAGGGAGTGGGCGGGTGGATCATGTGAGGACTGAATGTTTTTAACTGTGTTGTTTTAAAATGCTGTAACCCGCCCCAATTGCCTTGCAGAGGGGCGGGCTATAAATAAAAATTTTTATTATTATTATTATTATTATTATTATTATTATTATTAACTATGTTACAAAAGAAGGTGGGATCGATGTTTAAAAGCGATCCCAATTTCAGTTCACCCTGTTGCCCAAAGTAAGTTGGGGAGCTTGCCAACCTTGCCACAGAACCTTACCCTACTCCTCTGTAATGCCAGGTCGGTGAAAAATAAAACTCATATCATTCATGATCTTTTCATGGATGAGGAAGCTGACCTGGCATGTTTTACAGAAACCTGGATGGGGGAGGATAGTGCCATCACTTGGAATCAGGCTCTCCCAGCTGGGTATTCTGTGTTTGAGCAGGTGAGGGAAAGTGGGCGGGAGGGAGGCGTGGCTCTGTTTCACAAAAATAACCTTTCCTTGATCAGGATACTTATCTGGAAAACAGACCATTTCGAGAGTACGTACCTGAGCCTGAAGACCAGGGATAGTATAGGGATTCTGTTGGTATACCGTCCACCCTGTTGCCTAACAGACTCCCTATCCGAGCTGACACAGCTGGTCTTGGAGTTGTTGCTGGAGTCGCCTAGACTTTGTCTTGGGTGACTTCAACATCCCTCTCGACACCAGTTTAACAGGTGCGGCTTAGCAGTTCATGGATTCCATGACAGACATGAGCCTATCCCAATTGGTTCATGGGCCTACACACTCGGCAGGTCATACTCTCTATGTGGTCTTTAGTACGGAGCAGGTATATCCGTGGGCAGAGGTAAAAAATACCTCTGCACTGTCATGGCTGGATCATTTCCTGATCAAGGTTTAACTAAGAGCCACTGTCCAACCCACCGGGGGTGGAGGAACTATTAAAATGGTCCAACCTCGGAGGCTAATGGAACCAATTGGATTCCAGAAAGCCTTGGAGGGTTTCTTGGTTGGTCAGGCTGGCGACCCTGTCGAAGCCCTGGTAAACACTTGGAACACCGATCTCACAGAGTTATCAACACGATCACTCCTAAGTGTCCTTTCCAACCCGCTCCAAATCGTCACCCCTGATTCACAGAAAAACTCAGGAAAATGAGTTTTTGGACAACGACTAGAGTGCACCTGGCGGAAAACTCGACTCTTATCTGACAGAACTCGTCATAGGCAATTTCTTTATTCTTATCAAGAGGCAATACAGGCAGTGAAGAAGTCTTTCTCCTCTGCCCGTATTGCGTCTGCGGAATCTCATCTGGCAGAACTATTTAGGGTGGTAGGGGAACTGTCACAGGCTCCACCTGTGCAGAACCCTTTACTTAACCCAACAACAGCCTGCTGTGATGATTTTAACATCTATTTCGCAGATAAAATTTCTCAGATAAGAGCCAACTTAGACGCCGGGATTACAACAGAAGCGACTGAGAAGGTGTCCAATAAACCTGTTTATGAGATTAAACTGGATCAATTTGAGCTAGTGAGTACCGATGACTTGGACAAGATCCTTGGAAAAGTAAGGAAGACGACGTGCTCTCTAGATCCCTGCCCATCTTGGCTGGTCGTCCAGGAAGGTGATGCATTGATGCCCTTCCTTAAAGAGGTCATCAGTGCATCCCTTAGGGAGGGAGTTGTTCCATCAAGTCTAAAGGAGGCAGACATTAGACCACTCCTGAAGAAACCTTCCCTGGCCCCCCCTGGACATGAAAAACTACAGACCAGTCTCACACTTACCATTCTTGAGCAAGGTGATCAAGAGAGCCGTCGCCTTCCAACTCCAAGCAATCTTGAATGAAACCGATTTTCTAGATCCATTTCAAACTGGCTTCAGGTCTGGATATGGGGTGGAGACAGCCATAGTCACTCTGGTAGATGACCTTTGCCTGAGCATCGACAGGGGTAGCGTGACCCAGTTGATGCTTTTGGACCTCTCAGCAGCCTTTGATACTATAGACCACAACATTGTTTTGGAGCACCTGAGAGGCACTGTTCTTCAGTGGTTCTGCTCCTTTCTCTCGGGCAGGTTCCAGACGGTGGTACTCGGGGACAGCTGCTCATCAAAAACAGAGCTAAAATATGGTGTTCCTCAGGGAGCCATTCTGTCCCCGATGTTATTCAATATTTATATGAAGCCGCTGGGAAAAATCATCAGGAGACATGGAGCAGGATGTTACCAATATGCTGATGACACTCAAATATTCTGCTTCATGTCTCGGTCAACTGCTATGACGGCAGATGGCGGTTCTCCCCTCAGTCAATGCCTTGTAGTGGTCATGGACTGGATGAGGAAAAACTGACTAAAAATGAATCCAGACAAAACAGAGGTACTTACAGTAGGGGGCCCCAAACCAGAGATTGGGTTGCGACCGCCAGTCTTGGATGGGATCACGCTCTCCACCAAGGACTGTGTCCGCAGTCTGGGGGTGCTCCTAGACCCGTCACTTCACATGATAAATCAGGTGAATGAGACAGTCAGGAGCGCCTGTTATCAGCTTTGGCTGATACGCCAGCTGTGCCCTTTCCTGGAAGAAAAGGACCTAGAAACTGTAGTACATGCTCTGGTAACCTCACAACTCGACTTCTGCAATGCACTCTACATGGGGCTACCCTTATACCTAACTTGGAAACTGCAATTAATACAAAATATGGCAGCCAGGCTGATCACTGGAACATCACGAAGTGATCACATTACTCCAGTTTTCAAATCTTTGCACTGGCTGCCAGTTAGTTTCCAGGCACAGTATAAGGTGTTGGTATTAACCTTTAAAGCCCTACATGGCCTGGGCCCATCTTACCTAAGGAGTCACCTATCTCCATATAATCCGTCCCGTGCCCTCAGGTCCTCTGGGAGGAAGTTGCTTCAACCAATAAGAACTAGGTTGGCAGCAACCTCCTAGAGGGCTTTCTCTGCCATGGCTCCTAGACTGTAGAATGCCCTGCCGGAGGAGATCCATCAGATAACCAACTTAGATGACTTTTAAAAAGCCATCAAGATGGATCTCTTCTGGCAGGCGTTCCCAGAATGATATTTCCCATAATCTCTCCCCCATCATTAGATCACTCCTTTATAATCAGAGTGCCCTGTTTAATTCGTATTGCATTTGTAATTTTGTTTTAAGTTAAATTTTAATGTTGTTATGAATTTAATATATTTTTAGGGTGTGTATGTGAATGTTTTTTGTATTGTATGGGATTGTGCTTTTAGATTGTAAGCCGCCTTGATAGCCTCGGCTAAAGGCGGGATAATAAATAAAATTTTATTCTTCTTCTTCTTCTTCTTCTTCTTCTTCTTCTTATTATTATTATTATTTTAGCACAATGGACAAATCAAAGGAAAAAATTAAATGTAGAATCAGTCAAGGGTTTGTTTTAAGCATTTGTCTTGCTCAGAGCTCTATAAATTTATTGCAAATCAACAAAGCATTTTAAGGAAGATAAGTTCATCAGAAAAATATGGTTGAGTGCATAATAAAATAAAGGGTATGCAATATAGCTGCAAATAAACCACATGAAATGAATTTATATCTGCATTAGTGTTTTTAGCTTTTCTTAGGTAATGCCCGACATTTCCCTCAAATATCCTACATTTTGTGGTGCCTTGTGCTCCTTTGTGGTTAGAACATCTGGTCACCCTGTTAGTGCCTCATTTTCAACCTCAGAAGGAGTGACTCCTGTCAAGAGTATTGGTGCCTGGCAGCAGAGCAGAACACATGTGTAGACAGTTGTCCAGCATTGTTCTGGAGTACACAGGTAATATGAAGAATTTGGGGCAGCTCTGCAGCCAGAATACTCCAGGAGCAGCCCCGAGTATTCTGGTTGGTGTAGACCAGCCCCAAAAGAGTACCCTCTTGGGTAGGATCATATGGAGAGAGAACAGCCTTTTAGACAGATGCACTGTATAGGGCTTTATACATCATATACACTTTGAATTGTCCTTAGAAACAGACTAGTAACCAAGGAAGTTTTCATTAACCAGAAGTTTCTTATCTGAACACCTGTATTTTACTTGCAAGGAGAATATTTGGTAATGGAAACTACACCAAACTGTCTTTATTTTATATGCCTCTTTTCTCCCAGAGTGGGACCCAAGACAACTCAGAAAAAGATATAATGTAAGAACTAAAAAAGACCCTGAAATTTAAAGGAAAGAGGTTGCATATTGAAATACATAGGGAACAGAGATCAGTCTACGAAGCTCTTCTATTTCGGTTTGTGACAAACTGGATTGACAATACTGCAAACTCTGCAAGACAGGGCAGGCTACTAGACTGCATTGCTGATATTTATCAAAGACAGCTGCCACTATAAGTAAACTGTATTACAAAAATTGCTCTTAGGTATTATAGGTAATATATAACTAATTCCAGATAAAGTGTATGGATGCAGGGAAGGACAGACCCATTTTCATATTTTTCTTTAAGATCATTAAAATCATGTTGCAGGCCGTTACAGAGCAGTCATTCATGTCAAAGCACCATGACTATCTTTCAATATGTTTTTTCTATTCAGGGAAATGTTGTGTCTTTATGTGTTTTCATCTTGTATAGCATGTGAGACACATGTTCACTATGCTCATCAGCTGCCCAATCTATAAACTTGCAAAGAAAATACTTGTGCTAAATTTCAGATGCGTCCTATTTTTGTTTGGTTTTTTAAATGGAAGTGAATATATAGTCATTCAGATGGCTCCAAGTAACAAAAGCTGAATTACTGAATTTGAACTAGTGACTGTCACAGAACAGGTTCTGGAACTGATTATCAATCCTGGAGTGCCTAGTCTCTTTCACCTAGAAGGCATTGACATATATAACAAAAATCAAATGCTGAAAATAAATCATTTTCTTCACTTCAATCAAAGCCATATGGTACCAGCCTTCAGCGGAAACTACATCACAATTTATGCTCTTTCTTTTTTTAAAAAAATAACATAAAGAACTTAAGTTGGATAAATGTTGCAGATGTGTTTCTGTCATTGTATATATCAAGTTACTAATAGTCAGTGCATAGATGTTGTCAGATCCTATAGTGTTAAAAATGGGGATTTCTGTGGGATTATGGATCGAGTTGGTAGTGGGAGACACTGAACCATTTTTCATAGTGCTACTTTCCTGATGAAAATCATCCCATGGCAAACCACTCTATTTTGATGTAGCCCAAGATGTGTAGAATGTCTTGAATTCAGCACCTCCAAAGAGAAGCCGTATATTTCTGTCACTGTGGGTGTATCTCCAGTATAGAAATAACACTGTTTGACACCACTTTAAGTGCAGTAGCACCATCCTATGGAATCCTGGGATTTGTAGTTTTATAAGACCTTTAGCCTTCTTTGCCAAAATGTGCTGGTGCCTCACAACACTACAAATCCCAGGATTCCATAGGATGGAGCCATGGCAGCTCAAATGGTGTCAAACTGCATTATTTCTACATTGTAGATGCACTCTAGGATTATAAAGTCCACATTTTCAGATGCACTTGCACCTATACAGATTAAGCCAAGTGGCTGTATTAGGTCACCTTTTTGTCCCTAATATTCCGAAGTCTAGGCAACGTTCATAGACAACAGTTATTTTCCTTGTGTTCGTTGGCTATCAGAATCATTTATTGTAACAAAATACTTACATATGCTTCACATGTTATGGCCTTGTCAATTTTGCAGCCTTTTGTCTAGATCCACTGGTTGATGTTTCTGCCTGTCTGAAGATTAGCTGCCTATGAGGGCTTTGACCTTTGGTGAGCAGTGGTGTGAGAACAACAGTTGGTGGTCTGCATTAGGCTGGATCACTCATAATAGGAAAGATCGTTATGAAAGATAGCAGATAGGGTTTGGGGGGAAAGCAATAAAATAAACAACCTTTTGGCAGAGACAAGGGCACCATCGATCCATGCCTTTTCAGTGGAAATGGTGCTCCTGCACAGAAAACCTGGGTGCTGCAAGGCAGCTCAGATCTGTGCCTCCTAAATCCAGAATGCCCAGGGATTTGCAAGCTGAGGAAATATAAAGGCAGTGTCTTTACACCTTGTCACATTGCTGCATGTCACTGTGACAATTTTGGATGGGGTCCTAGATTTACCATATAGTTTATCTTTTTTTCATTGTACGTTAGATCAGCCTTTTCCGTAGTGGTACCTGACGTTGAAATGGCTTCCCCAGGAAGTGGCCTTTTAGTTGCTAGGCAAAGTTTGTTTCATAGAATCATAGAATCATAGAATCATAGAATCATAGAGTTAGAAGAGACCACAAGGGTCATCCAGTCCAACCCCCTGCCATGCAGGAACTCAAAATCAAACCAGGTATTTTGCTTTGCCCAGGCATTTTAACCACAGCATCTGGTTTTGGTTTAACAGGTGCTATCCCTGTGTGCTTTCTCTCACTCTCTTTTAATGCAATTTGTTGTAATGTTGTAGTGATAATTATATGATACTCTGGCATGTGGGATGGTGCTGTGCACCTTCACATCGTTTCTGACTTATGGAGACCCTTGGCAAAATTTGTTGAGAGGAAGTATGCCATTGCCTTCCCTTGAGGCTGAGAGCATGTGACTTGCCCAAGATCACCCAGTAAGTTTCATGGCCAAGCTGGGAATTGAATCTCCTGAGTCATTGTCCAATGCTCAAACCACTACGCCACATTGGCTCTACCCTCCAACATTTCAACATGTGGCTAAGCAACATAAGAAAATGGCCAAGATGGTAAACGATGTTAATAAAAAATGACACAAAAGCTAGGAGAGACTTCAGCAGTATGCTTTTGCCTGATCCTATTGGGAAAGGCAAAATTCTGCCCTCTCCTTTCCCTCTTCTGAGTTAATTAAGAGCAAACTACATTGAGGCTTTGAATTCAGTTTGAAACAATGGAAGTAAACTGAGAACAAATGGAGAAAGTGGGAGGAAGAGAAAGCAAGCAAGACATTTTAAAAGCAGCTGAAAAGTGGGATGACAGAGTCATTATAAGTAGGACTATTGCTGCCAAATTGGAACAGCCAAATTGGATATGCTCAGGGAGTTTTAGCCAAAAAAAAATCTAAACAAATGAAGCATTAACATCTCAGGAAGATGGAAACAACAAAATACTGAAGTGATACATTCAGGAATGCATGTTTTATAATCAGATTTTAAACATGTTCTTGCACAACAGCAACAATACACTTTTCCTATAGCTATCAAAGTTTTTTCCCTTATTGCTCTCTCTTGTACTACCTGCCTCCCTTTCTTTCCTTAGATAAAAAAAGTCCTGGCAACATGAATATTTCAGTGCAGTAGCCCAGATCTAGGCAGAATTAATTACTGCCTCATGAACACTTTAAATAGATTGATCCCAGCGTATTCACACCATAACAGAACAAGTGGAAGCCAGTGGTGAATTACAGCTTTTTTGTGTATCTTGGCCTGTGTTTTGTGTGGAGTAAGAATTCGTGAGAGGCAAGAGGGGAATACAGACAGCATGAAACCATCCAAATTCTGTTTCAATGAAACATTATCCTTCTGTTACTGAAGCCACATCTCAGCAGCACTTTCCCCCAAAAAACGTGTTCTGGTTTCCATCAAAAACAACCATGTAGCCCATACTTCCCCTTTAGTCTTTAGAAAAAAGGTCAAACAACGCAGAAAGAGAAAACAGGGAGTGGGTCTGATGTATTCCAAACCAAAGCATGTTTCCACTGGACAGGAAGAAAATATTATCTGTGGATTTTCTCAAGTATCAGTCAGAACGTAATGAATTCTGAGAATCTCATTCCAGACACATTTGTTTGCTTTCCAAACAGAATTAGATAAATATTAGATAGCTAGAGTTGGGTTGTGTCTTTTAAATAGCAAAATGCCACACTGCTCCGTAGAGACAGACAGACAGACAGACAGACAGACACACACACATATTGGGGTTGGGGAGAGAACATGGTGTAGTGGTTTTACTGTTGGACTAACACTCTGGGAACTAGGGTTTGGATCTCCTCTTGGCTATGGAAACCCTTTTAGTGATTTTGGGCAAGTCACACTCTCTCAGCCTCAGAGGAAGGCAATGCCAAACCCCCTTTGAACAAATCTTGCCAACAAAACCTTAGGGTTGCCACAAGTCAGAAATGACATGAACTTGTACAACATTAACTGTCTCATATAAATTACTAACAGCACTGATTTTAGTATTTGTTTATACACCAACCACTTCATTATTCTAACATTTAAAATCTACAACACTGAAAAAAAATGGGCGCTATTAAACCCAATACGAAGTTCTTTTGAGATACAAATGAATTATGAATTATCTTCTTTTAGAATAAAATGTTTAAGGAAAGCTGTTCATATATTTACTCCCTCAAATTATTTCTAAAAACTTTATAACAAGAAGACCTTTATGTAAGACTGTGTAAAATTTCCTTGTTTCAGTAAATTTTATGGGAATGGGTGCTTCATGTCTGCTTGACACAACTAGAAGAGACCAAATAGTTTTCCTGTTTTGCTAATAGAAGTGACCAAACGTTTTTAGGTTTCTCTTCAGAATTAATTTTTTTGGATGACAGGTTTCAGAATATCTTAGCCAGTATGGCCACTGGCCATGCTTGCTGAAGGCTTCTGGAAGTTGTTGTGGCAGTGGTGGTGCAGTGGTTAAATGCCAGTATTGCAGCCACTCACTCACAAACCACAAGGTTGTGAGTTCAATCTCAGCCAGGGGCTCAGGGTTGATTCAGCCTGGCATCCTTCTGAGGTCACTGAAATGAGTACCCAGCTTCTTGGGACCAATTGGCTTACACACTGTAAACCGCTTAGGGAGTGCTTAAGTGCATTGAGAAGCAGTACAGAAATATACTTGCTGTTGCTATTGTTATGTTGTCAAAAAAGAGAAGTTTTCAAGTTCTGGTTAATTAAGTTCCACTACAATTGTAGCATAACAAGGGATAGATTGAATATGTAGACAGATCTTGTAGCACCTTTGAGACAAACTGAAACAAGTTGGCAGCATGAGCCTTCGTAGTCTTAAGTCTACTTCATCAGATGCATTTGGATTTTTGCAAGGATGCATTTGCAAGGGATAGATTGGCTCCTGTAACTGTAACTGGCTTTAGTTAGGGCATAGCTCCAGGACTTTGGTATGTTTTGTACTACTGGCAGTTGCTTGGAGCATTCTTTCATGTCATTAAGCAATTTAGAATAACTTACTTTTGAATATGGGAGTGCAAACTCTCTGATTAAAAACTGTGAATGCATCCACACTGCAGAATCAATGCAGTCTGACACCATTTTAACTGCCATGACTCTATCCTACAGAATTCTGGGATTTGTAGCTTGGTAAGGCACCTGAGCTCTCTGACAGACCAGGCTGAATACCACACCAAACTACAAATCCCAGGATTCTGTAATATAGAATAATGGCAGTTAAAGTCAAACTACTTTATTTCTGCAGTGTGGATACAACCTATAATTAAAATTTATCAAACTACTTTATTTCTGCAGTGTGGATGCAACCTATAATTAAAATGGAACTAGCTACTTGGTGTGACTTGGAAAAGATAAATGTAATCAATTACTTTCCATGCTCTGTCTATTTCATCAAATTGTAACCATCTAACCCTTGACAGAGCTTCTGTCTTCATTCCTAATAGCAGTGGTGTGAAACACCAGTGAATGTTGGCAGTCACTTAAATGCAATTGTCAGCATTCACCAGTGCATGTCTGCAAAGTATGGTGGTGGGGAGTGATTCTGTTTTCAGACATTCCTGAAACCCAGCTGGGATTGTCAGAATTTGTGCATGAATGTCACCATTCACCAAATTTTGGTGGTTCATTGTAACATAATATAACATAGAGGTTTCAATGGCTATTGGGGGAGGGGAGAAACTGTGAGCAAGCTAAAATGAAGAAATTACACATCTGGATTGCATATGGAGACCACAAATGAGCCAGCAGGAAGCATCTAGGAAAGCAATGAATGTTCTGTTGGCAGTATATTATATAGCTATACAGTGAGGAGAGAGAATGAATATGGGTATTTAGCATTATCCAACATAGCAAGTTAACGAATAATCTAAGTGAAGTTGGTTGCAAATGACGACAATCCATACATTTTTTTAACCTTTGGGGAGATGGAAAGGGATCCAAGAGGTGGAAAGGGGCATTACATTTATTCTTGATCTATCAACTCTGTCAGCTGAGCAGTCCCTTAATTATTATTGATTTTCACAATGATGTTTTATTAGGCTTGGCTGTCAGGTCTAGTTATAGAATCATGTGTATATATCCAAGCCAACATAATAATCAATGCCATCCCACCATTTACACTATGCAAAGGCTTGCCGATGTGAAGGGTTGAGGGAGTGAATGGAAGGGGCAATAGGACAGAGGTTAAATGAAGCCTTGGTGAGTCAGATAAAGGGAATTTTCAACCCTTGGTGTTCTAAAGAAAAGAATGGTGCATGAAATCTTTCCCTTATAGCAGGTGTGGTCACCTGTGGTAGGTCTAAGGGGCCACTTTTATATCCCAGGGCCTTCTGGGGATTGCATGGACTGCAGCAATTCATTCTATTTTGGGGGTCAGGAAAAGGTTGCTTTGGGGAGTTTGGAGGTGTTGAAGGCCACAAAATCATCAAACAAGATAGAGACCTCTTGGTAGCTGCTCTCAGACCATGGAGAAATTAGATTGGTGTCCTCCTTCCTATCCTCTTTGTTTTGGTAGGGCTTTGAGGACTGACTACTCAGAGGAAAAGGGGCTATCATGTGCCACATTGTTTGTATTTGTTCTGCAACAGGCTTTTGTGTATTCCTGTTCCTAGGAATAATTCTAATTCTATTGGCTTTTCCTAAGAATGGGAATACACAAAAGCCTGTTGCAGAAGACTTCAATCTTCCTGGGCATTCCACCTCTGACCTCAGGACAGCGGGTCCTCGAACAAAACAAAAAACAAAAAAACCTACAAAGGGAGATTGGATAGAGAAACAGCTGAATTACAATACAAATCCATCCACAGTGGATTGAACATAGACAAAGGCTTCCTGGCACACTACACATATTATAACACTGGAAGCTCTTAACTAGTTTAACATATCTCCTTTCTGGTTCCCAGTCTGCCCATACTGCATTCTAAAACTTCATCCCACCATTTCATATGGAGACTCATCCACTTTGGTCTTAGACAACATCT
This sequence comes from Phrynosoma blainvillii, assembly GCA_026167975.1. Taxonomy (NCBI): domain Eukaryota; kingdom Metazoa; phylum Chordata; class Lepidosauria; order Squamata; family Phrynosomatidae; genus Phrynosoma; species Phrynosoma blainvillii. Next base: position 358,836,191 of record JANUYF010000002.1, read on the forward strand.
TTCCCCCTGCCTTTGTCCCTCAGTGACCATCATTAAAGTTGAACTTGTCACCTTATCATCACATCCATATGTTTTGCCTTTCCATAAGTATCCATACTGTCTAATTATAAAAGTCCTTCCTGGTCATCATTTCACTCATGCATCTGAGGAAGTAGATCAAGTCTATAAAAACTTATGCTACAACCTCTTCTACACAGTTAGTCTCAAAGGTAATTTTATTGACATTTTAATTGCATTTTAAACTTTTGTATGGAGTTTGTTTTTTTACTGTGTGGTGTATTGGTCTGAGTGTTGAACTAGGAATCCGGGAGACCAGGGTTCAAATATCCACTCAGGTGTGGAACCCTACTGTGTGCCCCTGGGCAAATCACACTCTCTCAGCCTCAAAATAAGGCAGTGAAAAAACTCTTCTGGAGAAAACTTGTCAAGAGAATGGTATGATAGGGCCACCAAAAACCAGAATTGATTTGAACATATCAACTTTTTTTTTTTTTACTTTTTAAGCTATATCTGCTTTAACTTTTGTAATTGACCTAACAATAGCAACAATAATATTTTTGCCTCACTGAATAGCATGGAAAACCTACTCACCATGCCTACAGTTTTCTGGAGAAGACTATCTAGCCAGTGTTCTTAATCTGATCAAGGTAAAATCTTTTAAAGAGACTCCTTCCACTTCCACATTGAAAATGAAATTTCCAGGCCACTTTCATTAGACCAAAATGAGTACTTTCTATAGTGTTATAGTATGGTAAACAGACTTAACGATTGCATTGCAGAGGGGTGGGATATAAATAATTTATTATTATTATTATTATTATTATTATTATTACATGATATTGTTCATTCATTAATATATACATACATACATTGATCATATGTACTGTCTGATGATTACCCTCTATGAAGCTCAGAGACATAAATATGAAACTTGAATATGAATAAATTAAAAATTGAAACCATCCACTCTGATCTTGAAGTTCCTGACCCCTCCTTAGTACACACATATCAAATATCTGTATTGTCTACATTCTTTGCTTTTTCTCCTGTCCTGTTAGATGAACTATTTAGTTGTTGATGTCCTCAAATCCTTCCAGTTCCTTCTCGCTTCCTAATCACTGTTGCTCCTGCTATACTACCTTCTCATCTTCATACTATTAATCTCTCTCTTTCTACTGGTTTATTACCTTCTGAGTTTAAACATGCTAGTGTCTCTCCAATTCTCAAGAAGTCCTCACTCAATCCATCTTCTTTCTCTAACTATTGTCCTGTCTCACTGTTTCCTTTCTTTTTGAAAGTCTTGGAATGTGCGGTTTATGTATGCTGTCTTAAATTTCTCTCTAATAATCCCATCATGGATCCTTTCAAATCTGGATTTTGGCCTCTGCACTCTACGGAGACGGCTCTCACAAAAATTACAGATGAACAGCTTCAGGCCAAGTCAAAAGGCCTATACTCAGTTCTCATTCTCCTTGATCTTTCAACAGCTTTCGACACAGTCGATCACAGTCTTTTGTTAGACTCACTTCAGAACCTAGGATTTACTGATCTAGTCCTTAGTTGGTTCAGATCATATCTTTCAAATTGGTCATTTGTTGTGGTAGCCAGAAGTCAGTTACGTTCTCCTCTTCCTCTGTTGGTTGGGGTTCCACAGGACTTTGTTTTGGACCCGTTGTTATTTTCTTTATACACCTTATCTCTTGGTAATCTTATCAGTTCATATGGTTTTCAATATCATCTTTATGCCAATGATACACAGTTTTCTACTCCAGAAATTGAACAACATGTTACATCATGTATGTCATCTATCTGATCATGGATGCTTCATCAGAGTCTATAACAGGGGTCGGCAACCTTTTTTTGCCAGCGGGCCAGGGGGGGAATGGTGCTGGAGGCCGGCATGTGTGCGCTTCCCCCCGCACGCATGCATGCGCACAACTCCCACCATTGTGCGCATGCGTGCGCGTCAGGGGGGTGCCATTTTGGAAACTAAAATGGCACCCCGCATCATGCGCACACGCGCATGATGGCTGAGTGCCATTTTGGCGGCTGCGGGGGTCCCCCAGGAGAGCTCCTTCGATCTCGCCGGGCCTCAGAGAGGCCCGGCGCAGCTGTAGGGGTCCTCCGGGGTGCCATTTTGTATTCCAAAATGGTGCCCCGGAGTCTCGCACGACCTTTCCCATTGCAGGACAGGAAAGGTTGCTCGAGACTCCAGGCGCCATTTTGGAACACAAAATGGCACCCTGGAGGACCCCCATGGCCACAAAAGGCAGTGGCAGCAGCGGCGGTGGCAGGACTGGGCAGGGGCCGGTCGGCAGGCCTCGGCGGGCTGGGTGCGGCTCGCAGGCCATAGGTTGCCGCCCCCTGGTCTATAACTTAACATGGCTAAGACAGAACTACTCACCTTTCCTCCAAAACTTACTTTACAACATATATTTTCTATTACAGTCAATAATGTTCCCATTCATCCTGTGAAGGAAGCACGTAGACTTGGCTTAATTTTTTATTCTTCTTTGTCCTTCACTCCTCAGATTCAGACTGTAGCCAGGTCATGCCGATTTTTTTCTTTATAATATTGTTAAAATTAGACCTTTTATAGCAGCTTCTTCTGCTAAGACCCTAGTTCATGCCTTAGTTATCTCCCACATTGACATGTGAGCAAGGGAGGGGTAGGCTGGTTTAAGAGCATCATTTGTCAGCTAACCCTTTGAATATGACTACCTTCAAGTCTGACTATATTCAAATATGATAAGATTCACTCTGTTTTCTTGCCTTATTCTTAACTATGAAGGAAATTGTGATCCATGGAACACAGATGATGAAATCTTCCTATCTTAATTTTTCCAAAGTTGACTAATATAGATATGCATCACTGACAGCTTCATTGTTTGGAGCGTAAAGGACAACTCTGTGAAATGGATAATCAGCAAATGTGATTGAGCAAATTTAGGAGCTAAATCAAGATGATCCAAAGTGATAATTGATCTTGCCAAATTGAATCCAGAACTGAGACTGACTCAAATTGATGGATTACATCTTCCATTTCTATTACTCACTGAATAGCCCAAATGTTTATATAAAAATAACAAGCAAAGTTTAGGGGAATGCCCTCTACATATCCTGAACTAAACACCATACATTTTTGTTTGCAATGTTTTGTAATAGTTTACATAGTTTTGTAATAGACTTATACTTGAGCTAAATTAGGATGTCCACTATATACAGTAATTAGTTTTGATCTGTTGTTTTCAAGAATTGCATAAAACGATTTGATGTTGTGTGCCTTCAAGTCATTTCTGACTTATAGTGACCCCAAGGTAAACCTACCAAGGGTTTTTTTCTGGAGCTGAGAGTCTGTGAGTCACCCAAGGTCATCCAGTAGATTTCCATGGCTGAGCAGGGAATCAAACCCTAATCTCCAGAGTCATAATCCAACACTCAAAACATTACACCGTACTGGCTCATAAAACTATACATTGAGTAAATTAATGTTGTTGTTTTTTAAATTCTGCTAAGTCTCTTGAATATCTTTTATTGGCAGTGGAGAAGGAACACCCTAATCAACCATATAAAATGAAAGTCATCTAGGGTACCATTGGTCATTGTTTATTTATGATAGCATGAGAGCCCATGTAGTTTCAAATGCTGCTTGTTGAAAGGCTAGCAGCATTACTGATGGAGATTTGTCTTGTTACAAGGTAATTCCCAAAGTAATTATTTTCCCTAGATGATTTGGTTGGTTGTACATTATGTAAGAAAAAGGCAAGGATGACTGGATTTTCCTTTGACTGGAGCTATTCTATTATCACAACTGTCATGTAAAACATGCAACTTGTTCAGATACTGAAACACAGCAACATGTGCAACATTAAAATTGATTAATGGAAGTGAACAAATGGTACTAAATGTTAAGCCTGAAAAGCTATAGGAAGAGACAATTCAAGAGTGTATGTAACTCTTCAGGAGGATTAGGCTACAACTTCTGTCATCTCGAGCCAATATGGCTGTTGGCTGTCAGTGTCTGGGGAAGCTTGATTTTAACATATCTGGCAATGGGATGGAAATGCTGGAGTGCTATGCATGAAGGAAATTATTATTTTTAAAAAATGCATGCATGTATTTAATACATTTTCTGATTTGGCATGAATTCATTACTCTGTTCAGATGTTGAGCCTAAACACATATCTGTCTGTCTGCCTGCCTCTTTTTCTCTCTATGTTGGCTCATTTCCCTGAACACTTAATGCTTGTAATCCAGTGTGAAGAACCTCTAAAATGAGAATCCATAGGCTCTCAGTTTATTGGATTCTTGATCCATTGATTGTTTCTGTGTTCTTTTGAGTTTCATGCAAAGGTGGTGGTGAGGAGCAGTGTACATGGAGATATCGGGAAGGGCCAGCGTGGATGTCAAACACTTTGCAACATCAGAATGAATGCTTGAATAGGACTCATGTTTTACTTTGTTCTGATTCTGTAATTGTCCCCACCACCACCACCACATAATTTTGTGATTTGTAGAAGGCTGATGCCAGGAGCAAAGATACAGGTAAGCAAGGCATGGCAACGTTTCAGTAGATAATGTGCAAGGGCAGGTTTTTTGTTGTTATTGTTTTTATAAAACTGGGGCTGGGCAAATTTGAGGCAACTGGGGCCATTTCCAACCCTTTCAAATGCTTGGGAGGTCTCATCAGTCCCTCACACAAAAGTGGAAGAAATATTCTTAAAACAAAAAACAGAATACACTTCTATCTGTGTTTTGTTGTTGTGTGCCATTGAGTTATTTCTGACCTATGATGACCCTAAAGCAAACCTATCATGGGGGTTTTCTTGGCAGGATTTGATCAAAAAAGGTTTGTAATTGCCTTCCCTGGAAGCTGAGAACACGTTACTTGCCCAAGGTCACCCAGAGGGAATTGAACCCTCGTCTCCAGAGTCATAGGCCAACACTCAAATGACTATGCAACTCAAAAGTAAATTTAATTGTATTCACTGGGTTGTACCTCCAGGCACGTATTTTAGGAATGTCGCAGTCATACTGGCTTTTGTTAGGTATAGGGAAAATGTGGCCTTCCAGATGTTGTTGGCTTGGAGCTCCCAACTTCGTTCACCGTTGGCTATGCTGTCTGGGGCTGCAGGGCCTCACATGCTCTGGTTTATAATCACAAAAGCCACTACAAGGTCTTCAGTGTTCTGTAGAAACACACTATACATGTGGGGCCAAAAAGTCACCATTGTATAGCAGACTGGAAGCAGAGTTGTGCAGACAGTATGTTTCATTGTGCTTTGTCTTTCAAAGTTGTGATTGCATACTGTGCATTGCATGTTGCAGTTGTGCATTATGCATAGCAGTTACACATCTTATGTTGTGCATTGCAATTATGTGTTGTGTATTGTGCATTGCCATTATGCATTGTGTGTTGTTCATAGTGCACTGCAAAACAGCACCTAGTCATTGACAAATATTCCACAATGTTGCCATTGTACCTGAAGATTACATTGTTATCATAAATGCATTTCTCTGAATTTTGGATGTGTGTATGACCCCCACATGACTCCAGCTGGACTCTGCCATGCAGTCCAACATAATCTCCAAAGTGAGGGGCCACATCCACCCTGCCCCAGAATAGCCTAACAGACATGTTTGGGAATTGCAAATGGGAGACATTCGCACCTTGAATGTTACCAGGCCATATTACCTCATCCCATACAATTCAATGTATATTCCTTTGCCTGGAGGCTAGTTTTATCCTATAAAAGACCACCAAAGACTTTCCCGCATGTGCCAGATGGTATCCACGGGGACATTCTGTCACTGTGAATCTAACTAGCTCCAGCACTTCCATTCACCCAACTCACTAGAACAGCTGTGTACCATGCCACTACAACCAATTGGACTCCAGAGAAAAGCCTCATCCTGTGTATCACCCTTAGTATTGCCTTGAACTATTCCAAGCTAACTCCTGATTTCCTGAGCCTTGAATGAATGAGTGCGAGATAGTGAATTACTGTGTGATTTTCCCTTTACTAAAAATATTCTTTAATTCAAGAACTCTGCCTCAGCACAATCTCTTTCTCTTTTTCTTGGTATACAGGTGGGAAACCATCTTGAGGGTCCTTGTAGATAACCCCCTCTTAGTATTGAGCTAATTAAAATTCCCCTAGCTAGACTTTTGGCTACAGCATAGTGTGTCTCGGCATGTGGCTATTCATGCTACTCTGAGAGCATTTTGGGTTGCAGCTTGAGATTCAAAAGGACTGGCAAAAATTGCCTTCTGAACCCATTTGAGACAAAAATTACTTGCCAAAGCATTTCCAGGTATAAATAAAGCAGTTAGTATGGCAGCACTCAAGATGCTTAAAGGCAAAGAACAAAACCATGTATGCCCAGGGGATCATTTATATAATCAAGAAAGTTGTATTGCCAAATAATTAAAATCACTTGGGTGCTGGAATTTCACTGATAGGGATGAGGTGGAATGATATCCTAATTTCAAAGCCAAACAAGTATTACTGCCAGGTCTGCCATGCTGCAGGGCAAGGAAAAGGTTCTGGTGAAGGAAGTCTATGATAGTGGTTTTCAACTTTTGGCTTTTCAGATGTTTTAGATTTCAACTCCCAACAGCCCTTGCAAGCACAGTCAGTCAAAATGATCTGGACATCAGACACTCATTCTAGACTTTAGGAGAGCTGATTTCAATAAACTTAGGGAAACTGGGAGTGACCCCGTGGTCAAGAATTCTAAAGGAGAGGGGAGTTCAGGATGGATGGGAGTTTCTAAAAAGGGAGATACTGAAGGCACAATCTCAGACTGTTCCAATGAGATGGAAAAATGGGAGATGTCTCAAGAAACCATGTTGGATGACAAAAGAACTTTCAAGTGAACTAAGTTTTAAACGGGAGATGTATAAGAAATGGAAAAAGGGCAAAATCACTAATGAGGAACTCAAATAGCTAGCACATGTAGGGGTAAAGTTAGGAAAGTCAAAGTGCAGAATGAGCTCAGGCTTGCTACAGGGATTAAGAAAAATAAAAAGGGCTTTGGGGGATATGTCCATAGCAAAAGAAAGAAGAATGAAATGGTAGGGCCACTGAGCAGAGAAGATGGAGAAATTCTAACAGGGGACAGAGAAAAGGCAGAACTACTCAACACTTTCTTTGCCTCAGTCTTGTCACAAAAGGAAAAGGGTGCTCAACTCGACAAAAATGGAGCAGAGGACACAATAGGGGAAATGCAGCACAGAATAAGTAAAGAGGTAGTACAGGAATACCTGGTTAACCAAAATAAATTTAAGTCTCCAGGACCAGATGAACTACATCCAAGGATATTAAAAGAACTGGCAAATTTAATCTCAGAGCCACTGGCAATAATCTTTGAGAACTCCTGGAGAACAGAAGATGTCCCAGCAGGCTGGAGGAGGGCAAACAATATCCCCATCTTCAAAAAGGGGAAAAAAGAGGATCCCAACAATTATCGCCCAGTTAGTCTGACATCAATGCCAGGAAAGATTCTAGAGCAGATCATTAAACAGAGTCTGTGAACATTTAGAAGGAAATGCCATAATCACTGAAAGTCAACATGGGTTTCTCAAAAACAAGTCATGCCATACTAATCTGATCTCTCTCTCTCTCTCTCTCTCTCTCTCTCTTTTTTTTTTTTTTTGATAAAATTACCAGCTTGGTAGATGAAGGGAATTCAGTAGACATAGTATATCTTGATTTCAGTAAGACTTTTGACAAGGTCCTCCATGATATTCTTGCAAACAAGATAGTAAAATGTGGGCTAGACAATACAACTGTTAGGTGAATTAATAATTACTTGACTGACCGAACCCAAAGGGTGCTCAGCCATAGCTCCTCTTCATCCTGGAGAAAAGTGACCAGTGGGGTGCCACAGGGTTCTGTCCTGGGCCCAGTGCTATTCAACATCTTTATCAATGACTTGGATGAAAGAATAGGGGGCATACCTCAAATTTGCAGATGACACCAAATGAGGAGGAATAGCCAATACCTCAGAGGACAGAATGAAATTGCAAAATGACCTTAATAGATTAGAAAGCTGAGCCAAAGCGAACAAAATGAATTTCAACATGGGGAACTGTAAGGTACTGCACTTAGGGCAAAAAAATGAAATGCATAGGTATAACATGGAGGACACCTGGCTTAATGAGACTAGGTATGAAAGGGATCTAGGACAGTGTGATACAGCAGCTAAAAAGGCCAATGCGATTTTAGGCTGCATCAATAGAAGTATAGTACCTCGATCAAGGGAAGTAATAGTGCCACTGTATTCTGCTTTGGTGAGGCCCCACCTGGAATACTGTGTCTAGTTCTGGGCACCACAATTCAAAAAGGATGTTGAAAAATTGAAGTGTGTCCGGAGGAGGGCAAATAAAATGGTGAAGGGTCTGGAAACCATGCCCTATGAGGAATGACTTAGGGAACTGGATATGTTTAGCCTGGAGAAGAGAGAGCTAAAAGGTGATATGATAGCCCTTTTAAAATATTTGAAGGGATGTCATATTGAGGAGGGAGCTAGCTTGTTTTCTGCTGCTCTAGAGAACAGGGCCTGAAACAAAGGATGCAAGCTACAGGAAAAGAGATTCCACCTCAACATTAGGAGGAACTTCCTGACAGTGAGAGCTGTTCGACAGTGGAACACACTCCTTTGGAGTGTTGTGGAGTCTCTTTCTTTGGAGGTCTTTAAACAGAGGCTGGATGGCCTTCTGTCGGGAATGCTTTGATTTTGAATTCCTGCATGGCAGGGGGTTGGAATGGAGGGCCCTTGTGGCCTCTTCCAACTCTTATGATTCTACGACAGTCAAAAGCAGGGGTAGGCAACCTTTCACCTTTAAGGGCCGAGGGACTTCAGCTCCCAGAATCCCAGGAGCTATAGGCCAACATAGTCAACATAGCTGAGGCTTCTGGGAGCTGAAGTCCCTCGGCCCTTAAAGGGGAAAGGTTGCCTACCCCTGGTCAAAAGTCAAAGTACATGTGCATGTCAAAGAGGAACTCATGGGAGTTAGAAGGACAGAAAGTCACACAAGTTGTCTGGGTGAGGTACAATTTAATCATTTAAGCCAATTTTAAAAACACATTATAATGGGATCTATTATAATGTGGACTTCAAATGGTGTTAATGATCATATAATGATGTTATGGTGATGTTAAAAGGCCCAAAAGCATTAACATTATTCTCTTTCAGAGTCCTAATGCAGCTTACCCACCCAAAATGTGTTCTGCCTCTTTCTCTGTCCCACTAAAAATGAAATTAAAATGTCTGCTGCCACCCCTATGCATCCTAGGTAAGCTGCTTTTTAGAAGATGCCAATGATGGATGACACCCAATAGAGGACCAATTTACATTTCTCCCTGTTGAAGTTAATTTTGTTAGTTCTGGCCCAGCTCTCTAATCTGTGAAAATCATTTTGAATTCTATTACTGTCCCCTGGGATATTAGCTACACCTCCTAATTTGGTGTTATCTGCAAATTGATAAGCATGCTTTCTATTCCATCATCCAAGTCATTGATAAAGATGTCAAACAGCACTGAGCCCAGGCCAAAATCCTGTGGCAACTTGCTACTACTCATTTGTGCAGTGAAATCTCTGCCAAAAATGCTGTCCTTGCAGGAAGGAAAGAGCTAGGATATCTATGTGCCTTAATGATACAGTTCCTATAACCAAGCACTCCAATTAAAAGTGGAGTTAAAAGTTTGCAAACAAAAAAAAGGCAGTATTTATTTCTACTTTGTTGTGCTGTGAAAAACTCCATAACTAGGATGGTGATGTTCAAACTGGACTCATAAATCAAGTTGTGTTATCAAGCCTGTGTTCACATTAGTCACAAGCCCTTTCCCCTTTCTATCGATTGCCTTTATAGTACTTCTTTTGTATGCTGCCCACATCAGAGCAAGGATTATTATTGTTACCAGCTTTTTGTTGTTGGAGAGCCACACTTGATGCTCAGTTCCAGCAAGGTAACAAACTTACAGTCAATACATATGTAATAAAATTCTACAAGCCAGGTCCCAAATTTTGTTTAGCTGGACAAGGTCAGTGGGAGATATGGAGCAGAGAGGGAGAGAATTTCAGTACCCTGGCAGCAAACGTCTACTAGGGATTTTGCCCCTTTACATTTGGCTTACACTGTTTACACTGCAGCATATCTAGTGCAGCAGCAGGTCTAAACTGTTATAAAGGACAGCAAATTATTAGTTATTTAACTTGTCATTATTCTGTTTTTTTCTGCCAGTGATGGGGTGAGGGACTTGAGGGACTTGTAGTACCAATATACCTGTGCTGCCTTTGGTTATGCTACCCCTTGACATGAGTGAATGGAATACCACTTACTGTTATGTCTTCATCAGGAAGAATAGCCTGTGAACTGGGAACTTCAACCAAGGTAAAACAATTTTTTTCTTCTTAAATTTGGACTGAATTCACATGTCTTACCTCTACATCTAACAAAATATTCCTGATGCAAACACATGGAGACTTCTTGATGAATTCATTGTTCTCTGCTGCAAAGAGGCCTGTGACCTTACTGGAAAGGAAATATATTGTATTGCAAAAGAGGGGCCCCTGTTGAGATACAAATGGATTTAAAATTTCCTGCACTTTGAGAATCTCCCCATAGCCACACGGCCAGGAGGAGGAGGAGCCTGCCTGCAAAAGATATCCTCCCCACTATGTACCATCTCAACTAAAGACTGAAACAACATGTAGGCATCTGACTAACACCTCCAGTTGTTTTTCTCCTGTTTGGTTTGTAACGTCTTGCCTGATGAAGAAGCCCATGGAGCTTCCAAAGCTTGCAACAAGTATATTGTGCATTTTTGTTGGCCAAAGGTGTCACTCATGGATTTTTGTTTGAATATATTATGTCCTGGGCAATCCCTGAGTTTTAACCTAAGGACCAAAGTAGTTGTGATATGTTTATTTTATTTTATTTTTTGGACTTATACCCCACCTTTCTCCCAAAATCGGATTCAAACTAAGAAACTGTCTCATTCATCTGATTTGTATCCCCATGTTTGCTAATAAGCTCCTAAAGCACAAGTATTGTATACAAGAAATTAACTGAATTCTCTCTATGCTTGCTGTTTACTTCTCTGTAGCCCCTCTCCTCATCTGCTTCCCCCAACAAAGTTGACTTCCAGTATTTGACTTCAATGGGAATGGGGGAGTGTTTTTTTATATATATATTTTTTATTTTTAAAAAAAACATAAAAAATCCACTTAAAATATATTCTTAGTCATCTTTACAGTACATTTACCCACAGTTCTAACTTCTCAATAGTTCTTTGAAAGTAAGTACATTTTTTTTCACATTTTACATACAGGGAATGGGGGAGTGTTTTGGGAGAGACTCTGTAGAGAAATAAGATATGAGGGAGGGTTCAGTACTCCTCTTCATGAATTCCTTTGCTGTTAAAGTCAGACTTATTTTGTTTTCAAAGCTTTTGGAATTTCAGTTTAACTTTATCAGAGTTCTATGTATGATGGTAAAAACTGGACAGTGAAGAAAGATAATCAGTTCATTTGAAATGTGGTACTGGAGGAGAATTCTAGGTATACCCTGGACTGACAAAATTAAATAAATGGGTCCTTCAGAAAATCAAGCCTAAACTCTCCCTAGAATTCAAATGACTAAACTGAGGCTGACATACTTTGGCCATATCATGTGATGATGTGATTCATTGGAAAAGATAATAATACTTGGTAAAGTGAGATGCAGTGGGAAAAGAGGAAGACCATCAGTGGTGGCATTAAGGGTGTGTGGCCTGCACTGGGTGACACCTCAGAAATGGGGCGACACCCAGTTGGGTCTTCCTGGCTTGCTGCAGCAGTGGAGGCCTCCTCACAGGAAACCTCCACCACCACAGTGGTGGAAACCTCCATCCTCCCCCCCCCCAGCAGCTCCCCTGCAACCGGGGACACCAGGGGTAGGGATGCCACGAGACCACATTACAAGTGGATTGACTCAATCAAGGAAGCCCGCAGCCCTAAGACTGCAGGATCTGAACAATGCTGTTGATGACAGGTTGTCCAGGAAGTCTCCCATTCATAGGGTCTCCCTATGTCGAATTGACTTTACAGGAATTAACTACAACAAATGTTCAGATTATATATATTTAGATAGCTTCTTTCTCTGATTGCATTGTTTTTATAATCATATTAGCTCCTTCCCCCCCTTTTCTGTATTACGCATTGGCAAGACATCTTTGTATGTGACTTGAGTGTGAAAATTAACACACCCTTGTTCTCCTGTGGTTTTATTGCACTGATGTCATAAAACAATAAACTTTTAGAATAATGAACCTCAAAAGGAATTTCCTGTCCCTGATTGGAATGGGTGATTGCTGCCCTTTGTAAGGAAGGAGACATTGTAATTGTCTCACACTTCTCATACAGGGAGAACAGTAATTGTATTGCCCCCCATTCTTCATGCACGAGAAGAATTATTCTGTCATTTCATACCACAGCTTCCAGCATTCAGATGTTATTTTTTTAAACTAAGAAAAAAACACCATTCAGCTACCTTTGAGAAATGGAAAAATAAGGAGTTAGTTCTTAAAATTGTAACCATAATGATAATGTATGTGGGGACCATGAAATTGGAACTGTGAGAAATTGTTTCAGTGTAATTGTCCAGGTTCTTCTGAGGCACAAAATGATCAGACAGGTAAAAGAGAACTTACAGGAGGGGTAGGGAATGCTTTCTCCCTCCAGATATTTTAGACTTGATTGATTGGTTGGTTGGTTGATCGAATCAATACCCAGCCTTTCTTCTGAGGTAGAAGAAATTGGATAATTTATATATTCCTATTGTCTATATTAGAAATATATGTCATTATTTGTAGAAAGAGATGCCAAGTATCAAGCAGCCACACAGAGAGGATTCTGGGATGTGTGAGGCCTCTATAGGAATGTGCAGAGATGGTACAGCCTGACCTTTTGAAAAACCTTCATCAGGCTGCATTAGGCACCTGGATATATACACAGCCATAACGAATCAAGTGATAAGTAAAGGAAGACACTGTGCTGTGCTGAGAGGGGCCCAGGTCCTGATAAGAGACTTTTTGGTATCTGATTGGCATGGCAACATGGTATCTTAAGCATATTATAATGTATTCTGAACTCTGTGTTCTCATTGCTTGAAGATCTATATGTTTAGAGTTTGAAATGTCCAATAAGATGTGAGAATTGGGTTTCTTTGTTTGACGGTGTATAAAACGAGTCCATTTTGATCTGTCTCTTTGCCCAAAATTCTGGAATGAGAATTCCTTTTGGGACTGCCAGCATAATAAACCTGAGTTTGCCATTCATTGAGGTCTTCTCTCTTAGCTCTGTTCTGCAAGAAACCCAAGAAGCTGTGAGTGAATAATTCATAGCCTGTTATTTCCGGCAACACTTCCAGGATGGGATCCAAGGCGACTTCAACTCCCATAAGGCCCTTTCATGCTGGGTAAGGCTGAGGTGAGATGGAGTCCATAATGTCAGGGGAAGTCAAGGTTCCCTATCCAGAGTCACAATATATGGGACCATTTATGGGGGGGGGGGGAGATGACTAAGGGAAGACTTAATAAGCAGTATAAAGTTACGTATAGTGGTGTATCAACTGGATAGGAATATATTCTTTTCCTTCTTTCATAAAGCTTAGCATTATTCATTGAATGATGAGAGACTGGGAGACAACAAGAACAACTTCAAATGGATCTACACCGGCCAAAATACTCTGGGTTGCTCTCAGAGTAATTTGGTCCTGAAACTGCCTTGAATACCCCCCTGTGGCCTCTGCAGTGACACAGAGCTGTTGTCTACACACCTATTGTGCTGCCCAGCACCACTACCGCTGGCACAATTAATTCCCTCTGAGGTCACAATGAGGTGCCCAACATGAATCACATGGCTGGGCAATTCGTTGTGACCTCAGAGGAAGCTACTCATACCACTGGTGGTGTTGACAGCTGCCCAGCATTGTTCTGGAGTGCTCTGGATTTTCCAGAGTTATTAAAATAATCAGGTTATTTTAAACTGATTTAAGGCAAGGATAGCCCGGCTTTAATGCAGAACTGCCTTCATGTTGTGAAGACAGTTCGCAGTCAAATTGGGGCTTTGACCTTCTGTCATGAAGACAGAGAGACATGAGTGCAGGGGGAAACTTGTTTAAATGGTGTGTATACATGGCTTAAGTTCCTGTAGCACATGGGGAAACCTATAGAATTGCTACTGAATAAAGTGTTGTGATGTTGCCAGTGTGGGCTGTTTTAAAAGGGAGTGGAAAAATTAATGGAGGATAAAATTATCAATACCTACTTGTCATAATGACTATATATTTCTTCTGAGATTAGAAGTAATATGTCCAGATGTATGGGGGGGGGGGAACGACACAATTTGGAAAGTATTCTTGTATTCATGTCCTATTTGTGATCATCTAAGCTGTGGTATAATATAATATGGATTTCTGCTGTTATATATTGTATTTACATAGCAAGGGATGTGTGTGTGTGCATGTATGTGTAGTCACTGGCAAATGTGGAATGACTGGAATAGTGTTACAAGACTGAGGATAAAAGAGGAAGGTGAAGATTTGTAGGAGACACAGAGAAGACAATTATGAGAAGATCCCAATGATCGGAGGTACCACTACCTCTGATACATGATACATGCTTGATCTGGAGAACAGGGTCTATGGAAAGATCCTGGCGGCACCAAAACCCAAACAGGAGAAAGAATGTAGGTACCTGTGTTTGTCCAAGATGGTGAAATAAACGTCAGCATCCAGTCCTGGAGGGAAAGTGAGTAAATGAAATTGAGTTGCCACTAGAGAAGGGCAAGGGAATACCACCAAATCTGCTTCACCACTTGTAGGAACAGAATGCTGGAGCTGACAGATCTTTGATCTGATCCAGCATGACTCTTCTTATATTCTTAAGGCTTTTATTCCACTAGTGAGAATTATGTGGCTCTCCAGATGTTGTTGGACTGCCAGTTCCAAGAGGACAATCAATTGCTGGGAGTTGCAGTGTAACAACATCTGGAGGGCCTCATGATTCCCAGTCTTTGCTTTACTCCATCATTCATTGGCTAGGCTCCTATATTTTAAAACAGACTTTCTGCCAATTCTTTGTTGTTATTTGGGGTTAGGGTTATATTCAATAGTATGTAACCCAAACACACTGTGTGCAATGAACCTCTTATTTTCCTTCTTCCCTTCCACATCCTCAAAAACACAATCCTAGTCCCAGCAAAGAATGGCCACAGAAAATAAAATAAAACCTTTGCAATTAACCAGCTATAATTTCCTTATTATATTCCCCCCTGCCCCCCCGGTTATGTGTGTGTTTCACACTGCTTCTTGTCTACACAGGCACAGTCTCCTGAAACCTTTCCCAGAATCTTTCCACATACTAGGATACATGAGTGCTGGCAAGACAGTCTCTCAGCAATAATAAAAAAGTAATTAAAATGTGTGTCAGACTGAATTCATTAAGACCCTTTCCCTTCCTCAATATGTACAATGTATTGATTTCACTCATGACTCTGGGGTTAGGTAGTTTGATACCTTCTGATTCGCATTAACTGGGCCTCTGCTTGCGTGCCATTTGCAGTGTTCAAAAAGACCCCAAGAGTACACTTTTAATCGTCTTCAAATCCACAGGGCTAGGTTCCTACAGCATTGGGTCAGAATATAAACTATAGTAAATGAAAACAGTGCCTGTATGAGGGAGGTGGTTTTTAAAACATAATCTGTACCTAGAATGACAGTGTCATTTTTCCAGATTATATTTTTTGTACAAGAAAACACACACTTACACAGAACAGAATGGATACTCCAGAGGGTATTGCAGTGCTAATGCTCATTTGTGATAGCTTGAGAGAGAGAGGTCTGGATTTAACTACAGTGGTACCTCTACTTACGAATGCTTCTTCTACCAAAAAATGCGACTTACAAAACTATTTGTAAGTCTCCCCAAAAAAATTGCTTCGACTTAAGAAAGCGTTCCAACTTACGAAATTGGTGTGAACGAGCTGCTCTCCGAATTTCGTGGCATGCCATTGGTTAGCGAAATCTAGCAAAGCAGCACTGTATTGGCTAGCGAAAGAGGAAGTGTTTGCCTAGCGAAATTCAGCTAGGCAGCACTGTTTGGGCTTGCGAAAGAGGAGAGGAAGTGTGGCTAGCGAAATTGGTGGCTTCTGAGATCCAGGAAGGTAGGACTTGTGGCTTGTGGCTTTTTGGCTTCTGATATTTGTGGCTTCTAATCTCCAGGACTGTATTTTTGGCTTGTGATATTTGTGGCTTCTGATCTCCAGGACTGTATTTTTGGCTTCTGATATTTTTGGTAAATGAAACTCTTTTTTATTCTTTACATTAGTCCTGCAACTCATTTTTATGTTTTTTGTTCCTTAAGGGTAATGTAACATGTTTGTATTAGAGGTACTTAACGAAATAACCCTGTATTATACATTTGTATTGAGTTGCAGCTTGAATCTGGGGGCCTGGAATGGATTAGGGCATTTCAATGTTAAATTTGCTTCTACTTACAAAATTTTCTACTTACGAAATGGCTGTTGGAACGAATTAATTTCGTAAGTAGAGGTACCACTGTATTATATATTGCATACCATCCAACATTTTACAGACGAAAACCAGGACATGTGTGGCCAAGCAACATCAGAGAGTGGTCAAGATGGCAAAGGTTCTTGATGAGGAAGAACACACATGCTAAGAGAACGTGCAGCAGTTTACTTTTGCCTGAGTCTACAGGCAAGGACAAGATTCTACCTCTTCTCTCTCCCCACTGAGCGAATTGAGTACAAACTGCTTGTGCACTTTGAACATAATTTTCAGCAATTGACATATGCTTATGAGAGAAGGAAAGAGAAACCGGGGCATTTTAAAAGCTGCAGAGAAAGTGGAATAGCAGAAGATTAATCGGGACTGTCTGTGCTGTATCAGGACAGCTGGAAAAAATGGCATGGCTTACTGAAGACATAACAAATATATCCTGTAAAGTTCAGGTTTGCCAATATATAGTTTCCACATTGGAATAGCCAAGTGCTCAAGGCTTGGACTTATTTCTGGATATGCCAGAGACGATGACTCTGGAGACTAGGTTCGATTGTGAACTTGGCCATGAAACCCACTGGGTGACTGTGGGCAAGTCACACTCTCTCAGCTTCAGAGGAGGACAAAGCCAAACTTCCCCTGAATAAATTTTACCAAGAAAATGTCATGATAGGTTCATCTTAGAGTCACCATAAATCAGAAATGACTTGAAACCATACAACAACAACAACAACAGTTCTTACATGCAGCAGGCTAAACTCATAACTGGTCAAAAAGAATGTGCACAGACCACAATTTCAGTTTGGACTCACATTCTTTGCTTGTGCCTGGACTGATTCAGAGCTAGTCAACTTGGATCCCAAACAAGAGTTGAGATGCACAAATCCAAACATCTGTGTGTCTTGTTTAGTATCATGAAAAATCAAAATATGGGTATATTATTTGTTCTCTCTGTCAGAACTTGATGACATTAGCAAACTTAGCATTTTCATGGGAAGAGGAGTTATGCCTCAGATTTCAGACATAGAGATGCAAAATGGTTGCTTTCTCAGTGCTAAGGAATTCATTACTCATCATATACTCAAAATAAACCTACTCATATAAATGAAACAAACACAAAGGTGCATAAAATATTTCAATCATTACCCCAGATGTGGGAAGGATTAACTCAGAAAGCACAGTATCTGTTTACATTAATGACAAACAATGGTGGAGGTTTGAAAGCACATGACATTTGCAAATATTTTTTGAGGTCAAAAAGGAAGAAATGGGACTGGATTTCTAAATCCAGGCAGCAATCCAGGGATCTGGTGGTGGTGTGAAGTCTTCAAATTGTTTCCAACATATGGCAACGCTGTTTGTAAGGTGAACCTATCATGGAGGTTTTTGTCTTTGCCTTTCTCAGAGGCTGAGAGAGTGTGACTTACCAAAAGTCACCCAGTGGGTTTCCATGACCAAGTGGGAATTGAAACCCTGGTCTCCCAGAGTCCTAGTCCAGCACTCAAACTGTTATACCACAGTGGTTCTCAAAATGAAAGTGCTGTTTTGCCTGCTTTCAACCTGAATGTAATGCAAACATGATAACCACTACACAACAGAACCTACCTTCTGAGAGAAGGAAGGAGAATAATAATAATAATAATAATAATCATCATCATCATCATCATCATCCCACCCCTCTGCAATGCAATTGGGGTGGTTTACAGTATCAAAACCAAGACAAAATATATACAAAACCCAAAAACCCACCCACCACTTAAAGAAAGAGTAATGGACTGAAGAGAAACTCTTACATTGACTTTCTTATGTCTCAGCACCTTAGATGGTAGGCATAAGTACTTTTGATTAGCTTTTAGTTCACATTTGGGGAAAGGGGAGCCTGTGGCTTTCTTTTATGCAGCCCCTGAACCACACTTTTATGGTCCTCTAAACCCATGGAGATTCCCTAATCCCCCCTCCCACATTTTAACAATGTGTGTTTAAATGAAATTAAATTAATTAAAGTGTAATTCTTTTAGAAACATTCTTTAAAAATATCACGTTACCAAATTATCATTTTAACCACATGAAACTATGTACATGTAAATACATTTAGGCTGTGCGTATAATACTATAATTTAAAGATATAATTTTAGTTTTGCTAATTGTGTATGTCACAACTATTGCCATTACATTCAATGATATACAGAAATTACAGTTTATGAGTAGGATTAAAACAAAACAAAACAAAAACACCCATTACTAAGGGTTCCCTATGGTGTGGTATGGTAGGAAGTCAATGGGGGTTGAGGATGACACCAATGAGTTACCGCACTGGGTGATGCCAACCTTATTGATGCCACTGCTCTGGATTAAGATTGCTACCACCCATACAGAATAGCCCTGGCTTCTCTTGGACAGGAAGGCTTCTTGTATGGACTGGGACTTTTCCTAAACAACAATGCTAAGCATTCACGATGCTAATAAAAAAATGAACCATTTGGCATTACAATCACTAAGAAGCACTACTTGGTTTTTATCTTTTCATCAGTCTTCATTTCAAAATATAGTAGAAAACTGATGCTATTTTTTTTAACAAAAGAAGTCTAGTCTTTCCTCTCTTACACCATCCAACCAAGGGCTTAATTTAAAATGGAAATGTGAGCTGTCCTCTTAACACAGAGACAGGCATCAGGTTCTGAATCTCCAAAGCCAGCTGTAACTCCCTGTCAACAGACTGCCAAAGTAAGTAAGAAGAAAGGCCTGTAGTTTTTATCTGCAATGCTTACCAATGAAATGAGTGATAATTTATACAGACTATGCGGGCTATTTTTCCCATGATGGATAGAATGTTTGTCAGCTGCATACAAACTGTCCTAAATAGAGAATGGGGAAAAAAAGAATGTTTTTTGTATGCGTGTCTTTTTATTGCACAGATAAGTTACTCAAATCATCAAGGTATATCAAACCCAGGGAGCTTTCTTTACCAAAGCATAGCCTAAGGATAAAAGACTGAGTTCAGAATGTGTCATTTGTGATTAATATTAATACATCAGAAATCACAAGAGTCCTGCCATTGATTCAAAAATAATTCTAGTCAGAGCTTGGGATAATTACTTTTTAAAAGAAATTGGTCCCAGTTACAATGCCAAGGTGTCCCACTGTCCCTTCCCAAAGTATCTGGCCAGCACTGCTATTACAATCCTGTAGGTAAAAGTAACTCTTTACCTCCCAGCTAATCAAAAGTAATTAAAATAGATCATTTACTTAAAAATCCATCTGGACTTTTGAAACACAGCACAAAGAAAGACTTGAATGATGAAATATTCATCCCATCATCTTATTTATTTATTTACTTTATATCCCACCTTTCTCTCAGTGTGGGAGCCATCGTTTAGTAAGACCACACTGCTGCACCTATGAAAGCATGGTAACTAGATTGTTAGACTACAAAAATAGTGAAGTCATCTCTTATTAAGTTACAATGGTAAAGTAACTGAGGCTGCTGCTGCACTGCAAAATTGATGCAGTTTGACACAGCTTGAATGGCCATGGCTCCAGTGGCATCCACACCGGGTGTCATCTGGTGTGAAGGGTGGGGCTTCTGGGGGCAGAGTTTCCCCACACATGCTCCCAGCCTCCTGCACTGCCCCCCTCTGGTTGGGGTGACATGGGAGGAGCACATACAGGTGGCACAGGGGATGTTAGCACATCCAGGGGTGGGTGAAAGGATGCGAGTGCATGTGGGGAGGTGGGAGGTTGCGAGCACATGTGGAGGGTGTAGAAGGGTGCAAATGTGCATGGGGTGATGGGGTGCTGGAGTGTGTGAGTGCATGCAGGTGTGGCACAGGGGATGGGAGAGGGTGGGAGTGTGCATGGGGGCATAGGAGAGCAGGACCACATGCGCAGATGGAGTGGGGGGATGGGATCATGTGTGGGGACGGCATGGGGGGGCAGAAGCATGCATGGGGAATGTGTAGGAGGGCCCAACTTGGTGTCACTCCCTTTCTGTCACTGCACCCACTGAAATTCTGGACCATGCCAACAACTACTGGGTCAGAATGTACAGGGATGCCCTGGAAATCCACAAATCCTGGACAACTTCAACAGAAAAGAAGGAACGCTGAAAGTAAACAAGGTTTGGTTACCAGTCCTGAGAAACACCAAAATCAAGACTCAAGACAAGCAAATGAACACCACCCAGGCTCAAGGGGTTTCCCCGCAGACAATGGATTACCAATTAAATAGACAAAAATCCCCCTCGCATATCCTCCACCCAACACACCTCCAGGCTGCGCCATTCAGCACAGTACAACACATAAACTAAAACCACTAATAACATGTTAAAAACCACTTCCTCACAAACAAGGATTACACAAGTATATATACCCCACATACATCCATTCCACTACCCTCTGAAGATGCCAGGCGAAACATCAGAAATAAATTCTTCTAGATTATGGCCAGGTAGCCCCAAAACCCCACAGAAAACTATGTTATTGAGGACATTGGAATTGTGAGAATGGAGTTGTGCAAATACAGCAGGAAAACACATCAGAGCGGTAATGTCCTGAATGTCTTTGCTTGCTGGGGTATAATTTCTATCAGAACCTGTTTTAATCTGAATACTTCTCTTTGGGGATTTATTCTCAAGCAACTATTGAACAGTTCACTGAGGCATTCAGAATCACGGAACTGGAAGACAATCTGATCTAGAATGACCCCCTCATTTCAGAGACCATGGCATAGAGAGATTACCATAAAATCTTGCTCTTGGATATTCAATATTAGGTACCTTAGTTATTAGGCAGCCTCCAGTGGAATCCTGGGATCTACAGTTTAAGAAGGGGCATTTAGGACAGCACTGGTCTACACAATTGTTGTTGTTAGCTGTACTCGAGTCAGTTCCGACTCATGGTGATCCTGTGGATGAGACATCTCCAAGAATCCCTATCTTCCACTGCCTTGTGCAGATCCTGCAAGCCCTTGCTCATAACCCCCCTGATTGAGTCTATCCATCTGGTTTGTGGTCTTCTTCTCTTTCTTCTACCCTCTACCTTTCCAAGCATTGTTGTTTTTTCTAGTGATCTGTGCCTTCTCATTATGTGGCCAAAGTACGATAGTCTCAACTTGATCATCTTTGTTTCCAAGGAGAGCCCTGGTCTGATCTGTTCAAGAACCTATTTATTTCTCTTCTTGGCTGTCCATAGTATCCTAAGTACTCTTCTACAGCACCACATTTCAAATGAGTTGATTTCTTTCTGTCTGCTTACTTCACTGTCCAGCTCTCACATCTGTACATGGTGATTGGGAATACAATGGCCTGAATGATTCTGACTTTAGTGCTCATTTGTATGTCTTTGCTCTTCAGTATCTTTTCCAGTTCTTTCATAACTGCCCTTCCCATTCCTAGTCTTCTTATTTCTTGACTGCAGTCTCCATTCTGGCCAATGTTTGATCCAAGATAAGGGAATTCTTTAACTATTTCAATTTCCTCATTGTTTAGATTGAATGTGTGTATTTCTTCTGTGGTCATTATTTTTGTTTTCTTTATGTTCAGCATCAGACCTGCCTTTGCACTTTCATCTTTGACTTTTTTTATTAACTGTTCCAATTCTTGAATGCATTCTGCTAATATCATGGTGTCGTCCGCATATCTTAGGTGGTTAATGTTGCTTCCTCCTATATTAACTCCTCCTTTTTCTGTTTCTAATTCTGCTTTTCTTATGATATTTTCATAAGCATTTAAGTTAAACAAGTAGGGTGATAGGATGCAGCCTTGCCTGACTCCTTTGCCTATTGGGAACCACTCTGTTTCCCCAAATTCTCTTCTGACGGTGGCCTCTTGTCCTTGGTACAGATTCCTTATTAGGACTATCTGATGTAGTGGCACCCCCATGTCTTTGAGTGCATTCCATAGTTTTTCATGTTCTATACATAATCAAATGCTTTGCTGTAGTCTATGAAACACATGCTGATTCTTATTTGGAATTCTTTGGTGTGCTCCATTAGCCATCGTATGTTTGCGATGCAGTCCCTAGTGCCTTTTCCTTTTCTGAATCCTATTTGCACCTCTGGAATTTCTCTTCCATGTGTGGTTAGAGTCTATGCCAGGGGTTGGCAACCTACGGCCCGGGGGCCGGATGCGGCCCCCTGAGGCCTTTGGAGTGGCCCCAGGCCGGTCCTGCCGCCACCGCCACCCCCTGCCACTGTGCACTGCCGCTGCTGCGCACGTCGTGGCTGCCATTTTGTTTTCCAAAATGGCGGCCACGACTCATTCGCGCATGCACCGAGTACTGCGCATGTGCAAACGAGTCATGGCCGCCATTTTGTTTTCCTGTTTTCTATTTCTCTGCATTGGTTTTTGTAGTATTTCTCCTTATCCCTGCGTGTCAGATGTTGGACAGTTGTGTTCATACTTTTGGCTTTGTTCCTGTCTCCCTTTGCTTTTGCTTTTCTTCTTTGTTTTATTGCATGAAGTGTTTGATCTGTCATCCATTGTTTCTTATCTTTCTTTTTTGCAACTATTAGTGTTTTCTTGCATTCATCCTTAATTATGTCTTTGACTACTGTCCACAGTTCTTCAGATTCCTGGCCAATTATACTCAATAGTTCAAATCCGTTTCTTACATTGTCCCTGAATTAATCTGAAATGTTATTCAGGTTATATTTTTGAATAATGATGTTTTTTGCTTTCTTCTTCAGCTTAACCCAGATTTTTGTTATGAGCAGTTTGTGATCTGTGCCACAATCAGCTCTTGGTCTAGTTTTGGCCACAAGGGTAGAGTTTATCCATTTTCTACTTCCAGTTATATAGTCCATCTGGTTTTTGTGTTTACCATCTGGTGATGTCTAGGTGTATAGACTCCTATCTGGTTGTATGAAGCAGGTATTTGCAATGAATAGATCAGGGGTAGGCAACCTTTCCCCTTTAAGGGCCGAGGGACTTCAACTCCCAGAAGCCTCAGCCATGTTGGCCAATAGTCCCATGTTGGCCAATAACTCCGGGATTCTGGGAGCTGAAGTCCCTCGGCCCTTAAAGGGGAAAGGTTGCCTACCACTGGAATAGATTATTGGCCTCACAGAATTCTATCAGATGCTCTCCTGCTTTATTTCTTGTTCCTAATCCAAATCTTCCTACTGTTTTTGATTCTTGTTTGTTGCCAACTTTAGCATTCAAGTGTCCAATGATTAGTCTGAAATCTTGTGATGGTATGTTGTCCATTTCTTCCTGGACTGCATTATATAATCCTCTTCATCTGCATCTGTGGTTGGGGCATATACCTGGATTATTGTGATGTTTATAGGTTTAACGTGAAGCCTTATTGATAATACACTTGTCCCTCCCTTTTCACGGGCTTGGAATCTGTGGTTTTGCTCTTCATGGGAGGGACAAGCAGCTATAAACAAAATGGCCATGCACGCTTCAAATGTCTGCGAGCTGCCATTGTGTGTGTGTGTGTGGGGGGGGGGTCCAGAACGAATCCCCATGAATTGGGAGTGGCTACTGTATATGGTCTGACTTTGAGTTGTAGCCTTTGAGTGCTCTAGCTATATCTTTCCTTAGTATGACAGTCACCCCATTTCTGTTTGTTTTTTCATTTCCTGAATAGATTACTGTATAGTTGTCTGAGTCTAAGTGACCCATTCCTGTCCATTTTAACTTACTCACTCACTCCTAGTATTGCTATATTCATGCATTCCATTTCCTTCTTTACTATGTCTAGTTTTCCCTGGCTTATTCTTCTCACATTCCATGTTCCAATTACTTGTGTATTGTTACTTCTAACTATGCCTGTTTTATTGGACATGTTTTCTGTCTGGCCTCCCCCTCTCAAGTTGTTGTTTTTTGAACTGTCTCACCAAAGGGTTTGCTTGGTGAAATGGTCTCGCAAGGAGGGACACCTTTTGCCTCCTTTCACACAGTGCTGACAAGTGTCAGCTATGGTGACTCTACTGTTCTCTCTGTGAGTGTTGACTTCAGTGTCACCCACCACTACTGCTGCAGCCCAGTAGCTGTTCCTATATTTTATGCCTGTTATTCCCTTCTTCCTACTCTCAATTTCCTCCCTCAATTCTCTTTTCCATTTCCTTAGATGTTTTTCCCACCCTCCCCTCCTCCTCTCTGCCTCCCACTCTGTTTCCATAGGTGGCATCAGTGACCTTCTGGTCTTCTTGTTGGGTAGGACCTTGATGTTCCTGGGCTGCGGCATTGAAGCCTCCCTCTTTGTCGGTCACCCTTCTGGTCTCGGGGGTGGGATGGGGAGACCAGAATACTATACAATATTGACCTATTATTCCTCTTTTACCACTGTGGCCCGAAATGCACAGGCCAAATAAAGTGGCTTCTGGCCGCTTTGGAGTGTGGTGTTTCCATGACACATGCCCCCAAAGGGACTGGAAGCTGCTCCAAGGGTGCACTAAGGGGGAAGAAGCTGGACCTTCAAGAAGTGGAAATAATCTCTTCTGCTGGCAGCCAGTTTAAAACTGCGGCAGCGGCCCACTTTGGGAGCAGGTGCTGTATTCGCCATGGTCCCAAACCGATCAGGGCCAGAGGCCACTCTGGCTGTGATCAAGCCAGAACCACAACAACTGCACTCTGGGCCATGTGCTTCAGGCCTATGGCTGCCTCTTGTGGCATTCTGGGGTTTGTGAGGCCAAAGAGTTGTCTGGCTGAGAACTCTAAATGCCCTTTCCTAAACTGCAAATCCCAAGATTCCACAAGAGGCAGCCATAGCAGTAAAAGTGGGATAATAGTGCTATAACTGTGTAATGCAGTATTCACAATGAGGAGAAGATACACAGTCTAAATTCTTACTTTCAACTAACTCCAGTCCCATTCTGGTGGGATTCATGCATGACCTGAAGGCAGGGTGAGAAACAATGCAAAGATGTTGCACTTCTTATGTAGCATTTTTAAAGGAACTCACAATGGGAAGGAGATGCTTGTTCAGGCTGGTTCTGTATCTAAAGCTCACATGCTTCTTTCACCACATAAGTTCCTTTGCCAGTATTACACCATTGCACCAAAACAGAGAGTCCACATGATGCGCACTTCCTTGGCACTGCTCCATTCAGTGCCAGAACTGTAGTTTATTGTGGCACCAGAGCTCTCTGACAGAGAAGGCTCAATGTCTCAGAAAAAAACCCAATTCCCATGATTCCCTAGCACTAACCCTAACCCTTAAAGTGGACTCAATTTGCACTATTTCTGGCAGTCTGCAACCCCCCTCAGTCACAATTCAAGTTCTGCAGCCACAACTCCATTTTAATATGCATTATGTCTGGGGCTTGGGGGGGGGGGGAATCTCAATAAAAGCAACTACATTGCTGCGTCAGACATCAGCAGGTGGTGCTGTTGCACATCATCTCTCAAATTCTTAATCATTGTTGTTTAGGAACAAATAGCAAAAAATGAGTGAAGGGAATGTAAATACTTTCCTGGATGCAGCTCTAGGTTCAACAGGATATTTTGCAAAAGAACAGGAGAATTGGCATACTTCCTTTACATTTTGGACTCAGAGGTTCCTTCTGCCTCCCTCCACCAAGAAAGCTGGGTATGGTGCTCAGATGAAATTCCTCACTATAATTTGTTGCTGTTAACCACTCTTGAGTTGATCTCGACCCATTCTACTATTTCGATTTCTTCATTGTCTAGGTTGAATTTGTGTAGCTCCTCCATGGTCATTATTTTTCTTTTTCTTATGTTCAACAGTAAGCCTGCTTTTGCACTTTCTTACTATAATAGGACATGTAAGATATGAAAACCAATGTAACACCACCCACTCAAGCACACTGTGGAGAGGTAATGTTTACTTATTATATTCAACTCAGATCTGATAAAATCCAAATGATTAACTAGGTACAACATATAACCAAGAGTATCTGCAGCAACTGACCAGAGGAACTACACAGTGGTATGTTATGTTAATTCACATTGTGAATTAACTGTGTATTTTCCTTGTTTATGTGCATATCAATAGAAGTGGTCTCAGCAAATATTCCAAACCGGATGTGCATTCTTCTAAATTTGCATCTCTCTTTATGCATCAAAATTAATTAGTGATTTAAATTAAAAGAGCCCTTCTACAGGCATCCATTGATATTGTCTTTGATCCAGTAACCAGAGTCACAATGACAAAGCCATTACAGTATAGTTCCTAACCTTGTGCTAATCTTGGAAAAGTTACTTTTTGGACTACATACAACTCCCAGAATCCCACAGCCTGTTCCAAAATGTAATTGTAATCTAAAAAGTAAACATACAGTCTAAGAACTACAATTCTGGAGACCAGAGTCTGAATCCCTGCTCAGCCATGGAAAACCACTGGATAACCTTGGAAAGTCACACTCTCTCAGCCTCAGAGGAAGGCAAGGGCGAAATCTTCTCTGAACAAATCTTGCCAAGAACCCCTGTGATAGAGTTGCCCTTGGGTCACCATAAGCTGGAAATGAATTGAAGGCACACAACAACAAAAATAGTCTAAAGCAGGGGTCGGCAAACTACGGACCATGGGCTTAACCTGGCCTGCCGAGGCCTTCTGACCGGCCCCTGACTGGTCCTGCTGCCACTGTCGCCGCCACCGCCGCCGCCTTTCTCCGGCGTGCGCAACTCTGGGGCGCCATTTTGTTTTCGGGAAAGGTCGCACAAGACTCCGGGCGCCATTGTGGAACACAAAATGGTGCCCCGGAGGGGGGCCACCGCGGCTGCACCGGACCTCTCTGAGGCCCGGTGCGCTTGCCATTTACCTCCTAGGTGGTCCCCCGCGGCTGCGCAGGGCCTCTCTGAGGCCCAGTGCACTTGCTGGAGCCCTCCTGCGGATCCCTCGCGGCCGTGCCGGGCCTCTCTGAGGGCCGGTGCGCTTGCCGGAGCCCTCCTGGGGGACCCCGAGGCCGTGCAGGGACTCTCCGAGGCCCGGTGCAGTCGCCAGAGCCCTCCTGGGGGACCCCCGTGGCTGCACCGGGCAAACTTTGGGGTTCCTCGGAACATTGGAGGTCCAGAGTAAATAATAATAATTTTTTAAAAACGCACTGGAGTCCGGTGCATTTTTGTTTTTTGGGGTTTTTTTACTCCAGCCCTCTGATGTTCCCAGGAACCTCGAACCGGCCTCCGGCCCAAAAAGTTTGACGATTATCCCTTGTCCTTTATTGATGGGTCAACATAAGTGAGCTTTCTTCAATATAGTTCCCTCTACATGTGTTGGGCTACAAGTCTCATAATTCCTAGCCAGCATGGACAATAGTTGAGAATGATGTGAAAGTGTGTGGGTGTGCGGCTAGCCTAGTACAGCGACTTTGAATAGTGATTTAGCAGATGAGGAAATCTGGATTCAGACCTCAAATCTCAATGGGTGGTCAAGATACACAGATGAAATAATTGCTGTTCAAAATCCTCGGAGGGAAGGTGGAGTCAAGGTTTCACTGTAACAAACATCTATATGCTCAGGTGCTTCTTACACTTTAAAGTGCTTCCTGCTCTTAAATTTTTCATCAATCCTGTTGCACTTATCTCACACTTATTAGTAACCCAGCAGTGCTCCAAGTGTTGCTCTTCTTTGAATGGTATTTTCTAGCATCCTCTACCACTTTCTCTGCCCTATCTAAACTGAGCATCCCTTCCCTGCTTTTCTGCCAGTTCAAGACAAACAGGCACCTGTAATCAACAGTGAACACTATTTGAGGGAATCTGCTTGCTGCTACCTGTGATGCAGGAAACCTGATACATGGCAGCTTGCTTTCTTAGGAAATAGGTGCGAACTATACACAGATGCTGTGCAATCTGTGGGTATCAAGTGGATTGAATTAAAGAATGCACCTGAGTTCTATGTGGAGGGACTATTTGCTATTTTCTTATTGAACAACGCCAGCACCGGGAGCTTGCAGACTGATGGCAAAATACCTCCCTTTTTTCAGGGTGATGTGATCTGTAAACTGCTAGCATACAATCCTGCACATGTGGCTTACATGCAGGTAGGTACATCTAATGTTGCAGCCTGACTCTTGAAGGCTGCCCCCCCCAAGAATGGGAAATTCTCCATGCATCAGCCTATGGTTCTCCATGAACAGGATTATGCTCATAATCTTGGATTTGAACCCCGGTTTCCAGAGTCCAAGATTCAAACCACTGCACCACCCTGGTTCTCTTGTAGCGTTTTTCTTTAGTGGGAAATTATCACTAACATTCAACTAATCTTGTTTTGTTATGGTGTTCCCTGCTTCTCATGATCTGTAAGCTTTGTTGTTGTTCTTAACTGCCCTCAAGTTGGCTTTGACTCATGGCGACACAGTAGATGAGACATCTCCAAACCCCGCTATTCTCCCCTACTCTGCTCAGGTCTTTAGATTCAGGCCTGTGACCTCCCTGATTGAGTATATCCATCTGGCTTGTGGTCTCCCTCTATTTCTGCTACTCTCAACCTTTCCCAGCATTATTGTCTTTTCTAATGAGTTGTGCTTTCTCATGATGTGGCCAAAATATGACAGCTTCAGTTTGAGTTATTAGGAGTGATCATGTTCTCCTGGAGTTTCTTATACAGTGGAAGGGAGAAGCTAGGCATAGTCAGACACTCATTTTAGACTTTAGGAAAGCTGATTTCAGTGTTAGGAAAACACTGGGAGTGATCCCATGGTTAGAACTACTAAAGGAAAGGGGAGTTCAAGATGGATGGGAGTTTCTCAAAAGGGAGATACTGAAGGCACAATCTCAAACTGTTCCAATGAGAAGGAAAAATGGGAGGTGTCTCAAGAAACTGGGTTGGATGACAAAAGATCTTTCAACTGAACTACGTTTTAAACGGAAGATGTATAAGAAATGGAAAAGGAGCAAAATCATTAAAGAGGAATTCAAACAAATAGCTAGCACATGTAGGGGTAAAGTCAGGAAAGCCAAAGAGCAGAATGAGCTCAGGCTTGCTAGAGGGGTTAAGAACAATAAAAAGGGTTTTTTGGGGTATGTCCATAGCAAAAGGACGAAGAAGGAAATGGTAGGGCCACTGTGCAGAGAAGATGGAGAAATTCTAACAGGGGACAGAGAAAAGGCAGAACTACTCAACACTTTCTTTGCCTCAGTCTTCTCAGAAAGGGAAAAGGGTGTTCAACCTGAGGAAAATGGAGCAGAGGACACAATAGGGGAAATGCAGCACAGAACAAGTAAAGAGGTTGTACAGGAATACCTGATTAACCTAAATGATTTAAGTCTCCAGGACCATATGAACTACATCAAAGGATATTAAAAGAACTGGCAAATGTAATCTCAGAGCCACTGGCAATAATCTTTGAGAACTCCTGGAGAACAGGAGAAGTCCCAGCAGACTGGAGGAGGGCAAACATTGTCCCCATCTTCAAAAAGGGGAATAAAGAGCTCATTAAACTGAGTCCTTGAACATCTAGAAGGCCACAATCATAAAAAGTCAACATCGATTTCTCAAAAACAAGTTATGCTGATCTTTTTTTTTTTTAATATAAAATTACCAGCTTGGTAGATGAAGAGAATGTGGTAGACATAGCATATCTTGATTTCAGTAAGGCTTTTGACAAAGTCTCCTATGATATTCTTGAAAACAAGATAGTAAAATGTGGGCTAGACAATACAGCTGTTAGGTGGATTAGTAATTGGTTGACTGACTGAACCCAAAGAGTGCTCAGCATTGGCTCCTCTTCATCCTGGAGAGAAGTGATCAGTGGGGTGCCACAGGGTTCTGTCCTGGGCCCAGTGCTATTCAACATCTTTATGAATGACTTGGATGAAAGAATAAGTGTCATGCTTCTCAAATTTGCAGATGACACCAAATTAGGATGAATAGTTAATACTCCAGAGGACAGGATGAAAATTCAAAATGATCTTAATAGATTAGAAAGCTGGGCCAAAGCTAACAAAATTAATTTCAACACAGAGAAATGTAAGGTACTGTACGTAGGGCAAAAAAATGCAATGCATAGATATAAGATGGGGGACACCTGGCTTAATGAGACTACATGTGAAAGGGATCTAGGAGTCCTAGTAGACCACAAGTTGAACATGAGTCAACAGTGTGATGCAGTAGATAAAAAGGCCAATGCAATTTTAGGCTGCATCAATAGAAGGATAGTATCTAGGTCAAGGGAAGTAATAGTGCCACTGTATTCTGCTTTGGTGAGGCCCCACCTGGAATACTATATCCAGTTCTGGGCACCACAATTCAAAAAGGATGTTGAAAAACTGGAGTGTGTCCAGAGGAGGGCGACTAAAATGGTGAAGGGTCTAGAAACCATGTCCTACGAGGAAAGACTTAGGGAATTGGGTACATTTAACCTGGAGAGGAGATGGTTAATATGGATATGATAGCCCTGTTTAAATATTTGAAGGGATGTCATATTGAGGGGGGAGCTAGTTTGTTTTCTGCTGCTCCAGAGAATAGGACCTGGAACAACGGATGCAAGATACAGGTAAAGAGATTCCACCTCAACATCAGGAGGAAATTCCTGACAAGGAGAGCTGTTCGACAGTGGAATGCACTCCCTCAGAGACTGGTGAAGTCTCCTTCTTTGGAGGTCTTTAAACAGAATCTGGATAGCCATCTATTGGATATGCTTTGATTTTGAGTTCCTGCATGACAGGGAGTTGGACTGGAAGGCCCTTGTGGTCTCTTCCAACTCTATGATTCTATGGAGTTTATCACACGGGGGAAATCCCATGCGAAAACGGGGCTTTAAATTAAAGAAAATCCGCAAAAGCGGGTGTTTTTTCAGACAAAGTCACTGTTAAAAGGAGGTTAATCCGAACGGAAAATTAAAAAAAAAACTGCTTCTTTTTACTTTCGGAAGATTCCGAAAGTAAAAAAGAAGCAGTTTTTGTCTAATTTCTGTTCGGATTAACCTCCTTTTAACAGCGCTGGAGTTTATCACAGTGAGAAATCCCATTGATAAATTGCTTCCACTTTTGCGGTTTTGTTCCTCTTTAAAGTACATTTCTGCACGGGGCTCCCCGTATGATAAACTCCTATGATTCTATGATCATCTTGGCTTCCAGAGAGGGTTCGGGCTTGATCTGTTCAAAGACTCATTTATTTGTCTTTTTGCTATCCATCATATTCTCAGCACTCTTCTCCAGCACCACATCTCAGATAAGTTGATTTTGTTTTTATCTCCTTTTTTTCACTGTCCAGCTCTCACAGCTTTCTTGCTTGTTTGTTTAGTTTGAACTGCCCTGTTTACTTTTGCTGTTTGGAACCTAAGTGACAGTATGCCACCATAATTACAGGGTTTCTTCTAAACCTTTACTACACTTCAGGTACAGAAATATATGGACACACTTTTGGAGAACTGACATTTTGCAACATGCAGCAAACATTTTGATTTATATATGAGGAAAAAGGAAGTGTTCAAAAGGGTATGAATTTCAAGTTATTGCAGATTATTTTTGTGTGAGAGATCTTTTTCTGCAGGTAAAATATGTTTAAATTTAAACCAACAGGAATTTTAAAAAAATTTAAAATATATTTAGTATTCATTTATGCATTCATTCATTTCAGTTGATAACCTTTCTTTCTGCCAGCTTCCCAGCTTCCTGTGTTGATTGCTGATTTTGATGCCTATCTTGAAATTTCAGTTTAGTATGCCAGAATTTAGCTAGTTGTTTTTAATAACCCAATAAGAATAGAGCATTAACTACTGATCACTGATAGCTCAGGATAGGGCAAGGAAGTCTACCTTATCCCTCCATTTCAGGTGAGGAATTTCCCTGCCTGGGCTAAGAATTATCTCTGCTATTAAATACAATCTTTGTCACCTCCACTGTATGTGGAAACAGAATATATATAGCTAAAACAACATACTGATTTATATGTGGTGATGGGAATACATATAGTTTACACATCTTGATTTATATTTATATAAACTTTTATAAGTGGGAAAGGGAGGGGAATTCAAATGCCCTGATTTATTTGTACTTGTTTCCTGTGCATTCTAACTACTGTCATTTAAAAATAAATAAATGTTGAGTTGGTCGGACTCTCAGGCATGTTTTCCAAAATTTGCACTATATTTTTATAGCCTGGGGAAGAGATCAGTGCCTCTTATGCTCTATGGCAATTTGAGTCATTTCCTAATTGGTAACCCCTATAGCAGGACTATTTATTTAATGGATTTAGTATACACATAATGGATTTTCATTTTGGTTTTACTTTTTTGCCAATTTTACATTTACATTTTATTGACTTTTCTTATGGTAATGAAAAAGGTAACACAGCCACTATCTTATGTTAGAAACATCTATTAAGGTGAAGGAGGAATACTGGAAGAGAGAAACCCTTTAAAAATAACTGTGCATGGTCGATATAATTGATCCCAGGAAAGAACCCTAAAAAACATCTGTCTTCTTGCTATTGCATATCCTCCAAACTCTAAAACAAGGCATAAACCTTAGAGGCCTCCTAAGACTCAATCAGTCAGCAGATTTAGGAAGAAGTAGAGAGGAAGAGGAAAAATTAACTCATAAAACTAAAGTCTGTCTTTTTTGGGCTGCAAATCGGTGTCTCGGTTGTACCACTTCAGACTGCAAATGGTATCAGGGAGGTTACATTAATGCTTCTCTACACTCAGTGGTGGCTAGTGGCTTCCATGTTGAAAATGAGGCACTGAATGTATTCCAAGTTTTAGTCTGAATTTTGAAGGAGCTACATGGGTGGTTGAACCAATTTGAGGGAAAGGTTTCAGACACTTGGCTAGCTCCACAAATGTTCAGACTAAAATCAGAAGCAGATATACTACTCCACTGACATGGAAGCTATCACACAACCCTGTTCCCTCTTTCTTGTCAAAGAAAAGACTGAGGAAAGAGGGCTGCTCTGGAAGTGTCATAACTCATCCCTGGATGAATCTGAGGAAGAGAAGGAAGATGCCATAACTCACCCCCTGGATGAATCCAAGGAAGAGCAGGAAGATGTCATAACTCTATTCCCTATATCAGGGGTAGGCAAACTTTTTGAGCCGGGGGCCGGGTTGCCGTCCCTCAGACTATTGGAGGGCCGAAGTAAATAAATAAATAAATAAATAAATAAATATAGTTCCTACATACACTGCACACAAATAAAAAAACAAAACGGGAACATATACAATATTTAAAAATATACTTTGGCCAAGTCACATTCTCTCAGCCTCAGAGGAAGGCTACAGCAAACCCTCTCTGAAGAAATTTTGCCAAGAAAACCCCAAGAAAACAGCACCAAATCAGCATCAACACAACAACAATTAATAATAGAAATTTTGCCAAGAAAACCCCAGGAAAAAAAAATCATCATCATCATCATCATCATCATCATCAACAACAATTAAAAATGCTACCTTAAATGAAACAAACAAGCACAGGGGTGGCATGAGTGAAGCACGTGTCTGAGGCTGGAGTCTGGAGAGCTGGCCTCGAATCCCTGCTTGGCTATGCAAACCCACTTTGGCCAAGTCACATTCTCTCAGCCTCAGAGGAAGGCTATGGCAAACCCCCTCTGACGAAATTTGGCCAAGAAAACCCCAAGATAGGGTCTCCATAACCCAGAAACAACTTGAAGCCACACAACAACAACAAGGGAGGCAATAGCAATAGCAACTCCCCCCCCCCCGCCATGAACCAACCTCTCTCCTCGTGGCTCTGGCTCTCTCTCTCAGCCTCTGAGGAAGGCTATAGCAAACCCCCTCTGAAGAAATCTGGCCAAGAAAACCCCAGGATAGGGTCTCCATAAGTCAGAAACGACTTGAAGCCACACAACAACAACAACAAAGGAGGCAATAGCAATGGCAACTCCCCCCCCCCCCCATCAACCTCTCTCCTCACAGCTCTGGCTCTCTCTCTCTCAGCCTCTGAGGAAGGCTATATCTGCCTGATGCGGAGCGCGGAGGAGGAGGAGGGCGGAGGAGGAGGAGGGTGGAGGAGGGCAGAGAAAGAGGCAGAGGGCGGAGGAGGAGGTAGAGGAAGAGGCAGAGGAAGAGGCAGAGGGCAGAGGAGGAGGCGGAGGAAGAGGAGGAGGCAGAGGAAGAGGGGGAGGGCGAAGAAGGAAGAGGAAGAGGCGGAGGGCGGAGGAGGAGGAGGGCGGAGGAAGAGGCAGAGGGCGGAGGAGGAGGCAGAGGAAGAGGCGGAGGGCGGAGGAGGAGAAGGACGGAGGAAGAGGCAGAGGGCGGAGGCGAAGGCGGAGGCGGAGGTGGAGGAAGAGGCACAGGAAAAGGTGGAGGGCAGAGAGGAGGGCGGAGGAAGAGGCAGAGGGCAGAGGAAGAGGCAGAGGGCAGAGGAGGAGAAGGACGGAGGAAGAGGCAGAGGCAGAGGGCAGAGGCAGAGGTGGAGGTGGAGGAAGAGGCACAGGAAGAGGCGGAGGGCAGAGAGGAGGCCGGAGGAGGAGGAGGGCGGAGGAAGAGGCAGAGGAAGAGGTGAAGGGAGGAGGCCGCACACGCACAAGAGAGAAAGGCGGCAGCAGTGGCCACGGGCCGGTTACAAGGCCTCGATGGGCCGTGTTCGGCCCGCGGGCCGTAGTTTGCCGACTCCTGCCCCATACCATCAGGGAAAGGAGAACCCCATCCAAAGCAGGTTGCATACCTAATTCTTGGAAGTGAGGAGCATCCATCTGGAGTACCCATCTTGCTGAAATTTAGCCTCAGTTTATTCTAAAGTAACTGTGGGGGGAAGCAGATGGAGGCGCCGGAGACGCCACCGGACGGAGCGCCGCGAGACCGCAGCCTCCGCACCCCGGCGCTCCTGCGGTGTCCCTGGAAGGAGCGCTAAATCAGCGCTCCTTCCACAAGACAGGGAAAGTGCGCCCTAAAAGCGTAGGGCGCACTTCCCCTGCCTTTTCCGCCGCAGCACATGCGGTCGCTGTGGCGGGAGTTTGCCCCGGAAGCGCCGGCCGTGCGGAGGGCTGGCAGCTCCCAGGGCGACCTCAGGAAGAGGAAGGAGCGCCGCGCGTGCGGTTGCTCCTCCTCTTCCGGGTCTCACAGACGACTCAATTAGTCGCCTGCCAAGGCCCTGTGAGAACTGGATCCAAATTAGGGGTTTAACATGGGAATATAGTAGGACCATCTCTCCCATGAAGTGGGATTAATCCCTGCCTCAGAGGATAGAGTAGATAGTAAATTTTATGCCCTTTGCTGGTGTGCCTCCTCATTAGATGAGTGCTGTACTTCAGTGATTCTCACCAAATGCCCCCAAACCTTGCCTAAAGCTATGACAAAATTCAAAACGTGCACAGTGTGTTGTTGTTGTTGTGTGCCTTCAACTTCTTTCTGACTTATGATGATGTAGGGTGAATCTATCGTGGGGTTTTCTTGGTAAAATTTGTTCAGAGGAAGCTTGCCATTGCTTTCCCCTGAGGCTGAGAGCATGTGACTTGTCCATGGTCACCCAAGTGGCTTTCATGGCCAAGAAGGGACTCAAATTCTGGTCTCCAGAGCTGTAGTCCAACATTCAAACTACTACACCAGGCTGGCTCTCTATGCACTCTGACCATCCCCCAAGTTCCCAAAATCTGAAAATCAGCTTCAAGATACTTACAGGACTGTTTTTGGGGCAAAATCTTGAGGTACATCCTGCCCTGGATTGAAAATTGGTCCCCATCCTTGCTGCAGATTTTCCCAGATTTTCTGGGAAGATTCAGAATGAAAGGTAACTTTTTAAAATCCCATGTAAGAGTGGTATACCACAAGTTTGCTACTGAACTGGCCATGTGTCATCCGGACAGTTTGCATCAGAACTGGGGATTGGCCCAGCAACATCTGGGCTGACTGCCATAAGAACGAGGGGAGGATGCACTATTTGGCTCATGGGGACATGGCCCTGGATAAGGGATTTGGCTCCCCATGAAAAAACTCAGATGTCTATTACAATTCTGAGTGGTGATCTGTACAGATGGATTCCCTTGCTTGACCAAGGTTTTTTTTTTTTGTTTTTTTTTTTTTTGCTTTGCTTTTGTTGCAACAAAGTAACACACCTGTTTGGGGTGAAAAGAGCTATATTGAGATTTTTCCTCAAAGCAATAAACTTCAAGTGAGTTAACTTTCCAAAGGCACAATAATGTTAAGTGAAAGCATTTCTCAATTTGCCTCAATCAAAGCGGCAATCAGGGATTGCTAATCACTTTTATCAAGCCATGTGTCACAGTAATCGACATGATGGCAATCAGAATTGCAAATGCAAAGAGACAAAGATATATTGGAGGATTTAAACATGATTAGCCGCTGAATAACAGGGAGGGTGTGGATTACCTGCTGTTGAAGTCAAGAACAACAGTTTTAAAAATAAAAGTAACAGAGCAACCTAGTGATCTTCTCCATACCTCAGTGGCCATGGCTCAATGGGTGGGAAGGTTAAACTGAAACAGTATATTCTGGATAATTTACAGAGGTGAGCCATTATACTCTACTACAACAAAACAGTAGTGTTCCTTGGGGGTGCAGGGGATGTGGGTTGCACGGGGTGACACCTCAGAAGGGGGGTGATACCTGATCGTCTCCTTGCCCCCCACAGGTGCTGCTTCAGTCCGCACGGGACCTCCTGGGGCCTGAGAGAGAGCTCCTGGGGCTATGTGGCCACTTCTGGGGCTGTGTGGGTGCCCTTTGGGCCTGTGTGGGACCTTCTGGAACTGCGCGAGACCTCCTGGGCCTGTGTGGGTGCCCCTTGGGGCTGTACGGATGCTGTTCTGGGCCACGCAGGAGCTCCTGGAGCCTTTGTGAGCACTGCTCTGGGCCGTGCAGGTGCCATTTCAGGCTGTGCAAACATCATTCTGGGCTATGCGGGCGGCCTGGGGCCTGTGTGGACTTCCCTCTGGCCTGTGTGGGTGCTCCTGTGCAACCCTGTCCTGAAAACTCCACCGGAAGCCCGGGACTGGAAGTCACACCCCCTGGAAGTCCTGCCCCTCACACTGGGTGTCAACCGGTGTGGGAACCCCACTGCAGTAAAACAAAATACTCTTACTATATGAGGTGGCCTTTGAAACAAAGGTCACTAGATTCCAGAAAACTGGGCAGAGAGGCACTTTACATGGGTGAGGTTCCCACTCATATATGGTGTTTCATCCTCATTTTTAGTGATACACACACACTCATACTCCATTCAAGAAGGGGTGCATCTTCACTGAAGAAATACTATAATGAGGTTTGACACTCCTTTAACTGTCATGGCTCCATCCTTCTCCCAACTTGGATCCTGCTGCTACTCTGCTTGCTTTTTACATTTTGTTGCTCATATCTGATTTTACTGTATGTTATTTTTAATCTATGATGTTTTAATTAGTATTTGGTTTAATACTGTTTTAAGGGGTGGGTGAGTATTGGGTCTCTTTGGGATCTATACTGTATGTATTTAATTGTTGTTAGCCGCCCCGATTGTTCTCAGAGGGGCGGGGTATAAATAAATTTTATTATTATTATTATTATTTATTGAGACTTTTAGTTTGTTGTGGCACCAGAGTTCTCTGACAGAGAAGGCTAAATGTCTCACAAAACTACAGTTCCCAGAATTCCATAGCATGGAGCTGTGGCAGTTAAAGTGGTGTCAAAGTGGATTATTTCTGCAATGAGGATGCAGCCCCAGCCTCCCAATCAGTGGTATAGTAACCCACTTTGAAGTGCAGACATTCCACATGACAATCCCATAGCCACAGACCCAGAAGAGTCCAAAAATGAAGTCATGCTGTTCTACATTAATAACTGAATTCTGGCAGCTTTCATCTCTACCAGGAGATGAAATAGGTGTAAATTGATGATTCAAAACAAACATAAACCAAGATAATTTGCAACAACGTACATCACAATTTCATATTGTTGCTGGTAAAATCTGTTTCTCTGCTGTTACTGAGGCCTATGGCTAAACTCCAAAGACACTGGAGATGGTGAGAAACAGATTATATAATTACTAGTGCTAGTGATAAAGACTTTGACCTTTTGAGTTCTGTCCATACTATATTACTAGTCTGATTAAGATAAGGGAGCAGTATATTAAAATCTTGGTCAAGTTATTACACACACACACTATCTATCTATCTATCTATCTATCTCCCTACTTCTCTCACTCAATTCGATATGTGTATGTGTGTGTACCATAACACTAGTACATTTAAACATTAAGCCTATTCCCAGAATATCTAAAGGAGTGTATCTTCCCATACACTCTTACATTTGCATTAAGTTTGGATTAAGTTCGCATTAAGTTCCCAGAATGCTCCAGCTAGCATGAACATTGGCAGTACTGCCTGCAGTTCTAGGAGTTGTTCAAAAAGTAACTTTCTCAACTACTGTTAAGACTAGAGTCTCAGTAGTCTAACTTGATCTGTGAGTGGTATGATTGGAGAGAAGAATTAGAGCACATGGTTCTAACTCTGACCTCTGGTTGTGCTGGAGGTTTGGGGACATATGAATTGGGGGCTTAGCCAAGTAAAAAGTCAGCCCTCCCCTTCCCAACTTGTCTGGCTGAGATCTCTAGCCTGAAGGCTTGGAGAAACCCTTGCCATGCTAACAGCCTCTGATTCTTTTCTGGGTTCGTTCCAAAAAGGCTCTCACCCAACCACCCAAGGCTTTGGAATGAGCTGGAATTTGGCAACAGGCTCCTTTGTTTAAATAGCTGCCTGCCTCTGGAAGGACTGAAAGCCAATTTGCACATGGGCTTGACTTGTTGTTTATATAAGTGATGGCCTTCTTGCACACCATCTGACATGTAGAACATTTATTAGATGCCAGAATCTATGCAGTTAACACCTATATGAATATTCTTCCAGCTCAGTCAGGTTTGGAGCGGAAGGCAGTGGGGGGGGGGATGAAAGATGCTGTCTTCCAAGCAGTTGTGTGTGTGTGTGTGTGTATTGCCACAGTGATTGTAGTCTCCTCTCTCCTACAACTTCTATATGGGCTGTACCACCAACTAGCAACAAAGAGGCAGCAATGACTGACTCAGGGTCAAAGCAGAAATACTTATCCACATCCATAAACCAGTTTGGGCAGCTTTCATTTCTATGTGGAGGAGGTCTTTTGCAAAACTATTGGGTCTAAATTACTCAGCCAAGACCATGACACCCAAGATACTTTGTTCTAAGATGCAATTGGGCATAATGGCAAAGAGTCCTGAGGAGGCATACAACTGACTTTGGGGGACTACATATGGACTGTGAGCCATGGTTTGTGCATTGGGACAAGAATAATGCAGTGCTCAAGATGTTGTTGTACTACTGGCTATGTGCAGTTCCCACCTCCATTCTATATTATTGTGACACAGATCAAAGCAGAGTTTAGAAAACGGGGGGGGGGGGGGGAGATTCATGAGGACCTGGGGTTCCTTCCATTCAGAGCTTGGAAAAGCTATTGTTTTGGATGACAACTCCAGAATCCCCTAGCCAGGTACAAATTTAAAAATTCTTGCATCCACTTCTTAAAAAATACAAAAACAAATGTATTGTTTTACCATGACTGTAAGTTACAGATGTTTCCCATCTTAGAAGTCCCCCCCCCCCTCAACCAGAGTTCTCTCAAGTGCATGGTTTGCTCTCTTGCTTTATAGCTAGCATTTTCCATAGGAACAATGTCCTGCATGCCTTTAATGCTTTGTTTTAGTAACTGGTGGTTTTCACTTCAAGGTGAAGGCGTGGCTTGCAAGCTTGGGCTACATCTGGATGCAATGCCTCCAACACACTCCAAAGATTCTGCCTGACAACATTCTTTTTGAAGGTGAAGATGAAACTGTAAGAGAATTTGAGGACTCTGGTGCAGGAATCCAGATTTTAAAATGAACTGCATGAGCGTTCGAGGATATAAACCCACCTCACAGCTGTATAAATATGCTTTATACTTGAGCCTTTTATGTCACTCTCTGCTGCATCTGAAAAAGTGGATATATATATGTTTTTTGCTGTCCCTCCTCCTCCTCCTCCTCCTCTTTATGGTGCAGCTAGAGAATAAGTGGTGCATCAGTTTAGTCTCTGCTACAACAAACAAGAAAAAAGTAAGTGTTGGGCAGCAGGCTAAGCTTTTGCAGAGTTGATGTAAGGCATATTACTGCAAACTAGATGCCTTCTCCCTTCCATGTATAGAAACTGGATTGGTAGTTGAATCCTGGGCCAACACTGGCAATTAAAATGTCCTCCGCCATACTCTAAGGCAGCAGTTTAGCATAGGAGTGTAGGGTAAACTGTCTGGCAAAGACAACTCTGTTCTCTAGCAGGGTTCTGTGGTTCCCCAGCATCTGACTATGTTCTGTCTTAGGCTAGAGCTGACCCTGAACTGTAACACATCTTGTTTAAAGATACAGGTAAAGGAGATTATTGCATTAATTTTAAATCCAGTTTACCTGATCTGGTTAAAAATTTAAAGCAGGCGGCTTCCTGATATTATCAGAAGGGTTTAGCTGCCGAAATTGCCACCTGGGTCCATCCCCGCTCCCAGGGCCTCTCCGGTGGCCATTTTTTTTATGCTGGAAAACTCCCAGCTTTGAAAAGAAGTGTGCTGGGCGCCCCTGGGAGTGGGAATGGACCCGGGTGGCAATTTCAGTGGCTAAATCCTTCTGATAATATCAGGATGACACCCGCTTTAAATTTTAAACCAGATCAGGTGAGCTGGT
The DNA here is from genome assembly GCA_026167975.1 of Phrynosoma blainvillii. Taxonomy (NCBI): domain Eukaryota; kingdom Metazoa; phylum Chordata; class Lepidosauria; order Squamata; family Phrynosomatidae; genus Phrynosoma; species Phrynosoma blainvillii. The sequence continues at coordinate 358,877,297 of JANUYF010000002.1, forward strand.
TTTAAAATTAATATGATAATCTTGAAAGAGTCTCTTCAAGGGATGCTAGGAAAACGCACAGTCAGCTGAATGTCAATTAAGCTCTGTTTCTTTGTAAGAGCTAAAAGGGGACTCATATGCAGGCTGTAGATGTTCTCTCACAATACGCTGTAGTGACCTTCCTTCCTTTCCTTCTCCACTACCGTATACAGTCACCAAGTTTAATAAGCCCTGGGCCATATGTTGATTATTTGTTGTTTCCCACCTCGATCCATGGGGAGAGGCTGGAAAGAAAGAAGGAGAAAGAGAAGGAGAAGTGAACAAATACAATGACTGGTCTGATTAGATAATGGTGGTGCTGTGTGAGAACATCAACACTAGCTCTTTACCAGAAGATTCTCAAAGGTCTACAATGCTGCCACCAATCGCCACCAATGCTGCCAGGCAACTGAAACCCATTTTTGAAAAGTTGCTGGCTGAGAGTGGCTAGGATCCAGGCTGCATGTGGGTTTCAGTCACCAGTGGCATCAGCTGCTATTTCATGCGATAAAATTGGGTAATAATCCAAAATGTGGCTGTATCCCATCAGAGATAAGTCACATTTTTTAAAAATGTGCTAAACATCTAAGTTCTCCTCAGTATGCAAATGGATGTTGTAGCACCTTTGAGACTAACTGTGGGCCTTTACAGACTGCCAGAAATAGTGCAGCTTGAAGCCACTTTAACTGTACTGACTCAGTGCTAGGGAATCATGGAAACTGTAGTTTATTGTAGCACCAGAGCTCTCTGACAGAGAAGGCTCAATGTCCCAGAAAAAAAATGCAATTCCCATGATTCCTTAGCACTGAGCCAGGACAGTTAAAGTGGCCTCAAGCTGCACTATTTCTGGCAGTCTGTAAAGGCCCTGTGTGAAAGAAGTTGTAGCATAAGCTTCCATAGACTTGGTCTGCCTCCTCAGACCAAGTCTATGAAAGCTTATGCTACAACTTCTTTCAGACAGTTTGTCTCAAATGTACAACAGGATTCCCTTGTATACTGATATTCCTGACTAACACAGCTATGTCTTTCCATTTTACTCAGTTCTACTGAGTTTTTACTTAAGGCACAAAAGATGAAACTTGCTCACTGATGTAAATCAAAACAAGTCCAGTGAAATCTAAGACCACATATAATTTGTCCACTAGTCAAATATTTTATCCCAAGTCAGGGGTAGGTAACCTAAGGCCCAGGGGCCGGATGCGGCCCCCCCAAGGCCTTTGGACCGGCCCCAGGCCGGTCCTGCCGCCGCGGCCCCCCGGCCACCGCCGCTGCCCACCATGATGATATTGATTATTGTTGTTATTACTTGTTCTTGGGGTTTTCTTGGCAAAATCTCCACAGGGGGTTTGCCATAGCTTTTCTGGGGCTGAGAGAGTGTGCATGCATTTTTTTTAATTTAATTTTTTTTAATTTTTTTAATTTTTATTTATTTATTTATTTATTTATTTTTGGTGCTTCGGCCCCCCAATTGTCTGTTCAAAGGAGAAACTTTTCCAAACTCTGTTATTTATATCAGTACTTCTTCCAAGATACTTTCCATGTAGGAAGTGATAGGAATATCCTCAAAGTGCAGAGTCAATTAGAACAAATCAGAAGGCTGTCCTGCCAATGGTTAAAGCAGCAGAGTCTGGCGAAAGAAACAGGCCATGCAGCAATCCTTTCTCAGTGCCCTTGAAGCAGCATTCAAATTTTTATCTCAGGAAGGAACTGCAGCCAGAAAATGAAAATCAGATGCAGAATTGTATAGATTGCAGGAAATACTGCTGTCCAGATGTACTGTACTGATAATTATGTACATAAACAGAAAAGCACTGAGTTGTTATGCTATACTTTTCAAAGTTAAACTATTTTCCAGGAGAGGCACAAAGAAATGGGATAGCTATACGGGGCAAGTTAACTTATTGATAACATGCAGAGAGAGAACGTTCAAATTTCATCCAAATGCCAGCAACGCCAGTCAGTTTGCTTACCCTGCTCTGCTGGTGCATTGTAAAAATGTGGTGATTCATTCAGACACATACTAAAAGATTTCCTAGCAAAAAGACCTAATGTGTGAGCTAAGGCACTCCTAAGACCTGGGTTGTTACGATTAAACTGGATTGACAATTCAGATGTGGTTCCATTTGGTTCAGATAATGTCTTCTGACTGAACTAGTTGCGTTTGTTGCATTACTGCTGTCCCATCAGTATCACTTGCCAAATAACATTTCCTCTCTCAATCTTTCTATCTTCTTCCTCTTGGGCCCTTACAGAAAAAAACAATAATTAAGAAAATCTTTGCAAGAACAAGGAGAACAAGTTCTCTAGGAGATGCCAGGAGAATCATGACCCAGCCATGAGGAGGCAGACAAATTAATAATGACTACTACTGCTATACATTATTCTTCTGTATAATATATTAATAAAGCACTTCTCAAAAAGTGCTTAAACTTTTCCCTCATTATCTAAACTGAGGTGTACAACCTTTGCCCCTAAGGCTATATGTGTCCCTTTGGTGTTGAAGCCAGAGGTATCTTGGCTCACTTTTCCCCACAGTCCACTGATCTGCTGACCTGCAAGTGAGAAAAAGGCTGTTCCCTGGCTTCCGAGATCTCTGTTGACCTGCTACTTTTAAGCTGTCTGTTCCTGTTGAGGTCACATCTGGCCATCGAGGTGATAACACATGTCTTACTGATATTTAACTGCATTTGGACAGAATTGTTGCTGTATGCTTTGTATAGGTCTACCCTTGAAGATTCTAGAAAGTATCCCTGATCCAGAATGCACCAGCAAAATTGCTGGTCAGGATTCCACCTCTCATCTATAAAATTGCAGTAGAACGTCCAGGAGTTCCTGGATGAGGCGGATTATCTAGATCCATTTCAGTCTGGTTTCATACCTGGTTATGAAATGGTCACAGCTTTGGTCACCTTGGTGGACAATCTATGCTGGGAACTGGACAGGGTGTGTATGTCCCTGTTGGTTCTGCTGCATTTCTCAATGGCTTTTGATACCATCAATGATGGTATCCTTCTGTGTCACCTTACTGGGATGGGGTTTGGAGATACTGCAGATTGCCACATTGCTTTTAAAGTGCCTTATCCCGAGCAGGATAAAGGCACATTTAATTTTTAAACTGGGTGTTATGGCACTCGCTAGTGCACTGGCAAATGCAACCTGTATGCAGCCTGGATCCCAGTTGCACTTATCCAGTGGTTTTTCAAAAATGGCAAAATCTCATCTTTGAAAAGCCACAGGATAAGCATGGCTGGGATCCAGGCTGCATATGGGTTGCATTCGCCTGGCCACCGGCAAGTGCGATAATACCCAGTTTTAAAATTAAATGCGCCTTTATCCCATCTGGCATAAGGCACCTTCAAAGCAATGCAATAATCTCCACTGTTCTACAGTAGCTGAGTTCTTTCTTGAAGGGGCATTCTCAGAGGGTGATGCTGCGGGATTCCTGTTTGACTCCATGGACATTGCTCTGTGGGGTCCCTCAGGAATCTTTTTTTTTTTTTTTTTGTCTCCTATGCCATTTAACATATACATGAAACTGCTGATTGGAAAGGTATCCAGAGTTCAAGGTCAGGTGTCACCAGGATGCTGATTATATCCAGCTCTACTACTCCTTTCTGCCTAATTCCAAGGAAGCTGGTCCTGTACTAAGGCAGTGCCTGGCAGCTGTAATTGACTGGAGGAGAACAAACAAATTGAAGCTTAATTCAGAGTTGCTTCTGGTCAGTGGAAAGAGAGATCTGGGTGTTGGTGTGTGTGGATGATGAGTATTGTAGTGATGTCCTACAACACCCAGCAGAGTCTACAGGACAAGCTGGCTGCTGTGATCCACAGCCACTGTGTAGACTTGCCATCAGCTGTCTCAGCTTCTCTCTTCTCCAGCATCCAGTCTTCCTCAGTCAAGAAGACACATTGTAAAGTCCAAAAGCATAGCTTTATTAATGCATATAAAAAGTAAAAATAAGATAACTAAGTAAAATCCATTGTGATGAACTTGTCCAGTTCAGCCATACAAGATTACATCTTTAACAATCCCAAAAACATTAGGATCCAACTTGTTACAGTTAAACCATTGCATCCACACATGCTCACATCTTGAACAATAAACAATTCTTAGACAAAGGATTTTCTAAGCCCATCCCATACTCCACCTTCTAGGTGTTAACTTTATGTTAATTGGATAATGACAGTATGATGTATGTTAACCCAGCCTCTTGTTGTTCATCATCCACCACGTGAGTAACTTTCCCAAGCCTAACGATGTTTAATATTTGATATCTCTTTGTTATCCATAACAAAGTCTGGTTCCATTAGTTCTATCACTGGGAAAGTACATTGTTGATGTCTCTGTTACCACCTGGCGTTGATTCACCCTGTTTCTCTAAATATTGTTTGTGCCTTGTCCAGAAACTGTTCTCAAGTGGAAAATTACACACACACACACATCTTTACATTTCACCTTTGACTATATATCCCATTCATATCCTAACAATGGGAATAGGGATTCTGTATTAAATGGGGTTACATTTTCCCAGAAAATGCAGTCTTGTTTGAGGGTGCTCCTGGATTCAGCTCTGAGCCTGGAGGCCCAGGTTTTAGTGGTGATAAGGAATGCATTTACACAATAAAGACCAGTGTGCCAATCTGTGCCGATTCCTGGAAAACCTGGGTCTGGCCATGGATTGTCACATCCCCTTTGGATTACTGTAATATGTTCTATGTGAGGATGCTCTTGAAAAATGCTCAGAAACTTCAATTGGCCCCAAAAGCTGCAGCCAGATGTTAACAGGGGCTAGCTATAGGGAGCACACAACTCCCTTGTTGCAACAGCTCCACTAGTTGCTGGGACATTCCTGGACAAAATTCAAAGTGTTGGTGATGCCTTATACAGCTGGGGTCCAAGCTATCTGAAAGATCATATCCCCCTTTGTGAGCCCATTAGAGTTCAAAGATCATCTGGGGAGAGCCCTTCTATCTGTCCCACCACCTTCCCAGGCTGTTTTGTGGAACAAGGGGGACAGGCCTCTCAGTCATTGCTCCCAGACTTTGGAACTCCCTTCCTGGGGAGGCCAGAATATCCCCATTCTTGCTGTCCTTCTGTCAGTAAGTTAAGATATTGTTATGCCATCGGGCTTTGGGAAATGGACTGGTGTGGGTTTCAGTGCTGGCTGGTGCTGTTTTTAAGGACTGTATTTGTCTTTCCATGAATGTTAATGTTTTAAATGTTAAATGTTTTTATCTTTATCAATTGCTTTTTTCAGTTTTTGTTTTCATATTTTTATTAAAACATTTGTATAGTTTTAATCTGTATTGTTTTTAAAAATGTTAGCTGCCTTGAGTCTTATTTGTGAGAGAAAGGTGGGATATCATCATCATCATCATCATCATCATCATCACTATTGTCGTCATCATCATTAGAGGTTGAGCATTGTTAAACTTTGAGGACAGAATCTGTAGACTTTGATGGATGAAGGAAGTGGTAAGCACACAATCACATGAAAAATGCCTCCAGTGGGCCAGATATATTTCCAATAATAATACTTACTGTCATTTCAAGTCATTGCAATGCCTTCTGGATCATTTGGGAATTCTGCTTCCAAGCCTTTCTTGTAATCATCCTTCTTTTGAAATCCATTCAGGGGAGAGAGAAAAAATGTCACCCCACAATAATGTTGGTTTCTGTGGCTCAGCTTGCAAAGAAAAATGTAAATATGATGCTGAAGCCAATGTTTAGACGAATGAATTCTTGCAGGTCAGAAAATGGGAAGAATTAAATATATCATCCCCTGGCTTCTGAACTCTTTCAAATCCAATTTGTGGTTTTTTTTGGGGGGGGGGGGAAGTTTGGGCAATTCCACAACACTGATATTTTACTTTCTAATGTGCTTTGGCATGTCTTGTTTCTAAAGTGGCTTTGAGAGATCTGCTTTCAAAGAGAGCTAACTGATAATAAAGATGAGGAAGGATCACTTGGAAAAAAGAATATTCAGAACCATAGAAACCCCTCATTTTAAAAAAGAAACTCTTGGTTTAGGATGATTATTGTACCTTGCACATGGTGCCTGAATAACAATTCCCACCCTATTTGAGCTTAGCCCAAGATTGGTCCCTGATCCAAAGGTAGCAGAGAGGCTTAAGTCCAAGTACAACGAAAGACTGAACAAGTTCCTGGTGGCCACAGGCTGCCCTGGGTGGCAAAAGAAACTCAAGAGTTCCAAAGAGCAGCCAAGATCAAATCTGAAAGTTCAGAACAAAACATGACCTGACAAAAGAGCCATTGTGTACAGTTAAGGCCAAACACAGTTGATAAAAGCAAGGAGAAAGTGTGGTCTTAGGAAGAAGGCCAAGCATGGGAAGTACATGAGACAATTGTACACTGAGGAGCTATATCGCTTCAGCATATGGTAAATCAAAACTGGAATCTTATGTAGCAAGCTGTAACCAGGTAGCATAGCCCTCATGGCATACAACATCTGAGGAGTGTTCTGTTCTCAAGGAGCCATCTGCTTCCCAGGAGGCTTATACCTGAGGAGCCTGGTTTTTCTGGACTATGACATGTGCTTCATCAAAAGAAGGTTACACGTCCCTGTCCTGTATTTTCTGGCACGGATGCTTTCTAGGGATGCCAGGTTGTGCTGTTTCCACCTCTAACTCAATAGTTGATAAAGCTGTTTTAGATAAGTTAGGAGGCCCATCCATAGGTGATAACACTGTTAAAGGTATGTTGGAGCCTTGTCCACATATCTTTCAAGATCAACTGAATGGCTGGATGCAGTATCTGTAGCAGAGCTTGAAAACTTAGTTTTAAGAACAAAGAATATAATGACATGGTGAAGCCATCCATAGCTGAGCATTGGTGAGGTGAAGGTGACTGTGGTCTCAGTGGAGTGTGTCAGAACTAGGGAACTCAGAGTCTATGGGCCTAAGCAGATGGGCGGCCGTGGGCCGCCCTGGGAAGGTGCGCCGCGGGACCGAGGCATCCCCATGCCTCGATCCAGCGGCGCACCGTCGGCGCCCCTGGAAAGGAGCCCTAAAATAGCGCTCCTTTCATATGTCGCCGAAAGTGCGCTGCAAAACGTTGCGGTGCACTTTCGGCGACCCTTCCGCCGCAGCGTGTCTGGACACTGCAGCGGGAGGTCCTCCTCGGAGCGCTGGCCGTGCGGAGGGCCAGCAGCTCCGAGGACGACCTCAGGAAGGGGAGGGGGTGCCGAGCGTGCGGCTGCCCCTCCCCTTCCCTGCGCCGAGGACGGCCTATTAAGCCATCTGCTTAGGCCCTATGTGCAATCAATGAGTGTTGTATGATGAACCAGGACAAAACTTTATTGAAGCCACACAGCCAGAAATTCACCAATTCAATGTTTAAGCTGGAATTGCCCCCCCACAGCACAAACAGTATAACACCCCAAATCCACAACTCCACCCATCAAGTTGGCGCAAAACTATAGTTCTCCACCCACTATTCCCATGAGCTAATCAACCCCAAAACCCCTCTTTCCTCACCCAAACACTACCAAACTATCCCAGCCATCCCCCACATTCCAGTCAGTGAAGACCAGCTAGCAAAGCCCTGCACCCCCGCTCTCCAATAATAATAATAATAATAATAATAATAATAATAAAATTTATTTCTATACCGCCCAATGGTTACCCAATCCGGGCGGTTTACAAATTAAAACAAATACAATAACAAGATATCCCTCCCCCCCCTTAAAACAGTATTAAATAGTAATATAATTAAAACATCAAGGAATATAACAGCGATTAAAAATAACAAACCGTAGCAGGTAGTCTCTTTGCTACATTTACAAGGGAACCAGATTTGAATGAAGGAGGGAACTGCCCAGAGCCGGGTCATTTATTCTGGAAAGGCCTGCCGGAAGAGATCTGTCTTGACAGCCTTTTTAAAACCGTCCAAAGATGTTAGTTGACGGATCTCGTCCGGCAGGTCGTTCCAGAGTCTGGGGGCAACAATAGAACAGGACCTCTGGGAGGTCGTGGATAGCCTAGCTCTTTGAGGCTCTAAAAAGTTTCTCCCAGAGGATCGGAGTGCACAGGGAGGATTATACGGGAGGAGGCGGTCTCTGATATAGCTTGGACCCAAGCCATTTAAGGCTTTAAAGGTAATAACCAACACCTTGTACTGAGCCCAGAAGTGAATAGGCAGCCAGTGGAGGGACCTCAAAACCGGAGTGATGTAGTCCCTCCTAGATGTTCCTGAGACAAGTCTGGCTGCCATATTTTGAACTAACTGTAGCTTCCGAATCAAGCACAAGGGTAGCCCCATGTAGAGCGCATTACAGAAGTCAAGGCATGAGGTTACCAGCGAGTGCACAATGGTCTCAAGATCCCTTACTTCCAGAAAAGGGCGCAGCTGGCATATCAGCCGAAGCTGATAACAGGCACTCCTGACCGTCGCATTGACCTGATTTGTCATCAGGAGCGACGAGTCAAGGAGCACCCCCAGACTGCGAACACAGTCACTGGAGGAGAGTGTGACCCCATCCATGATTGGAGGTTGCAACCCAATTCTTGGTTTCGGGGCCGCTACCGTGAGCACCTCCGTCTTGTCTAGATTCAGTCTCAATCTGTTTTTCCTCATCCAGCCCATTACCGCCCGAAGACATTCATTGAGAGAAGAGATGCCATTGGAATTAGAGGCCGACGAACGAGACACGGAGAAAAACATTTGAGTGTCATCAGCGTACTGATAACACCCAGCACCATAACTCCGTATTATCTCACCCAGCGGCTTCATATAGATGTTAAATAACATCGGGGACAGAATAGCTCCCTGAGGGACCCCACAAGTGAGTTCCCTCTTGCTGGAACTACAGTCCCCGAGCAGCACCCTCTGGGACCTACCTGAGAGGAAGGACCGGAACCACTGCAGCGCAGTGCCCCTGATACCTAGCCCCCTCAGGCGGCCCAAGAGGATGCCGTGGTCTATTGTATCAAAAGCCGCTGAGAGGTCTAGGAGCACCAACAGGGTCACACTACCCCTGTCGATGCTCAGACACAGATTGTCGGTCAAGGCAACCATGGCAGTCTCCACCCCAAAGCCTGTCCTGAAGCTGGTTTGAAATGGGTCTAGATAATCGGTTTCATCCAAGACCGCTTGGAGCTGAAGAGCAACCGCCCTCTCGATCACCTTGCCCAAGAATGGCAGCAAGGACACAGGCCTGTAATTACTCATGTCCAGGGGGTCCAGGGAAGGTTTTTTCAGAAGCGGCCTAACAGCCACTTCCTTTAAACAGGATGGAACATGTCCTTCCCTGAAAGATGCATTGATGATATCCGTAAGGAATCTCCTCAGTGCATTCCCCCCCCCCAGACGGCTAGCCATGATGGACAAGGGTCGAGAGGACAGGTTGTCTTCCTCATCTTACCAAGCAGCTTGTCCACGTCTTCGGTACTCACAGATTGAAGCTGATCCAGGATAACTACATCGGCGGAGTCACTGGACACCTCGCCTATAGACTCTGATTCAATGGTAGCATCTAAGTCGGCTCTTATCTGAGAGATTTTATCTGCGAAGAAGTTGTTAAAAGCGTCACAGCAGGCCGTTGTCGGGTTAAGCAAGGGATTTGGCGCAGGGGGTACCTGCGTCATCTCCCTTACTACCTTAAACAGCTCTGCTGGACGAGACTCTGCAGACGCAATACGTGCAGCGGAGAAGGCTCTCTTCACTGCAAGTATTGCCTCCCAATAGGAGTGAAGGAAGCTCCTATGGCGAGTTCTGTCAGATAAGAGTCGAGTCTTCTTCCACCTGTGCTCCAGTCGTTGTCCATGCCGCTTCATACTCCTCAGCTCCAGAGTAGACCAAGGCCTGCGGTTAGAAGCGGGATGGCAAGGACGCTTGGGAGCGATCGTGTCGATAGCCCTGGTAAGGTTGGTACTTTGAATAAGCGTGAAGACCTTCAAAAATAAGTACACAGAAGCCTTGCTGGATGATGCCAAAGCTTACATCACTGCGAAAACAAGCCATCTGCATCTACAATCTCTAGCAAAAGCAAGCACATAAAATAATGAAAGAAACATAAAATACATCTCCCCCAATGAAAGAAAAATAAAATGCATACACCCCAATGAAAGAAACATAAAATACATACACCCAACGAGATAACATAAAATACATCCCCCGTAAAACATGAAAACCAAGAACCATACCTGGCAGAACTAACATGCAGAACACAGTAGCATCACCGAGTGAGTGCAGGGAGTGCGGACCATACCAGGTGACAAATCCCAGAAGGGAATCACTGCACTTCTAACATAGGAGCCATCAGTTACCACTGCCTAGGCAATTCATGCACTACATCTGTTGAATGTCATGTTTTCCCCATGTAGGCCCTGCATTGCCTCCAGTAGCAGAAGTGATGTCTCTGAACCCTAGTTGCTGGGGAGTGTGGCCAGGAGAGTGCTATTGTCCCCATGTTTTGCTCATGGGTTTCCCAGAGGCATTTCATTGGCTACTGAGGGAACAGAAGACCAGACCAGGTTGGCCTTTGGCATCATCCAGCAAGGCTTCTGTGTACTTATTTTTGAAGGTCTTCACGCTTATTCAAAGTACCCTAATTCCACTTATCCTTTATATTTAATTGTTCAAAATTCTGACTGGTATTCTGTATCAGCTACTTTGTGTGTATGTGCCTTCAAGTGGCCTGTCGACTTATGATGATGCCATAAATTTCATAGGGTTTTCTTAGGCAAGAAAAATTCAGAGGTGGTTTTGCCAGTTTCTTTCTCTGAAATATAGCCTACAGCACCTGGTAGCAACAACAACAATAATTTATTTTGGTCATTGACCACTACATAAATAATAAGTACAATAATTAAAACAAAGAGCAAGGTTAACCTCTGCCATATAGCATCAATGACTATTAACTATTTGAAGATGTATCTTACACATAGTGTAGCATTGTTTTCCCACTTTAAGTATAACAATTTGGTTCTGACTAGGAAACAGATAGCATAAATAAAAAAAATTAGACTGTCCCAGAAATTTAGTTAAGAGGGGGGTAATCAGCTGGTGACAAATGTCCTTATAAAATTGAGAATACAAAAGTACATGACCTACTTTGTGTGTGTGCCTTCAAGTGGCCTGCCAACTTATGATGACCCCATAAATTTTATAAGAGTTTTCTTAGGCGAGAAATAGTCAGAGGTGGTTTTGCCAGTTTCTTTATCTATTGTATTCTATGCATTTTTATTGCTGTAACCCGCCCGGATTCCTTGTGATTGGGCAGGCTAGATAAATAATTTATTATTATTATTATTATTATTATTATTATTATTATTATTATTATTATTATTATTATCTGAAATATAGCCTACAGCACCTGGTATTCATTTAGTATAGTAGATTAAGGGGGGATGCAGACGGGCGGCACTGGCCCACCCTGGGAAGCAGAGGATCGGGGCCACTGCTACCACACACAGCAGCCCCGATTCTCCTGTTTGCCGTCTCTAAAAGAGCAACAAAATGCCACTACTATTAGAGGTGGCAAAAGGCTGCCCCAAGAGCCGGCAGGTGGCTCTTCTCTTCCTCTTCCGGCGCAGCGTCTTCACATGTGGCATCAGGATGTCTTCGGGGAGGGGTTAGGGCGGCCGACGTGTGGCTGCCCCTCCCCTTCCCTGCCTCCAACACGCCGCGAAGGGCCCGTCTGCAGAGGCCCTAATTATACTAAACCTAAGTAACCTCTCCTAGATGGACATCCTTCCCCGAACCTTATAGAAATATAATTCACTTGTGCTCTAGCAGAATGGACTTCCCCCTCCCTGTGCAGCTGATGCCTTGAAAAATAGGTTGTTTGGGGAGTTACAATAATTGCAATCATGTCAGAAATAGAGATCATCAATATGAAAAAATTTCCTAGATTTACTCATCTGTAATTGTTTCGTATTCCCAATCACTACTTTGTCACAATTGTGATACTTTTGCCATGACTGTAACCCCTATACCAACTTTACCAGACATTGTCTACATGGAGAGAAGAATGTCCACTCTGCTGGCATTCAGAACATGTGACATTTCCATCAAGTGTGTGTGTGGTGGTGGGGGTTCAGGCCGGGAGAGGTTACTTAAAGTAAGTTAATTAATTAAGTAAATATCTAAAGTAAGGTAAGTTAAGTATACTTTACTAAGCAGCTGATAGAGAATACTTGCCAACATGCTTTTAAGGACTAACAGTTCAATGTTCAATCTTACAAATTTCTATTCAAAGACAAGAGCATCTGAGTGCAATGAGACCAAACACAAAGTATGTATAGCAGGGGTGGCAATCATATCATCCAGCTGTTATTGGACTTCCAATCCCAGCAGACTTGGAAAGCATAACCAGGGGTAAATAATGTTAGGAGCTGCAGTCCAACTACATCTGAAGGGCTGCATAATTTCCACATCTGCTGTATAAGACTGTAGCCATAAATTTCCAGCATTCCTTAATTTCCATTGATTTCCAGCATTCCACTTGCTCCTTTAGTTATGTTTTGGGAGTGTCTTTTAACATTAGCCAAAAACTAAATGATACAATTTCATTTAGGCAGAACACTACAGAATGTGTACATGTGCATACATGCTCACACAGGCATGTGCATCTGCTTGTTGTTGGGAAAGAGGTGACAAAGGCCAAATTAGAATAAACCTTTTGTAGATGTATAGCCTATTGTGGAATATTCAGTTTGTGGTTGTTAGTTTTATTCACTTGTTTATCCACCAGTGCTCATTATTAGTCCCACTTTGTAGATCGGAAGCTGAAGGATGATGAGCAGGTAGCACGATGGATTTATAGGAGAAACAAATCTGGAATACATTTTGAGTTGTGTGCAGTTATTCCATTACACTTGCTATTTTACTGTTGCAGTCAGTGGAGCTGAATCTGAAAGCTATTTTGCTGTGCATTTCCTATGTCCCCATTTGATTCTGGCTGCCCAATATGCAGTTCGCTGTGTTTTATTTAATCAAAGAAGGATGACTTACCAGGGATATTTTATGAAACCATTAATTCACACCATGGTTGACTTCCACCACCCAAGAAGTGTATTAATGCCTTAATAAAACACACCCTGGGGTGTCTTACAATGATGATGGGATTGATCTTTCTCTTGTATTTCACTGTTTAAAACATGACTGGACTTAATTACAGAGGAAGATAACACGACAAGTTTTGTCTAATAAAAGAAAGTTTAGTTGCTTCTTTTGTTAAGGTGCATTCAGTCTGCAACATTTTTTGTCAAGTGAAGTTTCATCTCATCTTTGTCCCTCATGGACCTTGTGCCAGAGCTTGGAATATTACTTTTCAAAAGCAGGCTATTGCATTACTCATTGGGGTGCTGAACACATAAGCTGTTACCATTATAATTAACCAAGCCATGAAAGAAGCTTGTTCATTACCTTTGGTCATTATGTTGCTCATAACCAAGTATCTTCCTTGTTTAAGGTAGTTCACTTGAGTGGGTGCAGAGCTTCTGTTTCACAATCCCGGTAGTGTCTGAAGCATTCTGCTGCTCTGTTAATAGGACACGCTACCTATCATAGGAAGTGTGGGTGGCTGCCTCACACACTTCTTGGTCTGTTGTAAAGACATGTTGTTCTTGGGGCAACTTGGAACAAGAGGGTCTTATTTCTCCATCTAAAAATAGAGCAGACTGCCACCTGAGTCACTCTTACATAAGGAAGTGAAGCAGTAACAAGTAACATAAATTAAATGTTATTTGTTCTGTTAAAACAAGGGAGAATTATTTTACCTTTAAGTTTGCCTTTTTAATGTAGGGCCTTTTAAGACACAAAGAAGCCCAAGGCATAATACTCATTTGAAGCTCTGTTCCTGCAGTCAATGTGGTATCCTTGTTAAAGTTTTGAGACTTGGTAAATCCAGGTTCTACTCCAGGAATAGGCAACCTTTCCCCTTTAAGGGCCGAGGGACTTCAGCTCCCAGAAGCCTCAGCCATGTTGGCCAATAGTCCCATGTTGGCCAATAGCTCCTGGGATTCTGGGACCTGAAGTCCCTCGGCCCTTAAAAGGGACAAGTTGCCTACCCCTGTTCTACTCCCTGCTCAGCCATCAGGCTCACTAAGGCTGTATCCATACTGCAGGAATAATCCAGTTTGACATCACTTTAACTGCCATGGCTCCACACTATGAAATTCTGGGATTTGTAATTTTGTGAGGCATTTAGCCTTCTCTGTCAGAGAGCTCTGTTCTCTACAACTCCTAGAATTCCATAGCATTGAGCCATGGTAGTTAAAGTGGTATTAAACTGGATTACTTCTGCAGTGCAGGTGCAGCCTAAGTGATTTTGGGCCAATCTTCCCTTTACCCCTCTCATAGGATTGTTGTGAGACTAAAATCAAGCAGAGGAGGAGTAATGTGTAAACCACCTTGGGATCCTTAGAGTTAAAGGGGGGATATAAATGTAACAACCATGTGTCACCATCACAGCTGGGCTGGGTTGCCACACTTAGCATGTGATTGTAACCAACTTGCTCATGCTGTCATGGCATGCTAGGTAAGGGAAAGATGGTTGGACATGCCAGGTAAGGGAAAAGCAGGATAGATGTTTGAAATCTGTTGTGTTCCATTTGGTTCCTGTTCGGTTTGAATATAGAGAAATGAGCAGCGGAGCTCTTTAAAAAAAAAAAAAAAAAAAAGTTGAATTTTTATTAAATTTCCAAGTATATAAAACTTAACATAACATAACAATACATAAAAACATATAACAAACAATAGCATACAATCAAACAGTAAACACTTGCAAATTTTCGTTAGGTTTTCTTAGTAGCAATCTTTTAATATAGCTGAAGGACTTCCTGTTTCTTCAGTCTTCCCATCTGTCCTTTAAGCTGACATGTTTTGTCTTTTAGTGGATGTTTTATCAGAAACTCTCACTTTCCTCTGTTATTCATTTGTTTCGTTTGTCCCTTTTTCTCTTTCCTTATAAGTCCATGTATCCATATAAGGAATTTTTTTCCTTTCCAATGTATTTGTTTCCCTTTGTGCTCTCTTCTCTCTTATAACTGCTTAGGTCTTATTTTTTTATTATGGTTTCTAATCCATTTTTATTCCATCTTCAATAAGTTTGTTACTAAGTGGCCCCATTTGTGTTCTAAATAAATAATCACTTTACTCCAGTCTTGTCAATATTTAATTTTATCTGATTTCTCATCTCTTAACTTTCTAGTCATCTTCTCTAAATCTAACACTTCACAAGGTTTTATAAGCCATTCTTCTGTACTTGGGATCTTTCTTTTTCCCCACCATTCTTGTGGATGTTATATAAAAGAATATACGACCAAGTTTTTCCCCCTGTATGTTCATCTAAAATGTTTAACAAAAATATTTCAGGTTTAAGTTTAAATTTAATCTGTAATATTTTATTTATTGTTCTTTGAATTTTCATCCAATTTTTTTTTGCCTCTTTACACATCCACAGGCATGGTAAAATGTTCCTTTTTTCTTTACACATTTCCAACACTTATTATCAGTGTTGCCATATATTCTACATATCTTTTCTAGTGTCATGTACCATCTATAGAATAACTTGTAGTTCTCTCTTATCTTCTGGCACAATGTATATTTCAACCTATTAATCCAGGATATTTCCCATTGATCTAGTTCTAGCACAGTGCGCATGCCAGGCACCATTTTGTGTTCCAAAAATGGCGCCCAGAGTCGTGCGCATGTGCTTGGTGTCGCGTGTGCATGCGCACAACTCCGGGCACCATTTTAGAACACAAAATGGCATCCGAGTAGTGCGCATGCACGCGCGACACGGGGCACCATTTTGTGTTCCAAAATGGCACCTGGAGTCTTGCGCATGCGCCCGGCGCATGTGCGCACGACACCGGGCATCATTTTGGAACACAAAATGGTGCCCTGTGTCACGTGTGTGCAGCAGCAGTGGCGGCAGGACCGGCTGCGGGCCAGTTCAAAGGCCTCGATGGGCCGGGTTCGGCTCGCAGGCCATAGTTGGGGGACCGCTGTTTTAAATCTTGTAGATATTTTAGCCTGATTCTTGGTTCCCCCCCCCCCCCATAAAGGAATTTAGATCTTTTTGCCAATCTTTGAATACTGAATTGTTTTGAATTATTGGGATAGTCTGGAATAAAAACAGTATTTTCGGGAGAATAGACATTTTTATAGCTGCAATTCTGCCAAGAAAGGACATTTTGAACTCTTTCCATCTTTTAAGATCTTCTATCTTCTATCTTCTCCCAACATTTTTTATAATTATTGACAAATAAATCTGCATTTTTCTTAGTCAACACTATCCCCAGGTATTTAATTTTTTGCATATTTGAAAATCAATTAACTCATTCAAAGGTTTTTCTTCCTGGGAATCAGTGTTTTTCATCAAATTGATGTTTTGTTTTTATTAATCCTTAATCTGGATATTTTTCCCCAAAATTCTCCAATTCCTTCTGCAGATTTCTGATGTCATTTATGGTGTCACTTAATGATATTAGCAGGTCATCGGCAAATGACCTTACTTTAAATTCTGCTCCCTTTACTTTTATCCCTTTTATGCTTTCATTATTTCTTACATTTCTTAATAATAGTTCAAGCATCATGATAAATAAAAGGGGCAACAAGGGACAACCTTGCTGTGTTCCCTTCTGTACCAAGATTGCTTCTGTCTTTTCCTCATTGATAATAATTCTTTGTTTTTGCTTAAAGTAGATCGCTTTTATCCAACACATAAATCTTTGGTCCACATCTATCTTTTTAAAGGTTTCCTTCATTAAGTCCCAATGCACGTTATTAAATGCCTTCTTAATGTCAATGAACTACAACACAAGTTTTTTCTCATTGTGAACTTCATGATGTTCTATTAAGTTTAAGACATGTCTTATATTATCCTTTAGATGTCTCTTCAGCAGAAATCCACGTTGACCTTCATGATTCCAGATATTTAATATGTTCTTTATCTATTAGCTACGAATGTAGTGAACAGTTTATAATACACATTTAATAGAAATATGAGTCTGTAGTTTTCTGGGTAAAGATGATCTTGATCTTTTTTCGGTACCAGGATGATGTTTGTCTCCTCCCAAGTATGTATCAAGTTCTCATCTTGAATAGCAATCATTGCTTCTCGCAAGGGTTCTATTAAAATATCTTGAAATTCTTTGTTGTATAAAGACATGAACCCATCTGGTCCAGGGGATTTACATTTTTTTTTGCCACTTTTATATCTTGGTTTAACATTTCTTTTTGATTATTATTTAAACTTTGGGTTTCCTATGTAGGATCTTATTTGTTTTATCTCTATCTTTTTATTTTTAAAAAGATTTCTGTAATAGTCTTCTAAGGTCTTTTTACATTTTTTTGGTCTGTCAATATGTTCTTCACTTGCTTTATTTTTATAATAATTTTCTTCTCTTTTTCTTTTCGTTCCCTGCCTATTGGTAAATTGAAAATGTTTTTGTTTTAATGCTTTAATTTTTTTGTTCAGTCTCCTCTGTACACATGATATCTGTTTCAAAATCTTTATTTCCCATTGTAGTTTTTTATTTGTTGGTTTTTGTTATAAATCTACTTCTTTTTTTCTTAATTCCTGTTATCTTTTGTATAATTTTTTTCTTATGTATTTTTAGTCTGCTATTCATTTGATGAAAAAGCCTCTCATTGTGGCTTTTGACGCTGCCCAGATTGTTGTTTTATCTAAAGCTTGATCTATATTTTCTTTGAAATACAATTGTAGAATTTGCTTGACATTTTTTATTTTTTATTATTATTATTATTTTTGCAATAGGTAATCTTGTAATCTCCAGATGTATTCCTTATTCATACATCTTAAGGTCAGAGCTACTGGGTTGTGATCCAAAAGTATTTTTGTTAGCACATCCATTTTTGTTATATCTTTACATAAATTTTTAGTAACAAAACACATATCAATTCAAGAATATGATTGGTGAAGATTTGAGTAGAAGGTATAGTCTTTCGCATCACCATATTTAAATCTCCAAACATTTATTAAAGAAAGATTATCTATCAATGAAAGCAAGGAGGTTCCCTTGAGAATCTGCAATCTTCTTATCAGATGCCTTATCTACTTTTGGATCGATAACTCCATTAAAATCACCAAGCATTATAATATTTTTCTAAGTTTGATTTTCTATTTCTGTCAGTATTTTCTGATAAAATTTTCCTTTTTTAGTTTGTGGTGCATATATATCCACAACAATTTTTTCTTCTTCATCTATTTCCTCTTCTTCCATCCTCTTCCTCAGTCCTGAATCTTTCTTCCTCCTCCTGGGCAGTTTCCTCAACATTTCTCCATGTTTTCATTGAAACTTCTTTCTTATTCTTCTGAATTCTCTCCTGTGTCTTTTCTCTTCTTACATAGGTGTTTTGAATCTCTTGACTATTTTTCTTCCAGAACTCCTTGTTGGCTTTTTGTATTGTATTAACTTTTTGCCATTTTCGCTTGTAGTTTACCAATATTCCTTCCAGTTTTTCTCATTTGTATATCTTTTTTTTCTTATTTAGCTGTGTCATCAGGAATTTATAGTCTTCTCTTTTTTAGTATTCTTTTTGGTATGTCTTTATAAATTTTTATCAGATTTCCTTCTATAATTAAATCTTTTTGGTAACTCTGATATAGAATGTCATCTCTTATCTTTTTCCTTACAAAGTAAAACACCACATCTCTCAGAATATTTCTTTCTCGGGCAATCAAAGAGTTTATTCTAAATGATTTGTTGATTTCCCAAGCAAATTCTGATCATAGTATTTTCATATATTCTGCTAACACTGTTGTGATGTCATAATGTAAATATTTGTTTTTTCTTTGTTTCTTCAACATTTTATACAGTTCTCTCTGTTTCAATTCATCCAAAGCTCTTTGGTCTAGATTTTTCCTATGTGCTGCTTCTATTTTTGATATTGTTTCTTCTAATTTTTGTTTTTGTGTCTAACTTCTTTATTTTAGCATCTACTTGTTTAAAAGTCTTCTTTACTTCTTCCAAAGAATTCAGATTTAAAGTCTTGTTTAAGGTCTGTTCTCAAATCTTTCATTTCCTGTTTTAAATTTTGTTGCACTTGTTGCACTTCTGTATTTATTTTTCTTATTTCTTCTAAAAGTGAGCTTTGTTCTATTGATGTTTTTTTTCTGTTGTTGCAAATTTGCTTGAGCTTGCCTGCTGAAGCTCTCTTTGATATTGTTGCAATTTTAGTTGTTTTAAGCTATTCAGTATTTTCCTGATGTTATTATAATTATTCTTTTTTGCCTTTATTCTGATTTCTTTATCTACTTTAATTCAGATTATTATATATTTTCTGTTCTTATGACCTTCTCTATTATCTTGTCCTTATTCCAAAGTTTCAAATATGATGTCTTTATGTCTCTTTGACACTCTTGTTCCTTTCCTTTTATTTTATTTTATTTAAGTTATTTAACTTGCTATTGCTTTGATTTGCAAATCAAAATTCATATTCTTTGTTCCAAAATTCTTTTGTGTCAGACGTTCATCAAAATTCAACAATAAGATTAACAAAATATCAGCAAACCAACCAGTTCATTTAAATTCATTTAAGTCCAGAGTTCAACAACTATCAGCAAACAGTTCAAAACTTCATTTGATTCAAAATATCAAAATTAATCATTTTTTAAATTCCATTCCATTCATTGAATTCAGCAATCAGTATTTTAAAGTCTATTAAGTTTCTTTAATTCATTTACTTGTCTCTTTGATTCGTTTAAAACCTTGATTTATTAATTCTTCAATTTATTAAAGTCAAAAGTAAAGATAACTAGATTTTTTTTCTTTTTTCTTCTTAATTCCACATGAGATTTTATTTTAGATATGCTCTGTTTTATCTGTAATTGCTTACAGGTATTACTATGCTTATTGGATACTATGCTTTCTCTCCCCCCCCCCCAAAAAAAACAAAACATTAGGTCTCTTGTTGTGGCTAATTGATTGTTTATGTTCTTTCTCTTTTTCTCCTTTCTCTTTTTATTTTTTTTTAATCTTTGTCAACCTTTTGTATCATTTTAACTCAAAGTAGATTCTTTAAACTCCATTTTTAACTTACTGTTTGTAAGACTCTTGAATGGTGACTTGTTTCCACTTTTGAGTTCCTGCATGGCAGGGGGTTGGACTGGATGACCCTTGTGGTCTCTTCCAACTCTATGATTCTATGACTACAGATAGAAACTCCCCGCTTTATTATGTTGAGACTTCATCCTTTCTTCTCCTTCTTTGAAACCTCTTTACTACCAAAAGATTTATTGCAGGTGGCTGACACTTAACTGCTTTGAGCATTTGCTAAGGAGTTGACTCTTTCGGCTCTTCCAACCCGTTTGCTTGCCACAGCTTGATTTTTATAACTCTGTGCTCCACGTTCCACGTGCTGGTTTCTCCACAAGATAGCTGGGTGGATTCCAAGCCTCTGTGAGGACCCACGATTCTCCTGTGCCAGGGAGATTTTTCTGGGGTTTGTTCTTCTTTTTCTGATGTTCTTTGTTGTTTTCCTTCACTCTTTTCCCCCTTTCTCTCTTTTCTCTCCTTTATTCTGCCTTTTTAAAGCCCTTAGAAAAGAGCAGGCTGTCAGAGCTCCGACAGCTTGCTCCTTGTGCCTGCGCTCAGCTACTGGAAATCTGTTGTGTTCCATTTGGTTCCTGTTGGGTTTGGGTATAGAGAAATGAGCAGTGGAGCTCTTGATCACCTGCTACAACAAATTTTCCAGGAATTTTGAGTCACTTGTATTTGATACTATAGTTATTGTAAAGTCTGAGGAGATATCCAGTGTACTACCTGGTCAGTTTCCTTGGGATCAATTTCAGTCATTGTGGCCTGATGATGTGGATAAGACATTTGAAGTCTTGCCACATGTAAGCTTGACCCTTGCCCATCTTGGCTGAAAAATCTAGCAGAGGTGGATTTCTGGGTGGATCCACCAGGTGGCAAATGTATTAATATCTCAGGGAAATATGTCTGCTGCCTTGAAGAAAATTGAAATGTCACCTGTTCTGAAGAAAGCCTCCCTAGGTCCAGATATATGTGACAACTTTTGTTCATGTCCCCTTTCTGTGCAAGGTGTCCAAACTTTTGATGGCTGCATAGTTTCACCCATTCTTGGAGGAAACAGATTTTCTGGATCCATTTCAGTCAGATTTCAGTCCATGGTACAGTACTGAAACACCTTGGTTGCCCTAAATGATAACCAGCTTTGAGGGAAAGATGGGGAAGTTTTACCTTAGTGATCTTCCTGAATTTTTCAGCAGGTTTTGATACCTGTCATCATGGACTCCTACTAAACTGGCTCCATGGGATGGGAATAGGTGGTACTATGTTATAGTGATCCTGCTTCAGTTTGACAGGCTAGTTCCAGAGATAAGCATTGTATGACAGCCCTGTCCAGCCCTGTGGCCACTGTGCTGTGGAATAACACAGGTTCTACTTTGTTTCCCATAATGTTCATGTCTATATGAAACTGTTGAGAACAGTCATTAGGAGTTCTGTGGATGGGTGCCATCAGTATGCAAACAACACCTGCCAAATTTTCCTCTTTTATACAACCATAAAGGGAACATGAGTCCTGTCTCTTATTTTACCTGCTCTACTTGTCCTTGTTGCCTAAGTCAGCTGGAACTCTGTGGGTGCAGGAGCTGCACCTGGATGCTGTAATGGGCTGGATGAGGGCCAATAAGATGAACATGGATCATGATAAGATAGAGACTTTGCATACTGATGGTTCCTGAGTCTGGGAACTGGGTAGGTGACCTGCCCTGGGTGGGTGTGCTCCTCCTGAAGGAGCAAGTGCATAGCTTAGGAGTACTCTTAGATCCATCTCTGTCACTGTAGGCCCAGGTGGACTTCATGGCTCAGAGTGCTTGTGTACAGCTTCAACCAATATGCCAGCTATAGCCTTTCTTAGTCAGGAATAATCTGACTGCTGTCATTCATGCTCTGGTGACCTCCAGGTTAGACTATTGCAATGAAGAGCTGCAAAATGTAGCACCTAGACTGATAACTGGAGCAGCTGAGAAAGGCCATAGGACACTAGTTCTAAAGGAATTACACTGGCTGCCCCTATATTTCTCATCTGAATTGAGCACTAAATGGTTTGAGAACTTGATACTGTATCTACAGGAGCACCTCCCCCATATATATGATACCCCAAGACTACGCCTCCGATTGCCTCTCGCATTTAATATCAAGTAATAGTAAAAGGATGTTGGGGATGGTGGTGATGTAACAATGATGTAACAATGTGGACACCTGACTTTTTCACACTTGAAAAAACCAGTTTGTGCTAGCAAGGGAGTTAGAGGGCACCCACCCTGATGGGATTTCCTAAGACCCCAGCATCATCCCTTTGTTGTTCAAAGGCAGTGAGGAGATCCTGGCCAAAGAAGGTGATTGTCTGTGATTACCTGGGACAGGGACATTCTGGTTAAGAATGTTAATCCCTTTTGTCCAATGCATTCACACCAATCATCAGACCATTCGCTTCTACTCCATACCATTCTTTCCTCCTGGAAAACCATTAATCAAGAATCTAATTCTTTCAAGCCTTGGTTTCTTCCCCCAAGACAAGGTTCTGAGTATATATACAGGTAGTAAGACAGCCATTCTCTGGTTTAGTTTACAAGCAGGCAGGCACTCTGTCGGTTTGGCTAGACTAGGCTCCTCAATAAGCTGGCTACCTGCCTTGCTGCAGTGGCTATTGAGTCTTCCCCATTCCAGATTCCCACCTATTGGAATTAAGATCCATGGACGATAACATATCTTCGTTAGCAAGACCTCAAACTATTCCCCTTCTCCCACATTTTCTTCCTAGCTCTTGTGTGTGTGAATAGGTGCATGTGCTTTGTGTGTGTGTGTTGATTATTTCCGCAATAAAAATAAAAACCTATTTGGATTTACCTCTGGAATTCTGTGTGATTTAGACCTGGTATAGTTGGGTCCCCAAGGCAGCTGTTGCCCTGGCCAGAATTAAGATCTGCTGGAGGGGCTTTCCTCTGTGTCATCAGTGAGAGCAATGCACTGTGGGAGAACATAGGGAGAGACCTGCTAGCCATGGCACACCAATTGTGGAATGTTCTCCCATTGGAAGTCTGATTGGTGACAATGTTGGTCTCATTTTAGCACTAAGTTAAGATCTGGCTTTTTACAAATGCCTTTATGGCCCAATGACCTTACCTTGTGTGTTACAGATATATGACTTTATATTGATTTTATAGATGGTGCTGAAAGATATTAGTACAGGAGCTTAGTATATGATTGTGATTGAACCAAAATGGTGTAGTGGTCTGAGCATTGGACCATGACTTGATCCAAGAGTTCAAATCCCTGCTTGGCCATGGAAACCCACTGGGTGACCTTGGACAAGCCATACTTTTTCAGCCTCAGAGAAAGGCAAAGGCAAACCCCACTCTGAACAAATCTTGCCAAGAAAACTGCATGATAGGTTCTCCTCAGGGTCACTATAATTCAGAAATGATTTGAAGGCACACAACATCAACACCAAATAAGTGTGATTACAGAAACTGAACCCAATTCAAAGAACATTACTAACTTTGAATATAGGATTCCAGGTCAGGAGGATGGAGTTTCATTTAAATATGTGTAACATCTCCCGTTACCTTTCAGTGCTCATCTGACAGTATGTACAACAAATAAAAAATGTGCTGTAAAAAGGCAAATGAGGAAAGGGGATCTAGATCTGATATTTTACCAAATTCTGAAGTTGTGCAAAAATTTCAATCATTTAAGGACTGGTTAGCAAAAGGGATAGACCAAGATATTTAACTGCCCATAGCAAAGGAGGAGGTGACACTGCCTCCTTTCCACCTACAAGTAAAGCAAAGCAGCTTCATTTATATACCGCTTCATATCACACTATGGAATGTCTAAGTGGTTTAGAACTGTAAGCTCATTGCCCCCCAACAGTTGGGTACTCATTTTAGCGACCTCAGAAGGATGCAGGCCTGAGTCTAGCCTGAGCCCTGGCTAGTATTGAACTCGCAAGTACTGTCCAGACTGGCCGTTGAATCTTAAAGTCTACACTGATGAAAGGAGAGAATCCTCTGTTTCATCCAAGGTTACCAGGTCTGGCTCTGGAATGGAAGGACGCAAGCCATTTGGAGGTATGTCCTCTAACAGAGCGGAATGGCCAGGACTCAGCTTCAGGCCCTCTCGTCACCCATCATCTGCCTGATAGTAGGACTGGCCCTAATTACCAAGCACAAGACTGAGAGAGAACTCCATACAAGAAAGCTCTCAGCTTTTCCCCTTGAGAAGAGAAAGTGCTGAGCATCTCCTTGCTCTAATGACCACATTTAACCATCTCACTGCATGTGTTGTGGAGCATCATTAATTAATGTTTGCAAAGTGCTCTGTTGCCCCCTTGAAAGTAGAAAGTTCTATTATTAGCACAGTGATGGTTCACTTGTGAGCTTATTGCTTCCCCACACTGCCTAAAAGCAAGTTGTAGTCTCCCTAGACAGACTTTCCACATGTTGGATGCTAAAAGTATCTTGTTTGACTCTTGAAAAAAATGCTCAGATGTATCCTTGTTTGACATATGTAAATAGACGGTCAGCTTTAGAGTGTTTGCTGCCACAGTGGCAGTAACAGAAGTCAGCATAAGGGAAATCCCCAGGCATGCCTTTCTGAGTTTTTCTGCTCCAAAATTGTCAATCAGTTTCCCATCAGTCTGGATTTGGGTAGTTGAAATCCAAAAATGTAACTTATCCAAGCTCTGTAGGAATGACCAGAAGAGCAGGAGCAGGGTCAAGTTTCAAGGTTCCTGGGGACAGTGACTTCCCCCTGCAAGGTAACAATAGGCATCTCTTTGGCAGGAAATCCCTCCTAACTGGCACACAGACTTACCAGAAGATACACAGTAAAATGGCAGCCTGACAACTACTGACAAAATCAATCAGGACACATGAGTACAATGCAGTGGTCATTTTAATTTTTCCACTATGCAATCATGTTGGTGTGTTATATTTATTTATTGATTGATTTGATTTGATTTGATTTGATTTCTATGCTGCCTTTCTCCCAGAAAGGGACTCAAGGCAGCTCACAAATGTATGCGTGTGTACTTTCTCTTATGGAAATTGTTCAATATTTTTGAACGATACAAACATATCCATGTTTTGAGATCTGCTAGGGAGACCCTTCTGTCTGTCCCAGCACTCTTAAAAGTACATCTGATGGATACATGGAAGAGGATCTTCTGGATTGACTTTATCACACTGGCCTGCTGTCCCACCACAATCACACTAGTTTTAAGAATGGAAGCATATCTGTTTGGCATCATTTGTTATCACATTTCCCCCCACAATAGTGTTTTGGCAATCCATGGTTGCATGATCTGTTTTCAACAGTGCCAAATGCCACCTTTGGGGAGGAAGAAGGAAGGACAAGTGATTGCTTTTGCCAATTGCCTCAGAAGGCTGACTGCTGTGTAAATGTGCACAAAGCAGCCAGCTTTGGCAAGGTGTTGGCAGTTGTGATTATTGCTCCTTCTTCCCAAAGCATATTCAAAGAGCAGCTAGCTTCAAGAGGGAGCAGGGCAGAGGACAAGCCATGAATTGCACACAGCTTTGGGGAGCTATTGATGGTTGTGATTTGGGGGGGGAGAGTGGGAGAGGAGCAAAATCATACCGTGTGACTGCCTAAATGGAACTACAGTGGAAGAGACATATGAAAGAAATGAAAGAATGACAGTAAGAATGGAATGGTAGTGAGATTGAACCTATTGATGGGTTTTGCCCATCAATGAAAAGGTGCACTACAGTAATGAATAGAATGCAAGGCAGCAGCATGATGGGCAACCATTGGGCGGTATATAAATAATAATAATAATAATAATAATAATAATAATAATAATAATGACATCATGCAATATGCATTGGCCAAATACACTTTTATTCTGTTAAAGTTCTGCTTTTCTAGCCTCGTTCAATAAAGTCCATTATTCCTATTACTGTTACCACTATTATTTTATTTATATTCTGCCTTCCCCTGAGCACTGAGATTCCAAATGGCTTACACAAATTAAAACAGATACAGATAAATGCACTTAAAAAAAAACAGGTTAACATGTAATTAAATGATCAATAGAATTTAAAGTATTTTAAAAACACATCTCCATCACTATGTAAGGATATGAGAACTGGTGTCATGTCCGGTGGGCTCAGATCTCAAAAATGAAGACAACATTGTAGTGTAAAACTAAAAATATATTTTGGATTTCAAGACAGAATTTCACCACAGAATTGGCTGCATCTGATTTGATTGTTCCCCAACCAGCCTACCTTCCCTCTTCCAGCCTCCCTTCCCAAACCACGGTCTGTAGTCTTTGATCTAGATCAAAACAATTCTTTAAACTTTCCCCCTTTCCTCAACTCTCCCTCTCCATTATCATTTAATCTATCTATGAAGGAAGGTGTTTTTAATTTACCATCAGTGTCCTGCAACATGAAATAAACAAGATTTTGGATGCACTGGCAGGCATTTAAACTGCCCAGGACCATCTCTCCCCTTCGGCAACACGCGCAGCAGCAGCGTCCTTGGCTGCGAGAGGAGGAGACTGAGAGCTCCAGCCCCCTGACCACCAACACCTGCAGCTGGGGCGCTGAGGCAGCAGGGAACCAAGTGGAGCACTGGCAGGCATTTAAACTGCCCAGGACCATCTCTCTGCGCAACACGCGCAGCAGCAGTGTCCTTGGCTGCGAGAGGAGGAGGACTGAGAGCTCCGGCCCCCTGACCACCAACACCTGCGGCTGGGGCGCTGAGGCAGTAGTTAGCTCGGAGTTCTGATTAGGGGGAGGGGCTACAGCTACTCTCTGACTGCATCTAAGACAATAGGGAGACATAGTTACCTGGTTGAGAGGACTCTCCCAGTCTCTCCCTTATTGCAAATGTCACTATCTTATTCATTGTAGGACGAGACCTTAGCTGGATTACCCCCCCTCCCGGTCAGTGCAAAATGGAGCCGGGAATAGCCTGGGAGCAGGAATTGAGGTTGTGTGGGGGCAGGGAAGGTATGGCGGTAGCAGAGTGAAGAAATGTTACAAAAGAAGCAGGGATCGATACTTAATATCTATTCCTTCTTCAGTTCACTCTGCTGCCCAGGATAACTTGGAGAGTGCACCAACCAGACCCTTAATCTGCTTCTTTGCAATGCCAGGTCGGTCAAAAACAAGACCCATCTCATCCACGACCTCATAGTGGATGAGGCGGCCGACCTGGCATGCTTTACCGAGACCTGGCTGGGAGATGCCAGTTCTGTTACATGGGCAGCACTGCCCATGCTGGGTATACGGTTAGTGAGCAGATAAGGGAAAGTGGGTGGGGAGGCGGTGTGGTCCTGGTTCATAGAAACGACCTTACCTTGACCAGGATGCCTATCCGGAAAACAACCTTCATCGAGTGTATGTACCTCAGCCTGAAAACCAGGGATAGTTTAGGGATTCTGTTGGTATACTGACCACCCCATTGCTTAACAGACTCCCTAACTGAGCTGACTGCCCTGGTTTCTGAGTTGCTGTTGGAGTCACCCAGGCTTTTGGTTTTGGGCGATTTCAACATCCCACTCGAAACCAGCTTGCAAAATCTAACTGGTGCTGCTCGGGAGTTCATGGATATCATGACAAACATGGGCCTATCCCAATTGGTTGACGGGCCCACACATTGTGCGGGTCATACCCTTGATGCAGTTTTTAGTATGGAACAGGAATATCCGTGGGCGGAGGTCAAGAAGACCTCCGCACTGTCATGGACGGATCACTTCCTGATCAAGGCAGAACTAAGAGCCACTGTCCACCCTCCCGGGGGTGGTGGACCCATTAGAATGGTCTGCCCTCGAAGGCTAATGGAACCAATTGGATTCCAGAAAGCATTAGAGGGTTTAATGGTTGGTAACGCCAGTGATTCTGTTGAAGCCTTGGTGAATACTTGGAACACCGATCTCACCAGGGCTATCAACACAATCGCTCCCAAGCATCCTTTCCGGCCCGTTTCAAATCGTAAGCCCTGGTACACAGAGGAGCTTGGAAGGATGAAACGGGTCGGACAACGACTAGAGCGCGAATGGCGAAAGACTTATCTCTCATCTGACAGAACTCACCTTAGGAAGCATCTTGATTCCTATAGGGAGGCTTTACGTGCAGCGCAAAAATCTTTCTGCTCTGCACGTATTGCGTCTGCAGAGTCTCGCCCAGCGGAGCTGTTTAGGGTGGTAGGGGAGCTAACAAAGGTTCCACCTGTGCCAAATCCCCTGATTAACCCAACAACGGCCTGCTGTGAGGCATTTAGCATCCACTTTGCAGATAAAATCTCTCGGATAAGAGCCGACTTGGACGCCAGTGTTTTGGCAGAATCCGCAGATGGGGTATCCAGCAACTCTGCTGATGGCAATTTACTGGATCAATTTCAATCTGTGAGTACCGATGACATGGACAAGCTGCTTGGAAAGGTGAGGAAGACGACTTGCCCCCTCGATCCATGTCCATCTTGGCTGGTCGTCCGGGGGGGGGACGCGTTGAGAGTATTCCTTCGGGATATAATCAATGCGTCCTTCAGGGAAGGTATTGTACCATCTTGCTTAAAGGAGGTGGCGGTTAGGCCCCTCCTGAAAAAAACCTTCCCTGGACCCCCTGGATAGAAACAACTATAGACCAGTCTCCTTGCTCCCTTTTCTGAGCAAGGTGATCGAGAGAGCAGTTGCTTCCCAACTCCAGGCAGTCTTGATTGAAACCGATTATCTCGATCCATTTCAAACTGGCTTCAGGACAGGATATGGAGTTGAGACTGCCATGGTTGCTCTGACCAATTACCTCCACCTGGGCATCGACAGGGATAGTGTGACCCTGTTGGTGCTCTTGGATCTCTCAGTGTCCTTTGACACAATAATAATAATAATAATAATAATAATAATAATAATAATTTATATCCCTCTGCAGAGCAATCAGGGCAGCTTACGACATTAAAATTTCCATACAAATATATTATAGATCATATTATACACTATAGATCATGTCATCCTCTTGGATCGCCTGAGAGAGTTAGGAATTGGAAGCACTGCTTTGCAGTGGTTCCGTTCCTTCCTCTCGGGTAGATCCCAGAGGGTGAGGCTCGGGGACAGTTGCTCATCCAAAAGTGAGCTTAATTGTGGCATCCCCCAGGGCGCCATCCTGTCTCCGATGTTATTTAACATCTATATGAAGCTGCTGGGTGAGATCAATCAGAGGCATGGAGCGCGGTGTCATCAGTATGTTGATGACACCCAGATATACTTCTCCATGACCAGATCATCGCCCCAGACCTCAGATGGCATCTCGGCTCTTAATGACTGTCTTAGAGCGGTAATGGATTGGATGAGGAAAAACAGATTGAAGTTAAATCCAGACAAAACGGAGGTACTAACAGTGACTGGCCCGAAACCAGATTTGGGAATACAGTCTCTAGTCCTGGATGGAGTCACACTCTCCTCTAAGGACTGTGTTCGCAGTCTGGGGGTGCTCTTAGGTTCGTCGCTTCACATGACTAGTCAGGTGAATGTGACGATCAAGAGTGCTTGTTATCAGCTTCGGCTGATACGCCAGCTGCGCCCTTATCTGGATATGAGGGATCTGGAAACTGTAGTACATGCACTGGTAACCTCACGTCTGGATTACTGCAATGCACTCTACATGGGGCTACCCTTGTACCTAACCCAGAAACTGCAACTGGTGCAAAACATGGCAGCCAGGCTAATTACCGGAACATCAAGGAGGGAGCACATAACACCAGTGCTTAAATCCCTCCACTGGCTGTCAATTAGTTTCCGGGCACAGTACAAGGTGTTGGTTTTAACCTTTAAAGCCTTACATGGCTTGGGTCCATCTTATCTCAGGGACCACCTCTCCCCATATGAGCCCCCTCGTACCCTTCGGTCCTCTGGGAGGAATCTGCTGTTGCCCATGAAGACCAGGCTCTCGCAGACCTCCCAGAGGACCTTTTCCGCAACCGCTCCCAGGCTATGGAACAGCCTGCCAGACGAGATCCGTCTCATCACCACGCTTGCTGCTTTTAAGAAAGCAGTAAAGACGGATCTCTTCCGGCGGGCCTTTCCGAAATAGCCTCCCGGACACTAGGAGTGTGGCAATCAATCTGATCTACTAAAACTGTGCATGCTGCCCATATTTTGTTTTGTTTTTATAGTGTTCTTGCATAATGTATTTTAATGTAATTGTCAGTTTAATCTAGTTTTAAGGGGTGGGAGGGTTAGGGTACAGGGATTGGTTGTTTTTAACTTGTTCATGTTTTAATTATGCTGTAACCCACCCCGATTGCTTAGCAAAGGGGCAGGCTATAAATAAAATTATTATTATTATTGTAAGATCATAAACTGCAAGCCCTCCTGCCACTGGCCATTTGGTTCCCAGCCTTGTGTCCACTGTATTTGTGTATATAAGGATGAATGCTCCAGTGTACCATGTGGTGGTGTGGATGTCGGTTGGTGGTGGACCATTATGTCAGTTGGTGTAAATATTGCTGTATCATGCTTGTAAATACTTTGCTGCAATTAAGACTAAAAAGCCTCTTCAGAAGAACCTAGCAGTCATGAGTGACTTTCCAGACTTGGCAGTGGTGTCTGTTTCCTAGCTGGTAATCTTCAGTGTATAGACTCAATTTTTCCTCTGCACTAACAGGTGCCAAGTGTGAGCAGTGGCCGCAGCAGCCCCTGAGGCTTGCCTTCCACTGGCTTACTGCGGGCACATATTGGGCAGCCTTTAACATAAGTCTCTACATCCTACCGGATCCCTTCCCACCAATATTGTTTTCTTGCCAAATGCCAGGTTCTCAGGAATCCCCAATGTTCGACTGCCTTGGTATCATGGCACAGCTGCAAAACTGTGAGTTTCAGTTCCTCCGGGACATAGATCCAGACCCTTTGTACCACAGTCCATCTTTCAACTCCAGAGTCTCTGCATGCTCCTTAAGCCACTGATCCTTCACTGCCATCTCTCAGAAACCTTGGAATAAAGGGTCCAAAGGTGTGGCTTGGTCCTTATTTTCCTCCTCCTTGCGTGCCTGGCTCCAGGTGGTCACTGCCAATCCCAACTGTTCCAGGGTGAAAATAGTTTCTTCTGGAGTGTCCCTCTGGCTTTCATGCTGGGGTAATCTGGATAAGGCAGCAGCTAGTACATTTTGCTTTCCTGGAAAGGACTATAATTGGAATCTACAGTGATAAAATTCCTTGGCCCATCGACTCTGTTTTGGAATTAACTTCCTTGGGATTTGCAATGCTTCCAAATTACTGTGGTCTGTCCATAACTAAAGGGGTGGGGACACCCTCCAGGAACTGGCACCAAGTCTGCAGGGGCCACTTGATCACAAAGGCCTCCTTTTCCTAAGTAGGCCAGTCTAACTCCACTCCCTGGAACTTTTGGACAAGTAGGCACACAGCCTTAACTCCCTCTTTGAGTCTCTCTGCATCGATACAGCTCATAACGCAACATCGCTAGCAGTCTGTAGGACAAAGGGCTGATTGGATCAAGGTGTTTTAAGATTGGCTCCATGCTAAATAGTTTTTTCAACTTTTCAAAGGCCTCCCGATACTCTGGA
Source organism: Phrynosoma blainvillii (assembly GCA_026167975.1). Taxonomy (NCBI): domain Eukaryota; kingdom Metazoa; phylum Chordata; class Lepidosauria; order Squamata; family Phrynosomatidae; genus Phrynosoma; species Phrynosoma blainvillii. Next base: position 358,908,887 of record JANUYF010000002.1, read on the forward strand.
GTCCACTTGATGTTGGTGGATGGCTTGGGTTTCCCATGTAAATCCCAGCCAGTCTGCTGCTTTGTCTTACAGATGTGCGGCCACACATCTCACTTTTGCACTCTCCATAGGGAAGGTGTGCCCCCACTCATGCATATGCCTGGACACCTGGGCCAGGAAGTAGGACAGCTGGTTTGACCTCCCATCGAGCCACACTCCCAATTGCCTTGCTGTCCATTCTGGGTGTGCCTGGTCGGGGCACTGGCCTGTGTCTGGGGAGTTGTCCCTTGCACTCCATGTTGAGCCAATCCCTAATGTCTCGGAGTTCAGACGTGTGCAGGGGGTGTCTCTACTTTATTTCCCTCACCATAGAACCCTCATCCTCCTTGTGCTTGTCTGTCTCTATGGGCTGACATCCCACTGTGACTCTGGCGAGTGTGTCTGCCACTGCCTCAGCTACGAGTTCTTGCAGTGCCCTCTCCTCCATAGGCACCCTTCACCAGTTCTGCCCATCCTGGGGTTCCATCTCTAGGGGCCTCATCACCACTGCATCCCTGCCCAATCTTTTCCTCACTGCTTGCCACACCCGGCTCCTGCTGGGCATTGGAATCTGGAACCACTTGTATTCCTCCGCCTCACTTAGCAGGTCCTCCTGGGTTTCTTCCCACAGACAAGCTGTCATCCCCTAATCCTCCTTGTCATCCATGGACCAGTCTTCCCAGTCCTCGTGGTTCACATGCCTCTGTACTGCCGGTAGGGCTTCTTCCCGAAGCGACTCTCTGCTCCCGGTGCCTCCCTCAGCGCCTCGGGGCCATCTGGGCCAGGCTTCCTGACCACAGTCTGGGCCCACTTCTGGAGTTTCACCCCCCAGGCCACCACTCTGCTCACTTTTGGAGGGCCCCTCTGGGATAAGTGCACCTCAGCCTGAATGCTGCTGTAGAGTTGTTGTGAGATCTGACATTGTCATGTTCAGCAGACTCGGATTTCAAAAACCAAGACAATATCATAGTGTAAAATTAAAGATTTATTTTGGATTTCAAGACAGAAGTTCACCACAGAATTGGTTGTGTCCGATTTGATTGTTCCCCAACCAGCCTACCCTACTCTTTAGAAATTTCCCTCCCCCAGCCCCCCTTCCCAAACAATGGTCTGTGGTCTTTGATCTAGATCAAAACAATTCTTTAAACTTTCCTTTTCCTCAACTCCTCCTCTCCGTTATCATTTCATCTATCCTATGAAGGAAGGTGTTCTTCGTTTACCATCAGTGTCCTGCAACATGAAATAAACAAGACCATAAACTGCAAGCCCTCCTGACTCTGCCTCCCAGCCTTGTGTCCCCTTCCGATTACTACCCCTTCGATCTTTATTCATTTAGCCATAGCACTATTTCAACCTATCAATTTATCCCTATATCAACCAACCTATTCCCTTATCATGACAGATCCATATGCCAATGGATATGGCAACTGGACAGTGAAGAAAGCAGTTAAGAGGGAAAGTGCTCTTTTGAAATGTGGTGCTGAAGAAGAATGCTGAGGATACCATGGATAGCCAAAAAGACAAACAAGTGGGTTGTTGAACAGCTCAATCCTGAAATCTTCCAGAAGCCAAGATGATCAAACTGAAGCTATTGTACTTTGGGCACATCCTTGGAAAGCATGGCTCATTAGAAAAAGCAATAATGCTAGGAAAGGTAGAGAGAAGTAGAAAGAGAGGGAGACCACACACAAGATGGACAGACTGTGTGGTGCAATTTGAGTTTCCCAGGGTATTAATCCTTTTAAAGGGAAACAAAAATATGCAAGTATGAAAGTTAAATCTGTTAGAGTTCAGCTTTCATCAGCAGAAACAGCAAAAGTGTGGGTCAGACTATTTATTCTAAATCTGCCTTCCTAAAGAATAAAGACTTACTCCAAAAAAAGAAGAAGAAAAAAGAAAACAGCAAACATGCAGTCTGTAGTTTAAAAACAAATAATAATGGCTTAAATAAATAAATACATAACAAACTAAATCCTATCCTAACTGATGATGATTTCAGTATATCAGGAAGAGACTGTTACTCCAACAGGGACTGAGAGGAGACTGTTTAGAATCTCAAGAGCAGGGGTAGGCAGCCTTTTTGAGCCGGGGGCTGGGTTGCTGTCCCTCAGACAATTGAGGGGCCAAAGCAACAAAAATAAATGAATAAATAAATATAAAACATTTTAATTTTTTTTAAATTGAAAAATTTAAAAAAATATGCATGCACACTCTCTCAGCCCCAGAAAAGCCATGGCAAACCCCCTGTGGAGATTTTGCCAAGAAAACCCCAAGAACAAGTAATAACAACAATAATCAATATCATCATGGCGGGCGGCGGCAGTGGCAGGACTGGCCTGGGGCCGGTCCAAAGGCCTGGGGGGGCGCATCTGGCCCCCGGGCCTTAGGTTGCCTACCCCTGCTCAAGAGTATCTGTTAAACAGTCTTCTGGAGTCACCTTGTGTGGTCTGCACCCCCCACACCCACCCACCCCTGTGATGCTACTGCGTCTTCCTTTCCTCAATCCTGTTTGGACATCTGAGATTTCTCTCTATGTATGGCTGGAGTCTATGTTGCAGAATTTTGAGTATAATTTTGCTTGCATGGGAGATTAGTGCTATGGTCCTGTAGTTGTAGGCAGGGGGAAAAGATGATGGAGCTATATAAATAAATGATGATAATGATAATAAGACACTAAAGTAAGCCTTAAATGGACGGGCTGAAAAAAGACACTGACTCCATTGTGGGAGGAGAGAGTACTGCATGTAGGGCTTGCTTTGAAAATCCAGTGGGCAGCTTGGAACACAAGCAAGCAGTCCAGAATAATCCAGGGTCCTGGAATGGATAGCAACATCCATCCCCAAGGTCTACTGAGACTCTAAAACAGTCTTTCACAAAGCAGTATCCTCCAGATGCTACAGTCTTCACCACTCCCAGTTGGCATAGTTATTGTCTTTTGAGAAAGGGTCCAATTAAGTGGGAGCCTCTGTTAGGATGGCTTTATTTGACAGCAACACTGTGTAGAATGCTGTTTCCATCCTCATTTCAAAAAGGGGCATTTAACCTTTACCAGCAGCTTTAAAACATTGCAGCACTGCATCACTTACCTGGATTTGGCTTCCTTTAGATCAGGGGTAGGCAACCTAAGGCCGGGGGGCTGGATGTGCCGCCGACGCCACCGCCTGCCATGATGATATTGATTATTGTTGTTATTACTTGTTCTTGGGGTTTTCTTGGCAAAATCTCCACAGGGGGTTTGCCATGGCTTTTCTGGGGCTGAGAGAGTGTGCATGCATATTTTTAAATTATTTTAAAAAATTATTTTAATATTTATTTATTTATTTATGGTGCTTTGGCCTCCCAATTGTCTAAGGGACAGCAACCCGGCTCCCGGCTAAAAAAGGTTGCCTACCCCTGCTTTAGATGAAGAGATTGCAAGAGACTTTTGCAACATTTCAATTAATTTATAAACCTACGAATCAAACAAAGGTGAAGATGCAAGCAGATTTCTTACAAGCTCCACATTCCATTGCCCTGCATTAGAGTTCCAGAAAGGCTGTCTCCCAAAAGTATTAAAAAACCCACTCCCTGCCTTTTCCCTGTCTGTCACTTCTATGGTATGTATGTGAATGTATGAATGCATGTCCATGTGTGCATTTTTGTGTCTATGTGTGCACATTGTTGCTGTTGTTAACTGCCCTCAAGCTGACTCCGATTCATGGTGACCCTGTGGATGAACATCTCCAAGACTCCCTGTCCTCCATTGCTCTGCTTATGTCCTACAAATTCAGACTCGTGAGCTTCACTAATCTATCCACCTAGTGTGTGGTCTTCCTCTCTTTCTACTGCTCTCTACCTTTCCTAGCATTGTATTTTCTAATGAGTCCTGCCTTCTCATGATGTGGCCAAAGTATGACAGCCTCATTTTGATAATCCTGGCTTCCATGGAGATTTTTGGCTTGACCTGTTCTGAGACCCATTTGTTTGTCTTTTTGGCTGTCCGCAGTATCCTCAACACTCTTCTCCAGCACAATATCTCAAATGAATTGATTTTCTTCTTATCCACTTTCTTCAATGTCCAGCTCTCATATCCGTACATAGCAATGGGCAATACAATGGCTTGTACATTGTATATCTTTAGGATCTTGTCTAGTTCTTTCATAGTTGCCCTTCCCATTTCTAGTCTCCATTCTGATCAATGTTTGATCCAAGGTACAGAAAGTCTTTATTTCAATTTCCTCATTGTTTAGGTTGAATTTATGTAGATCATCTGTGATCATTATTTTTGTTTTCTTCATGTTCAGCAGTAAGCCTGCCTTTGCATTTTCTTCTTTGACCTTCCTTAATAATTGATCCAAATCTGTGCTGTTTTCTGCCAGTAGTATGGTATCATCTGCATATCTAAATTGTTGATATTCTTCCTCTTTTCACTCCTCCTTCTTCTGAGTCTAAAATATTTTCTGCAAACAAGTTGGGTGAAAAATGCAGCTTTGCCTGACCCCTTGGCTAACTGGGAAGCATTCTGTTTGTCCATATTCTGTTCTAGCAGTAGCCTCTTGTCCTGTATACAGATTGGGACTATCAATGTGGTGGCACTCCAGTGACTTTAAGAGCCTTAGGGGGGTTGCAGACTGCCAGAAATAGTGCAAATTGAGTCCACTTTTAGGGTTAGGTTAGGGTTAGGGAATCATGGGAACTGTATTTTATTGTGGCACCAGAGCTCTCTGACAGAGAAGGCTCAATGTCTCAGGAAAAAAACAATTCCCATGATTCTCTAGCACTAACCCTAACCCTAAAAGTGGACTCAATTTGCTCTATTTCTGGCAGTCTGCAACCCCCCTTAGTTTCCCATGATCTATGCAGTCAAAGGCTTGCTATCATCTATAAAGCACATGCTGATTTTTTCCTTGGAATTCCTTGGTATGCTCCATTAGTCATTGTATGTTTGCTTGTTTGAAGTGTGGTTTTTGCTTCCCTGGCTAGGGTGATGATTAAGGGACAAAACTTTATGCTTTTGGCAGAAATTGTTCTTCTCTTCTAGAATCACCTCAGGCTATTTCCTAACCATTATTGGTCATTTGTCTACAATTTCCCTTACAAAAGATGTACCTGGCAAGTTTGCCCACTCCCCATTCACAGTCATTCCAGCTTCAATAAATAACCCTTTCCTATTCAGCCTTCACCTATGTTTTCCTTCCCCTATTCTCCTTCTCTTCCAATTAGAATAATAGCCTGAGCAATTTGTTTTGCAGCCTCTTGTGCTGGCCTGATTATTTTTCCACATGGCTTTGTATCTCTAAGCACAATCAAGCATGTGGAGAGAATATGGGGAGGAGGGACTCCATGTGTGAATTGGTCTTCATTTGTATAGACATAGCTTAAACAAATTTGCCTATGTAGTATGGCAGTATAAACTGTGAGCACACTATATTCCAGGATGCCATAGAATCAATATAAAAAGGAGTGGACGTGTGGTAAGAGTCAAAGATGGAAGGAGCTGCAAACTGTGGGTTATGCATTTTGCGTGTTCTTTTTGCATATTTGTTGCATATTCCATTATTAATTTTCCACTAGGACTTGAAAAACTGGATACCCTGAAAAAGTCACAGGATGACTTTGCAGTGATGACTCTTAAGGCCAGAAGTGCAGAGCAGAGATGCACTCTGCACACTCTCAAACATACTCTCTTTCACTTCATTTTTTAGGGCACTAAACATACAATTCAGAGTTCAGTCCTACCTTAAAATTAATATGCCATGTTCTCTGTTCATTAAGGATTGCTTGATGAGGAACCAAACAAACCAGTGATTTCTTGAGAAGGGCATCTCTGCAGACCAGGGCTCGATGCCCAGCTCACCCATGAAAACTCACTGGGTGACCTTGGGCAAGTCATACTCTCTCAGACTCAAAGGATGGCAATGACAACCCTCCTCTGAACAAATCTTGCCAAGAATGGGATGGCTTTTTTGGGTGTTTGCTATATGGAGTGGGTATAGTGGTTTTATTGTGGCTTTAATGTTTGTAAGTTTTAATTGTTTTTAATCTGATGTTTGGTTTTATTTAATAAGTTTTTAAAGAGTTTTTATTTGTGAGTAAAATTGGGTCCCTTTCTGGGAGAAAGGTGGCAGATAAATTAAATAAATGAATAAATAAATAAGAAAATCCCATGATTTTCCACTAGGGTTGCCATAAGTCAGAAACAGCATGAAGGTACACAACAACAATAAAAAGAGAAGGGCTGGAAAACATCAGTGGAACCAGAGGTCAGTTTTCAGACTCCATAACTTGCTTTGAAAAATTGGTAATTATTGATGCTAAGATGGGGAGTGGTGGTGTTGCTGAACCCTGTCACTCTTGTAGATAACTGTGGAACAAGGGATTTCCAAGGTCTAATCTGCACTGCAGAAGTAATGCAAAATTTGACACTGCTTTAACTGCCATGGCTCAATGCTATGGAATTCTGGGAATTGTAGTTTTGTGAGATATTTAGCCTTCTCTTTCAGGGAGTTCTGATGCCACAACAAACTACAAAGACACCCCCTGACGAGTCAGGAGGGGTTTCTTGTTGTGCTGGCCAAATAAGGACAGGAGACGCCTGGTTGGTTAAGGCGCGCAGGGGAACAAGTACACAAGGGGAACAAGCCTTGTCCAATCGGGTATTTGATTGTGGCTCCAAGTCTTGCGGTGTTATTGGTCTCGCGAGACTTAGGACAAGAGTTTGTTACATATAGCTCTGCGCTGCCACGTGGCGGCAGCCATTTTAGAGCTGAGACAGAGCGAGAAACATCGCTCCGCTCTTTGCTTTGGGTTTGCTTGGCTTTCGGCCTAGCGCCCCTTTGGCTTTCGCTGATTTCAGCCTTTGCCTATTCAGCTTTTGCTATTCTTATCCTTGCTTGTATTGGGGGCTCAAGTATCATTCCTCGAGCAACTTGTGGGAGGGGAGTGAGGCCTTCGGGCTGGCCTTCATGGGCCTGTAGCACCTCCACATCCCCAATTCTCGGGGGTGTGCACCCGAGGAGGGCTCTGCGGGAGGCATTGTCACTGGGTCCGTGGACCCGGTACTTGATCTTCAGGCCCAGAGATGCCCCAGCAACCCCAGTCTGGTAAGGTCGGGACCCATCGCTGGTTCGGGAGGATTGGTTACACTTCTCCCCAGTGGTGAGTGTGTGGAAGATGGCAGTCTTCGAGTGAGGGATCCACATAGGACCCTCGGTGGACACCTTTCCTGTGGTGGTTGGCAGTGACACTTTCTTGCTGTTGTGTCTTTTGTGAGACTTGGTAAGGGGTGGCCTGGTGGTAATCATCCACGGTCGGGTGATTTGGTTTGGGCCCACGTTCTATTCACTGAGATTAAGATGCCATGCAGTAAGGCCCAATCCAAGAGACGCGCGGCTTCAGCCATGCCTAGTTCGGGTCATTCTGCTTCAAAAAGGCCTTCTCAGTCTAGCAGCAGAGACAATGAGATTACTGCCCAAGTGGCACAACTGGGCAAAACTGTTCAGGCTTGTGTGGCACTTTGCAATCAATTTGCACAGAAGGAACTACAGGCTACAGCCTCCATCTCGAGTGCCAGCCCTTTGGGTGCTAGTAACACTGAAGTGTCACTCCCTTTAGCGGCATCTGAGTCTCAGGTGGCAGTTGCTACACTGGACCCATCGGTGGTCTCGGCAGTGAAGCTCGGGCACCCCACTATTGCAGATGTGTGGGATCTCTTGCATAGAGTCCCAGGTTTGGGGACACAGGGTGTGGTTCCCCTTGTGTCCGGGCAGCCTACTTTGGCTGATTTATACAACCTCTTACAAGGGGTGGTTCTTCCAGGTGGTGCAATGGAGCAGACCAGTGGTGAACAGAGAGGTGATCAAGCTGCTGCTGCCTCTGCTGTGTTGGACACTCGAGCTGTTGCGGGGCCACATTTTGGGGGACCACTGCAGTCAGTTGGCGAAGCTTCCCAGCAAGCTTCAATTTCAGGTTTGTCTTCTGGTATTGCACATGCTAATTGGCCTACCTCGGTATGGGCTCCAGGTGGCCAGGTGGTTCGGGGCAGGGCCTTGGAACAACCCAACCCTGTGGCTTTGAATGCACCTGTGCAGGCACCTGCAATTTCACAGGTCCCTGACACTCAGGTGCAGGGTGGTCAGCCTGCAGCTGTTGCTAACACCACATCTGTGGTGTCTATTTCTAGTGCTCCTCTGTTATCTGGAGTGGTGGGAAATGTGGAATCTACTCCTTATGCTGGAATGTCTACACCCCTTGGTTCACACCTTCCTCTTTCCACTAAAGAAAGAATTTGGAAGGGCGAATATATTGATTTATTTACTTTGACTTTTAGGGATCCCAAGCTGAGGATAATGGTAAAAGATGGAATCGTTTTTAGTCTGCCAAAAGAGTTTCAGGCGCTCAAACGCCCTAAGCTAGAGCTTAATTTTGTTCATTGGATTATGGGCTTCACTATTTATAGAGGTGTCATAGAGGAAAAAGAACCACTCAGATCCCCTGACTTTTCTAAATATCAGGAGATCATGATAAAAGTGTACACTAATTGTCACCATAATTCAAGGGGTGCAGCTTGGCTCCAATATGATGAGTAGTTTAGGATGAGAGCGGCACATGATTGCTCTTTATCTTGGAGGCATGTTCAGTCTGAGCTTTGGGCTGACGTTATGGTGGGGGCCTACCCCTCGAGCAGGTGTGACAACAGGTTTGTCCCAATGGTTACCATGCCAAGAGGGCCGAATGCGAGGCCTGCCACAGGAGAGAGAAGGCAATTTGGCTTATGCTGGGACTTTAACGCTGGCAAGTGTAAAAGACAACCCTGCAGGTTTGAGCACAAATGTAACACTTGTGGGGGTGGCCACCCTGGCACTTTCTGTGTTAGAGGCAAAAGAGCAGGAGTAGGTGCTGCCCCCCAGCTGGTTTCGCCTGGGGGAAAAGGCCCCGTCACCAATTAAATTGGACACTATGGTGGTGTGGTTGAAGGTTTATCCTAATAGGGAGGCTGCTTTATATTTATTTCAAGATTTTTCTGTAGGCTTTCGTATTCCCTACACAGGCCCTAGGATTCATCGTTTTGCACCCAATGCTCGTTCAGTGAGGGACTTACCAAGTGTGGTGAGGGATAAATTGGCTAAGGAAATAGCTACAGGAAGGATTTCAGGACCCCATGATCAGTTAGTTGCCTATCCCTACACTTCGCTTATCTCCTTTGGGCGTAGTTCCTAAAAAAGCCCCTGGGGAATTTAGGTTGATTCATAATTTATCATACCCGAAGGATGATTCTGTGAATGATGCCATTGATCCTGGGCTTACCTCAGTTAGGTACACATTGTTCGACTCCGCAGTTAAGATGATTAGGAATTTGGCCACGGGAGCCCTTTTAGCTAAGCGTGATGTCAAATCTACATTTAGACTCCTTCCTGTACACCCAGATGATTTTGACTTACTTGGTTTTCAGTTTGAAGGAAAATATTACTTTGACAAAGCTATGCCAATGGGATGCTTGATTTCTTGTTCAGCTTTCGAGACATTCAGTACCTTTCCCGATTGGTGTGCAGTTAAGCGAACTGGTAATAGAGCCATTGCTCATTATTTAGATGTTTTTTTAATTGCTGGAAATCCCAATTCCTCACAGTGTGAGGACTCCTTAGTTCAGTTTCAGGAATTAATGCACGAGCTGGGTGTCCCTTTAGCAGAGGAAAAGACAAAGGGGCCATATACTCGACTTACCTTCTTAGGTATTGAGATTGATACCATAGCCAGAATTTCTCATTTGCCTAATGAAAAACTAGAGGCTATGAAGCAACAAGTTGGTTTCATGTTAGGGAAACAAAAAGCTACCCTTCATGAATTTCAATCACTTACAGGTCTTTTGAAATTTACCTATAGGGTTGTGGTTCCTGGACGAGCATTTTGTGCAAGATTGTATAGGGCTGCTGCAGGGATAGTGGCCCAGCATCACCACATTAGAATCGCAAGGGGCATTTGTGAGGATTTGAAGGTTTGGGACTCCTTTTTGGAGCATTTCAATGGCATATCGTTTTGGAGATCTGAAATGCTGCTTAAGGCAGACTTTTAGGTGCATTCTGATGCTGCTGATGCCCATGGCTTTGGTGTGTATTAGAATGGCCAGTGGGCTGCAGAGGCATGCATAGGTTAAAAATGGTCTGACTAGAGACCTTACGTTATTGGAACTGTTTTCAATAGTGGTGGCTGTGCACTTGTGGGCAAGCCAGTTTGCTAATAGGACTGTCTGGTTCTGGAGTGACAACCAGGCAGTTGTATACGTGGTAAACTCTCAGTCCTCCAAGTCTCCTAAAGTTATGGGTTTGGTAAGGGCGATGGTGTTACAATGCTTGAATTATAATGTGTTATTTAAAGCTCAACATGTTCCTGGTTTGCTTAACCCTTTGGCGGGCCCTTTCTCATTTTCAGTTCTCCAGGTTCCGGCAGCTGGCTCCCGAGGCATCAACACACCCATTGGAGGTACCGGCGTCGCTCTGGAACCTTGGAGATTAGAAGTTCATAGGGCAATTTTAAACTCCATTGCCCCCATCTACACGCAAGTCCTACCAAACAGCTTTGAATTCGTTTAACCAATTTTTGCAGGAAATTGGGGTGGATCAAAAGTGGCCTATTGATGTGGACTTAGTCCTTCACTTTATTGTATATCTTAAGCACGCAGGACTTTCACCTGTCACTATTAGGGGCAGGTTGGCCGCCCTGGCATTTTACTCTAGGGCAGGGGAAGGCAACCTTTTTAAGACCTGGGCCGGTCTCCCGTAGCCCAGGTCTTGTCTGGGCCGAGGGGGGGAATGGCGGTGCACGCGCCCTCCTCCTCCGCGCACAACCCCCCGCGCACGCTGCCGCTGCGGCCACTGCTGTGGCCACCGCCGCGGTGCATGTCACGGCCGCCATTTTGGAAATCAAAATGGTGGCCACGACGCATTTGCGCATGCGCAAGAGTACTGCGCATGCGCAAATGCGTCGCAACCACCATTTTGATTTCCAAAATGGCGGTCATGGCGAGCGCGGCCGCAGAGCGACAAAAATGCATCATGGTGGCGGCGCGTGGCAGCGGCGGCGGCGGAAACCTTCGGCCTGGGCCAGTAAGTCCAGGGACCGGGGCCTTAACCGGCCCCCGGGCCGTAGGTTGCCGGTCCCTGGTCTAGGGCAAAGGGCTGTTTTGACCCTACTGACTTTAGGGTCAAAAGAGCAGTGGAGGAATGGTCTAGAGAATCCCCTGTCTCAAAGGATTCACGATGGTCGATAACTGGCCCTGTCCTTCGTAAGTTATAGGATCAATTAGCCCAAACATGTTATTCGCCTGGGGAAGAGGCTTTATTTAAAGCAGTATTTGCTATAGCCTTTTTTGCTGCTTTAAGAATCAGTGAGATTGTGCCTGGATCTTGTAATGACAAATCTGGCAGGGCACTGTCAATTGATGATATCAATCTAACAGGTCAGGGGATTCAAATTCACCTTAGGCGTTCTAAGACCGACCAGTTAGCAAAGGGTCAGTCTATTTTCTTGGCTAAAGCACCATAGGGTCAAATTTGCCCAATGATGGCGATGATTAACTATTTGAATATTAGACCCAATGTGGCTGGCTACTTGTTTATTCACTTGTCTGGTTTGCCCTTAACACAATTTCAATTTAGGGCTGTGTTAAAAGAGACTGTAAGGAGGGCTGAGTTGCCTCAGGAATGTTTCTCCTCGCACTCCTTTCGTATTGGAGCTGTGACAGCTGCGGCCACTCATGGTTTGAGTGAAGCCGATATATGCAGAATTGGCAGGTGGCATTCACGTGCATTTAAGTCCTACATCAGGCAATCAGGTAACTGGACTCCTGATAAGCCATGTTAACCTGTTTTGTTTCGTTTCAGCTGGCTTTTACCATGGCAAAATTTGGATCATGGGCCACAGCCTGGTCTTCTGGGCGGAACACCACCTGTTGGAGCATTGCCGCGACAACACATTGGGCCTGTCCCACATTGGACTTACTGAGTGGTTTGGACAAAGAGGCATGATGTGGGGATCTCTCCTGCCACTTATTATGGAGTTGGCACGTTCGCATTCACGACCCGGGTTTTGGTGGTACACCTGGGGGAGAACGATTTAGTTCAGATCCCGTGCCTGCAACTGGCCAAACAAATAGTGAAGGACATGGAGGAAGTCTAAAAGATCTTGTTGGGTGCTGTAATCCTGTGGACCAAACTTGTGCCAAGGCATTGCTGGCTTGGAGCGCAGAAGGACTCAGCAATTAATAATGCTCGGTGCTGCCTTAACCGCTATGTGGCTAAGCAGCTTTCTAAATTGGGCATCTTTTTGGTGGAGCATGGCATTAAACTTGACCGGCCACAGCTGTACAAGGGGGATTGGAGATGTACGTCACACTCTCTGACCAAATTGCAAAAGCGGTCTGCTGGGGGGCGGGGGAGAGGGGATGCCTAGCTAGGCTGGCCCTCTCTTGTGGCGGGTAATGACCCCCACCCCACAGAAAAATTTAATCTGGCTATTTAAAAATGGGGGAAAGAAATTGGCATAACACAAATTTAAAGGAAATGACGTATGCATTTAAATGCATGACGTCATAAAATTGCATGACGTCATATGATGAAATATGACGTCATTTCCAGGGGGAGGGGTTTGGAAATTTGTTGTTATTATTGTTTACTTGTTTTGTCATGTGCGGTGAAGAACCACCCACTTGGGTGGTTACACCTTCACTTACACATGTAACAAATTTGTTAATGTTTATTGGTTTGTTAATAGACCCTGTACAGCTAAATAAAAGTTGTGGCCTGTTTAAACCCAAAAAGAGGCGTCTTGTGTCCTTTGTGCCAGTGCAAATCCCAGTATTCCATAGCACTAAGCCAATGCAGTTAAAATGGTATCAAAACACAGTGCAAATTAGACCCAAGAGAGGCAGTTCACTTCTCTCAGGCGGGGGGGGGGGGGGCAAGAAATAAAGCAGTCTGGGAAGTCTGGGGGAATCAAGGGCCTCAAAGCTAGCCTCAGAGGGCCATATGCAGCCCCAGGGCTGCACTTTCCTCCCTCACTCTGGGAGTGTGTCTTCTCTCATCATCTTCAGAGAGGTTCAACTGTCCCTTCCAGTGCATGCAAGAGAGAGATCATACACCATTCCCATACATGCCAGCCAGGCATTGCTGTCTGAACCCAAGCTGTCACAAGCCAAGTCACAGGAACTGATAATGACAGATCTGTTGTCTGAGAAGGAATGCAGCAGCTCTCTGCCTCCAGCCTGTTGTTTGTCTCTTTTCTGACCCTCATTTCTGAGCGCTTATGCTGCAGGCAATCAGAAAATGGCATTCTTTTCTCTCTCTCTCTCTCTCTCTCTCTGGGTTTTCACCAGACCATGCTGGCCACTGTCACGTTTACTTCTTGACTGAAGTTCCTTAGGGCTTGTCCTTTGAGGAGAGGAGCCAGCCTGGTTTGCTGATAAGATAATAGAATCCTAGAGTTGGAAGAAACCCCAGTCCAACCCCGTGCCATGCAGGAAAACACAATCAAGGCAAGAACTGACAGATAGCCATCCAACCTCTGTTTAAAGAGCTCCATTGAAGAAGACTCGACCACATTCTAAGGCAGTATGTTACACTGTCAAACAGCTCTTACCATCAGAAAATTCTTCCTAATGTTTAGGTGACATTTCTTTTCCTGTAGCTTGAGTCCATTGCCCCTTGTTCTCTGGAGGAGCAGAAAAGAAGCTTGCTCCATCTTCAATATGACATCCCTTCAAATAAATAAACATGGCTATAATGTCCCCACTTAACCGTCTCTTCTCCAGGCTAAACATGCCCAGGTCCCTAAGGGGGGTTGCAGACTGCCAGAAATAGTGTGAATTCAGTCCACTTTGAAGGTTAGGGTTAGTGCTAGGGAATCATGGGAACTGTTATTTTTCTGAGACATTGAGCCTTCTCTGTCAGACAACTCTGGTGCCCCAATAAAATACAGTTCCCATGGTTCCCTAATTCTAACCCTAACCCTAAAAGTGGACTGAATTCACACTATTTCTGGCAGTCTGCAACCCCCCTAAGTCTCCTCATAAGGCATGGTTTCCAGACCCTTCATCATTTTGGTTGCTTTCCTCTGGACATGCTCCAGCTTGTCAACATCCTTTCTGAATTGTGCCCAGAACTGGACACAATATTCCAGGTGAAGTCTGACCAAAGCAGAATGGAGTGGTACTATTACTTCTCTTGATGTAGACACTATTGTAGGCTACTATTGATGTAGCCTACAATCACATTGGCTTTTTTAGCTACTGCCTCACACTGTTGATTCATGTTCAGCCTGTGGTCTACTAAGACTTCTAGATTCCTTTTGCATTGACTGCTGTCAAACCAGGTGTCACCCATTCTATATCTGTGTATTTCATTTTTTTCCCTGCCTAAATATAGTACTTAAATATATCTCAATGACGATACTGCAGTTCCCAATCTAAGGAAAGAAGGTTCTCTCAAGATGGGTAGAGGCAATTAGAGTGGAGCCGATGGCAAAAAGCACTTCCACTAAGACCCATGACAAAGCCCATGACAAAGAAGCTCCTTTTAATAAAATCTTTTTATGCCCACCCAGTCCCCATCTTTTCCTCCTTATTCTCAATATAGCTAGTTTTTTTTTCTTTTAAAGTAGCATTGACATTGGTGAAGAAGGGCTAGAGAAAACAGACTTTTGGAGCTGGGCTTCAACAGCCTGTAGGCAGGAAACAATTCAATAAAGGTTGAGCTAGGAAAGAAGGGGAATCTACTCCAATAGTTGTGTGTGCCTGTCAACAACAAGCAAGGTAAGCAGAATCCCTGACCGGGGGTACATTAGTTGTTGCATGCCTTCAAGTCGTTTCTGACTTATGGCAGCCCTAAGCCAACCCTATCATAGGTTTTTCTTGGCAAGTTTCTTCAGAAGAGATTTGCCATTGCGATCCTCTGAGGCTGAGAGAGTGTGATTTGCCCAAGGTCATGCAGTGGGTTTCGAATCTGTAGAAACCACTTTAATGCAGTTTGAAACCACTTTAATGATGTAGCTCCATACTATGGAATCCTGAGATGGGTAGTTTTACAAGGTCTTTAGCCTTGTCTGCCAAACAGCGCTGGTGCCTCACAAAATTACGAATCCCAGGATTCTGTAGGATGGAGCCATGGCAGTTAAAGTGGTGTCAAACTGCATTAATGCTACAGTGCAGATGCACCCTGAGTATGTATGGAAAGTGAAACCAAGAGAAATGGGAAGAACAGATATGCTTGCATCACTAGCTACTCCCATCAGGTAAAAAACAACAACACAGATTAGTGTTGTGCTGCTCATCTTTCCAATGGTGTAGAAACCTATCCTTATACTTTCCCTGTTATTTCTGCCTTTGGGACCCAATTTTCCGTTAAAGAAATAATGCCTAGGAGCACATCTACTTTGTTAACCGAGGTATGCCTGTGCTTACAGAGGGAAGGCAAAGAGCCAACCCAGTATCTCCAATGCAGAGGTCAAACTCAGAGCAGCAGCAGCAACAGCAGAGCCTTTGTAATTAAGGATTAAAATAAAGCACAAAGCAAAACAAAAGCCAGAAAGGAGGGTGGGGGAGGAGAGGATTGCAGGAAAAGCTTAGGAAGAGAAAGAAATAAACAAAGTCTGGTGGAAAGGCCGGCAAGTAAGGCACATCCCTATCTTGTTGTCAGTTCTTTGGGATTCTCCCACTCCTTGGGCATTTTGTACAGCATAACTGTCCATTGTCCATTTTAGCAGGTGGATGATCCCAACTGCCAGAAGAGAGAGAGAAGGGCTTGAACCAGAGGCTGTGTTTGCCTAAAGAATTTGTAAACAGACATAAAACTGGTCTAATGATCACATGGATTCCTATTTCCCAAGGACTCCAATGATTTATAGCAAGGATGGAGAACTGGGGTGGACTCCAGGTCCCATCCGACACAGCTAGCAGGCCAATGTTTGGGAGCAATGGTACAAGAGCATCTGTAAGGCTGCAGATCTTTCACCTCTAGTTAATACATCTGAGGAAACATTCAATATCTGCAGTGTAAGGGATCAAGAAGATGATAAATTTAGTGAATGTGTAAGCATTCTCCCTGATTACCTAGCCAGCCTTTCCTCTTCCCCACACTCATCCTGGATTTTGTTTTTGTTGTTGATCGAGAACCCTACCATACTACACTGCTATAGAACTATTATTCCACTTTTACTGCCATGGCAACATCCTATGGGATCATGGGATTTACAGTTTAGGGAGGGACACTTGGAATTTTCAGCTTGAGACCTCTTGAGCCTCCATAAACTACAAACCCCAAGATTCCACAGAATGTTGCCATGGCATTTAAAGTGGAATAATAGCAATATAATAGTGTAGTGTGATCGACACTCAGTTCTCCTATTCTTAGTTACAAGGTTTACTCAGTATGGGGAATGATGACTCCTTAGCTGATGTGGAAAGTTGCTTTCAGATTAGTTGTGAGTCTCAGATGCCTATCAGTGCATAAAGACTTTGATCATGAGCCAGTAACTGGCATTTGACTTGTTCTTATGCTGATTTTACTCAGAAGTACTTTGCATAATACTTTCTCCCTCTTTGGGGTGGGCAAGTGTGGTCCTTCAGATGGTGTTGGACTGCTACTCACATGATTCCTCACCATTACCTCTGCTGTTTAGGGCTAATGACAGTTGTAATCCAATAACATCTGGAGGACAATCTTGCCTGCCTCCAATATACACACCGAGAGAGTCACTTTACTCCTACTCACTTTATTCCCAGGCTAACTAAACAAGACAGCAAAGAATAATAAACAGAATGGAGGAAGTCTTGGTCCAGACCATAATAACACATCTAATCCCACAATGGTCAGGTTATTACAGTCCTATTTATGTCAATGAAATTGCCAGGTAAGTGAGTTTATGACTTCATCCTCTGTGTGCTATTTGCCAATTCCTTTCCCAATTGCTTTTCTTTTAACAATGACAGTAATGTTCCTACACAGGATGCTGCAGCCTTTCATGAAAAATAAAATAAAAATAAAATGTTTCCCATGAGCTGACCTGGGTTTTACTGAACACTCCTATAATGTTGAAAACCAGCATGCCCTGCCACAGAAACTCAGGGGGTGACCTTGGGCAAGTCACGTTCTCTCAGCCTCAGAGGAAGGTAAAGGCAAATCCCATCTGAACTAAGCTGACCAAGAAAATCTCATACAGGCTGTGTCTCCCTTATCCAAAATGATTCAGTCCAGAAGTGTATTGGATTTTGGAGTTTTTCAGATTTTGGAATATTTGCATATAAATAATGTGATATCTTGGAGATGAGTCTAAACATTAAATTCATTTTTTTTTTTTTTTTGTATACACCTTATACACATAGCCAGGAGATAATTTTATACATAATATTTTAAATAATTTTGAAACAAAGTTTGTATACAATGAACTATCTGGGGGAAAAAAGGTGACAGTATCATAGCCGATTTTGGAATTCTGACTAAGAGAAACTCAGTCTGTAGTAGGTTTGCCTTGGGATTGCCATAGATCAGTAACTTGAAGGCACAAAACAATCACCACCTATAATATCTACTCAAAAGCAAATTCCATGGAGTTCAGTGACACTTACTTCCACATATTTGTATGTGAGATCGCCACTCAGGATTTCCAATGGGTCTATGGACTATGGTTATTGCAAGAAATAAAAGATAACATCACAGGGGGACAATAGTCTATCTAGAAGACTAGATTATAATTCAAACTATAATATTTTTAAATGAGGCATAAAAAACCTTGGGTTGTTATCAGGAAGCACTCATGCTCTCTTTTCTTTAAAGGGAGGTGGTGATTGCAGTGTCAATAGATATTGTGGTTATGATCTTAAGATATAACCTCAAATTGTTTCTCTTTCACACTGCTACAACCTTATTGACCCATCCACATACTAATCATGTAACTTCTGAATAAACATATATAAAGCATCATTGAATGGCTTGAAAACAAATACTGTTATTGATTAGTTACAGCCTTTCCTCATTTACACCTGTGTACTCTCAAAATATTTTTTCGGTCCCTTAATTATAGAAGAATTTATTCCAAAATTGGACAATTCAAAACTTGTATCTTAGGTATTTTTGCAATAACCATCTGGCCAGCCCCATGATCCTGTTCTGAATTCTATATTGCATCTAGCATTATTTTTGTGTTTTTCTTTTAAAAGACTTGTAAAATAGTGTATGGTATTTTTAAAAATTTCTTAGTAGTAAACCAGCAAACTGCAGGCTGCTTTGATGAGTTTCACTTTTGAGCTAGAAGGGTAGAAATGAATTCAAGAATGGGCAGATCAGATTTGCAGGATGCACTTTTACTACAACACAACAGGGGCATGGGGCAAAAGACATAGAATTAAGGACTCTTGAGCCCCAGAATTTTGTTTTGAGGGCTAGAACTCAGTGGTGTCACTAGGGAGGTGCAGGGAGTGTGGACCACACCACATGACACTCCAGAGGGGGCTGTCACCCAGTGGGGCTAGTGCAGCTGCTGGGCAAATGGGAAAGGGTATTGCATTCCTTTCTCACTTGCCCTCCAGGGGCCATTCTCACTAAATGTCCCTCCAGGGGCCAAGGCACTATAACTCCAGCAGTGGTGGCTGCTGGGGGAGAAGTGCCTTCTGAACTTCAGAGTGACTGAAATCATGCTGGAGTCCAAACAGCCTTTGTACTTCCCCCCTCCATTGGCGGAGGCTGCTGGGGGGTTGCAGTACCTTCTGTTTAGACTCTGGAGTGGCTGCAGCCATGCCAGAGCCCAATGGCCTTTGCACTGCCCCCTCCACTGGCGGTGGCTGCTGGAGGTTGCAGTACCTTCTGGAGGCCATGGCAGTTGCCTCCCCCACTGCCTCCCCACCAGGTGACACCAATTTCGGTTATGCCCCTGCTAGAATGGTAGTGACCTCATTATTCCTTCCCCTGTAAAAAAAAATCAATTCTGGTTACCCCAGCATTTTATAGTTTATTACAGTTAAACAAAAAATCAGAACAAAACCAAACAAAATGGTAGGAATGGGGTATTAAAAGTTATGAATGTTATGCTCTCCCTCTTAGTATTTTCCACCATCACAAACCATTTGCTTTCTCATTCTTGTCTCATCAGACAGAAGTTTTGCCACTGTTGGCTCTATAGTTGTTGCTGTCATTTGCCATCAAGTGGACCTTGACTAATGGTGATCCTATGAATGAGAAACCTCCAACTCATCAGCTGCCCTTCTCAGGTCTTGCAAACTCAGGACTGTGGCTTTCTTGGTTTAATCAATCCACCTGTCGTGCAGTGTTCCTATTTCCTACTGCCTTGCACAATACCAAGCATTATTATTTTTTTCCAATGAGCCACAGGTCCAAAATATGACAGCCTCAGTTTAGCCATCCTCATTCTAATTAGAGTTCAACTTCAATTTGTTCCAAGACCCATTTATTTGTCTTTTTAGAAGTCTATGGTATCTGTAGAACTGTCCTTCAGCACCACAGTTCAAATGAGCTGATTTTCTTCCTGTCAACAAGTGTAAACAAAAAATTGCATTGGTGGACCTTATCTAAGTTTCTTCATTGCTTCCTTTCCAATCTTAGCCTTTTTCTGATTTCTTGACTACAAACTCCATTTTAGTTAATGTTATAAGAAAACCCTATGAAATTCATGAGGTCACTGTATGTCAACAGGTGACTTGAAGGCATATAATAATAATAATAATAATAATAATAATAATAATAATACTTTTTATTTATATCCCGCCCCTCTGCAGAGCAATCGAAGGCATACACACACAGCTAAGGTATAGGAAATCTCAAACTAATTCAATATCTTTGCTATCCACTGCAAAGTTATGTCAATAATCTGTGCTCATTATTTTTGTCTTCTTAATATTCATCTGAACTGGCTTTTCCACTTCTTTAACCTTCCTCAATAGTCATTCCCTGTCTTTGCTATTTTCTGCAAGTGGTATGTCATCACCATATCTTATATTGTTTATGTTCCTTCCCCCAATTTTCACACCTGCTTCATCTGAATCTAAATATCTGAACATAAATTAAACAGATACAGTGATAAAAAGCAGCCTTATTTGAATCTCTTGCCAATGGGAAACAATTCTGTTTCCCTATATTGTGTCTTGACAGTGGACTCTTGTCCATAGTATAGCATAGATCACTTACTAGGACAATCAGATGTTGTAGCACTCCCATTTCTTTTAGAGCAAACCATAATTTCTTGTAGTACAAAGTCAAAGTCTTTGCTGCAACCTATAAAATGCA
This sequence comes from Phrynosoma blainvillii, assembly GCA_026167975.1. Classification (NCBI taxonomy): domain Eukaryota; kingdom Metazoa; phylum Chordata; class Lepidosauria; order Squamata; family Phrynosomatidae; genus Phrynosoma; species Phrynosoma blainvillii. The sequence goes on from JANUYF010000002.1 coordinate 358,929,169, forward strand.
AGTTTATTATTTTCTGAATTTTTTGGAGTGTTCCATTATCCAACTTATGTTTGTGTTATAATCTCTAGTGTCTCTTCCTTTTCTGAATCCAGCTTGAACATGTGGCATTCTCACTCCATATACAGTAAAAGCCTTTCTTGTAAAAACTTGATCAGTCTAACAATCCCTGCTATCCCTTTTCTCAGGGATTAGAATATATATTAAAACTTTCCAACCTGTGGGCCATTGTTTTGTCTTCCATATTTGCTACCAGATTTTTGTTAGAATCTGAATGAATTCCATCTCTACAACTTTCTCTCTGACCACAACAATTTACAGTAGAAGTGGGCACATCAGCCAAGAAAAGTGGACAATAAGAGAACAAGCATCAAGTGGTGCTCCAACTTGTAGAATACAAAATGAAAGACCATGCTCCAGCAATTCGCATTCTTGGATATTACATATGGAGGGGTACACCATGGAAGTGGGGATGGCATGAGGGCATTGTCCCCCCAACAGAATTCTGCACCACTAATGCAATTTCCCTTCAGTTCTCAAATTTCTAGCATCACAGAGAATGACACATTAAAAAACATTCATACCTAGAACTTTTGTAGTTGCTGTGTTCCCATTCCCTTGGCAACTTTGTCTGTCCCTTTTGTTTGGATGCTTAAACTGTATTTCTAAATGTTCATCTGAAATTTTAGGTTACTGTAATGCTAGAAATTTGGGTTGTGAAGGAAAAACATCGAGGGGGCAGAATTCTTATCTGAGAGGCAATGCTCTCATTTTGCCCCCTCACCTGTAGTTATGCCGTGACTTTCTTGCAGAAAGAGGCTTACTTTCATAAATGAGAAAGCAAACCATTAAAATGAGTTGAATGAAATACAGGCCAAGCAATATTTAACTATATTCAAGCAGGTGGCTAAGCTGAAATAGAATAGAACTGTAATAGAATTCCATAAGGATTCCTGAGCTGCAAGTTGGTTGTAGTAAAGTGTACTTTGAATGAAATATCACAGGCTTTTTGTTTGAAGCAGAGTTGAGTCCAGGTGCATGTAAAAAGTTAGGAAACTCTGGTTACCTCAGTAGTACAATTTTGTTGCTCAAAAAGGTGAGGAGAATCAGAAATATTTGCCAGTATCACCCAGAGATCAACCAGTAGTTGTAGGGCTTCTTCCTGTTCTTTGAAATGGAAATATTTCAAGTAAATAAAGATGCTATTGTTAAAAGGTGTTAATATTAACAACTTCTGATCTCTCTTTAGTCCTTGATCCCTCCCCTTCAGTTTGATGTGACAAATGCATTGAATCAACCGCTGAATGGTAGATCAATGCTTATGTATCAATCTGCTCCAGTTGGCAGCCACGAGTTAGGACTATTGGATCCTTGACAATGTGTTCTTTGTTTTGGAGCTGTACAGGTGTCAGTCGTAGTAAATGTCTCCCTAGCACTGTAAGGTGAAGCTCTCCCTTGTGTCACTAAATTTATGCATAGGCACACAGAACAGCTGGAGAAAAACTTCAGTCTTCCTTCCTGAAACTGAAAATATACATTCTAACACATTTCTTTTTTTCTCCTTCAGACTTTTCCCAACATGTTAAGATGTGGTGAATTAAAACTATGTGCAGTCTGTGGCACCTTAAAACAAATCTGTCCAAAGGATGGCTTTTGACTGTGTTTTTTTAAGGTACCTAGGCCTGCCCCAGCCTCCATAAGGATGTATTTATGAGGAGGCCTCTGATGAGCAAATTCAGGGTCCAGTGGTTCCTACGGAAGCTGAGGAAGGAGGACCTCACTTTGTGAAGACCCATGACAAATAGCCTCAGTTCCACTGCTATAGATATAATTGCCTTATTATTTACTTGTTGCTAATTGCCATCAAGTCAGCTTTGACAGGTCACCTGTCTAAATGAGAGACTTCCAAAAAACCAAAAAAGGTCATCAATAGCCCTGCTCTGACTTTGTGAACTTTGGGCTTCTTCCCACTATGATTTACATTGATTTGCTGATCGCTTTAAATGTGCCTCGTCCCCATTTGAAACAGTTTCAGATGCAACTGTGATCATTGTTTGGACTTGCTTTGAAGCAAGACAAATGCAAAAAAAAAAAAAAAAAAGAATCCCTTTTTTCAGACACTAGTTTTTTGCCCGTCCTTTTGAAAAGAAGTGATTAGGAAGCATGTTCAGCAAGTGGGAACGACGGACCTGAGTCACATCAAACTGAAGGGGAGGGATTACTGTGGCAGAGGGTTGGTACATCCCTCACCAGTTTTTGGGGAAATCTGCCATTTTCCCGCCTCTCAGAGCTGCCTTTGTGCTTTGTGGTGTGACCTATGGGTGCATTATATATATATATATATATATATATATATATAATTTGACAGTATATACGCTGCATTGTACTTGCAATTACTTGTGGGTGGTGAGCCAGACGAGCAGAACAACTGTGGCTCAGCGAGACAAGCAATTGTAAAAACAATAGAGAGCATATACTGTCATTTAAAAAAAACAAAAAAAAACTGCATGCATCCTGGGGGAGAGTCCTTCATGACACCCATGGATACATGCGTCCCAGGAGAGAATTCTGGCCATGGCACCCATGACTCCCTCCCATGTTTTCTTGAATGTGTTGTTGATTGCGTCACCAATGACGTATAGATGATTGACAGGCATTGTGAAGCAGCACAAACTAGTAGGAATGACAATCATGCCAAAAAAGAAGTGAATAAAGAAAAGACCTGCTTCCATAGTGGGAACAACACATCGACTGCAATCGATTCACCAACCTGGAGCGAAAGCGAATTGCAAACTGGGTTAAATGTAAGTGGGAATGAGCCCTTTGTAGCTTCCTTGACTAAGTCAAATCTGCCTGTAATACAGTTTTCCTGTTTTTCTACAGCTTTCAGCTTTATGCATTGTTATTGGTTAGTAATGAGCCATGTCACCTCATGATACGTTCAAAGGATGATAGCCTTAGTTTAGATATTTTGCTTTTTAGTGACAGTCCACTCTATTATAGTTCTACTATATACTATTATACTATTATAGTATGGTTATTTATGGGCTATGACCCACCTTTTGAAAATGTTACCCTTGGAATTACATCTCCCAATTAGAATGATCATGAGAGATATACTACTACTACTACTACTACTAATAATAATAATAATAATAATAATGGTAATAGAGTGTTATCTAGCATTTCTGGTATATCTCTACTGTACATGTATGTTCAATATGTTCTTTAAAAAAAAGGAAAGGTCACACGGTGTCACATAGGAACATAGTCTGATATCCACCATTCCCTATAAGGGAAATCCTGGCTGCCATGCAAAGAAACATGAGACAGAGTTTTCCTGAGGCTCTGTAGTCATGCAAATCCACATCATCAGCACTGATTACTACGATTATGGCCAGAATTTTGCTTTTGAGGTTTCTCTCTTCTGCTTCTTTACTTAGACCACAGAAACTGAGATTTCCTCTGCTCCCATCTCAATTCATGCCTGGACAGGCTGGCCTAAATCCAGTTACTAGTCCTAAATAAAGGAGATTCAATGAATCCATTTCTCAGTCCTAAATCAATACTTATGTGAATCCCACTGATGGCATGGATCTATTGTAATGAGACTAGTAATGGAATGCAGGCCTCTGGGGTTTCCAGAGCAGGTTGTGCCCTAATAACATGTCTTTAGATGCTTCCCTTCTCTGATGCTGGTTGTGTGCATACACATGAGCAAGCAAGTGGTATGCATGTGTTTGCACCAAGCCAAACACCAGGGAACAGAGGGTTGTGAAGGGATCAGTGGGCACCTCCCAGATTTCTTTTAAAGAACCATTTTTTAACCATTGTCTCAGGGGACCATCATTTTGTAATGTTATTAACCACTGCTTGGCCCCTAAACAATAAAACAATAAATAATGAAAGGGCAAATCTGTGCCAGTTACAGCTCAAATGCAGTTTAAAAAGAGAAGAAGCCGGGCGGGAGGTGGACAAAAGCCAAACATTGTGATGGTGTGTGCTCAGTGAAGGTCTTTCCCCCTCCTAGCTGCCTGCTTTCTATTATTTCTGAGAGAGAGAGGGAGGGCACAACATCAAATTGCCCTCCCTACATCTCCCCTTCCCAGATAGGAAACTGGCTTTGCAAATCTCTCGCTACCCTATCATTTCTTTTTCTTTAAAGAAACTTTCCTGTCCAGGATATCCTGCAATGAAAACTTCAGAAAAAGCTGGGAATGCTGGGGTAATTGTTGGCAGCTGTCACATCAGTACATTTGCTCTGATCACATAGCACCTTTATAGGTTGGTTTTTTTTTAAATATTCAGATTATACTTTGTTCTGCTCCCTGTGAAAAGAAGAGAAGAAATACATGCAGTAATGTTGCCTTGCCCCCAAGATAAATTATTTGGTATTGGTTTTATGAACTGTGTTTTTTGTTGTTGTTGTTGTTGTTGTTGTTTTGGAGTGGGGAGGTGTTCAAAGTATTGTTAAGATGTCTGAAGTTGTCTAGAGGTGGTTTAAAATGTTTTAGGGTTTTGTAACAACCCCTGCCCTTGTTACAACTCAGTTAACTGTGTTTGGCCTTTCAGACTGCTTATTCATATATTTCAGTTCTATAAGCAGCAGATCTCTAGATTCCTAAGCAGAGATCTTTCACATTTCTCCTGTTACACATTTCCTGGGACTAAACATGGGCAGGGACTAAACATGGGCAGTGTTTAAGTGCACTTATCAGTGCACTTAAACACTCCCTAAGCAGTTTACAATGTGTAAGTTAATTGCTCTCAACAAGCTGGGTACTCATTTTAGCAGCCTTGGAAGGATGCAAGCTGAGTCGATCCTGAGCCCTTAGCTGGTACTGAACTCGAAACCTTATGGTTTGTGAGTGAGTACAGGCATTTAACCACTGTGCCACCAGAGATCTTCCTGTAAATGCCTTTAAAAGTCACAAATGACACATTTTTAAAAGTAATGAAGGTATCACAAAGTAATGTTTCAAAATCAATACAAAGTTACTTCACATATAACTGCTAAACCATTGCCTTTTAAAATTACCTTTTAAAAAGAAATTTCGGAGGAATTTGGCTAGGAATTATTCAGGTTGTGTGCCATTCTCTTATCAGTCCTAAGTGATTCCCCCCTCCAGTAATGTAATGAAAGGTTAGAAATGAGTCACATTTTACAAAACCTTGGCTAAATCAGAGGTGAAAATCATGGGACCATCCAGATGTTGTGAGATTGCACCTCCTAGCAGTCTTAGCTAATTAACTGCTAATCAGTTGTTTAGCTAATGTATTGCTAAGCCGTCAACACATACATAGATCTCATTAGCTTAACTCAATTTAGCCCATATATGGCAATCATGCAACCATTTGGATGTTGTTGGACTGCAACTCCCATTGGCTCTAGCTAGCATATCACTAGTGGGAAGTACTGAGAGTTGCAGTTCAACAATATGAAGTTGCAGATGGCTGCATGCTTTTCACCCACTGTAACAAGATTTGTTGTTGTTGCGTGCCTTCAGGTTGTTTCTGACTCATAGCGGCCCTAAGGTGAACCTATCACAGGGTTTTCTTGGCAGGTTTCTTCAGAGGAGGTTTGCCATTGCCACCCTCTGAGGCTGAGAGAGTGTGACAAGATAGGGGGAATCTTTAACACTATAAAGAATTAAGGGAAACAAATTACAGTATTTTCTGGCGTATAAGACTACTTTTTGACCCAGGAAAATCTTCTCCAAAGTTGGGGGACGTCTTATACACCAGGTGGAGGAAGAGGAGGAAGAAGGGGTGGCGCGGCACGAGGCAGGAGGAGGAAGAAGAGAGGAAGTTAGGTTGGAGGAGAAAGAGGAGGAGAGGGGGAGGAGGAAGGGGTGGCGTGATGTGGCGTGAGGCAGGAGGAGGAAGCAGCAGCGGATAAGAGGTGAACCCCTATCTTTGGGTTTTCTTGGCAAGACTGTTTCAGAGGAGGTTTGCCATTGCCTTCCTCTGAGGCTGAGAGTGTGTGACTTGTCCAAGTTCATCCAGTGGGTTTCATGGCAGAGTGAGGAATCAAACCCAGGTTTCCAGAGTGGTAGTCCAATACTCAAACCACTACACCATGCTGGCTCCTAATCCCATGTACTATCTATGAAACAACTGCAGACTTTTTTGTTGTTCTTATGTGTCTTTAAGTCCTTTCTGACTTATGGCAACCCTAAGGCAATCTTATCATGGGGTTTTCTTGGCATGTTTCTTCAAATGGGGGTTGCCATTACCATCCCCTGAGGGTGAGAGTGTGTGACATGCCCAGGGTCACTTACTTGGCCGCAAATTGTACATACCCCAGAATGCATCACCTAGTATATTGGCAGTCCTTCCCCCAAAAACTTTCTCATTTTCCCCCATTGGAAGGGGGGTCGTCTTATACGGCGAGTATATCCCAAAATCTATATTTTAACTGGAAAAGTTGGGGGTCGTCTTATACGCCCAGTTATCTTATGCGCCGGAAAATACGGGTACTTGTGAAAAGTAACTTTCCAAGCTCTGTTACTTGCAACCTATGTCTACAGCCACCCCAGCTGTAGATTAGGTTGGGCAACTGCAGTTCCCAGTCTCCCCCTCCTGGGTTTTGAATGAGGGGCCATAGCTCAACTGCTGGGTCAATCCACTCACCAGCAAAGTGTGAAGGGGGGGGAGAGGAGATGGCCATCCCAACTCTTCACCCTTGTACACTCATGGGCTTCTGCAGCAGTGGCACTGCCATGACTGCCTAGCCTGGAACCATAACACAAGAATGGGTAATTGTATCCTTCCAGATATTTCTGGACCTTGGGTAAAGCACACTCTCTCACCCTCAGGGGAAGATAATGACAAACGACCACTGAACAAACCTTGCCAAGAAAACCTGATGATAGGTTCCCTTAGGGTCACCATAAGTCAGAAATGACTTGAAGACACACAACAATAACAACAACAGGTGCTTCTTGGCTCAACCAGCCCTATCCAGCAAAATCAACCATGAAGGATTATGGGAGCTGCATTCCAAAAACATCTGGTGAAAGTTTTCCACCCGCTATAACATGCTATGGGCTGAGCAGCTGCCTGACTCCTGGCATGTGGCCGATCTGGTGTCACAGCTGGGTAAAGCCCTGTGGAAAAAGAAGGGACTGGCTGGCTGGCTACTTTGCCAGGGGTGGACCCTCTGCATACAAAGGATGTGCTCCAGAAGTGACCAGTGGTGACTGACACCTGGGGTGGCAGTGAATAATAATAATAATAATAATAATAATAATAATAATAATATTTTTATCCCACCCCTCTGCGTAATGCAACCAGGGTGGCCTACAACATTAAAAATATACATTTTATATCCCACAATCCCACCCACCACTTAAAATACTATTAAACAATAACAATTTAAAAAACATTTAAAAATACAAATAACCAAATAACAACAACTATAACTGCAGCAGAAACAGGGGAGCAGGTTGGGCTATCTCTTGATGGCTGGGATATCTATTCAGGAAAGGCCTGCCTGAAGAGATCTGTCTTAACTGCCTTTTTAAAGCTGTTCAAGGTGGTAATCTATTCTGGGCTTTAGCATGGACTTTAAAGGGGCTATCCATGCTGCTGAATTCTATCCATAAAACAGGCACCTAAAATATGAGGTCCAGACTCAAAGGAGACAAAGTATACAAAATTTACACATGTGCTTCTCTAGGTATATCCATCCATCCATTGTTTTATTGTGATATTGTTTTTTAGAATTTTATTTGTGAGCCACCATGGGTCCCTTCATGGAGAAAGGAGGCATAGAAATTAAATAAATAATAATAATCTCTTTTAAGCAGGCAAAGCAATGCTGTTTTTCATGGCCTTTAATGTTTGAGACGGCTTTGTTTTAAATGTTTTAAAATTGTATTTTAGGAATATTTTAAAAGTTTTAAAAGAGCACTTAAATGTGTTTTTAAAAATCTTTAGACTGTTTTGTTTTTACTTATTCATTGCCTCCGGAGCCCTTGTGAACTGGGAAGTGACGCAGAAACAAAAAGTCATAATTTAACTTGGCACTTGGCACCAAAATAAGCCCAACAGTGGCACCATTCAGGTCTCCAGGGGGAGGGCATTCCACAACTGGAGTGCCACAGATAAGAAGGTTCTCTCTTATGTCCTCACAGTGTATTCCATGGGTGGAACCCAAAGAAAGGCCCTTCCAAAAGATCTCTGTTCTTGAACATTTTGGCACACCAAAAGACTTACCCAATTTACAGTCATAGAAAAGGGTAGGATAGATTTTAGGGCAATGGAGGATAATTTCTCTTCTAATCTGTCCCAGTGACATTAGTTTGTTCCTCCTTGGTTTCTTGGTCCTCCCAACTCATTTCAGAATCCCCTTTCTGTGAGGAAAAGTTGAGTGGGTAGTAAAGTTGGTGTCCACCCAATGAATCAGTGGGAGATGGTCCAGATGGCAGGCACTATGGCCAGGGTGCCAGTGACATAAGGTCCATGACCATCCCCTATGATGTCAACTGGTGCATGGGGTGAGGCTATTTCTCTTGTTTTAGGGAGTAATTTTTAAAATAACAAAAGGTGATAGCAACATGGAAGCAGACTTTTGTTTGTGAATTCCTTTACTATGTTGAGAGATGTGTCTAAAATACTAGCCAGGGCTCAGGCTCGACTCAGGCCTGCATCCTTCTGAGGTCACTAAAATGAGGACCCAGTTTGTTGGGGGGCAATCAGCTCACAGTTGTAAACCGCTTAGACACCCCATAGTGTGGTATGAAGCGGTATATAAATGAAGCTGCTTTAAAAAACCCCACAACCATTTGCCATGACTGGGTTTTAAAGACTGTGCATGGAGCAGCACTCATCACAGGGGGTGGTGTCACCCTCCAGATGTTGATGAAGCAAACATTGGCCAGGCTGGCTGGCTGGGGCTGATGGGAGCCCCAACCAACCAGCACCATTCAGAGACCCATAGGTTTCTCAGTCCTGACCTATATGATGAGGCTTAATCCAGGCTCACCCAACAACCAGTTCCTTCTCATCTGATAGGAGAGGTGTGTGCAAAGGTGTACCAATGTTTGTTGACTTGTGCCAAGGATGGTAACTGTTCTTCATTAAAAGTAATTGAACTTTTGCCAGGAACCAATCCTGTCTCCTCCCCTGCTCCCAGTCGACTCAATACCACATCTGCTGTTCCTGTACAAGTCCATGGCAAAAGTTCAAGTTGCTTGTTGACTTATGGCGTCTCTATGATCGTAGGGTTTTCTTAGGCATGGACTACTCAGAGGTGGTTTTGTCAGTTCCTTCCTCTGAAATGTAGCTTACAGCTTATGGTATTCATTGGTGGTGTCCCATCAAAATACTAACCAGTGCTGACCCTGCTTAGCTTCCAAGATTAAACAGGATCTGGCAGGCTGAGGACGTTTTCATACACAAACGTCCAAATCCGCCTGGAGCCATTCCGGAACGGAGCCTTCCGCTCACTCCAGAATGGCTCCGGCGGCAGCGACCTAATTCCTTTAAAAAAAAAAGGAATTACAACTCCGGCGCTGATGCCAGAGTTAGAGCTAAAGGGGGCGGGGCTTGCTGCGACGTCATGTGAACATGCGCAGCAAGCCCCAGACTGGCGCCGGCTAGCGCCGGGGATGGCACCGGAAGGGGCGGGGCTTGCTGCGACGTCGTATGAAACATTTGACATTTTGCCGGAGTGGGGCCGGACGGAGGCCGGACGGAGGCCAGCTAGCGTCCTCCAAAAGCCCGTGTGAAAACGCCCTGAGTCTCCCTTTGAATTCCAAAATCTGAAATACTCAAAAAAGCAACACTTGTTTCATGGGTAGCTGAGATAGTGGCACTTTTGCATCCTGAAGGTTTCAATGTGCACAAACTTTGTTTCATGCACAAAATTATGAAAACTATTGTATATAATTATCTTCAGACTATATGTATAAGGTGTGTATGAAACATAAATGAATTTTGTGTTTAAACTTGGGTCCCATCTTCATGCTATCTCATTATGTTGGTATATGTGAATACAGGTATTCCAAAATCCAAAAAATAAAACCTCAAACACTTCTGGTCCCAAGCATTTTGGATAAGGGAGGCTCAACTTGTAATAGCCTTCGATTCTAAGTGCATCCAATCAGGTACTGCATATACAGTAATTCTTTTGCTAAAGTCACTTTTTGACTACACTTTCCAGAAATCTTCAGCCAGCAAGGGAGTCTTAGCCCCAAAGGTATCTTTTCCGTGTTCTGCTGCTTTGTATTTCTATTTGCATTGGGCAAATACATCCCTAAATTTAGTGTTTCTTAACAGCATCAGTGGCTAATGGAGGCTGCTGTAATCCTGTGTGTGGTTTCTTGGGAGCAGTGCACATGGAACGGAGCAGGAGGCTCCTTTCTCAAGGGCTTAAGACTGCTTTGTAGATCAGGAGTGTGTCCGTAACTAATCCTCTGCATGTTTACTGGGACTCTGCTTCCTTTGTGTTCCATGGGGAGTGGGGATGCAGCCAAGGCAGGTAAAGAGCTTGAATAATTAAGTCTTCCAAAGCAGCACACCTTCTACACAATTTTACTGCACATCATGCTGGAAGGGATAGAATGATCATTAAGAGCCGCCTGTTCATGTAAAAGGGGCTTGTGGTAGTCCTAAGGGGTTTCCAAATAGATGCCCCCATAACAAGTAAGAAACATCTGGCCAACCTAGTTTCTGGTGGTTTGAACACTGGACTACGATTCTGGAGACCAGGGTTCGAATCCCGGCTGGGTGACCCTGGGCAAGTCAGAGCCTCAAGGATGACAATGGCAAACTCCCTCTGAAGAAACTTGCCAAGAAAACCCTGTGATAGATAGAAAATATATCCAGGCGTAGCCGTGTTGATCCTATAGCAAAGTACAGTATCATCCCAATTCCACAAAAACAGTGATATCTTTATTGGGACAACAAAAATGTACATTATATGTGTCACAAGCTTTTGAAGGTCCACTGGCTACCTCATCAGTGTGAAAGGATTTTTTTTTTAATGATAGTCCTAACCCTTAATTTGGTCTAGATGTTGTGGTTGTTGTCCTCAGTTCATATGGTATGGAGGTGTATTGATGCAGGTGGGCCCCCTCCTCCTTCTGGCCATGTAGGAGCTGGGAGATTCAGTCCAGGAAATAAACTTTCAATTCCATTAGCAAGACAAAAAGCTACTGTGTTTGAGATCCAGTTAGTCTCAAATCCTTTGTGAGGCTACAAGCCTCTTTGTTAGGAAGAGAACACTTTCTCAGGAAGCCTCCCTATTTTTGCATCAGGAAAACTTTTAGGTGTTAAGGTAAAACATGCCAATGCAGTCCCAATTAAAAAGAAAAAAAAGTTTTACTTTTTTTTTCCGAGGTAGAAACCGCAAATAGTAAAGTCCCAGTCTATTGGCTCTCCCTTTAGGATCCCCCTGTGGCAGCTAAAATGCATTTATCTTCACATCCAGAAAACATATCCATGTTAGCCCTAGAGCAAAGCACAGTATATGTTGGCTCTCTTCTATGTCCTGCTAATGTGTAGTAACAAAAACAAAAACTAGGCCCACCAGAGATGCCACCTTTCAGCCCCGTCTGAGGTAATTATCCTCCACAGTAACTATTAACAGCAGAGTGCAAAAGCACCAGCTCAGTTTACAGCAGGGGCAGGCAACCTTTTTGAGACCTGGGCCGGTCTCCTGTAGGCCAGGTCTCGGCTGGGCCGAGGGGGGGGGGAATGGCAGTGTGCACCCTCCTCCGCCACGCGCGGCAGCCGCCGTAGCGTGCGCAGCCGCAGCCACCATGGCGCATGTCGCGGCCACCATTTTGGAAGTCCAAATCGCGGCCGCGACATGTTTGCGCATGCACAAGAGTACTGTGCATGCGCAAATGTGTTGCGGCCGCCATTTTGATTTCCAAAATGGCGATCGCAGCAAGCGCGGCTGCAGAGTGGCAAAAACACACCCCGATGGCGGCATGCAGCGGTGGCATCGGCGGCAACCTTTGGCCTGGGCCGGTAAGTCCAGGGCCCGGGGCCTTAACCGGCCCCCGGGCCGTAGGTTGCCGGTCCCTGGTTTACAGTATTTGGCAATGCACTGACCAACCTTAAATGATTCATAGGCACAGTTGTTTTTCCCCAAAGTCTTTGGAGGCTCTTTTATCTGTAGTTGGCAGTATATACAAGGGATTTACAAACTCTCCTTCGACTCTCACCAACATTCACTGTCTGCTATGGTTAAATGCCTGTACTGCAGCCACTCACTCACAAATCACAAGGTTGCGAGTCCAGTACCTGCCAGGGCTCAGGCTCGACTCAGGCTTGCATCCTTATGAGGTCGATAAATGAGTACCCAACTTGTTGGGGGCAATTAGCTTACAGTTGTAAACTGCTTAGAGACTGCATAGCATGGTATGAAGTGGTATATAAATGAAGCTGCTATTGCTAACAACCACCAACTCCAACCCACTCTCTCCAACAATCCACTATCTTCAACCCACACATGCCCTGAATCTCAGAGCACTTATATACAGTGGAGATAGCTAAGGGTTGTCACCTGGTGTTACTTATCATTTCCAGCCATTCAAAATATTTTACAACATTTTAAGGGTACATTGCTTCCAAGAGTATAATCCAAAATCCACAAAACAGGGAAACCTTTATTGGGCGAACTCAAATGTACATGATACATGTTGCAAGCTTTCGAAGCTCCACAGGCTTCTTCATCAGCTAAAGGTGTGAATTTTTTTTATCACCTTTGACTGATGGAGAAGCTAGTGAAGTTTCAAAATCTTGCAACATGGATAATTTGGGTTGGACCAATAAATGTGTCCCTATCTGATGAAAGATAGTATGTAAAGAGAAAGAAAGAAAGTTAGCAGCATGAGCTTTGGTAGCCTTGAGTCTACTTCCTCAGATGCAGGTGGAGCTTCAAATGCTTGCAACGTGTATCGTGTAAGTTTAACACCTTTGCCAGATGAAGAAGCCTGTGGAGCTTCAGAAGCTTGCAACATGTATCTGTGTAAGTTTTAACACTGCCTTGCAACACGTATAATGTGCCTTTTGGTTCCTCAAACGCCTCTGAGGAAGTAGACTCAAGTCTAGGAAAGCTCATTCTTTCTTTCAGTTACTCTCAAAGATCACTTTACGTACTGTCTATCATCAAGACAGATCTCTTTACAGACTAACCTGACTAGTAGGCCTTTGACTTCTAGGACAGGTAGGTTCACCTGAGGGTCGCCATAAGTGGGAAGCAACTTGGAAGGCACTCAACAACAACAACAACTACAATAGCTCTAGAACAGGGGCAGGCAACCTTTCCCCTTTAAGGGCCGAGGGACTTCAGCTCCCAGAAGCCTCAGCCATGTTGGCCAATAGTCCCATGTTGGCCAATAGCTCCTGGGATTCTGGGAGCTGAAGTCCCTCGGCCCTTAAAGGGGAAAGGTTGCCTACCCCTGCTCTAGAAGCAAAGGGGCCAGGCTGTGGAAAGAAAGAAAGAAAGAAAGAAAGAAAGAAAGAAAGAAAGAAAGCAAAAACCCCACCCCCACCAGACTCCTGAGCAAATCAGAAACATCTGGCCAGCCTAGTTTCTGGTTCAGGGCACTGCGCCTGAAGGGCAGTGGCTTCTGCAAAAGCCAAGGCTCCTGCTTAGGAGGAGGAGGAGGAGGAGGAGGAAGGAGAGAACTGGGAGGGGGGAAGAGGGGGGAGGAGGAGCGTCCTGGGGCGCCTGCGCCGTCCCTTCCTATCCCCGCGCGCTCTTGGCTGGGCTCCCTTTTTTTGGGGGGGGGGGAGCGCAATGGAGCGCAGTATAACAAAACAAGCGGCGGCTTTGTAGTGGCTTAAAGGAGCCGCCGCGGTCGAGAGGGAGGGAGCCAAAAGTGAGGGATAAGGAGGGAAGGGGCGGGGGAGAAAGAGAGAAGGGCCCCAAAAGAAGAGCAGAGAAAGAGGAGGGAATTGGGAGCCCTGTGTTTGTTTGTTTTGGAGAAGAGAGCCAGAGCTCGCATGGTCCCAGGTGGGACGGGAGGGAGCCACCGGGACCAGGCGCTTTCCCGAGAAAAGAGAAGAGAAGGAGGGTTACTTAACAAGGAGAAAGAGAAAGAGAAAGAGAGTGAGAGAGAAGAAGAAGAGAGGAGGAGGAGGAGAGAGGAGGAAAACAAAGATAGAAGGAGGAGAAAGAGATAGAAGGAGAAGGGGAAAGAGAAGGAGAAAGGTAGAAGAAGAAAGAGGGAAGAGGAGGAGGAGGAATAGAGGTACGAGCAGGAGGAGGAGGAGGAAGAGAAAGAGAGGAGGAGAAAGAGGAGGAGGAGGAGGAGAAAGAGAGATAGTAGAGGAGGAAGAATAGAGGTAGAAGGAGGAGGAGGAAGATAGAAGGAGGAGAAAGAGAGGGAGGAGGAGGAGGAGGAAGAGAAAGAGAGGAGGAGGAGGAGGAAGAGGAGACTCCCGCGAAGGGAGGCGAGGGCCAGGCTCCCCGAGAGGCGTCCGGGGCGATGGGAAGAAGGTGGCGGCGGTCCTCGTCGTGGTCCTCGTCGGAGGCGCCGGGCAGGAGCCGGCCCAAGTTGCCCCTATGATGATGGCTTGAGGAGCACCGTCGGGAAGTTGGAGGGGAGCCCTCGCCGCGGGATAGACACAGCGGCTGCCTCTGCCTTGTTGTGTTCTTGTTCTTGTTGGTTTTGGGGGGGCAATTCCCCCTGTGGTCCCCTCCATCCACTTTTCCCTCTGCTTGTGTTTTTTTTTTGTATCCCCCTTTTTTTCTTTTTTCTTTTTTTTCCCTTTCCCCTTCGGCTTAAAAACGAGTCGGAGCGGGAGCCCACTCGGGCGTTCGCCATGTCGAAAGTGATCCAGAAGAAGCACCACTGGACGGCCAAGGTGCACCAGTGCGCCCTGAGCCGCGACGCCGAGGGCCGCCTCGGGGTGTCCATCCTCGGGGGAGCCGAGTTCGGGGAGTTCCCTTACGTCGGGCCCGCGGGGGAGAGCGGGGGCCCCGGCGGAGGAGGAGGAGGAGAGGGGGCCCCGCCGGCCCTGGGCGAAGGGGAGCTGCTCCTGGAGGTGCAAGGCGTCCGCGTCTCC
This sequence comes from Phrynosoma blainvillii, assembly GCA_026167975.1. NCBI lineage: Eukaryota > Metazoa > Chordata > Lepidosauria > Squamata > Phrynosomatidae > Phrynosoma > Phrynosoma blainvillii. Next base: position 358,944,196 of record JANUYF010000002.1, read on the forward strand.
GGCTTGCCCCGCTACGACGTCCTGGGAGTGATCCGCAGCTGCAAGGACCCCATCCTCTTCAAGGCCGTCAGACAAGGTACACACAACCACAGCCACAAACACAACCACAACCACAACCACCGTCGGGCGGGCGGGGGGAGGAAGAAGGGGCTGCGGGTGTTGTGTGTGGGACAAGCGCAACAACCAAGGCCACAAGCGCAGGGGATGAGGGGATTTCGGGTGTGTGTGTGTGTGTGTGTTATTGTGACAACCAAGACAACCACAGGAGGGTGAGGGTGTGTGTGTGTGTGTTATGTGCGGGACAAGCGCAACAACCAACGCCACAAACGTAAGGGATGAGGGGATTTGGGGTGTGTGTGAGTGTTATTGTGACAACCACGACAACCACAGGTGTGTGTGGGTTATGTGTGAGACAAGCGCAACAACCAACGCCACAGCCACAACAGCGGGTGAGGGGCTGTGTTGGGAGTGTGTTAGGTTGCCATGTTGAAAACCCATGCGGGCTCCTGTACAACCCTCCTGGGTTGAGGGGCTGTGGGGTACGTGTGGGACAAGCGCAACAACCAACACCGCATCCACAACAGTGGGTGAAAGGGGTGTTATGTGTGGGTAAGGTTGCCATGTTGAAAACCCGTGCGGGCTCTTGTGCAACCCTCCTGAGCTGAGGGGCTGGGGGGGGGTGTCTTGTGTATGGGACAAGCGCAACAACCAACAGCACAACTGCACTCACAACCGGGGATGAGGGGCTTTGTGGGGGCGCATGGGGGGTTATGTATAGGTAGGGTTGCCATGTTTTAAACTCATGAGGGCTCCTGTGCTTTCAATAGCTGTGGAGGAGAGGAGGTTTCCGCGGGTGTTGCTTGCTACCAGTTGACATGACAAGCAACACTTGCTGAAAATTCATTTTCTACAGACCCATGAAAGGCACCTGAGGCAGTAGACTGAAGTCTAGGAAAGCCCATGCTGCCAACTTCTTTCTTTCAGTTAAGTCTCAAAGGTGCTACAAGATCTCTCTACAGACTGATTCTAGAGACTAACAAGGCTAGGTCTTTGAATTATGCCCATTAAAGGTACAGGAATCCTGTTCAGTTTTCAGTATGACAACCCTAGGTGTGGGACAAGCGCAACAACCAACGCCACAACCACAACTGTGGGTGAGGGGCTTTGAAGGATGGGTGTGTGTGTGTCTTGTGTGTGGGACTCGGGGGCGACCCTGAGGCGACCCTGGAGGTGAGGCAGCGGCTTCGGGTCGCTCTAGGGGTTGCTTTTCCTCAGCCGCAGGGCGACCAGAGGTCATCACTCCCGCCAAGGAGGACAAGGCTCCGCAAAATGGAGGCCATTCAAGGATAAAAAGTGGGAGGACATGATAGCAAATACTGTAAAAGCTGAAGACACTGATATAGAAATATTAAATTCATGCCTCTTAGTCATGCTGGGAACGGAGGACGTTTTGGAGTGCCTCCTGGACCGAAGGTGGAGATGGAGGAGGTGTCCTGGAAAAGGAGGAAGATGACCTCTGGTTGCCCTGCTCAGGCAGGGCAGGTTCTTGGGCTGCGTTTTCGCCTCAGAGTTGGTTGGCAGGACCCGCAAAGGGGGCTTTGTGGAGCGGTGGGACCAACTGCAGTCCCTCTATCTGTTGCCTTCCCTCTTCCCCCAAATCAGGCAGGACAGGGAGGACTACGCTGGTTGCTTTCCCCTTCAGGCTTCTTGGCCGCCTGCATTGATGCGGCGAGGAGACTTTGGGGGGTTGCAGACTGCCAGAAATAGTGCAAATTGAGTCCACTGTTAGGGTTAGGGTTAGGGAATCATGGGAACTGTAGTTTATTGTGGCACCAGAGCTCTCTGACAGAGAAGGCTCAATGTCTCATAAAAAAAAAAAATTCCCATGATTCCCTAGCACTAACCCTAACCCTAAAAGTGGACTCAATTTGCACTATTTCTGGCGGTCTGCAACCCTCCTTTCTCCTTCTGGGACCAGAAATAGTGCAACTTTGACACCGCTTTATCTGCCAGGTTCCCTTGTGTGTATGTCGCTGTGTGTGTCAGACATTCAGAAAGGAACCAGGACAAATTCAATGGGACAGGTTCAGCTGCTTCCATTTTCTACAGCATTAGCCATGAAGAGTAGTAAGTTGCAGCAGAAACAGCAAAAAGTTCTGTGAAACCTTAAAAGCTAACAGGTATATCTGTGCACGCATGCCTTCAAGTTGTGTATCTACTTATGGTTATACCCCATGAATTTCATAGAGTTTTCTTGTTGTGTGCCTTCAAGCCATCACAAACCTATGGCAACCCTAAGGGTTTTGTGGTTTTTTTGGCAAAATTTGTTCAGAGGAGATTTTCCATTGCCTTCCCTGAGGCTGAGAGAGTGTGACTTGCCTAAGGTCCCCCAGTGGGTTTCATGGCTGAGTGGGGAATCAAACTCTGGTCTCCAAGTCACAGTCCAGCACTCAAACCACTGCACCATGCTGGTTTTCTTAGGCAAGAAGTACTGATAGGTGGTTTTGCCAGTTCCTTCCTCTGAAATAGAGCCTGTAGCACCTAGTATTTGTTGCAGTCTCCAATCCAAGTACAGTCAGATCTCTTTATCCAAGGATCCCTTATTCAACTGTCCACAGCTTGAAAGTATTCCCAAAAAAATATACATTCCAAAAAGCATACCTTGATTTTGTCATTTTATATAAGGGAAACAATTGTACTTATTTGGCCTGGAACCAAACCCCAGCGGATACCAAGGACCCACTACTAATCAAGGTTGGCCCTACTTAGCTTCCAAGATCAGATGGTATCTGGTGCCTTTAGAGCAGGGGTAGGCAACCTTTTTGAGCCGGGGGCCGGGTTGCTGTCCCTCAGACAATTGGGGGGCCGGAGCACAATAAATAAATAAATAAATAAATAAAAATATTTTTTTAAAAAAATATTTTTTTTAATATGCATGCACACTCTTTCAGCCCCAGAAAAGCCATCATGGCGGGCGGTGGTGGCGGGGTGGTGGTGGCGGCGGTGGTGGCAGCAGGACCAGCCTGGGGCCAGTCCAAAGGCCTCAGGGCCGCCCCCCCCCAAGACCTTAGATTGCCTATCCCTGCTTTAGAGTAAACCTGCTGTGCCATAAACCTTTGTGAACTGGAGTCTGCTTTATATTGGGGTATGCTAGCAATAAATCCTTCTTTTTTTGGAGGAAGCTCCATTTCTGTTCTGGAGGAGGCTGGGTTGGCATTTCCCAGACAAATAGATTCAATCAGGGGGGTTATGGGGAAGGGATTGCAGGATCTGAGCAAGGTAGTGAAAGATAGGGATTCTTAGAGATATCTCATCCATAGGGTCACCTTGAGTTGGAACCGACTCGAGGGTAGCTAACAACAACAAAGTTGTCTTGGATGCAAGAGATGCTGAAACTTCCTGCTGACACTGGCAAACCAAACAAGTATTTTTCTCCTTTCTAAGTAATGTGTGTGGCGGTGTTTCTTCTCAGGTTATGCTTCTTAGCTAGTCCTGTGGAGGTATCAATGAGGTTGTGGTTAGAGTGTTTGTCGAAAGGGAGGGTGGTTTCTGTGAGAAGAAAATTGCTGGGCAATGGAGGGTGTGAGTATGTTTCAGATACTTATCAGACTTGAACTGGGCTTTTATTGGTCTCCTAAAGATCACACAGCCAGGCAAGAGCAGGAAACACAGTTTGTTGGAGTAGTTCAGCAGTCCTTTAGTGATGGTGGTGGGGAGATATTTCTAAATAATACAGTCTTGAATGTTTTCCTTTCCCCAAAGGCTTATGTGCTTTCTCCTTCTTTTGCCCTGAAGGGGAATGCACTGGCTTGTTTTCTTTCTTCTTTTAATCAGTTGCAGTGGGCAGAGCCACCTCCAGGGAGCTTTTGCTGCTCCCCCCCCCCATAAAGAAGACACAAATCAGTCTGGTTTTAGCATGGCACAGTGGTTTGAGTGTTAGATTATGACTCTGGAGAACAGGGTTCAATTCCCATCTCAGCAATGAAACCCACTGGGTGAACTTGGGCAAGTGACATGCTCTCAGCCTCAGGGGAAGGGAATGTAAAACCTCCTCTGAACAACTCTTGCCAAGAAAATCCCATGCTAGGTCCCCCTTAGGGTCACCATAAGTCAGAGGTGATTTGAAGGCACACAACAACAACATTACCCCCACCTTTCTTTACTCTCCTCCTGTCATTCTGATAGTAACTGAAGGATCCTACTAAAAAAGAGGAAGATGCATTTTCTTTTTGTTTGAATGTCAAGGCAGTCACTGAAAATGACAATCTGCTTCACGCCCTGGTAATTGGAACCTTCCTATTTCCTTTCCCTTGGGACCTGGATTTAAATTCAACTGCCTGTGCCCATTGCTTTAGTTCTGACTCTTAAAGTGACCATTGAGTTAAAAGTGTTCTTTTTAGAAACTGTACCAGAGCCTCTGGCTACAGATGGTTCTGGGAAGGGTTTTGCTGTTCCTTCACACTCTGTCAAATGGTGAGTCCTTGGATCTGGTGGCAAACTCTGTTAGGGAGTCAAACAAATATTTCATCTGACTGGACCAAGAGGAATTTCTGGAGAGATAGACTCCTCCTGCGGTGATGTATCCCTTTGAATCAGAACATTTGGTTGCTTTGCTGAAGGATGACTAATGCCTCTCTGTGTTTGTATGTGTTAAGTGTAAGCATGTGATTGCCAGCTGCCTTCCTCACTTTGTGTCAAAAGGTTGGCATAGATTCTGCATGGGGAATGGATTATTTCCCCCCTCCCCTTCTTCTTCCATGCCTGCCAGGAATGGTTTGTTTATTTTTTCTTGCTTTTCTGAAATCCCAAATGTTCAGACTTCTTTCAGACTTTCCTAGCAACTGGATTGCTCTAAGTAAGTGCGGAGTCACTTGATGCTTCCATCTCTGGACTGTTCCTTCAAGGCATTCATTGGCCTAAAGACACTTGACATCCTGGTAGTGGCCAGGGAAGCCAGCAGGCTCTCTTTGACCTGGTGATGAGGCAAACCAAGTCACCATTCCCTACTAGAACAGTGGTAGGAGTTGTATGTATTCCATTCTTATATGACTTAATGGCAATCATCTGAACATCTCAATGTTGTGATTCTTATGTTTTCCCTATCGGCATCCAATGAGCTTTTCCTTTGCCAGACAGAATTTAGTCAGCAAAGCTTGCAGGAGTAGGATGATTCTGCCTGTACTGGTCTCCAGCTCATTTCTGCCTTAACTGCCTTATTAACTGTGATTAGCTGAAATAATTAGATAGATCCTCAGTGTACAGAATCAGTGTAGTTATCGGTAATAATAATAATAATAATAATAATATTTTTTATTTATATCCCACCCCTCTGTCACGCAATCGAGGCAGCTCACAACAATTTAAAAACATCATACAATAATAAAATACTATCCAAATCCCACATCCCCCCTAAAAAAGAATTAAACAATTTTTACATTAAAACAATGATTCCACAAATGGATTGTTGGGTAGATATACCAGGGCAGTTTTTGTCTCTTAGCTGATGTTCCACTTGTAAATGATAAAATGCAAAGAGATTGCTGTCTAGATTTGCTCATGAAGCAGGGATGGGAAAACTTTGAACCTCCAGATTTTTTAGACTCCTGACTCGCACAATCTGTCACCATTGGCTTTGCTGTTTGGGACTTTTGGGAGATGAAGTCCAAAACCAGAAGAAAGGCCAACAACTGTTCCCCGTTCTCTCTTTAAGCTTCCTGTGGGGTTTCTGAGCCTGCTAGCTTTCTTTTCCTCCTTAGGCTTTGCTGTGAACATGAGTAAATGCTGCCTGGCAAATTGGCTTTATATTATCCTAAGTGCACTTTGGGGAGTTTTGAGCAATTCTCCCTGTGCGTTCAAGGCTCCCTATTGACAAATCCTTGCCTTATATCATATCAAAAAGATGGCTCCCCCCCCCTTTCCTCAAAGGATTTTTCAGATGAGGGTTGTGTCAACAGTTGGTTGAAGGATTGTAAGCTGCATTCAGTATTTCTCAAGGCAGGAAGGATGCGGTGTCCATTAGGCAAATAAGTTATGTCTGGCCCACTTTCATGCATGTTGCAAATTTTGCTAAAAGGTCTGAGTGACAAACTTAGTGATGTAATGCACGTGCAATTGCTGTTTCTCTTTTTTGTTTGGATCTCTCTCACGTGTTGTCAATGCCATTGCTCCCTACAGCAGCTGACGTGCAACTTAGTACTGGTACCTTAATTTGGACAGTACTTTGAAATACCTCTATGAGCAGGACAGAATTCATTACAAAGCTCAATGCTGTCACCATATCCTATGAAGCTTCACTTACAGATGTGTGAGCCTAATCTATAGCTGTATGTGGTTTGCTGTGGAATCTGTTATAGCTTATAGATCATTAGGAATAGCTCTGGAGGTATTAGTGATGTTGATAAAATGTGGCAGCTGCTAAATTTGTTAGAAAATGCAACAGTAGTAAAAAAAAATTAATGTACCTCCTTCTGTGCCACTTGGCCTCCATCCTTAGTAAGTATCTGGATTAGGGTATTGGGTGCATCTACACTGTAGAAATAAAGAAGTTTGAAACCACATTAAGTATTGTAGCTCCATCCTGTGGAATTCTGGGATCTATAGTTTTGCAAGATCTTTATCCTTCTCTGTTAAAGAATGCTGGTGCCTCACACAACTACGAATCCCAGGATTCTAGGGTGGAGCCATGACAGTTAAGATGGTATTCAACTGCATTATTTCTACAGTGTAGATCAGAGGTAGGCAACCTTTCCCCTTTAAGGGCCGAGGGACTTCAGCTCCCAGAAGCCTCAGCCATGTTGGCCAATAGTCCCATGTCGGCCAATAGCTCCTGGGATTCTGGGAGCTGAAGTCCCTCGGCCCTTAAAGGGGAAAGGTTGCCTACCCCTGGTGTAGATGCACCCCTAGTCAGATTTCTCGTTTCATTTTTACATTAAATTAGGAAGGGTAGTTAATACCCTAGAGGTCAGGATCAGAATTTAAAATGTCCTTAACAGGTTAGAGGGTTGGGCCCAAACTAACAAAATGAATTTCAACAGGAAGAAATGTAAAATTCCACAATTAGGCAGAAAAAATTGAAATGCATAGATAGAGGATGGGTGAAACCTAGCTTGACAATTGTACATGAGAAAGGGATCTAGGAGTCTTAATAGACCACAAGCTGAACATGAGTAATTAGTGTGATGTAGCAGCTAAAAAAGCCAATATGATCCTAGGCTGCATCAATAGGGCTATAATGTCTAGAGACTGACGGAAGTGAAAGTACCACTCTATTCTGCTTTGGTCAGATTACACCTGGAATGCCATGTCCTGTTCTGGCCACTGTTGTTCAAAAATTGATTTATTGGGTCTGCTTTAGATGGGATTGACCGTGAGGATTCCAGGCAATATAAAATTGGCAGATGAGTAAGGATTTAGTCTTTGTTAATACCTTCTTGGACCTAGAACTGTCTTGTAGAACCATTGGTGCAAGGTAACTCCATTGTGTTTTCAGCAGCTTTCATTTGTGCAAAGCAGTTTCACTGCACTTTTGGACTCCTGACTCTTGTCTTGTTTTGTTGTCAGCTGCCCTCCCTGTTTTCCTTCCCATGGTATTCTGTAGGGGCCTTTAACCTTTGGAAGTAGTAGAGGGCTGTAGTGATGAAGTGGGAGCCAGGAAATCAGGAGCTGGTAGGTTGATGCAAAAGTGGGAATGTTGTTGGACTGCAGTTCCCAGCATTTGTCATCACTGGCAGTGTTGGCTAGGGTTGTTGGGGCTTGAATTCTTAACAGTATCTGGGGCGCCAAATTTCTATTGTTGCACTAGTGGAATTCTACACATCTGACTATGGATACAACCTATTGTGTATTCTTAACAACTCTTGGCCCTTGAGGGGATGGCAAGATATATGTTGAACTGAAAGATTTGCACAAGCCCACGAAGCTGTCTGTGTGTTCAAGAAGTGAACTCTGATATCTCCCACAGTTAACATGAGGCAACCTATCCATAGTGCTAAACCTGATAAGCATTGGTTATACTTGAGCACCTGGATTTGTAGCACATCCAGATGTGTGGCACATTTGGATGTATGTCATGACACTAATTTTATATAGCCTGAGGCTGTAGATAGGCTTCAAAGAGAAGCATCACTTCCCACAGTGCATGTCTTGTTTTCCAATCTGCTAGTGAAACAAGTTTAGGAATTGATACAAAAACCTGCAATACCTGTTTACCAGAAGTAAACTGCAGGAAAAATATACACAGCAGTGAGTGAGCAGTAAACTCTTCTTCTAATCTAGTATGAACCTTCTCCACCTAAATACAGATAGCAATTATTGGAAATGACACATAGTGTGGATAAACTCTTGATTTTTTCAGACATTTTGAGGGTAAATAGATACATAACAGACCCTTTGAAACTTGAAACTAGTTCATTTGTAGAGGAGTGCCCCCAGCTACAAGGTTTGGTTGGAGAACAATCTAATTCAATTCAGACTGTTCTGGAGACTGTTCAGTTTGGCTTAAATCTGAGTCAAGCTTGAGAATAAGAAAATGGCAATACAGTTTTTATTATTGTCTGATTGATATGCCATTTGAAGCACAGCAAACTCTTAAAGACTTAAATACCCTAAAGGTACCAGGTTCAGTGGGAGGAACTGGCAAAACCACCTCTGAGTTGCCTAAGAAAACCTATGAAATTCAGGGGGCAACAGGGAATGTGAAGGTACATACAGAGTGGGTTACATCAATGATGGTACATAAAAATACGTATATAGCTTGGGTTTTTATGTGTGCTATGTCTTTAAAATTTAATTTTTTGAAAGAATGATATTTCCATGAACTTCTAAATATTTCTTTGCAGAACTGGAGTGGACTTGCAGGCTTGGGTAGCCTTTTTTTGAGGACATCAGAGCAAAAGTTCAGATCAAAAGGTGCAGGAAAATTTTTGCAAGACAGTCTTTTACATTTGGTGGGTTTCCAAAAAAATATGTTAATTGTCTCCTTGGATTTCTTTTGGGTCATTGTTGGGAAGATAAAAGACCCCCTTGACATTTCCCTACATAGCAAATACCAAAGTTTGGAAAGACAAATATAGTGAGGTTAAGTGCTTTATCCAGATGGTGAATCCTCAGATATTTGGCAGCAAGAAAGAATAGCGTGCTTCCCATTCTCTCTGTACTGTTTTGTGTGTGTTTGTGTGTGTGTGTGTAATTGATACGAAAATGACATGCACCATAAGGGTGTTCTTGGGGAAGAATTTCATAGCATTTCAGACAGATAGGTAGAAGATAGACAGATAGACAGATAGGTGACTAGTTTGCCAGTTTTTAAAAGTGAAACATTGGAACAATAGTAAATATCTTCTCAAGGTTCTGTCCTTGCCCCATTCCAACTCATCAATATTTGTTATCCTGCCTAACCACGGTATCTAACTACAGACTCTAGTTGCTGCCACACTATCGAATTAATGCAGTTTGACACTCTGTCCTGTAGAATCCTGGTACTTTTAGTTTGTTGTTGGCATCAGAGCTCTCTGATAGAGAAGGTTAAACATCCCACAAAACTACAAACCTGACAATTCCACAACATTGAGCCATGGCAGTTAAAGTGGTGTCAAACTGCATTAATTCTGCATTGTAGATGCAGCCCAAAACTATACTTTCACAAAAACACCAGATTCTGAGTGTGTAGTAGTAAGCTGTCAGTTGTATCTGTTAAGAGTCAGTTGCCATGCAAAGGCAACATACTAGAGAAGTTGTTTAGAGTTTGTGAACTTGTGTTACTCTTCATGGTTCAGCAGGAATGGTAGAAGAATTGTGGAAACAGCTACCACTGAGATTGGAGCTACCAACATTTTTAATACATTAGATTTGTTTTATTTGTTTTATTTATTTTAGTTAAAGCATTTTTGTTTTAAAAAGGAAAAACACATACATTATAGAGGGTTTAAAAAAATCAACATACTTTTATTTTAAACAGAACACAAAAGAAGTCTGGAATAGAGTTGTATAGTTTCACATATACTTTGGTATTCCTACATGATGGGGGTGTATTGCGGCCACTTCTAACTGTAAGAGTCCATGAGTCTTTGATAGTAAATATCTTCACAAGTCATTCTTCTGAGTGGCAACTTAACAAGTTTTCCTACTTCCTTTTTTTCCTTTGGGGGTTGAGGTTGCATCAAGAAAAATGCAGATAGAACCATATAGCCTGGCATACTTTCTTGTTGTTGTTGTGTGCCTTCAAGTTGTTTCCAACTTATGGTGATCCTAAGGTGAACCTGTCATGGGGTTTTCTTGGCAAGATTTGTTCAGAGGAGGTTTGCCATTGCCTTCCCCAGACGCTGAGAGCTTGTTACTTGCCCAAGGTCACCCAGTGGGTTTCATGGATGAGCTGAGAATCGGATCCTGGTCTCCAGATTCAAAGTCCAACATTCAAACCGCTACACCATGCTGGTGGATGTTGATACTTGGTTATAACCCTTCTTACAATCTTATTGGAGTGTTTGCTGTGAGCAGGGAGCAATGACTCTAATGCAAATTGGCTATCTCAAGAAGTGGCATGATTTATATCTACGATTAGCAGAGGCAGCTTTGATGTCTAGGGCACAGAATGCACCAGAAGAGAGTCCAAGGGCCTTTGCAGACTGCCAGAAATAATGCAAATTGAGTCCACTTTAAGGGTTAGGGTTAGGATTAGGGAATCATGGCAGATGTATTTTATTGTGGCACCAGAGCTCTCTGACAGAGAAGGCTCAATGTCTCAGAAAAAAACAACCCAATTCCCATGATTCCCTAGCACTAACCCTAACCCTAAAAGTGGACTCAATTTGCACTATTTCTGGCAGTCTGCAAAGGCCCCAAAAGAGGCTAAATTGGTTTCATCTTCAAATTTCCTCTGAGTCTGATGCATGTGCCTCTTAATCTGATCTGAAAAACACATTCCTGGGGTGCAGTAGAAAGAGTATGGACATCTAAGTTCTGGATGCTTTTGTATTTCCTTCTGTTATTAGAGGGCTGTTCCTGTTTTCTTGAATGTTCTGTGCATTCAAGTCAACTTTGGCTTAAGGTGATCCTGTGATAGGGTTTTTTAAAACAAGATTTATTCAAAGGGAGTTTGCCATTGCCTTCCTCTTAGAATGAGAGAGTGTGGCTTGCCCAAGATCATCCAATTAGTTTCCATAGTTGACCAGAGATTTAGACTTTGGCATCCTAGTCCAACACTCAAACCACTACACTATGCTGGCTCTCAATTTGGCCTTTAAGTAGAGCTATGTACAGGTGGCTGGGGTTTGGATGTCTCACGGGAAGAAACGGCAATGAGCACTGTAGGGCAGAGACCTATGCATCACTACAGCTTACCATGTGCCCTTTAACCAGTTGCTCTCAGTGGGGAATGTAGTGGGGAATGTAGTCCCAATGAAACAATTAAGTTTCAGGTATCCATTCAGTCAGTGTTTGTTCATGGAATGGGAAGGGGAATATGATGTTATCCTTCTAAATGCTATCAGCCATCAGCTAAATGCCCTGTAAATTTAACTTGGGGGAATTGACTTTTTCACCCTACAACCTGCTAAACCAGAGCTAGGAAAATTGATGTTTTGGATTACAACTACCAGTGTATCCCCCTTTTTGTAGTCCCATAACATTCCTAAATTCTGCCTGTCAGTGTCATGGGTGACTGCTTTCCAGTTACTTGGATGCTCTTCGCACTTGTTCTGGGGAGAGTATTCAAACTCTCACTGTCAGTAAACCAGGGAACATCCTATTCTGTCCCTTAGTGGCCCCAAAGCAGTAAAGAAACTCGTGATACCTGTTAAATATATTGAGCTGTCACTGAAATACAAGTCTATTTCCATTTTTACAGGGACAGTGCTGAGCTAGTATTGACTCCAACTCCAAATGTGTTTTCCTATAAAGACAGGTTTATGAATCCATGGAATACTTTGACTGCCCACAGACAGAATGGCCAAATAACTTAACTCTCCTCCTTTGTTTGTACTATGGAGGTTGAAACCTCAAAAACCCTCTGGTGAAACTGATAAGAGATAGAATGAAACTGAGCTTTGCAGCATGCAAAGCTTAGAAGAAAGCCTGAAAATGGGATTAAAATCTATATTGGAGTGCCCTGGTTTTGCTAGTTGTCCTTCCAACTTGTATCTGAAATGTAAAATCTACCTTTAGGCTGGTGGCTACAAATTATGAATTGTTAAAATGACAGTGAAGGTGTGTCAGTTTTAGAGTGGAAGAGAATTTAGCTCTGTTTTACACAAGTTTTACTTCCTGAATTGTTTTGAGGGGGAAGCCTATTATTTCTTAACCCAGCTGGTTCAGTAGTAGTGCTGCATTCATGTAGTCTAGTGCAGTGCTCAGCAGCCTTTTGATCTTAGGAGAGACACACTTGCAATTGCCTAGATGTGATGTGGTGTAATTGTTAAGTCTTTGACCTACAAAATGTCAAATTCACATACACAGGGCTGTGTAACTGGTAATGACATTAAGCAAACCACATTTCTTGCCTCCTGCAAAATGGGTTTGTTACTGCTATATATTACAGAGTTATCATAAGATGCTTGAAAACAATGTAGGTGAAGGTCTTGATACCCAAACACTTCGGCCAGTGTACCTTAGCTGATATTTTGGATTTGAAAGGAAGGGAAGATTGTAAAACATTAGGAGATGTTATAAAATATTATGAGAGTCCCATCGTGGTATAGTGGTTTGAACATTGGAGTATGATTCTGGAGATCAGGGTTTGAATCCTGCTCTGCCATGGAAAACCACTGGGTGACCTTGGGAGAGTTACACACTCTCAGCCTCAGAAAACCCTGTGATAGGGTCATTTTGGGGTCACCATAAGTCGAAAATGACTCAAACTGACAACAGCAACAGAAAATATTATGAAATGATATGTACGGTACTTGCTTGCCCTTAAAAGAATCCAAAGATGTTTGACTTTCTTAACCCCATCCTCATTACCTTTGGATGTGTTCTTTTTTAAAAAAATGTGTTTGTATATTCTAATTAATTTCAGGCCTCAACCAGACTCCAATTACAACCAATATTAGTTTATCTGAACGATATATTTAGATTGTGTTTGAGTACTTTAAAAGGAAAGAAGAATAAAGAAATGAAACAGTGTGTCTGAAGCAAGACAGTGGTTCTCTTTACTTCCTACTATCATATAAACTGCTTTGACAACATTAATTTGACCCTGAGATGAATTTGAAAGCCGAGGAATGTAATGATAGATTTCTGTGCAGGGCTGGCATTAATTACCCAATCCAGCTGTGGAATGTTAGGCTCAATTACATTTACCAATGTGAATGAAACAAGCTCTTTAAAAGTTATTTGCCTGTGCACTTATTCTGACATCTTTCCCCTGAGGGTGTCTGGGAGGGATGTGGTAGCTTCAATAGCCAGCATTTCACTCTCCTCCTTGCCTCTGCTTTGCAAAACACTGATGAAAGGGTTGGCTATGTTGTGGGGAGGGGGCCTTAATTATCAATGCCTCTGTGAATTTTTGTACAAGTTCAGCAGCTTTATGTATACAAGGAAAGAAAATGTCAGCTTTGTTAATAGATAACTCAAAGCATCCTTTGATAAATAGGTTATAAGCATGGTTCGTTGGCATGAAAACTGTAAGTAGGCAGCGATGCATAACTTTGTTTCATGTAGAAATAGGTGCATTACATCTTGTATTGTATTCCCAAATGTTATTATTAGTATTATTATTTATATTATCCATTCTAGGTATATACAGATAGGTTTAAAACCTTCCCCCCTTCTTTTCTTTGAGCATTTTGATGTGTCTCTTCTCATTGACATCTGTGTCTTTAAACATGACACATTTGGGATTTTAGAAGATGTTCTTTCTTGCAAGTTGTTGGAATTCCTTTCAAAAGGCTACCGTATATATTCTATTATATGTGTATATACCTCTCAGAGGGCTTTTTCGGTTGTCGCCCCCAGACTGTGGAATGGCCTGCCGGATGAGATCCGTCAATTGACATCTTTAGACAGCTTTAAAAAGGCTGTCAAGACGGATCTCTTCCAGCAGGCCTTTCCAGAATAGACCATCCCGGCCTCAGGAACCTCTTAGGAGAATCCTCCAGAGTCCTCCTAGCTTAAAGATAATACCGCTGTACTCCTATATTACTGTCACAGATACTCGTGGCCATAGCTGCATATATTCTATGTTGTTGTTTTAATTTGTTTGTTTTAACTTTTATCTGATTTAATATTGCTTTAAGGGGAGGGAGGGAATGGGGTTTGGATATATTGTATTTTAACACTGTAAGCCGCCCCGATTGGTCTCAGAGGGGCGGGATAGAAATATATTATTATTATTATTATTATTATTATTTCATGTATAAGTTTTGGAGCCAAAATTGTGGATTTTGATATGACCCGTGGACAGGTTGAGGATAAAACTTAAGGGCATGTAACAAAGGATGTAAAGGACAAAGCAAAGCAGCATAATGCCAAAGAACTTAAATTTTTGTTGGCCGGCATAACTTTGTATTTATCCTAAAGGCTGGATGGATGAGAAGGGAACTACAGTAAATTGTGGTTGTGTGTTGAGCGGTAGAAGCAATCAGACATGGATGGGAAATACACACTTATCAAAAAGGATGAAAAGGCAAAGAAAATGGCCACTGCGTTGGCAGTAATTATAGCCTTTAACTTTAATGTGATATTTTTGCCTGATTTTAACCCAGGAGAGCTGGCTGACAAACATAAATGTCTTATTCAGTTCCTTCAAAGCCTGATTCCTCTGAAGGGAAGCAACAAAGAGCTGCCACTGTCACCATTTTCCCACCCAGACATTCAAAAAGGTGCTCCTGGGCTGGACAAAGCCCTTGCCCTCACCACTCTACTCAGAGAAGGTTCCTCTTTGTTTTTGATAAGAGTTAAAGTACAATGATTCATGCATAAAATTCACCCAGGTTTTTGGGGTCAATTTTCTGACTAAAATTTCTGGACTTCCATGTGGAAGACTAGAAAAATTGATATTGTGGTAAAATGGTTGTTTTACGTTGGGTTTTGCTCTCATGAATTTGTCTTTGTTCTTTATCAGGATTTTTGCTAATATTTCCATCTTACATTTTTTGATTTTTATTTTATTTTAAAACTTGCTTTCTCTGAGTAGCTTTCATATTTGTAGGCTACTTTGGAAGCTTTTGTAGCAGAAGGTCATAAATAGAATTCAGCGGAACATAATAAATCATTACATCCCTTTGCTTTCAAGAGAAATCATCATCAGGGTAACATGAAGAGTCTATCCTTGCACCATTGACCCCTTTCCTTTCTCTTAGCTTCCTCTTTAATCTGCATCTAGCTGTAAATATACTCCTTGCCATTGGCAAACTGATATGTCTTTTACATTTTTAACAGCCCAGATTGTGTCTGGAGGCTACTGTGCATAATGGTTAGAGCAGGGGTAGGCAACCTTTCCCCTTTAAGGGCCGAGGGACTTCAGCTCCCAGAAGCCTCAGCCATGTTGGCCAATAGTCCCATGTTGGCCAATAGCTCCTGGAATTCTGGGAACTGAAGTCCCTCGGCCCTTAAAGGGGAAAGGTTGCCTACCCCTGGTTTAGCGTGCTGGACCAGGACTGGGAAGAGTTAGGTTCAAATCCCCATACAGCCATGAAGCTCACTGGGAAACCCTGGGACAATTGTTATCTTTTCATCTCTCAGGGTATGTTATGAGGGTAAAAGTGGGGAAGAGGAGGACCATATACACAACCTTGGGATATAAATATAAGAAAAAAAAGACAAAAGCACCATAGGGTTGTAGTAAGATGGCTTCAGATAGCTTCTGTCATAACTCACTCCATAGAGGGGAGTCAGGTATAGAAAGGCCCCTTGGTTCCAAATGATGGTTCCCCCTACCCTGAATTGGAGCTGCTAGTGGCTGGTGCAACTGATGAGGATCTTAAGCAGAGCGGGCTCCCACCTCACTGGAGCTATGAGGCACTGAGGAGACACCTCCATCATTTGTGAAACATTGTCAGGACGTGGTACAGCTGTGAAGGAGCCAGTGTCTCTTACAAGAGAAATGCTGAGCAATGAAGCACCTGGCATCTCAGGGTCAGGAGACTGTAAATTCCACAGCAGCTGCTGGAAGCTTCTGTTATTCACAACTGTTTGTCTCCCTGGTTTTATTTACTTCCTGCTCTTGAATTTAGTTGGATTCTTGACCTCCAGACAAACATATGGTTTATGTTTCCTATTCTTTGTCTTGTGGCTTTGATAATAATGACTGCTGGCTTCTTTTGACAGATTCTGAAACAGCTGAGTCCTTGCACCTCCTTTCAACCTCAGTAAACCCTTGATTACTTGCATATGAAGATGATTAAATATTTGAAGGGATGTCATATTGTAGAGGGAGCTAGCTTGTTTTCTGTGGCTCCAGAGAACAGGACCCGGAACAACAGATGCAAGCTATACGAAAAGAGATTCCACCTCAACATTAGGAGGAACTTCCTGACAGTGAGAGCTGTTCGACAGTGGAATACACTCCCTTGGAGTGTGGTGGAGTCTCCTTTGGAGGTTTTTAAACCCGCTAGATGGCCATCCTTCGGGGATGGTTTGATTTTGAGTTCCTGCATGGCAGGAAGTTAGACTGGATGGCCCTTGTGGTTTCTTCCAACTCTATGATTCTGTGATTCTTTGTTCACCATGCATCATTTAGATTCTAAATTTTAGAGTAGGAGCCTTCCTTAGGCAACTTTCTACATAGAGCAGTTGCGTGAGGGCTATTCTGGAGCAAACAAACGTAGTATGGAGTTGTTTGTTTCTTTTGACTATTGAACAGAAGTAAAATTTTTGAAGAGCTCTATTTACCAGAGGTGGTAGTCTGTTCCTATAAGTTTCTGTCACCTACTCATGCTTCATAACGTACCAGCTGGCAACAGCTGTTTTATAGCAAATAACATAAATTTATAACAGTATTGTCAATGACCATACTTTTCATGGGAAAGCAGCTATAATTAAATGTTACAGCATTTGATAAAAAATTGTGTATTGTTTTAACAGCAATTCAGTCTTTAAATGCTTGTCTGACGCACCCAGTGAGCTCAATGCTGACATAGCATGTGGTGTGAAGCCTAAGACAATACATCTGTATTCAGAGTACCAGTGAGAGAGACTCCTTCTGAGCACTTACTGGGGCTGTCAGTGTAAACAGGATCCTGTTTTGTGGTGAAAACATTAGCAATGGACTGATGCACATGGTTTTATGTTCTCTGCTAGAAAGAGCAATTTAACATTCTTGCCTTGTACTGTTTGGTGTTGGTTTCAATAGATTTGCTGTTTACAATTTTAAAAAAAGAATTAATGCAATCCTGTAATTGGATAAAATTGGATTATGTTTTATTCAATAAAATTAAATCTTTCAGCCTCATTATGAAACAATACCACAGGCTGTAATTTTTAGGGACTGCTGGATTGTAGTGCAGTTATCTTTCAAACTGCAGTGTTAATTACAAGAAAGACTGGAAAATTATGACTGTGTAGGATATTAGATAATGTAATTCTAATTTCAGTGGCTTTCTTTCAACTGAGAATGAAGTTTGTATTTGTATGTGTTTTGCCTTACAAAAGAAACAAAACTTGGATTTAAAATTTAGCACTTCTAACTCCCATCCTTCTAATAGCTGATTCTTTTCTGCCCCACTTGACTTTTCCCTTGCATCTTAGAAAGATTACTTAGGTCCAAAACACACTGCAGAAGTAATCCAGTCTGACACTGCTTTAATGGCCTTGGCTTAATGCTAGAGAATTCTGGGAACTGTAGTTTTGTGAGACATTTGGCCGCCTCTGACAGAGAGCTCTGGTGCCACAATAAACTACAGTTCCCAGGATTACCTAGCACTGAGCCAGGGCAGTTAAAGTGGTCTCAAACTGGATTATCTTTGCAGTGTGTTTTGGATCTCAGTTTAGCCTATGAAAATAAGAATGAACCTGCTCTCAAATAACTCATTTTCTAAATGGAGGGATGGGTACAGCAAGAACAAAAGTCTTGGGTTTCTTAAAAGCAAGCAAATATATTAATGTAGGCCATAATAAATTGTGGTGTAGTGATTTGAGTGTTGGACTCTAATGCCAGGAGACAGGGGCTTGAACTCCGGTCAGCTATGGAAACCCACTACATGACCTTTGGCAAATTGTGCTCTCTTAGCCTTAGAGGATGGCAATGGTAAATCTCCTCTGAATAAACCTTGTGAAGAAAACATTGTTGTACAGTTGCCATTAGGTTGAAGTCAACTTGAAAGCACATACCAAGAACACAATTTTTTGTGGACTGAAATCATCTTCATATGATAAAATGGAACCTAATCCATGAAAATATATGTCACAATTTTCTTTGTCTTTAAGGTGCTATGGTATCCTTAGTCTGTGATGCAGCAAAGACGACTAACACTCCTACCTGTTCTGGAAAGTCTAGAACAGTGACGGTGAACCTTTCAGGGACCAAGTGCCCAAACTAAAAGGCCTTCTGGCACTGGGTGGTTCCTGATGCCATGGGTGGGACTTCCGGTGGTGGTGGTGGGAAGAGTGGGACTTCTGGGGTAGGACTTTTGCCCTCCTGGGGTGGGACGTCTTCTCTTCGCCCTCCAGGGCCTTCAGCTGATTCTCCGGAGGCAGCTGAATTCCTGGGACGGGAAGGAGGAGGATCAGGAACAGGAGCTATTCCCTCTCTCCCTCTCTCCCTCTCTCTTTGTGTGTGTGTGTGTGTGTTGACATTCTCATTTTCCTGGAGACATTCTTGTGTTCTTGTGTGGGATTAAACCAGTTATACTTGGCATACCTGAATTACCTACCCTTTTGGAGTGTGACTTGAATGAAGGTAATGAATGAGTAGAGAGAGGGATCACCTCTCTGAATGGATACTTGGCTTCCCTGGGATCTTTTAACATAATTGTTAAAAAATTGCCATTTTAAAATATAATTTGCCATTTGGAAGAGACCTTTGAATTTAACATAATTTGCCATTTGGAAGAGACCTTTGAATTTACATAGTCCCAACTACTGCCTCTTCAGTGCAAGATTCACGCTATTGCAGGTATTGCTAAATTTCATAACATGAAATGTGCCGTTTGAAATTTAGTCTTTATTATTATTGGTTCACAGTCTGCCAGCTGTTATTGGCTGGAATTTGGACTGTCAGTGATTTGGATTGTTTGCAAGTATCTAGCAATCAGCAAGGCATTGTCTGATAGAATAGTGTCACTTTTGCAATTGTGCTGTTGTGATTCTAGTTATAGAGAATTTTTTCCAGATATTTTGTCATTTTGGTTGGAATTGCTCCCAGAGCATCTATCATCACTAGAACTGCAGTTGTTTTTTCCAGAGCAACTGAATATGTAAGTCTCAGTATTTAAACATGATTGTACCTCAACAACAAAACTAGCAACAGCAGCAGCAACAACAATAACAAGGCAGTACATGGCAGTGTACAAAAAATGAAATGTTAAAATAGAGAACACTGCCAAAGGTATACAGTCTAATTTGATTAATTTTTTAAAACATCATTTAAATTATTTATTTTAAATTATTTAATTAGATAACAAGAACCAGTTGGCGTCTACTCACCCATTCAGATCCCAATCTTGATGACCTGAACACTCAACAGACTATCTCATATCTCATTCCAAATGAGGTTGTGCCTTCTGGAGTCAAATCAGTTGCCTTCTACCCTGTCTGCTTGTGAATGGCACCAGGTCTTCTTCTGTCTTTCCAAAATTCACTATTTGAGGCTTTTTAAAAAAATCTGCAGATTGAATATACAATATCTTCTGTATGATGGAATGTATTTGACCACTGAGCTTTGGCATTTTCCAATACTATACTTTAAAAGTACTTTGCCAGTCTGATGATGTTGGGTTGTTTCCAGTGATCTGTATCTGCCATGGGAGTAGACTCCACTCATGGAACAAATTCCTTTTTGATACCCCTTCAGATTGGTTTCAGAAGGTTGGGAAACTCTCCAGAGCAGATATAAGGGTTGTAATGGAATAGTAGTGGAAGGGAATCTCCCAATATGTGAGTAGAAGTGTGCTGGAATGATCCTTTGGATTACTCTCATCCACTGGAACAAAATGAATGTAATAACTAAAGATACTTTCATGTGGCCTGAGCTGCAGAGATTGGGAGTGCTATAGTCCATACTAAGCTGAGGCTATAAGTAGTAATAATAGTAGTAGTAGTAGTAAATAATAATAATAATAATTCTGTTAAAGCAGCTTCATTTTTCATTAGATGTTCGTGTTTGTAATTAGCACTGAATGCCAGACAAAATTAGCATTTTATGCTGTAACTATTAGAATCCCATAGCCAGTATGGCCGGTAATTGTCATGATTGTTGAGGATTCAGGGATTTGTAGTCTAAAAAGTAATGTTCAGAAGGAATATTTAAGGGGGAAAATGTTACTTGGTTCCCCTTTGGTTCTTTGTAGTAATTCCAGCCACAAGTGTGAGATGTTCTTACTGTACTGCCATTCACCTTGCAAACTCATTATGGAAATACTGTATAAGTTTAAACTTCCAGAAGATATGGTATATCTTGAAATGCCTGTGGCTGTGTTTGTAGAGAGACTAGAATGGAAGTTAAGTTAGCCAAGTTCAAATATTTTTGGATCCTTGCTATCTTTTGAAATCCACTTTTGAACATTTCAAACAAGATTATATCCTCTATGAGATCTCCATACCCATTATGATGTGGAGGCATTATTTGTGTCTGTTTTGCTGTGCATGTGAAGCAAAATTCTGATACCCATATCACATTCATACTCTTATTGCTACATGGAGAAAATACTTTTCTTTTAAAATTAAATGATTTATGCCCTGCTATTTGACTCCAGAATTGCCCTGTGTCACCTTGGACAATCTAAACTATCTGGCACAGGATTGAGGATATAAAAAGGCAATAGCAATTCATTCAAACCTGTCCTAAGTCCTTGGAACAAGGCAAAGAGTGAAATGTTAATTAAATTTAAAAGTAATGGTTCTCATTACTTCTAACAAAGATTTTTACAAAGAAATTAGCACAGATTTCTGGAATGCTATAAATACATTGATAGCCATTGTGGGTTAGTGGACTATGACTTTGGAAACCAAGGTTTGAATCCCTGGACAGCCATGGAAACCCACTAGTTGACCTTGGGCAAGTCTCACTCTCAGCCTCAGAGAAAGGGAAAGGCAAGCTCCCTCTGCACAAAAGCTATCAATAAATCATGCAATAGGTTTGCATTAGGGTCTCCATAAGTAGAAATTGGCAGAGGCTTCTCTTTGTGGTGATGTATGTATCACTTTTTAATGGTTGCTCCCAGACTCTGGAACTCCCTGCCAAGGGAAGCTAGCTTGCCAGCCCTCTTCCTGTTGTCCTTCTGTTGGGAAGCAAAAGCAAAATGAAAATGAAGGCACCCAACAACAGCATAAATTCACCATTCCTTAATGTCTAATGTGAATGCTATACTAATGCTATTCTCTCCCAGCTACACATGTGTCTCGTGTAATAAAACTCAACATTTGTATCCTTTTAAGAAAAACAATCAGGGTTGGATGTTAATTTTTCAGCTTTAATCCCATCCTTCCAAATATCTGGCAACACACATGAACTGTCCAAGAGTAGAGAGTTATCAGTACGCTGATGACACCCAGATATATTTTTCCATGTCTTGGTCTTCAGCTTTGACTTCAGATGGTGTCTCTCCTCTCAATGATTGTCTTAAAGCAGTAATGGACTGGATGAGGAAAAACAGATTGAGACCTAATCCAGAGAAAATGGAGGCACTTATAGTAGCAGTCCCAAAACCAGGTATAGGGGTACAACCTCCAGTCCTGTACGGGGTCACACTCTCCTCCAAGGACTATGTTCACAGTCTGGGGGTGTTCCTGGATCCATCACTTCAGATGATAAATCAGGTAAATGCGATGGTCAGGAGTGCCTGTTACCAGCTTTGGCTGATATGACAGCTGCGCCCTTTCCTGGAAGTTAGGGATCTTGAAACTGTGGTGCACATGCTGGTAACCTTGCGTCTTGATTTCTGTAATGTGCTCTACATGGGGCTACCTTTGTGCTTGGTCCGGAAACTTCAAATTGTACAGAATATTGCAGCCAGGTTGGTCTTGGGTACATCAGGAAGAGATCATATAACTCCAGTCTTAAGATCTCTTCACTGGCTGCCCATTAGTTTCCGGGCACAGTACAAGGTACTGGTTATTACCTTTAAAGCCCTAAATGGCTTGGGTCCAACTTATCTTCGGGACCGCCTCTTTCCGTATAATCCACCCTGCGCACTTAGGTCCTCTGGGAGGAATTTGCTGCAGCCTATAAAAACTAGGCTGTCTGCAACCTCCCAGTGGGCCTTTTCATCAACTGCTCCCAAATTATGGAATGGCCTGCTGAATGAGATCCGTCATATCACCACCTTAAACAGCTTTAAAAAAGCTGTTAAGACCGATCTCTTCTGTTAGGCCTTTCCCGAATAGATATCCCGGCCTTTAAGAGTTAGCCTAACTTCCCTCCCTATGTCCTTGCCGCTGCTGTTATTGTTACTGTTCATTGGTTGTTATATTAATTTATTCTGTCTATGTTTTTATACTGATCTATTGTTTAATACCATTTTAAGGGGTGGGGGGTTTATGAGATACATATTGTATTTTTAGCGTAATTTTAAATGTTGTAAGCTGCCCTGATTGTGTATGCAGAGGGGCGGGATAGAAATAAAATTTTATTATTATTATTATTATATGGGGAGGAAAAATTAGTTTGCCTTGCAATGAAGCCATTTTAAGAATGCAAGTCCTTTAAGTATTCAAGAGCTAGTAACATCTCTGCACTGAAGACTTCATTCTCATTACTTATACATCTGCAACTTAATTCTAGAAGTAAAGGGTACCTATTTATTATTTAGGATTCACGTTGGGATGGTGGCAAAAGAACACTAAAACTTAATTTTCTGCCTCCTACAGTCTGTCAGAAGTTCTTCTCTTTCATCACATCTTTACAGCTCATACTCAGTTTGCACATTTCAATGATAACATGGGTTGAACGAGTAATTTACTAAATTCTGAGAAATAAACGTGGGAATGCCAAGAAGAAAAATATTGCCTCCCATACAAGGCTGCCTCTGTTTGGAGATCTTTTGCAGAGGCTTCTCTTTGTCATGTCACCCTCACTGGCATCTTTTGTGGTGATGTATGCATCCACTTTTCAGTGGTGCTCCCAGACTGTGGGACTCCCTGCCAAGGAAAGCTAGCTTGCCAGCCCTTTTCCTGTTGTCCTTCTGTTGGGAGGCAAAAGCATTTTTATTGGTTTGGACTTTTGGTAATTGCCTATAAATTGGGGTGTGTGTGTGTGTTAATGGATTGATGCTATACTTTATATTTTTTATGTGCATCCTCTTGAATGGATCTTAATTAAGTAGTTTTTAAACTGGTTTGGGCATGTTTTAACATTTAATTTTTTTGTTCTGTTTTTATCTGAAACCAGCTTTTGTCTAGTTTATTTTTCTTTTTAAAAATCTATACCTCTTTAAATTTGTTGCTTCAGTCCCAGTCCTTGGAGAATTCTCCCATTGTTCTCTGTGATGTCATGTGAATGCTTCACTTTGTCTCACTGTCCCACCCTTATTCAAGATTTAAATGCTCTTGGTGTGGAAAGCACTGATAACAACACTATGGCTTTTGATAGGAACCTGTAGATTAGTAACTTTATAATGGCTGGCTGGAAGTGATTGTGTAGCTTTACTACGTGGTATTAGTGAAGCAGAAGAAAGTGGCAAAGAACAGTGATGCATGAGAAGTGTTATTCCATATTAGGTAAAGTTTACCCCTTAAAATGGTGGGGTGATGTTTCAGTTTTGATTTGCCTCCCACCTCGCCTTTTTCACTGGCAGACTCTCAGTGGAAGTCATTATACCACTGTGGTCAGAGGGAGACAGTTGTGACTTTGGATTTGTGTGTGACAGTTGCTCACTGTGATGTATACCCACTTTGTGGATAAATATAGGTGGACAGGGGGAGGAAGTTGATATTCCCACAACAGTATCCTGGGTGTTTTAAAGACAAGGGAGTCTTACAAACATTGGATCCAAGAGATAACAAAGATTACATATTGACCATTTGGGTGCAAGCTATCCCTGAAAACAATTCATCCAGTGGTCCTAGGACAAGCATACTGTCATTGTGGTGATATTTTGTTTTCATTGTGTAAGGGCCCATTATAATAAAACTGATAACTCCTGCTCCAGTCCTGCAAGGTAGGCTAGTGTAATCCACATATTACAGTCGGAAATGTTACCTTGTTACCCTCTCCTTCCATCTGTGCCTTGAAGAGCAGCTTGGCTGGTTGGCACTGGTGTGTGAGAATGCTTATCTTCATGTTGTCAAATATGCATTGATTCATTTTAACAGACTTGTTAAAGGCAGCAGAGTAAGCTGCGTGTTTTTCGTAGCCATTTGGCAAATAAACACTAGTCATGATGTTCATAACAAAGAAGAGACAAAGAGCAGTGTTTATGGTTTACAGCAGTGGTGGGAATTGTGTGACTCCAGATGTTGGATTGCAGCTCCCAGCATTCCTTTCCATTGTTTGTATTTGCTAGGGCTTCTGATAGTTGTGGTCCAGTGACATCTGGAAGGCAGCATGTTCTCATTCTGGTTTACATCTATCTCTAGGAACTAGCTCTAGGAATTTGAAATGGATGCTTGTTAGATTTTTCTCTTTGAAATCTGGACTCTGAACATTAGAAAACCTTGGTAGCATTTGAATGAATATTTACTCTTTCTCTTTTCTCCATGATTTTGCTAATCTGTGACAAAATAAAGATTTCTTTACACATAACAATGGGCACCTTCCATTTGAGTATTGCAGAGCTTTTCTTGGGAGTTTATTTCATTAATACAATTGAATGACTTAATTTGTTCTGGGGCTAATCTAGCATTAGCAAAATGCATTTGTCAATACTTTCTTGTCCCAGTCACATAGGACTTTTCAAATGTATTCATTTACCTTTCTCTCCCCAATAGTCTTGCATCATTGTTTTGGCAACAATACTTCCAAGGCATCTAGAAAGGTATCGTGTAGAAATCAGCTTTCTGTAGCCAGAATAGATGCATAGTAGTCAGTGACTGGAAAATTTTATTTGAATTATAGCACAAGCTTCTTAATTTTTAATTTATTGGCTATATTTACATTTTTAATTTTCAGACCTTGGAATACCAGTAAACATTTAAAAGCACATAGCTATAGATGGGGAAGAATGCAGTTGAAGCTTACCTCTCTGTATTGTACTGGTGTTTGAGTGAGCTGGTTTATCTCAGGTTAGATTCCCCCTCTATAAATGTGGAAAAATTGTAGACTTAGAACTAGAGAACCCCAAGATTGCTGCTGCTGCTGCTCCTCCTCCTCCTGGGAAGGGTGAAGTAATAGGAATCTGATGTTATCTCTTTAGGTGGAAGGGGATCTTGGAAATACAAACCAGTACAACTTTAAAGACCTGGAAACATAGGACTTTATCACATGGGGGAAATCCTGTGTAGAAACGGGGTTTTAAATCAAAAAAGCCCCACAAATGTGGGTTAATTTCCACACAACATCATTGTTAAAGTGTTGCTAACTTGAATGGAAAGTTGTTAAAAGCCACTCCTTTTTACTTTCAGAAAATCCTGAAAGTAAAAAGGAGCCGTTTTGTCTACTTTCTGTTAGGGTTAACAACACTTTAACAACGATGTGTGTGAAAATCAACCTGCTTTTGCGGGTTTCCCCCAGCTTTTAAATCCCGTTTTTGCATGGGATTTCCCCCATGTGATAAACTCTATATATGCAATGGCTATATTTGCAATTAACACCCAAGCACCACTCAGCATTATGCAGCTGAGCTGTAGTGAGTCTTGAGTTAGTTTTCCAGTCCACTGTCATTCTGCCTTGTGTGGTGGAGGGAGAAATCTGGAAGCTTTAGACTAACTAAAACTTGAGGTGATGTTCATATAATTATTCTTAATTGTGGTAAGTGAGAGTGAACCAACTTCAAACCATAGTTCATGAAGTTGACTTACACTAATGATAACTAAGATCACCTGCAGTTCAAGGTTATTGTTTGTTGTTGTGTGCCTTCAAGTTGTTTTTGACTTATGGCAACCCTAAGGCAAACCAATCATAACTATAATAATAATAAAAAAATTATTTCTGTCCCGCCCCTCTACCGAAGCAATCGGGGTGGCTTACATCAATAAAATGTCACAATATACCCTCCCAGATCCACCCTCCCCTTAAAACAATATTAAACACAGTAAGAATTGAAACAGTTACAACAAACAATTAAACAAATTTAACAATTTACAACAATAAAACTATAAAACAGTATAACAGGCAACCCGCAAGCAATAAATAATGTGGCTGGATGTGGTAGCGGGTGGGGGGAAAGAATGACTCATTCCTTGGCCGTGAATTTAATCATGGAGTTTTCTTGGCAAGATTTTTTTCAGAAGAGGCTTACCATTGCCTTCCTTTGAGGCTGACCGCATGTGACCTTGTCAAGGATACCCAGTGGGTTTCATGGCTGAGCTGGGAATTGAACCCCAGTCTGTAGAGTTGTAGTGCAACACTCAAACCACTATGTCATGGTGGCTCAGTTTAAGATGGTTTAAGAAGGAGTTTACCATTAACACTCTCTCAGGCTAAGAGAATGTGACTTTATCCAGTGGGTCTCATTGGCCAAGTGGGGTTTCCCTTTCAGCCAATCTCGACTCAAGGCAACCCTATGGATGAGACATTCAAGATGCCCTGTCCTCCATTGATCTGCCCAGGTCCTGCAAATACATGTACACGGTCTCCTTAGTAGAGCCCATCCATCTAGTGTGTGATCTTACTCTCTTTCTCTTGCCCTCACCATCTCCTAGCATTATTTTTTTTTCCAGTGAGTCATCCCTCCTCATGATGTGGCCAAAGTATAACTGTCTCGGTTTCATCATGTTTGCTTCCTGGGAGACTTGAGGCATGAAATGTTCAAGGATCCACTTGTTTGTCTTTTTGGCTGCCTGCCATATCCTCAGCACTCTTCAAAAGCAACACATCTCAAAAGAATTTTCCTCTTATCCACTTTCTTCACTGTGCTCTCTGTTTCCTCATTTTTCCTCACAGTTTAAGATACTAGGCATGAATATACTGGTCTCGAAGATATGCCATATGGGAAGTGGGGGGGGGGGGGAATATGTCAGCTTGAAGTTTGTGCCTCATGGTTGTAATGCTAAGCCATAGCCTGAACTTGGGACAGAAAATCTCAGCATCTCCTGGCATAGCCATGAGTCTACAATTGGAGTGTATCCTTTGAGGTCTTTGGAGGAAGAGCCATGGGAACACATTAATAATTCCACATCACTAACTACTTTGTAGGAAGGAGATCAGAAGTGGGAGTCAGAAGAGGGAAATTCACTTTTGCTTTGTTTATTGTTATGTGCCTTTCAAGTCAGCTCTGATTTGAGGCAGCCCTGTCCTAGGGGTTTCTTGGAAAGATGTGTTCAGAATATTTGTTTGTTGCCATTACCACCTTCTTGTGGCTTACGCAGTGGGTCTCATTGGCCAAATGGGGTTTCCCAGAGTCACAGTCCAACACAAGCAACTACATCATGCTGGCTCTTCTTGCTTGTGCTAAAATTCTAGGTTTTTCCTTCCCCTGCCTCAGACTCTCATCCCCCCCCTACAGTTCTTGGGATAGGAACCAGCTTAGATATATGATTTATTGCTTTGAAGCTGATGGAAAGTTTGTTTCACTTTGTGAAGGGAAAAGCTCTTTGACCCAATGAACGGGATGTGCTGGCATACACTTCTAAGTAAAGACATTTCATAACAGGATGAGCTTAATTTAATTGAAATTGATGACTTTGCAGTAGCAGAGCTGCTTATGAAATAGGAATGATATGTACACCTGTTACCTTGCTGCATAAGCTTGTGGTGGTGCATAAAAAGAGAACCCTAAAGCTTGGATTTGTGCAGAGAACTTTATATGAAGTGGCCACTGAGACAGAAGAGTTTCCTTCCCTCTTTGGTAGGATTGAGGTACAAAATGGGAGGAATATTAAGCATCTGAAGTGCACATCTGTGGAAAGGAGGGTTGGATTCTGCAAGTAGAGTATTATATGATTTGGAATTCAGTGTTAGCTTGGCACATTTATGCCAACAAAGAGCTAGTACAGCCTGAGTGGCTAGGAGATTGGCGTGCTAATCACAGACAAACTCCTTGGCCTGAATTTTGCACTTTCCATGAATTAAGTAAGTGGTTGCTCTCAAGTTGCACTTGACGGGATTGTTTGTTTTATCATGTAAGCCACCCCGGTTGTACTTTACAAAGAGGCGAGATACAAATAAATTTATTATTATTATTATTATTATTATTATTATTATTATTATTATCATCTGAGCCCAGCATCCCCACCAATACAGATATGTGTGTGTGTGCATGTGCATGTGTGTTAAATATGGTTTGGGGTTTAGAGATATTTGAGTCCTGTTTATATGAAAAACCGTATTTCCCTTTATGAGCCCAATAAAGCATTAAGATCATCCGGAGAGGCTGTTCTCTTTGTCCTACCACCCTCTCAGGCTCTTTTGGTGGGAACAAGGGAGAGGGCCTTCTTGGTGGCTGCTCCCAGGCTCCCTCCCTAGAGAGGCCAGGATGTCCCCATCCATTGTCCTTTCAGTGTCAAGTAAAAACATTTTTGTGCCATCAGCCCTTTTAATCTTCCAAGTGCTGGGCTTTCAAATGCTGTGAAGAATTTGCAAGACACTTTGCAGACAAAATATCTCGGATTCGCTCTGACTTGGAGACTGTAGTTGACACAGGTTCAGTGGACGTAATCTTGGCACCTGTTTGTCCTGCATTGTTGGGTAAGTTTCAATTTGTGCAGCCTGAGGATGTGGGCAGGATCCTTGGAGAAGTGAGGGCCACCGCATGCATACTGGTCCTTGCCCTTCCTGGCTTCTGAAAGCAGGCAGAAAGGGACTGGCCAAGTGGGTAAGAGGAGTGACAAATGCCTTACTACAGCAAGGCAGCTGTACCTGTGAGATGTCAGATCTGGCTACAGTGACACATGCCTTGATTACATCCCATTTGGACTACTGCAATGCACTCTATGTGGGGCTGCCTTTGGAAACTGTTCGGAAACTTCAGAGGGTTCAAAACACTGCAGCCAGAATGCTGGCTGGGGCCAGTTACAGGGAGCCTATAACTCCCTTGTTAAAACAACTTCACTGGCTACCTGTTCATTTCGTGGCACAATTTAAAGTGCTGGTCATGACCTATAAAGCCCTACAGAGCTTGGGTCCAGACTATTTGAGAGACCGTATCTCCCCATACACACCTGTGAGAGCCCTAGGATTGTAGGAAAAGGCTTTCTCTCAGTACCACCAAGATCATAGGCTCGCTTTGTGAGTACATGAGTGAGAGCCTTCTCAGTGGCTGCTCCTACCCTGTGGAACTCTCTTCCTTGGGAGGCTAGACTGGCGCCCTCCCTCCTGGCCTTTCATTGGCAAGCAAAAACATTTTTATTCAGGCAAGCTTTTTAAAATCATGCAGGCTTGGTTTTATTTGAGGGGTTGTTGTTTTAGATTACGTTTTTAACTTTTGTATATTTTATGTGATCTTATATTGGATATAGGTGTTTTAATTGTTTTGCATTTTATGCAATTTTAAATGTTTTATCTGTGAGCTGCCTTGGGTCCCTCCAATCTAATTATTATGAAAATAAATAAATAAATAAATATTGTATGCAAGGTTTGTATATAGCTTTTACTACATTTTAATAATTATTTTAATTTCTTAAATTGTTTAATTGTTCTTAAACTTTATTTATATTTTTTAAAGTGTTTGTTTTGTTTTTAAATGGAACTGTTTTAAATTGTTGTTATGCACCTTGAGTCCATATGTTGGAAAGGCAGGATATAATAAAACAATAATAAATAGTAATTTGCAGTTTTTCCACTTTCATGGGGTCTTGTGCTCTTCGCCCCTGTGAAATTTGAATGCTAATGTGCACTCTAAAAAGTATAATAGCTGTGTTGCAGTTTGTCTGCTTTCTTCCTGTTGTAGGACTCAAATCCAATTGTTAGCCTAAGGGGGGTTGCAGACTGCCAGAAATAGTGCAAATTGAGTCCACTTTTAGGGTTAGGGTTAGTGCTAGGGAATCATGAGAATTGTTTTTTTTCTGGTGCCACAATAAAATACAGTTCCCATGATTCCCTAACGTTAACCCTAAAAGTGGACTCAATTTGCACTATTTCTGGCAGTCTGCAAACTCCCCCCCCCCCCCCATGTTAGAGCAGACTTGTTCGTCAATGAGTCCTTAGGTCAGGGGTAGGCAACCTTTCCCCTTTAAGGGCCGAGGGACTTCAGCTCCCAGAATCCCAGGAGCTATTGGCCAACATGAGACTATTGGCCAACATGGCTGAGGCTTCTGGGAGCTGAAGTCCCTCGGCCCTTAAAGGGGAAAGGTTGCCTACCCCTCCCTTAGGCAGTCAACATTTGTATTCCATTGAGTGAATGGATCTACTCTGGTTAGCCACTGAAATCTACAAACAACTTCAACAGGACAACTTCAACAGGAAAGAAGAAACCCTGAAAGTAAAGTTTGGCTACCAATCCTGAAAAAACACCAAAATCAAGATTCAGTACGTGCAAATGAACTTCACCCAGGGGCAGGAGTTTTCCCAGCAGACAATGGACCACTAGTTAAACAGACACTAATCCTTCTCACGTATCCTTCCATCCTGAGGCCTTGCCATTCAGCAACAACAATACATAGATTAACATGCAAAAGCAGCTTCATTTATATACCGCTTCATATCATGCTATGGGATGTCTAAGCGGTTTACAACTGTAAGCTCATTGACCTCCAACAACTGGGTACTCATTTTAGCAACCTCAGAAGGATGCAGGCCTGAGTCAAGCCTGAGCCTTGGCTAGTATTGAACTTGCAACCATGTGGTTTATGAGTGAGTGGCTGCAGTACAGGCATTTAACCACTGCGCCACCAGGACTCTTTATTACATCCTTTCAACTAAGGGTCACACAGTATATATATATATAAAACCCACTCATTTCCATGCCACCATTCTCTGAAGATGCCAGCCACAGATGCTGGTGAAACATCAGGAATAAACTCTTCTAGAACATGACCACATAGCCCAACCCCCCCCCACAAAAACTATAGTCTGGAATTCATTCGGTAGTGTACAGATGGGCAACAAAAACAGGTGGAAATGTCCTGTCCTTGGGATTGTCCAGGAGTGGTATGGACTGCCAGAACTTTCAGTCTATCAAAATAAAAATAGACAAAAAAACCAAACAAAAAAGCCCACAACCTAGACCAAAAGCTGAGAAAAGGCCCTTCCTCCATCCCAATGCCACTGCTGTGGCCTCTAAAGGGAGAGAACCACAGGTGGACATAGCTCTATCTTCCCTAGATCCCAGGAGTTCGTAAGAGGCCCTCACTCTCTCCCTTCTGTCACTGCTGAGGTCTCTAAGGGAGAGAAGAGCAGTCAGCATCTACTGGACTTAATCCCCTCCTTCACTGCCATTTCTTTTTCCTTGTGTATCTATCTGTCTTTTTAAATTGTAAGTCTGGGGGTACGGAACTGTCAAATTAACAATTGTAAACTATTCCTATAAAGTACCATATATACTGATGGTGCTATATAAATAAAGACTAACAATATCATCAACTACTACTATGGCTAATACAAAAGTTTTTAAAAAGTTAAACAGTTACATTAAACAGTTGGAAACAGTTTTAACATTGGAAGCGGTTTTTAAAAGGTCACTAAAATATAAAAATAATGCTTAACAGCCCAAATACAAATCTGAAACGACCCAGATTAAAAGAATTTTTGCACCAAACAGACATCACTCAAAGGCCTGGAGTAACAGAGAAGTTACTCCACCTGTTGGAAGGACAGTAGAGGAGGAGCCATATGAACATCCCTGGGAGGGAATTCCAAAGTCTGGGAGCAGCTACTGAGAAGGCTCTCTCCTGCATTCTCACCATATGTTCCTGTGATGGTAAAGGGACTGAAAGTAAACCCTCCCCAGAGGTTCTTAAAAATTGGGCAGGCTCATATTGGTCCATTTGATCTGGACCCAAGGCAGTCAATTTAAAGGGTGGGGGGAGGTCACCACTCCAGGAAGTTTGCAGGAGTGGCAATAAACTTTTTTTTTTTTTGGCTTGGAAAAAGAGATTGTGTCATCACAGGGTTTGAGATGATCCTTTTTCTTGCCCCCTACCCAAATTGATAGATGAATTGATTCAGTCAAGGAAACCACAGACTCGAGTTTGCAAAACCTGAACACAGCAGGTGATGACTGGGGACATTATCACATGGGGATGGGCATTCTTATCCTGTCCAGAAAGTGCAAGTGAAAGTGGTCGTGCAAAAGGCTTTCTCACAAAATCACGCTGATCCTATCATATCCTGTCAGTGAAGTGGAATTGTATTAACGGGATCTTCTGTTAATACAACATGATGGGAAATGAGGGGACAATTCCACTTCACTTATGGGACAATTCCACTTCATTCACAGGATCAGTGTGATGTAGTGAGAAAGCTTTTCACGTGATCACTTTCACTCACGCTTTCTAGATGGGACAATGTCTGGATAAGCACGATTTAGTGTGAAAGTCCTTCCCGCGATTGCATAAGAAGCATGGGACAGGGATGGGACAATGACGTCCTAAACTCCGTCTGATAATGTCTTGGGACTCTCATTATAAGTCATAGTTAACTTGATGGCAAATTGCAACAACACCAAGAAAGTTCAGGGAAGTTCTCTGTGTGTATAGCCACCCACATGGGTATGCATTTCAGGGGCACAAAAACAGGCTTGGGAGCTGAATAGTGGCCCCAATGCAATAGTGTGTTGGATGAGGGAGGAGGAGATTGCTAATCCCATAATAGAAGGTAAAGCTTCTGGCCTGCCAAGATCCTCTTCCTAGAGGCAGGGGTTTTGTGCAGAAAACAGTGAGCAACATCCTGAGACTTTAAAACACCTGCAGTAAGAACAGAGGTTTATTTAAGAAGGATGGGGGAAGTGTGTGGAGATAGAAGCAAGATGTGCACTTAAAGTGATCAATGGTTTATAGTAATTCCTGACTACTAATAGTAGTCCTTCATAATGGAGTTTATCAGTTAAATTATATGTTCATAGACATAGATAAAAGAATGCATCCATATTCTTAAAATTGCTCTGTTACAATATTAGTCATACTGATATTATATTAGTCCATTATAATATTAGTCATACCAATTTCTTGACTCCAATAAACTTGTAATGTGGCCCCTAAAAGCTGATAAATCTTCGTCCATATGCTCCTACTGAATGAAAATTCACATATGTAATAAGTGGATCTAGTAACAGGTTTCAAAACTATCTTGGGGATTATAGCTTCTTTCTTGGTGAAGCAGCTGTTGTTATCTGTTTGTGCCATATATGTGAAGGATTTGGTGCCATGCTTGTGAGGGGTAGGAACTAGTGTGGTGTAGCTATTTAAGTGTTGGCCTAGGTCTCCTGAAGACCAGGTTTCAAATCCCTTTTCAACCAGGGAAACCCTTTGGGAGGCCTTGGGCAAGCCACACTTTCTCACCCTCAGAGGAAGGCAATGGCAAACCTCCTCTGAATAAATCTAACTAAGTAAGTTCTGTGATAGTGTTGCCATAAATGGGAATCAGTATGAAGGCACAGAACGACAAGTGAGGGTGAGCAAAATGCCAGCCCCTTTTTGCAGCTAGCCAGGATCCTTCAGAATTTTTTATTTTTTCAAAAACATCATTGTGGTTTGGTAGAAGAACCTTAAACGTGTCAGCTGGGATTTAAGTAGAAGTATAAATGGATGCTGCATTCAGGCTTGCGTCTAGTCAAATATTGTGCTCTGAAAGGCCTCGGAGACTGGGCTACTGAGCTGCAGGAGGTTTGGCCTGAGGAGTTTGTAGAGCTCACAGATATTAGCTATTAGAGTAATTGCCATTCCTGAAATGTTTGCTGCTGTTGAAAATTCTGCTTTGTATCAGTGGCTGGCGGGGGACATGTACAGAGCAAGGGCTGGAGACAAATGGATAAATAGCATAAATATTCTTGTACCGGTAATGCATTGCATTTCTCCCCTCTCAGGATCTTTATATATGTGCATGTGTATAATAATAATAATAATAATAATAATAATAATAATATAAAATTTATTTCTATCCTGCCCGTCTGCAGCGCAATCGGGGCGGCTTACAACAAATAAAACACCTATAATTTACATCCAATCCCCAAAACCCCACCCATCCCATAAAAAATATTAAACTAAGACAATTTAAAAACATTAAAATAAATCAATTATAAGCACACAACATCCCAACAATACAGAGCGATCAGCAGCAGCATGGAAGGGAGGGGAGTAGCTGACATGTAACAAAGGTTGTAAAGGATGAAGCAAAGGGAACAATGCCAGAGAACTTAAAAAATTCTAGCAGGCATAACTGTTTGTGCTCACCCTAAAGGCTGGATGGATGAAAAAGAAACTACAGTAAATGGTGGCTGTGCAATCTGTGCAGGAGGCGGCCAGGCACAGGCAGGGCTAAGAAAATGCACATATGTCAAAAATGATGAAAAGGCAAAGCAAAGAAAATGCCGACTATGTTAGCAGTGATTATAGCCTTTAATTTTAATGTGATAACTTAAACACAAACCTACACAAATGTTTTATTCAAATCCTCCTTCCCCAGTTACTCTTAGTACTTCTTTGAGGGAAAGGGCCAAAGAGATGCCACCACCACGAAGCGACACCATGGAGGAGAAAGCAGAGTCAGTCAGTGCTTCAGTGCTTCTTTTGGATTCTCCTTGGACAGATTAAGCTCTCGCATTTTGCCACTCCACTCAAAGAAGGGGATGACTCCTTTTTTGATAAGAATAAATGTGGTGTAGTGCTTTGAGTGTTGGACTAAGACTCTGGAGATAGAGTTTGATAGAGTTTGATTCTGCGCTCAAGCATAAAAACTCACTGGGTGACCTTGGGCAAGTCACATTCTCACTCTCGGAGGATGGCAATGGCAAACCCCTTCTGAAGAAACTTACCAAGAAAACCCTATGATAGGTTCACCTTAGGGTTGCCACAAGTAAAAAATGACTATGAGGCATACAACAACAACAACAACAGCAACAACACTGTACTTACAATCACCTGTGGAT
Source organism: Phrynosoma blainvillii (assembly GCA_026167975.1). Classification (NCBI taxonomy): domain Eukaryota; kingdom Metazoa; phylum Chordata; class Lepidosauria; order Squamata; family Phrynosomatidae; genus Phrynosoma; species Phrynosoma blainvillii. Next base: position 358,979,400 of record JANUYF010000002.1, read on the forward strand.
AAGTTAACCCAGGTTTTTTTAGTCAATTTTTTTAACTAAAATTATTAGACTTATACATGAGTATATACAATATGCACAGTATTAAATAGGTGCCTGTCTTGGTTGCTGGGTCAACAGGTCATTCTTTCCACAGCAGAAGAATTGAATGCTGACTTGTAAATGAGCAAATTACTTTGATATAATCTACTGTGATTTGGTAATTCTTAGAAACAGTATACAGACTTCTCACATTGTAGTTTAAAAATGGTATTATGACTTCATTTGTAATGGTGCTTCTTGGCATTTGTGGTATTAATTAACCTTCCCCCAACACAGCTCCTTGGGTTGTGTCACCGGACAGCTATTTCCATTTTGTAAGCCCTCCTGGGAGTGAGATAGAGAGCTGGCAATATGTGTTGTGAATGCGAAGGTAAACAGTTTCAAAGGAGACCAAAGGCTTTCACGTGTCAGAGCACACAACGTTAAATAAGACCCTGAACTTTCATGATCACAAAAGTTAATATTAATGAGTCATTTGTGCAGCACTTAGTTACCTCACTTTCATTTTATATGTTGGTCTTGATTCATTCTTAGAAAATAGACTCAAGTGTAGAATGACTCAGTAAAAAATAATCACTTTTATCCTTCATACCTCTGTTGTTTGAAAAGATTCATACGTAGCAGGACCTGGAAGGGGGTGGGTGGGTATGAATGCATACAAATATTCTCTTTTGCACTAGTGGCACTTTTGGGAAGGGATAACATTCTGATCAGTGTAAGGCTGCTATTTGCTCATTTGGCTGGATTTTACTAGCATTCTAGCACTGGATTCTGGGTCTCAGATATTAGCAGTGTAGTGGTTTGAGTGTTGGACTAGGACCCCAGAGACCAAGGTCTGAATCCCTTGGATGGCTTTGGACAAGTCACACTCAGCCTGAGAGGAAGGCAGTGGCAAAACCACTTCTGAACAAATCTTGTGAAAACTAAACCAAAATAATAATTAAAACACTCGGTGTTAGTTCCATCTTAGGGTTTCCATAAGTTGGAAACTTCTTGAAGGCACACAATAACCAAAATATATTTACACTAGTATAGAGTGGCCTAGGCTGCATCTGCATTGCAGAAATAATCTACTTTGATAATGCTCTAACTGTCATGGCTCAGTGCTATGTAATTCGGGAAATTGTAGTTTGTTGTGGCACCTGAGCTTTCTGACAGAGAAGGCTAAATGTCTCACAAAACTGCAGTTCCCAGAATTCTATAGCATTGAGCCATGGTAGTTAAAAATGGTGTGAGACTAGATTATTTCTCTAGTACAGATGCAGCCCTATTGAACTTTTCACTGTATGTATGCACACATATTGGATGTGGCCATGTTGAGTGCTGTTACTGTTAAAGGATTAATACAAATGGGTGCAGAACATTTGGCATGATCAGCACATTCTGTTACTGGACCTCATCTTTGTACTCCACAAAGCTGCCCTCCAATCCCTTGCAGCATCCCCAAACTCTCATTTTAATGCAATTTTCCAATTTGGGTCCAAGCTATCTCAGGGATCGCCTCCTTCCTCCCTGCGCTCTCCGGTCCCCTGGGAGGAATTTGCTGCAGCCTCAAAAATCTAGGCCTGCAGTGACCTCCCAGAGGGCTTTTTCTGTTGTCGCCCCCAAACTCTGGAACGGCCTGCCGGACGAGATCCGTCAGTTGACATCACTGGACAGCTTTAAAAAAGCTGTCAAGACGGATCTCTTTCGGCAGGCCTTCCCAGACTGATCACCCGGCCTTGGGTTCCTTGACTCCTGCATTCCTCTCGTGGCCCCATCAGTTGTTGATGGATGAGGAACGCAGTAGAGGTTGATTAGGGGGTGGGTTGGTTTTTCTTTGGAGATATTATTATTGTATGCCGCTTGGATTGTCTGGCAATAAGCGGGATACAAATAAACTTTATTATTATTATTATTATAAATATTGCACCCTAAATACCTAAACCTGCTGAAATGTGTGTGTGTGTGTGGGAAATCTCCCACCTCTAGAACTTCCACTTGTATCCCAGCCTAATTGATGATCAAAAATTATATAATATCACTTTTAGTCATAATTTTCCTAGTCACTCTTTGGCTTAAGCACTTGCCAAAGAGAGCACTTATAAAAATGGCCTTGGGAAGAAAGTTGTACAAGGTATGATGTGTGTGACAAGATCCTAAAGAAATATAACTGAGCACTAAAGTTAGTATCATCCAAGCCACTGTATTCCCCATCATTCATGTATGGATGTGAAAACTGGACAGTAAAGAAGGCAGATAAGAAGGAAATCAATTCATTTGAGATATGGTGCTGGAAAAGAGTGGTGAAGATACTGTGGGCAGCCAAAAAGACAAACAAATGGGTGTTTGAACAGAACAAGCCTAAAATCTCCTTAGAAGCTAAGATCAAACTGAGGTTGTTGCACTTTGGTCAGATCATTAATAGGCATGATTCATTAGAAAAGACAATAATGCTAGGAAAGGTGGAGGGATATATAAAGAGAGGAAAACTACACACCCAGATGAATAGACTCAATCAGGAAGGTCATGAGACTATGAGAGGGGGTATTGTAAAGTTTTAATTATCACCTTTTAAAAAAATTCACAGAAAGTTTGTTTTGATTTGTAGTTGTTAACTTATCTCTATGTAGTCACCATCCAGATTTACACATTTTTCCCAGTGTTGATTGACCCTCCAAATACCATTATTGTAGAAGTTTGCAGATTGCACCTTAAACCACTCTTCCACTTCATGAATGACATCATTTGTGTTGTCAAATCAGTGACCCCACAATGGATATTTCATTTCTGGGAACAAGAAAAAGTCACTTGGTGTGAGGTCGGGAGAATACGGTGGATGCTGCAAGATCTCAGAGCCACATGCCCTTGCTTTCTTTACTGCAACTTGAGATGAGTGAGCTGGTGTATTGTCAGCTAGGAGACAAATGCCTCTGGAGAACATATTACAGTGTTTCTTTTTCAGAGCATCTCACAACTTGTCCAGAAGATTGCTATAGTATGTGCCAGTGATGGTTTATACCTTTGCAAGGTAATCTCTGAGAATGACTCCATGACAGTCCCAAAAAACTGAGAGCATGAACTTCCTTCCTGACTTTTGCACCTTTGCCTTTTTAGGGGGAGGGGAATTGGCATGCTTCTATTCCATGCTCATGGTTTTGGTCTCTGGATCATACTGATAGATCCAAGATTCATCCATGGTTACCAGACAACCAAAAAAATCCTATTCATCCTGTTCTGACAACATCAACATCTGTCTTGAAAGGCCACGCCATGTTTATTTCTGGAAAGGGGTTAGCAAACGTGGAACCCAGTGTGCAGACACTTTAGACGTGCAGTTCATAATGAATAATTTTCCACACACTACCATAACTGAGATCATTTGGATGGTTACTCATCTGTCTTCCAGGATTAAACACTCCACTTTCTTCACTGTGGCCACATCGTCCATCAGTGATGGTCTTCCAGGTCTTGGCTTGTCTGTGAGGGACATGTGACCAGTTTGGAAATTTCTTTTCCACCTCACAATAGTGTCATAAGATGGGCAATCATTTCCATAAACTACCATCATCTCATCCGGACACTATTACCCTTCAAATGCAGGAACTTTTATCATGCTGTGAGTCTCAGTCTTCTCCATCTTACACTTTAGTCACTTCTGGCACAATCTGTAACAAAAATAAAGGACATGAAGAGCTGATTTTCTCAACATCATGCACTTAGGGACTAATGATAATACTGACAAAATTTCATCAATATAGCATAATGACTCCTAGGTGATAATTATTACTTTATGATACCCCCTCGTAAATTTGCACAACCAAAGCAGAGCAGTGGAGGATAGACATTTTGCAGATGTCTCATCCATGGGGTTGCCATGAGTCAGGGTTGTCTCAAAAGCCGTTAGCAGCAACAACAAGTGTGTGTGTGTGTGTGTGTGAGAGAGAGAGAGAGAGAGAGAGAGAGAGAGAGAATATGTGCAATTTTGGGGCATGCTGTTTCTACCATGTCTGGAGCTGATGGCCCAGCCTGTTCCTCTTGTCAAATGAACATCTGTATAGGGGAATTTATTTATGAACAGGTGAACACCTTGGTGGAGACTTCAAGGTAATTTCTGCACAGTTTTCTCTCATCTGTCCTTTCTTCCCTGAGAAAATGGCGGGGACAGATTAAAATTCAGTATGGAAATGGTTGACTCCAGCCAGGGCATTCTTATGCATACATTACATCTCTTTCTCTTTAATCTCCCCTTTCTTGTTTTTACACCTCTGCCCATCTTTGGCTTTTTCTAGTCTTGGAGTGTAGCTTTAAGATTAATATGGGGTCTCTTTTTTTCTTTTTGTACGTGCATTTTGCTTCCCTTTCCATATCACCTGTATTAAACTTTAAACTACATTCGAAAGCCTTTATAGTTTATACCTATAAATTAATCTGATTGGTCGCAGTATTTTGAGCGAACTGCTGTTGAACTAGGCATGTCTATCTAAAATGACAAATGGTTCAGAGCAGTGTACTTGTTAATCATTTTTTAATTATTAAAAGACTTTTCTTTACTTCCCTCCCTTCCCAAATCTGGGGCATGTGGAAGGCATTTATGCACTTGACTTGTGTGTCTGTGACCTAAACCTTAGCTTTATGGTCTCTGCGTGACAATGTCTAACATTCACAAATTGTGCCTCATGATCACTTCAGTTAACCTCCTATTGAATCTCTGTGTGTGAGGGATCCAGCTCCCTGCCTCTCCCCCTAAGCTCATGTTGCTGAAACTCAAGGTTCTGCAAGTTCTATTTTGTTGATCAAAAGTGTGAAAAAAGTTTTAAAATGGCTAACCCAGTGGTAAACCACTCCATTACTAACTGAGAGCCTTTGCAGACTGCCAGAAATAATGCAGCTTGAGGCCACTTTAACTGCCCTGGTTCAGTGCTAGGGAATCATGGGATCTGTAGTTTATTGTGGCACCAGAGCTCTCTGACAGAGAAGGCTCAATGTCTCTGAAAAAACTACAATTCCCATGATTCCCTAGCACTGAACCATGACAGTTAAAGTGGCCTCAAGCTGCATTATTTCTGGCAGTCTGCAAAGGCCCTGAATCAGGCTAGTGGAGATACCCTGCCCACTGCTGTTGGAAAAGAGTTGCTTTTAAGCATTTGAATTCTCTCTGAAGAACCCACAGGATTAAAAGGCAAAATGAAAAGAGCTGCTTAATATATTAGTTAGCACCAAATAAATTCTTCTTCAGGTATATTGTCTTTTGTACAGCACTGTGTACACCGACAGCACTCTAGAAATAAATAAAATAATAATAATAATAATAATAATAATAATAATAATAATGGACAAAACTGTCAAATTCTGTTCTGTATTGCTTCTTCATGTGGTCACCTGTAAGCCCATCCCATCCTGTGTGTGTGTAAATGTGACTGAATTTGCAACAGGATTACTACGCAACATGATATATACTAGCTGCCAAGTACCCAACACAGGAAATCGGGGGAACAAAGAAACTTCCAAGTACACAGTGATAATAATTTTTGCAAGGCAACAGATTTGTGTAAGGTGGTTTCCTCATCAACTATTTTACATACAGATGCTCACTGGACTGGCAATTGAACCTTACTTGAATCCTGCTGATAGGGCAGCATCTTCTCCACTTGAGAACAGCAGGTTAGCTTAATTGTTGCTGCTCTGCCACAAACTTCAGAATACCTTCATTTTTGCTACTAGATTTGTAAAGTCATCCCCATGCATTTATACTACAGGCAGACCAGGATAGCACTCTGGAATCTATATACTAGAGTGTGCAGATTCCAGCCTGCTTTCCTGGTCTGTTTATAGTATAAATGCATGAAGATGACTGTGCAAATGGAGCTCCCAGTTTTGAATGTGTAAATTGGGTGCAGCAGGTTTTGTATGGCATAGTTTTTCACCAGTAATTCCTTGCTTTATTGTGACATTAACGTAAAGCAGTTGCTGTCATGGTCTCCTCCAGTCTCCAAGTGCCTTTAGCAGAAAGGAATGTCCACATTGACCATGTTTCATCCAGCACTGCCACCCTGAGTACCATTATACCCTATTAGGGTATGGCTAATGTATCCTTTTGTCAGAGAGCTGGATATTCTGGCCAGGAGACATCCTCTGTTTTGAATTTCCCTTCTACTGTGGCTTTTTGACAGCCTTGGCCAAACCATTGTTTGTTTCAGAGGTGGGAACATGCCATCCTCCAGCTCAGGGGTAGGCAACCTTTCCCCTTTAAGGGCCGAGGGACTTCAGCTCCCAGAATCCCAGGAGCTATTGGCCAACATGGGACTATTGGCCAACATGGCTGAGGTTTCTGGGAGCTGAAGTCCCTCGGCCCTTAAAGGGGAAAGGTTGCCTACCCCTGCAAGTCCAGCTGTTTTGTGTGTGGGGGGAAGAACTAAAAAAAGAAGGGAAGAGAAGGTAAACACACTCACTCTCTCTTTCTCTCTCTCACACACACAACCAGACATAACTATTTCCCACCCTGTCAGTGTGACAGTGCTTAGGAAGTGATGGTATGTCTACTATCAATTTACATATTTATCTATAAGACTGATTCTCTGCCTTTCTTCTAAATAGAACTCTAGGCATCATGTTGTGTCCTGTTTGCTCAAGGGGGAAGTGGTATCCCAGCACTGTGAATTGAGCACAGATATGACCAAAAGTGATCAGATCTGTGTGCTGAAAGAAGCATAGGCTACATTTTTTTTCATAAAAAACGTTGAGCCTAGCTAATAAGATTCAACATAAACTTTTAGGCCTGATTCATCTTTCAAAGAAAAGGACAGCTCTTACACTGCATGTGACTTGTACTAAGTTTACTGCAGCCATGGATATTTATGTTACTTCTTTTCCTACAATTGACATTATACTGTGGAAGCAGGATTTGAATTTTGGTCTGTTAAATTGAAGTGGAAGAATCATTTTGTGCAGAGAGGAGCCTAATGTAAAAATCAAGGCCAAAGCAAAAACCTGTTGTATTTGGGCAGTGCCTGGGGTTGTCCAAAGTTGAGGCTGTGAGGCTCACTCTTCCGCATGGCATAAAATTATGGGATCTAGGTCTTGCCCTGTTTCTCTGCTTGAGGAAATGTCGCTGCAAGAAGCACCATCAATGGTAGAGCCAAGGTGAACTGAGGACAGCTCAGATGCCTATGCTATAACTTGAAGGCATGATGTAGCTTGTCATTTCTATTTTTACTAATTCTTTTTCTTCCCCTCCATCGGCAGTGATTCCTCCACATACAGTGCTAATGTGATATGTTTTTGCTTTTTTGCATGGAGGATGGGGTTGGGAAACAGAAGGCTGTCTGATGACATGCATGTGTATTCGCTGGCTCTTTTTAACATGTGCATTGCAACAAATATGAGAGCCAGCCTGGCATAGTGGTTTGAGTGTTTGACTAGGACTCTGAAGACCAGGGTTCAAATCCCTGCTTGGCCATGTAAACCCACTGGGTGACCTTGGGCAAGGCACACCCTCTCAGCCTAAGAGAATGGCAATTGTACACCACCACCACCCCAAGAAATGTGCCAAGAAAACATTATGATAGGTTCCTGCCTTAGGGTTGCCATAAATTGGAAATGATTCGAAGACACAAAAACAGCAGCAGCAGCAGCAGCAGCAGCAACAACAACAACATGACAGATATCTTGCATTTTGGTTTAATAAACAACAACAACAACATGACAGATATCTTGCATTTTGGTTTAATAAGCAATTTAGCTTAGTGGCCAGACACCTTGAATGGCTTCTTGTTAACACTGCAACCGCATTGGGCCAAATAGGAAAGAATATTTGAAAATATTCAAAAAATGTGCCTCTGGAATATTGGGAAACCCAAAGGAGAAGAATCCTGGACTGATGAGAATCTTCTCAGTTCAGGACCTGCTCTGTGTGAAATTTGCATGTAATTTTTTTGCGCAGGGAAGCGCATTCTCTGCTGAGTTATCTGTGCAAAAAATGAATTTCTGTGTAGACAGTGTTGTTTTTAATGAAAAAAATTGCACATTTTGTGCAGAATACGTCTCAGACTTTAGATAACTGTACAGTTTCCAAAGACTTTCTTGCAGCAGGAAGAAAATAGCTGAAATTATATATTGCTTCCTTTGAGAATGACATCAGTGAAAAATTTCATCCCTATGCTGCATTCAGATGTTCCTGGGTGCCATGGTGCATCATATCTCTCCCTCCCATATCAACATTTCCCTCTTGCAGAGAGGGCTAAACTAGATTATTGTATGTGTGCTTCATTTTTATAGTTGAGGGTATCTTTCTGTTTTACTCATCTGTCTGACTCGCATACTACCACTTTTAACATCTCGATCTATCTGCCTGTGTCACCTGGATTTTGTGGAACATACTGGCCAGTTGGAGAACACAATTTGGGAAATCCCTACCAGGACAACCGTATCATCCTGACTCTGTTTGTGCGAGTAGTTCATTCGATGTAGTGATGTGTGGTTCCTGTAATGTGTGAAATGCCTAGTGCATGACATCTGAAGTAAACACTGCATTATTGTTGTGGACAGAAAGGATTTATGCTTGCTTCAGTAAGTGCCTTACTGTTGGTTTGTCTAATGTATTCTTATGCATAACTCACCATGCCTTTTATCTACCTCCCTGCCTAATCCCTTTGCAAGTTCTACTAAGCCAAATAGAATTGGATGTAATATATGTTTATTTATTTATTTATTTATTGGACATAAAGCCTGTGTTTGGTGGTTTATCTCTGACTATTAAAATCAAATACTCCAATGTCGGCAATTATGAAATATCAGTCCCTTTACACAACAGCCTGAAAATTGCTTTCCTTTCCTCTTATCTGTCTGTCTCTCTTTCTTTTCCCTCGCTCTTAATTCTCTTTAACATATGACCTAGCCTGCTTTTTATTCTTTCTTACAAGACAGAGAGATTTGTAGATTTGTATTTATTCTAGTATTTACTTAAAGAAGAAGAAAAAAGTGCTTTTAATCACATTCCCTTTGCTCCTGAGGGGAAATGTCATTAATGTTCACTAAAAAAAAAAGCTAATAGAATTCTGCTTTTGATGATTCTGGGAGCACAGCATTATGCATATGGTTTGAATTTTTCTTAACTCGACTGGAGGCACTGAATTGTTACAAGTATTTAAAATAAAAGGGAGGCCAGCAAGTTGTATTCAAGGCGAAAACAGGTTTTAAAATAGGAGAGGTGAGTAATTCCTAGTAGTAACGAAGGCACTTGCACACTCCTTACTGGCCTTGGGCAGAACAGTTAAATTATTCACTGCAGGTATTCTTCTCTCTCCCCCCCCCCCCCCCCGCCCCGCTCCCATTAATTTCATAGATTTTACTGAGGAACTTCCCTGGTGGAATATATTTCTGTTTTCCCAATTGCTTTGTAAACCAAACATGCAGTACTTGGCACTTCCAGGAATGGAATTGAATTTTATTATATTTTTATTTGAATATTGTATTTGTTTCATAACAATAACATAAACAAACAATACAAAAATAACAAAAGGCCTTGAAGAGTCATATAAAAGCTGTGCAGAATAACAATCTGAGTAGAGGTAGTATCAGTAACCAAGATTCTAAAATCGTCACTCAAGCTTTGCTGGTTGGTGGGTTCAGAATTACGAGGGGGTATCGTAAAGTAATAATTATCACCTGGATGTTGTTATGGTATATTGATGAAATTTTGTGAGTGTCATCATTAATCCCTAAGTGCATGATGTTGAGAAAATCAGTTCATTGTGTCCTTTATTTTTGTTACAGGTTGTGCCAGAAGTGGCCAAAATGTAAGGTGGAGAAGTACAAGGGGGTATTGTAAAGTAATAATTATCACCTAGAAGTTATTATGGTATATTGATGAAATTTTGCCAGTGTCATCATCACCAAATGACTTTTTCTTTTCCCCAAAATGAAAAATCCATTGCAGCTTGTCAATTTGATAACACAGATGATGTCATTCATGAAGTGGAAGAGTGGTTTAAGGTGCAGTCTGCAGACTTCTATAATAACAGTATTTGGAGGGTCAAGAAATGCTGGGAAAATGTGTAAATCTGGATGGTGACTGTATAGAGATAAGTTAACAACTACAAGTCAAAACAAACTTTCTGTCAATTTTTTTTAAAGGTGATTAAAACTTTACAATACCCCCTGGTAGAGTGTCCTTCCATAAGGTAATCTGGTGGGCAGGAGGTCCAATGTCGGGGGAGTTGTTGTTAATGTAGTCAATAAAAATTGACCAGTCTTCAGAAAAGATGTGTGGCTTCCTTTGTCCATTACAGAGTCTGAAGGTGTCAGAAAGTTTTTCCATGGAATTGAATTTTATTTTTCATTTTAAAAACTGGATATTTCCATAGTACTCTTGAATGCTCATCGTTTTAATTCTTTATTTAATACTGTTTTAATACTGTTTTAAGGGGGGGAGGGGTTGTCTGTTTTTAGGATTCATGTACAATTTTATGGTTGTAAGCCACCCTGATTGGGTTCCAAAGGGCGGGATATAAATAAAGTTTATTATTGTTGTTGTTGTTGTTGTTGTTGTTGTTGTTGTTATTTTTGTATGAAGCATTTTACACCCCATTTTTCTAGTGAAAAAGCATCCCAAAGTATTTTACAAATATCTGACATAATAATGAGACAGTAGCTGCCAGCAGGTTTATGATCTAACAAACCCCATTGCTGCTATAGTCTTTATAAGCGGTCCTGAAAGGCAAGTGAGTGTCATGCTCACACTGGAGATGGGAGGAGTGAAGTAAAAGGAACTGCTTGCTGTCTTTAGGGCTGAACTAGCTATTACTTGTTTTAATGTTAAAATTAGTTTAATTCTCTTTTAAGGGGTGGGAGGATTGTGGAATTTTGGATTGTATTTTAATATTGTATGAAGTTGTAAACTGCTGTGAGCCCGCCCCAATTGCTTGACAGAGGGGCGGGATATAAATAAAATTTATTATTATTATTATTACTTATTTTATTTTAATTTCAGTTTTCTCCCTTTAAATTCAAAGTTGCAAATACAATACCCCCCCCCCCCCAGTTTTGCCCTCGTAGCAGCCCTGTGAGGCAAGTTCAGCTGAAAGACACTGACTCACCCAAGCTTATCCAGTTAGAGTTGCAAAAGTTGGAGGTTATCTAGTCCAACTCTGTGTTCAATCTTGGAACAGCAACATCCTTGACAGATGGTTGATGAGACTCTGCTTAATTATCTCCAGTGAAGGTGAGATCCTCCTTTCCCAAGGCATTCCGTTCCACTGTGAAAAAGTTCTTATTCCTAGTCAAAACATACTTCCCTTCAGTTTCTATCCACTGATCCCAGTCCTGACCTCTAGAGCAAGAGGGAACAACTTGGTTCCTTTTGTTTGGCAGTCCTCCAGTGATTGTATTTTTTGCCTTTACAGTGGGCCCTCGTCACCTGCTGGGGTTCAGTTCCAAACCCCCCCGTGGATACCAAAATCCATGGATGCTCAAGTCCCATTATATACAATGGCATAGCAAAATTGTGACCCTGGCACAAACTGGCAAAATCAAGGTTTGCTATTTGGAATTTATACTTTTACAAAAAAAAAAAAAAAATTCAAGCTGTGGATGTTTGAATCTGTGGATAACGAATCCGTGGATATGGAGGATCAACTGTACTTTCTATTTTCTGCATTAAACATAAAAAGGTCTTTAAAATGCTCCTCAGAGGACTTGGTTTTTCAGAACCTGAGCCTTCCCACTTTCTATCTGACCACACGCACTATTATTCTCTGGTACATCACCAGTTCAGTCAGAATACTGTAAGATTGTCAGGGGACCTGTGGCTCCAATAGGCAGCTGAGGACACAATGTGGCCCACAGGCAGCCTGTGGTCTTTGGGCCCCTTTTGGGGGTCCCTGAAGGCCTTCACAGTCTGCCAAAGTGTGTAACTGTAAGTGTCAAATCTTGTGGGTGAGTTAATGAAATGAATCTGCTGCTTGCATTTCCTTGTTGTTGTTTTTAGCTTCACTGTCTCCAAAGACAGATCTGGAGGTGAGATTTCCAGAACAAGAGGGTGCCATGACAGTGCCTGGTTTTTTTAGGAGGAGATAGACTGAGATGTGACAGCGAGTGTAGTGTAGTGGTTTGAATGTTGGTCTTTGACCCTGGAGATCAAGGTTTGAATCTCCACACAACCAAGGAAATCCACTGAGTGACCTTGGGCAAGTCACACTCTCTCAGCCACACTCCTCTGAACAGTTCTTGCCAAGAAAATACTGTGATAGATTTGTTTTGTTGTTGTTGTGTGTTTTCAAGTTGTTTCCAACATATGGTGACCCCCAAGGGGTTTTCTGGGGCTGAGAGTGTGTGACTTGCCAAAGGTCAACCAGTGAGTTTTCATGGCCAAGCAGGGAACTGAACTCCAATCTTCCAAGTCCTTGTCCTATGTTCAAACCACTACATCATACTGGCTCTAGGTTTGTCTTAGAGTTGACATGAGTCAGAAGTGATTTGAAGGCACACAACTACAACAGACTTAGATGTAGTGATTTATCTATGGGTGTGTCAAGAGCACCACAAAAGGATTGTTTATGTGCTTCTTCCTTTTTAATATTGCTATTTGCTGTTGCAGTGACAAGCAATGAATGCAGTTATGGGAGAGATTATTAGATTTGGTGGCAAAGAGGGTCTTTCTACTTGATTTAGGAAGAAAGTTATCTTTGAAGTTTAAAATTTAGGTGCATCTGATTCTTTCAGAATGGCAAACTACTTTTATTTAGGTCATCAGTGGTTCTTCTGAATTGAAAAGTACATAAAAATTTATGATGCATGCACATTTTTGATTCATGGTTCTTACTGGGGAGAAAGATGAGTGGAAGTAGAGGTTGTATTACTTGTATCAGTTAATGGAAATGCACTAGAAGTAGCCCCCGTGAAACAGTATATCTTTTAAAGTTTACTACCACCGTTTTACAAGCTTCTAGGCTTTTAGCACTAGACAGAATGAACTATTCCTTTAAAAAATCCCTTGCCTAACTTGACTAGAGTAGCTTTAAAAAAGTTAAATTACAGTATCTTCAGGATGAACCTTAAAACTAGGAAGATGTACTCATTGTTTGTATAGGTCAATCAAACTGTGGCTCAATAAAGTCAGAAATGAATGAGTCCCCCCTCCCCCATATGCAGCCCTTTCCATCATTCCTTCTTAGTATGATTCCATTATCCCCAGAAATAGTCAATGTACTATAATTATTATACAATTGGGAACATAGTTTTCAGGTTTGGAATGATACAGAATTGTAAATCACCATTTGAAGCAGGTTTATGATTCCAGCTTATTCAGAACCTGCTAATCATAGTTTCTCAGTTGAAACATAATAAGAAAAAACAACACATAGTTAATTTCAGATTCTTTGGGCTTATTGGACTGTCCTAAGGGGGAGGGGAAGAGTGGTATGGAGATGGTGCATGCAGTGAATGGTCTTTGCATATATGTATTGGCTTATTTTTTGTAGTTTTTTTTTAAACTAAAAAAGCTACCTGCACTGTAACCCACCCACCCCCAACCTCCTGTTTTCTTCTAAACCAGTTCAGGTTTCCACAGGTAAACTCAATTTATTTAACACATTGGGTAATCACTTTGTGATAACTAGCTCTGTTTATAGCAGGGTCAAAGTTGTGTGTGCCTCCAGATGTTATTAAATTGGGACTCCCAGCAGCCTCAGCCAGCGTAGCCAGTGGTGAGGAATGCTAGGAATTGCAGCTCAACAATATCTGCGGGGCAGCACAAATTCCACCCCATGTATAGAATTGCCTTGTAGTCAAGACTGACTTGTATGGATCTACCTAGAAAGGAGGAACACAAATGTCTGTTTGCCAGTTTAAAGGCAATAGGGAAGAATTGTGTCCTCTTGAACTCAGTAAGCTAACCCGAGTTGTTCCAGTGGTAGTAAAACAACATTCCTGGCAATCCACAAAGACTTGGATGCATCTTAGATGTGGTTCTCTGGAAAGGTGCAACCTTCTGACACTGCATATTTTAAGAAGCATCCTTAGGAGTGTGGACATCAGAAGCACAAATGCACTTTGGGGTTCATGACTGATGGCACACATGCTTGGGTTTGAAGCTTTTTTTCCTTATTGAGGCAAACCCTGGCACTAACTTATGACTGCTGCTGAAAGCAAATTCTTTGTGGTCATTTTTATTTAACATTTTGCAATGCGAACTGTATCTGTGGGAGGAGGAAGGTAAAATCAGGGCATTACTTCAAATAAAAATTCTACCCCCTCCCATGAAATTTTGCTTCATTTCCAAATTTCATGCATTGCAGTAACTTTGAATGTCAGCTGAGCATTTAGAAACACAGTTCAGGTATACTCTGAGGTGGATGTGTGTGTGCGTCATGTGCCTTCAAGTTGTTTCCATCTTATGGTGGTCATAAGGTGAACCTATCATGAGGTTTTCTTGGCAAGATTTGTTCAGAGGAGGTTTGCCATTGCCTCCTCCTGAGGCTGAGAGCATGTGACTTGCCCAAGGTCACCCAGTGGGTTTCATGGCAGAGCAGAGGATCAAACTCAGGGTCTCCAGAGTTGTAGTCCAACACTCAAACCACAGGAGCCACATATTTTAAATATTTTATTGTTGTTGTGTGCCTTCAAGTAGTTTCTGACTTATGGCAATCCAAAGGAGACCTTATCATGGCAAGTTTCTTCAGAGCGTTTGTCATTGCCATCCTCTGAGGCAGAGAGAGTGTGATTTGCCCAAGGTCATCCAGTAGATTTACATGGCTGAGCCAGGATTCAAACCCTGGTCTCCAGAATTGTAGTCCCAGGCTCAAATCACTACACCATGTTAGCTGTTTTTTAACATACAGGTTGATTATTCCTTATCTGAAATGCTTGTGACCAGAAATGTTTCATACTTCAGGTTTTTTTAAATACCTATATTTGCATATACATAATGAGACATCGAGAGCCAGTGTGGTTTAGTGGTTTGAGTGTTGGATTTCGTCTCTGGAGATCTGGGTTCAATTTCCTGCTGGGCCATGAGAATCCACTGGGTGACCTTGGGGGAGTCACACACTCTCAGCCCGGAAAACCCCACAATAGCTTTGCCTTGGGGTTGCCATAAACTGGAAATAAATTGAAGGCACACAACGAGGCATAATGAAGCTGGAGACTGAGGATCTGTCCTCATTTTGCCAACCCTGCGGCTACACCCATGTTCATTGCATTGTGAATGTCTCCCTGTCTACTTCATTGGCTTGCGGAAGTGGAGAAATTCACAGGACTATGGTATTCTGTCATGTGGTTTGCATTTATTAAAAATTAGAGGGGCAGGGCAGGAGAAAGTAAACATATGATCTAATTCCAGTCTTGATTTTGTCCATCACGATGGAAATGCTACATGTAATGTCCTTTAAAGATGTTTTCAGCATCACACACAAGATTGTCCCTTGTCTCTACACAGGAAAGTAGCCTTCTGCCAAATATGGATAAGCTGAGGCTACAGAGTAACTTTTTGGCAGACAACCAGAGTCAACACTGATCAGCTTACTTATAATGGAGACTTTGCTGATGAAAACAACTCTGCATGGCTTGACTGGGAGGCAAAATAGTTAATGCTTTTATGTAAGGCATCTGCCGCTTAATGGAACGACTTCTATGAACTGTGTCGAAATTTTGCTGCCTTTAAAAAAATGAAGTGAAGCAAACTGGGCTCAATTCAGACCACACATAAGAAGATTCCTGTAGGTCTCCCTAAACCTGGTTTGTCCCCATACTCCTCTTGTTTAGGTACTGTGCATGAAGGACTGTTGGAGGTGCATGCTGTCCTGTTCATCGCAGTGCTCCATCTTGTTGCTTCTGTCTATGGGAGATGCTCCTGTGCGATAGGTGGGATGGGAAAATCAAAACTCTACAAAGTCCTTTTGGGCCTTTGCAGGATTGAGACCCTAAAACATAACTTCCATGTGATGTTTTAATTCGATAGGGCTGCTAAAAACTCTGTGAGTTTATTTTGATGTTTGTGAATCTTGGGATGAAATCTGGGTGGTAATGGTATAAGAATCCACACAGCAGTTTCATTTTTCATTTCAGTACATGCAACAAATCCCCTTTAAAGCCCTTTACACAAATACAAGCCTTTCATAGTTCTGTGTGTTATAAACAAAAGCTAAACTGTTTACAGCAATCACGAGGAAGCATTTTAAGAAACTTTTATGTGGTTTGGAGAAGCGTTAGACATGGCAAAAGGCAGAACCTCATTGGGGAAGGGTGTCCCACATACAGTGTATGACATACATTGCATGATTTAATAATCAGGGTTATATGTTAACTTGGGAATCCCAGTTTTTGTTTATTTAAACATAACAGGACTATTTCTAGCACTGAGAGCCTGCCAAAGCAAAAAAGGTTTTTAAAATAGTGTTTCCTAGAGCTCTAGCTCTAGTAAGGAGCTACCATGACAGAGATCCTCAAGAAGCTCTTTCAAAAGCCCTTGCTCTGGGCAAAAATACTCCCCCCCCATTCTCATGGCATTCTAATCTTCCTGAGTCAAGACTGCAGAATCCAAGGACCAAATTCAGTTTTAGAGAACATCTCTAATTCCAGTGGCAGGCGAGGCCAAATGAGAAAGGATGACACCAAAAACAACAGTATATTTTAGTTAAAAGTTCTTAATGCCAGTAGCTAACCCCTTGGGACAGACATTTCAGCCATTCAGAATTTGGGGAAACCTGTGCAAACACTGGAAACCCACCCAAAGATAGAAGAAGAATGGATGGAAAAGGTTGTGCGTTTCTGGAGGCTTGATTGGGACTCAAAAACGGATGAATTTTGCCCTTGAGTTATTTCTGACCTAGGCAATGATTCAGCAAACAACTGTCCAGAGACCATGGACCCTTTCACACTGCTTAATTATAATGCTATGCTTCTACTTTGACTGCCATGGTTCAGTCCTATGCAATCCTGGGATTTGAAGCTGAGGGAGGAGTAATTAGATTTCAAAACCTCATCCAGAGAGCTCAAATACCTCCCCAAACTACAAAACTTGGGATTCCACAGGATATAGCCAAGGCACTTAAGAGTAGAAACATAGTGCTATAATTGTGTAATATGAAAGGGCCCCATGATTTTGAGAAGGACTCATAAAGGAAGGATCATTGTCCAAAGCAGTGTTACTTAAAGTGGTGGTCCCTGGACCAGTTCCAGTCCCCAAGTCATTGGCTGCTGGGCCCTGGAGAGTTTCCAGGAAAGAAAGAAACTGTTGTAGCCAATGGGCCCAAATATGGTACCAGTCCCTGGCACACTGGGGGAGGGGGGGTTACACAGTCCTCTACATCAGTTAGGTTACAAAACACTGGTTTAAAGTACAGGTAGACATCATCCAGGCTTCTGGATGGACTGCAAACCCTATCGTTCTTAGCCAACATAGCAAGTGGTGGGAAATAGACGGAGTTGTGCAGTCCAATGGCACATGGAAGGCCACATGATTCCTACACCTGGTCTGAAGTATGGAGGTTTCAAGTCATGCTTATGGGGCCAGAATGCTGCCTGGACCAGAGAGGCTCTACTGGTGTTAATGGTAGGGAGAGACAGCTGGAATTAGATCATAAGAGTCTGATCAGCTGATCAGAATTGCTGTAAGGAAACATGATATACAATATCCAGACATGTATCCAACCCTGTTGCTTTGTCTTTACAGGTACAGAGCTTTTGCTCTGATCACACTTACAATTTTCATCTTGTCACAAGTGGCTGGAGTGGTTTGGCAGGACTCTAATGCTTAAATTGTGCAGATGCTAATTAAAAATATATAATGCGCCCATGATTAGTTTATAATGATCGTAATCCCCTTATACTTGCTTATTATCACAGCGTGTCAGACCTTAAGCCACCTTGCGCCTCACTTGAAGCCTTGTAAGTAACAAACCAGCTATTAACTGCTGATCACTGATTCCTAAAGGATTATTTCCCAAATACAATAACATGGCTCAATAAAGGCATCAGTTTTCCATCTGCTGTTTAACTCCTAGGGGAGTTTTTGCCATTTTCTTCTTGTTTGTTCTTCTGCCCAGCTGGCTCCTTTTGCTGGGGAACAATAGGGCCTTGTTACTTGGTTGCACTGTGTTTCATGCAGACACAACAGCTTTTCATATAAGCCAAAGCAGAGGACTGGGGAGGGGGGTGCTGGGCAGAAAGGGTGATGAAATGGTCCCTTCCTGGTAAAATATTTAGATTTGCTACCCAGAATTGAATGGTGCAGCTATGCTTGACTGTGTTTGGCTTCTCAGGAAGTAATGTTGTTGCTTGTTTCTCTCTCCTTCCCATCTCATCTCTTTTCCTCCTCCTTTACCTCTTCCTCAGTTAATCAAGCAGCTTCTTTGAGCACACTTTTTCAGGACGTTTGAAGTTCAGTACTAGTTCCCATTAGACTTGGCACAAAACTTTGCTGGATTCAGCAGTGATGAAGTTGATCAGCTTGAACCAGAGCTGAGAAAAAGTTACCGTTTTGGACCGCAACTCCCAAAATCCCCAGGAAGAAGCACCACCCAGGGATTATGGGAGTTGTATTCCAAAATAATAGCTTCCCCCATCTCTGGATGAAGCCTGTGAGTTGTTTCCTTGCCAGAAGAATTTTGGAAGTTTACTTGGCAAGCACTGTAGGTGAGAAAATGGTCAGAAGCATGGTGTCCACTGTTAAAGCATTGTTTGCTTTTTAATGTGCAAGGAGGCAATTCTGGGTTATGGGGAGATTCATAGATGGGATGTGGCATGTGGGAATGGGAGGGAATAAGAACATTTCTCTACCTGTTACCTTGCCTCTCTTAGCTCTCCTTTTCTGTGGCTTTTTCCCCAGCCAGAGAAACATGCTTTCTGGCCAATTGAGGCAAAGCAGATTGTGGAGCACAGAATTGTCTCCATGTTTGGACATTCCTAAGTGTACTAGGAAGTTATCTGCACAGAAATAGATACTTTTTTTTTGTACCAAGAAACCATTGACTTTTTTTTTGGTCTGAACATGTTTTCTGTGCAGAAAAATATGGGGGTTTGTGTGCAGATATCTGTGTCTATTTCTGCACAGAATAATGGCCCATAATACTTCAGGATGTGCACATACCAGAAGAAAGATTGCATAAAAGTCTTGCTGCTGCACTATCCTTCCATGTGGAATATCTTGTGTGTTGGGAAACCCTTTTCTTGGCTGACAAACGAATAACAAGGAATATTCTTTCCATCCTGACTCCCAACACTATATTTGGTAGTTTGCAAGCAATGTGGAAGTTTGAGATTCATGCCCACTCTAGAGTGGGCATGAGTTTTTTGGCAGTTTATGCCTCTTGAAGGATCTAAAATTAGATTTCCAGCTGTGCCCTGTATCTCAGGTGCCAGCAAGAACAGCCACTTGGCACTCCTGAGGGAGAATCTTCCTGTAGATTTCAGTCTATCCAGAGCGAGAAGAGCTTGCATGGAAACGAAGAAAAGAGAAGGAGAGAGGGATTGAGATTGATTTCTATTCTTTATTCTAGCTTGTTATAGTGTGATTGGGAGCAAGGATGGGTTTTGTATTTTGTCTAAATCTGGAATGGAATTCTTACAGCCCTGCAGATGAATCCCTTGCAGTCCTGAAGATCAACCACTCCACCCATCTGCTCTGACCAACACATCTAACATGGTGGATTTAGAAGCTGTAATCCACCCATATCTGGAAGGCCATAAATAGTCCATGCCTGATTAAAATAAAGCTTGCCTGCATGATAGATTTTATTTTTATTTGATTTTCAAACAAAAAGGATTAAAGAGGGTGCATGTAGTAGACAATATCTGCTCTTTATGTGCCATTTTGTAGAGTAAAAATGGCCTTTTTAAAAATGTAAAAATTCTGCTTATTTTTTAAATGTGGTGAAGTAAAACACACAAACAAATAAACAAAATAATATTTTTGTGGGTTTTTCGGACTGTCACCAAATGCCACTATACCCTGTAGATGTCAGCCACAGATGCAGATGAAACGTCAGGAATAAATTCATCTGGAACACAGCCTCACAGCCTGAAAAACCCACAGAAAAACTATGGATGCTGGCCGTGAAAGCCTTTGACTGCATAAATAAAATAATAATTATTTGATTTGTTGTTGTTGTTGTTGTTAACTGCCTTCGAGTCAATCTCGACTCATGGTGACCCTATGGATGAGACATCTCCAAGACCCTCTGTCCCCCACTGCTCTTCTTAATTCCTGCAACCCCTTAATACCTGTCACCTCCTTAATAGAGTCCATCCATCTAGCATGTGGTCTTCCTCTCTTTCTACTTCCCTCCAACTTTCCCAGCATTATTGTTTTTTGCAAAGAGTCCTCCCTTCTCATGATGTGTCCAAAGTACGACAGCTTCAGTTTGGTCATCTTGGCTTCCAGGGAGGTTTCCGGATTGATCTGCCACTTGTTTGTTCTTGGCTGTCCATGGGATCCTCAGCACTCTTCTCTAGCACCACATCTCAAAGAGTTTATTTTCTTGCTATCATCTTTCTTAACTGTCCAGCTCTCACATCCATACATGGTAATAGGGAATACAATGACTTATATCAGGGGTAGGCAACCTTTCCCCTTTAAGGGCCGAAGGACTTCAGCTCCCAGAATCCCAGGAACTATTGGCCAACATGGGACTATTGGCCAACATGGCTAAGGCTTCTGGAAGCTGAAGTCCCTTGGCCCTTAAAGGGGAAAGGTTGCCTACCCCTGACTTATATGATTCTAACTTTTGTACTGAGTTGTATATCTTTGCATTTTAGAATCTTTTCTAGTTCTTTCATAGCCACCCTCCCCATTCTTAGTCTTCTTCTGATTTCCTGACTGCAGTTTCCATCTCTATCAATGTTTGATCCCAGGTATGAGAATTCTTTTACTATTTCTATTTCTTCATAGTCTATCAGGGGTAGACAAACTGTCCCCTTTAAGGGCCAAGGGACTTCAGCTCCCAGGAGCCTCAGCCATGTTGGCCAATAGTCTGGGATGTTGGCTAATCGTCTGGGATTCTGGGAGCTGAAGTCCCTCGGCCCTTAAAGGGGACAGTTTGCCTACCTACCCCTGGTCTAGATGTTCAATATTAAGCCTGCCTTAGCACTTTCTTCTTTGATCTTTCTTAGTAGGGGATCCAGGTCTGTGAGGTTTTCTGCTAGTACTATGGTATCATCTGCATATTTTAGATCAGGGGTAGGCAACCTTTTTGAGCCGGGGGCCGGGTTGCTGTCTCTCAGACAATTGGAGAGCCGAAGCACCAAAAATAAATGAATGAATAAATAAAAAAAATATTTTTTTTAAATTAAAAAATTAAAAAAATGCATGCACACTCTCTCAGCCCCAGAAAAGCCATGGCAAAACCCCTGTGGAGATTTTGCCAAGAAAACCCCAAGAACAAGTAATAACAACAATAATCAATATCATCATGGTGGGCAGTGGCGGCAGGACCAGACTGGGGCTGGTCCAAAAGCCTTGGGGTGTGTGTGTGCATCCGGCCCCCAGGCCTTAGGTTGCCTACCCCTTAGATTGTTGATATTCCTTCCTCCCATTTTCACTCTTCTTTCTTCTGTGTCCAAGTCTGCTTTTCTTATAATATATTCTGCATACAAGTTGCACAAATAGGGTGAAAGGATGCAGCCTTGTCTGACTCCTTTGCCAATTGGGAACCATTCTGTTTCTCCATGTTCTGTTCTGACAGTAGCCTATTGTTCTGAGTACAAATGTGTTGACACGCCCATGTCTTTAAGGGCGTTCCATAACCTTTCATGATCTATGCAGTCAAAGCCTCTGCTATAGTCTATAAAGCACATGCTGATTTTATTTTGGAATTCCCTGGTGTGCTCCATTAGCTATTGTATGTTTGCAATGTGGTCCCTTGTGCCTCTTCCTTTCCTGAACCCTGCTTGCACCTCTGGGATTTCTCTCTCCATGTATGGTTGGAATCTATGTTGCAGAATTTTGAACATGATTTTGCTTGTGTGGGAGATCAGTGCTATGGTCCTATAGTTGCTGCAGTCTCTTGTGTCTCCTTTTTTGTGGTTGGGCATGTATATTAATCCCTTCCAATCTGTTGGCCATTGTTTTGTTTTCCATATCTGTTGACATATGTTGCTTAGCACTAGAGTTGACTCTGTCAATGTGGATTTGCAGCAGTTCAATTGGAATATCAACTGTTCTTGGTGATTTGTTTTTCGCTATTTCTCTTATTGTGGTTTCCACCTCACTTTTTAGAATTTGGGGTTCATCTTCATATGGCTCTTCATTCCATGTATCCTTCATTTTGTCATCTCTTTTGTATAATTCTTCTGTGTATTGCATCCAACTTTTTTTAGTCCTTCCTGGTCTGGAATTATGTTATTTTTATTGCCATAGATCAGGGGTAGGCAACCTAAGACCTGGGGGCCAGAGGCGGCCCCCTGAGGCCTTTGGACTGGCCCCAGGCCGGTCCTACCGCCACCCGCCGCCGCCGCCTGCCATGATGATATTGATTATTGTTGTTATTACTTGTTCTTGGGGTTTTCTTGGCAAAATATCCACAGGGTTTTGCCATGGCTTTTCTGGGGCTGAGAGAGTGTGCATGCATATTTTTTAATTTTTTTATTTTTAATATTTATTTATTTATTTATTTATTTTTGGTGCTTCGGCCCCCCAATTGTCTGAGGGACAGCAACCCGGCCCCTGGCTCAAAAAGGTTGCCTACCCCTGCCATAGATCATCCCAGTCCTTGGTTTGAATTCTCCTTTGATTCCCCGAAACTTGTGAAACAGATCTCTTGTTCTTCCCTTTTTGTCTTCTGTTTCTCTGCATTGGTCATTGTAGTAATTTTCTTTATCTTTCCACACCAGTCTTCTTTTCTTTATTGCTTGTAGTGTTTTTTCTGTCACCCATGGTTTTTCTCTCTTTCTTTTTGTTTATTGAAAGTGTCTGCCTGCATTCTTCTTTCATAATGTCCCTGCCTTCAGACCATAGTTCCTCTGGTTCTTGGTCTATTACTTAGTAATGCAAATCTGTTTCTTATGTTGACAATACATTCTGTTGAGATATTATGTAGATCATATTTTGGTAAAATCACTGGTTTTATTTTCTTCATGACTCTTACTCTTATTTTTGATATGAGTAGTTCATGATTTGCGCCACAATCAGCGCCTGGTCTAGTCTTGGCCTCAATATAGAGTTTTGCCATTTTTTGCTTCCAACTATATGGTCTATTTGATTTTTGTGTTGAACATCTGGTGATGTCCATGTGTTAGCCTTCTTTCTGATTGTATGAAGAATGTGTTTGCAATGAATAGGTTATTGGCTTCATAAAAATCTATCAGATGCTCACCTGCTTCATTTTTGATGCTTGTCCCCTATTACCTGCAGGCTAGTGAAGCCCATCAGAGTTGTATTGCTTCTTCATGCAAAACTCTTAATAAGATTTATATTGTAAGGGTGTATGTTTTGTATTGTTTTATTTTTGTTTTGAAAGTGTGTCTTAAGTGGCTTTCAGGCTGGGTTGCAATTGAATTCCTGCAGCATGAACTGTTCTTTATTTTCAGCCTTTCTTGTTTTGAGTCCTCCTAGTCTGTGAATGACAAGTTTTTTAAACCAAGCTGTTCACAAGGAGATAGTTTTCTTGAGAGTTTCTGATGCTGTAAGAGAACTATGTGATAAAGGCAATGCAATTGAGATTTGAGTGTCCCCAGGGAAAGGACAAGCAAGTATTGCTGTGATATCCCTACAGCCAGGGGGAAAAAAAGCTAAACGTGGCCTCTTCTGGGTTTCTGGGTTACATTGCTTCAGAGGAAATACAAAAGAGCATTGCTAAGAGTAATAAGAACACAAATGTAGAAAATTCAGAACAAAAATAAAAAGCCATGCACTCCACAGAGATAACTGACAGCTTCCATGAAATTTCTGGGGCAGGGGGAGTGGGAGGGACCCAGCAACCAGCATATTATTTATTTGTAGTTTGACCAAACAAAATACTCCTTTCTGAAGCCATCTGCTATTGTTTTCTCTACAGTGGCTTAAAGAGCTGAACTGGTGGGGATATGTGATATTTGCATAGTACAGGATAAACACTGTTACTTCCCAAGAGGTGAGGGAACTTTATTAGATGGAAATACAGTTTTGGCTTGGCAGTTTTGATTTTGAGAAAAATCAAAGTGGTGGGCAGAAACTTTGGTGCAGAGGTACTTTTTCTCTCTTCTGCAGTACATCAGCCCTCTTGAAAAACTAGGCTCTACACCAAGTTGCAGAGTTCTGTGTGGCCCTCCTGATAGTTGTGCAGCTATAGCTTCCTTCTTTCCTCGCCTCTAGCCATGTGGGCTGGGGCTGATGGAACTGGAGTCCCAATATTTTTTGAAGGACTGTCCATTGCCCAGTCCTGGTGTACATCTTTAATCAAAAGTGTGTGGAGATGTGATTTGGGCCATCAGGTGATGAATTCACCCCTTAGACCTCCACATATGGGACAAAAGGACTGTAGTGGGAAGTTATACACATCCACCAGAGCGCATAATGAATCCTCCACATGATCAAGAACCTCAAATGTCTTACCTTCTGCTCCCTCCTTCCATTGTCTCATTTCTTAGAAATTGTTAACCTCTAGGTGCAAGACTTAAATTTTATATGGTGCATGGTAGATTTAAGGCATTTCAATAAGGTATCGATGATGGGCTGTTTGTTTTTGCCCTGCTTTTCTAATTTGGATTTTATTATAAATGACATTACTGATGTTTGGTAACACCACTCAGAATGCCTAGTAAATAAAAGTGTTGTGTACTAACTTTTAAAGATGAACCAGTGTTTGAGACTAAAGGAATTGTGGATACTTTGATGCGTCCCTGAAAGAAAAGTTCCTTCTGGCTATATGCCATTTTGAGGTTAGGCAAACTTTTGTTGAACCAAATATTCAGGAAGGAACTTTGTGAAATTTCCTTGGATGTCTTCTTGTGTCCTTTCAGGCTTTTCTCCTTTTGGGTAAAATCAGTTGGTTTGAGAGATGCTTCTCTTTCACCTTATATTATTCATTTGTCCTGTTGTTAATGGCTGAGTTCCTCTTCCCTCTTCCTTATTTTGCTATGTTACTATGTTACTTATTTTGCTATGTTAGTTTGTCAAGGATTTGATACCTGAATGCTGTTGGATTGGTTCATAAATATCCTCATTGTATTTTCTTCCAGTAATTGAGTTGACAACCCAAGTGACTAAGACCCCTTGTCATATTGGACATACACCAGAAGCATCTATTTGCATATTACATCCTGTTACTTTCCCTCTTTCTCATCATAAAATGTGGTTGAGAAGATTTGGAAAAATATAGCCATCTTGGTTCTTAGGTCAGGAGAGAGGCCAGAGACAAATTTAAGTGTGTGTGTGTGTGTGTGTGTGTGTGTGTATGATCAGTCCCTTGGAAGGTGTAGATGTGAAGGTGTGGCACTGTAAACTTTACAGTGTAAAGGACTGGAAAGCTTTTAGAATCTAGATGAACCCTACACTTCAAAGGAAATGCAGTCTAATTAAATCCATCCATCATGAAAAAAGTGAATATGCTTCCAAGTTTTATTCTGCAAGAGGGAATGGTGTGAACTGCTAATCGAAAAGTTAGCTTTCAGTTGCCAAGGAAATTAATATAGGTGTAATTAAAAATGTGCAAATGGATTTTAAATACATTATTTGAGAAATGGGAGCAGATATGGCTGATGAAGAACAAATATATCTGAAGGGCTTTTTAAAAAAGTATATGAAGCTGTATTTTGGCATTGTAGTGATCAAATAATAGAATCATAGAGTTGGAAGAGATCCCAAGGGCCATCCAGTCCAACCCCCTGCCATGCAGGAACTCAAAATCAAAGCACTCCCAATAGATGGCCATCCAGCCTCTATTTAAAGACTTCCAAAGAAGGAGACTCCACTACACTCTAGGGGAGCATTTCCCACTGTTGAACAGCTCTTACTGTCAAGAAGTTCTTCCCAATGTTGAGGTGGAGTCTTTTTTCCTATAGATTGCATCCATTGTTTCATGTTCTATTCTCTGCAGAAGCAGAAAACAAGCTTGTTCCAGCCTCAAAATGACACCCCTTCAAATATTTAAAAAGGGCTATCATATCACCTCTTTACTGTCTCTTCTCTGGCCTAAACATAGCTCCCTCCTCAATATGACATCCCTTCAAATATTTAAAAAGGACTATCATCCTTTCTTAACCATCTCTTCTCCAGGCTAAATATACCCAGTTCCCTCATAGGGTATGGTTTCCAGTCCCTTCGCTATTTTGGTTGCCCTCTTCTGGACACACTCCAGCTCAACATCCTTCTTGAATTGTGGTACCCAGAACTGGACACAATATTCCAGGTGGGGCCTGACCAAAGCAGAATAGAGTGGCACTATTACTTTCCTTGATCTAGACCAGGGGTTGGCAACCTATGGCCCGGGGACCAGGGCTGGCCCCCCGAGGCCTTTGGATCGACCCCCGCCACCGCCAAAATGTACTCTTGCGCATGCATGAATGAGCCGTGGCCGCCATTTTGGAAAACAAAATGGCGACTGCGACTCGCTTGCGCATGTGCCGAGTACTGCGCATGCGCAAACGAGTTGTGGCCGCCATTTTGTTTTCCAAAATGGTGGCCACGACTCACTCGCGCATGCACAGTACTTCCCCACCACCACCACCCTCAGCCCACGGAACACCAGGGGCCCCCCGGGCCGGCCCCAGGTAAGTCAAACTTGTTGACCCCTGATCTAGACATTATACTTCTATTGCTGATTTTGGAAGCTGAGCAGGGTCAGACCTGGTTAGTACTTGGATGGGAGGCTGCCAATGAATAATGGGTGCTGTGGGCTATATGTCAGAGGAAGGAACTGGCAAAATCACCTTTGAGTATTCCTTGCCTAAGAAAATATATAAAATTCACAGGATCACCATAAATCAACACGTGACTTGAAGGCACACGTGCGCTTGCGCGCGCGCACACACGCACACACAGGGTGTTCTGTTCACATTCTGCCAGGCTAAAATCAGTTCTGCTAATCATAATGAGAATTTCACCCACCATCTTGCTGATTGGCTGTGGCTAACAGTTTGAATGACACTGGTTCATTTTCAGAGAGCTGGGTAATCCAGAGTTGGCTGTGCAGCCTGACCCTTGCCAGGATTTAATTGCTTAGAGGTGGTGGGATGTTGTCTTAAGGACACTCAAAGCTATGAGATTGCCTGCTGAAAGTGTCCAAAAGGAGGTTTCAAGGTTGCAGAAGACAGAAATATATCATTTCTGCTAATGCTAATGTATAACGGAGAGCTCCAAAGTACAGGCTTGTGATGGAAATAGTAAGTGTGTTCATGTAAACAGAGAACTGCAGTAGAATGGCAGGAAAGGAAGTTTTCTGAGTTCACAGCTGCTTTTTAAAAACTACCCTTTTTTAATGAGAGTGCAAACTGGCTTTTATTTTCAGGCTGCAGATTCATCAATCAATCACTTTATTTATATTCTGCATTTTCCCTCAAGAGTGTCATTCAGGGTGGCTTACAGAATTAAAAAAAAGAAGAAATTAAACTACTTGTAGTTAAAAACATACAAAAATATAAGATTAAAATAATATTAAAACCTCTACAGAAGCATGACAAACATTAATTTGAAATAGTTTTTAGTGGGTTTTTCGGGCTGTGTGGCCATGTTCTAGAAGAGTTTCTTTCTGACGTTTTGACAGCATCTGTGGCTGGCATCTTCTGAAGATGCCAGCCACAGATGCTGGTGAAACGTCAGAAAGAAACTCTTCTAGAACATGGCCACACAGCCCGAAAAACCCACTAAAAACTATGGATGCTGGCCAGGGAGAGCAAGGCTAAGTTCTACAGTGTGGGAGAAGCCACGGACAAGGCCCTCTCCCATATTACCATCAACCATACTCTGTGAAGGCAGTAATCTGTTGGCTTAGATGCTATGGGGTCATAAAATGTTCTCAGAATTCCCTAGCATTGCACCAAGGCAGTTAAAGTGGTCTCAAACTGGATCATTTTTACAGTGTGTTTTGAACCTTAGTGACAAGGAAGCACTGTCCAGAAGGCCATGACAGTGTCTGACTCTGTGCACGTTCCTCAGGCTTGGTCACAGACTAGCAAGAAGATAGGGAGTCCCCTGATTGAGTTTCCTTTTTTTGTGCCCATCCATCCCTTAAATGAGGTGCACCAGGTAAATTCTTCCTCCTGTTGTTGCAGCCCAGCTTCCCTGATACAAGACCAACCTTGCCCTCTGGGTGAACCACTTGTTAGAAAAAAGAGGAGGAGGACAGCCAGAGTTGTTCTGCTAAGCTGAAGGGTGTTTTACTTGTATATACTAACAAATCTTTTGCTGCAGGTCTCTTTGGTTGACATTAATTTGTTTAGACAATGTGCTAGGGAGTGCTGTAATTGAAAATGGCCAATGGAGGTAAATCAAAGCTTCTGGATAGGAAGGTCAAAAGAAAAGTTGGGTTGCTGAAGGAAGAGCTCATGTAAATTATACTTAACTTTGAATATGTACAATAGCATTAGTATTAGTATTAGTAGTAGTATTTATTTCTTATCTCCCTCTTCCTATGGATCGAGGTAGGAAGCAACAGATTAAAATACAACAGATGAGTACAGGTCGAGTATCCCTTATCCAAAATACTTGGGACCAGAAGTATTCCTTTTTAATGGATTTTTTATTTTATTTTGGAAAACCTATATTTGTATATATATCATGAGACAGGGTTCAGATCCCCACTTAAGCATAAAAACCCACTGGGTGACCTTGGGCAAGTCACACTTTCTCAGATTCAAAGGATGGCAATGGCAAATGCCCTCTGAAGAAACTTGCCAAGAAAACCCTATAATAAGTTCACCTTAAGATCTCCATAAGTTAAAAAAAATGACTTGAAGGCATGCAGCAGGAACAACAACAACGAGACGTAATAAGGTTGGAGAGAAATGAGGATCTGTGAAATGGTGGTAGGTGTGGATTCCCACCATTTCTCAGATGCTTGCATCTTTCACCACCCTCACAAATACAGTACAGATATGTACTATGCTACTTGTGTTGTAGCTCACAAGGTTTTGGATTTAGGAGTACAATTGGCTTTTTGTATCCACAGATTCTGGATCCATGGATTCAGCTATCCACAGCTTGAAAATATTCTTTAAAAAAATCCAAAAAATAAACCTTGATTTTGCCATTTTATACATAGGATACAATTTTACTGTACCACTGTACATATTGGAACTTGAGCAAACATGGATTTTGGTATCCACAGGGAATTCTGGATCCAAACCCCAGCAGATACCAAACATCCACTGTACTTCAGATTTTGTAATTCTAGATAAGGGATACTCAGCAGAGCACCAGTTAAAATACATAACCAGTTGAAAGAGCATAACATCAATTAAAAGAGCATACATATTAAAATAATTCATAATTTAAAAATCATTTGGATACGCCCATGGAAGAGATTAGTATTTAGTGCTGTTTTAAATTCAGACAGCGTATCCCATAAGTGAGCATAGAGCTTGTCAACCAGGTTTCTCCCTAAACCAGGGGTGCAGAGACAATTTGCACAGTGTTCTTGGTAGTCTTTTAGTAAAGTCCTGAGATCCTCCAGCCAGAACCTAATGCAAAAGACAGAGTTCCCAGTCCAGTATCGTAATTTAAGATGACCTGCTGGGGTGATCATTTTGTTACTGCTACTGCTAAAGTACTGTGTCTCAGAAATCTATGCCAGTTAGTTGTAAATGAGCTAGAGACCTACCAATGGGTCTAGATCTATATCCTGTCTTAATGCAGGATGTAGCTCAGGGGTAGGCAACCTTTCCCCTTTAAGGGCCGAGGGACTTCAGCTCCCAGAATCCCAGGAGCTATTGGCCAACATGGGACTATTGGCCAACATGGCTGAGTCTTCTGGGAGCTGAAGTCCCTCAGCCCTTAAAGGGGAAAGGTTGCCTACCCCTGATGTAGCTGGACAGCCACTACTTGATTTAGCACACGATGTAAAATTATCTCTAGCTAAGAACCTGGTGGTCATTTCCATTAGCTGGAGAGAATTTGAAATGGCAGTAGTGGATAAGTCAATATGGAGAATGGTATAACTTATAGTATGGGTAGGAGTAAAACAAAACAGAACTGTCTCTGTAGTTCACAGATGCATTGCAATATCTGGCAATGTTTAAGCCATAATTATTTTTCTGTAGTTTTTTTTCTGTGTATGGAAATAACTGATTATTTATTTATTGTTGTAAAAAAAAAATGGAAAATGCAGTACAGTATTGCTATCCTTCGTGGCAGAGGAGGGTAAAGCGCAGCCAGCAGGCTACATTTTTTAGTTTTTAACATTTTTTTTTTGCCCCAAGTTTTATTTAGGGGGTGTGGAGGGCATTTCCAGCATGTTTTGAGCCCCTGGTTCCATTAAGCCACAGATGCTTAAAAAACCACTGACAGTTTAAAACACTTTTCATATTTTTTTTCTTGCCTGCACATGCCCTTTAGGAAGTGTGGGGGGCATTTCCACCATGTTTTGTGGCTGCTGGGCCAATTTATGCCCAGAAGAGGCATTTTTTTTAAACAGGAAGTAAACAGGAAATGACTTTGCTCACTTTCTCTTTTTTGAAAAAGCCTCTCCTGTGCCTAAAATTGTCCAGGAATGCCCCAAAGCATGATGAGAATGCCCCTTATGTCCCCTAGATGGCAAAACAATTGATTTTAGTTTGCGGGAACAAGTGCGGTGGAGAGAATGCTGACTTCTAAGGTTTCTTGGAGGGGCTCATGTGGCCCTCCGTTCTTCCACTGTTGTCCACCCCTGCTTTACAAATTGAAAGTTTGTTACTTCGGCAACATTATATGCATTATTATAACATTATATAACACTATATGCATTATATATGTACTTGTTTTGGAATAGAATTATAACGTGTGTTAAAAGTACAGTTTATTCAGAATATAATTTCCAGTTGAATTTACCTTTTAAATTGTTTATTTTTTGTTACAAATGAAGCTACAAGGCCCTGAACTATAGGAATCCCTTTGGTTTTGCAAGTTTGAGGAGCAATCATCCTCCCCCCAATAAAAACAGAAGAAACTGTCAACATTAGTAAAACAGGAAATTATTTTGCCTACACAGTTCTCTGTAGTGTCAAACAGACATACTGTACTCATTCCCATAAACAGGTATTCAGGACTATAAAGTACTGTATAATGTATGTGGTTTGACATAAACATCTTCTTCTTACACAGCTTTTAGAAATGATTTTGGGGTAGTAAATATGTGAACATCTTGCCTTAAACATTTTATTTATCATTCTAAAGGAAATATGCCATAATCCATTTAAAAAAAACTTTTTCAGGAAAATAAAAAGCTTCAGAAAAAATGGGGAAAAACTGTTTCCTCCATATTTTTCTCACTTTTCCTTGGGCCTTCTCTATGCTGTGATGGCAGTGACAACTTTTGTGTGTGAAACAGCCTTCAGAGAGCAGGAATCCCAATCCAGATTTCTACCTGTAACCTCTCATATATGGTCATTTTCAGTGGAGATAGCTGACATGTTCAGCTGGAAATCGAGTGATGTGAACTAGATGTGTGCATTTGTAAATCAATCTGAGTGAAGACTGGCTGAGCAAAGGATGCTGATTCATGGCCTTGGAAGCTGGGTGGGCTTAAAGCCTTGTTCTGAAAACCACTCTGGAGATTGAAACAAAATTAGCATCTTGACAAGAGTCTAGCTGTCTAATGGGAAAATATGTTTGGCCAAGGGGTGTTGCTTAGTGAAAGGGCAGCCAAGCAAAGAGAACAAACAGTTTAAAAAGAAGTGAAAAAAGGGCAAGTGAGTATACAGGGAAGCCACTCTTAAGGACCCCTTAAGTGTCTGACTGGACCATGTATTGTGCATATTTGTGTGTTGTTAAAAATCACCATGTGACTTAGGAAATATCAGACTTGTGTGAATAAAGAAATGCCAAGATTATGGCAAATGAATTCTAGACCTATTAACATGCTCCTTTCAGATGCAAATTTGATGCCTTTTGCTGCTGCTGTTGTTTAGTTCAAATCAAGGTAACTAATGACCAATTTGGGGTTAAAGACATAGGAGTTGCTTATCTATCTTTCTCTAAATTATGGTGAAAAGGTACCTAGTGACATCCCTCTCTGTCTGTTTGTCAATGAAGAAAGACATATGATACAGTAGTTAGTGAACATAAGGGTAAGAGATCTGCATCATCAGTTGTTACAATTATTAATAGACACTTCGCTCGAGTGACCTCCAAGTGAGTAATTGAGTATAGCGGTTTCATTCTGAGTGTTGGACTATGACTCTGGAAATCATATTCAATATCAATAATATTCCACGGCCATTATTAATTTTGAGACATTTGATCATATCTTGCCATGCACTGAATTTGGCTTGGATTTGCTTTCTGTTGCTTGAACGCTATCATAGCAATTGGCCAGAGCCCCCAATTAAATTCAGTTTGGAGGTCAGCAAGTGTTTGAATGGCTCAGCCTGTGCAGTGAATGCTTGCAAAATGTCATGGCTGTCAAGACCCCAAAAGCACTGTATGACAAAATATTTGAAGACTGTTACTATTCTGTGATGCTTTGAAAGTTTTTTAAAAACTTTTTTGCTGGCATGCTGGTAATTTATGAACTGAACTGTGAGCTTATTAGTACATTTTAGCCAACTTGTCTTTTTGCCCTGGATTAGGGTAGATGTACATCAAAATGTTCTGTCTTTAGGGACTCTGGAAGAGAAACAATCCTTCTTAATCTTACAGATTTGCATGGTTCTGTTGGAAGAAGAAACTCTATGGAAATAAACCTGTAAATGCACCCTGTGTAACATAATTTATTTGTAAATGGTGTAATGCCTTGCTCCTAAAGTACATGTACCCACAAGAAAGCCCTGCCGATTTCGTGAGAAATGTGATTGATTCTCAAGTGAGTCTTCTAAGAGTCTATATTCCCACCAATAATCTCCTCTTCCTTTTCCTCCTCCCCAGTTCGCTGGCTTTCTGGGTTGGCAAAATAAAGTAATAATGTGACGCAAGAGGATGAAGAGTAATTAACAGAATAATTCAAGAGAAGGGGACCCCAATGTTGTTTTGCTTTGCCTAATACCCCACTGTCATGCCAACTATCTTTTCCACAGATCTGGCAGGTCCTTTTGTGGAAGAGTGTAAACAGCCCATAAATTACAACTACATCTTCATGTAGGGCAATTTTGTCTGAAACAGATTCACATCAAAAGGTAGATATTCTCATGTCTGATTGTTTATTCCCAGGGTAAAAGGGCATCGCAATAGAGGGCTAGTTGGCACATACTATAGAAGCATTGTCTGATGGCATACATCATGGCAGTGACCCACACAATTTGGTGTCTTATAATTTATGGATATAATTTAACTGCAGTGGGGAGCCATAGGCCCTGGGGCCAAATCTGCCCTCTGTGGTTCCCTAGATGGCCATAGCTCCTTCTCCACTGTACCCTACTTGGGTGATGTCCCTGCATATTTTTTTAATCAATTCTAAATTGTTGAAACAACTCTCCTAAAACTTAGTTATAGGCAGTAAGATTTCACAGCTAAAACATGTTGATATATTTTGTGCTAAATGCCCCCCCCAAGTTTTCTAAAATTAAATGTGGCCATCAGGCTGAAAGAGGTTCATCACTCTTGCATTATAAAGTCAGGTGTTTGATTTCACCCTCCCCATATTTGTCAGATGGATACATGGGACTTCCATGTTCAGCAGCAATATGGGCTTGATTATTAGGACCATAGGAAGCTGCCTTGCACTGAATAAGATCAGTGATCCATCTAACCCAGTACTGTCAACTCTGGCATCAATGACTTCCCAGGGCTTCAGGCAGAATTTTTTCCTAACCTGGTATTCTCCTGTAATATTCCACCTATTCAGATGTTCACAGTAGTATGAAAATATATTAGCTGTGGGATCAAACAATGTTAAGAGCCCACTGTTGGAACAGAAGTGTGTCACTTTCTTACTCTTTTCCCATGGAGCTTGGAACAGCATGCACAGCTGTGTTTATCCTTATGGTCCCACAGTATTGGCCCTAATACTGACATGGTACATACATGTCTTGCAGTTCCATATACAAGCCTGCTGTGTTAAATGCATTTCCCCCTATGGGTTGAAATAGCAATAATTTCCTTGCTTTTATTACATTTCAATTCTGTCGTTCTCCCAGAAGGCTCAAGGAGACTGGTTCAGTTCAGATGATTACTCAAGCCCATGGGAAGATGTGTGAGCCTCAGACATGAGGCTGAATAGTTCTTTTTGTCAGGGATGATGGGAGTTGTAGCTCTTCACCTCTGGCTCTAACTCACCACCTTGTTATGCAGCAGAGCTGACCAGCTTTGATCAGTGGTTGATGCTTCTTTCCCAAGCAGCAGAGTTTCAGAGAATAGGCTGAAGACCCTGACAAACTCTCCAAGCCTTCTCTCTCTTCTTCCTGAGATGTCTCCAAACTTCTCCAGGATTCTTCTGGCTCTTGTATCTTCCCTCAAGACACCAGACAACTCAGTAGTCTTATATAAAAGATCTACTTTATTCTACTATATATAAATACTATATGCCCTACAAATCACAATCTCTACACTTCACAATATCTCCAAAACTACTCCACAATACACCAAACTACTCCACAATGTACATTAGCAAACATTGCAATTTATAGCCATTGTTAGACACCACCCACCAGTCAGTTTCCACCCAGTGGGTGTGTACATACATCTTGATTGGTCCACATAGATCATCCCATACCTAAGACCAACCCAAGTGTTTCATCACTTTACCTTGACCACTTAATGAGTC
Source organism: Phrynosoma blainvillii (assembly GCA_026167975.1). Classification (NCBI taxonomy): domain Eukaryota; kingdom Metazoa; phylum Chordata; class Lepidosauria; order Squamata; family Phrynosomatidae; genus Phrynosoma; species Phrynosoma blainvillii. The sequence continues at coordinate 359,014,217 of JANUYF010000002.1, forward strand.
TCAGGTGTTTGCAATCTATCACAGGTGTTCTCAATATACCTTCTATAACTTTGTCCTTGGCTCTCAAGGCTTCTTAATTATATTATCTTTTTCACCTGTGTATCTTCCTGATTGCTCCTGCTTAGTCACTTTGACATTCACATACATATTTTTATTTCTATTACAGTATATCCCATGTTGCTTTTTCCTTAACACTTTTTCTGTATGCATAAGAAATTGTTGTTCTGTTTAAGCCCCTGATTTAGATCAGGAACAGTCAGAGATGTAAAAAGTTCCTTTTTTGAGCTGCAGCTCTCAGAAAACTCCAGCCAGCCATTGGGTTATTTTGGGAGTTGTATTTTGAAAAAGGTATTGCATCCCATCTTTAGTAAATCTTTGGCTCTCCAGACGTTTTAACCTGCAGCTCTCAACAGCTCCATCCATTATAGCCAACAGGAAGGAATTATGGGAGTTGTCCAAACATCTGGAGAGTCAGAGTCTTCCAGCACTGGTTTAGGTAATTCTCTTAACACAGAGGTAGGCAATACGCAGTCTGCCAGTCCTCTTTGTGGCTCCAGACCCCCTCCCCCATTATAGAATTGCCCCCAAATGCCCTGTAGAGAGTGTGGGGCCATTTTTTGCCACATTTTGCCCCCTCAGGGCCATTTTAGGCCCAGGAAGGGCTTTTTAAAAAACCAAACTGGAAGCAACTTCTGGTCACCTCCTGTTTTGAAATACAGCCCTACACTGTGCGTAAAATGCCCCAACAGCCCCTAGAAGGCATGGGGGATAATGACATAAATTTGTGTGTGGGGAGGCTTTGCAGTGGGGTGCATCAGGGTGGGGGCTATGTTCTCCTAGGTTTCCTAAGTTGGCCATTCCTGTCTGAACTAGGTTGTGATCCTAACTCTGTTTTTATTCACAACAGTCCTTCAGGTAGGATAGACTGAGAGCAAGAAAGTGATTGACCAAATAATACCCATTAATCTCACTGTGTTTAAATGTGAATTTGACCCCCGTGCTTCATTGTCTAAAGCTGCATCTGCACTGCAGAAATAATGCAGTTTGACACATCTTTAACTGTCATGGCTCAACGCTATGGAATCTCAGGTAGTTTGCTCCAGCACCAGAGCTCTCTGACAGAGAAGGCTAAATATATCTAACAAACCTATAGATTGTAGAATTCCATAGCATTGAGCCATGGCAGTTAGAGCCATGACAGACTGCATTATTTCTGCAGTACAGATGGCAGTTATTGTCTAGCATTCTAACTAGCATGTGAGAAGGTCTGAAAATATTTATTCTACACTGAGATATTGTGTGTAGAATAATGAGATACTTATTCATTATCCTAAATTCCATTTGGGGATAGTATGCAAATACAATTCTAGGCATTGCTTCAAAATTGAAGCATTTGTCAAAACTTCACAAGTACAGTGGGTTTATCAAAACTGTCAGAGAATTATTCAGTGGTCTTCATTAACTTGTGGAGGAACTATTCTCCTTAACATGTCAAACAAGATCTATTTCACAGGATCTGGGAAACCAAAGGAAAATTCAAACCAAGGACTGCGACTCTCTGTGTCATTAAAAATAACATAATTCAAGACCAGGAAGGAATAAAAAGATGCTGGATGCAGTACACAGAAGAATGATACAAAAGAGATGATAGAATGAATGACACATGAAATGAAGAGCCATATGAAGATGAACCCCAAATCCTAAAAAGTAAGGTGGAAACTGCAATAAGAGAAATAGCAAAGAACAAATCACCAGGAACATATGATATTCCAATTGAACTGCTACAATCCACTTTGACAGAGTCAACTCTAGTGCTAACCAATTTATGTCAAAAGATATGGAAAACAAAACGATGACCAACAGATTGGAAGCAATCAATACATCCCCATCCACAAAAAGGGAGACACAAGAGACTGCAGCAACTATAAGACCATAGCACTGATCTCCCATGCAAGCAAAATCATGCTCAAAATTCTGCAACATAGGCTCCAACCATACATGGAAAGAAAGATCCCAGAGGTCCAAGTGGGGTTCAGGAAAGGAAGAGGTACTAGGGATCACATTGCAAACATATGATGGCTAAGAGAGCACACCAGGGAATTCCAAAAGAAAATCAGCATGTGCTTTATAGGAGATTAGAGGCATCCGGGTCCTTTCACAGGGATTTTGCTGCGGAAGCTGCTGGGCGAGTCCAGCCTGGCTGCAGCCTGGGTCTCCAGTGTGCTTTGCCAGCTTTATTTTGAAACCGGGAGCTTTCCGACTTCAAAAAATGGCTTCTGAAGCATGCCGGGGACCCAGGCTGCAGCCCAGCTGACTTGCCCAGCTGCTTCAGTGGCAAAATCCTTGTGATAGGACTCAGCCGCCTCCCAAATAAGGCTTCAATTCGGAAGACGTAAAATTATTTCAGCGGTGGGATAATCTCCATAGACTATAGCAAAGCCTTTTACTGCATAGACCATGAAAAGCTATGGAACGCCTTTAAGGCATGGGAGTGCCAACACATCTGATAGTCCTGATGAGGAATCTGTACTCAGGACAAGAGGCTACTGTCAGAACAGAACACGGAGAAACAGAATGGTTCGCAAATGGCAGAGGAGTCAGACAAGGCTGTATTCTTTTACCCTATCTGTTCAACTTGTATGCAGAACATACTATAAGAAAAGCAGGCTTGGATACAGAAGAATGAGGAATGAAAATAGGAGGAAGGACTATCAACAATCTAAGGACGTTTTCACACGAAAACGTCCAAAGCCGCCTGGAGCCATTCCGGAACGGATCCTTCCGCTCATTCCGGAATGGCTCCGGCGGCGGCAACCTAATTCCTTTTTAAAAAAGGAATTACAACTCCGGCGCTGATGCCGGAGTTAGAGCTAAAAGGGGCGGGACTTGCTGCGATGTCATGTGAACACGCACAGCAAGACCCGGACTGATGCCGGCTAGTGCTGGGGATGGTGCTGGATGAGGCGGGGCTTGCTGTGACGTTGTGTGAAAAATTTGTCAATGGAGCCGGAGTGGGGCCGGACGGAGGTAGGATTGCATCCTCCTAAAGCCCCGTGTGAAAACGCCCTAAGATATGCAGATAACACCATAATACTAGCAGAAAACCTCACAGACCTGGAACACCTGCTAAGGAAGATCAAAGAAGAAAGTGCAAAGGCAGGCTTAATGTTCAACATAAAGAAAACAAAAAATAATGACCACCAAGGACCGTCACAAATTCAACCTAGACAATGAAGAAATAAAAATAGTAAAAGAATTCCCATACCTGGGATCAAACATTGATAGAAATGGAGACTGAAGTCAGGAAATCAGAAGAAGATTAAGAATGAGAAAGGTGGCTATGAAAAAACTAGAAAAGATTCTAAAATGCAAAGATATACAACTCAGCACAAAAGTTAGAATGATACACGCCATTGTATTCCTTATTACCATGTATGGTTGTGAGAGCTGGACAGTTAAGAAAGAAGATAGGAAGAAAATCAATTCATTAGAAATGTGGTGCTGGAGAAGAGTGCTGAGGATCCCATGGACAGCCAAAAGGACAAATAGGTGGGTCCTAGAGCAGATCAAGCCAGAAACCTCCCCTGGAAGCCAAGGCGTCTAAACTGAGACTGTCGTACTTCAGTCACATAATGAGAAGGGAGGACTCATTGGACAAAAATAGTAATGCTGGGAAAGGTGGAGGGAAGTAGGAAGAGACAAAGGCCATTCCAGATGGTTGGACTCTATGAAGGAGGTTACGGGTATGAGTTTGCAAGAACTAAGCAGAGCAGTGGAGGACAGAGGGTCTTGGAGATATCTCATCCATAGGGTTACCATGATTCGAGATTGACTCGAGGGCAGTTAACAACAACAACAAAGAGTTATAGCACTTTGATACTACTTTAAGTGCCATGGCTCCATCCTATGGCATCACAGGATCTGATTGTGCAGAAATTCAAATCTTCTTCCAAAGAGTTCCAAATGACAAATCCCAGGAATCTGCAGGATGCAGCCGTAGCAATTAAAATAGTATAATCGCACAGAGTGAAAGAGACCTGTTTTCAGTGGAAATGGGAGGAAGCATGGCGCTTGAGAGTGGGTATACTTTTTTCCTTGTCCCCCATTTTTCCCACTTTTCCTTTTGATAAAAGCATTTTGGGTAGCCCCAAATAAGGACACCTGAGATTGATGTATATAGTTCCACCATGGTTAGCATGAATCTCTGGTTTTCTAAGGAAAGAATGCAAAGTGTGGCACACACAATACGTTTTCTGTGTATTTAATTTCAGCCAAATATCCTGTATTGAATAATTGTTAACGTAGCATGCTGGGCTTAGCCATTTTTTCCCCCCACAGAAGTTTCCAGGCATTGGGTGGTCTCATGGCTGAAAATACTGAAAGAGACACAACAGGGTCTAGGTAACTAGAGCTTCATTGTTAATTTTAAATTTCCTTGTGTTTGAAAACTGAGGCCAGAACTGCTCTCTGTTTGATCAGATCTGTGGCTCTGCTTCGAAGCAAAACAACAATAATAAAAAAATCATGTTCTTTTTACCTCTCCTCCCCCCCCCCCCCTGTGCAGTTGTTTTACATTCTGAGTTGTTGCTAGGGATTTATTTGGGGAAAGTCTGTTGAGAAAATGCGTTTGAAATTATAGGGATTTTGATTGTATTCTGCCTGTACATTTGGGTGTTTCCTCCCTCCAACTTTGTTAATTAAGGAAAAAACAAAAACCATATTGTTGCAACAGAGACACATGTGTGTGTGGGATGAGTTTCAGCTTTTATTTCTAGATAAGTAGAGAATACAAATAGTTTATATGCCCTGAGATTCCAGTGGTGCTAACCATTCCAAATTTCTCTTGCAATCATTTTAACAACCAGTCAAAAGTTGAGGTGGGAGGGGGGTAGCAGAGAGTTGGAGAAACATAACAAATTCTGCTTTCTTTTGTAGTGCTCTCACTCAGATCTTTGGTATTCTTGGAAACCAGCCATAGAATGGATTTGCATGATTTAAAGCATGGGACTTTTCTTGCAAATTTACATTAGAGAAAAGAATGATGGAAAACTTCCCTGGGGCAAGTCTGGGTAGGGAATAGGCAAGGGTCTTTGAGAGAGGTTGGATGGTGGTTTCCCACCCTTTAGAACTGGCCTTTTGACATGCTTCACCCTCTGAATGTCTGTGTGCAAGGATGAACATGTATGTGTGCCTAGACACAAACATTTGTATTTGTATATATGTATGATTGCATGTCAAGAGTGATGACAAATTGTTAAGCCATCCTGAACACAGTGAGTGGTGATCTTGTAAGGATATGCAGGGTAATAATTTCAAAGCCCCCCTCCATCTTGTTAGAGCATATAGCCAGTAGTGAGGGATGATGGGAGTTGCACTACAATAACATCTGGAGGGCCACATGCTTTCCCATCCCTGGATAAAAGATATTGAATGGAATGAAAGCTGATCATTTCTCAGTGCCTTCTATACCAAATAGTTCAAAACTGCAGAAATACTCATGATTGTCTTAAGTGCTGTTTGATTCATATTAATATTCAGTAACTGAATCCATGTGGGAAGTCATTTTGCATGGGTCTTTGGAGAGCTAGCATGTGGTAGGGCAGCCTTCCATGATCTGGTGTCTTCTGGCTGTGTTTCACTGCAACTCCTATCGTTCCCAGGTTGTATGATCTTCTAATGCACAAGTCCGGAGAGCACCAGGTTGAGGAAGGCTGCTGTAGTGATTGTCTGTAGTGTCAGACAAGGATTAGGCTGATATAGATTCAAATCCCTAGTCAGGTGGCATTGGGGTAGTTATGATCTCTCCGTCTAATCTGCTTCACAGGCTTGTTGTGAGAATAAGATGGGGTGGGAGAGTCATATACACTTGGCTGAAGGATGTAATGAATTCCTGAACCACAATGCCACCTGATCAGGCATCTAGGGAACTTATTCTAAGTAGAAATGGGCTCATAGTACAAAACTATCATGGAAAGCTGGCCTACCTATTTAGAATAGCATTCTATGTATCTTATGGAGCCTGGTCCACCAAATGTTAAAAGAAGGCAATTCTTTTAATACATTTGTTACTCTTTTAAGATGCCATCTCTCTCTTTCTCTCTCTTTCCCCCTCCCCTTGACTCTCCCCTTCCATCCCCTTCCATCCCTTGTTTCTCCTGGGGCCCTTTCACACTACACAATTATAGTGCTATGATACCACTTTAACTGCAATGGCAACTTCCTATGGTTTGTTTGATGAAGGATTGGTAGTTGAGTGAAGTGTGTTTAGCATTCTCAGTCAGAGGGCTATAACGCTCACCAAACAAACCACGGCAATTCAAAGTGCTATACATGTGCAGTGTAAAAGGGTCCTGCAGTGAAGGGAATATCCTTTGCACCTTTGTCATACCCTGAACATACTATGAAAAACCCTTTAATGAGGTTTTTTTTACAGCGACAAATTGTTTGTTCCCAGATCATAAGAACGCTGCAACCTCTTCCCCCCTTCCTTTCAAGAGATTCTGAAACTACTAACCAAACTCCTTTGAACTTAATTTCCTCTCTGAACAGCTTCACAATGGAACTTCTACTGAAGATGGCATTTTAATGGATTAGAAGCTCCTAATTCAATACCAGCAAGCTGAGTTTATCACCTGTTGGATCAGCACCATTTAAGGGAGACGAAACAAATAACATCAAAAATTGATTTGTACCAAAGAGGGGGAAAATTGCAAATGTTAAAAATGAGAGATGATTAACTGTGTCTCTCCTTTGCTTTGGCTTGAATCCCTTGGTATGCTACAAAATTACTTAAACTTCCTTCTCTTTGTGAAATTGCCTTTAAAGTTTGGAGGTGTTTTTCTCTGTTCATTTTCCTTTTTTTAAAAAAACTTTCAGTTTGAACACTAGCATTGCTGCATTTGGTGTTACCTGGTGCAGGTACCCAGAAAGGGCTGCGAGGGGGAGGGGATGACTGCCCCACCATCCCTCCCTCCCCATCACTCACCTGACCCATGGCTGGCCACCCTGCCAAATTGCTGGTGGAGGGCAGTGCTGTGGTCTCCAGATGGCCCTTTCAGGGACTGGGATGGCTGCTGAGCGAGCAGCCATGCTGGACCTGGAACAGAAGGTACTGTACCTTCCTGCAGCAGCAGCAGCTGCTGCTGGAGGATAGTACTGTGACCTCCGGACAGCTCATTCAGGATCTGGTGCAGCTGCTGGGTGAGCGAGAAAGGGAAGCAATACCCTTTTTCACTCACCCAGCAGCCATGCCAGTCCCACCAGGTGTACTGCCCTGCCGGGTGTACACCCACCTCTGGGGTGTCACCCATTGTGGTCTGCATTGCCTGCACCCCCTAGCAATGTTCCTGAGCTTGTGGAAACTTGATTTTAACCAACTTCTGAGGAAGTAAAGGGTGTTAAGATAGGTAACCACAATTTAGAAAATCTAATTCTTGGGAGTACAGTTCCCAGAATCCCTCAACCATTCTGCACGTTGGCTGTGCTGGCTGGAAAATTCTGGAAGTAGTAGGCTGTCTTTTCTTCTTCAACAGTAATGTTTCTAACTGTTAGCTGTGAGATATTTGGAATTGTTGTCCAAAGGGTGAATTTCCCAAGTTCCTTTTATAACTGAGTTGTTAGTCAACATTAGCTTTACACATACAAGTATTTAGGTAATCTTTCTTTTTTGTCTAAATCTCCATCAGCTGAATAAACCAACAGCTTGCAATACACATGCTCAGCCTATGGGCTGCTTTTACTATGAAAGCCTCTTTCCCACAACAGAAACTGTGAGTGACATCAGCAGCTTTAAAAATAAAAGTGCGTAAATTTTAACAAAAGTTGGTCTCTGCCAATGAAAGCATTTCATACCAGGAATATAACAAATGTGGGCTTGAGATTTTTTTTTTTTGTCTTTTTGTTGGCTGCTTAAACTCGACAGAATCCAAATCATTGCACTTGCTCTTTTGGAAGCCTGAATATTTGGCTAATGCTGTTGAGAAGTTAAACAAGTACAAAGATAAGACAAAGGGTTTCACTTGTTTTTAAAAGAATCAACTAGATTTTTCTCCTCCTCTCTGTACCCAGTTTTGCTTATACATTATCATTATTGTGCTCAGATCTCAGTATAATTCAGCTGGATGTGACTTTCCTGGGTTTTTTAGATCAGCCTTCAAGAAACTATAGCCCTCCAGAAGTTGATAAAATTCTGTCTTCTTTCACTATAGCCAAGCCAGCAGGGGTGTTAGGGATTTGAATTCTAAGAACACCTGGCTGAAGACAGGTTGCTTCAGCCCAGCTCTAGTTGCAGGTTTTACCAAGTTGTTTGCTATGATAAATGAGAAGGTTTCAATTATCACCAAAAACGTGCAGCAGTTTAATAGTTCTAATTAAGGCAGAATTGAAATTCCTTCCCTTTGTTTTTAGTGAGCTATAAATAGAGAGGAATTGGGGAATGGGAGGGCCTTCTCTGTTGCAACACCCCATTTATGGAATGCCTTCCCCTTAGAGCCATAAGTGGTGGTGGGGACAATGTTGGCTATCCAGTGATCTCAATTTCATATCACTTTAACTGTCATGCCCCTCATCTGTGGAATACTAGGAGTTTTAATTTGCTAAAGTATTTAGATTTTCTGCTTGAGAATTCTAATGGCTTACTATAAGAGAACTCTTTAAGTGCCTTATCAAACTGTATATCCCAGGCTTCCATACTAAGCTTTCTATATGACACAGATGGAGCCATGGCAGTTAAAAGTGATATTAAACTGATATAAATTTGTGGTGCAGATAACTCTAAAATATAAGCATCGACTCTGGTACTTGTTGAAGGGCTTTGCTTTGCTTATGGTTTAGTGGAAATTGGTAAGCCCTCTCAGCTGTAAAGACGGATTGGAGAGTCTGTGATCAGTGAGTGAGAGATTGCTCAGTATTGTAGTTCAGTGGAAAAGTGTTGGTAATTATCTAGCCAAAGCAAATTAGGCTTATATGTAAAAATGAGGCTTGAATCACACTTTCTCTTAGGGCTTGGGCAAATTACTTTTTGGATGAAAAAAATCCAGAATCCACCCCCCAGCCATCATGAGGCTATAGTCCAAACCTTTCCAAGCTCTGCTTACTTCACTGTCTGAACTTACAGAAACTGCAGAATGTGGCTTTTTCTTGATTTACAGTTTTGGGTGTGAAGTCCTCCTTTGAAGAAGAAAAAAAAAGCTAGACTCTTATGTTCAAAAACCATTTAAGGTTTCCAGGTTTCCATCTGAACTTTCCTGTGACAGACAAATGGCGCTTCTGCCACTAGATCAGGCCATGACCTTCATGGTCATGGTCAAGGCTTTGTTAGATTTGCCTGCTGCCTATTCTTTATTTTTATACCAGATTTTTTGGTGTATTGAGAGTCAAAAGGGCCATGCAGCTTGAAACTCAACTGTTTTCTCCCCCTGCCTCCAAGGACTGTCAGATCCTTATCATTCTATTTTCAATCTAATTAGGGTAAATCATTATTTCTTCTAAGTCTGGCAAGGACATAAAATACCCAGTAGATGTTAACAGTGCATTGTTGCTCTCTCTGGTTTGTCCTTGTTGATATCCCTGTGGAAAAACCACTGTAAACAAAAACACATTCTGGGTAGATCCTGCCTTTTCAGGATGGCATCTTGTTAGTTACTTATACATGTGTAAATCCCATCTTGGACAGACCGCAGAGGGCTGTTCCCTTGCTCTTACTCTCCACCCCAAAACTTCCCATGCCTGGCAGCGGTCAAGTCCTGGGAGATGCTGCATCTTCTTCTCAATGAAGGGAAGAAAAGGGAGGGGAAGTGGAAGAGATGATGTGGAATAGGGTTGCCATAAATTGATTTTTGGTGGGACATTTCCAGTTTTTAAGGGTCTTTGGGATGTCCTGCCCAGTTTTGGGATCATGTCCCAGCAAGGACAAAGCCTCCCTGATCCGGTTGCAGCCGTGTGGGGCCTTGGCCAGCTGGCTAAGCAAGCCCCAAAGACATCCAGGGTGAGCCCTCCCTGCCATGGCTGCACAGGTCGGCCAAGCAAGCCCTTCCCCCAGACACATTCAGGAAGAGAAGGGCTTTCTCCCACGGCTACATGGGGCTTCAGCTGACCAGCTGGGCCCCAGGAAGAGCCAAGGAGGGAAGGCTGCATGGGGCTTCAGCCAGCCAGCTGGGCCCCAGAAAGAGCCAGGGAGGGAAGGCCTTCCTTCCGTGGCCACACAGGGCTTCAGCCGGCCAGCTGAGCTCCAGGAAGCTCCAGGCTGAACATGTGGAGGAGGGAGACAGTATCTTGGAAGGAAAGAGTACATCATGGGCTGGAGATAATAGTCAAAATATTTTAGAGGGAACGAGGCAAATGATGCAAGGACCAAACAATGGGAGGCAAAAAACCTCACACAGGCAGCAAGTGGGGAGGACCCATGCTCTTAGATGTCTCTACACTAATGCACAGAGCATGGGAAATAAACAAGATGAACTTGAACTCCTAGCACAACAAAGCAAATACGATATAATAGGCATCACTGAAACCTGGTGGGATGAGTCTTATGATTGGAATGTAGCAATAGAGGGGTATAAACTTTTTAAGAGAAATAGGCCAAACAGGAAAGGAGGAGGAATAGCATTATATGTCAAGGATGTTTACACCTGTGAAGAGATCCAGAACTTAAATCCTGGAAATCAGGTGGAGGGCATCTGGATAAAAATTAAAGGGGAAGGAAATAGGGATGTTATAGTGGGAGTCTACTACAGACCCCCAAGTCAGTGACTCATCCTGAAGAGAAGTGACCAGTGGGGTGCTACAGGGTTCTGTCCTGGGCCCAGTGCTATTCAACATCTTTATTAATGACTTGGATGAAGGAATAGGGGGCATGCTTCTAAAATTTGCAGATGACACCAAATTAGAAAGAATAAGTAATACAGGATGAAAATTCAAAATGACTTTAATAGATTAGAAAGCTGGGCCAAAGCTAACAATGAATTTCAACATGGAGAAATGTAAGGTACTGCACTTAGGGCAAAAAAAAAAAAAAAAAAAAAGAGAGAGAGAGAGAGAGAAATGCGTAGATATAAGATGGGGGACACCTGGCTTAATGAGACTACGTGTGAAAGGGATCTAAGAGTCCTAGTAGATCACAAGTTGAACATGAGTCAGCAGTGTGATGCCACAGCTAAAAAGGCCAATGCAATGTTAGGCTGCATCAATAGAAGTATATAGTATCTAGATCAAGGGAAGTAATAGTGCCACTGTATTCTGCATTGGTCAGGCCTCACCTGGAATACTGTGCCCAATTCTGGGCACCACAATTCAAAAAAGATGTTGAAAAACTGGAGCGTGTCCAGAGGAGGGTGACTAAAATGGTGAAGGATCTGGAAACCATGCCCTATGAGGAATGACTTAGGGAACTGGGTATGTTTAGCCTGGAGAAGAGACGGTTAAGAGGGGATATGATAGCCCTTTTAAAATATTTGAAGGGATGTCATATTGAGGAAGGAACTAGCTTGTTTTCTGCTGCTCCAGAGAATAGGACCTGGAACAATGGGTGCAAGCTACATGAAAAGAGATTCCAGCTCAACATTTGGAGGCTCTTCCTGACAGTGAGAGCTGTTCAACAGTGGAACACACTCCCTCAGAGTGTGGCGGAGTCTCTTTCTTTGGAGGTCTTTAAACAGAGGCTGGATGGCCATCTGTCAGGGATGCTTTGATTTTGAGTTCCTGCTTGGCAGGGGGCTGGACTGGATGGCCCTTGTGGTCTCTTCCAACTCTATGATTCTATACCCAGCTCCTTTAAGTTTTCCTCACAGATTTTGTTCTCCATCCCTCCCTCTTATTATCCTCATTGTCCTTCTGTGCCAGGTAAGAAATTTACAAAGCACTTGGCCATGGAGGGTTTGCCATGGCCTTCCGCTGAAGCCCAGAGAGTGTGAGTTGCCCAAGGTCACCCAATGGACAGGGAATCGAACCCTGCTCTCCAAGTCCTAGCCCAACACACAAACCACACAAAGTTATATCCCAACCTTCTATCCAGGTAGAATATCAAAATGTCCTCCATTTTGTGCATGACTGAGAAGCATGGGTATATATATATATATTTAATTTTATTAATGTTTTTGGCTTTTAGTTGGTCATGTCCTCCATTTTTCTTGAATGTCCTACATTCTGACCTACATTTCCCTCCTACATTTTGTCCCAGTTTTGTGGAAGAGAATTATGGCAACCCTAGATGCGGACCATGAACATCTTGCTGTCCTGAGCTCCTGGGGGGAAGGAAATGCATTGTGTTTGCCAGCAAGCCATTATTTCTTCCTTCCATCCCCAACTGAGCTGAGACCATCTGCTTCTCTGTGGTCTGAATTGTCTCCCTCCTCTCTCCAACAACAGCAGATATCCCTCCCAGGCACGAAAGTAGCTGGACTGTGGAAGGATGTGGAAAGCATGTGTGGAGCTGCACGCACATGTAAGATCTTGGCCAATATGCCACACTATATATATCATATTTCATCAGTGGGGCGCAAAGCCTCCCCCCGGGCAAACCCTTTGAGGACCCCAATTGAAAACATTGTTTAAGACATAGTGTGATTGCCCCTTTGGGTCTCATTGCCAACCTCCACACCTTCAAGGCTCCTCCATCCATGGTGGCCTCTAGATGTGTGTGATCTTATACCCTAAAAAGTGGGTGTAGTACTCTGATAAAAGGACTCCAGCATATTTTACACTGGATCTCTGAACAGAGCTTTTGAGAACACTTCATGTAGCTTTCCTGTTGCCATGTATGATTTTCACTTATGCGAATAACTAAACTGTGAGAAGGTGTTAAGCTCTTGTATTTGACTGGTACATGGGAGATCCAGGCTGACATCCTGAAGGCGCAATATGCCAGTGTACAAAATATTTTGGTTTTGCCTTCTCAGAGGTTGTGTGAGTGTGGCCCCTAGTGCAGCCAAAGTTCAGACGTACTTTTGACTTTGTCGGTGGGGAGCTATTGATGGTTGCACAACAAGTAGATCAGGGGTAGGCAACCTTTCCCCTTTAAGGGCCGAGGGACTTCAGCTCCCAGAAGCCTCAGCCATGTTGGCCAATAGTCCCATGTTGGCCAATAGCTCCTGGGATTCTGGGAGCTGAAGTCCCTCGGCCCTTAAAGGGGAAAGGTTGCCTACCCCGGTCTACACCATGTAAAAGTGGACAGGATCTTGGCCCCAGGTTCAGGCTTCCACTGGGCCATGGAACCCATTGTGTGACCTTGGGCTGTTCTCTCTTTCAGTCTGAACTTGGTTTTTATGGTGATAAAGGGATAAAGAAACCTTGAGTTCATTGTAGGAAAGGCAGGATATAAATGCAACTAATAAATAAGTAGGCAAATTAATATTTAAAGACATAAGATGTAGAGACTAGTGTTCAGCTTACTAAAATGCTCCCCTGCCCCAACTCTTGAGTGAGTTTTCTTTTGGGTGAGATGTAATGGGAAATCTTGTGACTCATTTCAGTGCCTGATGGTGTAAGAAAAATAACAATATTGTCAATTTTTTTTATATTAGTGGTGAAATTAGTGTTCACTCTAATTTTTGCGCTATCCAGCAAATTATTGGTTCAGCAGGAGGCTGAATTATGTCAAGAAGCTAAGAAAATGCTTAAATGTGCTTTCACTTGACCTATGGAATGTACAGTAATGTCAAAGGAAATTGTATCATTGTACACTAGAACCCAGGTGTTGCTCAGAGGGCTGGCCCCAGATCTAGTAGTGCTTTAGGTAAGGGCCAAGATGGCACTTCCTTGATCTCCACATGGATAAATCTTACTTAGATATTGGTGAGTGGGCAGTATCTACCATCTCACTTGAAGCCAGCAGGCCAACTTAGAGGATGCAAAACCAGTTGCATTTTCTACATAGTTCCCAACACCTTGATCCCTGCCTCCCTCTACAAAATGATAGGGCTGTCTCTGGTTGCTAACATTTTTTTGGGGAGAGGGGATGTCCTGGAGTGGTGAAAAAAATTAGAAGGATGTGCAGAAATGCTTATATTCTCAACTAGTGGGGAGAGAACTTGAAATTCTTTGTTCTTAAGTGTGATAGTAGAATAACATAAGCTTTTCAGCCTTAACAGAATGTTCTTTGCTGCTGTGGTCCCAAAATCTCTCTGCGTCTTTGACCGACGATCTGCGTCTGATCATCGACAGGGGTAGTGTGACCCTGTTGGTGCTCTTAGACCTCTCAGCGGCTTTCGATACAATAGACCACGGCATCCTCTTGGGCCGCCTGAAGGGGTTAGGTATCGGGGGCACTGCTTTGCAGTGTTTCCGGTCCTTCCTCTCGGGAAGGTCCCAGAGGGTGCTGCTCGGGGACTGTAGCTCCAGTAAGAGGGAACTCACTTGTGGGGTCCCTCAGGGAGCTATTTTGTTCCCAATGTTGTTTAACATCTATATGAAGCCGCTGGGTGAGATAATACGGAGTTATGGTGCTGGGTGTTATCAGTACGCTGATGACACCCAAATGTTTTTCTCCGTGTCTCGTTCGTCGGCCTCGAATTCCAATGGCATCTCTTATCTCAATGAATGTCTTCGGGCGGTAATGGGCTGGATGAGGAAAAACAGATTGAGACTGAATCTAGACAAGACGGAGGTGCTCACAGTTACGGCCCCGAAACCAAGAATTGGGTTGCAACCTCCAGTCCTGGACAGGGTCACACTCTCCTCCAGTGACTGTGTTCGCAGTCTGGGGGTGCTCCTTGACTCGTCGCTCCTGATGACAAATCAGGTCAATGCGACGGTCAGGAGCGCCTGTTATCAGCTTCGGCTGATACGCCAGCTGCGCCCTTTTCTGGAAGGGATCTCGAGACTGTTGTGCATGCGCTGGTAACCTCATGCCTTGACTTCTGTAATGCGCTCTACATGGGGCTACCCTTGTGTCTGGTTCGGAGGCTACAGTTAGTTCAAAATATGGCAGCCAGGCTTGTTTCTGGAACATCTAGGAGGGACCACATCACTCCGGTTTTGAGGTCCCTCCACTGGCTGCCTATTCGCTTCCGGGCTCAGTACAAGGTGTTGGTTATTACCTTTAAAGCCCTAAATGGCTTGGGTCCAAGCTATATCAGAGACCGCCTCCTCCCGTATAATCCTCCCCGCGCGCTCCGATCTTCTGGGAGAAACTTTTTAGAGCCGCAAAGAGCTCGGCTTTCTGCGACCTCCCAGAGGGCCTTTTCTATCATTGCCCCCAAACTCTGGAACGACCTGCCAGACGAGATCTGTCAATTAACATCTTTGAACAGCTTTAAAAAGGCTGTTAAGACAGGTCTCTTCCGGCAGGCCTTTCCAGACTAAATGACCCGGTGCTGGGCAGTTCCCTCCTTCATTCAACCTGGTTCCCTTTAAATGTAGCAGGTACGATTTGTTAATCTAATTCTTTTATATCCTATAATGTTTTAATTGTATCATTATTTAATACTGTTTTAAGGGGGGAGGGGATAGTTTGTCATTGTAACTGTTTTTAACTTGTAAACCGCCCGGATTGGGTAACCATTGGGCGGTATAGAAATAAATGTTATTATTATTATTTACTTTCTTTGTTACTGGGATAGTCTTTTTGAGGCTCAGTGTTCTCTCATTGGGGCCTATCAGATCCATTGCTTTAGCTATTCTTATGTGAGGTGGCACTTTAAAGCTGGATTTGTCTGTGATTTTCATCTAATTTCCCAGTGTTGCTCTTGTAGTCATGTGCACCTGATCCCTTGGATGGACAGGTTTGACTGGTTTCACCTGCCTACAGAGCTCTGCTTCTGAGCTGTGTTAAAAATAAGTGTTGAGAAATCTTTCAGCCTTGGCAACAGCATGTAATTGGCATGTGAGCCAGGGAGTGTGGCTGCCTAGAAAACAACCAGCCCAGGGAGTTGCCCTGCGTTTGATACATATGGCAGGTCTGCTGCCTAGACAGGCAGATCATATTTCATTGAGACTACTTTGGGGTCTTGGAATTTGCCAAGTCTAGTTATTGCAGCCAATATTGAGCGCCCAGATAACATTCAGGAACCCACGGGGAAATGAGTTGGGTGGAGTAAAGTGGTCTTGCCAATACAGACTTGCACACCAGCACTTTCTGAAAACCATACAGTGTTTTGTATTTTGGTTATTTGCTACTCCCAACTTCTGAGAATCCCAAAGAGAGCAATTTATTCTCCTCCCTGTGACACATGTATTTGAACTCCAAAATAAGGCACCTAATAAAACAATTATTCAGATTATATTTTAAGTAAATTTGTCAAAAGCAAAATACTAAGCTGTCTCATAATTGCTATGCTTCAGATTTGACTAGTAGTTACTTTCCCACCCACCTATATCGAAGCATGTACAAAAAAAGATTGCACACTTGTACATCAACAAAAGGAAATGTTCCAGACAGTTATACAATAAAATAGAGAAGAGATCTACTTGTCTCCCTTCTGTTCCCCCTCCTCACTCTCTTCTCTTATTCCATGCTCCACTTTGCTCTTCAGCTTTCTGGCTTGTGGAGTGCTTTTGTGCATGCATGGCTGGAATCTTATCTGTGCATATGCAGCAATCATTAACAGTGCATCTGTTTGCATACATGATTTCAAATGAGGTAGCAGTGTGGATTTTTAACTAGCTGAAACCCAAATGTTGAAATATTGCCTAATAAGAAGCTTCCCCATCCCATCCTACCTAGTAAGTAAACTGGAAGAACAGATTTAAGCTGCTGTGCACCGAAGAAGCTAAAGAAGTTTTAAGTCAAATTTCAAATGTCTGCCTATGAACAACTCCTCAGTGCTTGTGGCATCTCATAACAACATGTCTGAATAGCTGAAGACCAAGGCAATACTGAACTTTACATCTGCACAAACTCTAGCAGAGTTTCGAAAAGTTAGCTTTTTAATTGCAACTCTCCATCCACTAGGAGCTATAGTCCAAAGCACACTTTCCCAAGATCTGAATTCTAGTTATAATGAACTTTGTAGATTAAGCTTTAAATCTGTCTAGATAGAAACCAAGTTGGTCTTGTCCCAGAGTTCTTCAAAACCAGTTTGAAAAAAGATATTCTCTCTTGCATTCTTACCTTTTAAAAGATGATTAGAAACATTTTTAATATCAAAAGAAGTCTTACAGCAGAGATGGCCAAACTATGGCTCGCATGCTGCATAAGCACCTGCCTCCCTCCGCTGTTTTGTGTCCATTTTACCCTGAGGCTCATTCCCCTCCTCCAATGCTGAAATTGTTATTTTACCATTTTTCTCTTCCCATTCTTGGAGGCATTCACTGGTGGCAATTTTCTCTTAGAAGGCGGCAGAGGGACACCAATCCAAAGCTTTAAGAATCAATGTGAAGTTAACTTTCAGTCACTTTTGTTCTGTTCTGTTTGTTCTGTTTCTGAGCATTACCACATTTGATGTGGCCTGCAATGAGTCCTATGAATGAAAAATTGGCCTTAAGGTCATATAAGAGCCCTGGTGGCACAGTAGTTAAATGCCTGTACTGCGACCACTCACTCATAAACCACAAAGTTATGAGCTCAGTACCAGCCAGGGGCTCATGGTCGACTCAGCCTTGCATTCTTCCGAGGTCGCTAAAATTAGTACCCAGCTTGTTGGTGGCAATTCGCTTTCACATTGTAAACTGCTTAGGGAGTGCTTAAATGCACTGATGAGCAGTATAGAAATGTACTTGCTTTTGCTATTGCTATATGAGTTGCTCACCTATTTTTTTGGTGAAATGAACGTGGTTTTGCCTGTTGTTCTCTTCTCCATAGAATATGTAATTTAACTGTGCTATGTAACACAGGCATTTTGTCTTGGGCGGCAAAGTTGCATGATGTTGCATAATTTTAACATTTATGTAGAGGCTACATTGTTACAACACATGTAGAGTTTGTGCATGTACATACTTTGTATCATGTCCATGGTATTTAGAAATTTACAAAGTGTAGCAGAAAATCTTGTGAATCCCTTCCATATTTTGCAGGACGGTTACAATGTACAGTCTCTTAGTTACTTCAATATAGTATAATGATGATAGATTTTATCTGTATCACTTATTTTCTATATGTTTATCTTTTCCTGTAAGGCTTGAGTTAGAAAGATAATGAACTCCTCTGCTCCTGCTTGCTGTGTGCATGTATCTGTACATGGTTGCACCCAGTTCTCTCTGTGTGTTGTGTGCCTTCAAGACATTCCCAACTTATGGTGACCCTAAGAGGAACCTATCATGGTGGTTTTTTTGTGGTTTTTTTTTTTTCAAGATTGGTTCAGAGGAGGTTTTCCAGTGCTCTGTCCTGAGACTGAGACCATGTGTCTTGCCCAAGGCCACCCATTGAGTTTCATGGCCAAGTGGGGGTTGAACCCTGGTCTTGAGTTGTAATTCAATCTTCAAACCACTGGGCTACACTGGCACCTAGTTCTAGGGGTGAAGCAGACGGCCAGGGTTGGGCTGTGATTGGCCTGGGACTGTGGCGACCACACGGCCCACTCTGAAAATGGGCACCTGCTGTGGTCCCAAAGTCAGCCGCTGGCAGGAGCATTTTTTCTTCACTTATTTCTCTGGTGGCTTTGGGCCACCTTTGATGGCCAGGGTGGCTTCTGGCTGCCTTGGGGACATGCGTCATCTGAACACCACACTCTCAAAGCAGCCAGAAGCGGCTCCTTTTGGCTTGTCTGCTCCAGGCCTCTGTTACACTAATATTTTGGATTTCTGATTTTTATAGTTTCAGAATGTAGCAGGCTTTTTCCGCTTTGGGCACAGGGTGTGTCACTCATCGGTGTGACTTCATTTATTGGCTAAAATACTGAAATATTGTGGGAACAGGCTAGTTGCTTGCAAAACCAGTGCACAGAATGATAGCTGCACATTTTGCCTCATAGCTCAGGTTCTACAAGGAATAGGAATGGATTTAAAATAAACATTTTAAAAAATTAAAAGCTGGAAGTCTTGGGATTATGGCTCATCCATAAGGCACTTGTTTTCATCCTCATCCATGTGCTCCCTGTCTATGCTGCATGATTTCTTGTTTCATGAGAATTTGACATCAGGATTGTTGTCTTCTAAGTGGCTGCCCACTGGTGATGGGGTACAGTGTCTGGTTCAATGCAGAGTTAAAATAGCTTTCTTCTTTTAGCCTTCATGGAGAAAGCCATTATGCCTTGTCTTTTGTTCTTATTATGTATTGTCTCTTGTTCCTCTTCGTGTCTTTTTTCCAGCCTGTCCTGGCATTGTGTGGCTGTTAGAGGATGTTTGCTGGTAATGAGGCTTTATGGTGGTACTGGATATGACACTGGAAACCTAGATTGTCTCTTTGGGAGGGGTTGGTTCTCACCAGCCTGCCAGAGGTCATCTTATGGTTAGGAGGTCAGTTTTGTGACTGTGGAGGATGGATGTAAGAGTCCTTGGTATACATTATTCTTTCTTCTGGGCAACTTTGCAAAAGTATTGAATCTGTAAATGGTTAAAAGGCTGCCTGTGAGGCGGATGAATATGGCATTTCCTTCTGAAGCTTCTGCACTGCAGGAATCTCTAGACAGGGAGAAGTTGTTTTTGAGCTGGCATTTTAACAGAATTATAGATAGAACTCTCTTAAGGGGTAATGCGAGCAAAAATGTTGCAGACTTTGTAATAACCATGCCATGCCCTCCCCTAGCCTCTCTTTTCATCTCAATCTTTTACTTCTTAAAAATCTCTGATGGCATTGGATTTTGCTCAGTTTCGTTGCCTGGCTAGGGCACAGTTTAGATATTAGCAAGAAAAGAGCTGGTCACTGTACCAGTTGAGAACCAAGGGGAAGTAGAACTGTAGCTTTGAAGGCCTCCTGTGAAATATTCCCATGAAAGCTGTATCATCATTACAAAAGCTGCATCGTTTGTCTTGATTTGACACCAAAATGCAACAGAGCAGTAAAAATCCTAGGAGACTACAGTCCTTTCCAGACCATACCATTTAGGACTAGGAGATTATAGTTATGATCCTCTTCTAAGGCAAGAGTGGTTAAAGTGTGCCTCTGGGGCTGCTTTTGGTTGTCCGTCCCCCCCGCATGTGGGTTTTTTTTTTTTTTTGCCTTTAACTTCTCTAGATTCTCCCCCCCCCCCCATTTTTCTTGTCCAAAAAAATAAGCTGGGAGTCTATTTTAACTTCCAGGATTCCACTCTTTGGAATCCTGGAATTTGTTTCCATGACATTTCAAGTGGAATCATAGTGTTGTAAGTATGAAGTGTGAAAGGGCCCCTGGAACTCTCCATGAGTCATGATTCACTGTTTAAGTAAGTTGCAGCACTTTAAGTGCTGTGGCTCCATCCTATGGAATCCTGGGATTTGTAGTTTTACAAGGTATACTTAGCTTTCTCTGCCAAAGAGTGCTTGTGCCTCACAACACTACAAATCCCAGGAGTCTGTAGAATGGAGCCATGACTGTTAAAGTGGTATCAAACTGCATTATTTCTGCATTGTAGATGCACCCTCTATGAATCTTGGGCAAGTCACAGTTTTTCAGCCTCAGGCGTAGGCAAGAGCAAACCACCTCTGATCAAATTCTGTCAGGAAAACTCCATCATAGGTTTGCCTAAGAGTTCCCACAAGTCAGAAATGATTTGAAGGCATGCAGCGGCATCACCATCACCATCATCATAATCATTATCATCATCATGATCATCATCATGTTGACAGTCAGTAGAAGATTGGTTGTCCCTGTCTACAACTTTAATAGAGGGAATAGTGTGGCAAACCTTCTTCCAATGTCCTTGTTTGTTTTATTTTGTTTCTTTGTTAACTTGGTAGCACCTGACTCCTGATAAACTGTATTTAGTTCCAGAAGGGACTGTTGTCGTTGGATTTTTCTCTGGGGGGAATGACTTGCTTTTGACAATCCAGGGCCTGATTCCCGCTATGATTTGAAGCGATTTGCTGATCACTTTATATGTGCCTCGTTCACACTGGAAACAGATTCAGATGCGACTGCGATTGTTTGGATTCGCTTTGAAGCAAGGCAAATGCCAAAAAGGCACACTTTTTAAACAGTAGTTTTTTGGATGGTTCTTTTGAAAAGAATTGATTAGCAAGTGTGTTCAGCAAGTGGGAACAACAGACCTGAATCACATTGCACTGGAGGGGAGGGACTAATGACAGAGGGCTGGCAGAGGGTGTAACCCATCTCATCCCTGATTTTTGGGAAAACTGCCACCCCCCCTTTCTCCTTTCCCAGGACCTGTCCTACATTCCAAACCTCTGTCCAGGAGGAATTCCAAAATGCCCTTCATTCTGAGTATGACTAGGCAGCATGATTTATATGCTGTGTTTTGAGCTTGTGTGTGTGTGTGTCTGATGTCCCCCATTTTTGCTGGCAGGTTCTCCATTTGGCGGTGCCATCTCCTCCTTTGCGGTGAGGGCATCCGTCCACTCTGGCTCTGGGCTCTGGGATCTCTTTGGGGGTCCCTTCCCCATTTGCAAAAAAGCCAAGTCCCGTCACAGCAAGTCCAGCCCCTTGGCGAGGAGGACGACGCTTGGAGGTCACCATCATTGGCTTGAATGGCGTCATCAAGGAGAGGCCCAACAAACCCCCAAGGAGGCCCAGCCAGCAAAGGACCCAGGGTTCAAATCCCCACTTAGCTAGGGAAACTCCCGCTGTTAGCTCTGAGTTCCTATAGAATCCAATACCGCAGTCCTAATAGCCACTTACCTGTGGGTAAGTGCCATTGCAATAGCGGGATTTACATCTGAGTAGAGAGCCAAGCTGGTATAGTGCCTTGAGCATTGGGCTAGGACTCTGGAGACCAGGGTTTGAATCCCCACTGAGCCATGGAAACCCACTGGTGGTCTTGATCAAGTCCCACTCTCTCAGCCTCAGAGGTGGGCAATGGCAAACCCTCCTCTGAAGAAACTGGCCAAGAAAACTCTGCAATAGGGTTTCCTTAGGGTTGTCCTCCTTTCCCAGGACCAGTCCTACATTCCAACCTTCTGGCCAGGAAGAATAACAAAACGTCCTTCATTCTGAGCATGACTAGGAAGCATGAATTTATATGTGTGTTTTTAGCTTTTGGGTGTGTATGTGTGTGATGTCCCCCATTTTTGCTGGCAGGTTCTCCATTTGAGTTGAAGGTTTGGCTGGGAAAAGAAAGCCATTCTTCTCTTTCTCTCTTTCTCTCTCTCTGTTGTCTCTCCTCTCTCTTTGTCCCTCCCTCCCTCAGTGGCCCAAATCCCTTGCAATTGGGCTCCCAATGACTTCATGCGATGCCAGCCTTAAATGTGAGCCCAAGGGCTCTGGCGCTAAATGTCGATTCATGCTTCTTTGTCCTGCTCCAAATGGAGGACCCTTTGTAATTCCTCCTGAACAGAAGGTGCAAATAGAGGATATGCCCTGGGAAAGGAGGACGACCTCTGGTCTCCCTGACCCGGAGTCATTTCCCCAGTCTTTCTGTTTAAACAACGGTTGTGAGAGCAGGGGGAAAGATGGACAGGTATGTGGAGGGGATGGAGCCCCAAACTTTTAAACTTGGGTCCAACCCCGTAACCAGGGTCACCCAATGTCCTCACCACCAAGGAGGACAATGTTCCCCCTTCTTTGGATATGCCTCACTCTTCCTCTTGTTGAGAGTGGTTGGGCGGAAGTGGCGAAGGCCAATGAAGAGGAGGCCCAAGGTTTCCTGCTGCTGCTCCTTTCGCCACTGGACCTGCTCCCACTGTCCACCAAGGAGGAGGAAAGGAGCAGCACTGGCCCCTCAGAGGCACCTGTGAGCACTGTGGAGACCTCCCCCCCACCATTGATGCAATTTGATTGACAGAGGTGCAAACCAAGTGGAAATGACAATCGTGTCAAAAAAGACATGAATTCATGGAATAATGAAATAATACACTTCCATAGCGGAAACTACACATTGGCCTGAATTGATTCAGAGACCCAGTGTCAATGCGACCCGCAAAGTGGTTTAAATGCCAGTGGTAATGAGCCCCATGTGTTTTCATGCTTCATCTACGTATGAGATGCTTGCCTCCTAGGACTTGAGGTTTCCAAGAAGAGAGACTCCAGAGAAGCCTAATGAAAGGAAGGAATGCTCCTGAGTTCCATAGTGTTGGTCAGGAACAACAAAAAAGTATAATGCTGTTTCATAGTAAAAGCTTAGTCTGGTCCCACCTCCCCTAATATCAACCTTCCTTTCCAAACTAATTGGGACACCAAGGACAAAGTTAGGTACATGAAAATTGAAGAGGCATTTTGTTTCTGTATAGCAGAGAACCACTTTGAGTAGTTTAATTTGTCCCTCTGTTTTTTATTTGCAAATAAATACATCAATTGCTGTGCAGAGAGGCGGGATATAAATAAATTTTATTATTATTATTATTATTATTATTATTGAAAAAGAAATCTTTAATTTAAACAGTTGGGATTTAAGCTGGTGGGTAAACTAACAAGAGTGAGAAACACACAGGATAGAAGCAGAGTCAGAGTCAGTGTTTCCTGTATAAGAAACTCCCCCCCCTCCCAAACTAGAGGTAAATGAGTTTGTAAAACCAGTTTCCCTTACTCAGCAGTGAAAGAGTTCAACATCTGTACAGGCCTGCTAGAGCATGTGCTGCTGTGCAGTCTAGTGTGAAGACAGTTTTCCACAATGTCCTTTTTTCCCTGTGAAAGAATGATTGAATTAAGATGATTTTCACCAGGATTTTAGTTTAGTGCCCAAGGAGTCTTGAAAAGTCACAATTTTTGTACTCTTCTGCACTTGTGAACTTTATTCTAGAGTAAAAATCTAGAGTAAAAATCTGACCCCCCCACATAGTTACAATCTATTTTGTGGACTTTTTTCTTCCATACCATTTTATAGAGGGAGGAGAAAGCAGGCATAGCTATAAAGACTGTGAACTGGCAACCCCTTCAAGTATTCTGTGTACTAGTGGGCTTGCTATTCAGAGGCAGTCCTATGGAACTGAAATGTAATTTTAACAACATACTGCTGAAATGGTAAAGTTCAGAGCTCTTCCTTTGCATTCTCTTTTAATAGTTCATTCAGTGGCAAAAATCCGCATCCATTCTGTAGAATCTAAAAATGTGAATGGATATTGGTGTTTTTTAAATCAATTATGCATACTGGCATGACAATCCACACTTATAGGTGATTGCATAGGAATTTACCCAAGCCCTCTCTGCACCAGCAAAATCAGTTTGATTGGCATCAGTGCCAGGCCATTTTGGGTGGTGGCAACATATCTATGGAACTTCTTGTTTGGACGAATTCTTCAACCCATGTGTATTTGTTTTCAGATAGGCATTAAAAGCTTTTTAATGTTCTGTCCTGGCATCATATGTTTTATTAATGATGAAGTGTTTTCAAATTTGATATTGTCAATACTGCCATTTGTCTCATTTTTGCTTTTTGCAAGCTTCATTGAGGAATATTATATTATTATTTTTCAAGGAAGGATATACAGTCATCTCTCTGTAACCATGGATTTTTTTATCCATGGATTCATCCCTCCATGGCTTGAACATATTCCAAAAAGATATAAATCCCAAAAAGCCAACCTTGATTTTGCCATTTTATACAAGCACATTTTATTGTGCTATTGCATTTAATGGTACTTGAGCATCCACAGATTTTATTATGCAAGGGGGTTGCAGAGTCCTGGAACCAAACCCCAGCAGATACCAAGGGCCCACTGTACCTCAGTGTTGTTGTTGTGTGCCTTCAAGTCACTTGTGACTTAAGGAAATCCTAAGGCTAAGCTATCATGGGGTTTTCTTGAGAAGATTTGTTCAGAAGAGGTTTGCCATTGCCTTCCCCTGAAGCAGAGAGAGTGGGATTTGCCCTAGGTCACCCAGTGGGTTATATGGCTGAGCTTGGAATTGAACCCTGGTCTCCAGAGTGATAGACCAACAGTCAAACCACTATATGAAATACCTTATATAGCAGGAAACATTGTCGGTTTGTTCTTTCGTTTGTAGGTGTTCCACTTCTGTAAGCTTCAGCATTCTGAAAGGATGTTCTAAAACCACCTTTTAAGAAAAGCACAGAGTTTGAGAAGTCCCTAATTTGGGCATGAAATTCACAATTGTGTCTTCATTGTGCACAACCTTAATTTCCCACTTGAATGCAGTTGCAGTAGACCAGGGGTAGGCAACCTTTTTGAGCCGGGGTCCGGGTTGCTGTCCCTCAGACAATTGGGGGGCCGAAGCACCAAAAATAAATAAATAAATAAAAATAATTAAAAAAATAAAAAATAAATAATATATATATATGCATGCACACTCTCTCAGCCCCAGAAAAGGCAAAATCTGTGGAGATTTTGCCAAGAAAAGTCCAAGAACAAGTAATAACAACAATAATATAATCGTGGCAGGGGTGGGGGGGGCAGTGGCGGCGGCAGGACCGGCCTGGGGCCGGTCCAAAGGCCTCGAGGGGGCACATCCGGCCCCCGGGCCTTAGGTTGCCTACCCCTGCAGTAGACCAACTAAGAAATATGCTTTCACCATGAGTCTGTTGCTCAGTGGTAGTACTGAGGCTTTTAATGCAGAAGAACACAGTTTCAAACTCTGGCATTTCCTGGTAGGACTGAGAAGGATGCCTATCTGAAATCCATTGATGTAGACCAGGGATAGGCAACCTAGGGCCCGGGGGCTGGATGCGGCCACCTGAGGCCTTTGGACTGGCCCCAGGCCGGTCCTGCCGCCGCCGCCCCTGCCACCCCCTGCTGCTGCCGCTGCCGCTGCCGCTGCCGCTGCCCACCATGATGATATTGATTATTGTTGTCATTACTTGTTCTTGGGTTTTTCTTGGCAAATCTCCACAGGGGTTTTGCCATGGCTTTTCTGGGGCTTAGAGAGTGTGCATGCATATTTTTTAATTTTTAAAAATTTTTTAAAAAATATTTTATTTATTTATTTATTTATTTATTTATTTTTGGTGCTTCAGCCCCCCATTTGTCTAAGGGACAGCAACCCGGCCCCCAGCTCAAAAAGGTTGCCTACCCCTGATGTAGACAGTACTGAGTTAAATGGACTAATGGTCTGATATGAGGCCTTCTAGAGGATATCCCATTCTGCTGCAGTTCCTATGGAGCTATAATTTTCCACATGGGGTTGAGATTGGATTTTGAACATCGACCATATAATAGTGTCCTGAATTTGGATAGAAATTCTATTCTGTGTTTGATGGCACTGTCTTGTTACTGACCAACTTAATGGCTAATCACCATCTTAGCAGAAGTTCTTGTTCAACCTCTTCTTCTCCCCTTTCTTGGCCTGCCTAATCTGTGTTGCTTCCTGTTTTTCTTATTGTGTGCATATATCTAAACTATACATCAGAGAAGAGCAAACATGTCTTTACAACAGGGGTCTGGATGTTTTGAAAACAGGAATTGAGTCATGGCTTCCAAATGAGGGGGACTGCTGCAGAAGTCTAAAACAGGACACGGGCAATAGGCCACCTCTTGAGACAGGAAGCGGGCTGGTAACATGCTCATAATGCTCAAGGCCATTGTTGTTAATATGTAATGGTGTTTCCCCTATAAACATATTTCTCCCATTGAGCTTTGAAAGAACACCTGGGCATACTGTTTCCAAAATGTAATGGACTTGCCATGCTCTGGAAAGCACTTTAGAAAAAAATAAACAAGGTTTCCTGGCTTGGTTGTTCTGGATTTCAAGTGTGTGTAAAATATGCTTTTAGGACTTGTTAGTAGTGACATTTGAGATACATGTGATAAGAGATTTATATGTATTTTAAATGATTTGCTGATAACACCTGTAGGGCTTAACATGTGTGCAACAATAAGACAATATTTACATGTGATGAAGTGAACTCTCCTTCCTTTGAGATTTTTAAACAGAGGCTGGGTGGCTATCTTTCAGGAGTGCTTTAGTTGTGTTTCTCTGCATGGCAGGGAGTTGGACCAGATGGGTCTTGCAGTGCCTTCCAACTTTATAATTCGATGATTGTATGACTTTACAAAAGCTCATGCCAGTATAAATGTGTTAATCTATGGTGGCAACAAGATTTTATTGTTCACCCATGAGGCCAATTTATCAAATCTTTGGTTTCAGGTTATGTCCTGGAAGTGTTATAACCAGACTCTAATGTTACCAACATGGGATCAAAGGACATGTGTGGCATCCATTCTGATGAGGCTAGGGATAGGTGGGAATTTTATATGAGTTCATTTAAGAGTGTCCCAGAATTTGCAAAATTCTTCCATTTGGGGATTACAAGAACATGATATGCAATAAAATAAATCTGAAGATGTCAGAAACCAAAGCTGGCAGATTCATTCACCCAGGCCTAGAGCTTAGCTTTAAAAAGTTCACAACACCGTTATAGTGTTATATTCCACCTTAACAGCCATGGCGACATTGGATAGAATCCTGTGATTTCCAATTTAGGGATTAGTCTTTGAATTCTTAGCCAGAGAGTTCTTGAGCATCACTAGACTACAACCCCCAAAATTCCACAGAAAATTGTCATGGCATTTAAAGTGGAATATGGCACTATGACACTGTAGTGTGATAGGGCCCTCATCTTAGTGCTAAATTACCGTATTTTCCGGCATGTAAGATGACTTTTTAACCCTGGAAAATCTTCTCAAAAGTCAGGCATCGTCTTATACACCGGGAAGAGAGGCCAGGCGAGAAGACCCCCCTCAGCCTGGCTGCCATTTTGTCTCCTTCCTCCTCTCTCTCAACACCCTCACTGTGCTGGGTGAGACCCTCAGCAAGATCAGGGAGAGGAGGTGGTGGTGGTGGTGGTGGTGGCTTGGCCTGGGGGAAGAGGAGGAGGAAGAGGGTGCGGTGTTTCTGGGAGGGCCTCCTTTCCTCCCTCGCCACCCTGGTCTGGTATACCCTACTCTGCCCTTCCTGTGCCACCTCTCTGCCACCCATCTTGCCTGTGACTCACAAAAGGACGAGGGATTTGGGCGGCGAGAGGCGAGACGGGCAGGGCAGAGGAGGGCAGACCAGCCCAGGGCAGTGAGGGAGGAATCGATGCCCTCCCAGAAACACCGTGTCTCGGCCCGCTTCCTTCTCCTCTTCTCCCAGGCCAAGCTGCCGCTGCCACTGCCACCGCCTTCTCCCTGATCTTGCTGAGGATCTCACCTCAGGAGGAGGAGGAGGAGGAGGAGGAAGATGGGGGCATGAGGCAGGAGGAAGAGGAGGAGGAAGATGGAGGCATGAGGTGGGAGGAGGAGGAAGATGGGGTTGCGAGACAGGAGGAGGAGGAAGACAGGAACCTTAAAGCGATCCTATCCTGGGGTTTTCTTGGCAAGACTGGTTCAGAGGAGGTTTGCCATTGCCTTCTCCTCTGGCTAAGAGTGTGTGACTTGTCCAAGTTCACCCAGTGGTTTCATGGCAGAGTGGGGAATCAAACCCAGGTGTCCAGAGTGGTAGTCCAACACTCAAACCACTACACTATGCTGACTCCTATTCCCATGTACTACCTATGAAACAATTGCAGACTTTTTTGTTGTTCTTGTATGTCTTCAAGTCCTTTCTGACTTATGGCGACTCTAAGGCAACCTTATCATGGGGTTTTCTTGGCATGTTTCTTCAAATGGGGGTTGCCATTACCATCCTTTGAGGCTGAGAGTGTGTGACATGCCCAGGGTCACTTATTTGGCCACAAATTGTACATACCCCAGAATGCATCACCTAGTATATTGGCATTCCTTCTCCCCAACACTTTCTCATTTCCCCCTAACCATCTCATAGCTGGGAGATGGAAATAATAAAACCATGACATACAAAAAACCATAGCAACAGGTAATAGCAGTGAAAAAGGGGGACGGGTAAACAAACCTCGAATTGTATTCATATTAGTCTCACTGTTTTATGTTTACATGTTTGATGACAAACAGCCTTATGTTTGTAAGTGACAGTTTTCCTGCTAAGAACCTGAATGTCATAAGCATTTGAATTAAAATTACCATATTGAAATCAAATCGGATGGTTTTTAAATTTTTATTTGGTGTGCATTGGAAGAGGGGTAGTCTTATACGGCGAGTATATCCCAAACGTTATATTTTAACTGGAAAAGTTGGGGGCCGTCTTATACACCGGAAAATTGATTACTCCCAATTGATTACTTGTCTTTAATTCATATATATGTGAACATGTGTAACTAGAGGCATCACTAGAGGAGTGCGGGGGTATGGCCCATACCAGGTGACACCCTAAGGGAGAGGTGACACCGCTGCTCCCCAAACATCTGCCTTAGGGCAGAAATGGGCTGTTGCATTCACTTGTGTCACTTTAAAATGCTGGAGCTCAGTGGAAAAAATCGGATGATACTCCGTGGGAGAAGAAAGGATAGGCCCCAGGTTTGTTTGTTTTTTAATTAAAAATTTTAATCATTTTAATTTTTCTTTAAAAAAACCCCATCACATCTTACCAAATTTTCACTGAAACACATGAAACTATGTCCATGTAACTACATTTAGGCTGTGCATATGGTATTGTAATTTAAAGGTATAATTTTCATTTTGCTAGTTGTTTCTGTCACAATGATTGTCATTATATTCAGTGATATATGGGAATTATGATTTATGAGTAACATTAGTAGAAAAAACATTACTAAGGATTCTGTATGGTATGCTGTGGGAGGAAGCCAATGTGGGGGTGACACCATAGCTACAGTGCTGGATGCCACTGGGTGTAACATAGAATCATAGAATCATAGAGTTGGAAGAGACCACAAGGGCCATCCAGCCCAACCCCCTGCCATGCAGGAATTCCCAATCAAAGCATCCCTGACAGATGGCCATCCAGCCTCTGTTTAAAGGCCTCCAAGGAAGGAGACTCCACCACACTCCGAGGGATTGTGTTCCACTGTCGAACAGCCCTTACTGTCAGGAAGTTTCTCCTAATGTTGAGGTGGAATCTCTTTTCCTGGAGCTTGCACCCATTGTTCTGGGCCTAGTTTCTGGGGCCGCAGAAAACAAGCTTGTTTCCTCCTCAATATGACATCCCTTCAAATATTTAAACAAGGCTATCATATCACCTCTTAACCTTCTCTTCTCCAGGCTAAACATCCCCAGCTCCCTAAGTCGTTCCTCATATAAGGCGCTCCGGCATATAAGACGCACCCAATTTTAAAGGAAGAAAATCCAGGAAAAAAGGATTCCTCCCTTTAGCTGGAGGCCGGTTGTTCAATGGGCTGGTGCTGGGATCGGAGAACTTCTCCGATACCAGCACCAGCCCATTGAACTGAGGTCGCGGGGGGAAGGAGGGCTCCTTCCCCCCGCGACCTCAGTCTTTGAATGGGCTGGTGCTGGGATTGAAGCGATCCCAGCGCCAGCCCATTGAAAGACTGAGGTTGCGGGGAGAAGGAGCCCTTCTTCCCCCCGCGGCCTCAGTCTTTGAATGGGCTGGTGCTGGGATCGAAGCGATCCCAGCGCCAGCCCATTGAAAGACTGAGGCCGCGGGGAGAAGGAGGGCTCCTTCTCCCCGCGGCCTCAGTCTTTCAATGGGCACTGACAGTTATTCTTGGCAATGTAGCTATGGGAGGGGGCGGGAATGAGAACACGCCCCTTCCGTTAAGAATTCTGCCACTCAATTAAATTTATCTTCAGTCTTCAAATTCCCAGAGTTGCAGTAACTAAACTTAAGTTGATCATTTAGAAATACTCATTGGGCATCCAAAGAAAAGATGCAGGCAAACATACCAAGGGGATGCAAAGACAACACATGCAAAAGTTCTAGGTGTGAACAATTGTCAGTGTCTCTCTATAATGCTAGCAGTCTGAAATAAACATTCATATGTGGGGGCAGAATTCTTATTTGGGTGGAACAGTGCCCACATTTTGCTCCCTCAATAGCTACAGTCCTGCTTTTTCTATGAACATGCCGTTCTTCAATGGTGTTTATCAATAACTTTGAATCCTCCAGTACATGGAGGATAGCTGTTTATCCATCTGGGTGTCCACATAGCTCTCTAAAAGGGAGGGGAACTACAAAAAGGCTGACTCTTCCAAAGTATGGTGCTCTGCTGTTCTTCAGCAACACTTCCTTCTAAAACATACTCTTTACTCTTTCTCTCTGATTTTCCTTTTCCCCTGGAGCCCATCTCCCCCCCCTATTTTCTCTACAGATGTCAAGCATCTGAAATGGGATAAAGGATAATGCTGCTGTAGTGGAAATGCTCCCTCCCTTTGCTCTGCTGAAATTAGTGTTTGTATAGCAACATACTCAGCCAGCCCATGCCAAATTTTGTGATTCGAAGTGAGATGAGAGCTACTATAGGAATAGATCTCATAGTAAGGTGATTCTAGGGTGGTTTTTTCACAATGAAATGCACATTTTTATTCAAAATATAATAAATAAGCAACTATTATCATGAGTTCATTCAGACCTCAAATCCTGGATTTTCTCTTTTACAAATTAACCATTTCAAGGTGATACAGAAAGGAACAAGAAAAGCAGTCTTAACACTTCCTCTTTTCAGTTTCTCAGGGGGTGATCAGAAGTCTATCTAGGACAAGTCAGAAGTTAGCTGTCATCTCCTAGGTTCTGTTAGTATGCACAGTTAAACATTGCTATACCACAGAGCTGAGAAGCAAAGCAAAAGCAAAGCAGCTTCATTTATATACCGCTTCATATTGCGCTATGGGATGTCTAAGCGGTTTACAACTGTAAGCTCATTGCCCCCCAACAGCTGGGTACTCATTTTAGCAACCTCGGAAGGATGCAGGCCTGAGTCAAGCCTGAGCCCTGGCTAGTATTGAACTCGCAACCTTGTGATCTATGAGTGAGTGGCTGCAGTACAGGCATTTAACCACTGCGCCACCAGAGAAGACTTGGGGCTGATGGTTAATACCTGTTTTTCCCCCATAACCCTGAAACCACATGCAAAGAAGCACACTTAGAATTGAAGAATTATTTGAGTATTAGAATTGAACAGAGTTTATAGTCCTTCTAACACAAAAATGAGCACTCACTTGCTCCAAATTTAATTCATTTCAGCAGTGTAATTTTGGGTGAAAAGGAATTATATTGTTGTTGCTGCTATTGCCTAATCAGAAGAGTCCTGGTTTTTCATGCCCCACACCAACCTTTGTAGGCCATGCACAAATGTTATTGAAATCAGCAGGTCAGTTCCAGTCTCATAAAAGTTGCTATGTGGGTTAAATTCAAGACACTGGTGATGAGTGAGCTCTTGCCTTGTTTTAACCAAGAATTACACCCCCTGAATCCTTCCAGAAGCACAATTATCAGCAAGAAGTGCATGTATGCATAAATAGATAATATTGATTGATTGATTGCTGATAAAGAGTTCCAGGGCTCATATAAAAAACCTTGGTGGGCCACATATGGCCTGCCAGCTGTACACCTCTGATTCTTGTCTTAAACATATGCAAATCAGAAATTCTTGCCAAATTGCTTCAAATCATCAATAGTTTTTCCAGATTCTGATCTACCTTCTGCCCACCATTTCTTGAAACATAAAATGTGTCTGGTTTTGTTTACCCTTTTGATTGATGAACTTGGTAGATTATTTTTCCTGTTTTACTTGTTCTCCATAATTTCCTATTTTATATGCTTATAGAGTGAGTTTTTCAGGAAACGTCTTCTGCTGGGTGATTCTTAAATGGACAGCTATCAACATAAAATGCATCAGTTACATGAACATGATATTTCCAGTGGTTCCCTACAAAAATATAAAATAGTGACAGAACTGATCATTTGCCCAGTTATGCTTGATGTTTCCTTTCAATACCAGTGTCCAAAGAATTTCTCTTGGAGGATGTATTCATAGTCTGCCTGTCTGGCTCTATCTATAAAATATTTTCATTAAATTTTAGACATTGGAATATCATGGCTTATCTCCTCACTAGCATCCTGCATTGCAAATGTTAGTGGTTATCTTTATTGCTGATAAACAATGCAGTCACAGCTGTCCTCCCGCTCCCCCTGTTAATGTAATGCTGAATGTTGCTCTCCTACCTTCCTGTTATATTTGCATCTCACTGTGGTCTGGGTTATCATCTGATCTGTTTATGAGAGGTGGACCTGTGTTTGAAGGAGTGTTCGTTAAGGTGCATGTTGGTTTGCTTTCAGACTTTAATGATTCTGAGGATTTCTTCATGCTGCATAATTGTACCACTTTGATACCACTTTTACTGTAGTGGCTGGAACCTGTTCAATCCTGGGATTTGAAGTTTGAGGAGGCATCAAACCTCTCTAGCAGAGAATTCAAAATATCTCACCAAAGGACTACTCCCAGATTTTCATAAACTAGAACCACAGCAGTTAATGTGGCATCAAAACGCTATAATTGTGTAGCATGAAAAAGAGCTAAGATGTTTTCTAGACATATCTGTCATTGCAGCAAAACTGTTCTGAATTGTACCACTTCAGATTTCAAGTGTGGGGAATGTAGGACACGGTGTTTCCCTTTTAAAAGAGGCAAACAAATAACTAAAGAAAGTGTGTGCCACGTTTTTGCTACATTTTCTCGTATAGTGTTCTGTGTTCATTCATTATAGAGGGCACTGGTCCCTTCCATTTGCACTGAAATGGTAAAAGAATAGCTCTAATCATGTCACAAGCTGTTGTTCAGAGAGGCTCTAAGTCAGAGGTAGGGAACTCAAAATTTTATTTTTTCATTGTGTCGGACATCAACTCCTAGAAGCCCTTGCTGTCAGCTGGCCAGTGGTTAGGAATTCTGGGAGCTGAAGTCCAAAATACCTGGAAGATCAAAATTTGAGAATCACTGCTCTAGATATTGTTGGACTAAAACTTCTGTTGTTCTTGATCATTGGCCATGTTGATGTTTTGACAGGAGCTGGAGTCTAGCATAAAACAAAACAAAGATGAACAGGAAATTCTACCAGAAGGAAACACTTGTGTTATCTGGGATACTGCATTCGTAAAATAAATCAGAAAGTAAAAATGAATATAGAAGCTGAAAATTATAGAAATCTACTATACTATACGCTAAACCAGGGGTAGGCAACCTTTTTGAGCCGGGGGCCGGGTTGCTGTCGAAGCACCAAAAATAAATAAATAAACAAATAAATAAGTAAATAAATATAAATATAAAAAATTAAAAAATTAAAAAAAGTATGCATGCACACTCTCTCAGCCCCAGAAAAGCCATGGCAACCCCTCTGTGGAGATTTTTCCAAGAAAAACCCAAGACCAAGTAATATCAACAATAATCAATATCATAATGGTGGGCAGCAGCGGGGGCGAGGGGGTGGCGGCGGCGGCGGCAGTACTGGCCTGGGGCCGGTCCAAAGGCCTTGGGGGGCCGCATCCGGCCCCCCAAGGCCTTGGGTTGCCTACCCCTGCACTAAACAAACAGCATCCCTAAAAACAATATGTTACTGCAAAGTCACAGTGATTTTACAGGACCACAACAAAAAACTAAATACTATTATATGGCCAAGCAACATTAGAAATATATGATGAAACCAAATGAGCTTTTACCTAAGGCAATGGTGGGAATTGTGTGGCCCTCTGGATGTTGCTGGACTGCTACTCCCACCATTCCTTCCCAGTCTAGCAGTATCTGAAAGCTTCCTACCTCTGTGCTAAAGTTATTTTCAGTGGCATGAATCTATGTTTCTGAATACTGCATTTTAAAGTGGAGGTCTTGGCTTTGGGAGATTATCAGTTTTGCATTCTTGTATGATACTTGGCCAAGCAGGAAAACCTGAATGCTGTGACATTGGGTTGGGAATCATATGACCGTCCAGATGTTGTTGGAATAATAATAATAATAATAATAATAATAATAATAATAATAATAATAATAATAATAAATTTTATTTATATACTGCCCGGTGGCGAGCCAATCTGGGTGGTTTACAAAACTTAAATGCATACAGCTTAAAATAATGTAATTCCCTCCCCCTCTTAAAAAGTCATTAAACTGCATGTCAATTAAAACCAACTAACAATTCAAAACATAACAAATAAAAGCAAGCAAACAGTACAAACCAATAAAACCCCTGCGACTTCGGTTCTAAAAAGGGGGCTGTGGAGGCATTGCAAGTCCCAGCAGCTGTAGTCAGTCTTTCCCATGGTGAGGAATTTTAGTACTTGCCGCCCAACAATATCTGGAAAACTACATGATTCTCATTCTTGGTTCAAACTGAACACAGGGGCTTGACTCCCGACTGCTAGTCCCAGTTAGAGTAGACGTATTGAAACAATGGGATTTACATAACATTGATTTATAATTATGCCAGTGATTCAGTGGGTCTACTGTAGATGGAGCAATAGGATTTAGGCCTGAGTAGACTATATAAGGATCTTGACCAAAGCTAGATGGTCTCTGTGAGGTAGTGAGGTGGTGCAAGGAACCAAGCATATCCATACCATTCTGTGTATACAGCATATTTCATTGACTAAATGTGAATCTCAACAAGTCATTTTGGGTGGAAAACATTGGCTGCAGAAAGACAACTAATTACTGCAAGTAAGTCAGTTGAATCCATCTTTCAGTTTCCTGAGGTATTCCCTAGTGACCTTAGTGGTTGTAGCTGTTGCCAGTGAAATCAATTTTTGTATGTCTTAGTCCTAATTTTATTTCTGTAAATCAGATTACAGTCACACTGTAATTAGGTTTGTCCCCTTCCAATGGCATAGCCTGTATCCTGGAAGCCTAAAAGAGTCTTTGAACAAGCAGGCAAGGGTTTTATTTCTGTAAATTTTATTTCTCGGCATAAAGTGTTTTCAGCATCAGGAATAGATGGTTGAATACCCTAAAACATTTGATATTCTTGAACTCAGGGTGATAAAAGCAAATGAAGAGATTACATAACAGGGATGATAGTTTGGAATAAACTGGATCTTTGGTTGCTTGTTGGCTAATTTCTCCCCCCCCTCCCCTCAGAGGACTGCAGTTTGTCTTAGATGCAGAAATTTTTAGAAACTATGGGGATAAAACATGTAGAAAATCAAGAAGATTGTAGGGTCAGAATCCCTAGACACCAGAATCTTGAGGGCCATGTCTATGAGGGAACCAGTTGGTGTAGTAATTATGAAATTGGAGACTAAGTGTAAATCTACATTTTATTTTAACTGTCATGGCTCCATCCATTATAATCCTTGGACCTGTAGTTTGATGAGGTACCTAGAATTCTCCAGTGCAGAATATTATCCATGCAGTAGTATTTTAAATTTCTGTGTATAGTTGTGAAAGCTGGATAGTGAATAAATTTGACAGGAATGAAATAAACTAATTTGAAATGAGGCTCTGTAGAAGTTCTACATGGACTACTAAATAAATGGGTCTATGGGCATTCAGGTTTGAAAAGTCTCTAGAATGGAAGATGACTAAACCGGAGCTGTCATGCTTGGGTCATACTATTAGACCACATGACTCACCAGAAAAGATGACCATGCTTGGTAAAGTTGAAGGCAGTAGGAAAAGAGGAAGACCACATTACAGAGGGATTGGCTGAGTTAAGAAATCCATGGATCTGGATTCTTAAGACAAGAGGAGGGCTATTGATGACTGGGTTTCTCATTTTTGGAGGTCTCGTTTTTGGAAGACAGATGATTTTCATAGGTTGAAGCAGTCTTGATGGCACATAAAAATAACAACAAATGTAATTGTCCAGTAGAGAGTTCTAAGTAACTCACCAATATACAAATCTCAATATCTCATAGGATATGGCACTGAAAGTGGAACCAAGGTGCTGTAACTCCTTAAAGTACATTCATTCTAGGACTAGAGACAACTTTGTTCAAATCCTTGCTTTGCTGTGAACCTTACAGGGTACTCTTTGGTCAATTTGTATTGCACATATGTAATGTCACTCATATGTCTTTTTCAGAGAGACCTCCTCTGTGTCCCATCAGAGGAAGTAGTGTGGGGAGATGCAGGAGAGGGCCTTCTCTGCTGTGGCACCCTTGGTGTGATATATCACCCAAGAGGCCAGATTGATGCCAGTGCTACCCCCATTTTGGATCCAAGCTACAAGTTCAATGATCATAGCTTGAGTAGGCTGATTTCTAAATTTGTGACACTGTATATACTGTCTCATCTTGCTGATATTTTTTAGATTGTCTCATATACTCTAGTGTTCTTTTAGAGTTGGTACCTTGACCTGAGATCTTAGGGCAGAATATAAATACTTCAGAGCCAGCTTGCTGTAGGGTTTTGAGTGTTGGATTATGACTCTGGAGACCAGGATTCGAATCCCCTAACAGCCACAAAAACTCACTGGGTGATCTTGGGCAAGTTACATTCTTTCAGCCTCAGAGGAAGGCAATGGCAAACCCCTTCTGGACAAGTGCTGCTAAGAAAACCCTATGATAGGGTCACCTTAGGGACATCATAAATCGGAAACTACTTGAAGGCACACAACAATGATGAAATACTTTAAATATATATTAAACATTGTTGTTGTGAGGATAAAATGAAGGTGCTGGTATTAGGAGGGCTCTGAACTCCTTGGATAAATATGTAATAATGAGAGCTGCCTCTAACCCCTTTTTGAGAGAAAACTGGGATATAAATCCAAATAAATAAATGTCTTTGACAGATAATTTTGATTACTCTTTTGACCATGGTGAATTGTCATGATGAGTTGAAGTTGCCCTTGGTTCTTGACAAGTGAATTTGAAATGGGCATATAGGTTAAAACTGAGCCTTTCTGGGTGCTGGAGAATAAGGTTTAGATTTATGGTACAATGTAATTATGGGCAATTATTCTGCCAAGCTGTGAAACATTTGCTACATTGATAAAATGCTAACTTTGATGCAAATCTGTTTCTCTGCCATGCATGCTGAAAGCACACACATGGCTGAATTTCATACCTCAGTCCAACATCCTCTCCGCATATGTAAGTATCCGCATTTGGACCTATATAAGGCTGAACCATGTATCTCCAAACTCCTACTGTAAAGCTGCTGAGGCTGTCCTGTATAAACATTCCAGGCTTCACAGCAAGCGAGCAGGATTGAAAAATATTATGGCTGTGTCCCCTTAGCCAGATCCATAATAATCACAGCAGCGCTGAGACCCTGATGCCAGCACATCTCAGCTCTGATGTCATCATTTTTCATCTGGGTATGGGGATACCAGTGTGCTGTAGTGGTTTGAGCATTGGACTATGGAGATTTTCAGATTTGGAAAAAAAGCCGGGAGTAAAAGGCATACTCCCGGCAAAGTTGTGTGATTGCATTGAAGACTTGCAGACACATTGCACTTATTCAGGACCTCTCCCATGAAGATCCAGGAAATCTCCAGCAACAGACCATTCATGGGGAAATCCCAGGAATGGTTTGTTGTTGGGGTATTCCTGGTTCTTCCTGGGATATGTCCTGTATAAGTGGGACATCATCTGAAAATTTTCAGTGCGATCGTGCAATTATCCCGGGAGTATGCCCTTTTATTCCCTGATTCCCCCCCTCCCCAATCTGATAATCTCCTATGAGTCTGGAGACCAGTGTTTGAATCCCTGCTTGGCCATGAAAACTCAATGAGTGACCTTGGGCAAGTCACAAACTCCCAGCCTCAGAAAATCCAGTGATAAGATTTTCAGGGTCACCGTAAGCCAGAAACGACTTAAAGACACATCACCACCACAGTAACATGGGGATGTAGTCAGATGTTTCTCCAATCCCTCCGTCTCACTGGGAAGCATGGAATGGCTGTGTGGAAGGGGCTTTACAGTAAGTTTGAAGGAGGTGTTGAGTGCTTCAGAGGAAGGGAGGAAGGAATAGCAACCCCCTGCAATGCCTGAGAGAGGACATTGGCATTTGTAAGGGAAACCTATATGTGCACATGCCCCTAACAGAATTTCTGACATGCATTCATGGCCGATGCTTGTGTCCCAGTGATCATCACAGTACTTCAAATAGCTTTTTTGCTGCATATGAAATACCAAATATTTTCTATGTGGTTATGGTGCCTAGCTTGTCATTCAGGGCTTTCATTCTCATGGCCCATAATTAATTTGGTCTATGGAATCTTCAGAGTATTTAGATGGAGAGAAAACAGAACCAATCAAATGGGTACAAAATGGATTTATTTATTGTTAGTTTGTGTAGTTTGTAGGTGCAGCTAGTTTTAGGTTTGTAGAGTGGATGTATGGTTTTGCTGTAGTTTCACCCTATACGTTGTCTTATATTATCAAGATATATGTGTTAATAAAATATTTTGCAGAAACACACACATGCACACCCCAAATGGATTTATTTAACAATTCACTCCAACTTTCCATTACATTTCAAAACTAATTACTTCTCATGGGAACTACTCGGTGCTGAACCCAGTGAGGATATAGATTTCTGCCTCTTAGAGCTTACTAAAGAGTAAATGGACTTATTAACAGTTGCACAATTACAAAATTCCTCTTGGTTTTATTGAGCTGAGTTACATACAGGGAGAGATGAATTCAGCCCTCCTGCCCCTTTCTAGCTGTGGACAGGATATTTCCTGCTGTTCCTTTCATTGTCCTTTAGGGACTAGCAAGTTCTCAAATAGCACAGTGGATTACTGTCTGTTTAAGGAAGAAGGGCCATTATGTGTGTGATGTCATACAATAGGTTGTTCCTCCTGAAGGGGGAAATGGTGAAAGTATAAAGTATCTGTTGTAAAACCCTTGCTTAATTGGTTGTTGTTGATTTTTTATTTGGCTTTTTGGTCTAGTATGGCAATACAGGCTGCAAGTTTGTAAAAAGTAAGAGAGCTTGAAAGAGAGACAACAGACATGAGGCACATTTATGAAGATCCTGGGCAAGCCTCCTTCTTTTACTGGGTTCAACTGCTGCATTTACTTTTAAAGAAGAGGATTTAATACTTGGTATAAAGTTGATGTCCCTGTATTTTTTTTCTTTTTAATGCATTACAGCATTATGGTCTATTTGAAAAAACTCAATAAATACATATTGGTTCTGTTAAACTAATCCAGATTGTCATATAGCAGTAGAATCCAGGTGTTCAATTTGTACAATATAAAATGTGTGCAAATTGGGAGCTAACATGGTGTACAAATACTCTATATAAGTCTACAATATATTATGTGTACAAAGAACCAGACTAGGACTCCAGGAGACAAGGGTTTGAATCTCCATCAGCAATGAAAACCCACTGAGTGACCTTTGGCAAGTCACACTCTCTCAGCCTCAAATGAAGATGAAGGCAAAAACCTCTCTGAATAAATCAGCCCAAAAAAACTTAGGATAGGATTGCATAAGTCTCTGTGAGATAGAACGCACAGAACAACAACCAGGGCAAAGAAACAGTATGTATAAGCATGCTTGCAAGCATCTCACAATAATCTTTTCCCCTGTCCCATTCACATAATTTTATGAGTGGGGAGGGGAGCAAGGAGACTTGTAACTCTCTTGTATTTTCTACTTTTAACCTCTTGTGTTTTCCCAATGTTTTCTTTTACTCTCTTCTTTCAAAATAAAAAGAAAATCTATTACAGAGGAAATACGGTATAGCTGCACCATATATTGATTGGTATTGCCAGTATCTGTTTATTTGGAAGTGCCATTAGAGACCCTGAGTTCCTCCCCGCGCGCTCTGTTCTTCTGGGAGAAACCTTTTAGAGCCCCAGAGAGTGAGGCTCTCTATGACCTCCCAGAGGGCCTTTTCTATCGTTGCCCCCAGACTCTGGAACGGCCTGCCAGATTAGATCCGGCAATTAACATCTTTGGACAGTTTTTAAAAAGCTGTCAAGACGGATCTCTTCCGTCAGGCCTTTCCAGACTAAATGACCCGGCCCTGGGCAGTTCCCTCCTTCTTTCAATCCGGGCTCCTCTTCAAAAGTAGCAAGGCGATTACCTGCTACGATTTCTTAACTGTTAATTGTTAAATTTTTAATTCATCTCATATTGCTTGATGTTTTAATTGTATCACTATTTAATATTGTTTTAAGGGGGGGAGGGATATCTTGCCATTGTAATTTGTTTTAACTTGTAAACCACCCGGATTGGGTAACCATTGGGTGGTATAGAAATAAAATTTTATTATTATTATTATTATTATTATTATTATTATTCCTGGCAGTTGGGCTTTGCTGAATCATACAGTCAAATAATTCGCATTTTCTTTGGCTGACAGGACATTACCAGAGTTTTCCCCAAATGTCCTTATTCTTCCCTTCCCCAAATCTGCCAGTACTTTTGTGTAGATTTGCCAGCATAGGAAGCAGCTGCTTTTCCATGTCTAGGGAAAGCAGTGACTAGTGTAGCTGATTCTAACCTTGACATGAAAGTGATTATCTGGTTCATGTCATCTTTGGTAGACAGAAACCAAGCAGTGAAGAAAGCCAGAGAATAATTAAAGAAGGCATATTGGAGGCTCGACTCTTACAATGAAATGAGGTGCACAGAAAGAAGCTACATCTGGAAAAAAGCAAGTGAAAAGTCCCTAATATGATTATCTTTTCCTTTTGTATTCATTGTTATATTAGGCAGAATGTTGCCTGTTCCATCTTCTGGAAGGATTTTTGTATGTGTGTTTTAACTTAAGATTTCTTTATTTTTCTGCAGTCACCCCTCTTTTGAGATTTGAATTCTGTTTTGAAGATTAACATGAATTTTACATAGTTGTCATCTCAATTTGAGGTTTGGGGTTTGTTTTTTTTAGAACAAATAGGCTTTTTCTCAACCCCTTGCTCCTAACCTGCTATCTCCCTGCATCAGCAGACAGAAACACTGATACCATCATTTCAGAAGTGCATTCTTGGCTCCTCACATTGCTACAAGAAGGGTTCTTCCCCACTCTCTTTTTTAAAGCTTGTGCTGGCAAACTTGTGTAGAAGCTAAAATCTGTCAAATCTCAATAATTTCCACTGGGAGAAATTCGCTTTTGTCAAAATTCATAGCAACTAGGATGTTGGAAATCTGACCAAATGACTACCCTCCAACC
The DNA here is from genome assembly GCA_026167975.1 of Phrynosoma blainvillii. NCBI lineage: Eukaryota > Metazoa > Chordata > Lepidosauria > Squamata > Phrynosomatidae > Phrynosoma > Phrynosoma blainvillii. The sequence continues at coordinate 359,056,001 of JANUYF010000002.1, forward strand.
CTTTTTTCAGAAGAAATGTTTCATGTTCTTCCAAAAGAAAAAAAAGTAAGCATTTGGGGGGTTATCCTGTAAGGGCAATACAAAGTGAGTATCTCTTATATGGAATTATGAAATCTAAAATACTCCAAAATTCAAAATTGTCCACATGGGTGACTTTCTGATATTTCAGTGTGCACAAACTTTGTTTCATGCACAAAACTATTTAAACTTTTATGTCTAAAATTACCTTCAGGCTATGTTTATAAGATATGTATGAAACATAAATGAATTAAATATGTTTATACTTGGATTCCATCTCCAAGATTATGTATTCTGCAATACAGACTCCAACCACATATGGAGAAATAAATCCCAGAGGTGCAAATAGGGTTCAGTAAAGGAAGGTGCACTAGGGACTACATTGCAACGACTAATGCAGCACACCAAGGAATTCCAAATGAAAATCAGCATGTGCTTTATAGACCAGGGGTAGGCAACCTTTCCCCTTTAAGGGCCGAGGGACTTCAGCTCCCAGAATCCCAGGAGCTATTGGCCAACATGGGACTATTGGCCAACATGGCTGAGGCTTCTGGGAGCTGAAGTCCCTCGGCCCTTAAAGGGGAAAGGTTGCCTACCCCTGTTATAGACTATAGCAAACCCTTTGATTGCATTGATCATGAAAAGCTATGGAATGTTTTCAAAGACATGGGAGTACCACTACATTTGATAGGCCTTCTGTATAGAAACCATGTTGTCTCCCAATGATTTCTCCTCTTTCGTTGTGACATAAGTGCTCCTGGCATCTCTAACTAGGGCTGGGAAAGGCCTCTGTTTGAAATCCTGGAGAGCCACTCCCAGTCTGTACATGCTGAGCCAGACAACCTAAAGTTCTGACTGTATAGACAGCTTGCTGTATTCTGACCTGGTTCCCAGGCTCAGTAACAGAGCATGCATGCTCCATGTTACTAGAGGTTGGCCTACTTTGTTGAATATTACAGTGTGCTGTGTGCTAAAAAAAATGAAATGTTCAGCTCCTTCCCTTTGTTTTCTTAATGTCCCAGATTGTGGAAGGGTTGTGCAGGAGCAAATTTGCCTGTTGCTTTGTGAAACTTAGTCATCCTGAATAAAAGTTTTGCCTGCCTATGCCTTTTGCTTTCCTTACAAGCAGAGGTTGTCTATTCACATTAGGGTATTTTGCATCAAAGAAAATGGATGAAAATCTGAAGATATGGGCTTATTTTGAAATACTACTATTCTGCTCTCCCCCTCCTTTTTTCTCTTACAGCCAGGGCTGGGAAAATCCCAGGCAATTGGATCATGTAGGGAGCTAAGCAGTTCAGCATCTTTTTGTTCCTGAATCGTGCTAAGCTTCCCCTCCCACCATTTCTGAGACTTATGGACTGATTATATTTTTTATAAAATAGTCCAAAGGTTATAAAATAGTCCAAAGCCCTTCAGTCTTCATGAACTGTGTGAACTCTTCTTTTTCCTTTTTGAAATTGCCACACGGGTGCCCTTGTGTTAATAATTATCTTTATGCTACACAGTGGAAATGCCTATTTGATAATGATGCTGGTCTGCTTCCCACACCCCACAACTCTTTGGATAGCTTTTAAGCCATGTAATGCACCAACTAAAAGGACCTTTAGAAATGAGCTGTGAGTTTGACATAGGAACGCACCTTAGAGTCTCGCTCCACAATGGAAAAGCGTACTGTTTGTTCTGTGTCATCCAGTTTCTGAAACAGGAGTCTGTTTGACAAAATGGCTTGAACAAAGTCCAGTTAAACTGTAATTGATCTTTATCGCTTACTACAAGGTGAGCTTTAAGTATGGTAGTCAGAAAGTGTCTGCTCATGTGGCTGGTCACATCAAGGTTAAGGAATAAAATACAGCTGCAATTACTCACAAAAGTCGAAGGTTGTATTTGCGATGGGGGAATCGATCTAAAGCACTCTCTCCCTGCCTCTCTCTTAGGTGCTGTTAATACTAGAATGTTTTAGCTCTGGTAAATTTCTGGAATCCTCTGTGCTATAAAGTATTTCCCTATTTGTTTTTGTTTGTTTGTTTGTTTGTTTTAATGAGTTTTTTTTTTTTTAAAAAAAGTGTCTATACAAAATTTGGCCTGAACTAGAAAATGTGATTATTCTGCCACTTCCTCCAATAAGAAGGAACACACACATGTGCACAGTGTTGGGCGCCATTTTGGAAGGCCCAACAGCGCCGGCGTTGTGCGCATGCACATGGTGCCGGCACCGTTGGGCCTTCCAAAATGGCACTCTGCGTCGCGTGTGCAGAGCGCCATTTTGGAAAGCCCAACGGCGCCCCGCGTCATGCGCATGAGTTGGATATCTTCGCATTTTAGAATCTTTTCTAGTTCTTTCATAGCCACCCTCCCATTCTTAATCTTCTTTTGATTTCCTGTTCAATATTAAGCCTGCCTTTGCACTTTCTTCTTTGATCTTCCTTAGTAGGTGTTCCAGGTCTGTGAGGCTTTCTGCTAGTACTATGGTGTCATCTGCATATCTTAGATTGTTGATATTCCTTTCTCCTATTTTTACTCCTCCTTCTTCTGTGTCCAAGCCTGCTTTCCCGTATCTTGTGAAATAGATGTCTTGTTCTTCCCTTTTTGTTGTTGTCTTCTATTTCTCCACTTTGGTCATTGTAGTAATTTTCTTTATCTTGCCGCACAAGCTGTTGTACTGTTGTATTCATAATTCTTAGTTTGTTCCTATCTCCCTTTTGTTTTTCCTCTCTTATTTTTAAATTGCTTGTAGTGTTTTTTTTTTGTCATCCATGGTTTTTCCCCCTCTTTCTTTTTGTTTTTCAAAAGTGTCTGTCTGCATTCTTTTATTATGTCCTGGGCTTCAGACCATAGTTCCTCTGGTTCTAAGTCTATTATGCTTAATGGTGCGAATCTGTTTCTTACGTTGTCAGTAAATTCTGTTGAGATATTATTTAGATCATATTTTGGTATAATCACTGGTTTTTTTCTTCTTCTTGGGTCTACATGATATCCCTTCATATATTTAAAGGTGACTATCATATCACCTCTTCATTTTCTCTTCTCCTAGTGAAAAATACCCACCTCCCTAAGCCATTCCTTATAGGGCTTGGTTTTCAGACATTTGATAATCTTGGTCTCTGGACATGTTTTATCTTGTCAATATCCTTTTTGAACTATGGTACTCCGAACTGGATACTGGATACTCATACCAGATGATACCTGACAAAAGCAGAATAGAATGGTACTATTACTTCCCTTCATGTGGACACTGTATCCCTAGGATGCAGGCTGTCCCCCATCTCATATTTGTGCATTTTATTTTCCCTGCCTAAATATAGTTAAACCTAGCCAAAACTATACAAAGACATGAATTGTTAAAAACTGTCAGAACTCTATCCTCCTGCATCATTATGGTTGAAGAGCTTTTAAAAGTTACTTTTTAGGACTACAGCTGTCCAAATCCTCTAGCCAACATAGCCATGGCTATGGGATTCTGGCAATCACTTTTCCAAACACTAGAAGGATATACATTCTGGGAATTTCCTCACCCACACACATACTTTGTGTCTGCATCTTCCTGCCATTCATTTTGTCATCACTATCTCATTGCCAAGCTGGCAGGGAACTCTTAATGCTAGACAGTTGAGAGGGAGTCATTCTATTGAGGGAGGCCTTGCAGTTGTTACTCCAGTAAAAGTCATGGCCAAATTACATGCAGTCTTAATGGATTACATCTGCCATTGACTGCAGCTCACCTCTCCACCCCACCCCACCCCCAGAAAACAACAACCTTAATTGTCATTGTGAGGATGCCAGCTTTCATTAAGTAGTGGGCTTTAATTTTTTGACTCCACTTCTGGTCCCAGTTCATACTGGCTTCCTGGTGTCTTCCATTCATCTTTTCCTTGCAACCATTCATTGTTGACTTATCAATTATCCCCCAAAGTGAAAGGCTTGAGAAGAATACGGTTTAGATCAGGGGTAGGCAACCTTTCCCCTTTAAGGGCCGAGGGACTTCAGCTCCCAGAATCCCAGGAGCTATTGGCCAACCTGGGACTATTGGCCAACATGGCTGAGGCTTCTGGGAGCTGAAGTCCCTCGGCCCTTAAAGGGGAAAGGTTGCCTACCCCTGGTTTAGATTATGACAAGTCTATAACTTGGGCTGAATCTACACAGGCTAAATAACGCGTCTTTACCTCTGTTCAAGTCCTGTTGGAACAGGGGTAGGCAACCTTTCCCCTTTAAGGGCCGAGGGACTTCAGCTCCCAGAAGCCTCAGCCATGTTGGCCAATAGTCCCATGTTGGCCAATAGCTTCTGGGAGTCTGGGAGCTGAAGTCCCTCGGCCCTTAAAGGGGAAAGGTTGCCTACCCCTGTGTTGGAACATATTATGTCCCTCTCTTAACAGTGTGAAAATACTTCTTTTTGATGCCTGAGGGCTTTAAGGTGATTTCTAAAAGCCACCAGTTTACTGTGCTGTTTTGGGGAGAACTGGGTTTTTAAAATTTGCAGTTTGAACCTTGAATTGGGATTGTGGTGGAATGGGGGGGGGAGTGGGCCCAGGTTGGTGGGTGATCACCTGACTGTTCCCTTTTTCTTCTTCTTGATTTGGTATTTGTATGCACACATTTGCAGTTGGCATTACACACACACACACACACACACAGTTCTTCCATTTTCTCTTCTCCCACTTTACAGAAGTGCATGTGGGCAGACAGAACAAAGATTAAGCAAATATGTGAACATGTGCACGCATTGCAGGAATCCACCCCAGTTGGTTGTGTGACCAGCAATAAACACATATGGCAAACACATGCACATAGTAGAAACATTTCCTTGCAGTGATGTGGCTATGAAATTGTGGTCCCATGTGGCTTTTTAAATTGATTTCAATTTGGATTCAAAGAGTGTATATGGCAGTAAAGGGACCAAATCGGGACAGGGATACTGCTCAGTGGAGCTGGGCTACACCTCTCAGTTATATTCAGTCTTAGTTATATGAAGGCAGGAAGGAGCTCCCAAATCAATTACCATTTTTAAGGCCTAGCTCCCATCTGTTCTAGGTGTGTAGTGCCAAAGCTGTATGCTACAATCTTGGAAGAGCAATGTAAATGCTTTCTCAGAGCCAGAATGGCCTGGATTTGGCCTGACTTTGGATACCCAAATATTGGAGGAAAACTGGAGTTATGTTTGGTCCAGTGTCTCTTTTAAAGTTCTTCCTTTATCTGTAAAAGAAAATGTTTACAAACTGCTTATAAATGGCACCTAACACTGTTTAGATTGTCCTATATTGATAACATGCTCATACATTTTGTTGGCGGGAATATACTCAAAAGAGAACATTATTGCATCTATGTTTCACACATTCCCAAATAAACAGTAATTGGCAACAAATATTACCCAACATAATCCAATTAGGAATCAACATATTGAATGTGATGGTTGGATGTTGTTGTTATCCCTGTTTGTGGATAGAAATAAGGAACTTAAACATAAAAAGAATCTTTCTTTCTTTCTTTCTTTCTTTCTTTCTTTCTTTCTTTCTTTCTTTCTTGTATTTATACTCTGCCCTTCAACTGAAAAGGCTCCCAGAGCAGTTTACAAATTGTTAATTTGACAGTTGCATGTTCTCAGGCTTTCATTGGCAATACCTGGTGTGGCTGTGGCTCTCTCTCTCTCTTTGCCTTCAAGTCGCCTGTTAACTTATGGCATGAATTTTTCACAGGGTTTTCTTAGGTGAGGAATACAGTACTCAGAGGTGGTTTTGCCAGTTTCTTCCTCTGAAATATAGCCTATAGCATCTGGTATTCTTTGGCAGTTTCCCATTCAAGAACTAATCAGGGTCTACCCTACTTAGCTTCCAAAACCAGACACGATCTGGTGCCTTTAGGATATTTAGGCAGGTTACCTGTTGCAGTTACAAGGTGGAAATCAGCAGGTGATCTTTTCTCTTTTATGTAGTGAAGGATGTGGGATCTTGTGTTGAGAAATGAGAAAACAGCATGAAATGAGGCTCTATGGGGAGAAAAAGTAAATGCATTCATTGAAATGTGGATGCCCTTAATTATGTAAATTAGGAGATTTGGCCTGATTGGCCCACACAGGAGATTTTGGAGGAGTTTTGTTGAATATGACTTGATTTCTTTAGTAATCTTATTTGGACCTAAGTTTGGCTTACCTTCTTTAAAAAAAATAGAGGATTTTTAGGTTCTGTTTACATTGTATTAACATATCTTTATGTAAATTTTAATGTTGAAAGCCGCCCCGATTGCTCTGCAGAGGGGTGGGATATTTATTATTATTATTATTATTATTATTATTATTATTATTATTTGTGAGTGGCTATGTAAACTGTTTCATTTTTGTATTTGTACCACAGAAACTGAAGGTCCCTAGTTACTCTTGGATTTTTTTTAAAAGAACAACAAACAAACAACTTGGGGGGAAAGCATTACAAAAAAGATCCCATTTATTCAGAGGACTATGGTGGAGGTTGATGATACCAATTACAGCCAAGGGAGGCCAATATCAAATCAGGGTTGCAATGGGAGGCAAATCAGGGTTGCAATGGGAGGCAATGAGCCCAGTGTAGGTTTTATCTTCAGTATTGACAAACTGAGGGCCTAAATACCCTAAAGGCACCAGCTCCTGTCTGATCTTGGGAGCTAAGCAGGGCCAGATAGGGTTGGATATGAGACTGCCAATGAATTCCTGGTACTGTAGCTTTATTTCAGTGGAACTGGCAAAACCACCTCTGAATGTTCCTTGCTTAAGAAAACCTTATGAAATTTATGGGGCTGCCATAAGTCGACAGGTGCCTTGAAGGCATGTACACAAACACACTGACAAATTATTTATGTGTGTGGTGGGGAATATATGTTGTGCACTCAAAGACAGAACTATACAGTTAAGTTTGCATATAGATTGGCTCTCAGATATCAAGGAAAAATTGAGACTTGATTACATTTCTGTAAGTCTATGGTCAGGCTCAAAAGTAGATACAGAAACTAGCATGGCTGTAGAAACATGGGCTTGTGGAAGGAGAAACTATTAATTTTGGAGAAAGTTAAGGACCAAAGTGTCTGAAAATGGTAGAGCTTTTCATTTTGTAACACTTTATTGCATGGTGTGTTTAAAATACTGATTGTGGTCTCACATTACTTTATAAATGCAGCAGTTAAAGACAGCAACATGATAGAGTGAATACAGTTGCAACTAAAATATTTATTGCCACTTTAAGAGAGAGATTAGAGTGTACAAAATTCTGCATAACTTATTAAAATGGTCAGGCACTGCTTCAAAGTTCAAATGTACACGGCTGTTTTTTTGGTTGCTGTTTTTATTTTTATTTTTATTTTAAGGTAATAAAATTGGTATACTGTGATAATTTGCAAAGCTTTATTTGACAACATTAAAGGCTTAGTGTGATGTCCAGCCTGGACTGTTTAAATTCTCCCCTGCATTTTCCTTCATTTTTAGTCAGTCCTTAGTATGTTTGAGCATAGGAATGTTCCATTGTATTAGTTTGTGGGAGGAGCTGTAGGAATCCCCTGCATTTTTCTAGTTTTTGGTTTGCCCTTCCCAGCAAGCTCTGCTTCAGCTTGGGATTTTTAGTTTTTCTTAGGCAGGCTTGGCTTTATCTGTTTGGTGGCAAACAGGCACAGACAGATGGAACGGGCATTTCTTACACCAGTTAGCCAATTTAGTTACCACATTAGCCAATTTAGTTACCATTTAGCCAGATTAGTTATCAAAAGCAGTTAATTAAAGTGAACATCATCAACAAAGAAGTCAAGAGCACCAGAAGCTGAAAGACCCTGCACCAGCTTCATTGAGTAGGAGTTCAGACCAAGATCAAACCCAGAGAGATGACAACACTGAAGATTGCTGAAACCTAAACTGTAAAGTACCTTTTATTTTAAGCCTGTTAGAGCTGGGAGGAGAAACCTTTTTCTTTTGTTCTTCAAAATAAATTTCCCTCTTTTGGACTTTACATTCAGCATTGGAACATTTTTGGGTAAAAGAGTTTGATCTCACCAGGGTACTGGCGTTGCACACCCATATTTGCCACCACCTTTCGTTGGGTGTGTCTTCACACTTAGTGTTGTTGTTGTTAACTGCTGTCAACTCATGGCAACCCTATGAATGAGAGACCTCCCAAGTTATTCTATCATCAACAGCCTTCTCAGGTCTAGCAGATTCAGGGCTGTGGAATCCTTGACTGAGTCTATCCATATAGAATGTGATTTTTTTCCTACTGCCTTGTACCTTGCCAAGTATCATTGCTTTTTCTACGAAGTCTGTCTTCTCATGATACATCCAAAGTATGATAGTCTCAATTTAGTCATTTTGGTTTCTAGGGAGAGTTCAGGCTTGATTTGCTTTAGGAACCATTTATTTGTCTTTTTAGCAGTCCACGGTATCTGTAGAACTCTTGTCTAGCACAATTCAAATGTGTTGTGAGTTGATTTTCTTCCTATCAGCTTTCTTCACTGTCCAGCTTTCCCAGTTATACCTAGAAATGGGAAATACGATGGCACGGAGAATCCCAATTTTAGTATTCAATGATATTACTTTACACTTCAGGATCTTGCCTAGTTCCCTCGTAGCTGTCCTTCCAAGTCCTAATCTTCTTCTGGTTTCTTGACTGCAGTTTCCATTCTGATTAACGACTGAGGCAAGGTATCGGAAATCTTGAAGTATTGCATTGTCATCATGGTCTTCTTTAAAGTTATGTAAATAATCTGTGGACATTATTTTTGTTTTCTAAATGTTCAGCAGTATTTGCCTTTGCACTTTTTCTTTGACATCCTTCAGTACTTATTCCAACTCTATGCTATTTTGTGCTAGTAATATGGTGTCATCTACATATAGTAAGTTGTTGATGTTCCTTCTTCGTTTTCACCCCATCTTCCTCTGAGTCTACATATGATACATTTAGATGTTGTCTTGTAAATAAGCTGTAAATATCTGTCTTCACTTTCAGTGTGCTGCCAGTTGTGTAGCATGAAGATTGGTTATTGTTTTATTTGCATTGCTAATTTATCATAATTCTAGTACATGAATCTAAGGAGGCACAAGAAAAAGAATTAGACACTTATGTCCTCTTGATTTTGCCCGTGCCTGATTACACATGCCCTTCTTTCTGTCTGTTTTCTGTGGCTCCAGTACGATTCAACTTTACTCCTTCACCTTTTTTGCCTAAAAACAGTGGTTATGAGAGGAGTCCCATTTTTAAAAAAACTTCCTCTCTCTCTCGCTATCTGTAGTTGTGTGGTTTAAAATTGTTTTTGACTTATGGTGATCCTTAAGTAAACCTATCACAGGGTTTTCTGGGCAAGATTTGTTGAGAGTGGGTTAGTCTTTGCCTTCCTCTGAGGCGAAGAGACTGTGATTTTGCTCAAGGTCACCCAGTGGGCTTCCATGGCTGATTCGAATTCTGGTCTCCTTTCTATTGGCTTCACTTTATAGAAGTTTATTAATTAAAATATTGTAATAAATAATAAAGAAACAAATACCACCCATATACAAACCTACAGTATACTCTTTGTGGAATATGGTGTAGTGTTCTGGTCTTCCCCAACCCTTAAAGCAGTGGGGTTTTACCCTTGCAACCCCCTTTACATCTACATGCAGATGTCGTGCCCCCTCTTAATAACAACAACAACAACAATAATAATAATTTATTTATATCCCGTCTCTCTGTCAAGCAATCGGGGTGCTTACAACAGTTAAAATTCTATACAAAAATACAGAGTAAATATCCCAACTCCCCCCTCCCTTAAAAAAGTATTTAACCACACCTCTGTTAAAGGATATTACATAAAAACAACACAAGATAAAATGAAATAACTGGAGAGACCATAAACGAACCGGAGCAGTGATGAGAGCCAAAAATGGAAAAGGTAAAGCCGGGCAAACTCCTGAGGCCAGGAATCTAGTCAGGAAAGGCCTGCCGAAAGAGATCTGTCTTCACAGCCTTTTTAAAGCTGCTTAAGGTTGTAATCTGACGGATCTCATCCTGCAGGTCATTCCATAGTCTGGGGGCAATTACTGAAAATGCTCTCTGGGAGGTCGCAGACAGCCTTGTTTTTATTGGCTGCAGCAAATTCCTCCCAGAGGACCTCTTGACATAGTATGTGAATTTTGTTTGTTTGTTTAGTGTGCATATTTTTGTTCATGCATTCATGTATCCATGTATATTCTTGCTTTAAAATTTTATAAGGAGATAACATTCAAATTAGAACAGCTTCATTTAAATAAATTCAGTACTTAACACATTTGCAAATTTTACATATATTGTCTCACACACAGCCACACTTGCATGCACCAGTGTTCAGAGATATATACATACCCAGGCTGAATCTTCACTGCAGAAATAATGCAGTTTGGCACTACTTAACTGTCATCCTATGGAATCCTGGGATTTGTAGTTTGTTGTGGCAACAGAGCTCTCTCTCAGAGAAAGCTAAATAGCTCACAAAATTACAAATCCCAGAATTTCATAGCACTGAGCCATGGCAATTAAAGCACTATCATATTGCATTACTTCTGCAGTGCAATTTCAACAGGTTCACTCGTTCTTTCTTCACTCATATAGATACTCCTTTACTCTCTCACACACAGAGTAACACACAAATATTTATTCTCAGGGCAGTGATGGGATGGGTGGGGAAAGAAGAAGTGGTGGCTTAGGATTGGACCCCTCCCCCCCCCCCCCGGCCATGATCCATTGAGCTTCCACACTCTTTTTCCTTTTCCCCCTCCCTCTGACAGATCTGACTGCTCCAACCACCTTCCTTTCTTCCCCTCCAGGCCAGACAGAAGTGGAGGAGGAGAAGGAGGAAGGCTCTGGGCCTCCAAGTCTCATGAGCAGGGACCGGCAACCTACAGCCCGGGGGCCGGTTAAGGCCCCGGCCCCCGGACTTACCGGCCCCGTCCGAAGGCTGCCGCCGCGCGCCACCCCCGCCGCCGCGCGCCGCTGCCGGGGAGCGTTTTCGGGCGCGCTTGTCGCGGGCACCATTTTGGAAGCCAAAATGGCGGCCGCAACGCGTTTGCGCATGCGCGATACTTTTGCGCATGCGCAAACGCGTCGCGACCGCCATTTTGGCTTCCAAAATGGCGGCCGCGCATGCGCCATGCAGCTGCGGCGGTGCGCGCTACGACAGCGGCCGCGGTAGTGGCCGTGCCGGCAGCATGTGCGCGGGGGGGTCGCGCGCGCAGGAGGAGGGTGTGCGCGCGCATGTGCGCGCGCGCTCCGCCATTTCCCCCCCACTTGGCCCAGCCGAGTGGCAACCTTTTTGAGACCGGCCCAGGTCTCAAAAAGGTTGCCTGTCCCTGCTCATGAGGATCTCTCCTCACCATTTAATAACCACTGCCTTAAAGGATATAGTAGAGCTGGAAGAGGTGCAGAAATAATCAAGTGGGCCTGTCTAGCTTTAAAAAACCCAGCAGTGAATAGACGTGAATACCATGATAGAGATTCATAAAACTATAGGTGAGAAAGAAGAGAAGGAGAACTTGTTTCTTATTTTCTCATTACAATACCTGGAGCCATCTAAGGAAATTGGAACAGTAGATTTAAGACAAATAGAAGGAAGTATTTATTCTTATAGCACATAGTTGGACTGTGAAATCTCACTATTGCAAAATGTAGCAATTGGAAGGTAAAACTGTCAGTGGTGACTCATACTAATGACGACTGTATGTTGCCTCCAGTGTCAGAGGGCAGGATGCTTCTGTATATGAGCTGACCCCTAGAATATGGGCATGAGGATATTGTTACTCTTGTCTCTGACATGTGGATATCTCAGAAGCATCTAGTTGGCCACTGTATGAATGCTAAACTAGTCAGGCTCTCCCTTGCTTTGACCCACCAGGGCTCTTTCTGATGTATTTATGAAGCTGCCTTAAAATATGTCAGACTACTTGTCTGTCAACCCAACATTGTCTGCTCTAGGATGTCAGTTTAATTGGGGGAATCCCAGGTATGGCATAGAGCTGTTATTTATGGCTGGAAATGAAATCTCAGGCTTGGGCTATGAAGATGAGATATTTAATTATTGACAACTCAGGGGAATGTTGCTGTATCAGCTAGTGCATTTGTGTTATTTGGGGAAATTGGCTTTTCAAGGTGCCAGCATATGACCTTACTTTGGAAATATATCCATTCAGAGATTTATTTTCTTTTGCAAGAACATGCTTGAGCTAAGAAGGAGCTGCAGTTACCACACTAATGATGTATAGTTTTTGTATCTTTCAAGGCTAGAAGGATCTCCCTTGTACGATCTAATCTAATTAACTATACTCTTCATCTAGAGTACTATTTATTTAGAATTCAGAAATTTTGTTTGAAGAGGGAACTCTTGCCATTTTTCAGTTAATGACCTGTGTATTTCTAGATGTTTTGCTAGTTAGGATATACTCTCGTTTCTGCCATTGCCACTGTGCTGGGATAATAAGGTATTAGATAAAAATATATTGCAAACTTGTTGTGAGGAGCATTGGTAATTTTACCAGAAGATGTATCTTCCATCCTTCACCTCTTTCTGATAAGAATGTCAAGAAGAGTTACTACAGTCGCCCCTCCCAATTCATGGGGGATCTGTTCCAGATGGGAACTCGCAAATATTGGAGCCCCATTTAAAATAATGGTGCACACGTGAGCGCACACTGTCATTTTCCCCTCTCCACTTGCCATCCTGCGAAGAGCGAGACTGCAGACTCGAATCTGCGAATCGGAAGAGATAACTGTATTTTTTTAAAATGGCATTAACTAACAGGGGATGCAGATGGCGAAAAGTGCTGTCTTCAATCCCAGGAAAGGATGGGGCAGCCGGACGCTGGGCGCCCCAACCCCTTCCCGAGGACGTCATTGGAGCGCCCGCCATTGCACACGGGGGGGGGGGGCGCGCTCCGATGACGTCCTTCTGGCTCAGCGTCCAGACACGCTGAGCTGGAAGAGACACCGAAAAGACACGCTCCGCCTCTTGTGGCGCCCTTTCCATGCCTTGTGGAAGGAGCACTATTTTAGTGCTCCTTCCAGAGCAGAAAAAGAGTGGATTGGGGCTGAGGCATGGGGCAACCCCGGCCCCAATCCACTGCTTCTCAGGGCGGCCCATGGCCGCCTGTCTGCAATGGCCCTAAGTCTTTGATAAATGCAGGCTGCATCTGCACTGCGGAAATAATCCAGTTTGGTACCACTTTAACTGCCATGACTCATTTCTATGGGAATTGTTTGTTTTGGCACCAGAACTGTCTGTCAGAGAAGGCTATATGTCTCACCAAACAATAGTTCCCAGGATTCCATATCATTGAGCCATAGCAGTTAAAGTGGTGTCAAAACTGGATTATTTCTGCAGTGAGGATGCAGCCTTTATAAAATGTAAATATAAACAGCTTATAATATAAATATAAGCTGTGCTGGAGAATCACAGACTGGTAGAAGGACTGCCAGATGTAGGAAATCCACAGCTAGAACATCTCTGACAGATGTCCATCCAATTTCTTTTTAAAGACCTAAAATAAAGGAGAGATTTGGTTGTCAATAATTTTGATTTTTATCTTGTTCCCTTTGTTTATTTTAGTAGCCGTGTAAAAAAACTAAAACTGGAAACATGTATATATTTATCTGGTAGTGATGGATTTATTTAATAGATGTTTAATTTACTTCCATGTTACTCTATTTGTAACATACTGGCTATTTTTCCTGACTGTAGTTGTGATGACCTTGGGTAGGGGTGCACAAATTATGGGCACATGTAGCCTATGTCTGCTTCCTATATGGCTTCTGAACCCAATAAAATGCTATCCACATTCCTAGTTGATCAGCTAGGCCAGTGGTTTCCAAACTTTGGTCCTCCTGCTTCAGCTCCCAGAATTCCTGACTATTGACTGAACAGGTTGGGGCTTCTGAGAGTTGAAGTCCAAAAACCTGGGTTTGGGAATCACTGAGCTAGGTTTTAAGGGAAAAATAATTGCTTCCTAGCCTCGGCACTCTGTCTCGATCTGTTGCTATGGGTGGGAGTGAACTGAGAGGGGAGTGTATATGGACCCCAGGTAAGTGAATGGAGATATGTGTGTATGGCTCAGTGAATATGGCCTTTGAGTTCAAAAAAGAGGCCAGTTAGGGTAATAAACCATCAGGCTGAACTGAACTAGCATCTTACATACAAACCTTTCCCATTAATTGCAACCTTGACAACTTCATTAGACATAGCATAGGCTGCAGTTGGAATCTTTTGCATGCAAAGCAAAGTTCTGTTCCACCAGAGCCCAGAAAATTACTTTTAGGGGTAGGGGCTGGGCTGGCTGGAGGTTTTTTTTTGGGGGGGGGTGTCTGTCACTTACATTGGCCCTCATATATGGTCCCAGTCCACCATCATTGACTAATGTGATGATGGCAGACATAACAATATGGTGGCAAACTTGTGCTTCTATGTAGTGCGAAATCTCTCTGGCCTACTTTTATCCCAAGACAACCTGTTAGCCTGTGCTGAGACATTTGTAGTAGAAGGTTCTGGTGCTATTAAAACTTTCATTAAGCCGGGAGGAAAAGAGCGTGGAACTGGTGTACTTGTAGAATTATGATTGCTAAAGCATTTCACAGAAGGTCATGCTATATGGTTGAATGCTTTTTTTTCCTGTCTGTATAAACTGACAGAAATCTATAGAGGTAAATTGGCAACTGCAGAAAGACTTGCCTAGGAGGCACATGAAAAGACTTCATGCCATTTGTTTTAAAATTGGCAAAACTGAGCACAATGGTGCACCCAAATTCAATTAATAGTGATATAATCCTGACATGTTTCATGCTCATAATAACTGCAGATTTATGCTCTCCTTTGTGTATTCAAACTTTAATTTATAACCTCTGGCTTCCAATGTAGGTGTAAATATTAGGAGGAGAATCTCTTCTGGGAAGTGGGAAAGCTAGCTCATTCAACCAAACTACAATATAAGAGGAGATAAGGCACTCTTATCAATGGGACCAATTTCCATGGTATCATTTACCTGCTGTCCAGCAGCAGGTCAAAGCACGCAAAATCATGTCCAGGTGGTCTGGGTTTGGCAACCACTCCAAGCCTTCACTTCACTTATTCCACTTCTCCACCTCCAAGTCTCTCCCTCTTACTCTTTCCCTGGTCGCCATTGCCATCACCACCGCCACCCACCATTGCCCCCCTCATATGCCCTGTCCTCTCAGTGGCTTCTTCATATCTCTGTACCAAAAAGGAAGTGGTAGCACAGTCACCAGGCCCCAGGAAGGAAAAGAGAGAGATAGTCATGTCAGCCAGAGGGGACATGCTGGCAACAGCACTCACCAGGCTCTCCCTTCTTTCCATTAGTCAAGGTACTGCTCCTATTTCTGGCTGAGGTGATTGAAGGGGCCTCTTCTCTGGCACCTTCCTCCAGCACCAGACTGTCCAGGTCCACAGAGCAGTGGCTTTGCAGGCCTGAGTGGAGTCCTAGCACAGTGTTGAAGGGTCAGGGCAGGTGGGGCTCTTTCCCTTCCTCTCCTTCCTCCTCTCTTGCTCCCTCCATCGCACCCTTTATCCCAAGCATGGCAAACAGGACAGTGAGATCCCAACATAAAGAAGGGACTGGGTGGGTTAATTTAAGGTAAACATATAGGATTTACTACTATCCACATTTTTCATTAAACACTTAAAGTCTTGGAGCATATACAAGTGACAGATATGGGTGTCTTACTACAATATATAATTGTAAACATTCCGAATTATACTTAATTATGTATTTTTGTGCACACTCTTCCTTACTGTCTCTAGCTCAAGGCATGAAAATACGGCCATCCAGATGTTTCTGGTCTCCAGCTCGAGCTCTTGAACATTGGTTTTGCTGACTGAAGGTAATGGGAGCTGTAGTACAACAACATCTGGAGGATTGAAAGTTACCTGTTTCTGCACTATATGTTTTGGACTGAAGGCATTGTACTCCATGTCTCCTATATAACTGGACTTTCCACTGCCAGATGTTCCTAGTTAGCCTTTTTCTTGGCTCCTATACATACTTCAGAGTGGCCTACAAATGAAGGAATAATTGAATCCATCACATCCCAAGGATAGAAAATGGCCCTAGCAGTTACCTATTAATACACAATTCTGGTACCATAATTACGGCAAGATCGTGATTTCCAACAATGTCTGTAGGAAATGTTTTTAAAATGGCAGGATGCACCTGTACTGTACTCTTCTATCCCTCTTGTTTATGTATGTGCAAATATGCACAGTCCCTTCTGAAGATCACATTACATGTGCCTGACTCTTGAGAACAGAGAGAAATTCCAGAGGCATAGCTAAAGGATTTAGTTTCCTTCTGTATTTGCTATGTTGCTTCCATGATGCCTGTTTGTTCACCAGTGCAGTTGTTCCATGTGGAGGAGCAGTCATGCATTGAGGCAGTGCAAATCCCTTAGCTCAGTGAAAGAAAAGAAAAGTGGGGTGGGGGTGGGTGGGAAGGAAAATCATGCCTTTGCAGCCACTTTCCCCAGCAAGAATTTTACTTCCATCCTAAGTAAGCCTCAAATATCAGGCTTTCCTCTATGTTAGCTCTTTTGAAACTACAAACTGTCAAGGCTGCTGGGTGTTGCACTCCAACAATTTCTGGAGGACCACATAATGTCCACCTATATAGCAAATATCCTGGGGGTTAGAATTGAGCTAAAGCGATGCATACTGTTAGGGTGAACTCCCATTCCTTTGTTATATATGATTATATTAGGAAGAAGAAAAAGAAAGACATTTTTTTGCTTTTCTATTCCTTCTTCTGGATTTATTTACCGTAGTTATTTGATTTGATTTATATACCACCTTTCTATTCTGGTATGGGGCTCAAAGTGGTCCCAAGTATTGTTATGACACTCTGAGCTGAGTAGTGATGAATCTTCATTGTAAGATGTAGGAGTAATTATGCCTTCCAGTGTTTTTGTATTACAGTACCTATTATTTTTGTATTAAAATATTTATATCTCACCCTGTATCATGAGATCTCAGGGTAGTGTACAATGACATCAATATAAAAAAAATTAAACAGTAAAAACTAGTTTTAAACAGAAAAAAAGAACATTAATGCATTTGACAAGCTCAAACAAGACAGTTTATCCTCAGTCAGTATGGGCAGTGTACAGGGATTATGGTAGATGTAGTCCAAAGCATCTGGAGGTCTTCAACTTGCCTTTTTCTAATCTATAACAAATCACAGGAAGAACCATCTGAAACACCCACTTTCTTTTCATTTTGTTTTTGTTCCCATGTTGGAGTTTGTTTGTTTTGGGCTTTGTCTTCATCTGTGGTTGCATACCTGTGGTTTGTGCCACACTGTATCTCACAAAATGCAATATTTGTACATAGTATGGAAGGCAGTGGCTTCTAATCATCTGAGATTATTGCAGCAAGTCAACCTGCAGACATCATTTATGGTTGTTTTTATAGACAGGCAGTTGCCACAAATGTGAGAATACTGCTGAGAGGTTGAACAGGGACAAGCCAGATGTAATGTTGTGTAGGGATGGGCAAGTTGTGACCCACTCTATTATTGCTGGACTGCAATTTCCTCATAATAGCATAACCAGGGCAGCCCTTGTTGCAGGATGCTGGGTACAGTAGTCCAACAACGACTGTAAGTCTACAGCTTTCTCACCCATAGAGTACTTTAACATTGTTCTGTTCATCATTAAATATACCACTTTTCACGGAGAGCAAGCAAGAATACTTTAAGTGCAGTGAAGAAGCAATAGCAATAGCATTTACATTTATGTATGGCTTCATAGTGAACTCAGCACTCTCTAATTGGTTTACAATCTGTAAGCCAATTGCCCCAACAAGCTGGGTACTCATTTTACTGATTTATAGAAGGATGGAAGCCTAAGTCAACCTGGAGCCCTCTGTGATCAAACTCACAACTGTTGTGGCTGCAGTAATAGCATTTAACCAATGCACCACCAGGGCTCCCTTACTGTGCCAGCAGGAGAGTATACAGTGACTAAGCCACTTTTTAAAATGGGAAACTATCTTGACCACTGATTTAATAACTGAAGAATTTGAGATTTCAATTCCCCTGACATGATTACTGCTGAGCAAATGATTTGTGCTCTTTACTTGATGGCAAGAACTCTTTTGGTGCATACAATGATAGTCCTTAATAAATATAGCCAAAGGTTAAATAATGTTGCAAGGAGATTTTTCTAGGAGCCAGTGTAGACAAGCCCCTTTGGATCTAAATTTCCCTTTCCTTATTCATAAAAAGAATAGTTTTAGAGTTATTAGATAGAATTCAATTGTTTTAGGTGTCTTTGGCTTCTTTCAGTAGTACTCCACTTTTCATCTCTCTTCCACACCATGGCAGTTGCAAAAAAATTCTGACTCCTCAATCAATTACCAGTATACTTGACTATAAGTCAACCTCATGTACAAGTCGAGGGCAGGTTTTGGGGAAAAATATGGATTTTTATATGATTTATGGATGTCAGGGGTAAAACGTAGGGGTATGGAACAAAGGATGTAAAGGACAAAGCAAAGGAAAACCCTGAAAAATTCCGGCAGGCTTAACTGTTTGTGTTCACCCTAAAGGCTTGGATGCATGAGGACGGAACTGTGGTAAATCATAAAGCTGACACACATACACAAATGTCTTATTTAGATCCTTCAAAATCAGTGCTCCTTTGAGGGGATGCGCCAAAGAGTTGCCACTGCAGTCATTTTCTTGCCCAGGCATGCAAAAAGGCCAGAAGTGGCACCATGATTGAGAGAGCAGAGGGGTGTCACTGCTTGTTTTAGGTGCCCCCAGTATAGACTAAGTTCTTGCCTTTTGCCACTCTACTCAGAGAAGGGGATGGTTCCTTTTTTTGATAATCATTAAGTTACAGTACTTACATTGAGCCATTGATAAGGCAACCCAGTTTTTTTGGGTCATTTTTTTGACTAAAATTTGACTTATACATGAGTGTATACATTTACTGCAATTTTAATTCATTTATTTGTTTTGGCAATTAACTAGTCATAACATTAATAATACACCCTATTCCCAGAAGAATATATTAAGCCACTTTTTGTAGTCATTCCATCAGTTCCAGTGGTACTTCCAACATGATAAAAAACACTCATCTTAGTCATGATACATGCAAACATATATAAGCCTTATTTGCTTTTTAAAAAATTTTTAAAGTTACATTTCATGTACACTTGCTGTACTAGGCACAATTCAGTAATCTGGAAAAAATAATTGGTCTGTCCCAAATATTAGAATATTAGTTAATCCTGTGTGTGTGTGTTTTGTGCATGCACACATATGTGTTTGCACTGCAGATAACAGTAATGCAGTCTTGTTACACTGGAGCTCAATTTTTGATTTCTGATTCTCTATCTACTTGGGTAGAATAGGTAGGCACATAGAAGCAACATCTAAAGGCCAGAAGAGATTGTTTGTACACATTAGCTTTTCTCTTCTCCAATCTGCTTCAACAAAGTATTAGTGTGTCTTTTCTCTGAAGTATCAGAGGTAGCCAGAAAGGATATTAAGGGTGTGTTGAGGTTTGATCTTAGAGATCAGAAGATAAAGTAGCTGTATAATATAGCCCCAGTTTTTCAGAGTAGAGGATGTAACAACTATAGATAATATGTTTGTCCATTCTGTGGTTGATCACACTAAGTAAAGTATGATAAGGTTTTGTTACTCTTCCCAAGAGCTGTACCTTTATCCCCTGTAGCAGACAAAAGCAAAAGACAAAATGCAGAATTAAGGACGGATTATTCTATTAGGGGCATCGGCATGTGTAGGTTTCCCTTACACACAAAGGCACTTTTAGGCACTGTGAGGGTTTAGTATTCTTTTCTTTCCTCTGCCGTACTCAAAGCCCCTCAACTTGTGAAGCCACCCCACATGGGTATTCAGTGCTTTGCAGTCAGCAGGCAGGATCAGAGAAGAGTCTGGCTACATCCCTGTAGCCAGATGCAAAATAATGACATCAGTGCTGAGATCTGGCAGGGTCCTCCAGAGTCTCAGTGCTGCTGTGATCCTTTTTGGTTGACCATAGGGATATAGCCAGATGCTTATTGTGAGTCAACAGGGGGTGGAGGTAGCCAATTAGCTCTATACAACTACTCCCAGAGGCTTTTCAGGTCACTTTCTGCCAGGAAGGAGAAGGAATGCAGAATTTTTTCACAGGACAAGGGAAAGTACAGTACAGGTAGAGGGGGTGGGGTGGGGTTGACCTTTATTTTTAGAGGTAATAATAATAATAATAATAATAATAATAATAATATAAAGGGCTTTGAGGTTGTTGTTTTTTGCTCAGTGGAAGAGAGACAGAGACATGCCACCAGAATAAAGTAGCATCTTGGTAGAGTTAGAAACAAATTGATTGAACTCGCTGACAGAGCCTGGTGAAAAGACCAAGAGAACAGGGGCCCTTTACGTGGGTCTTTACAAGGGGAATTTTTAAGGGAGAAGCCCACAGTCCTGTTTCAGTGCTTACTTAAGATTTCTCAATATGGACACTGAGGGAGTTGCTGCACTCACCTGCAACACTTGTGGGATGTTTATCTTCTTGCCAAGGGAGTTCAGAGTTCAGGATGGATGGGAGTTTCTCAAAAGGGAGATACTGAAGGCACAGTCTCAAACTGTTCCAATGAGAAGGAAAAAATGGGAGATGTCTCAAGAAACTGGGTTGGATGACAAAAGAACTTTCAACTGAACTGAGTTTTAAACGGGAGATGTATAAGAAATGGAAAAGGGGCGAAATTTCTCACTAAAGAGGAATTCAAACAAATAGCTAGCACATGTAGGACTAAAGTCAGGAAAGCCAAAGCACAGAATGAGCTCAGGCTTGCTAGAGGGGCTAAGGATAATAAAAAGGTCTTTTTTGAGTATGTCCGAAGCAAAAGAAAGAAGAAGGAAATGGTAAGGCCACTGCACAGAGAAGATGGAGAAATTCTAATGGGACAGAGAAAAGGCAGAACTACTCAACACCTTCTTTGCCTCAGCCTCCTCACAAAAGGAAAAGGGTACTCAACCTGAGGAAAATGGAGCAGAGGACATAATAGGGGAAATGTAGCACAGAATAAGTAAAGAGGAAGTACAGGAATAACTGGTCGACCTAAATGAATTTAAGTCTCCAGGACCAGATGAACTACATCCAAGGCTATTAAAAGAACTGGCAAATGTAATCTCAGAGCCACTGGCAATAATCTTTGAGAACTCTTGGAGAACAGGAGAAGTCCCAGCAGACTGGAGGAGGGCAAACCTTTTTCCCCATCTTCAAAAAGGGGAAAAAAGAGGATCCCAACAAGTATCGCCCAGTTAGTCTGACAGCAATACCGGGAAAGATTCTAGAACTGTTCATTAAATAGAGAGTCTCTGAACATTTAGAAGGGAATGCCATAATGACTAAAAGTCAACATAGGTATCTCAAAAACAAGTCATGCTAGACTAATCTGATCTCTTTTTTGGGGGATAAAATTACCAGCTTGCTAGATGAAGGGAATGTGGTAGAAATAGCATATCTTGATTTCAGTAAGGCTTTTGACAAGGTCCTCCATG
The DNA here is from genome assembly GCA_026167975.1 of Phrynosoma blainvillii. Classification (NCBI taxonomy): domain Eukaryota; kingdom Metazoa; phylum Chordata; class Lepidosauria; order Squamata; family Phrynosomatidae; genus Phrynosoma; species Phrynosoma blainvillii. The sequence continues at coordinate 359,077,539 of JANUYF010000002.1, forward strand.
ATATTCTTGCAAACAAGATAGTAAAATGTGGGCTAGACAATACAACTGTTAGGTGGATTAGTAACTGGTTGACTGACCGAACCCAAAGATGCTCAGCAATGGCTCCTCTTCATCCTGGAGAGAAGTGACCAATGAGGTGCCACAGGGTTCTGCCCTGGGCCCAGTGCTCTTCAACATCTTTATCAATGATTTGGATGAAGGAATAGGGGGCATGCTTCTCAAATTTGCAGATGACACCAAATTGGTAGGAATAGTTAATACCCTAGAAGACAGGATGAAAATACAAAATGACCTTAATAGATTAGAAAGCTGGGCCAAAGCTAACAAAATGAATTTCAACATGGAGAAATGTAAGGTACTGCACTTAGGGCAAAAAAATGAAATGCATAGATATAAGATGGGGGACATCTTGCTTAATGAGACTACGTGTGAAAGGGATCTAGGAGTCCTAGTAGACATGAGTCAACAATGTGATGCCGCAGCTAAAAAGGCTAATGTAATTTTAGGCTGCATTAATAGAAGTATAGTATTTAGATCAAGGGAAGTAATAGTGCCACTGTATTTTGCGTTAGTCAGGCCTCTCCTGGAATACTGTGTCCAGTTCTGGGCACCACAGTTTAAAAAGAATGTTGAAAAACTGGAGCGTATCCAGAGGAGGGCGACTAAAATGGTGAAGGGTCTGGAAACCATGCCCTATGAGGAACGACTTAGGGAACTGGGTATGTTTAGCCTAGAGAAGAGTTGGTTAAGAGGGGATATGATAGCCCTCTTTAAATATTTGAAGGGATGTCATATTGAGGAGGGAGCTAGCTTGTTTTCTGCTGCTCTAGAGAACAGGATTCGGAACAACAGATGCAAGCTACAGGAAAAGAGATTCCACCTCAACATTAGGAGGGCTTTCCTGACAGTGAGAGCTGTCTGACAGTGGAACACACTCTCTCAGAGAGTGGTGGACTCTCCTTCTTTGGAGGTCTTTAAACAGAGGCTGGATGGCCATCTGTCGGGGAGGGTTTGATTTTGAATTCCTGCATGGCAGGGGGTTGGACTGAATGACCCTTGTGGTCTCTTCCAACTCTATGATTCTATCATTCTATGATTCTCTGGGCCTGCCTGCTCGCTATGAAGCATGAAATAGCTGCAAGCAGACGCCTCATGGGCTTTTTTGTAAGCCAGGGGCATGGTATTTGGCTCAGTATAGTGTAAGTCGGCATGTGGATATTTATGTTGTGCTGAGGACATATAGGATGGAATCTATATAGGGTTGGCACAACCCAGTGCTTTAATGATATACTTAAAGTTTTCCAAAGCTTTACATTTACAAAAGCTCAACATTTCCAAAGCTCCTCCACCATTGTTTTTAACTAGCTGAAACAAGTTAAAAGATGTTTCCTAAAACCAAAACCAAAAGACGATCACTTCCCCGGTCACAATTCACTTATTTATTTATTCGATTTATATCCCACCTCTGTCCCAAAATGGGACCCAAAGCAGCTTACAATATTTTTTTGCCCTTGAAACTCAGTTATAGTCTGCGTTTCTAAATAACTTGGATGAAAGGCTTGTGCACCCTTACCAAGGATATTCTTAGTGCCAAATCCATTATTTTTCAACTATTGAACCTCTCTCAGTTGCTGTGTGCCATGGTCATTTTTTTTTACTTATGGTAATCCTAATAAACCTATCACAGTGTTTTCTTAGTATGGTTTGCTCAGAGGGGGGTTGCCTTTGCTTTTCTCTGAGGTTGAGAGAGTGCGACTTGCCCAGTGTCACCCAGTGGTTTTCCATGATTAATTGTGAATTCAAATCCTGGCCCTAGTCCAGCACTCAGACTGCTTCACCATGTTGGCTCGAGAGTCATAGTCTCACACTCAGACCATTGAGGCAGCTCTATAATTGTTGAGAAAGACATTTCCAAAGAAGGATGATAGAAGTTTGCTAGTATTAAGTAGAATTATTGTAACCTTTGTAGGGCAGAGCCAGAAGTCATGATAATCTTAAATTACTGGAGCTTGAATATAACTAGATACTTGTAATTATTTCCCCTAGTTACAAAGTTATAACTACATTAGATTAAGTTATAATATGATGGAGGATAGCTCGGCTCCTATTGTGGGAAACAATTATTTTTATGGTTTATTTTTATGTTTACAGTATATGTGGGTGTAACCTGTCCAATCTATTAAGGAGAAATAGTTCATGTTTCAAGTGCTGGCACATGCTGTTGGTTTGTATGCTTTGGAGGTCAAGGAGTAGCTGGAAGAAGAATGTATTTTGAACATAGCAGAATGACTTGGCAATTGATTTATAAAGTCACTAATTTCAGTATATTAGAAATTCAAATACCAAAGATTACATTTAAAATATTGTAACTATAACATTAACAACTTAGGTTTTGGACTTTGGTACTGTAACTAGAAATAACCACTTTTTAGAAGTAATGTCCCAAGCTCTATAAACTACTGGATATGCTTTTGAATGTTTAATAAAAATGATTACCTAAAGAGAGACTAAATACATTCCATTTTATCATGCAAACTCACTTTTTCTATATCTGGACAATCTTCCCTCTTTTATCTTTCCTCTTTACTTATTTCCTTGGTTCTGAGAACAAATGACACCATGTGCTGTAATGTTTTCTTTGCACAAAGCCATAAATATAACAGGATGCACAGGTGTCTCCTGATATTGTAGTTTATATTTATGGGGAGTTTGTATCTGTGGTTGTTTAATCATTTTGTTTCTTGGTATTCTTGATGGTTAACTGTATATTTTCATTTCTTATTTGAACTGCAAGTATTATTAACGTAGATCAATTTGTTTTCATCAATTTGTTTGCCTGCACCCTCTAGTGGTAGGAAAAAAATGTCTGGACAAGATAAGATCTCACCTGGGCTGCCAAGGGTTTGGTGTAACTCTAGATTGGAGCACGTATGAATTTGGAGCAGTGTCTTGCATCTTGTTTTATGGTCTTGGTTAAAATACAGCAGTATGACAGCAGTGCTGCCAAATGGAAGATTGATCTGAGGTTTACTAAATAGTGGCAGATCAAAATGAAGGAGGAGGTTGTAGAGGAAAGAACATTACCATATAGAGAGAGTTCGCTGCATGTAGTAGAACCTGTTTGGCTTTAAAGTTCTAGTCACAATGAAATACAGTCATGAGCTGAAGGATATTCCTATAGAGAGATTGATGTCTTCTGTCATTCTCTCCTACCCCCACCCCCACTCCCCAGTACCTTAAAGCATTGTGGCTACATTTTGATGGCATCTCTGCTGTCTGATTTGTTGGACAGAAGTGTTCTGATTTCCTTTGGCATGCTTTGCACAGGTAAATATTTTCTTGAGTTGATTACTCAGACAGGGAACAAAGAAGGGGGACTCCAACTTGATAACTATGCACATAATCGTCTTACATAGCTGCAGGGTTATCTTATTTTTCTATTCATTTGCTTTGCCCCAACTTGCTAACTTCATTAGCATGTACATTGCCTGTCCCCCCCCTGTCTGGATGATTCCCCTTAGAAGATTTAAGCAGATGTCAGGAAAGAAGATCTGAACAGGAAGGGCTGTAGCTCAGTGGGTATTGCACATGTTTTGCATGCAAAATGTCACAGGTCTGATTCCCAGCATCTTTCAGATAGGTCTGGAAAAAACACTTGCATGAAACCCTGGACAGATGCTGCCAAACAGTGTTGACAGTACAGAGATAGATGGAACAGTGTTCTCATTTGCTTCCTGTTACAACCTTTCACTTAAACTCTTCTTCCTCAGCATGTTATGTGAAATGAAACTATTGCACAGCACCAATTGGCGTAACCAGGGGTGTGCAGGATGTATAGGCCGCACTGAGTGACACCTCAGAGAGGGATGTCATCTGGTGGGGTGGGGTGCACTTGGAGGGACTGGCATGGCATGGCTTTTCCATTTGCTCAGCAGCCACACCAGACCCTAAATGGGTCCTCACTGCCCTCTCAGTAGTGGAGGTTGCTGGGAGGGGTGGATGCCTTCAGGTTCTGGTGTGGCTGCAGCCCCACCAGACCCTGTAGGCCTTTGGGGGGCTGCAGTCGTCTGGCTGGGAGTGGGGACAAAGTAGTTTGCCCACCCATTCCACATCAGGTGACACCAATTTGAGTGATACCACTAACAGCACTCTTAGTAGAACTGGGTAGCAACATTTAAGGTCCCTCTCCCTTCCATGTGAACCTGGGGTATGGTGATACTCTCGGGTAAAGCCTCACTTCAGATCTTATCAATGTCTCGGGTATGACAGGTGGGTATACAAGAGAGGGCTCTCTTCGTAGTAGCACCTAGACCAGGGGTAGGCAACCTAAGGCCCGGGGGCCGCTGCCCACCATAATGATATTGATTATTGTTGTTATTACTTGTTCTTGGGGTTTTCTTGGCAAAATCTCCACAGGGGTTTTGCCATGGCTTTTCTGGGGCTGAGAGAGTGTACATGCATATTTTTTAAATTTTATTTATTTATTTATTTATTTATTTATTTATGGTGCTCCCCCCCCCATTGTCTGAGGGACAGCAACCCAGCCCCCCGCTCAAAAAGGTTGCCTACCCTTGACCTAGACTTTGGAACTGTTTGTTTCAAGAGTCACCTCTTCTTTGCTTTTGCCTGTTTTCAGCTGTCCTGTCAAGTTGTTATTTAAGTGAGTGCTTGTCCTGAGTAATGGCTAAAAGTTCAGGTCTTTTATCCTTCTTCAGGTGCTTCTGTCCAATGCTCTGGGCTGTGACAATTAACTGGAGACTCCAGTGAGTTTAGAGCTTGTTGCCTCCAGAGAATATCATGGTGTCGAAAGCCCCAGTCCAAAGGAGAACATACCTTGCTTCATGTGCCTCACACTTTGGTTGCATATTTTCTTGCCAAAGTCTCAGTGTCACAAAAGTCTTTCCCATGTACTTTTGTGGGGGAGGGTGTTGAGGTCTTCCACTGTGAATTTAAAAAGAAACTAGCAAGGGAAGCATATAACTTTGCTTCTTTTGTTCTTGACTTACAGGAACTGGCCAGGTAAGACTACACAAAGAGTCATGTTGGCCTATTTACTCCAGCTTTCTTTTCACACAGTGAAACCAGTTGGCTGTGGGGGAAGCCCCTTATGTGCAACCTACTGCCGCATGAAGTACATAGCAATAGCAATAGCAAGTACATTTCTATACTGCTTATCAGTGCACTTAAGCACTCCATAAGCAGTTTGCACTATGTAAGCCAATTACCCCCAACAAGCTGGATACTCATTTTAGTAACCTACAGAAAGATGCAAGGCTGAGTGGACCCTGGAGCCCTGCCTAGGATCAAACTCACAACCGTATGGCTGTGAATGGCTGCAGTACAGGCATTTAATCACAGCACCACCAGGGTTCCACACACACACACACGTGTGCATGCGCACACAAGCAATATTTAGCAACCAATATTGGAGATAATATTTATCCATCATGACCGGTAACCACTGATAGCCTGATCCTCTATGAATTTGCCCAGTACCTTTTTAACTGAGTTTTTATCTCAGGTAAACTAATTAAATCAACTCCATTACAGCCACCATTATCACCACTGTTTTCAGCCATGCAAGTAGAAAGCCAGTGGGCTGTGGAAGCTGTCCACAGTGTTATACTGAGTTTCACATGTATGGCTCTTTGCTAGTCAAAAGTTATGGTATCTCAAGTGGTATAAAATTTTGAGAGGGAGTGCAATGACAACAGGGGAGTTTCAGACTAGTGGATGTGGGCTAACAGGCTAGCACTGTTTTGGCCTGTTTTAGTGCATTTGGAGGGCCCTCTGCACAGTTTTGGGGTGAAAAATCACCCCAAAATCATATCGATTTGTATTTTTTAAATAGGGTACTGGCAAAGAGCTTCAGAGGGCAAAATGTGGTTTTGAGGAGACACAAGCATCCTGCAGATCTCACTTTTCCTGCAATTGCTGGGGGAAAAGTTACTTCCCTTTTTCATAATAAACATCTATCTTGAACTGTATTTAAATTATTATTTTATTTTTAAAAAATTAACTAAAACCCTCAGTGTTTTCTTTGCTGATGTGTATGTAGAAATAGGTAGATTATTTTTAATTGGGCAGAATTTTAATTATTTTTAACTGGGCAGGATTCATCTCACAGCTGAAATAGACTGAGAGACAGAGATGTGGTGTGTGTGTTTTTAAAATGATGGGAGATAACAAAACAAGGCTGAATTTGCTTAGATTTTTCCCCCGGGGGGGGGGGGGGTAAATCTTCCAGCAAAGTTCCCACTGAGGGTTTTTTTTTAGTTTTTTCCTTGCCCATGGACATTTTCTCTTAATTACATCAGTCTATCAATACTTTCATTATCTGATTTGCAATGTCCAGGAAAGAGAAGTGAGATGGAAAGTCCTATTTGTTTCAGCTGGGTGTATTGATATTGGCTGGTTTAATCCAAGTGCATAGATAATGATTTCCAGCAGAGTATTCTTCTTAAAGTTTGTGAACACAGATTGGAAAGTGTCAAGTCAGCAATTACGCCTGGTGTCTCTAAATTGGGACTTGTGTACCTTGCCATAAAAGAATCTGATTTCTGTGCAAAGGGAACTCAAATGTGTGTTATCAAATGCAGCTGAATTCAGATGTGTTGGCAATTTTCATGTCTTCTTGATTTGCATAATTCTGTTAACCATTGCGGTGGAATGAAGGAGAAGGTTGGGAAGCCATATTAAGAGAGCCATTGGAAGCATTACTATACACTAGCAGTTTTATTCTCTGTGGTCTGTCCAAATACAGAACAGCTTTTGCATAGCTATACACTATCTGCTTTGCATGCAGAAGGTACCTGATTCAGTCCCTGGCATCTCCAAGTAGGGTTGGATCAATCATATCCAAAACCGTGAATAGTGCCTCCTAGTCAGGTCTAGCTTGATACTGAACTAGACAGAGCAATATCCAACTCTATGCAAGGCAGATTTTTATGTTCTGATGCCGATTCCCCTGCTTTTTTTTTTTTTTTAAGAAAAAAAGAAGCTGAGATGTTTAGTATACTAAATATGTAGCTGATATTTTGTGTTTCACAATGTTTTCATCCCAGAAATGGGAAACAGAGTTACTTCTAAAAGGAGCAAATTACTGGATTTTATTGTAACTAAGATGTTAAACATGCTTTTTTGAGAGTAGTAGAGAGATGTTTCCTATGCAGAGGAAGGTGTTCATTAGTTTAGGAGATTGTGCTAGCAAAGAATCTGTGCAAGTACGTACATGTGCATGAATACAGATGTCTAAGTTTGTAGTGTAAATGAATCACACTAACAGCATTTATGGAATCTGAAATATCAGTATTGAAGGGAAGCAAAATATTACATAGCATTTGTGAATTTCAAAACTTGGTACAGAGATAGATCTGCATATTTTTATCTGAAATGAATATGTTTCTGATCTCTCTCTCTCTCTCTCTCTCTCTCTCTGTCTTTCTCTCTCTCACCTAATAGTTTTGTTGATGCAAAAGTGTGTACACTTAGAAGTTACACAAAAAATGCTGTCACAACTCAAGAAAAGAAGCTGGGAATTAAATGTGTGACAAACAGGTGTCTCACAGGAGTTGACTTATGCTTGCACTACATATGGCTTTGTGATGTCTGAGTGTTTTCATACATTTTGTGTGGCTGTGGTTTGCAAAGATGGGTTCTCTTATCAAATAGCCAAACCTTACAAGTAGGATTGGCGCCACCTTATGACCACATGGATCTTCATCCTGGGTTTCCACTCTCTCACCTCTGCCATAACCCAGTGATACCAGCCAAAAGAAAACACTTGTCTTGACAATGTGCTTTGAGCAACTTGTTGAAAGTGTCAGTGCAGAGTGGCATTTATACATATAAATGTGTCTTAAAGGGAGCCTCATAGGTGGAGTGAGGACAGGAAGAAATGGTTATTAATGTGGAGAGAGGGTAATGACAAACAGAAAAAGACTGACTTTGTATTGTTCATTGTCTTGGTGGTGTAGCAGCCTCTGTTTCCTGCAAAGAAAGAGGTAATTCTTGTTGTGCCTGGCAGTCAAATTACATAATCTTGAATCAGGAGCTGTCAGCTCATTTAGAAGAAGATCTGCTTCAGTTTGCTTTCTCGTGGAAGCAAGCATCCATGCCTGCCTGTCACCAAGCATTAAGCCTTTGCAGGATTGGCAGAGAGACTATTAGTCATCTTCCATGTTTGAAGAACTGCAGCACAAAGGAGCATCTTAATGAGATAGGGGGAGAGTTGACACAAGGACAGACGAAAAGCTTCAAGCCATGCTATGAGATGTAGAGCAGAGTAGAGTAATTTCTTCCCATATTTAATACAGCAGGCAAGTCATTTTAGGATATTGACACAAATCAGAATTGTGAGCGCTGGTGACTGGTGTCACCATTGTTTTGTTTCTGTGCAACTCACTTTCATGGCCTATCAGGCAGAACAGTCTGTTCCTTCTCTTTTTTTGACAGAGGGTAAGATAAGGTGATAAGGCATCAATGCCATTCTTTGACTGGATTTATTTGTACCAGCATTTAAGCATGCCTTCCCATGTTGACCACTGTAATCAAGCCTTGTCAGTAACAGGAATGATGAATATGTGTCTTTCTAGTGCTGAACTGTAGTTTCTATCAGTCTTTACAATTGTTGTGCAGTTCAACGACATCTGGAGGGCTGCATGTTCTCGATCTCTGGAAATATTGTGACTGTGATGGGAGACTAAAACCAATGTAAAAACTTCCAACCTGTTTTAAAATGGCTGATGAAATAATATAGTTTTAATTGTGTGAAAGTGAGTAGTGAAGGAGTCAGGTGAATCTTTCTCTTTCTCCCCTTGGAGTACTTGATGTTTTAGGTCAGGGGCCGGCAACCTATGGCCCCCGGGCCGGTTAAGTCCCAGGTCGCCGGACTTACCGGCCCAGGCCGATCCCTGCCGCTGCCACTGCCGCGGCGGCGCGTTTCCTGCTCTGTGTGGCCGTGACCCATTTGTGCATGCGCAGGAGTACTGCGCATGCGCAAACGCGTCGTGGCTGCCATTTTGATTTTCAAAATGGCAGCCGCGACATGTGTCGCAGAGGCTGCAGCGGTGCGCGCTGCAGTGGCAGTGTGCGCGGGGGGGTCGCGTGCAGCGGCAGAGGGCACGCGTGCCGCCATTCCCCCCCCCCCCTTGGCCCAGCAGAGACCTGGGCTTCGGGGGACCGGCCCAGGTCTGAAAAAGGTTGCCGGTCCCTGTTTTAGGTGCTACAACACAAAATGCCTTATCTGTTGTGCCTAGCCACTTGACAGATGAGGAGGCATGAGCAAAGATAAGAAGCAAAGCTCAAAAAAGGTGATGGTTAAGGATCTCTGTGGCCTGCCATTTAAGACATGATACGGAGAACCTGTGTTATTACTGGTGTTATGAAGTGAGCTCAGAAATAGATAACCATTGAAATTGGTAAAGAGTCTGCAGACAGAATCATGGGAACCAAATTCTGTACAAAATTACATCTCTGGATCATTTTCAAAAGTATCCTCCCACAGAGTATATTGAAGTAACCCAACCTGGAAAGAACTAAGGGCTCATTCACCCTATAGAATTATATCACTGTTACTCTACTTTAACTGCCATGGTCCCAACCTGTGAAATCCAGAGGTTGTTGCTGACGAACTGGAGCACACTGGGTGAGAATTGAAAGTGCCCATCCCTCAGCTGCTAATCCCAGGATTATATATGACAGAAACTTGATAAAGTGGAATTATAGCACTACAATTCTGTAATGCAAATGAGCCCCAGTACAACACTGGCACCTTTGGTTGGTGGGGGGAAGGGGTCATGGGGACCTCCATATCCATACTCATGCCACATCTGCTACCATGTTTTTTTAGGTATCCTCCAAATTTGGCCCAAAATGGCCCCTTCCTTCTAGGGGCTGGGGAGACAGTTTTACCACATTCCCTCAAGCCATTTCAGACCCAACAGAGGCCTAAAGTGTCCCCGAGGGGGGGGGGGGAATACATAGCACAAAGAATGTTTTCCAAAACTGGAAAAAAGAGTAAGAAAAATCAGAGGAGTTAGTTAGTAAACACATTTTAAGAGCTGTCTGGGGAGACTGGAAAGGTGAAGAGCTGGGATGACAGGTCTGAGGTGAGCTGCATGCAGCTCCAGGCTGTGATTTCCTCACTCTTGCAGGAGTAGGATCACTGTATGATTTTGTTAGTTAAGTTAAAAACTATGTTTTCAGATGGTCATCAGCCACATTAAAATGCTGACTGTAAAATATTTGCATTTTTGCAATGTGAGTTATATTGCAAATTAGTTCAGAACTAGCTTGATAGGAACAAAAATACTTGTTACCAAATGTGGAAATAGTAGTTCAGCTGTCTTAGGCTGAATCAGACCTCACCTTGAATGTTGTTTCCAGTTCTGGGTACCAGAATTCAAGGAGGATTTTGATAAACTGGAGCATATCCAGAGAAGGGCAACTAACATGGTGATAGGTCTGGAAACCTTCCCTATGAGGAGTAGCTTAGGGAGCTGGGTATGGTTAGCCTGAAGAAGAGGAGATTAAAAGATGACATGATAGCCATGTTTAAATATACGAAGGGATGCCATGTTGAGGATGCTGCAAGAAACAAGTAGATCAATGGGAGACAAGTGAGGGGTGAGAATGCCTTTGCCCTTCTCCCACCATTGCCACTCCCTCTGTCTGTCTTGGACACTCCAATACTACCCTCCCTCCTCCCTCCCACTCTCCTATCACATCCTCTTCTCACCCAAGTAGATCGAAACGTTTTCCTCCCAGCAACCAAAATATGGCCATGAACTAAGCCTGACTGAACTGAATACAGCTGAAGATGGATAGCAATGTTATGAAAGTCCCTATTAAAAATAGCCCATGCATCCCTAATCCCCACAAACTGGGAGGGACAACTCTATTTAATAACACATACATTCCAGTGAGCAGAGAATCTCATCCCTTCAGATGGTGATTGGCTAATATTCACCTACTTGCACTGAATGAAAAAAAAAAGTTGAGTTGGCAACGTCATGCTTGCTAGACGAGGATGCCAACCTGTCCTGCCCTCCAACCCCTAATCCCACCCTGATCCTAATTTGGGGCACAGGACACATTTTTTAAAATTTTGTTTGAATCACATTGAAAACCTCAGGCGTCTAAAAGAAATACTTTCACTTCAAAACTAGAGGGACATGGAGTGTTCAAACAGAACTGGAATTGAGCTAAATTTAAATTATTTTGCAGGTGTGGATTCAGCCTTAATGGAGCATTGCAGAATGGGTTTGAGTGCTTCCTATTAAAGGAAAGCAAACTGATAGGAACATTTTATTAGACTGGCTGCCATTCGTCAGTTTTATGAAGAGAAGATATAATCAAAACATTGCTAGATATCATGGATTTCATCTGATGTGAAATATTAGTTGGTGGAAAATTATTGGTGTCGTTTGTGTTTATCTTTGATAGGTTTGCTTTTTAAACCTTAAAAACATTTTATGTGCAATTTGATGGGTTGTGTTAATGATTTATAAAATATTTATGGTCTTTATGACATTTATCAGTGATATTTGTTATATTCATGGGGGTTAATTTGATCATTTGGGTTAATGAAGAGATATCAATATCTTTCTTATTACAGCTGAATTCTAGGGCTGTGGACATGGCCAAACTATGGAATGGATCAACATTGTATTGGGTAAATTCAGTTCTGGATCAGACTGTCCTGTCCTGAAGGGAATCAAAGGTTTCTGGATCACTGGATTACTCCAGATTAATGGCAGTTTCTCTACAGCAGAAAAAAGCCAGTGAAAGTGCTTCCCACTCCCTCCCATGCAGAAGAGATTTTTGATGTGATATGATGGGGAGGAGTTAGAATGACATTGAGTGAAAGGACTAGCTAGACAGCCCCAACTACAGCATTTCAGGTGAGGGGTGTGTGTGACAACACTGCTGTTTGTAGTTGTGTACCTTCAAATGATTTCCAATTTATGAGGACCCTAAGGCCAACCTATCACAGGATTTTCCTGGCAAGATTTCTTTAGAAGGGTTTGCCTTTGCCTTCCTCTGAGAACATGTGGCTTGCCCAAGATCACCCCGTGAGTTTTCAGAACTGAGTGGGGATTCAAACCTGGTCTCCAGAGTTGTAGTCCAGTGCTCAAATCACTACACCATGCTGGCTCTGAAGTATTTATATTTGGCCTTACATCAGGGGTAGGCAACCTTTCCCCTTTAAGGGCCGAGGGACTTCATCTCCCTGAATCCCAGGAGCTATTGGCCAACATAGGACTATTGGCCAACATGGCTGAGGCTTCTGGGAGCTGAAGTCCCTCGGCCCTTAAAGGGGAAAGGTTGCCTACACCTGCCTTACATCATTGCCCTATATCTAAAGATCTCTGGACAAGGTACCAGCATTACTGTTCTATATTTCCTTGTTCCCCACAGCACGCCATCTCTTCCCTTAGAGGCGTGCTCAGGGTTAAGAAGACTGATAGAGGTCATGGTCATTTTTCTTTCAAGAGAAATCTGTATGTGTGCACATCTGTGCATGGTTAGATATATTACAGTACTTATATTTGTTTAGTTTTAGGAAGGTTTATTGTTAGGAAGGTGGAGCTCCTTCTTTCTTTGGCTGCATCCACACTGCAGAAATAATCTAGTTTGCCATTACTATAACTGGCATGGCTCAATGCTGTGGAATCCTGGGAACTGTAGTTTTGTGAGATATTTAGCCTTTTTGGTCAGAGAGCTCTGGTGCCGCAACAATCTACAACTCCCAGAATTCTATAGCATTGAGCCATTGAAGTTAAAGCAGTGTCAAACAGGATTATTTCTGCAGTGTGGATACAGCCTTTGTATGTTTATGAGCTTTAGTTTCTAATTTTTGTCAACATGTTTTCTTTATCTGAACTGTATGTGAACCCCCGCCCCTCCAGCTCAGCTAACCTCTCCCCTCATTTCAGTCCATTAATAGATACAGAAGATGATTGCTGCTTTTCTTTGCATTATTTTTGGCTTATTCTACCATTTTGGCCAAAAAAATGAGTGCCTGATTTGACAGGGTGGGAGACACTAATGTCATTCCAAGCATATAGTGATGGGGATTGTACATGTGTTGTTTAGTTTTGAGAGCTGCTTAGAAAACAACAACAAGGTTTTTTTTGTCTTTTTAAATCGCAGGACTGTTACTTATGCTTACAATGTTTATTTCAGGTTAGATAGGCTCTTATTGTTCTTCTTCCTTCAGCCCATTTGCTTTTTTGGGTGGGTGGGTGAGTTGTTCATTGACAAATTTATCACATAATTTGGCAGCCTCTAGACAAGAGACACCTGTATTGCATTCTCACATCAGTCCATCTCTGCAGAGATTTTTTGTTGTTGAACTTGATCCATTCCCCCACATTCCCACTTTTAAGTAGTGCAATTTGGTGACATTGTCATGGACATTATTGTTATTCTTTCTGTGTGAAAATAAAGACTTCAATCAATAATTGGCTGCCTGTGACTGGGAGGAAGGAGATGCTTCAGTCTCAGATGTTTAAGTCCTGCCATTTAGTAGGTGCTGGAAACTTAAAGGTGCCATTATAAAAACTGTGCCTCTGAGCAAAAACACTCCCTAGTTCATTGCCAAATTTCCCTCCTGTCAACTTGGCTTCCCCTTGGGAACCTCTTTATGTATGTGGATCTGTGTGTTTTTGTGAGTGTGAATATGAAGTAAAACAAACAAACAAACAAATAAACAAGAAGTCTTAGTAGCCCTGCTAAGCTTGCCTGCTCCTACTTTTGCATCTATATGTGAGCAAAGACATACTCCTAGTACATCTTCCTAGCTAACCTTGCCTGCTTCAAGACCACCTTCTGGTGTCTAATGTTGCCATTCCATTTGGGATCAGAAAAAATATAATGTAATATATAACACAATATAGGGTGATTCAGAAAGAATGGTGCAAAATTAGATAACTGCTGGAATTTTTTCACCATTTTTAATCATCTTGGGTAGGATAGGATAGGAGACTTACAGTGATCCTAAGGCAAACATATCATGGGGGTTTCTTGGCAAGTTGCTTCAGAGGAGGTTTGTCATTGCTCTCCTCCAAGACTGAGAGAGTGTGACCTGTCCAAGGTCACCCAGTGGTTTTCATGGCTTGGAGGGGGATTTAAACCCTGGTCTCTGGAGTTGTAGTCCAACACTCAAACCACTACATCACACTGGATCTCATAGTATAGTATACAATACAATATTTTTCTGGTCTCATAGAATCATAGAATCATAGAGTTGGAAGAGACCACAAGGGCCATCCAGTCCAACCCCCTGCCATGCAGGAACTCCCAATCAAAGCATCCCTGACAGATGGCCATCCAGCCTCTGCTTAAAGACCTCCAAGGAAGGAGACTCCACTACTCTCCAAGGGAGTGTGTTTCACTCTCGAACCGCCCTTACTGTCAGGAAGTTCCTCCTAATGTTGAGGTGGAATCTCTTTTCTTGCAGCTTGCATCCATTGTTTCGGGTCCTAGTCTCTGGAGCAGCAGAAAACAAGCTTGTTCCCTCCTCTATATGACATCCCTTCAAATATTTAAACATGGCTATTATATCACCTCTCAGCCTTCTCTTCTCCAGGCTAAACATCCCCAGCTCCCTAAGTCGTTCCTCATAGGGCTTGGTTTCCAGACCCTTCACCATTTTAGTTGCCCTCCTTTGGACACGCTCCAGTTTCTCCACATCCTTTTTGAATTGTGGTGCCCAGAACTGGACACAGTATTCCAGGTGAGGCCGGACCAAAGCAGAATAGAGTGGCACTATTACTTCTCTTGATCTAGACACTATACTTCTACTGATGCAGCCTAAAATTGCATTGGCCTTTTTAGCTGCTGCATCGCACTGTTGACTCATGTTCAACTTGTGGTCCACCTGGATTCCTAGATCCCTTTCACACGTAGTCTCATTCAGCCAGGTGTCCCCCATCGTATATCTGTACTTTTCGTTTTTCCGCCCTAAGTGCAGTACCTTACATTTCTCCGTGTTGAATTTCATTTTGTTAGCTTTGGCCCAATTTTCTAGTCTGTTCAAGTCATTTTGAATTTTGCTCCTGTCCTCTTGGGTATTAGCTACTCCTCCTAATTTGGTGTCGTCTGCAAATTTGATAACTATGCCCCCAATACCGTCATCCAAGTCATTAATAAAGATATTGAATAGCACTGGGCCCAGGACAGAGCCCTGTGGCACCCCACTGGTCACTTCTTTCCAAGTTGAAAAGGAGCCATTGTTGAGCACCCTTTGCGTTCGACCAGTCAACCAATTACAAATCCATGTAACAGTTACTTTGTCTAGCCCACATTTTACCAACTTGCTTGCAAGAATGTCATGGGGAACCTTGTCAAAGGCCTTACTGAAATCAAGATATACTATATCCACAGCATTCCCTTCATCTACCAAGCTGGTAATTTTATCAAAAAAAGAGATCAGATTTGTCTGGCATGACCTGTTTCTCTGAAACCCATGTTGACTTTTTGTGATTATGAAATTATCTTCCAGATGTTCACAGACTCTCTGTTTAATGATCTGCTCCAGAATCTTTCCGGGTATTGATGTCAGACTAACTGGACGATAATTGTTGGGATCCTCTTTTTTCCCCTTTTTGAAGATGGGGACAACATTTGCCCTCCTCCAGTCCGCTGGGACCTCTCCTGTTTTCCAGGAGTTCTCAAAGATTATTGCCAATGGTTCCGATATTACATTTGCCAGTTCTTTTAATACCCTTGGATGTAATTCATCTGGTCCTGGAGACTTATATTCATTTAAATTAACCAGATGTTTCTGTACTATCTCTTTACTTATTCTGTGCTGAAATACTCCTATTCTGTCCTCTGCTCCATTATCCTCAAGTTGAGCACCCTTTGCCTTTTCTGAGAAGACTGAAGCAAAGAAGGTGTTGAGTAATTCTGCCTTTTCTCTGTCCCCTGTTAACTTTTTGCCATCTTCTCCACACAGTGGCCCTACCATTTCCTTCTTTTTCCTTTTGCTGCTGACATACCCCCAAAAGCCCTTTTTATTGTTCTTAACCTCTCTAGCAAGCCTGATTTCATTCTGCACTTTAGCTTTTCTGACTTTACCCCTACACGTGCTAGCTATTTGTTTGAATTCCTCTTTGGTGATTTCCCCATTTTTCCATTTCTTATACATGTTCCGTTTAAAACATAGTTCAGTTGCAAGTTCCTTAGTCATCCATCCTGGTTTCTTGAGACACCTCCCATTCTTCCTCCTCGTTGGCACGGTTTGAAATTGTGCCTTCAGTATCTCCCTTTTGAGAAACTCCCATCCGTCTTGAACTCCCTTCTCTTTTAGTATTCCCTTCTCTTTTAGTATCAAATGAGACAGCAACATATTTATATTATATATAATGACAGACAATAAAAAGGAATCTCTGGACATTTTTCCTCCCTTCTTTCAATCCTGTTTTGAAGAGCAATGTCCTGACTGTGTATTTTTGTAATGTGTGCAATAGTTAGCCCTGCATAGCCTAATCTGATGAGCCAATCACATCATATTAAGTTGGGTTGACTGTGACTTGACATGCCATGTTGACTGCTGGCTCACCCCAACCTCCACCCACCTACCCACCCACTCCTGGGCTCATCTTATTCCACCGCTCCCAGAATTATGCCACCCATGGACAATCCTTCACTTGTGCAACTACTGTACTTTGGTTCAATTGTAGACTTACTGGGCTAGCTCTGCCTGCCTCTTGAGTGCGCTTGTACCCTTTGCCAGTGAGAGGTAACCTTGTTGGAAAAGCATGCTCCCTTGGGGGACAAAAGAGTAAAATCTATTTGGAGAGGGTTTTGAAGCTTTAGGAAAGTTCGAAAATAGACAGAGAAGACAGAGTCAAAATTAAGTTTGTGTACATTGACAATATGGATGAGTACTGCATAGAATTTTGAAGGTGTTGAATACATAAGCTTCTGAAGCTAACTTCATGCAGTTTGGGAAAGTTACTTCCCTCTTCAGAGTCTACTATGCCTTAACATTTCATCTGGAAGTTTCAAGGAACAGAAAAGTTGGGGTCTCTTAAATGGTAATCTGGATTTGGATTCTGGATTGGATCTAGGTGAGTCTGAATTAATCTGGAGAGAGGCATTGGAACATATATGCTACATTAGGTCTTGATTATTTGTATGTTGTGTGTTTTTTTACTGTAAATTATGTAAAATAAAACCATTTTTTAACCCCACATAAAGCATAACAGGCCCTTCGATCATTTGTACATGAATCAATTGGTAGTTGCAGGTATAGAAGACAGTGAATCTACTCTGGTTGGAACTACCTATAGGATTTAGGTTTGAGTTTTTACCTTAGCTATGGTTTTACATTATGTTTGTTTTTGGAGTGCAGCTATTGGGAGAGGAGGTTGAATAATAAACAAGTGAAAGATACAAAGTACAAATGCATATGGTCAAGGGTGAGTAATTTGTGGCCCTCTGGATGGACTATACAGGGACTTTCATCAACCCTAGCTAGCAAGCTAGCAAGATTTGTTTTAATGCTACCTGAAAAATTGTTACTGAATAGCAAGCAACTGTTAGAAATGCAGATCAAAATAAAACTATTTAAGCAATTTTGCAATTTTGAGAGAGGAAAATTTTAAAGTGGAAGACAGGCTGTCCCATCCATCTTGCTGTGGTGTGTGATTGTACAAAAGATATTGGGTTATACATATTCTTTTTAAAAGCAACCTCCTAAACTCTTCTCTGACTTTGAGATTTCAGTGGAATTATATCCACTCAGAATAACTCTTCAAGAATTTTCAAAACAGGGCAGGAATGGACAAGTACGAAATACCTGCAAAACATGATGGAGTGCCAGCAAAAGCATTATTTAACATGTATTGCCATGCTGAGAGTAAGAATATAACATCATAGGATTTGAGAGAGAACACTCAATCCACTCTTCATTGGTCTTCTGAGGCAGCATGCGGTTTTGATAGACCATGTGCTCACCTCTGTTACTTGTCTGTTTTTCAAATACATTTTGCAGAAGCTGACTAGTAAGGCAGGCATATTCAGTATCTCCTTAAAGGAGGGAGAAAAGGAAGAAAAGAAACACACCTCTTTTTTCTTATCCTTTTAAGTAACTTGAGGAGGCTTTGGTTGTAAACCCTAAAGGTGCAGAAAGAAACAGGTAAGAGCCTTTTATTACTGTTCCAAAAGCTTTCTCACAGAACATAAGGAAATCTTTTTCTTACTCTTTTTTTCTTAGGAGGAAATGGAAGGCATCTGCAGAAAGGTGTTTTGAGGAAACACTCATTAAATGACTTTGAAAAATTCTTTGGATTCTGCTTTTTATTTGAAATTATTCATATCGGCTTCTTTTGTCAGGAAGCCATCTTGCAGACAATTGCAATGTGTTTTCTTTTTTAAACATTGAGGTATGTTTTTCATTTAAGTTGTCTTGCTGTTGCTGAGGGGAATGACCTTTTCAGTTAAGTGGATGGGCTTCAGAGTATGTCAGAAGCACTGTTTCTGAATGTTGGGTATAATATCAGGGACACCATGCTCTTAATTTTTATTTTATATGTAAATAGACACATGGGATAATTAGTCTCACCTGCTTACTTGTAAAAGTTAATTCTTCCAGTTCAGTTTCTTCCTTTTCAAGAAGCAACATATTTGGATTTTAACAAGTTTTCATTTTTGTAAAATGAGTGAAACAAAGATATATTAACACACAAACATCTAGATTTCCCTCCTCCCCCATTTTATCTGTTATTGCTATAAACATTTTGAAATATTCTTAAATATTGAAAGTGTGCATAGCGAGAAAAAATAGAGCATGTTAAAACCAACAGCCATTAAAAAGTGCTGGAAATTTACCTTATGGGGCTTAAACTTTTTACATTTTCAATTTATATACTTGAAAACCAGTTACAAAGTTTTATTATTTGTCGGGTATAAGTAAGAAGTGCGACTACATATGTACTAAGTGCATTCGTGTAACTGGAAGGACTGTAATAAAATTGTACAGTAGGTCCTTGTTATCCACTGGGGTTTGGTTCCATGACCCCTGTAGACATGAAAATCTGTGAATGCTCAAGTTCCATTATATACAGTGGTGTAGTAAAATGGTGTTGCTCATACAGAATGGCAAAATCGAGGTTTGCTATTTTGATTTTTTGGCAAATATTTTCAAGCCATGGATGGTTGAATCCATGGATGCAGAATCCGCAGATACAAAGGCCCAATTGTAATTAAGCAGTGGGTTGTTCTTGTTTTAAAAGCACTACTTTTACCAACGTATTTTTGAACAATTACTCATTGGGAAGTTTGAGTTGCTTAAAAAGTACTTAATTTTGAGAAGGACTACTGTGTGCTATGTTTTTGAAGAGCTTTCTTTTTTAAAAAACACATCTTTTAGTAAGTTTAAAATGAATATCAGCCATTTTTAGTAAATTGTTCCATTCATGTTTTAAAGTGATTTTTGAATAATGTGGGGAATTCGGATAAGAATTAGATTGTGCTGAGAGCCCCTTATGCTTGTTTCTGAGATGCTCTTGGCTTAGTGATATCTGTAATGTTCATTTTCAATTTGCTTGGCGTATTGCATTATAAGTGGTTTCCACACAAAAAACAATTTTGGCTTCAACAAAAAATGGGATACCAGATATTCAGACAGTTATCCACTGCATGTTTATGTAGTTAATGGGTTTATGTAGTCAATGGGTAATTGAGAAGACTTCCATAAAGTGCAATTGAAGTTCAGTTTTTCTTAGTATCCAAGATGCCAAGAGAAGCTTCTTATTCTTGTTTACTTTGCAGTGATCCAATAAGCTGGACATTTTTAGAACTAGACATTTTTAGAACAAGAATGAAATGGGTTGAGGTTACTCTTTACGTTCTTTGTTTGTTGAGAAAATTTTGTTGGAACAGTGTTGTGTATGCACTGTAAAATGGTGACTGAGGATATTGTTCATTTTTGTTATCTAATGCCCACTATTTTAGGTTTCATGTGATAAATACAGTCCGCTTTCTGTATTGGCAGACTTGCCATCTGTGGGTTTAACTATCAATGGATGGCAAGCCCCCATTTTTCTTAATGACGATGCATGCATGGGGCCACAGTAGCAGGCGCATGTGCGTGCACCACGTTATCATTAACAAAACCAGGACTTCAGCATGCACAAATATTGGTATCTGCGGGGGGGGGGGGGGCGCTGGAACAAATCTCCCACGAATATGAAGGTCTGACTGTATTTGTCTAAGCTTCGGCTCATAAAGAATATAATGAAAACATGTATTATCTTGCATGCTTCCTTTTTTGTGCTGATAGCCAAGAAACAGTGGGGTAGATAATGATCTTGATCCTCAGGCCTGAGCAGACAGGGCAGAACAGGGTGGAGTTCACCTGCATTAGTCCCTGAGTTGACGCAGGGATGGGTGGATATGCACACATCTGTCCCTGCATTAACTGAGCGGCTGGGGCCACTTCGTCCAGCGAACCATCTGAGAAGCCTCTCAGTTTCCCCATCTGATGCAGAATGTGATGCTAGGCTGCAGGCGTCCTATCTCTGTGTCAGATGGGGTGACTGGGGAGCGGCTTCTCAGATGGTTCATGAGGTGGCAAGGTAAGGAGCGTGGTATGTGTGTGTGCTGTGTAAACGGCCCAGTTTTGCCATGACGTTTTGTAGAATTCAGCACTAAACCAGGTCTATTTGATCCTGGGTTTAAACCAGACCCTCTGGATCTGCATCTGTAGTAGTGGAACAGGCCTGATTCTGCCACAGGGATTTTGGTCTGTGTCATCTAAACTAGACAAGGCTGCGGGGAAGGCAGGTCATTTAGCCCGTGCAGACAGCCCTCTATTGAACAATAGGAGAAAGATGGGAGAAAGCAGCTTTGTTGACTTCCTATGCCTTTGTGATGTGGTTTGATACCAGTGTTGTTGGACTCTTTCCAAATTATTTTGCCTTTGATGTTAACTGATAACATCTCACTTCTACTCCAACTTCCCTCCCTGGCTGTTGCATTGCCCCTTGCCTGGCTAGAGTGATCAAGCAGAAAGTCTTGCAATGGAGCAGCCAGGAAGGATGTTCACTCACCCCTCCTGCTGTTCCATTGCAGAGCTTCCTCCCCACAGAGAAAGCCCCAAGACGGAGCAGATGAGAAGGATGCCCATTTGCCCCTCCTGTACCAAAGTGGAGGAGGAGGCCCAACTGAGTGTCACCCTTTCTCTGGTGTGTCACCTGGTGCAGTCTTTCCCCATTCCCACCCCCCAGTGGAATCATGCTGGAATCATGGTGTTTTGTCTTTTCCACTGGCTAACTCAACTTCATGCCTATTTTCAAAGGACTCTGAGATTTATGGTTCTTGAAATATCATATCACATAAGGTAGGCAGCTTGTTGGCTGTCCCTGGAAAGTGGAGATGCAAAAGCCCTTCATATGTGTTCATAGCCCTTTGAACCCTGACTTTGCCTGACAAATCTATCTATCTATCTTAGGATGTATTCCAAGTTTCAAAAGTAACAGTATTGGAAGTATAACTTTATTTAGCGCATACGTAAAGTTAGATGTTATTGCTATTCAGAAAGAGGATAGGTTTGGTGATGCTGTTGAATGTGCCTCCCTAAATGCAAACCTCTCATCTTTTCTATGATTACAATACTCTCCTTTTCTGGCAGTGCTTGTCTTTGGTTGCATGTGTGTCTTAGGGGGTTGCAGACTGCTAGAAATAGTGCAAATTGAGTCCACTTTTAGGGTTAGGGTTAGGGAATCATGGGAACTGTATTTTATTGTGGCACCAGAGCTCTCTGACAGAGAAGGCTCAATGTCTCAGGGGGGGAAAAAACAATTCCCATGATTCCCTAGCACTAACCCTAACCCTAAAAGTGGACTCAATTTGCACTATTTCTGGCAGTCTGAAACCCCCCTTAGTCACTTCAAGCCTGCATAAGAATGTTGGAGAATGATATATTTCATGCCTCTTTGCATTGGTTCAGTGTGACGTGGCAGTTACAAATTTGCTAAGAGTTTTTCAGTTGCAGGTTGCTGTAGCAATTGTTAGTGTGCATGTTTTTTCAGATAGATAAATGATAGCCCAAAGCAAATTCCTTGCCTTCCTAAAGCCATTGTAAATGGCAGAACCAGTTGTAGTACAGGTAGTTATACAGAATGTTCTTATACAAGATCATAGCATTTGTTCTTATAGCCCAGAATTTCTGCTTTGAATGGGGTCTTAGGCAGAGGGTCTCCCTCTTGAACCACAATCTGGCAATTTCAAATGGAGATGCCAGGGACCACCTCCTTCATCTGAATGACATGCTCTACCTTAATGATCTCTACAGGGCTTGGAAAAGCAAACTGTAGAATTACAGCTCCCATAAACACCCAACCAGTTGCCATGCTGTCTGAGATCTGTAGTGAAATTACAGTAGCTTTTCGGGTCTCTTTTATTAGAATGTTAAGCCTAATTAGGAATTATCTGTTTCTAGTTTTCATAGAATCAAAGAATCATAGAGTTGGAAGAGACCACAAGGGGCATCCAGTCAAACTGCCTGCCATGCAGGAATTCTCAATCAAAACATACCAGACAGATGGCCATCCAGCCTCTGTTTAAAAACCTCCAAAGAAGGAACTAGAATGCCCTATTGATTTTAATCAAAATACTCACAATTCAAAGATTTACAGTAAATTAGAGTATTAGATAGGCAATATCAGTTATTGTTGGGGCCTTACACACTCATAATATACCATGCATTGATCCATTTACTTATGACATGGGAGGGGCAAGGTAGTTGTCTACTCACTTGTGTTTGGGGAATGGCAAGTAACAAATGCTTAGGGCAAAAATAAGAGCCAAGTATGACTTAAAATGTATTAACTCAGAGTAGGGGCCTTATTGTATTGGCTGTTTCTTATCAGAGGGTTGGAAAGCTTACCTTTTGTGTAGACTGGAGGAGATGCAAAAACTCCTTCATTTGGAGGTATAGACACTTCATAAACACAGAAATGTAATTTGTGAACGTGAATGGTATGCTAATTTTACATGGCTACAGCCAGTGTGACATAGTGGTTTGAACGTTGGACTACAACTCTCTAGACTAGGATTCAAATTTTTGCTGAGCCATGGAAACCCACTGGGTAACCTTGGAGGCACTTCCTGACAGTGAGAGCTGTTTGACAATGGAACACACTCCCTCGGAGAGTGGTGGAGTCTCCTTCCTTGGAGGTCTTTAAACAGAGGCTGGATGGCCATCTGTTGGGGATGGTTTGATTTTGAGTTCCTGCATGGCAGGGGGTTGGACTGGATGGCCCTTGTGGTCTCTTCCAATATGATTCTATGAAACTCCACCACTCTCCAAGGGAGAGTGTTTCACTGTTGAACAGCCCTTACTGCCAGGAAGTGCCTCCTAATGTTGAGGTGGAATCTCTTTTCCTGTAGCTTGCATCCATTATTCTGGCTCCTGTTCCCTGGAGCAGTCCTAAATTTCAGTCAGTCCTAAATTTACTGAAGGACCTTGAGTAAACTTTGTACAGTCTTCAGTTTCTTACCTCTCACCAGTCTGGACTACAGGTATTATTAATATGATCTATCTCAAAAGTCAGTTATATGTAGAGGTGTGTGTGTGTGTGTGAGATAGAGAGAGAGAGAGAGAGAAAGGGAGAGCGCATGCATGCATTTCTATGTGGATGCATATGTTATATGCACACACAATTTCATCATGGTTGTGCAGAAAAAGCTCAGTCTAGTTATAGAACATTATTGAGCTTTTGAAAAAAAAAGTAATTTCAAGCAAAGTACCTACCTGATTATGTGTATAGGCAATACCTACTCAAACCTGAGGGTTTGCTCTACTAAATCATTATGGGCTGGATCTCAGGATCCTTGTCCCTTCATTTTCTTCATGTCAGCTTTCTTCACTTTCCAGCTTTCACAACCACATATAGAAATCTGAAATACTGTGGTATGCTTATTATTTATAATAAGGAGACCATAGTATTTCAGATTTTTATGTATGGTTGTGAAAGATAGATAGCGAAAGCTGTCAGGAAGAAAATCACTTCATCTGAAATGTGGTACTGGACAAAAGTTCTACAGATACAATGCACTGCTAAATAACGAATGGAGCAAAACAATCTGAGCTCTCAATAGAAGCAAAGATAACTAATCCGAGACTGTTGTAGTGTGGGCATACCATCAGTTGATATAGTATCACTGGGGGAAAATGATACTGTTTGGTTAAGTGGAAGGCAATAGGAAAAGAGGGAGACCACACTACAAGTGGATTGACTGAATTAAGGAAGCCATAGCCCTGAATTTTTAAGACCCAAGCGAGGCAGTTGATGACTTGGACGTCCCTCATTTATAAGGTTATATTAAGTTAAAATTGACTTGATGGTGAATAACAATAACAACAACAACTGTAACCAGTGATTAACGTGTCAAAATATATTCCAGGTGTGAAAATATGTCTACCTTGACCCTGTCTAAGTAAATTTGTACATATTGCTTCACAGAATTTTGAGCAAATATGGTATTTCAGTATTTGTTAACACTGACATTCCCTGTCCATGTTAGAATATTCAAAACGGGGAGGGTTTTTTTGTGTGTGTGGGCAGTTTTTTTTTTTAAGCCAGTCTTTATGAGACCCACATCACACTACAACATGATTGGGGAATCTAGGGCCATGCAGATGCTGTTGGATTCCAGTTCCCATCAGCCTGGTCTAGCTTGGCCAATGCTGAGAGATGACAGGAGCCACAGTTTGCTTATGGACTACAGGTTCCCATCCTACTGTACCATGTACCTGCTGTTCATGTAAAAGATGACAAAGCTCCATAGTGGTGGGCAAAACTAGACCAGGTGCTGATTGTGGCACAAATCACAAATTACGCATATATAAAAAAAAGTAAAACTCAAGAAGAGAACAAAACCACTCATCATACCAAAGTATGATTTAAACAATATTCCCACAGAATTCATTGGTAATATAAGGAACAGATTTGCAGTACTAAGTACAATAGATTGTGAACTGGAAGAGCTTTGGTCTGAAGGCAGGGACATAATAAAAGAGGAATGCACAAAGACACTTCCAACACACAAAAGGAAAGTGAAGAAGCCATGGATGACAAAACACTACAAGCAATGAAGGAAAGAAGAAAATGAAACAAAAAGGAGATAGGAATAAACTAAGAACAGTGAACGCAACAGTACAACAGCTAGTGCGCTAAGATAAGGAAAACTACTACAATGAACAATGCAGAGAAATAGAAGATGGCAACAAAAAGGGAATAACGAGAGACCTATTCCACAAGATTTGACAAATCAAAGGAAAGTTCAAACCAAGGACCAGGACGCTCTACGACAATAAAAACAACATAATTTGAGACCAAGAAGGGATAAAAAGACATTGAAAGCAGTACACAGAAGAGTTATATAAAAGAAATGACAACATGAAGGACATATGGAATGAAGAGCCATTGAATGAAGATGAACCCCAAAACCTAAAAACTGAAGTGGAAGCTGCAATAAAAGAAATGTCAAAAAACAAGTCTCCAGGAAGAGATGATATTCCAGTAGAACTGTTGCAATTGACTTGACATAGTCAACTCTAGTGCTAACCAAGATATGTCAACAGATATGGAAAATGAAATGATGGCCAACAATATAAATCGCCATCCACAAAAAAAGGAGACACAAGAGACTGCAGCAACTATAGGACCATAGCACTAATCTCTCATGCGAACAAAATTATGCTCAAACTACTGTAACATAGACTCCAACCACACATGGAGAGAGAAATCCCAGAGGTCCAAGCTGGGTTCAGGAAAGGAAGAGGCACCAGGGATCACATTGCAAATATACAATGGCTAATGGAGCACAGCAGGGAGTTCCAAAAGAAAATCACCATGTGCTTTATCGACTATAGCAAAGCCTTAGACTGTATAGATAATGAAAGGCTATGGAACACCCTTAAAGACATGGGAGTGCCAACACATCTGATAGTCCTGATGAAGAATCTGTACTTGTGTAAAGAGGTTATTGTCAGAACAGAACATGGAGAAACAGAATGGTTCCCAATTGGCAAAGAGGTCAGACAAGGCTGCATCCTATCACCCTACCTATTCACCTTATATGCGGAACATATTGTAAGGAAAGCAGGCTTGGACAAGGAAGAGGGAGGAGTGAAAATAGGAGGAAGAAGTATCAACAATCTGAAATATGCTGATGACACTAATACTCACAGATCTGGAAAAACTACTAAGGAAGATCAAACAAGAAAGTGCAAAGGCAGGCTTACTGTTGAACATAAAGAAAACAAAAATAATGACCACAGAAAACTTACACACGTTCAAACTAGACATTAAAGAAATAGAAAAAGCAAAAGAGTTCTTATATCTGGGATCTAACATTGATAGGAATGGGGACTGCAACCAGGAAACCAGGAGAAGATTAAGAATGAGGAGAGCAGCTATGAAAGAACTAGAAAAGATCCTAAAATGCAAAGACATACAACTCAGCACAAAAATCAGAATCATACAAGCCATTGTATTACGAGAGCCGGACAGTCAAGAAAAAAGATAGGAGGAAAATCAACACATTTGAGATGTGGTGCTGGAGAAGAGTGCTGAGGATTCTATGGACAGCTAAAAGGACAAACAAATG
Organism: Phrynosoma blainvillii; assembly: GCA_026167975.1. Taxonomy (NCBI): domain Eukaryota; kingdom Metazoa; phylum Chordata; class Lepidosauria; order Squamata; family Phrynosomatidae; genus Phrynosoma; species Phrynosoma blainvillii. The sequence goes on from JANUYF010000002.1 coordinate 359,104,170, forward strand.
GGTCCTAGAGCAGATCATGTCAGAAATATCCCTAGAAGCCAAGATGACAAGACTTGACTGTCATACTTTGGACACATCATGAGAAGGCATGAATTGTTGGAAAAGACAATAATGTTAGGAAGGGTAAAGGAAGTAGAAAGAGAGGAAGCCACATGCCACATGGGTGGACTTTATTAAAGAGACCACAAATATGAGTTTGCAGGAACTGGGTAGAGCAGTAGAGGACGGGGGGGCGGGGGGGGGCTGGAGATGTCTCATCCATAGAGTTCTCATGGGTCGAGATCAACATGAAGTCAGTTAGCAATAACAACAAACTAGCAACAACAACAACAAAAGATGTAGTTGTAGGAATATTAGTGTTGTAACTTCATGTGCTGTGTTTGCATATCTGTATGCTTACTGTATTATGTATGTATTGTATTTATATTAAGATTCATAATTATTTTTAAATGTATAGGATGTTTCTCCACCCAAAAGTGAAGTCAGCATTTCATTAACTATCTTTCAGTAATCAAAAAAGGTAATGCATTTTATGTATGAATTATTTATATGGTGCTATATCACAGTATGTTGCACCTTAAGAACCTTATTAATTTATTTTTGAATTAGATTTACTTGGAAATTATTCCCCCTTTTTTCAGTCTGGTCTACTCTTTAATAACTGTATTTAGGATTTAAGCCTTTATATGTTACAGATCTGTCCTCCCAAGGGTGCTTGAGTAGTTTAGAACATCTAAAATAGCAATTATTATTTGTTATATGCTGTTAAATTGACTTCGACATGTAGCAACCTTACGAATGAGAGACCTCCAAGATCACCTGTCCTGCTTAAGTATTGCAAATTTAGGGCTGTGGTTTCCTTGATTAATCAAACTACCTGTAGTGGAGTCTCATTTTCCTACTGGCCTCCACTTTATTAAGCATCATTGGTTTTTCCTGTGAGTCACGCTAGTTACACAGTTACAAAATCAAGGAGCATTAAAAGAAGCTGAGACAAACAAATCAATACACAAAAAATTTAGTAGAATAAAAAATAAAGTTTACTCTCCTGCCTAAAAATAATCAGTGGAGATACCAATAATATGCCACTCTTTGCTCCTGAGGAAGTAACAGTTTAAAGAAAACCATGTGCATGAAAACAAGAAATGAAGGGACAAAGAAACAAATGTGGCCCAGTGCTATTAACTATGCTTAAAGCTTAATTATGTTGTTATTATGAGACCTGTTCATTCAGATCACGCCCAAATCACACATCTACTAACTTGTAATTTATATCTTAATTTGTTAAGGGTATTATAACCGAAATATACTTGAGTGAAGCTCATGGATGGGAAGAAGGTTGAACTATAGTGATATTTTGTATTAAAAAGGATTAGATTCTGCTAAAAGCACATTTGTATTAGGGCACTCTGAGAGCTTGAGGATATGAAATGTGCTCATTTAGTGTATTGGATCCCCAGGAATCATCTCACTTATTTTAGAAAAAAAATCCTCATACTTGAGACTAAAATGCAAAGCTAGGAGAATGAAAGACCCTAGAAGCATTGGCTTAAATACCTGCCTTTTGGAATTTGACTTGAATGCTACATTCAGCAGTTTTCTTTGCCTTGCCAAAACCTTGAACTTAAACCTATGGGAATCTGAAATCCAAGTCTTTGGGGTATTCAGCAGCTCATGAGCAGAGATGGGAGAAGTTTCAATCCCTAGTGAAATCTTGAGAGAGGTTTGACACTCTCTTCTTGAAAGTTCAGAGTGGTCAGCAGTCTGCCTTTCAATGGTGAGAAAATAATTCTGTTCAAATTGCAGTAAGCTACATATGGTATACTTTCCTTGGAGTTCATATACATTTGATGAGAGAAATGATTTAAATGCTATTTATCTGTATAATTTCAAATGAATGTTCCTCTTTGATCTTGACTTGATGTTATTGCTGAATACTAAGATCAGACCTTGCTGTTCTTTGTCCTTGAGTCACAACCTTCTATCAAACTTTTTGCCTCCCCTGGCAGCCATCTTATTTATTTAGATATATGCCAGGTGTAAACTAGCCTAACAGGTTCTCCATTACAGGCTTATTACGGGGTCATGTTACTGTTCTGAGACTGAGGTTTCCTGCTTGTTCTTGTTCCCTAGTTGCTTAGTGTCTGCTCAGCCTGTTATGTTTTTAACTAAACTGTTAGCAAAACACTGTAGTCTGTATGTCTCCTTCTCACCCTGTAAAAACTACTCCAAATACTTTAGGAAGAGAGACAGTAAAAATATTATGAATATATGAATGCAGGCAGCATAGTAAATATGATTTAGCAGTCATTTTGGAGGGTAATGTTGGCATCAGTTTGGATGAGATATTAACTAGCTAATTTATTCCATTTTGATTTTGGGTAAGTTGCAGACTTGGCACTCTGAAACTGCATAAAATTTAGATTAAGCAATCAAAGGAGGAACTTTGTGGTGAAAACCCATAAATCTTACCCAAATGTTGCTTTCTTTATTGACTTCATTTCCCTTCCTCCTTATCCTTACTAGTACTAAATTATAAAATGCACATTATAAGGACAAGTAATTCATGGCATCATAACTTCATCACCTTCCTATATATTTCCTCTTTATCACCGCAGTGTTTTTTCAATATTGTCTTACATTGAATTTCTACAAAAAACCTTCCCTTTCTTTTCAATTCACATATTTAGTTAAGAATACATGAGGTCAATGCTCAGAGTCGTTCTCAAATGAATGGACTGCAAAGTTGATGTAAAATACCAATGGTGAATTGGTGATCCATCGAATGATACTCCTCCAATCATTCCTCATCTGGACAGGATAGCTGGGGTTGATTGATATTAGACTATCTTTCCTTGACTTTGCACATTGCACCAGCTGGAACTCTTCCTAGGCTGCATCTGCACTGCAGAATTAACACTGCATTAACTACCATGGTGCAGTGCTATGGAATTAGGGGATTTGTAGTTTTGTAGATATTTAGTCTTCTCTGTCAGAGAGCTCTGGTGCCATAACAAACTACAAATCCCAGGTTACCACAGCATTAAAGTGGTGTCAGAATTAACTGCATTAATTCTGCAGAGAGGCAACAGCCCCAGAGAAGGAGCATTTGGCCATAGTAAACCATTAAATTACTCCTGATAAGACTACTGCAGTACATTCAATCTGGGGTGATCTTGAAACCTAGCTTGCTTGCTTTGGAGAAGTACTCCATCATATGACTTCCCCTACACATGGAGTTTGAGGTGGTACCTCCCAGATGCTGATTTATTGTGGCTGTGAGAATGAGCCATGCTACATAGTACTGGTTAATACAAATTTCCCTGCCACATCTGTTTGCTCCTGAAGCATGTTTCTGCTTATTCATGCTTGTCCTGCTCACCCAGATTGTTTTCATGTATACCAAAGGTGAGCAACTGTGGAAAGCTAGGGTGATACATTGACTTTAGAGGGCTGCACTTTTCCAGCACATCGTCACTGCCAAGATGTATTTTTTAAATTCCCTCAAACTCCTCCTAGCATGCACGGGGGCATTTCCACAATGTTTTTTGCTTTCCCTTGGGCATTTTAGGACCAGGAGAGGCCTTTAAAAAACAACAACAACAAGTGAGCCAAAGTAACTTGCTTTTTGCTTCCTGTTTAAAAATAAAACAGCTTTCTTGGGTCTAAATTTGCCCAGGAGGGCCACAAACATGCCAAAAAGCACCGCATATCCCCTGGAAGGCATTTGGGAACATTATGAGGCTACATTTTGACCATTGTGATGTACACTACTGCATAATGTAATATTTTTGATTGGGAAGTTGTCATTCACTTAGCAGAGCTGAAAAGGGAGTTCAGTGAGTGAGTCTCTGATGCAAGATATTTATGAATGAAGTTTATTGTTAAAAGCTAAAAGCCATCACAATATAAAACAAATATATAAAACAAATCCATCCATTGAAAAAAACAAACCCAAAACATTTAAAAATCAAAACAGTATTAATACTAAATAACTAAGTAAAACATACAACACAAAAACTGACAATGGATCAACATAGAAAGCCAAGTGAGGAGGGCTATCAGCAAAATACAATAAAACATTTTAATAAATCATTAATAATGATAATGGATACAACTGAGCAGGTTTTAGTCATCATTCCCCTTAAGAGAATTGAATCTAATCTTACTGGCTGCTAAACCAGATTTTGCAACCATACAAGTGATAAATACATCATTGCCAGCCAGAAGAAGACAAATTTGGTGCAGCTGCTTTGCTTTTCTTTGCATACAGCCATTGTCTATTATTCATAGGCATTAACTCAGTGGAGAATGGGAGACGCATAAACTGGCTTCAGTGAAGACACTGACCAATACACCAAGGGCGAAAAAAAACCCTTTGATCTCAGCAAGTTAAAAGATCTAGCCGAAGGGATGTTTGGACAGTGGCTTCACATTGGTGTTGTTGCATGCCTTTAAGTCAGCTTTAATAGTGATCCTGTCACATAACCTACACGAACATGGTGTCAGAGTTTAAGTTGAGTGATGAGTGAAGGGAATAATCTAGCCAAACACGTTCTTCCGCAGAGAACTATGAATCTTTTTAAAAAAAATATATGCCAATTATCTTTGATTTCTGCTCTTTTGTGACTTTAATTTTCCTGACACACATATAAGGGATTGTTGTTACTGTTGTTGTGTTCCTTCAAGTCATTTCCAACTTATGGCAAACCTATCACAGGGTTTTCTTGGCAAGACATGTTGGGGGGGGGGGTTGTCTTTGCCTCTCTCTGAGGCTGAGAGAGTGTGATTTACCTAAGGTCACCAATTGTTTTCCATGGTTGAGCAGGGATTAGAACCCTGGTCTCCTGAGTAATAGTTCAACACTCAAATCACTACACCACTCTGGTTCTGCTTATAAGGGATAACATTGCAGAAATTTAGGATGTGCAGTTATGCACCCATCTTTTAGGGATTTTATTTGGTGTGTAATGGTTCTGACACAGACACACACTTGGAATATCTCCCCCTTCATTCCTCCTGCATCAAATAGAAACATCAAATAGAAACCTTGGGCCTTGACTTTATCACCAAACTGGAGGATGAATGCCATTTGGGTTTTAGGATCCTATATTGCAATGTGCTACAAAAGGTTCCTCTGAATGGCTAGACTTACTATTGCCTGCTTGCTTTTGCTTAATACTTAACGTACACAAAATTCAGAACACATACCAGGACAGTAATGGGAGAGAGGATCGTTTTTGTTTTTAATAGTGGTTTCAAAGCGTTACGTAGAGAGAACAAAGAATTTGGAAGTAAGATAAACTTGTTGCTGATCCGCTCTTAGGGGAAATTATGTTTATGTCTTCTTTTTAATTCTGTTCCAGCTTCAAGTTTAAAGCAGCAGTTGCTGTCAACTGCTTTTCTTTTGCTGGTAGTGATTCAGGAACTCTGCCTGTATGATTCAGTTCAGCCCAATTGGCTCTGACATAAGCTTTCCTCCTGGTTTCAAGCATTTTAAGTATACAGTTTTTAGCATGCATTGTGAACAACCAGCAGTAAAGAATGTGGATTTCAATTCCTATCACAAAAATAATTTGGGATGATTAAATTCATCATTTGGAGAATTTGGCAATCTAGTGTGGCACTCTGAAAAATGATTGTGAGGGTAAGAACTAAAGAGACGGAATGAATCATGCACATATCGCTTGGTGCATTTTCTCAGATCTCGCAGGATGCACACAATATAATGCTTCTGTCCATAGGATTTCTGCAGGTTTTTCTATCTGAATCAATCCGGAAGATAGACAAACAGTGGCTTAATCCCAAATGTTCAGTGCTGGCATCCCTGATATCAAGTGAAACTGTAGTCAATCTTACTGTATTATCTGGGCCTTTGGTAAAGATTATGTGGCAAATAATTACTTGTGGTCCAGCTCTGCTTTCTGTGCTGTTGGCTTCTTCTACTAAATACATACAGCAAATCTGCCTGGTAAAAAGAATTGCAGGTAGGCATTATGAGTGATGATGGAAATATACAGTAACTAGAAGTCATTGCTTTAATCTCTGCTGCAATTGTTATTTTGATGAATATTGAATAAGATTGTAGGCCATTGCCTTATATGGAGCCAGGCATTGATCCATTTAGCTCAATTTTGTCAACTCTGACTGACAGTCACTTTCCAGGATTATAGACAAGATTCTTTCTATTCTTTACTTGGAGACTGCTGGTGTTCCTTGGCAGTGTCTCATTTAAGTTCTAACCAGACTTGATCCTGTTAAGCTTCAAAATCAGATGAGATTTGAGTGTATTCATGGTGGTATATAATGCCTCCTAAGATTTGATTGTTAATCATGATGAATGACATCTCCATGTTTAAAACCAATATTTTAGATGCTGGAGAAAAAAGGGAGAATTGATGACAAGGCAGACAAGGAACCCTGATTGAAAAAGCTATTCCTAAGCACAGATAAACTCTTCACAGTACAGTTGGCCCTCGATTTTCGCAGGATTCGGGAATATTCAAGCCCTCTGTGAATATGCAAATCCACAGACTTTAAATTCTGCGAGAAAGGAGGGACGACTGTATATCATGTACAGTTGCCCCTCCCAATTCGTAGGGGATCCGTTATGGACCACCCCCACCCCCACAAAAATGGTGGCTTGCAAATATTCGAGCTCCATTTAAAGTAATGACGCATGTGGCCATTTAAAATATAGCCCTTGTCCTTTCCCATTAAGAGCGAGACCACGGATGCCAATGGGGAGTCCAAATGGGGAGGGGCAAGTGTAGTGCCAACTCCTGTGCAGAGCCATATGCTCTATGTGGGGGTCTTGTTGGAGAGGGCACAGAAGGTGCAGGTGCAGCTGCCAACTTGCTGGTGGAAACATCAAATAGAAACCATGTCATACCATTTTAAAAGAGTGTCACTAGCTGCCAACATGCTCACAGTCAAAGTTTAAGATGCTTAAAATCTTAACTTTTTTTGGGGGGGGGGGGACTTCAGTTATCTGAGGGAACTCTCTTCCTGTTTATATACCTGTCCCACTGTTAAGAGCTAGCCTCCCATTGGCACCAGGTTAAATGCTAGCTATTTACCCAAGCTTCCAAGTGATTGCAGTTTGGTTTTGGATCTCAGAGGATTGTGGCTTTTTGCTCAGGATTTACGGGTTATGTATCAGATTGCTTTTCTTGACTTCATATTTTTTATAGTTATCTCATGCTGAGATCCACAGATGGGGGATATATGAGAGATATTTCAATAGAAAATAAAGAACTTTTTCCAGAGACATCTGGTTTGCCAATGTTGGAACAGAATGGTGGACTAAATTGGACTGCGTTTTCAGTCCCAGAGGACTGCCTTAATAGTGGACACTCAGCATGGGAATCTTTGTGTGGAGGGTGGAGGTGTGTGTCTTTAAACCTTTGCTTGCTGATCTCGATCTGGCCTCCCAAGCCTTCAATTTGTATTGCAAAAGAAAGTCCAGCTTAATGAACCTAATGTAGACTGAGACCACAACTGGCATCAAAGAGTTAACCTGTTTATCCTATGCTAGGGCCTGGATCAGCACTTCCCCACAGTGACATTTTGTATGTGTGGAGTGAGCTGGACCTAAGGATGGAACTCATTAGTTAAGTACCACAAATATTTTAACCATGATATTCACTAGTTGGGCCTATTAACGCTACACAGTTATAGTGCTATTATTCTGTTTTAATTGATATGGGGCCTATTCACACTACACAGTTATAGCACTGTTATCCCACTTTCCCTTCCATGGCAGTATCCCACGGAATCTTGGGAACTGCAGTTTAGGGAGTGTGTATATTGTTTACCTTGAAGTCATTTCTGACCTGTGGCAACCCGAAGGCAACACTATCATGGGGTTTTCATGGCCGAACAGTAATTTGAACCCTGGTCTCCAAAGTTGTAATCCAGTGCTCAAACCCCTATGTTATACTGGCTCATGCAGTTTAGGGAGAGGCATTTAAGATTCTCAGCCAGAGTTCTTCAAATTACAAACTTCAGGATTCCATAGAATGGAGCCATGGCCATTAAAGTGGAATAATAGCTTTGTAATTCTGCAATGTGAATGGGCTAATGGTTCTATCCTATGGAATCCTGGAGATTGTAGTTTGGTGGGGCATGAGAGTATTCTGTTTGAGAATTCTAAATGCCCTAAACTGCAAATCGGATCCCCTGAAACGTTGCCATAGCAGTTAAAGTGGAATATAGTGCTATAATTCTGCAGTGTGAATGGGCCCCCAGGTGTCACTTAGCAGCCATCAGTCCTCCCTCATTGACTTGCTCATAAGTGGTTGTTGGCAGCCTGTCTGTGAGGTAGTGATAGCAGAATAAATGACACAGAGAATAAAACTGGAGAGAGGGGGCAGTGCCTGCAGGGCACACCATTCTAAAGTTTTGAAAAGTTACTTTTTTAATGACAGCTTTCAGAATCCCTCAGCCAGGATAGCCCCAGCCCTTAATACAAACAGGCAGTAGGTTCTGCCACTATTACGGTTTTGTGTGATTTAATCATGAGAATTCCCAAAGAAATCTGTAATGGTATCTGTAATGGGGTGGGCTTGTTTATGTCAATTTGCAATAGTCACTCTTGCCAGGTGTGCAACCTACAGTGTTTCCATTTGGCCTCCTGGATTGAGAACACAATTTTTTGCCTTGAGGTGTTGGGCATTCTGAATCAGTGTGTTTCATGGCGCTAGAGCCTTTGTACATAGGTGACCTTAAACCGAGGAAGTTCTGTAATCGGCAGGGAAGTCAAAGGTCTTCCTGTCTCTGGCATTCATTACTTTCACGCTGGTGTTTTCGTGGAAAGCTTGTCAGAGAGAACTTTGTTTCTTTTTAATATCAGACTGCAGGGATGATAATATCCTGTGAGAGATGTCAGAATTGTCTGAGCTCATAGATGCTAGCAGATTTATTTCCCTTCCCTTCTGATGAAGAATTAAAATGCCATAAGCTTTTTATTTGTGTTAAATCATGGTTATCTGGAGACATCTGAATCCCCTAGTTTTCCTCTGTTTATGTACATATTTTTCAGCCATTACCATTGAATCTGGGGGTGGTTTGTGACTTGGAAAGATTCATTCTTCCTCTTAATTCCCTCTCTGCTCCCTCTTGACATGTTTCCCAAACCCTCCCACTGGGTGTCTCTGCATTTCTAGTCCCCTCCCTTCCCAACTAATGCCTCCTAATAACTGCAAGTTATTCCAATCTGATTCAGCTGGCGCCAGTGAGGCAAATGAATAAATGGGAGGAGATATAATAAGATGCATGAGATTTCAGTTAGGCCAGATCCTTCTACCTATTAGAAAAGCTGTTCCACCAAACAAGGGAGTATTTTTTTTAGAAAACTGTTTAGAAAACCTTTCCAGTTCCGGTACATGGGTCTCTTTTGTTATCTTGCTAAGACTACTTAATATGCTAACCACAGAAAAAAATGAGATGCCCAGAAGAAGAATAGGCAGGGTCAGTAAGAGACCATCATCAGAGCCTGTGTGGTCTCCTTTCATTCTAATATTATTAGGCAAGAATGATTAAAAACGCCATATGGACACAGGTTATCTATGGTATTGCATCGTTCATAGGTAGTGTGTTAGGATCAGGATAGCCCTTCATCTTTGTTTTTTAAAAGCTGTTGAAGTTGTGCTTCTTGGCTTCAATGTTCTGCAATGCGTTTTGGTTGTATTTTAGGAGATGGCAGATTGGTGTAGGGAAGGGTTAAGATCAAGCTTGCTCATCCAAGATCTGCAACATTCTGGAAACTGGATGTCAGTGAGGAAATGTCAATGTGAATAATGCTTGGGTGTTCATAATTAATGGTTGGAGTTTTTTATTAATTAAACCATTAGCAGATAGCTATCATGCTCCAGTTGTAGTGTGTGTGTGCTTTAAAAAAACTGACGAGTAAGTCAGTGGAGAAAAGTTCAGACTTACAGAAGGAACAAAACATTTCAGTTGAAAGCATTTAATTCACTACTAAAAAGCACAATTTAACAGATTTAGTGATCTTAGGAACAATGAAGTACAGCATACCTGACAAATTAAAAAATAGTGATGTGCAAACTTTCCTTTATTTACCTTGATTTTTTTTATTAGCCTCCATTGAGGATCCCATATTCTGGACAAGTTCATATGAGGCGAGATTGTCCTTCTGATCCTGGCCACAAGACACTTAGGACTTTATATATCAAAACCAGTACCTTGAAATGAGCTCACAAACAACCCAGGACCCAGTGTGATTGAGACAATGCTTGTAAAATGTGGTCTCTGAGCTGCGCACCAGATATCAATCTGGCCATTTCACACTATCTACAGCTCCCAATCACTTTTAATGGGCAGCCTTGAATTACAGTAGTTTAATCAGGAAGTAATTTAACTCATTTAATTGGGAGGCAATTAAGATATGAACCACTGTGGCAAAATGTTCCTTCCCTAGGAAGAGATGTACTGGGTCACCAACTGACACTGAGTCTCAATTGTAGCATTCCTGGGATTAGTGGGATCTGTTATACTGTGTTCTATGCCTGTCTTGTGTTACTCTTGGGCATAATGCAAGCATAAAAACATTTCTTTTGAAATAACATAATGGCTGGCATCCTGTTCATTATTCCCATCTGGAGTAGACCTATGCATTCAACTGTGAGCCAAGATGTAGATAAATCCTATTGATTTGGTGGGTCTATTCTCTTCAAGACTAAGAACAGGATTTAGGCCAATAACTGTTAAAAAACCTCCCATGTACCTTGTTAATTTTTTTGTTGGGAATAGGGAGCAAAAAGCTTTGGGGGCATTTTCAAGAGGATTTTTCAAATTTTAGGCCATTTTCTGCCTGTGATTTAGATGGATCCCACTCCCAGTACAGGAACAGTCACTAGGGCTCCAGTGAAAACTGTAACATGTTACTACATTCTTTTTGGAAGACTGCTTAATTGGTTGCATGACATATTAGCTTTGAAAGGGTAATTTTTAAGCCTGGAGTTAGTGTAACCTCTCTGAAGTTTAGGAAATCTTTGATTTCTTTTAATCAAGTAACCTATATGTGCCATCTATGGCATGTGTTGTACCAGAAAAAAAAAATCTGCTTTTTAGTGAAATTCACTTTCTTTGTGTATATTGAGCAATAAGCCTACTTTCTTGGTTACATAAATCTTCATACTTGTGTTCAAAGGGATTTTATTAGTCTTACATCATGGTAGCATCTTTGTCTTTGAAATCAAATTGTGAGAGAAAGCATAACATAATTGTAGAGGAATTGGCTGGTTAGTGAAAGGATGCTGACAGAGTTTATAACTTGGTACACCCATAGGGTCTATCACTTGATAATCCAGTATATAGTGGTATAACTACAGATTTTTTTAAAATGGTGAATTAGAGGATTTCACATATGACCATGTTTGGCATCGTGCTAAGGCAAAAAGGCTCCCTTCGCTCAGCTTGACTGAGACAACTTGACATTTATCCTCTCTCCTCTCAGCCCTGTGTTGTGCAGTGGCCATTCCTGGATTTGTTTCAAAGTACACAAGGCATTTTTATCTCACTTTTAACTGCCATGGCTCTGTCCTGTAGACTCTTGTGAACTATAATTTTGTGAGGCATTTAGTATTTTCCACCAGAAAGCACTAGTGGTATCAGAGAAACATCTGCTCAGAATTTTGTTTGGTTTTATTTATTTGATAGTATGAAACAGTTGGAAGACCAACATGGTGTAGTCGTTTTAGCTTTGGGCTACAACTTCTGGAGATCAGTGTTCAAATCTCCATTCAAGCATAAAAACCCACTCGGTGACCTTGGGCAAGTCATACTCTCTCAGCCTCAGAGGAAAGCAATGACATACCCCCTCTGAAGAAACTTTCCAAGAAAACCCTACGATAGTCCTTAGGGTCACCATAAATCAAAAATGACTTGGAGGCACACAAGAACAACAACAACATGAAACAGTTATCTGCATTTGTTTATTTTCTTGTCCCTTAGGTCCCTAAAACATAAACCATTTGGAATGCTTTAGCAGAAGGGCAGTATATAAATGTAGTAGATAGATTAATAAAACTGGACTACCCGAATCTTCATCTAATCATTCAGTCCCCAAGGAGCTAGAATAACAAAAGGTAGATAAAACTCTATAGAAAAATATTACAGAGATCATTGTAGTAGAGAAGTAATTTACTGTTGCTCTGTCTGCATTTTTGAACATGAAGCCTTGGATGTTCAAATATGCGTGCAAAGAATCAGTAGGCAGATGAAAGAATTTTTGTGTTTTTATCTCATTGGACCTTTGAAAAGAAGATCATTTTGTAAATATATATTGGCTGACTCATGATCTTTGAACACTTGGAATTGGCAGTGGTCTTCAGCCACATTCTGTACATCTGATGGCTGTTTTGTATCTCTTGTTGGCAGCTGAGTACAGTGGCAGACTGCCAAGGCTGGAGTCAAATCTAAGAAAGGCCAAACTTCATTATAACACTGCATGGAATGATTGGAATGGTTAACAATCACTTCATCTCCCTTTATTGTGCCTTCTAGAGATGCCCAGCATGGGGACATTGTAAATCCTTACTATGAGGTTGAATGCTTCTAAGTCAATCCAAAATTCAGGGAATTCTCAGGATGGCAATTGTGCTGACAACTGTGGAACAATCTCAGAATCTTTTGTGATTTTTAACAGAGCATGTTGAAAATGCTTTTTTTGAGTCTCATTTTTCTAATTGTTCAGTCAATTATACTTCTTGCTTTGTATCTTGTGAATTCTAACAAAGGTTGGACATGAAAGCACCATGCTTTGTGTGGAGAGGAGTTTGGATGGATGAGAGAACTGTGCTTTGGATGGGGTCTTTTTTCCCCTCTTCAGAGTTATTGTTATTGTTATAGTTAATGTTATATACCTTCAAGTCAAATCCAACATATGGAGGCCCTATCCCATAGTTTTCTTGGCAAGATTTATTCAGAAGAGGTTTGTCATTGCTTCCTCTTAGGCTGAGAGAGTGGAACTTGCCCAAGGTCACCCAGTGGGTTTCTATCAAACCCTAATTTCCCATAGTTCCATCCACTAATTAAACCATTACACCAGTCTGGCTCAATTAAAAATGGAAGCAAAAGATACTTCTGTAATTTTGTAGTAACCCAAGGTAAAGAAGACATTTTATATTTGGTGATATTTCTTGGTAGTCCACTCACTGTTATCTGTTGTTCATCAGGAGTGGTAAGAGTATACCAAATAATGCATGTGAATTGGGATGCATGTGAAGGGGATGAAGGAGTGAATATGTACTGAAATATTTCCTTCCTACAGTTAGACACTAAGTAAACTTTTTACTAAGTAAACTTTTTACTTAATTACTTTTCATCGCAATGTCGTGTGAAAACCATTAGCACAATTGTACGATTATCATGGAATAGTCCTGGGATAATCGTGCTTTGAAAGTGACGTTGTGTGAATATGCTAATCGTGAATGCGTGATTGTGATGGGTTAATCACCGTTTATACTTCCAATTGTCCCCATGTGATAAACTCCCTGGTTTCATCCTTCTGTTCCCACTTTACTCCTGTGTGCAGTTGCTGCAAACTGAGTTCAAAGTGCAAAAGTAAATTCCACAATTAATACTGTAGGGCTGACGGGAGGGGACAGAATCTTGTCCTTCCCAGTAAACTCAGGCAAAAGCAAATTGCTGTAGTATCTCCTAGCTGGTATGTTCTTTCTCATTATTAAGTTTTGCTATCTGACCACACTCTGATTTTGCCTGGCCAATCAACATAGTCTTCTCACTCCACCCCTCTACCTTATTTTATCTCTTTCCCCCCTTCAAAATAGTGATAGGAAGTGATGTAGCATTGCCATTTTAGGGAAGTCATGGAGAAAAAAGAAGATATTTTGGCACACACTAATGGCGGTGCAGCTTGTGGCAGTGTTGGGGGGAAATTGGCCCCAGTTGCAAACCCCTGAACAAAAGTGAGCAAATATTCTCTTTTCAGATTTTCAGAAAACCATCTTCTCTGGATGGAATTGGTAAGCACAGTGTGGCTGATGCGTTAGAAACCAAAGATTCACGATAAACATAACCAAATCACTCTCCCCTCACACACACTTTGGATAAAATAAAATGAGGCACTCCATATTTATTAAAAAGGTTCTGTTTTTAAACAAACATAAATGTGACATGTTTCACTGCAGTTGGGACAACACAAAGCTTGTCCATTATCCTTTCATCTCCTCTCCAAACAGGCAAGTGGCTTAGTGATTATACTAATGGCATGAGAGCGTTTTGTTTTGTTTTTTAAATTTAAAATATCTTATGCTCTGCTCTTTCCTGCTGATATTTCCTTGACAGCATTTGTCTATATGTTTTCATTGTGGACAAAGGTCCTATTTTGTTTCCAGGTCAGGATGGGTAGCTTCTAAGCTTCATCTCTGATGATTAAAGAAGGAAGTTCTCTGCAGCCAGATGAGCCCACCTTGCACTGCTATCATGAGAGGTCTTAGGAGGGCAGAAGGGGAAGAATTGCCTTCCTGAGCTGGGTGGGATAAATGTTTCAGAGATTAAATAAAAGCACATGATTTTTTCTTACTTGAAACAAAGGGCATTCATTTATTATAGGCCTGGGGTGTTGTTTTTTTTACTATTAAAAGAAATAACATTTACTATTAAAAGAAATAACATAGGAACCAGCTTAAATGCACCTCCCACAGTGCCCCAGCTCTCATCCTGAATTACACTAAATAATGTATACTGTTCGCCCTCTAAATTGTCAGTGAGAACTTTCTAGGTTGGTGAGAAGCAGGGAGAGAGCTTTTTGTATTATGTCCCCACAGCTGTGGAATATCTTCTTTTGGGAGAAATTTATAGACCTTTCCTTCTTTGGTCTTTAAGAGAGTCTGCATAACTTGGCTTGCTCCGATCCACATTTGGGCAATTTTATTATGCTGGGTGTGGATTATTATTTTATCTGTGATGGTGGCTAATATTAAAGTTGTTCCATTATATTCTGTAGTAAGGTAACATCCTTTTCCTTCTCCCTTCCACTTTAAAATAACTCTGTGGCTATGATCACAAGACAAAAACAGGGGCCTATCTAAGAAGATGTTACTGTTATTAAGTGGCCAGTTCTGAAATACTATAACTGGGTAACCTCTGGACCTCACTCTCCAGATCTATAGGTCCTTTAATGAGCCTATCCATGTCTTGAGATCTTCTGAAGAGGAGAGGCCCTTCTTTCTTTCTCTCTCATCAGCCTCACAGCATAAAAAAAGAAGTGGGGAAAGGGGGCAGAAATTTAGCAGACCCTTTAAGACAAACTGGCTTTTATTTTAGCATGAGTACCACATGTAGTACCAAGTGGCATTAAGGCTTCAGGTGTAAAGCATAAGTATACAATTGTGGGAGTGAGACAGAATGTAATAGGATCCAGAAGAATACAAATCATGCCTCTTGCAAATGAATACCTTTCATTTAGTCCAGAAGTATGTTTCATATTGAAATATATATGAAATCCAGGGCAGCAATTCTACCCCAGTTTTGGCATGTAAGGCAGAAGATCCCACAATCGTCTGACTCTTTCATTCAGTTAAATGCCTGTACTGCAGCCACTCACTCATAGACCACAAGGTTGCAAGTTCAATACTAGCTAGGGCTCAGGCTAGACTCAGGCCTGCATCCTTCCAAGGTTGCTAAAATGAGTACCCAGCTGTTGGGGGGCAAAGAGCTTACAGTTGTAAACCACTTAGACATCCCATAGTGCGATATGAAGCGGTATATAAATGAAGCTGCTTTGCTTTTGGGAGGCCTCTGAGGGTTGACTGCTCTGGTGAAAATGGCCTTTCATGTGCTATATTGTTTACCGTATTTTTCACCCTATAACACGCACTTTTTCTTCCCCTAAATGTGCGTGGGGAAGTGAGTGCGCCCTATAGGGCGAAGGGCCGAGGCCGCGGGGAGAAGGAGCCCTCCTTCCCCCCGCGACCTCAGTCTTTGAATGGGCTGGTGCTGGGATCGAAGCGATCCCGGCACCAGCCCATTGAAAGACTGAGGCCACGGGGAGAAGGAGGGCTCCTTCTCCCCGCGGCCTCAGTCTTGGAATCGGCTGGTGCCGGGATCGAAGCGATCCCGGCGCCAGCCCATTGAAAGACTGAGGCCGTGGGGAGCCAGCCCATTGAAAGACTGAGGCCGCCGGGAGAAGGAGCCCTCCTTCCCCCCCGGCCCCAGTCTTGGAATCGGCTGGTGCCGGGATCGAAGCGATCCCGGCGCCAGCCCA
The DNA here is from genome assembly GCA_026167975.1 of Phrynosoma blainvillii. Classification (NCBI taxonomy): domain Eukaryota; kingdom Metazoa; phylum Chordata; class Lepidosauria; order Squamata; family Phrynosomatidae; genus Phrynosoma; species Phrynosoma blainvillii. Next base: position 359,120,422 of record JANUYF010000002.1, read on the forward strand.
TTGAAAGACTGAGGCCGCCGGGAGAAGGAGCCCTCCTTCCCCCCCGGCCCCAGTCTTGGAATGGGCTGGTGCTGGGATCGAAGCGATCCCGGCGCCAGCCCATTGAAACACTGAGGCCGCGGGGAGAAGGAGCCCTCCTTCCCCCCTGGCCTCAGTCTTGGAATGGGCTGGTGCCGGGATCGAAGCGATCCCGGCGCCAGCCCATTGAAAGACTGAGGCCGCGGGGAGAAGGAGCCCTCCTTCCCCCCCCCCGGCCTCAGTCTTGGAATGGGCTGGTGCCGGGATCGAAGCGATCCCGGCACCAGCCCATTGAAAGACTGAGGCCGCCGGGAGAAGGAGCCCTCCTTCCCCCCCGGCCTCAGTCTTGGAATGGGCTGGTGCCGGGATCGAAGGAGGGCTCCTTCTCCCGGCGGCCTCAGTCTTGGAATGGGCTGGTGCCGGGATCGCTTCGATCCCGGCACCAGCCCATTCCAAGACTGAGGCCGGGGGGGAAGGAGGGCTCCTTCTCCTGGCGGCCTCAGTCTTTCAATGGGCTGGCGCCGGGATCGCTTCGATCCCGGCACCAGCCCATTCCAAGACTGAGGTCGCGGGGGGAAGGAGCCCTCCTTCCCCCCACGACCTCAGTTCAATGGGCTGGTGCTGGGATCGGAGAAGTTCTCCGATCCCAGCACCAGCCCATTGAACAACCGGCCTCCGGCTAAAGGGAGGAATCCTTTTTTCTTGGATTTTCTTCCTTTAAAATTGGGTGCGCCTAATATGCCGGAGCGCCTTATATGGCGAAAAATACGGTATATTTATTGTTTTTCTTTGTAATGGTTTGCTTTTAACTGTTTTTAATTTTATTGATAATTATATTTTTGACTTACATTATATATATATATATATATATGCTGTATCTGTTCTAATTGTTATAAGCTGCCTTTAGTACCAGACTGGTAAAAAGTTGTGAAATAAATAAATATCATCACCACAGTCATCATTTGAATATTTTTAGGCCATGCTTGTGAGTGGAACCCCTACAATTTTCTTCCTTAAATCAGACTGGGCCGGGGGGGGGGAGTGTCCATCAGGACTAGCCCTACTATTGAAATGAAGTGGCTGCCTCAGGCTGTAGATCAGGGGTAGGCTGAGGGACTTCAGCTCCCAGAAGCCTCAGCCATGTTGGCCAATATTCCCATGTTGGCCAATAGCTCCTGGGATTCTGGGAGCTGAAGTCCCTCGGCTCTTAAAGGGAAAGGTTGCCTACCCCTGCTGTAGATGCTGAACAACATGAAAAGACAACAACTTCTTAATTAGATTTTTGGTTTATTGCTAGGAATGGGGTCAGACGATTGTGGGATCTTCTGCCTTACATGCCAAAACTGGGGTGGAATTGCTGCACTGGATTTCATATATATTTCAATATGAAACATACTTCTGGACTAAGATCTCCTTGTTGCTATGGAAGAGCAGCAGCACACATAGTGGATAACATTCTACAAAGCTTGCACAGCAAGTCAGGGAAATTTCACAAGCATAAGCATAATGTTGGCTTGTCTGCCCTTTGTAACAATTGATGAGAACTGAAAACAACAGGAAAACTAACTTGCTCTTCTAGTAAATATATGTATTTTAAAAACCACCCAATTTGTTGAGTCTGAAGAAACCTTTTAAGTTCTGCAAAGCTGGCAAGATGCAATGGCATTGACAAAAGGTACCTGCAAAATGAAATGGTGGAGAAAAAGCTTTAGAATGAGATAATATTGGCCACAAAGGAGCTAAGCGCTTTTAAACAAATATGCACGGTGCACAGCTCTCTCGCCATCTCTCTGTCATCTATCCAGTCTTTAGTGTGAGCACAAGCAGTTGTCTGCTGGAATTTTGTAAGTTCTTTGGCATTGTTTTCCTTTACTTCATCCTCTAGATTAGGGGTAGGAAATCTTTCCCCTTTAAGGGCTGAGGGACTTCAGCTCCCAGAATCCCAGGAGCTATTGGCCAACATGGGACTATTGGCCAACATGGCTGAGGCTTCTGGGAGCTGAAGTCCCTTGGCCCTTAAAGGGGAAAGGTTGCCTACCCCTGCTCTAGATCCTTTGTTATATGCCTCTAGATTTTACCTTTGATTTATCCATGGATCATATCAAAATCCATAATTTTGGCCCTCAAACCTGCCTTTTACTTATACATGAAGTAGACTTATAGTTAAGTATATATGAACCAGTGTGTTGTAGTGGTTTGGGTGTCAGATTAGAATTCTAGAGACCAGGATTCAAATTCTGGCTCGGCCATGTAAATTCACTGGGTGACCTCGGTTAAGTCACACACTTTCAGCCTCGGGGGATGGCAATGGCAACGCCCTCTGAAAAAACATGCCAAGATAGATTCACCTTCGGGTTGCCGTAAGTCAGAAACAATTTGAAGGTATTCAACAACAACATATACGGTAATATCAACAATGAAAAAGGATTGCAGATATATAAAGAAGCAAGAATACAACAAGGAGTCATCTTTCAACATCTTGTCTGCAGGTAACCAGTAGTTTTTAATTCTGAGATGTGAAACCATCTCTTCATTAGAGAAAGATGAAGATCTTGTGAAAGGAAACTCAGGACCCATACAGACTGGCCAAAAGGGTTGGCCTGGGGATGGAGTCAGGGTGTGGTGACCCACATCAGGGCGCTCCTTTGGCGCAGCATTTAGGCACGCTGCACGAAAGGAGTGCAGAAGAGCCACTGAGGCAGTGCGGCATTTGCCAGCTCTTTTTGGAGCAGCAAAGTGCCGGATTGGGGCTGCGGTGTGCAGTTACACCACTGAAGAATAATGTAGCCGTGCTGATAAAGCAATGTGTACAAATGTGTTACAATACTACCGGTAAAGAAATGTATGTAACTGCCAATCTGAGATGTATAATTTCATCCATAGATGAAACAGAAGCCAAGTGCTTAGACTGTGTAAAACCTGTTTTACAATAAACTTAGACAATGAGATATCTATGTGAGATAATGATCCTCCCCAACGGGACTGTACAAATATATATTGTTTTGGCTTAATACCAAGAAAGTTTACAAATACCTGCTTATTTCCCCATTATAAACTTTCCTGAAATTCTAATACTTAAGCTATGATTAAGGGGAATGTTGATGTTAATCTGCCTCCTGGGGAAATACTGTTATTTGCAACCTTGGGAAGCTTGGGTGACTGACACAGTAAACAAGACAGAACTGCAGCTAGACACAGGTTAACTGAATAAGGTGAACCTTCAATCCCATTATAAAGAGATGGGGTGTGGGAACCACAGTTCTTTCACTCTTTCATTAGAAATTCAGTAGATTAGTGTCTGACTTGAAGACAGCTTATGCACACTGTGATGAACTCTCTTGACAGATGGAAAGGGTTGAGGTTTAATGTACTTTATAAATAAGTATAGTGAGGTATTTTATAGTAATTATTTCTAAATATTTATGTACACATTTTATACAAATATTAATATTTTGACCCATCCCCTCTTTTTGGAGTTACACTTCCTTTTGTGATATTTCCTTTATTTCTACATTACATTGTGGTAGAACAAATTTTGATTCTCCTAAAAGAAGGGTACCCCAGAAGGTGGGCTAGAAACTATTAAGTTCTAATATAGCTGGAGTATCACTTATCCAAAATTCCAAAATCCAACATGCTCAAAAATCCAAAATTGTCATGGGTGGTTGAGATGCTGACACCTTTGCTTACATTGATGGTTCATTGTACACAGAGCTTGTTTTACGTACAAAATTATTAAAAATATTATGTATAAAATGTATATAAAGTGTATATGAAACATAAATTAATTTCATGTTTAGACATGGATCCCATCTCCAAGATATCTCACTATGTATATGCAAGTATTCCAAAACCCAGTAGCAGTAGTCCATCATCATCATCATCATCATCCATTCAAACAATGGAACACTAATGGTCCTAAGCATTTTGGTAAAGGAATACTCAACCTGTAATTACTCCACATAATGGAAAGCTTGTTTCTGTTATTGCCACATGATTTGGCATAACAGCTTGCATTTTAAAATGTGAGGTAGCCCTTAGAATTGTGGTTGGATTGTGTACCTGGGTCTCTCTCTATTGTCTAACTGCAGTTCTAAAGGCTATATAATTTTCAAGTCCAACTACAATGCTAAAGGCTGCCTCACATTTTTAGATGCAAGTTGTAGATATATATCAGACATTCACAATCTCTCTTACAAATTTCTGTCACAGCACGCATGTCAAATGATATGTGCACATATAAACCAGTGTGATGTGAAGGAAAAGAATAGTAAACTGCAGCCACATCTCCTACCTGTGACAGTGATGTTGCCCCCAAAATTTGTTTCCCCAAGAGGGAGGTGCAGCTCATCCTGCCTAGGTGTTCTTATGCTCATGTGGTTGTTACTCAGAAGTGCAGGGGGAGAATTACTTTATTTTTCAAGGGTGCTCTGTCAGCATATTAGAAATTAGGCACCCAGGCCTGCTGTACCAATAAGAGGTTTTACTGATCATAGTGTGTATTCATCAACATTATGGGCTGCTGTCTGCTGCTTCTTCTGCGATAAAAAAGCCTGGCATATCTTACAGGAAAAATACTCTTCCAAGAAGAGGTGTATTTAACGTGGAGGATGAATAGCATAAGCTATAAATGTAGCATGATGGCTTTATTTTTTTATTAAAAGGTTGTAAATGAGACAGCAACAACTTGCAGTAGGATGCAGTTAGGCCTGTCCAAATGGATCAGAGTATTTGGTTAAAATACAAAATTTGGTTGGCAAGATTTCTGAGGCTCTGGTGTGTACTGCTGGGTGGTTTCCAGTCCTTCTCACCATATAAAGATCTCACATTCACCTACAGCTTTTCCCACTCTTATTCAGAGGTGGCTACTGTAATGTGTTACCCTGGAGCTTCCTATCAAAACTACCTGGAAAGTTCAGAAAATTCAACCAGACTATTGATTGGGATGGGCTGCTTGGGCTGTATTTCATATGAAGAAACTTTGGTCTCTTTGCAAAAGAGAACAAAATGGAAGAACTTAAGTTCTTCAGTCTTCAGTGGAAGACTATGGGCCTTTGCAGACTGCTAGAAATAGTGCAAATTGAGTCCACTTTAACTGCCCTGACTCAATGCTAGGGAATCATGGGAATTGTATTTTTTTTCTGGGACATTGAGACTTCTCTGTCAGAGAGCTCTAGTGCCACAACAAACTACAGTTCCCATGATTCCCTAGCACTGAGTCAGCGCAGTTAAAGTGGACTCAATTTGCACTATTTCTGGCAGTCTGCAAAGGCCCTATGTTTCTGGGCTTATGTTTTATTTTAGGAAGAACATATGCTGTGCATAGGTAGAGCATATGAAGAACTATGCTGTGTACTTAGACTACATCAATTCAAGACATGACTCAGTAAAAAAGATGATAATGCTTGGTAAGGTGGAGGGAAGTAGGATAAGAGTAATACCACATTCCAGATGGAGAGACTCATTCAGGAAAGCCATGGCCTCAAGTCTGCAAGAACTGAACAGGGCTGTTGAGGATTGGATGATTTGGAGGTCTCTCATTCATAGGGTTGTCATAAGTCAAAGTTGACTTGATGGCAGTTAACAACAACAACATGCTGGATCATACCAAAAGACCCTTTCTTGAAGTGGCAAATTTCCTGTGGGAAGTATACAGGTAATGTTATCCTCTCACTCATATTTCTAGCAATGGATATGGCCCAGAACATGCACAGTCACATTTGATTTCAGAAACTAAGTGGAGCTGACCTTGTTTAGTACTTGGATGCAGTGTCGTCACTAGGGTTGGTGTCACCGGTTCTCAGAGGCCGTAGTTGAAGAAGTTACATCATGTGTCCTTAGCCTCTACTAATACAGGATTATTGGCTGTAACAACCCCTGAGTTGCTTGCTGTATGCTAGAAATAGGTTTGGGTTTTCAAGTAAACACCATTTCTCATTTTATAAAAGGAGTACCATCACTTAGAAAAGTGATGAGTAAGCCCTATCAGTTAATAAAGAGGTTAACCAAACATATGAATGAGAAACTTAATTTTTTATAATAACCTGTAGTAATGTATTGTACTGAGTGTGTTGTTACTAAGTTCATTTTAATTAAGAAAACAGGATTTAAAAAAATTGTAAGCATTTCAGTAATTGGCATCTGGGGAGAGATGAAAACATGTTACTGTGTTAAAGCAGATTTGTGCTCCACGGGGGGGGGGGGGGGGGGGGGTCAACGTGAATATCCCCTCTCATGTAGAACACAGTATTTATTATGCCAGAATCTAGGGAAAGGCTTAGGAGAGAGACTATTTTTTACTTTTCTGAAATTCTACCTGAATTAGCTTTAGGGCAGTGCTTTAATCATCCAACCATGTATGCAAGTTAGAAATTCAGCAGTACTAGTGCAGCAGTGTTTTGCATTTTTAAAAAACTTGTGTAAGACACATGTCTGTTTTAAATTCTGTACAATGAAGGGTTCTGCTTTATCCTCCAATTCAGCCACAGTAGCCACAATATTCAAAGCTCTATCCTGGGGGGAGAACCCACCCCCTAATTTTACTTTTAAACAAGTAAGTATATTTCTGGCCTTTCCTCCTTCAGCCCCATTCTCCCAGTTCTTAGAAATACAGTTTTGTTATTAATTTAACTTACTGCATTTTAGTTTGTTTTTTCCTGCAAGAAGATCAATATACTCCTTTCCATTGCATCTTCATAACATAAAATTAGTGTCCCCAAAAGATACACATCACCAAAAAGAAAATATGAATTTGCATAAAGTTTGCATATGCCTATTTATTGGTGTAGATGTTGATTTAACAATAATATTTTTAATTCACATAGAGTGGTAGGGCATCTCACTATAGTGACCTGTGTGATTTTTTCTGCCTTTACTTCATCCCTCTAGCACTTATGCATAGACTTTTATTTTTTACTTTATTACATTTTATCTTGAGCAGTGCACATCATAACCTCTTTCACTGTTGTTATTTATTTATTGGATTTATATCCAGCCTTTCTTCCAAAATGAGAATCATTTTGTATATTCTCATAACATTAAGTTGGTCACCAAGAATAGGGAGATTCATCATTCCAAAGAGCACATGGATCTGTGAAAAGTTGCATATGCCAATTTATTGTTGTAGATGTGAATTTTTCAGTAGTTACTCTAATTTGGATAGAAGTGTAAGGCTTCTCACTATAGAGAGGAAAACTGAGATGAGCAACATCTCAAGGAATGCCAAGATTTCCAGGGTGGAGTATTTCAAATTCTCAGCCAGAGAACTCTAGTGACTCCTCAAACTACAAACCCCAGGACTCTCTAGGGTGCAGCCATAGCAGTTAAAGTGGTATCAGGTTGCTATAAATGGATAATGTGAGGGGGTCCAGTGGGTTTCTATGCCTGCTTCCCAGTCCATTGTCCAGTCATTGCTAATTGTGAAGGGAGCAACTTTATGACTCTTCTGTTACCTTCTTCTGGTTCCTTAACTTTAAACTGGATCTTGATTGGATGATCCTTTATGGTTCTTTGGCAGCTCTTTAAATTTATTGTTTTTGCTGTTATTGGTTATTAATAGCAACCCTATGAATGAGAAACCTCCAAGAGCCTGTCATCAACTGCCTTGCTCAGCTCTTGCAAACTCAGGGCTGTGGCTTCTTTGACTAAATCAATCCGCCTATATATAATACGATCTCCTTTCTTTCCTGTGCCAACCATTACTATCTTTTCCAGTGAATCACATCATTTCGTGATATGTACAAAGTATGACAGCCTCAGTTTAGTCATCTTTGCTTTGTTGAGAGTACAGCCTTGATTTGCTCTAAGATACATTCATTTGTCTTTTTAGCAGTCCTAAAAGAGGACTGTAAAGCTGGACACAAGGCCATCCTACCAAGCAATCCTGTGTGGTATGCTATATTCAAAGAAAATGACTGGACCTGGGTCATTTGGTAAACTGTGTAATCTGATTGCAAAACCTTGATATAAATACCTTTTCCCATTATATCTTTTTCTTTCATTTTTTCATTTTTAACGGTAAAATCGCAGCTTTAATAACTTGGTTATAGGAGTTCAGTGAGTTAAGCAAAAAAGCTTGTAAGACATGTTTCTTTTTTGTTTTTTTAAATGCATTTGCTGATTTTAAAAAAAGAAAATGAAGATAGTATTTTGTCAAGTGGGCTGCTTGGAAACAGGAGTTGCAGGAAGATGAAACAGGCTGATTATATATAGCTAGAGCATATGCTGAGAGATGGCCTCCCCCTGTATTCTGCAGCTAAAGGTGGGTTGCGAGGGTTGGTTGAGATTAGGAAAAAAAGCTATCTCCATGTGCTTAGTGGCATTTTATTCTTTCTTGGCTCTGGCACTGGACTGCTTTGCTGAGCCCTGCTTGGTCTTTGTTGAAAGTTTGCGCTGGTCTCTGTGTGGGTGGAGAATGGATGGTTTGGGTTTATGACAAGCTTGCCTAGATTAAAAAAGGAGAGAGCGTTTTGAAGGGAGAAATGAAGGGAGAGACTGAGGAAATCCAGCGGGAGGCAAGGTTTTTTTATGGAAAAGGGGGCAGAATATGTTTTGTCTTGTTGCTAGTTGTGGGAAGGGCAAGGTAGCTCTTGGCTCCTTTATGGCAAATCTACCAAAAAGTCTGGAAAAGCATCGTGGTGACAGAGAGCTTGGGGCTGTATGGTGCCTTTTGTTGTTGTTAACTGCCCTCAAGTCAATCTCAACCCTAGGGATGAGACATCTCCAAGACCCCCTGTCCTCCACTGCTCTGCTTAAATCCTGCAAACCCATACCCGTGACCTCCTTAATAGAGTCCCTTCATCTGGCATGTGGCCTTCCGAACACCTTCCCCAGCATTTTTGTCTTTTCTAATGAGTCCTCTCTTCTCATGATGTGTCCGAAGTATGACAGCCTCAGTTTGGTCATCTTGGCTTCCAGGGAGGTTTCTGGCTTGATCTGCTTTAGGACCCACTTGTTTGTCTCTTTGCCCTTGTTCTTTTGTGATGTATAATTGGTATAGGATTAAGCAAAGGCATTTGAAGCTCATAAAATAGACTGAAGCGCTGATTTAGGCAAACATTTCAGTTCATGCACTGAGCACAGGGTTTGGTTCAATCTAGCAACCTTTTTTTTTAAAAAAAGGTATTGCCTGGCACCTGATCTAAGATGACTATGTATATGTGTCAATTTCATTCAGTGTGTGTGTGTGTGTGTGTAGAGATGCTAACTTTAGAAAAGGAAAAAGGTCCATGCTCTTTAAAAGTAGATCTTCAGTTTCTCATATTTAAAAGTCATTCGCTTATTTGGCATTTTAAAAGTTCATGCTTGGCCTTGGTGTGTGTTGTTCAGCACATTTGACTCTTTTTTTTTTTTTGGTGGCAGTGTAGTACAGGATTGAGCCATAGTATTACTGATCTCTTTGTTTTGGTGTCCTAGCATCTGCTTGAGATTTAATGTTGTTATTAGCAACACTGGAATTAAAGCTATAAATCCTCAACCCACTGTTGGAGATTTGGCTTCTGTCCCTCTCCTAACAAACTGCTATGTTGAAATTATGCGCTTGTTCTTTGTGGCTGATGTGTTTGTCTAGGAGCTTAACACTTTTGAAACTCCTTACTAGTTATAGCAAAATGTTTCAGTGACAATTGTGATTTGGAACAGAGGTCTTGAATGTGGTTTAAAAGAAACCAAATTGCAAAATAAAAATAAAAATTGGCTACTATAAAATGTTTGAGTTTGAGTTTGGAACAGTTTCAAAGAGAACAGTTCCTGTATGATGCAGTATGCAACAGGTGTCTGTTGCATTTCAAATTCCAGCTCAAATGCATACAATAATACAAAAAAATGTGTTACTGAGGCAAAGTGTGCAAGTGTTTCATTCATCACAATATTTAAAGGGCTGTTTTATTGTCTGTATTTAAACTTTAAAAAAATTAAGAGAGGAGAGCCCATTTCCTCTTGAAACTGAATCAGATGTGTGGATTTCATCACAGAAATTGGCACAGAAGTGTGTGGAATACACTTTTGTGCAAACTTATGAGATCAGCTCCTCTTTTGAACTGCAGCGTTAAAATATAAATAAAATAATTTTTATATTTTCTGGTTTGTAATATATTCTAAGAGCCTTGGCTTGATTTTGTAATATCTTAAACCATTTGAGGTTATTTGCATGACTGTGACTATGCCCATATGTTTTTATGTTGAATATATCATTTGCTGGAATGACATGCTAACTCTAGAGGACCTTATAGTGATTTTCTTTGGTATATTCTTAAATTTAGGTAGAGATGTGACATCCAAAGGAATAGCATTGTTCTTGCAAAACTTCCAAGACTTCCACATTTCTTGTGACATAAGCTGCATCCGCACAGCAGAGATAAAGCAGCTTCACACCAGTTTAACTGCTATGGCTCAATACTATAGAATTCTGGGTAACTGTAGTTTGTTGTGGCACTAGAACTTTCTAACAGAGAAGGCTAAATGCCTCATCAAACTACAATTCCCAGAATTCCATAACATTGAGCCATGGCAGTTAAAGTGCTGTCAAACAGGATTATTTCTGCAGTGCGGACACAGCTATAAACTCTCATGCAGAACCACTTACTTCATCAGAAATGTTGTCTCCTATTAGTATATATCAGAGATGGGGAAACTTTGAGTTTCCAGTTATAGTAGATCCATTTCAGTTTCAGATACAGTTTCTGTTTGGGGGAATTTTTAGGTATCATTATGTGTTTTTGTATATATTTTTGATATCTAGCTGAAATAATATCTAGACATCAGTGATTTCTGGACATTGGTATAAGTTTTGGTGATGTAGGGGGCACAGGAAATATCACTCTCTAAGAAGGATGTCTACTAGGAAGGGTATCTACAAAAAGCTATTATAGTTGGCCCTCTGAACCCACAGATTCAACCGTCTGTTATTCAATCAAATATTCCTCCCAAAATATAAATTGCAATAACCAAACCTTGACTTTGCCATTTTACACAAGGGACACAGTTTGATACCGCTTTAACTGCCATGACTCATTGCTACGGAATTCTGGGATTTATCATTTTGTAAGATATTTAGCCTTCTTTGCTAAAGAGCTCTGGTGCCCAACCAAACATTAGATCCCAGAATTCCATAATATTGAGCCATAGAAGTTAAAATGGTATCAAACTGCTTTATTTCTGCAGTGTGTCAGCAGCCCTGCTTTCAGCCATGGTCTCGGCTCATCTGATGGAGGGGCAAAGACTAGAAATGGAACATGCGAGTCTTTATGGGAACTATCCTGCCAAGATTTAGAAGCTCTTACAGCAGTCTGAGATGCTGATGTCTCAGAAAACCCTATGTTAGGTTCACCTTAGAGTCGCCATAAGTTGGAAAAGACTTGACAGCATACAACAGCAACAACAATAACAGAAGCAGCAGCAGCAACAGGTTAAATCTACCTAATTCTATCTCAATCTACCTTGGGTTCCCTGTGCAGAGTTTAGAATAAGGAAAGAAAACAAAAGTTGCCAGGTAAATCGTTATTGCATTATCTGGTTTAAAGGAAAGCTTAGGAATTGGGGGATGGTCTGGTTCCCAGTTTGCTCACCCCTTAATCTATTCACTACATACACCAGGGGTAGGCAACCTTTTTGAGCCGGGGGCCGGGTTGCTGTCCCTCAGACAATTGGGGGGCCGAAGCACCAAAAATAAATAAATAAATAAATAAAAATATTTTTTTAAAAAATAAAAAATATATGCATACACACTCTCTCAGCCCCAGAAAAGCCATGGCAAAACCCCTGTGGAGATTTTGTCAAGAAAACTGCAAGAACAAGTAATAACAACAATAATCAATATCATCATGGTGGGCGGCAGGGGCGGCGGCGGCGGCGGCGGCAGGACCAGCCTGGGGCCGGTCCAAAGGCCTCGGGGGGCCGCATCCGGCCCCCGGGCCTTGGGTTGCCTACCCCTGACATACACCCTTAGGCTTGGTGCATCTTATTACCATCCCCTTTCCTCTTGAAACACAGCCCTAGCATCCTTCAATACCTATTTCATGATACTGGATCTACAATTTGTGCAGCAGCCACCTGGCCAACAGCGTCTACCTCAGCTGCACCCAGCTCACTACTGCCTCCTCTTATGCCTCAGCCCAGACCTGCACAATTTGGCAGCAGGTAGGGGCCAAAATTAAAATAGGTAAAACTTCTTCAGGCTGCAGATAGGTATTAATTAAATATTAATTAATTAATATTAATTCCCTCCTTCTCTTCCTCCTCCTCTGTCCATCCCTCCCATCAGGAAAAAAGTGAGCAGCAAAGGAGGCTTGCCTATCCTTCTCCTCCACCGCCCTGGCTTCTCTTTGGGAGAAGGCCAGGCAAAGGAGGAACCTTGCAGGGTGAGCATTTGCCCACCCTCCTCTTCTTCCACTACCCATCCTCCTCCTTGGGAGAAAACCAAGTAACAGAGGAGCCTTGCAGGGTGAATGTTCACCTGTCCTCCTCCTCCACCACCTTGGGAGAAAGGCAGGGAGCAGAGCAAATACAGCTCAGGCCTGATCCTCTGTTTTGCCTGCACCAGCCTTACAGCAAAAGGAAGGCCAAATGGCCATCTGCTCAGTTGCTGCTCACAGGGTCACAGGGTACAAAGGGAGGAACAGCCAGGTAAGCAGCAACCAAGCAGCCTTTCGCCCATGCTAACTTTGGCCAGTGTGGGCTAGTGGATTGTTGGTTGCTGCTCAACTGGCTGCTCAGTCACTGTTCAACCGACTGCTCAGTTGCTGCTCGCATTGCACCCAGTCATCCTGGAAGCAGCAACCAAGTAGCTGGTGAAGCAATGATGGAGAATCCTTTCTCCCCTGGAACCTTGCAGCATAGGCTGGTGCAAGTGAGGCCATCTCAGTCACTGTTTGACTGGCTGCTCAGTTGGTGCTCCCAAAGGGATAAGCTTCTCCTCTGCATTGAAGAACTCTCAAGTCAAAGAGAGCTGAAGAATCTATTCCGGATACTTCTCTCTGTCCTTCCACCAAGCTGTGCCTTTAAGTCACCCCCCCCCCAACATTGTTTCTTCTGATATCTTTTCTCTCAGCCTGCCCAGTGAAAGTATGTAGGAGTAGCAGCCCAGCTCCAACTTGCCAGCCAAGTCCTGGCAAGTTTAAGCAGGGTCTCAAAGCTCCTTTTTACCACCACTTCTCCCTCCCCTTGCCCCATGTGCTCTGATTCCTCATCCCCACCATGGTCCTAAAGGCTTTTGGTTCCCCTTGTCTTTCTACTTTGATTGAAGGCCCTTTTCCATCATTCCCCCATCCCTCCCTCCCCCCCAGGTGGGGCATACTGAAACCTCCATTCAAAGATTAGTGGAACAAAGTAATGGAACATTTCTCATCTGGTTCACACCTGGTTGTTGGACAACAAATGCAATTGATTTTGAATGTTTTTTTAAAAAAACAACCACGTTGTATGAATGAGAAAAATATTGCAAATGCCAAGATTTGTTTGTTTGTTTGTGTTAGCCTTCACTATCATCTCTCTGTGTTATTTTTCCAGCATGATGGAGGCAGCCAGCCAGCTGGGAGCTCTTGGTAGCAGACTGATGATAGTAAGCGTGTGTTCTCTGTGTTGGTGTATCTCAAAATGTTTGCATATGAATGCTCCTTTTAACCAGGCTAAAAAAACAGAACTGCATTTTGAAAGCAACAGCTATCTTCTGTTTGAGCCATGGCCATCCTGGAGAATAACTACTTCTTTGCATGAAGCCAAGAGTGGCTACTGCTCACTTGTCACTATCTGTTGCACAGATCCTTGCTTTGTTCATCAGCTGGCTGTTTCTGCTCTGTTACTACTATGTTTTATTTGAAGTTGTTGTTCAAACTGGCAGACTTCAGGAGTTTATATGGTACAGATGTTGATTAAAAAGATGAAGTGTGCATGCAAATAAGCTTTGTCACTGCTTGAATTTAGAATTGTTGGAGATTTTCATTTCTCTCTTGTGTTAGCTTAACATTGACCATCTTACCCTCAAGGTCCCACTCAACTGCTCAATTGTTTGGTTGCTTCTGAATTGTCTGCCCTGAGCCCTCCTGTATCTCCAACTACAAAAGAAGAGAGGAAACTAAAGAGGCAGGCTTTGTTTTAGTTTATTGGCATATATTCTTTCACTTGGAGAGAGGCTGCATTGTTCCATGGTAATACACATGCTTTGCAGAAGGTCTATATCCAGACCCTAATCTGCACTGAAAATCACTCAGGTAGCAACCACTGGTAAAACACTCACCTCTTCACTCGTCCATTTAATTTTTAAATCTGCTTTCAGAATTAACCAATGCATGAGTGGTCTGACTTGGTGTAAGGCAGATTTTTATGTCCACACTACCAGTGCTTTTTATATAATAACAACAGCATCATCTTATATTTTAACTATTTCTGTAACAGATTCTGTACTTGATGAAAGCAGGGTGGTCAGTTGGTCCATGTGATCCATGTATCACTAAAGTTGCACTCATTTCATGTGATTATGAGATTGATTTAAAATTTTAGTTTAAACCTTGATTCCTCAACGGTTGGGTCTAATGTCCCAAACACACTGCAGAAGTAATCCAGTTTGAGACCACTTTAACTGCCCTAGCTCAATGCCAGGCAATTCTGAGAACTGTAGTTTTGTGAGACATTTAGTCTTCTCTGTCAGAGAGTTCCTGTGCAACAATAAACTACAATTCCCAGGATTCCCTAGCACTGATCCAGGGAAGTTAAAGCGGTCTCAAACTGGATTATATCTGCAGTGTGTTTTGGACCTAGATTACTTGGACAACTGCCTTCATTAGCAACAGATGACCTTCTAGTCTACTTGTATCTTGAGAGCAGGTTGTAGGGTTTGAGGGAGGGCTCACCTCTCTGGAATGCATAGCCAGCTGGGATCCATTAGGTCTCGTCCTAATGGTTTTTCAGGAATGCTCAAAAGACCCATTGGTTCTCACTGGCTTTTTCTTGCCTTATTTATTTATTAAGAGTGGTTGGTTGCATTGCTCATTAGAGTTTAACATTTCTTTCCTTTGTTTTGGTTGTTGGCTTTTAATCAGTTCGTGTATTCCTTGCTGCAGATCGCTTAAAGATATTTTAAATAAAAATATATTTTTGTATATGAGATGTTCAGATCGCTTAATTGTGGCTTAAAAATGTAAGGATAGTGAGAAAATATATCATTGGTTAAAGGGTCATTCTTAGGTCCTTATGTAACAAGGAATCTTTTAAAAACACAGTTCCTTTATTACCTTTACGACCTCAATATTCAATTGATTTTGGAAAATGGAGGATTGTGCAGCCCTTTGTATGTGGATTGCAGCTGCCAGCAGGCATAGCCATTGTAGCCAGGGGTAAGGACAGCCAAAAAATTGCTGTTCAGCAACATCTGGAGGGCTGCACCATTCCCAGTTAATTTAGATTAAATTATGAATTATCAGTAGAAGTACAATGAGCCCACATTATCCACTGGGGTTTGGTTCCAGGATCCCCCGTGGATAACAAAATCCGTGGATGCTCAAGTCCCATGAAATATAATGGCATAACAAAATGGTGTCCCTTCTATAAAATGGAAAATCAAGGTTTGCTATTTGGAATTTATCATATTTTTTTTTATATTTTCAAGCTGTGGATGCTTGAATCCGTGGATAAAAACATCGTGAATAAGGAGGGCCGACTGTATAGTGCCTTGATCAAAAGAAGTAATAGTACCACTCTATTCTGCTTTGGTCAGACCTCACCTGGAATATTTTGTCCAGTTCTGGGTGCCTCAAGAAGGATGGGGACAAGCTAGACCATGTCCAGGACTTTGGAGGTTTTTAAACAGAAGCCTGATGGCTGTCTGTTGGGAGTGTTTGAGTGTTTTCCTGCATGGCTGGGGGTGGAATGGATGGCCCTTGTGGTCTCTTCCAACTTTATGATTCTATGATTCTATGACCAAAATGGTATAAGGTTTGGAAACCATGCCCTATGAGGAGCAGCTTAGGGAGCTGGGGATGTTTAGCCTGGAGAAGAGAAGGTTAAGAGGTGTCATGATAGCCATGCTTAAATATGTGAAAGGATGCCATATGGAAGATATGCTACTCTGAGATGAGGGCATGAGCAATGGATTCAAACTACATAAGAAAATATTCCATCTAAACATTAGGAAGAACTTCCTGACAATAAGAGCTGTTTGACAGGGGAACACATTCCCTCGGAGAGTGGTGGAGTCTCCTTCTTTGGAGGTTTTTTTTTTTTTTAAATATAATTTTATTAGAAATATATAAACAAAACACAAAAAAACGAAAATAACAAACATAACAGGTATGGACAATACATTAACACAATACAAAACACATAAATCAAATAAAACATACATTTAACTTCTAATCTAAACATATAATTAAAACTCTTCCTAAGCAGAAACTAAGGATTATACCAACTCTTATCTTATTACCTATACTGTCTTTTCCTACTACTAATACATACCACATCCTAAGCTTTATATATAAATATAGTTAGGAATATGACACTAACCATCTCAGCCTGAGTATATCTCCTAAAACAAAAACATATCTTTATCAACGTGAACTATTAATATACCGCTTATAGCGTTTATAACATATATCAATCTTATCCACTATCCCTATATAGATTAATAAATCTATTCCTCAATAAAATTTACAAAATCTTTACCTACCTCTATATGACTATATCTATACTCTGTTTTCGATTTCAAATGAACCTAATATATCCCCATTCAATCTTTCATCTTGCTTAATACAGTATACAATACAATTCAATCATCAACAAAACTAAGAGATCGTATTTTACCATTTGTTTCACCCTTTTTCTGATAATCATACCACGGTTTCCAGATATCATGAAATACTGTTAGCGAATCGTTTCTAACTATATATGTTAATTTTTCCAGTTCATATATCTCATATAGTTTGATATTCCACTCTTCTACCGAGGGAACATCTTTTTTCCGCCAGTATTTTGCAAAAACTATTCTGGCCGTTGTAACTAAAAAAAGAAGTAGTCTTTCACTATTCTTTCCTAATTTTTCGTTTACAATATTCAAAAGAAAAAGTTTTGGGTCCAATTTTATCCGTAAATTCAATATTTGTTGTATTTCTTCCTTAATTACTTTCCAAAATTTTTGCGCTATTTTACAATCCCACCACATATGTAAATAGTATCCAACCTCTTGTTCACACTGCCAACATATTGGATTAAACCCATTATACATTCTGGAGAGCCTGACTGGGGTTAAGTACCAACGGTACATCGATTTATAAAAATTTTCTCTAAGATCCGTATTCATAAAATATTTTGGCACCATTTTCCAGGTTTTCTCCCATTCCTCCAATGTAATATTTTGTTTCAAATCCTTTGCCCAGTTTATCATAAAATTTTTAACTGTATTCTCTTCTACTTCCCAATCCCTAATCAGGTTGTAATATTTAGATATCAATTTTCTGTTATCACCTCTCACCACTTTTTCAAAACCTTTGTAGGCGGGGCCAATCATTTCCGATTTTATATCTACTTTAAATCTTTCATATAGTTGTCTATATGTAAACCAGTTGATTTCAAACCCAGATTCTTTTAATTCTACTTGAGTTTTGAATATTAATTTATCTCCTTCTTGTTTAATTAAATCTTTATATTTATACCAGCTATCTTTATCATATAACCATTTCATCAAAATTGCCTCTGCCGGAGACGCCCACATTGGAATTTTACAACACCACTTCTTTTTATATTTTAACCAAACCGTCAGACATGCTTTGCGAACATGATGATTTGAAAAATTCCGATCATTCCTATATTTATTGTAAAATAGATAGGAGTGGAATCCATATTGCAAATCACCTCCTTCAATATCAAGGAGCCTTTTATTATTCAACAAAAACCACTCTTGCATCCAATCAAAAATACACGCTTCATAATACCAGAGCAGATTAGGTAATGCCAGGCTTCTTTGGAGGTTTTTAAAACAGATGCTGGATGGCCATTTGTTGGCAGTGCTTTGATTGTGAGGTCCTGCATAACAGAATGGGGTTGGACTGGATGGACCTTGTGGTCTCTTCCAATTCTGTGACTCTAAACCTAAAGTAAACTAGGGTCAGTGAAAAGGGAGAGATGGACATTTATTTTTTGTTCTGATAGAGCCAATCTTTGTGATTCTCTTCCAGTCCACTTTCAAGTTCTTATAAAATGTACAAATGTCACCTTTGCAGCTGTGTTTTTTGTTCTTTTAAATGTAAATTGGATTCTGTCTTGTGCACCTGCACCATAAATCACTGAGTAATGAGCTGCTTTACTGTCATGATTATCGGTTTGTAATTTCGTGGAGGCTGAAATATAGCAAATAGAACGTTTTAAAAAATCATGAAGCTTTAAAAGGAGCAGCTTACATCTTTCTCCCATACCTGCATTCAGTTATCTAATGGCACACTTTGGTTATTAGGGTTTGTAATTTAATTTGCTGACTGAAATCTATCCCCCCCAATTCTTTATTTGCAGAAATAAATTATTGTAAATTTCCAATTTACAATATAGTTCCAGTATTGGGGAAAAAATGGGTTAACAAAAACAGTTAGTTGATTTGAAGTCAATACTAATTGAATTAAAGTTGGGCCCTCTGCCATTCGGAAAGCTATGTCAGTACAAAGTGTGGAAGAGACCAAGGGCCTTTGCAGACTGCCAGAAATAGTGCAAATTGAGTCCTCTTTAACTACCCTGACTCAGTGCTAGGGAATCATGGGAACTGTAGTTTATTGTGGCACCAGACCTCTCTGACAGAGAATGTTCAATGTCTCAGAAAAAAATACAGTTCCCATGATTCCCTAGCACTGAGCCAGGGCAGTTAAAGTGGACTCAATTTGCACTATTTCTAACAGTCTGCAAAGGCCCCAAGTCACCTTGGGATTTATGATACTGAGAAATCATATCTGGAGGTTTCAATGTAGAGGAAATGCTCATCCATATTTTCATTACTCCCATTCCTGCCAAAAGGGTATCACTAATTGTTATTTACGTATCTCCTTCTTAGAACAACAGCAGTACTCCTTGCACCCACAGACATCTGAGTTGTCCTATAGCTCCTTTATGCTCTATAGAGTTTAGGTCAGCCCTTCTTATATCATTGGTCTAGAACAGTGTTTCTCCATTATTTTCTGTCACGCCCCCCCTAGGAAAGAAGAAAACATTTCGCGCCCCCCCACGCGATCACATGGGCGGGTTTGGCCAATGAGGATAGAGCTACTGGGGCTGTGCTGGGACAATCTCCCTCTCTCCAGCCGTAATGGGCCCCCCTTTATGAAGCCTCGCGCCCCCCCTGGGGGGCCCGCCCCACTATTTGAGAACCGCTGGTCTAGAATCATTGCCCATGGGGAGAACTTGGAGTGACTGTGCAGCTCCAGACACACTATGTGATACATGATAATGCTGCTTATGATAGTCTTGTCTGATTTTTCTTCCTTAGAAATCATCATTTCCTAAAGAAATTGTCCTACTAGAAATTCTTTCAGTATTCTGTCCAGGAATCTTTAACTTGTTTGGTTAAATTGGTGCATGGATCAGTCCACTCAAAGGAGAGAATGTTTTTAACTGTGCTGTTTTAAAATGCTGTAACCCGCCCCGATTGCCTAGCAGAGGGGCGGGCTATAAATAAAACTTATTATTATTATTATTATTATACCTTTTTTTCCAGTAAGGATACCAGATGCTGCTGTAGTTTACTACTTCCTCAAGCTGGAAAATAAGCATAATACTGTACAGAACCTGCAGGACTCCTCAGCAGTTCTCTAACAGTCCATGTTGTTTGGTCCTCTCTAAAAGATGTCACACCATTCCCAGACTCTCCTTCAAACTTCACATAAGTGCTCACATAAAACACACTGCTCTTCCTATTAATTTCTCTCTTACTCATAAGCTCCCAGGCACTGGCAGGCTAGTGGCACAGTTGTGTAGCTGCTACCCTTGGCACAGTAAACTCAGTGACTCATAGAAACATAGAGTTGGAAGAGACCACAAGAGTCATTCAGTCCAACCCCCTGCCATGCAGGAACTCAAAATCAAACCATCCCCGACAGATGGCCATCCAGCCTCTGTTTAAAGACCTCCAAAGAAGGAGACTCCACCACACTCTGAGGGAGTGTGTTCCATTGCTGAACAGCTCTCACTGTCAGGAAGGTCCTCCTAATGGTGAGGTGGAATCTCTTTTCCTGGAGCTTGCATCCGTTGTTCCGAGTCCTATTTTCTGGATAGCAGAAAACAAGCTAGCTCCCTCCTCAATATGACATCCCTTCACATATTTAAATAGGGCTTTCATATCCCCTCTTAACCGTCTCTTCTCCAGGCTAAACATCCCCAGCTCCCTAAGTTGTTGCTCATAGGGCTTGGTTTCCAGACCATTCACCATTTTAGTCGCCCTCCTCTGGATACACTTCAGTTTTTCAACATCCTTTTTGAATTAATAATAATAATAATTATTATTATTATTATTATTATTATTATTATTATTTATATCCCGCCCCTCTGCCAGGCAATTGGGGCAGCGTACAACATTTCAAAACACAAGAACAAATAAAATCAGTTCAAATCCCATCCCTCCTTCCCACACCCACCCAACCCCTAAAAACAAATCAAAACTAAACAGATTAATAAGAATAATTGTGATGTCCAGAACTGGACACAGTATTCCAGGTGGGGCCTGACCAAAGCAAAATGCTGTGGCACTATTACTTCCCTTGATCTAGATCAGGGATTGGCAAACTACGGCCTGGGGGCCGAACGCATGTGCATGATGCCGGGAGTAGTGCGTATGCGTGCACGAGCGCGAGTGCCATTTTGGAATACAAAATAGTGCCCCACACTCGTGCATGCATGCGCATGACACCGGGAATAGTGCACATGTGTGCGCAAGCGCAGGTGCCATTTTGGAACACAAAATGACACCCCGCGCTAACGCATGCATGCACATGACGCCAGGAGTAGTGCGCATGCACACACGCGCGCACCTCCGGCACAATTTTTTTCCCCTTTGGCACGCCGATGATCTGGGGGACAGCGGACCCCCCCCCAAAAAAAAGGTATGCCGACCCCTGATCTAGATACTATCCTTCTATTAATGCAGCCTAAAATTGCATTGGCCTTTTTAGCTGTTGACTCATGTTCAACTTGTGGTCTACTAGGACTCCTAGATCCTTTTCACACGTAGTCTCCTTAAGCCAGGTGTTCCCCATCTTATATCGATGCACTTCATTTTTTGCCCTAAGTGCAGTACCTTACATTTCTCTGTGTTGAAATTCATTTTGTTAGCTTTAGCCCAGCTTTCTAATCTATTAAGGTCAGTTTGAATTTTATCATGTCTTCTGGGGTATTAGCTATTTCTCCTAAGTTCATAGTAGCAGATGCAGAGGACCACACTTCCCATAACAGAACAACTGATTTCTCCTGTTTGATATCCAAACAGTCCAGAGAATCTAGGACAGAAATGGAAAAGCTAAAGTCTATTGTAAATGTATCTGAACATTTCATATTGCCTTTCTGAAAAACTGAATGTCTTGAACTCCCTCCCACAACCTTTTATTATCACTTCACAAACTCAAGACCACAATGGGCAGGGCCACAAATCTGCGGAAGCATTGAGATGTACGGTTCCCATGTGTAGATTATAATATTACCACTGAGAACTAAGATATATCATGTTGGTTATATCATTTTCTGATTAGTTACATCTGCAGTGAGAATGTGCACTCCCTACAAAACAACAGCAGCAACAATTCATAGTCACCTGGGCCTACTTAGATGCATTCAAATAGAAGTACAAGTCTTAACTGCAGTGTTATTATCAAAGTTGGCAAATTGTGCCAGTATCATTGATAGCATTAAAGTGACTTCATTGACAAGGCTGTGTATTGTGGGGAATGCTAGCTATGCTATTATACTAGCTAGCTGTATTCTCATTCTTTGTGGACTCCAGCTTTGTTAGCAGACTTCTGTGTGTGCTGTGGATAAGGCAGCCCTTGGAGCATATCCACCTATTAAACTGGCACTTAGTAATCTTTGCTAATGCATGCATTAGCCATGTGGCTGATTTCAAATGAGAAACAGATGTAGGAGTGACTAATGAGGTGAAAGAAATGGGAGCAGGGCTGGTGGAGCGCAGGGAGGGGGGAGAAGGGAGTCTGGAAATTAATAAGAGAAAAGAATTACAAAGTTGTCCTTCCCAGGATGTTGCAGAGAGCATAAGATTAATGGAGGAAAATGTATGTTTGTGGGTTTGGGGACTCAGGATCCATAGTTGTTTGGCAATCCCAGAATATCAGTGTATGCATATATGGTGTTTTCAAAATTAGTTAGGAAGGTGCTTGGCAGTGCTAAAGTTCCCCATTTTATTCTCCAGTGAAACCTAGCACTGGTGTTCCAAAAGGAGTTCTAAGGAAAATCATAGAGATTCCATCCTGGGAGGTTGTATATATACCTAAAGTTATGTTTCAAATATGGTAGCACATTTAAGAAATGGTTTTGACTGTGTCAGTACACAATTGTTTTTATATTATGAATTTATGGTGCATCAATATGGAGTCCTGAGGTGATTTATAAATGCTTTTAATTTTGTTATTTCTGAAAGCAGAATAAAAATAGGACATGATCCTGTAGGGTCTTTAAGCTAGATCCCACTGTTTCTCTGATAGAATCTTTAACCCCTTTTACTCCTGTAGCTCCGTATGACCTGTTCCAAGCAGCAAAGAAATCAACTGGATAATTTTAGGATGAAAGAGGGGGCACAGATGGAAGAGAGAGTCCTTGATTCTGCTGGAACTAGTAGGACCAGGTGGATCGTGATGATAACTGTCCTATTTCAGAATGGCAAGTGCCGAAGAGAATACACCCTTAGCTTAAGAGACAAAGAATGAACCAAGCTAGTCCAGGGTCAAATACAGAGGATCCAGAAGAACAGATGAGTGGTCAAAAGTCCAACGTCTAAGACAGGGGTAGGCAACCTTTCCCCTTTAAGGGCCGAGGGACTTCAGCTCCCAGAAGCCTCAGGCATGTTGGTCAATAGTCCCATGTTGGCCAATAGCTCCTGGGATTCTGGGAGTTGAAGTCCCTTGGCCCTTAAAGGGGAAAGGTTGCCTACCCCTGGTCTAAGAGAACTACACAAGGTCAAAAGTCTGTCAGTGAGTAACCAAAGGGAAGAGTCCAAAAAGCAAGCCAAAGTTCGGGAGACTGAAGAGTGAGGAATATTACAATGCCAAAGATAAGTGAAGCTGTTGTTCTGTAATATAGACACTGCTTTGGCTTTACTAATTTATAGCAAGCTGTAACTCAACACAGCCAGCCCCATTATCCCAGCATTTTCCTTTTAAAACAGTCCATGGCTTTTTCTGTGCTTTTGTTCCTCTTGTTTTAATCTCTGATGTTTCAAAGGATGAAGTAGCTCAGCCTACAACATTCCCTTTCTGCCTTCAGGGTAGGGCTACCAGCCTTCTTTGTCACTAAGGCATGGCTGTCAGCTTTACTATCACATTCTGGGCCTTAGGCAACATCCTACCATTGTCCTCCAGCCATTGTTAAAACTGAATTCATCACCATACCCACAAGTTTTGCATGTCTATTGCTATTTACACACACAGCCTGCCTATAAATGTCTGTTCCTAGGCACTTCACTTCATGCATCTGAAGTAGGCTTGTTTTTGAAAGCTTATGCTACCAACTTTCGCTCAGTTAGTCTAAAACAGTGGTTCCCAACCTTTGTTTCTCCATATGTTTTGGACTTCAGCTCCCCAAATTCCTTACTTTTGGCCAAGCTGTCTGGGGCTTCCTGGAACTGAACTCAAAAACACCTGGAAGACCAAGGTTTGGGAACCGCTGATCTAAAAGGTGCTATAAGATCCTTTTGCATAATGATTTAGATTCCAGACTAACGTGGCTGTGTCATTGATTTCTACCATATTTTGTGTAACTCTGAAATCCTTCAGCCATGTGAAGTCGAAGGCTTTCACAGCCAGCATCCATAGGTTTTGGGGTTTTTTTCAGACTGTGAGGCTGTGTTGTAAAAGAATTTATTCCTTACATTTTGCCTGTATCTGTTGCTGGCATCTTTAGAGAATGGTGGCATGGAGGTGTGGGGTACAGTATATATACTGTGTAACCCTAGGTTGAGAGGATTAGCATGTGTATATTGTTTTTTTGTTGAATGGCAAGGCCTCAGGGTGAGAGAATATGCATGGAGAATTAGTGTCTATTTAATTAATGTCTGCTGGGAAACTCCCTGACCCTGGGTGAAGTTCATTTATATTTTCTGAGTCTTGACTTTGGTGTTTTTCAAGACTGGTAGCCAAACTTTGTTTATTTTCAGGGTTTTTTCTTTCCTGTTGAAGTTGCCCAGGTATTTGTGGATTTCAATAGCTTCCCTATGCATTCTAACCTGATAGTTGTTGACATGGTCCAGAATTTCAGTGTTTTCAAATAGCATTTTATGCCCAGCTTGGTTTATAATGTGTTCTGCTACTGCTGATTTTTCTGGCTGGTCTAGTCTTCAGTGTCTCTCGTGTTCCTTGATTCATGTTTGAACACTGCATTTTGTGGTCCCTATGTAGTCTTGTCCCCAGCTGCCATGTTCCAATGGTTCTCTTTTCTACATTTTACTACCTACAGCCAGGTGGTATCTGGTGCTTCTCCTAATCAAAATAGTTATTGGGTTATTGAATGCGTATTGTTCTTGTGACAAAACACATCTCTAAGCACGTGTTTTCAATTATCTTTTTTAAAAAATTCTATATTAGTGTTTTCTACTGATCATATCATTTAATTAAGGTGATCAAAACCAAAGAGATTAATGTAAACCACCAGGGAGAGATGATTTGCAGGAGTGGGATGCATCACCTGCTGTGTTTAGATTGATAGTAAATATGGTTTAGTGGGATGCCAAAATGGCAAGACAAATCCTTTTACATTTTCTACCATGCATCAGGCTAAAACAATCCAAATACTGGATGCCATTTAAGAATATAATAATTGGCATGCAAATTAATTTGTCTGAATGTGATTTCTTCCTTTAGACAGCAGAAATGGGCTGTATAAAGTGATGTTCAGTGATGTTGCATTGAAGCTTGAATTGACAGGTGAAATTTTAAAAATGTAAATTTTATTAGGTTGACAAAGGGGAGAGAGCCAGGATGATATATTGGTTGGTTTGTTGGACTAGGACTTTGGGAGGCAAGGACTGAAATCCCCACCCAGCCATAGAAATCCATTAGTTGACCTTGAGTATAGAAGCCTAAGAGGAAGGTAGTGGCCAACACTCTCTAAAGAAATCTTGCCAGGAAAACCCCATGACAGGCTTGCCTTAGGATCACTGTAAGTTGGAAATGACTTGAAGGCACACAAGAAACATGAAAGCAACTAAAATGACCCTTCCCATGAATCAGGACAGTTCTCCAAGATCCAGGATTACATACCTCTCACTGGACAGATGTGGGGAGCAATTTACTATTCTTTTGGCTCTACCAGGGCTTTTTAAAGGCTCAACAAAGGCTCCATTCCCCTAACTGAAAATGATTTTTTGAAAAAAGAGTCTCTGGGCCTAAGAAAGCCCAGAGAAGAGGACAAAAATGTGTTGAAATTGGCATCATGTCCCCAAGAACAGTGCTTCTCAGGCCTTCCAATGTGGAGGAGCAATTCCCACCCCCCCCACCCCCCAGAATGCCAGAGATCGGCACTAATTCTATGCCCATTCTATACAGTTGTTTCTTTCATTCCTGGAAACTTGCCAGAGACTGGTACTGGGCACTTTGAGTAGCACTATTCTGAAGTATGTCAGAAGCATTTTGAGAAGAAACTTCCAAAATTTAAAAATTGGGCGAGGTACACTTTGGGGCCACAAAAATACCCTTGGGGGCACACCTTCCCATTCCTCCTTACTTTTTAGTGACGTGAGCATATATATATATATATATATATATATATATATATATATATATATAATATATCTTGATCTCAGAAACAGAAATGCTAACACCCATTCCCCCCCCCCCCCCAGTGGCTGTCTGCTATCTAAAGGATGATAAAAAATCATGTTTAAATCCTGGAGAAGAATTGGTGTCCTCTTCTTCCTCCAAACCATCTTAAAAATAGGACTCACACAAGGTATTACAGTAGTCAGCAACTGTTTCTCATGTTAACTGACCTTCACTGGACTCTGTTAATGCTTTCCAAGTCATTCATTATGTCTCACTGAGGGCTTTTCACCATAGTGTCAAAAGATTATTTGCCAAACTTATAATACTCTTTAATAATATAGTGTAAAGCATTGTGGGCTTTATCAGTATGGCATAAGTGCTAATGTCTGTGCATTTCTTGCTGTTTAGTGAAGTGAAGAAGAGTAAACCATGACAATGCAGGAGATAACTAATTGGAGAGGTTACTGAGATGACATGCTAAGCTTCCATTAGAGACTCCTGCCATCATCCCCAAAATCTGGGATGTTACGGCAGGGTAGGTCCAGTGTGTTTTTTTGGGAGAGGCTATCTCTTCAGATTTGCCTGGCAGGGCTGACTGGTACATACCCACCCCTGAAAGTGGAACTTCAGGAGCAAAAAATTGTACCATTGCTGGGATTAATTGTCTTTCTCTGAATTTTTAGGAGATTTAAATAGTATTGCTTTTGGTTTGTACGTGTCTTATTTTAGGTATAGAGTAGGTAGTCTAAATACTCTAAAGGCACCAGATTTTGTCTGATATTGGAAACTAAGCAGAGTCAGCCTGGTTAGTACTTGAACGGGAGGTCACCAATGAATACCAAGTGCTGTAGGTGATATTTCAGAGGAAAGAACTGTTAAAACCAACTGAGTATTCCTTGTCTAAGAAAATCCTATGAAATTCACAGGGCTGCCATATACAGAGATCTATAAGAGATTAGGAAAATGATACATGGAATATGTGTAGGATGTTAGAAAAAAGCCTTCAGGGTACTTTTGTTCCCCCCAGAAATATGTGGCTTGGCTTATTTAGATTTATTTTTTACCCTGTTTAATGGTATACCAGTTCTCCCCCATTGGTGGTACACCATCCTTGGAGCTGGTCTAATTGGAGGTGGAGGGTGGAGCATGGTGCTACCTTATAATAATTATAATAATTTTTTATTTCTAGCCCGCCCCTCTGCTTGACAATCAGGGCGGATTACAGCATAATTAAAAACAGAAAACAAATTAAAACAACCAATCCCTATTTCCCTAACCCTCCCACCCCTTAAAACTAGATTAAACTGACATGGAATTAAAATACATAATGCATAGAAACTCAAAAAACAAAAACAGTGGGCAGCATACAACAGTTATAGGGAACTCAAGGCAGGTAGCAGGGTTCCTCATGACCGGGAGGTTATTCTGGGAAGGCCTGCCAGAAGAGAGCCATCTTTACTGCTTTCTTAAAAGCAGCAAGTGTGGTGATAAGACGGATCTCACCCAGCAGGCCATTCCATAGCCTGGGAGCGGTCGCAGAAAAAGTCCTCTGGGAGGTCTGTGCCAGCCTAGTCTTCATTGGCTTTAACAGGTTCCTCCCAGAGGACCGAAGGGTGTGTGTGTGTGGGGGGGGGGTTCATACGGGGAGAGGCGGTCCCTGAGATAAGATGGACCCAAGCCATGTAGGGCTTTAAAGGTAAAAACCAACACCTTGTACTGTGCCCGGAAACTAATCAGCAGCCAGTGGAGGGATTTCAACACTGGTGTTATGTGTTCCCTCCTTGATGTTCTTGTAATTAATCTGCCTGCCATGTTTTGCATGAGTTGCAGTTTCTGGATTAGGCACAAGGGTAGCCCCATGTAGAGTGCATTGCAGTAATCCAGACGTGAGGTTACCAAAGCATGTACTACAGTTTCCAGATCCCTCATATCCGGGTAAGGGCGCAGCTGGCGCATCAGTCGAAGTTGATAGCAGGCACTCTTGACCACCACATTCACCTGACTAGTCATGCGAAGCAACGAATCTAAGAGCACCCCCAGACTGCGAACACAGTCCTTAGAGGAGAGTGTGACTCCATCCAGGACTGGAAACTGTATTCCCAAACCTTAGAGACTGTAGTTACTTTGGGAGGCTCTTTAAAACTTGTAACTCTGAAGTTCTACTATGAAGAACAAAATGCTGATGTTAAATGAAAGAATGCTTCTTATCAGTAGTGCATCACTGGAATCTGTGCAGTCAGTTAATAAATGTATAGTGGCCCTCCAGGAGAAAGAACAGATGGAAATTCTTAATAGTATTTTTTTAAAGTAAGGCTTGGCAAGAATTTCTGGGTTCCCTTTTAACAGCATTTTTGGTGTTAATATTCTTTGGTTTAAATATGCTTTGTGATGACAGTATTCTTGCTCTTACCAAAAATTACTATTGTAATTAAAGAGATACATTCCAGCTTTTGTTTACTTATGAAAAACTTTAAAAACATTCTCCCCTGAATGACTGGTGCACTTTATCTCATCTTAGCCCCAGATCATGACACAGGCCAAAATCAAGTTACTCATACCAACCAGAGTAGACCCATTAAATTAAATTCTGAATGGTAAGTTAACACTTATGTAACTCCCCTGATTCAGTGGGTGTTTTCTAATTGGGGTTACCAGTTGAATTTATGCCACAAAGGTCAAGGTCTAAAAGGGTTGATCTAGGATAGGATTGCTTTCATCAGTGGAACTCTCTTTGCACCCTCAAAAGTTTTTCTGGAGGGCTGTACTTAATCCCTTGGATTAGGTTTTCAGGTAGCATAGAGAGCTGTGGAATGGAAAGAGAGTAAAGAGGTAGTCTTTTTAGCTCAAGATTGGATTTAGGTCAAGGTGCATAGAGACAAGGTGCATAAAGGATTCACCTTAGACCAGGGGTAGGCAACCTTAAGGGCTGAGGGACTTCAGCTCCCAGAAGCCTCAGCCATGTTGGCCAATAGTCCCATGTTGACCAATAGCTCCTGGAATTCTGGGAGCTGAAGTCCCTCAGCCCTTAAAGGGGAAAGGTTGCCTACCCCTGCCTTAGACAATGTGAAAATTGAAATAGTCAAAAGAGTTTCCATTCCTTGGTTCAAATATTGATCAAAATGGAGAGTGCAGTCATGAAATCAGAAGAAGACTAGGCTAGGAAGGGTAGATATGAAAGAGCTGGACAAGATAATAAAGTGGAAAGACATAACTGAACACCAAAGTGAGGATAGTCCAAACTATTGTATTCCCCATCACCATGTACAGATGTGAGAACTGGACAGTGAAGAAAGGATGTAAAGAAAATGAACTCATTTGAGATGTGGTGCTGGAGAAGAGTGTTGAGGATACTGTGGACAGCCCAAAAGACAAACAAATGCGTTCTAGAACAGATCAACCTGAAACACTCTCTGGAAGCCAAGATGAGAAAGGGCTGGAGCAGACAGGTGGGAAGGAGCGGCCGATTCCGCTCTGGTTAGAAGCGGATCGGGGCTGCACAGTAAAAAGAGAGGAAGGTCGCATGCCAGATGATTAGATTCTAGCAACAACAAACTCTATGCACTGTTGCCACAATATTAAATATAGGCATCAACCCATACCAAGAAAAAAAAATTAAAATAACAATAACAAAATACTCAATAATTCATTACTGCGTATTAGCAGAAACCAGAAACATTCTCTGTGTTGTTGGTCAGAGTAGGCAAACTAGCTGTTGAGAACTGCTGCAGAAAGAATTGCTGCAGGAAGAACTCCCCGTCCCAGGTAAGAAGGGAAGGGTATTTAAAAATATTTGAAAAAAAGTTACAAGCAATCCTGATGAGAAGAATTGTGGACTTACAAGAATCTTTGCAGTTTAGAATTTATTTTATGCAAAATTCACATAAGGATTTACAAAGGAAACAACATTTCCTGCGCTGGAGTATTTTCTTTGCCTAAAATGCTGTTCCTTGTGGGGAAAAAATATTGTAACTGGGAACATATTTTGAAAAAAATTCCCCACATGGTTTGCAAAACAACCACATGTGCAACAGGATCTTGTAGCATCATTGAGATTAACTGAAAGAAAGACACTGGTAGCCTGAGCTTTCCATGTACTCAGGTGCATGGGGAGACTTTGATTAAGTCTCAAAGGTGCTACAAGATCCCTTTGCATACTGGTTTTTCCAGACTAATACAGCTATGTCTTTGAATTCAACCACATTTTAATTTTGGACATAAAAAGTCCTAAATTGCGAACAGGCTTTAAAAACTGACTAGTTTTGGTTTTCTTATAGTGGAAAGAATATTGCTAAAGTGCCAGGGGACAGGCCTGAACAGCACCTATAAAAAGTCTCCCCCTAGTAATAGTGGTCAAAGGAACAAGAGAATCCTAGAGCTGGAAGAAACCTCAAGGGCCAGTCCAATCCCCTGCCATGCAGAAAAACACAATCAAAGCATCCTCACAGATGACCATCCAGCCTCTGTTTAAAAAACTCCAAAGAAGGAGAATGAATCTATTTAAAAGACTGCAGTGGGGAGTAGTGGCTGGATCTGGGTGTCAGCAGGAATGAGGCAGTTTTATTTATGTGGCAAATGTTATGTAGCAGAGTATAATTGGTCAAAATTTCTAAATCAGGTGGGAATTATCAAACCCACCAGTTGTTTTTGGACTATAGATCCCAGCAGGTCTTGCCATCTATATGGAGGAATGCTGGGAGTTGCAGTCTAACAATATTTGTATTATTCTCACTTTCCTTGTCTAGAATCTAGATAGTCAATAAAGTGTGTGATTTTTGATGTACTGTACATATCAAGAGCAGTACTGTTATATAAAACACTTCTTTGTTGTTGGTCTGATTCTGGTGGGCTATAATATGTGGAGTTAGTGGATACCTTTTAAGAAAAGATGAGTTAATTGTTGAAGTGGGCTTATTGTGGAACAGAACAAAACAACTAGTTTTCCTAATTATTAGATGAAAGCCAGCCTTTTATAGTTTAAACCACAAGGTTGATTCTTGATGCCAGAGGAGCAGATGGTCTGTTGTCATCATAGAAAAAATCAACGCTAATTAATATATTGCAAAACTCAGTCTGGTTTGTTTTATTTTTTTAAAAATGAACATGTGATTTACTTACTTTTTTGCAAGGTGAGGTTGAGAGAAAAAATACTTCTACTACAGTTAAACTATTTCTTCTAAAATAAGCTTTTTTTTAATGACTTAATATGCTGACTTTCTGTTTGAGGGAGGCATAGCCACAATTAGAGGAATGGAATGGAATACCTTCTCTGAATAAATGTTGCCAAGAAAACACTGAAATAGGGTCGCCATAAGCTGGAGTCAACATAAAAACAACATTGATTAGAGAAGGGCAGATCAAGCCAGAAATCTCCCTGGAAGCCAAGATGACAAAACTAAGGTTGTTGTACTTCAGATACATCATGTGAAGGCACGACTCATTGGAAAAAAAACAATAATGCCAGGAGAGGTGGAGGGAAGTAGAAAGAGAGGAAGGCCACATGCTAGATGGATGGACTCTGTTAAGGAAGTAATGGGTATCACTTCACAGGAATTAAGCAGAACAGTGGAGGACAGGGTGTCTTGGAGATGCCTCATCCACCTGGTTGCCATGGGTCGAGATCAACTCAAGGGTGGTAAACAACAAAAAAATTCATCTAATTCATAATGATACTTCTAGGAAGCCTTGTGTAAAGGGAAAAGAAAAGTAGTTTGATGACAGCACATACTCTGCACTCAGATCCTAGGTTCACTCCATAGAAATTAGAGTTACATAGCAGGTGACTGAAGACATTCCAACTGGAAAGTGGCTGATGGTTAAAGTAGACAATACAGTCAGCCCTCTTTATCTACAGATTCTGCATCCATGGATCCAACCATCCACTGCTTGAAAATATCCCCCCTCCCCCCAAAAAAGTTCTAAAAAAAAACACCTTGATTTTGCCATTTTATATAAGGGACACTATTTTACTATACAGTTGTATATAATGGGAATTGAGCACCCACAGATTTTGGTATTTACAGGGTGGTGGTGGTGGTGGCTGGAACCCATCCTCAGCAGATATCATGGGCCCATTGTATAAGGCAAGGTATAAAGCAGCTTTCTGAGCAAAGAACTGAAGGACCTAAGGGGGGAAGCAGACGGGCGGCCATGGGCCGCCCCGGGAAGCTGTGCCACGGGGCCGAGGTATCCCCTCACCTTGGCCCCGCAGCGCAGCTTCGCCGCCCCTGGAAGGAGCACTAAATTGGCGCTCCTTCCACAAGTCGCAGAAGGTGCACCGCAAAAGGCGGCCGGTGCACCTTTGGCAACTCTTCCGCTGCAGCGTGTGCGAACGCTGCAGCGGGAGGTACTCCTCAGAGCGCCGGCTGTGCGGAGGGCCGGCTGCTTCGAGGATGACCTGGGGAAGGTGTTGGGGCGCCCACCGTGTGGCTGCCCCTCCCCTTCCCTGCCCCCAAAACGGCTCTTTAAGCTGTCTGCTTCCCCCCAAGTTTCTACTGTCTGGCCTATTGCAATGAAGGCTAAGGTCTATCTGAATGGTGTAGCGACTCTGCAGACTGGAAAATTAAGCTACTGAGAGATCTTTGAAGAGAAGTCCAGGGAGATAAGACAGGAGTAAAAAGAAAAGGAGACAGGCCTAGTGGGAACTAGGGCAAATGAAGGCTTAGTTAGTGCCTATATGGGACAAGGGACTGGAGCTGTGCAAGTGATGAAGTCTGTGAACAGATGTTCTGTTCTAAAATACAGCTGCAGAGGTCCTAGCTTAGCCTGTTTCCTACTTCCATGGTATATAAAATATAGACATGCTTGAGGGACAATCATCTAGCTCAGGGGTAGGCAACCTTTTTTAGCCGAGGGCCGGCCTCCCGAAGTCGTCCCTTCCAGTGGGCCGGGGGGGGGAATGGTGGCGTGCGCGCGGCAACCCCTGCCGCCACGCGCGATCCCCCCCACACGCGCTGCCACGCACGCTGCTGCAGCTGCCTCCACACATGCCATGGCCACCATTTTGTTCTCCAAAATGGCGGGCGCGACTCGTTTGTGCATGCACAGTACTCCTGCGCATGCAGAAACGTGGCATGGCCGACATTTTGGAAATCAAAATGGCGGTTGCGGCGCGCGTGGCTGCACGGTGACCAAAACGCGTGGCGGCAGTGCCTGGGCTGGTAAATGCGGGGCCCTGGGCTGGAACCAGCCCGTGGGCCGTAGGTTGCCGGCCCCTGATCTAGCTGATCAGCATCTGCATTGAAGTATGTCAGTCTTCTCTACTCTACAAAGTCATCTGAAGTCCACAAAAACTGCTGTGAGGGTGCAAAAACTTTAATGCATCACTGTACAAAATAAAAATAATGTCTGAAAGTCTGGGTGCCTGGAGCTTTGATTTCTCCCACCCCACCTCATTATGGACTATTTCAACTGTTTCCAGATGTTGCTTTAATAGAGTAAATCAAGAATGGGGATTGGGTGTCCCTCAGGCCTCATGGGGACCTGATGTGTGTGCGTGTGTCAAGTGAAGCCCTTGTGCTCTCTCAGAGCTCCCCAAACCCATGAGCTATGAATTTTGCAATTAAATGCTGTTTCAGGGCATCTGACCCAAAATAAAAAGTCCAGTTTCATCATGGCTGGAATGTCACTTCTGGTAATGAAAAATGAATGACAGGTGAGGCAGCATGGTCTTGTCAGTAACAGGGTTAGAGGGTCTGAAAATAATCCTGCAACCTCTTGTCTATGTCTAACCCTGAAGTATATAGTCACTATTTCAGTTCTACCTTCTCTATACCTAGAATGACAAAATCCACCCTCTTATTTATTTTCTCGTTAGTTTTTTAAAGTTTTTAACAGATTTTATTAATAGCTTTGCAAACAATGAATATAATCAACACAAAATACATTCTATGAGCCTTGGGGGTCAACAGAAACGAGTTTTACAGAAAGGTGATTTATCCTGGGATAGTGGAAAATCAAAGAAGCTACTGGCCAGTGGTAAAACTCACCTAAGTAGAGAGGCCATAGCTACATTATGAGTGGGAAACAGGTACTGATAGTGGTCAAAGGAACAGGTTAATTTTGTTTTGGGGCAGTAACTTGTTAACTAAAAACTAGTTACTTTTAAGCTTTGCGTCAGACTATAGAACAGAACCTATGGAGTATAAAGTGTCTTTCACACAAAAATATCTTCTCTTCACCCTTCTAGAGCTGCTGCATCAAGGCAGCCCTGTAATTTCTTTTGGCTTCAGATGTCCTCCATGCCATCTAGGAATCATGGAGGCAATTGTTCCACATTTCCAACCCCCTCTGGGCCATTTTAAGACCAGGAGAGGCCCCTGTTCCTTATGAAAAATGACCCAGAAGTTGACGCCCTCCACCTGTTTCCCTGTTGGTGGCCTTCTCTAGTCATCCATTCAACTGCTATAATGACACAAAATGTCTGTGAACATCTGCTTATGTGCCAGAGACTCTCCATCAGATGGAGTAAGGCATACGATATATTTTTTTCTAGCTAGAATCAGCAAATTTTGGCTGGCCCTTGTAACTAAAGTAAACAAATAGAGCTGCACCCCATATTGTATCTCATTCTTCTCTCGTTGCAAGTGAACATTTTTTAGGGTTTTGAGCTGGTATGTGCTCCAGGCTTTAGTACTCTAAATGTTTGTGATTTGCTTTGCTTTTCCATATAAATGCATATCATGTATCCAACTGTCAGGACTGCAGAAGAATCAGTAGTGAGATACGGTGCTGTGAGGTTGAACAGAATGATGAAACTTCTCTGATGACAATTGGAGGCTCGTATGTTGGAGATCATTTGTAGTCTTTGAATTTTTCTATGCTGACCTTGATTTATGCTGCTTTTAGAACCTTAGAGAAGAATTAGCATTAATTGAAAAGTTTGATGAGACTATTGGAAAGTGTAATCTGAATCTACTGGGAAAGATAAGAAATCTAGCAGTCTATGATACCACAGTAATGCTGTTAAAGCATAGAGAAATTAATATTAATCATACAGTGAAATACATACAAAATCCTAATTTCTCTTTAAGTGCAGAGAATACAATTGAGTCAAGCTGTGTAAGACAGGGGCAATATTTATTGCGTTAGATTCCGCTCCTCATGAAACCCTTTCTGTTTTCCAGAAGGAAATTCCCTATTGCATTGTGCTGATTTTGCCTGGAATAGATTGGCTTGCTTGTTCTTGTCTTGTCCTGAGACAGTTTTGTGTTGGGGCAGAAAACATATACCTACATTGTCAAAGATTGTGTATACTCTAGGTAAAGTTGCAACAAGGCATCCAAACTTCACACTGGTATTTTTAAAAAAGTTCCATGTGGGTCTGTTTGGTCTCAATACCATTAGCAGTGCAGATTTATGCTAATAGGTAATATTTGCATATATGTAGATAGCTCTTGTAGTACCTTTGGGACTCACTGAACAAAAGAACTTTCATAGATTGTCTACTTCCTCAGATGTATTTGGTGGAGTGGAAAGCCAGAGAGAGACATATATATATATATATATATATATATATATATGCGCCATTAGTGTGTGAGAATGTCAATTCAAATTCAAAATCCTTTGTGTATGGAAATGAAGTGGCTAGTCCAGTTTTAATGATGGTTGTTTGTGAGCAAAGGTATTGGATACTAGTCCTTGTGTGTGGAAAAGAAGTGGCAAGTCCAGAAAGAACTTTTCATGTTGGTGAATGTAACAGTAGGATGATCAGTCTCTGCTCCTGGTTCATATCATCAATGTATCTTCATCATTCATACAAGAGGTTTGTATTCAGATGCTCTGTTATAGCACACTGCTGAGGGTTTCAATGGAAGGTCGTTTTTGTTTTTGTGAAAAGTAAAATTGTGAGGACTAAGGTAGTAATAACTTATGTACAAGGTGTTTTATTGGTAATGAATGTTATTAATTCATTAAGAGCCTGAATGCCATCAACATGTGGTATGTTAGTGTGAACCTATGTGATATCAGATGTCATGAGTATATTTTTAATATTTTATTAAATATGTGTCATTTATAGTTTTTTTGTGGGTTTTTTGGGCTATGTAGAAACTCTTCTAGAACATGGCCATAAAGCCTGAAAAACCCACAAAAAACTATGGATGCCGGCCATGAAAGCCTTCGACTTCATATATGTCATATGTCCAGGCTTCTGTTTATATTAAAAAACAGTATCTTTAGTATCTTTAATATATGATGGGAGATTTTGTGCTAGAGCCTGTATCTACAGATCAGTATATAACGTTATCCTCTGTATGTCTGAATTATTACCAGAAACAACAGGATTGTTAGCATGGTTACACAGCACGTGAAGATCCACGTTAGTATGCAGCACCAAGAACACAACCTTCTCAGATGCAGCCAGTAGTGTGTCAGCTGGAGAAGCACCTCTCCCCTTCTAGACAGAGTAAAGAGACTCCACAGACAGACGTCTCTCAGATGAGTCTTTAATCTTAGTTCCTCTATGTACAAGGCTATTTACAGCGATAACGACAACCATCCAATGCTATCTACACCACTAACACAACCCACATGTGTGTCCAGAGGCTTCTGCCTTATATAGCCAGGGCTCCACATGGCCTTCTGGCCCTGCCTCTTCCTGCTGGACACCTGTCAGTCACATGAGTGACTCTGCAGTTTTGCAGCAGTTCTCTGTGCTTTACAGCACCAGGAGACCATCCCCATGATGTCACTTCCCATGACACAGCATGACTCAGCAGTGATCAAATGCTGTGTCATCATGGCTGCTCTATTCCTCACATTGTACATTTTCCCCTGGGACTCCTTCCTAACAAGGATGCCCTGGGATGTTTGGTTTATGACTTTTAGGTGAGATGTTGGACCAGCAAGGAAATGGTCTGGTGTTGATTAAAAGAGTAGCTGTTTCTATGAAATGTAGATTATTCTTTTTCAAATGTATGGTTTTTGGGATGCACCTCTTGAGATGTGCTGTGATGTTGTCGCCAACAGACTTTAAAGTTTTTACTTCATTTAGTTGTCTAAGACCTTCAGAAACTTGGGGCCTTTGCAGACTGCCAGAAATAGTGCAAATTGAGTCCACTTTAACTGTCCTGGCTCAGTGCTAGGGAATCATGGGAACTGTAGTTTATTGTGGCACCAGAGCTCTCTGACAGAGAAGACTCAATGTCTCAGAAAAAAATGCAATTCCCATGATTCCCTAGCACTGAACCAGGGCAGTTAGTGGACTCAATTTGCTCTATTTCTAGCAGTCTGCAGAGGCCCATAGTCAGCAGTTTTTAACAAAACAAGTGCTCTCCCTTTATCTACAGGTTCAGTAACAATGCCCATTATCATTTGCAGATTTCTTATTTGCTGCTCTTTATTCATTTGAAAGAATGTCATTCATAGGCTGGTAAAGTTGTTTGATCATTCATGTTTCTTTTAATAGGCAGAAGAAAAAGCCTGTGTGTTATTGCAACAAAGCCTTGAAAATTTAAGAAGGAAAAATAAGAGTCTTGGGATATCCCTGCTGTATGAACATTTCTTATGAACAACTCTTGTGTCCATGCCTGCTGCCCCCTCTCAGCTTGACATGGGGAAGTGCATAGAAGTCTTCAAAGTATCTATGGTTACTAGCTATGGTTACTGGTTTAAGACCTGAATTGTTTTGATGCTGGAAAGTACAGTTAATTGAAGTAGAATTAGCCCAACCAGACCAATGCTGGGCCTGCAGCACTGTTTATGAAAGACAACCTTCCTGTGCTTTTGGAGGTTGACATTCACATTGTTGGCTATATGTTGGCTTCAAAGTGAACATGGATTCCCCCCGCCCCCAAGTGGATGTTTGAATCTTCAAAAAAGGCATGTGTTCCATCCTTCAGGTTGCAAGTCTTATTCAACAGAGCTAGCAACACTATTAAAAACAAATAAAACAATAAGTTCTATCCCTAAATCAGGCTGCCCCAATCTGTTCCCCCTCCAGATTTGTTGGATTAGAGTTCCCATTAGCCACCCACCATTGGGTGTGCTGGTTGAGGATGGCTTACAAATGCGGGCTTATTAAAACCAGTGCTTCTAAGCAGTCTGATGTGGGGGGCCAGCAGGGCTTTCCCCCACTGTGTCAGGAACTGGCACCATATGCCCTGGCTCAGTGCTATGGAATTCTGGGAATTGTGGTTTTGTGAGACAGCTCTGTCAGAGAGCTCCGGTGGTGCAATAAACTTCTATTCCCAGGATTACCTAGCACTGAGCCAGGGCGGTTAAAGCAGTCTCAAACTGGATGATTTCTGCAGTGTGTTTTGGACCTATGACTATGTTCCTGGAAATTCTCCAGGGACTGGCGCTTGTCCAAGGATCACCATTTTGTGTCATGCTGGTTTAAACCATGGCTAATGATTATGTTGGAACCCAGAACTATAAACTATATCTGGCATGGTTCCCTAAATGCCCACCCTGAAACAGGAGCTGACAAAGGCACAGGAGAGAAACAAATAAGGTATGAGTGGAGGAAACTAATTTGTTTAGTCCTCTGTTGGACAATTCCTGGCTAAAGCTACAGCTTGGTATGAAGCGTAAAAGCAGCCAGTGATCACAGCCACCTGAGACAAGACTTCAGTTCAGTGGTGCCAAAATAAACTAGTTCTCTTCCCTCAGCTTATACCAGAAGTGGGCAAAGTGCAGTCCCTGGGCTGCGTGCAGCCCTCAGCCCTCTGAGTCATAATTTGGTATTTTTTTGTACAACCTTTTTTTTTTTGCCACAACATGCCCTCCGGGGTTGTAGGGGCATATTTACCATATTTTGGGCTATTTTAGCCCCAGGAATAGGTCTTTAAAAAAACCCAATCCAGAAGTAAATTGGAATTGACTTCTGGTCAACTGCATTTTGAAAAAAAGACTTGAAATTGCTGGGGAGGTGTGTGTGCATGCTAAAAATATGGTGAAAATGCTCTCTACAACTGCTTGGGGATATTTGGGGATGAAACGTTTTTGTGTTTTGGTATTGTTTTGCCATGAGGAAATATTGTGGGGGAATGTCGGCTTCCCCTGCAAGGTCTCCCACAGTTGCCCACCCCTGGCTTTGTTGTTGTTAACTACGGTCAAGCTGACTTCAGCTTATGGTGACCCCATGAGTAAGAGGTCTCCAAGTCACCCTATTACCAAGTGCCCTGCTCAGGTCTTGCAGATTCAAGGCCATAGCTTCCTTGATTTTGAGTCTATCGATCTGTAATGTGGCCTTCCTCTTTTCTTACTGCCTTCTACCTTACCAAACATCATTATCTTTTCTAGTGTCTTGACATAATGTGGCCATAGTCTCAGTTTAGCCACTGCATCACACTGTGCACGGTCTATGTAAAAGGCTTCCACTGGAATTCAAACTCTATGTAATCAGGATTCCAGCTACTGTGGAAGCCAGTATGCATAGCTTTACCCTTGTGTACATATCAATGGATGGCAAATGCAATGTACAGTCTTGAGGAAAGGTCTGCATGGCTTGTCCCTGCTGCCCTCTTCAATGCACAGTCCACTTTCATGTAAATAATCATTGGGAACCTCTCTTTAAACATGTCAAGGCTTTAATTTCTAACTCCAATACTGCCCAAGACTAACATTTTTGTTTTGTCTTTATTGGGAACTAGGAAAGTATACAGGCAATTTGTTTGTTCAGCCTTCTGACCCAGAGTTTAACCTATGACCTCTCCAACAAGCCTTTTCTGTGTCTCTTTCCTCGACATTGATCTGGATCCCATAATCCACTGGGAATGGTTTACTTAATCAATGGCTGCAGGAAACATTGTTCATGGTTGTTAAATGTCTTTTGATTTGTGTATGCTGTGCAAACAGAGCAGGAAACTTTAGCAGTTTCAATGAATGGCAAACTTTAAAAACTCCTCTTTTGTTGATGGTATGACAAAGTCCATGAACCCACATTGTCCCTTCAGAATAATACAACAATGTAAATATTTGAAGTACCATTTTTATTTTATTTTTAACTTGAAAACTTTCTTTTGTGTAAACTAATTATGAATAAATCCTAAATTAAGCAAGAGTACAGACATCGTCTGAATTTCGGTAATTAAAACTCACTGCTGCATTATTAGGTTGTCATAATCCTTTCTTTTAAAAAATAGTCCAGCAAAGGAATTTTCTTCTTTCAGAGCTATGAGTAAAGGCTGCCCCAGTGTTTATCTCTTTTGAGCTTTATGAGCTTTTGAGAAAAAAAGGTGTTTATCTATGTGTGTG
This sequence comes from Phrynosoma blainvillii, assembly GCA_026167975.1. Classification (NCBI taxonomy): domain Eukaryota; kingdom Metazoa; phylum Chordata; class Lepidosauria; order Squamata; family Phrynosomatidae; genus Phrynosoma; species Phrynosoma blainvillii. Next base: position 359,160,573 of record JANUYF010000002.1, read on the forward strand.
TATAGTAGTTGTTGCACACAAGCCACTTAAATACCACTTCTGTGATATGCATTATAGATGTACTGTTATGGGCACCGTGGCCAGAAAATATGCAAAGATTTAAGCTCTGCAGTGAGAAAAACAAAACATAGAAAACGTATGTTCTTGCTGTATTTTATTAAATTGTTGGTGCCATTCTTCCAGTTCGTATTATTATTTTCTTCTTGCTGGAGATGGGCTTTCCATCTTTCTAAAATATGAAGTTGGTGGTGTATTTTCACAGTTCCTGTGATTTTGAGCATCCTGGTGTTTTGAGTAGCCAGAGCCTACAAAACAGTGGTAAGCAATTCTAAGGCCAAAAATAATTTCTTCCAGATATGAAAATGGTGTTGGGGTGGTGGTGGTGTGCCCTCAAATCATTTCTGACTTATGGTGACCCTAAGACAAAACTATCACAGGGTTCTCTTGGCAGAATTTGTTCAGAGTGGGTTTACCATTGCTTTCCTCTGAGGCTGAGAGAATGTGATTTGCCCAAGGTCACTCAGTGAGTTTCCATGGCCAAGTAGGGATTCTAATAAAGACGAGGACACTGGGAGATCAGGGTTCGAATCCCCATCACACTAGCTTATGATATATTGGACCGTAAATAGAATTGTAAGCACTGAACAGTTGTGATAGGAATCTGTTTTTTTCCCTTGGAAACATTTGGGCTTCCTACTGGGTGATGTTATCTTTGGCCCCTGGTGATAGGGACTCAGACATTCCCCTATCATGAGGCTGTGCCTGGTTCAGTGGATGGCTTTTTAAAGGGAATGTTGTGGCTACCATTGTCTCCAATTAAAACTGTAGAAAAGCCTAGTGAGTTCAGCTGGTTGGCAGCTGAATGACCAATGAAAACCTATAGATTGGCCATCCCTGGGTGTAGGGTGCATCTACACTGTAGAAATAATGCAGTTTGACACCACTTTAACTGCCATAGTTCCATTCCACAGAATCCTGGGATTTATAATTTTGTGAGGCACTAGTACTCTTTGTCAGAGAAGGCTAAAGACCTGTAAAGCTACAAATCCCAGGATCCCATAGGATGGAGCTACAACACTTACAGTGTTTCTACCCTGTAACTACACTCACACATTATTTCTACAGTGTAGATACATCCACAGTGGCTTTCTAAGCTCCTGATAAACAGGTACATGTTGTAATTGTTGATCTTGAATGTGGATCTTTGTCTTTTTATTTGTATTTCAGTAAAGATGGATCCTAGTATCTACTAGTGGCAGTGGTTGAGAACAGTGGTGGTGTTTTCATTGAACACTGCAAGGGTCATCTCTCATTCAGTGGCCTGCCAGAGCAGAAATCCAAGGCTGAAGTTAACAAGTGGCTATCCACAGCTTGTTTAAAAACCTCTGTTTAAATTTCATAGAGGGTCTGAAGACCATCAGTTGACAGAGCATGTGCCTTGTAATTGTTATATGTGACTGCAGAAATTCAGATTGTAGGGCTGGGGAAGATCATTATGAGACCCCTGTCATTAAGAAGAGGCGGTCTTGTGCCAGTGGGCAGGATAGGCATTTTGTATTTTTGCCACTGGTGAACATAAGAACCCTTCTGGATGAAATGAAAGACCAGTCTGGTCCAGTATTCTGTTCTCACTGTGGCCAACTGAGCTCAAAAGCATGCTGTACATGAATGCAACTGCACTCATGCACTACGCAAAGTGGTGATATGCCCCTACTCTTATGCACCATGTTAGTTTCAGCTGCAGAATGTATCTCTCTCCCCCTCCCCCCATGAGTTTAAGACTTTTTTCTCTCTCAAGAGCTACCAGCATACTAATAATTTTGTTTTTTTATCACACACAAGATATTTCATGGGTCATAAGAGCATCAAATAGTTAAGGGATAGTGTATAGGATTGGGCAGCTTCTACGAACATGCACATTTGACTTTGCTGCTATTGTCCACTAAAGGTGGCTGTCTCTCAGTACAGTTGTCAGTAGGATGAGGCCAAGTGCCAGTTGGCTTGCTGTTTCACAGCTGTATTAAATCAGAGAGGAATCAAAACTTATTCTAGGCACAAAGCCCTCTGGAACAGCCTCTGAGGCTTTGTGGCTTGAGAGAATTGAAGGCTTGTGTATTGTCTCTGGTAGTTGGCTCTCTTAATTTCTATTTGATACACATGGTTGTGGGCTGCACAGTTAAAAGGCCCCTTTAACTTGCATCAGAGGCATCATCTGCCTTTGGTTCTTGCAAGAGTTGAATTCTTCTGTAGTGTTTCAGGCACTGAGCCTATTTGAAAGCATTGACAGGTATGTAATAGCAATAATTATAGATAGAAATTATATTTGGAAAGAAAAGTTTTACGGTAGGTTGCTATATACATTGTTGTAAACCAGTTTGAGATTTTTGGAATGAAGAGTAGAATAGAACTGTATTAATAAATAAAACAAAATTGTAGTATCATGGCACTATAAAGATTTAACTCATTTAGCATAAGATTTGATGTCATTGAGTCAGCAAAGAGAAGTGTTACTTTCAGTAGACAGAGATGTAGAATTGTTTTTTTTGGGTAGGAAAAATTGGTTATTAGCTAAGAAATAAAAAAAATGGAAGTTGTAATCGAGTTGAAATGTGTACAGAATAAATGTGGTATGACCAGGGTGACCAAATGTCATAACTGTAAAGGAGGACAAGGCACTGCAAAATGTAGAACGCTCAAGAAAAACATAGGACATGACAAAATAAAAGCTAAAAGACTCATATAAATATAAATTCATACTTCTTAGTCATGCTCAAAATGGAGGACATTTTGAAATTATTCCTGGGCAGAAGGTTGAAATGTTGGGCATGTCCTGGAAAAGGAGGACCTCTGGTTACCCTGGGTATGACCTCTTATAAGACCAGTAATGAGCAAGAATCTGCTTAACTGAGCTGTAATAATGTTATGTTATCTTCAAGTGGGACAGGAAAATTTTGACTTGATTCAGGCCTAAATGAATAAAATAAAACTTTTAGTTATAATCTAGCTATTACATACTTGAGTTTCTTTTTGAAGAGGTATAACTTTCAAGTCAGCAGCAGGGGAAAATTGAAATATTATCCTAATGGGTCTTTGCAATTTCTGAGGCTAGATATTCCTAGTTCCTGTAATAATATCACCTAAGCACATATAGGGATTGGTTTAGCACTGGGGTCTGTGCATGGTCTGGTCCTTATGCTTGTCTCTGAGCTGGATATCTTGTTGTTATTATTCACAAACAGGTATTTTCTGTTGAGAGGTTGCCTTTAAACAAGCAGCACTATCACCCCTCCCCAAAGCCTATGAGAGGAAACCATCGCGGTCCAGAACAGACTATAGCTCAGGCTGTATTGGGAGAACGGCATTAAATGGAAGCTGGTTAAAAGTGATATTCTGTTGCTTTCTTACAGATCTATCATGTACTAGATTATTCATAATATCAATCTTGCCTTGTCTTGTCGATATGTTATCTTTTTCATTTAATTGGAAGGAAACTATAGATTGTTTTGGCAAGCTGGAGCGATGGGAGTTATTTCTGGAGGACAGCAGATTTGAGAAAGCTACTATAGACAATAGATCTGGCATATTCTGGGTGGAGTGGCCTGCATATATTTGTAGTGTTTGCTGGGTTTCTAATATACAGGCATCCCTGTTCCGGACCCCACCCCCCCCCCGAATCTGGAAAAATGCAAATATTCAAGTCACCATTAGTTACAATGGCTGTGCACTCCCACCTCAGGCGTGCACACCATTTTGTCCCTCCCTGCTTGCCATCTGTGAAGGACTAAGACCACGGACTCATTAAGTCTGCAAACGGGGAGGGACGAGTGTAAGTAACATGGTTCTTCCCATGTACATCTTGTATTTAAACAGTACTATCCAAAAGGTGACTTGTCCAATTGGCCAATCCAGGATGATGGCTATCCAGGCTGATGGCAAGGTGAACGTTATTTAAAATCTTCAGCATTTCTCACAGTTTTTCTCTGTGCGGGTCCAGATGATGTTTTCATAGCTATGTGGCAAGGAGACAAGAGCTGAAAAAACTTCATTTAATGTAATATATGTGCGTATGTATGTATGTAATGTAAGGTTTGTATGTCTTATGTATTTGTATGTGTTTATTATAATAAAACTCGATTAAAAAAAAACACCTTCATTCTAAGGCACAGTTGGTACACTGTGGAACAATGTTTATACCCACTGGCTGCTATGTATCGCTATGGTGCATGCACAACACTTAAATCAGATAATTCATAGAATTTTGATAATATGGTATCTCATTTGAGTTTGTGTGGCTCTTATTTGTATTAGATCCATTTCCTTCTCTTCTCACTGAAACATCTCAAGAACTCTAAATGCTTCAGATAAAACGCTGATTGTTGGGGAGGAGTTTTAACCCTTGAAGCCAGTGAGTGAGCATTGGACACCACCTACAGAATTAAGGGATGGTGGACATTGGCCTAATAAAATAAATAAATTCTGTGCCTTACGCAGAAACCATGCTGTGCAAATACTTCAATACCAAGGTACACACGTGCACAGCTACACTACAGCCATTTCCAGCCAAACTGCAAATAATGTTAATGCTGTAATTGAGTGAAACATAAAATGTTAAAGCCTATTGTTTCTTTGCTTTTTGGTCTAGGGAAGTGAGGGGAGGGAAAAGAGTAATTCTTTGTGTGGGGTTGATTCTGGGTGGTATTGGAAGGAATTTATGTTCTAACTGGCTTTTTTCCATTTTATAATAAATACTTTTGTATCTTAATGAGTAAATGTTGTGTCTGAGCAATTTTTCATCTGCTAATAATCTTGAGGCAATGGGGAGGAATAATAGCAACTGGTTAAGGGATGAGGATAGCTTCTGATGGCCAGAGGAACTGGTGTTCACACAGGAATATAAAATGTGTATTTTTAGATTATACAAGGCTTCACATCAGACAGAACAGAAAATAATTACCCTTGATCTTTATCCAAAGAAAGGTTCTTTCAAGGAGATAATAACTGAAAGTGTGATGTCTTTTTGCATTTCTAATGGCCTTCAAAAGTAAGCTGTATCATTAAGCTGAGCATTTTTTAGTTCCATCTGCTTTTAATTTACCTGAAAAAGAATAAGTATGATCCCTTCCCCCCTGTTAGATTTACTCATGCTGCATTATCATCTAAGGAATGTGACCTCTGAGCCTTATGCAAAGCTAGAGGCAACAAAAGGATCTCTTGCTGCAAAAAGCTGGCCTTGAGCAGGACTTGGGAATATGATTTCCTTTGCTGCTGTGTGGTTTTAGTATTGGTGTGTTAGTATTTGGCAGCTCTTCTTGGACTATTATGAAAGAGAAATGTGTCTAGATCAGCCTCTGAATCAACCCATTTACTCACCCTTGTATATCTTCTGCCAGCTGGATGGGCTGAAGAGAATCGCTCTGCATTGCTTTCAATGTACATAGGCTATTGCATTCCCTGTGAGCTAAAACATGTTTTTTTCTGTTCCAAGTCAGGTAATGGTGGTAGGGAAATGTGATCTGTTTTCTTGCTGTTGTGTGCTTTTACATCATTTCTGATTTATGGCAACCCCAAGGTGAACCATCATGGGGGTTTCTTGGCAATATTGGTTCAGAGAAGGTTTGCCATTGCTATCCCCTGAAGCTGAGAACATGTGACTTCCCAAAAGTCACCCAGTGGGTTTACATGATTGAGCTGGGATTCAAGTGCTGGTCTTCAGAGTTATAGTCCAGTGCTCAAAAGTTACATAGGGCCTTTACAGACTGCCAGAAATAATGCCGCTTGAGGCCACTTTAACTGTCCTGGCTCAGTGCAAGGAAATCATGGAAATTGTATTTTTTTCAGGGACATTGACCCTTCTCTTTCAGAGAGCTCTGGTGCCACAATATACTACAGTTCCCATGATCTCTTAGCATTTGCCAGGACAGTTAAAGTGGCCTCAGGCTGCATTATTTCTGGCAGTCTTTAAAGGCCCATACTCAATTTTCTGCAGAGTCAAGAGGAATGTGTTTCACATACCATCTTTCAGGGACCAAGTACGATGCTTCTGCTTTAAATTCAGGAAATATGTTGTTGTCAACATTGAAGCAGAGAAATTCAATTCCTCTCCCGGTAGACCAGATACTGTTCTAAGAGAGAAGTAAGGACATATTTAGGGATGGTGAGGGAGAACTGAGGAAGGCATGCCAAGCTGCATTGCCTAGGCCAGGGGTCGGCAACCTAAGGCCCGCGGGCCGACTCCTGCCACTACCGCACCATGCGCAGGTGCCATTTTGGTGTCCAAAATGGTGCCCGCGCTTGCGTGCGCATGCGCACAATGACAGGTGCCAGTTTAGAATGCCCAACTTGCCAGTGCCGTGCATTCCAAAATGGTGCTCTCCATGCACGTGCATGCGCTCGCCGGCCCTAGCGGCATTCCCCCCCCCGGCCCCTGGCAACAAAAAGGGTTAGGGGTTAGGGTTAGGGTCAGCATGTTTGCTTCACAACATTAATCATCAGAGCAAAGGTAGGTTGCTGTCCTTTAGATTTGAAAGATAGGCAAGGAGAAAGCCATGCTAAAGGCTGCCTGATGAGTTTATAAACTCAGTAGGAATGTGAATCCAGGTCTATAAGGTCCATGTTCTGTTGTTTGGGTTTGCAATATTTCATGCCAGTCTTGTTCAGGATGCTTCTCTGCTTTTTAAAATGATTCTCATCTTTGTTTTGTGCAGCTTCACAAGGAACAGTTGGATATCAATAGCATTTGCTTATGCAGCCTAGCTTATGTCCTGTAGTAAATATGAAAATGTGCAGAGATGTCTATGGTCTTCTTCCCATACCTCCCAAAACATTCTGTGACGGAACAGGAACATTTGGTTTAGACCAGGAGTAGAATCATGAGGGAGCCAGCATAGTGGTTTTAGTGTCAGACTGTGACTCTGGAGATCAGGGTTTGATTCTCCTCTCAGCCATGGGAACCCATGGGCAAGTCACAAACACTCAGCCCCTGATAGGTTTGCTTTAGGGTTGCCAGAAGTCAGAAATAACTTGAAGGCACACAGCAATAACAATAACAGTAATAACAAGAAGGGATCATGCAGTCCTCCAGATGTTGTTGGACTGCAAGGTGTAAAAACCCAAGCTGATTATCTAAATGGAGAGGAATGCTGGGAGGAGCAGTCCAGCAACTTCTAGAGGTCTGTGTGATTCCCATCCTTGGATTCTTATGTTAAAGAAAGAGATTAGGCAAAATTGGGGGGTGAGGGGTGTCTTATCAATAGCTATTAAAATAGTGATACACAGCCTCTATTTGTAGAGGCGTATACTACTAAATGTCAGTTGCTGGGTGATAGTAGTATTTGGCAGACAGTGCATTGAAGGCTCACTAGAGAGCTTCCTAGAGGGATCTCATTGCCTGGTGAAAAATGTAGAAAGTTACTTTAAAAAGTAATTGGTTAGCCTCCACCAAAGTATATTTTGCACCAACACAAGTTTTTAAATGTGATTTCTAAACTAATTTAAACTGTTACTTAAGCAACGACGGGCCTTTGCAGACTGCTAGAAATAGTGCAAATTGAGTCCACTTTAAGGTTAGGTTAGGGTTAGGGAATCATGGGAACTGTATTTTATTGTGGCACCAGAGCTCTCTGACAGAGAAGGCTCAATGTCTCAGGAAAAAAAAAATTCCCATGACTCCCTAGTACTAACCCTAACCCTTAAAGTGGACTCAGTTTGCACTATTTCTGGCAGTCTGCAAAGGCCCTACATGTCATTGGCCAGTGGAGCAAAGCATGCCTAAGCAGTAAGGCTTTGTGTTGTTAAATGTTTACTGAAACAGGATTTCATCACAAAAGGAGTGAAGATATTCCCTTGTTCCATTGCATTTCATCCAACAGTAATGTCACTTAGTTATGTCTTCATTATTTTTTAAAGCAAAGAATTATTACTTGCTACTCATAATTTACAAAAACGTACTTTCAGGGTCTGGGCCACTTTCATACCCAATGGAATTTCTTGTTTCCTTCATCACGGCTTTTCTTATGTTAACTTTATTAATCTGTTTTGAAATATAAACTCATTCTAATCTGAGAGAACAGCTACATCAAACAAACAAAAAACAGTTGCACCCTGTAGTTAGTAACATGTATCATGGTGTGGAAAAATATTTCTTGGCAAGGAGTCTTTTTTGGTCTGCAAAACTATTGTGTGTGTGTGTTTAAATCCTCCAGAAACATTTTCTCCAAGTGTGGTAAGGCTTCTCAGGCATTGATCTTGCAGTAGAGGGAAGCATCATTGAGTTCAGTGCTTATCTGAGGTTTTCTTCTTTGCTGTATATTACCAGAGGTTCTAAGCATTGCTATGATGTTTGTTTTTCTTTCAGAAGATTAGAGTTGTTGATCACCTTATGTAAGCCTTGGAATTAGGTTGGCCTTTGTCTGCCAGTTCTTGTGGGTTACAGGTGTGCTCACCTGGGCACTTGCTGGCTTTAAACAGTGCACTTATTAAAGTAAATGTGTAAAGGCCCTGATCCCAGAGGACAATAGATTTGTGTGGATGGGAATGCCTGTTGCCTGTATGATTTTTAATACCTTTGCCTGATGAAGGAGCCAGTGAAGCTTCAAAAGCTTGCATGTGTCTTTTGCATTTTGGTTGGCCAGTAAAAGTATCACTGTTTTGTGGATTTTGGATTTTATTGTATCCTGCTGCAATAGGCTGCCTAATTCATCCTTTTTCTTTTTATCTTGGTTCTTTCTCAAATGTGGGGCAAGAAGGCCTTACCTTAAGGAAGAAAGATGCAGTCAGTCTGCCTGGCAAAGCATGGGATGTCTGTTTCTCAGGTGAGAGCTGAACCTCTTAAGCCTGGCAGGAAAAATGTCTTATTTGTTAATGCAAGGGTGGACAAATCCCACGTCTGGGACCAGCTTTCAACTTCTAAGCCCCACCATGGGCTGGACCATCCTCCATACGAAACAGATCTGGAAGTGGTCAAGAATCCATTCTCAGTTTTGTAATCCCTCTTTTTGGTTTGTGAACTTTGTCACAGAGGTTTATGTGGCAAAATAGGTGAAGGTTGTATCTTGTTTTTAGGCAATTTCTGGAGGCTTCCAGAAGTGGAAATGGACTACCTTTTTACCAATTCTTTCTGGGAGGAGTGGGCAGGGAGAACAAGTGTTTAACAGAAAGCCCGTCATGGTCATGTGTTAGTTTCCTTCTTCTCCACTGTATGATATTTATGAGTCTGTGTGTGTGTTGGGGTGGGGTGTATGGTTGTCTTGTGGAGAGGGCAGAAGATGGGACTGGTAGGGTTCGAGGGCTTCTAAAATTTAGTCAAGGGTCAAATGGGCCAAATAGCATTGTCAACTACATCTTGCTTCCTATTCATTCTCAGTTTTTCTGCTTTTTTGTACACCCTTTCCCAAATGTTTGTGTGACAGTATATTCTTGAATGTTTATGTATGCCACAGAATTTTTACAGAAGTCAAGGATTCTGTAAAACTCTATTGAAGTCACTGTGAACATCTATTTTGTGTTTTTTCTTAATTACTACTAAGTGTTAATAAAAAACATCATTCACTTGTGTTGAAACAAAGCATGGAAAACCATAAAAACATTATTTGTTAGCATCAGAGGATAGATTACTAGTGTAATGTGTCTTAAAAAACAAAACCAAACACCTCAGTCTGCTTCAGTCTGGTGCCCTCCTGATGATAGACTACAGGTCCCACTATTATTATTTTATTTACTTACATCGGGCAGCATGCAAATTACTGGAAACAGTACAGATGAAAACCCATGAAAACCCACAAAATATAAATATAACATAGTTTTTTGTGGGTTTTTCGGGCTGTGTGGCCATGTTCTAGAAGAGTTTCTTTCTGACATTTCGCCAGCATCTGTGGCTAGCATCTTCAGAGAAGATGAAGATCTGAAGATGCTAGCCACAGATGCTGGCAAAATGTCAGAAAGAAACCCTTCTAGAACATGGCCACACAGCCCAAAAAACCCACAAAAAACTATGGATGCCAGCCATGAAAGCCTACGACTTCACATTATAAATATAACAGTTCTTTAAAAACAGCTCAATTCGTAAAGTTAGAACCATCATAATTAATTAAAAGACCATATATAAGAATTTAAAAAAACCAGGACAGCACACAATTAAAAGCCCCTCACAGTCAATTTTTAAAAGCTTGATGGAAGAGAAATGTTTTGCTAGTAGAAGGAAAGCTAGGAGGGAGCCATCCTAGCTTCATTTGGAAGGGACTTAACAAGTCTGGAAGCAGCCATTGAGAAGGCCTCTCATTTCCTTCCACCAAATGAGCCTGAAGAGGTAGTGGGACAGAGAATGTCCATAGACCCAGACACCAGTCCCAGTGGTTGACAATCATGAAAGGTATAGTCAAAAATATCTAAAGGCACTAGTATGCAAAGGGATCTTGTAGCACCTTTGAGACTAAGGGCCTTTACAGACTACCAGAAATAATGCAACTTGAGTCCACTTTAATTGCCCTGATTCAGTGCTAGGGAATCATGGGAACTATAGTTTATTGTGGCACTGGAGCTCTCTGACAGAGAAGGCTCAATGTCTCATTGGTTGTAACTGCCTGGTAGCCAGATTGAGCATGCCAGACTCTGCAGTGTCTAAACCAGGGGTAGGCAACCTAAGGCCCGGGGGCCGGATGTGGCCCAGCGAGGCCTTTGGACCGGCCCCAAACCGGTCCTACCACCACCACCGCCCCCCCCATGATGATATTGATTATTGTTGTTATTACTTGTTCTTGGGGTTTTCTTGGCAAAATCTTCACAGGGGTTTTGCCATGGCTTTTCTGGGACTGAGAGAGTGTGCATGAATATTTTTTAAATATTGTTTTTTTTATTTTAATTTTTATTTATTTATTTATTTATTTATTTTTGGTGCTTCGGCCCCTCAATTGTCTGAGGGACAGCAACCTGGCCCCTGGCTCAAAAAGGTTGCCTACCCCTGGTCTAAACTAAGTAAATTGCTGTGTTTAATCTACTAACAGACTCCATTCATGCACCTTAAATGGTTAATTTTCCCAGACAGCTACCTCCTGGACTAAAGAAAGTGGAACTTGTCAAGTACCAGGTTGCAGATCCCCTTTTCTCTTCAGTAGACTGCAGCTGTGTTTTGCAAAGATTATCAAGTAGCTCCCTCTGCAGCCAGCATCAATGCAGGTCTCTTTTTCAAAATGATCTGCACAAACTGTGCCTTTGTAGGGGATAGATGGGCTTGTGCTTTGTCAGTTTTCTCTTTAAAAGTGGCTGTAACCTTTCAATACATCAGAAAGTTTAAAAAACCAAACCCCAAATGACTACATTTAGATAGGGCCTTTCTTGGGCATCCTCTCACCGAGTTCACTATATCTCTTTTAACACCACTTTAATGAATATTATTTTTAGAGGATATCATTTCACTGTGTAAGCAGATTTAGAGTGAGTACTGAAGTTGAAATGAAGCATGGCGAGAATATGCAGTTTTCTATGTTTGCTATTTTCATGACTGATTTTGAAGAGCCTTAATACTGAGGTTTTTGTGCATAAAATCTCTTTCATCTGCCAGATTTAAGTAGTGCAGGCTCAGTGAATCCCACAACTAATTATTTTTCAGGTTTTTAAAAGGTGAAGTTTTATACTTGCTTATGTGAGAACAAAGCCCCTTAAACTCAATGAGATAGGATTGTTGTGTTTGTTGTGAAATTGTGGTTTTTTTGTATTGAAATGTCATTGTTCCCAATTCTCTGGGATTGCTCCCTCTCTCCCAGGCCTGAGGATGAAGGGAGGACTTTCAGGTCAATGTAAATACTGTACTTTAATTCTTACAAAAAAAAGGAACCATCCCCTGGAGAAAGGCAAGCTTGTGTCTTGCAAGCACTCACTCCCTTCTGCTCTCTCATCCATCCAGTCTTTAGTATGAGCACAAACAGTTATGCTTGCTAGAATTTTCTAAGTTCTTTGGAATTGTTTTTCCTTCCTTCATCCTTTAGATATTTTGTTACACACTCCTAAATTTTACCTTAGACTTATCCACATGTCATATCAAAATTCATAATTTTGGACCCCAAACCTACCCTCAACCCATACATGAAATGGACTTATAGTTGAGTATATGTGGTATTTTCTTTTGACACCCCCATGTGCTGTTGGTCCCTGCTGCTACAGGCTGCTTCAGAGTTGCTGCTATAGATTTTCCAGTTGCTCACCTGGCATCTCTTCGTGATTCCTTCTATCAGGATTTCTCAAATTGTGGTTGGTAAACTGCGATTCAGCAGGAGGAAGTGGCTCTCATGGGGAAGTACTAAACTGCCTCAATATTTGCTGCTTCAGGGGTCATTGGATAGGGTATTATAGGATTGCTGCTTTGTGGCTTTTCCTATTTACTGTTTGCTTTCCCAGTCCTGTTTCCATTTTCCACACACAACCCCAAATGGCCACTTTATACTTTCTTTTCTTGGTCTCAGGAGTGCATGGGATGCACACCCTATGTTAGGGCCACTGTAAGTCAGAGTTGCCTTGAAGGCACATAAGGACATGTGTGACACCATGCTGGCTCTAATACATACAATAGTTAAAAATAAATAATGTAGTTGGTTTTCTGCTGGCATGCTTTCTGGAGTATGTTTACTAGGATAGCTGTGGATTCTATATACCTTTGGATGTAGCTGGCAAAATCAAGAAGTCATTGTGAAAATATGCCATCACTCTTCAGTTAGCCTTCCCTCCCAAACCTACCCTTACAGAAAAGGAATATAGCTCACCAGTAGAGCACAAACTCAGGTGTCCTTTAAGTTTACATGCTTACACATTTCTTTTTCTCACTCAAGGAAAGTTGTTTTCAGGCTGTTTCTTCTGCATGGGATTTATCTCCTAGCAAACTGCCCTCCCAAGGAACATCTGTGTTTCTGTTGTGGGGCAATACTTGTGCATTGCCAGAGAAGTATTTGAGCTTACACATTCAGATCACATTTATTTTATTCATGAAAATATTTGTCCCACCCTACAGCATAGGATATCAAGGGGTTAACAAGTAAAATTAATATTTTAATTAAAAAAACCCTTCATAATTAAAACAATAAAGAATAAGTTAAGTAAATCAATACATATTAAACAAGTTAACATGCTACATCTAGTTAAAAGATTAAATATCTTAAGCCAGTTAAAAACACTCTCAGGCACTTTAGCGTAGTCTGAACTCTCTTTTGTGGCCTGAAGGGGAAGTAGTACTACCTTCTGTGGACTGTTTAACTTACCTTCTTATTGAATAAATACCTGAGGAATCACAGCAATTCTAGAAATGCTGCCAGTTCGCCATGCTCTGTCACCTGAATTTGGTTTTTCCATCCTATCCAGTATTTCCCAGCATGTGTGTGTCAGGATGTGGTATCATTCAGTTAATTCCTTTACTGGTGTAAATGGTACAACCATCAAAGTATTGTGGTATCCATGGTATGTTCAGCTGGAAGTATATTCTCTGCCAGTGCATTTCTTTAAACTGGCCTAGTATGGTTTCTGTAATGTGTTCCTGACAGCAAACTAGGTGCTGCATTTTGTATTAGCTGCAGCCTCTATGGGGGTTTGCAGACTGTCAGAAATAGTGCAAATTGAGTCCACTTTTAGGGTTAGGGTTAGTGCTAGGGAATCATGGGAATTGTTTTTTTTTTTCTGAGACATATAGCCTTCTCTGTCAGAGAGCTCTGGTGCCACAATAAAATACAGTTCCCATGATTCCCTAACCCTAACCCTAACCCTAAAAGTGGACTCAATTTGTACTATTTCTGGCAGTCTGCAACCCCCCTATGTCATCTTCTAGGACAGCCTCATGTGTTCAGTGTAGAAGTGCAACTAGGACATTACCAGTGCATGACCTACTTTGGATAACCCATGGGTAGCGTTGAGAAGAGAGCCATTTGATGCGTCTGTTGTCTAGAATACCAGCTAAAATGCGAAATCTAAATGAAAGGTATGGAAGCTGCCTAGATAGTTTTTCTTGGGTATACTACACTATCACGTGTGTCACACATAAGAAAAAGATTGGCCATCCCTCTGTATAAAGTAATACGATATAGCAAAATTGGTAAAGTTGTCTTGAAGCCAGTGAGATTCTATATAATGTGTTTTCTTTTTAAAAAAAAATAAACTTTATTGATACAATATTAAAAACAATATTTCACAGATATCATAATATACTTATTATACATAAAGTAATGTTCTAACCTTTTAAATCAAATATCAATTAATAAATACCACTACGGAAAGAAAAAAACAACGGCTTCCTGAGCTTCGACTCAGTTTATGCTTTCGACTCTCATCTCAAAAACTATTTAGAAATTATTTTGTAAATAACTATTTAGAAATCCCTTCGTCAATTTCTTATCCCTTTGTAGCTTAACAAAAGAGAAGGGTGACATATTTTAATAGGATATCTACATTCAAGTTATCTGTTATTCTAAACAAATACACACAATGAAAAAATGATTGTTACTAAATCTCTACCTGTATCTCAGTATATTTACTATTTTCTAAATAAATTTTTTATGGGTCCCATGCTTTTTTTTGTTTTTCCCATGATTGCCCTCTCAATTTCATTGTTAATTTACCCATGGACACACTTTCAGTTAATTTGTATAACCAATCCTTTGTCGTCGGCATATCACTGCTTCTCCATTTTATATAATGTGTTTTCAGAGAAATACAGTGGACTCTTGGTATCTGCTGGGGTTTGGTTCCAAACCCAGAGGAGGATAACAAAGTCAGTGGATGCTCAATTCTAATTAAATACAGTGACATAGTAAAATGGTGTCCCTTTATGCTTATGCATACAGCAAGTCCAAGGGGACAAAATAGCATGCACACTGTGGTGCACGCTCATTATTTTCAGTGGGCCTTCAGCATACACATTTTCCCCTTATGTTGGAGGGGGGGGGAGGGTCAGGTCCACTATATAAAATGGCAAAATCAAGGTTTGCTGTTTGGAATTTATACAATATTTTCAAACTGTGGATGCGTGAATCTGTGGATACAAATTCCATGGATATGAATTGATGACTGTATGCTACTTTATTTGAAATGTGACTGTTACTATGCAGGGGGGCTTGGGGTCCCCACCAACAATATCAGCATCTGCTTGGTATTTTGGAGAAATTATTAGCCCAAAAGGAGCTTTAACTTACCTTTAACTCTAGAGAGACACAACATTGATTGGATTTGATACAACCCCTGGATAGTTGGATAGGAAGAATGAATAGGGACACAGCCTGGGGCAAGAAGGAAATATGGTCTTTAACTACTTTATGAGGTAGAGCAGGGGTAGGCAACCTTTCCCCTTTAAGGGCCGAGGGACTTCAGCTCCCAGAAGCCTCAGCCATGTTGGCCAATAGCGCCTGGGGTTCTGGGAGCTGAAGTCCCTCTACCCTTAAAGGGGAAAGGTTGCCTACCCCTGAGTTAGAGGATATATGGAAAGTCTGGGGGTTGTTGGAGTGATCAGCAACCCCATTTAACTTTTATTGTGGTATTATCTCCCACATGTCTTTGTGCCAGTGTGTTTTTCCCATATGAAATGTCCTAGTGTTGAAAAGGTCATCATGACCTCTTAAAAACATGCCCGATGCTAAATATCAAATATAAAAAATATGAAACCCCATATTTAGTGACAGGGGTGTAGCATATGCTAACACTACCTCTCGTTCTTGCTAGATGCACTTCTAAAAATATTACTTGAATTGAAGTTGTGTTATAAAAGACTTAAAGTCTTGCAATTACAAAGTATTAGCATCTTTTGTAATATATTATGCCTTAACTTTGGAAAGTTGATGAGATCAGCATGCTGATGAGACTATTCTTTGGCAAAGACGAATTCCTAAACAAGCTGGCCTTTAAGATGATATGTGATCTGAAATTGACTACACAGTTCACATTTATTTATGGTGGCAGAGTGTTAAGTTATTCACCAACTCAGTGAATTTGGTTAGAGATAGGCCTCTGATCATGAGGCCATAAATCTATTCCAAAGGTCTAGATGAGTAGACCTGCTGAGTACACTTTGGCACAAATTGTCCTATGCATTAATGTCTCCCTCCTATCTGATCACATAATAAATAGAAGCTTTAGTTAAAGAATTTTTCTAGCATTAAGCTTTTGAAAAGCACCCTCTTGTGGTGTAGGAAAGTAGCTGCAAACTTCTGTTGTAATCTGTCTCTAATGTGTTCCTATGAGTTTCTATTTTGAGAACCCAGTGAAACCTTTGTGTGAATCTTCCTTAACTAGGAAATCTTCTTTTAGGGGGGTTGCAGACTGCCAGAAATAGTGCAAATTGACACCACTTTTAGGGTTAGGGTTAGGGAATCATGGGAACTGTATTTTGTTGTGGCACCAGAGCTCCCTGACAGAGAAGGCTCAATGTCTCAGAAAAAACAACAACAATTCCCATGATTCCCTAACACTAACACTAACCCTAAAAGTGGACTCAATTTGCACTATTTCTGGCAGTCTGCAACCCCCCTTAGTTTGGCCACTCAGGTAAAGAATGCTGAAGTTGACCCTTCTCTAACTACTGTCCTAATATTCAAATTTGTGACATTTGTATCAGCTGTATCTCTTCAAGATGGATATTCAAATATAAACTATAATGGATGTGCTACAGTCAGTGGTCATTGTGGCAGTTTAAAGATATGCCCGTTAGGATTTGAGTGAACTTGTTTAGTTTCACTAATAAAGTGTTATAAAATTCATAATCCCATTTGGGGTTTTTTAGTATGTGGAAGTGGGAGGAAATACTTGAAACTCATTAATTGACTTCAGTGAAATCTCCAGATTTTGACTATGGCTCTTCAGTGGAAATACAAACCAGAGCCTTATTAGCTTTTTCTGAAAATTCCTTTTTCTGAGAAGCATCTAAGAACAGCCTTTTAAAGAAATATGAATACTGGGAATTTTAGTTAGTTTATATGTTCACTCATATCCCATTATGATTCTCCTTTACTTGGCCACATAGCCAGATGTCTCTGTGTGTGTGTGTTTCTGTCTGTGTGTTTACAGATATATCCTGATGTATTTTACCTAAAAAGTCTGTTTGTCTCTTTATCTTATATACTACTAGTAGGCATAGTTCTCCATTCTTACGTAGTCAAAATAATTATCTGTGCACAAGAGGGGAGGTATCAGACATCAGCTGGCTTGGAAAGCTTTAAGTCTTGAGTAAGAAGAAAAAAAAGTGGGATAAACATGTTTGCTTGGGCACAAGATCCTGGTGGACAGTTGGGGGGAAAAAAATCAAAATTAAAAACCAAAGGGATGGGGAAATAAAATGGAGTATCTAGAAACTTGGAATGGAACACTTCACATGGCACGATTCTGTTGTGGTCAACCTTGCATATATGTTATAGGTTCATGAAATGTGGCACAATCTTTTTAGTTTACTTATTTAAAGTGGATAATTGTTGCTTTTCTGCCTGCAGGGGCTTCTAAAGCCTTATATAACAAAATGAACAGGGCACTGTTTAAAATTGAAACTTATTTTTAGAAGACAATTTTAAATCCAGTTGTAAATATAAAGGCCATACAAAACAATGAAGTTTTTACTGCCCTCCAGAAGCACAGCAAAAGCCTGAGAATTTCTTGTAATTTAGGTGTAGGTAGTGAGAGTGTCCTAAATTCACGAGCCAAGCCTCTTTTCAATGTGATGGTTCTTTCAAAATGTTCTTTCTTTCTCTATTTCTTGAGCTGTCAAATTTGAGTGTAGTACTAGGTTCTAATGACATGTTTTTGAGCAGCTGTAATATCTCATGTACTTCATGTTTGGTAAATGACCTTATTTAGACATAATGATAAATAAGTAATGGATTATTGTTTATAGGAGTGACAGTGCATTTGAGAGTGGAGGAATATTTGAACCCTAATGAGGAGAACCCTGGACTGATGAGAATGCTCAGTTTGGGACTCATTCTGTGTAAAATTTGTACATGGGCTTTTTGTGCAGGAACTAGCATTAAGGAAATATGTTCTTGAGAGGAAGAAAAATGGTTGTAGTAAAGAAAATGATGTTTTCTATGCAAAAAGGCCACAAGCATATTTTGTGCAAAATAAGTGAAAACTACAGTTTGCCAGGTCTTTTTTGCAGCAGAAATAAAATTGTTAAAATTAATAGTTGCTTCTTTCAAGAATAAAATTAATAAAGAATTATATAAAATATGGGTAACTTTATTTAAACTGTTGCCTATTTAAACTTGTTTCCTGAGAAATGCAATAAAAAAAAGGGGGGGGGGGCGAGCAACCTAATACAGGATCAACTGAGGCAGGTGGTCTCATCTAGACCTCCTCCACAGCTTCTATTGGGCAAAACACCTGAGCCCCAAGGAGAATCCACACACTCCCAACCAACCTGGGTTATTTCCTAGCCAGCAAACTGCTGGAAGATCTACCAGAGGAACCAACCCTCAAGTTGCACAACTTCTGTGGAGGGCAAGAACCTCCAACCAGCCCAAGAACAGCCTCCTTCCTCACCCCCCTAGCCACTTGACCCATGAGGGCAGTTCCTTCACCAAAAGGGTGCCATAGGTGACAAAACAAAACAAAAAACCCTGTGGAAAGGGGAGAAAATTTCTACCTGCCCCTAAAGTGACCAGTGAACCTACACTATGTTAGAGGTAGGAGGGTGGGTTGAAAATTTGAAAGGCAGGAGCCTGAGGAAGAGCAGAGCCTTATATCCCCTTGACTCTGCCCCTAGCACCCCTTGTTTTGGTGCAAGTGCCAAACAGCTGTTACCATGGCCTCTCCTCGTTGGAGACCATCAAACACTTATCCCTCCCACCATGTTGGCAGTATGGGGGTATAAGGACTATGCCGTGGGTGGGAGTGGGAATTCACCAGCTTTTGCTAATAGACTAATCCTAAACCTGGGCAAGCATCAGTTAGCTAGTTTTAGTTAGTTGTAGCAAACCAGCTTTGTTTCTAATAATATGCCTGATAGTAACCACAATTTAGGGTGTAGTTACAATCTTAAAGCAGATTAACTGAAATAGAAGACAAAAACTTATCATTTGCATTTTGTGGCAACCCTGGAAGAACACATGAATCCAAGGGTTGTGACACCCTCCTTCCATTCCGACTGCCACTGCTGTGGCCTCTGAGGGAGAGAAGAGCCATCAGGGGAGAGACTGGGGACCACAGAGACCATCAAGGGGCTGTAGGATTGCTGCTGTATTTGCTACTGCCTTGGACCTCTGCTTCCCTCAGAGGTCTTGCTCTTTGCAGGATCGAAGTCCTCACTTAGCAGGCACTGACCTCTCCACCCAGCACAGCTGCCTTGCCTGGATGAACTATAAAAACAGGACTTTGAGGGAGGCCTTACTATATAACTCCCAGCAGAGAGACTGAGGACCACAGAGATCATCAGGGGGGCTGTAAGAGGGAAGAAGCTGTTGTGTTTGCTACTACCTTGGACCTTGGCTTTCCTCAGTGGTCTAGCTTTTTGTAGGACTGAAGCCCTGATTCAGCAGGCACTTGCACTTTATACTTGCTCCTCCTCACCATGTAAGCTTATTGCTTCTGAAACAGAACTACCAT
Organism: Phrynosoma blainvillii; assembly: GCA_026167975.1. Classification (NCBI taxonomy): domain Eukaryota; kingdom Metazoa; phylum Chordata; class Lepidosauria; order Squamata; family Phrynosomatidae; genus Phrynosoma; species Phrynosoma blainvillii. The sequence continues at coordinate 359,180,124 of JANUYF010000002.1, forward strand.
GCTGCATGGTACACTTGCACTTTATTCTTGCACTCAGTATGGAGGGCAAAGGATCGTCCTTTTGTTGGATAGAGACAAGGGTCTGTTACTTGCATTATCTTCTTGGCCTCAGAGGGAGGGAGGCGGGCCAGCTCCATTGGACCTAGCCTAGATTAAGAAGGAGAGCCCTCCCTCCAGTCCATCTGCTATGGTCCAGGCCTCAGAGGGAGAGAAGTACTGCTGAAACTGATCCCCTTCCCTACTGCCATTCCCTTCTCCTTTTGTGTCATGTCTTTTTAGATTGTAAGACTGAGGGCAGGGAACTCGTCTAATTAACCATTTGTATGCTGCTCTGAGAGTCTTTGTGGCTGTATAAATACTCCAAACAAACAATAAACCATGGTTAATTATTACATCCAAACTGGGCTTATATGTACAAACCTTTATGTCAAAATGAAAGGTTCTATATGCTAACTTGGAATTAAGCATACAGCATGATAGTTCTGTTCCAGAAGCAATAAGCTTACATGGTGAGGAGGAGCAATGATTGAGGCATAGAATTTAGCTGCAAATACACTTTGTGTAATGTACTAACTATCACAATTTTTAGCTGGCTGGATTTCTCTGATCTTTTGTGTCTGGGCCTAAACCTTTTCAGAATCTAATTGTGACTGGCTTTGAAGTGGGAATGTGAATTGATTTTTTCATATTGCTACTACAGTCACAATAATGGTGCCAATGTCACCATCTCATGATGGAGGAGGTCATTTTCGCAGTAATGGGTGCTGAAGTGTAAAATGAAGAGATGAGAAAGTCTCAGCTTTTATCTGTCATTGCACCTTCAACAAAAATATGCTTTGTACAAGACTACTACCAAAAGAGTTACAAGGGGAAATCACAGAATCCCGAGCCTTGTGCCTGTTGCTTGCCATCAAAGTAAAACATGTTTTTCTGTGATGTCTGGACAGAGCTCCTAGAGGAATGTCTGTGCAACTGAAAGACCTAGATCTGGAACTATAGGGAGGTGCATGTTTAAATGCCCAAATGCAAAATGGTGCACCACTGTGAATTTGTGCAAAAGTTTGAGTTCAAGCAGGGCAGTTGGTGACCGAGGCTTTTTGACGTCTCTCATTCATCAGGTCACCATAAGTTGATGTTGACTTGACAGGAAACAATAACAATGTTATTTTTATACACACACACACACACACACACACACACATATATATATATATAATCTATAAACTCTCTATATATTTAGAGTCTATATTGAGAGTCTATAAACTCACCTATATATATATATATATATATATATATATGAGTTTATAGACTCTAAAATATTGCCATATCTTACAGGGGAGGGATCTGATTTTTCAACCAGCTTCTATTTACAGTTCTGAGACTTTTGTCATTTATTAAGGGAATGATGTGTATCTTTGTTTCAAGGAATGCATGCCAATGAGCCATTTTATTTATTTATTTATGCAATATTAAATACTTGATTATATATTAAATAGTTCCTTCTTTTTTTCTTTGATAGTGAAGCATTTGGAAAAAAAGTGATAAATGATAATTGCTTCCAACAAGATGTACCACATCCATACAAAGTGGCAAAGTTGAAGTATCTACTTATGTAGTTAAAACTTTGATTTAAGCTTTCTTAAGTGACATGCATGGGCAAGGTTTTCCAAAAAAAGTTTTCTCAGTAAAGCTAAAAAGTGTATTGTGGTGGAGTTGTACAAATCAAACAAATGCCATTAGTTTTATGATTGTATCTATAATCACCTTTTTGTATGTATAATCACCACAAAAAACTATAATCACCTTTCCCTGCCAAGCTTTTGTGTCCTACAGAAAAGTTCTGGTTCATTTTAAATGTACGGTACACCATATTTATTAGTGCTTAAACAAAAGTTGGAGTCTGATAAATGAATGGCAGAAACTCAGTATATGTACTGTTTTTAGGCTGTCATTCAGACATATGCTTTCTGTTACTAAGCGCATTGTATGACACTCATTAAAACTAATGCACAAATCTGTCATATGGTATTGAGCTTGCTGTATTTGTGTTTGCTGTTGAGCTTCAGGAAAACAGTGACAAACCAAAGCAATATTTTGATCTTATGCTTCTGCAACCCACCCAGCCCCTCTTGTCATTGGGTTTCAACATTCCAGAGCTCCGTGCGCCATCTGTCATGGTTTGCTCAGTGCTTTGTTCTTGGATTTATGGCCTTTAGCAAAGCTGTCTCCAGATAAATTGGCCAGGCTCCCGAGGTTCAGTGAAGAACTTCTTTTGACTACAGATATGATCATGGCTAACATGATGGTATGTTTATCTTTTTTTTCCAGCTCTCTTTATGAGTCAATATAGTCCACATGAATCCTTGAACATGACCCTTGTATTCTGCCACCTTTGTATTTTGTCATCTGTTGCTGTGCTTAATTCTTTTTGAAATGTGCATGGAAGAACTTCTGACCATTTAATATCAAAATTTGATGGAATGATTATAGGATATTGTCCTATAACTGACCATGTAATCTTGAGGTGGTGGTGGTGATTAGACCTCAATGTGACAACACCAGATATTTAAGTTAAGCTTATTATGCCCTGTAACCAGTGTTATGTAGTGGCTTGAGTGTTGGGCATGTGACTCTGGAGACCAGGGTTCAAATCGCTGCTCGGCCATATATACCCACTGGGTGACCTTAGGCAAGTCACATTCTCTCACCCTCAGAGGATGGCAATGGCAAACCACTTTTGAAGAAACATGCCAAGAAAACCCTAGGATAGGGTTGCCATAACTTGGAAATGACTTGAAGACACACAACAACCACAGCAAACCCATATATGGATCTGGTGAGTGATATGTCTCAGAAATGTGAAACATGCTCCAGCCTATGTAATGTACTTATATATCTAGAAAGATGAACAGAAAAGTACAACACTTGCTTAAACCTCTCTCACTGAAATAAATGGGATTTAAAACTCTCAGATTATGGAACCTCTGGCCTGGGGATGCTAGGATGACTTCTTCATCTTTTCCTCCCACCAACAGGCAAAGAGCTTTTCATTATAGGGCTGATGTTGTCATGATTTTGACAGTTTTTTTTTCAGGCAGGCCATTGAGAAAGGGTCTTTAAATTGATTTGTGCTATACTTTTTCTTTTTCTTTTTTTTTTTAAAGTATAAGGTATAAGAGAGCCAGCATGGTTTAGTGGTTTGAGCATTGGACTACAACTCTGGAGACCCGGTTCCAATTCCCATTGAACCATGGAATTTCACTGGATGGCCTTAGATGAGTCACACACTCTCAGCTCCAGAAAGTTCCATGATAGGTTCACCTTAGGGTTGCCATAAGTTAGAAACAACTTGAAGGCACACAACAACAATAGGGTATTACCCTCATTCAAGCAGATCAGAAAAAACAATTTATATTGACTGTTCTCCAGAGTCACAGTCCAGTGCTCAGACCACTGCTTCATAGCTGCTTGATGACAGATCGTATCACCAAGAGATGGTTACACATCACATGGGATGTCTCCTTAATCAGTTCCAGTTGTGGTCCAGAATGTTAACTGGGTCTAATGGAAGTACAAAGCAGCAGCAACCTATATTATTTACCATGTGATAAGGATATGAAGATAATTTGTAATGGAATGATAGGCAATAAAAAGAGTAGAGAGGTTTTGTTTTGTTTTTTGTAAAACTTAAAGGCTCTTAAAAGCAAATAGATTAGGCATACAATTAGAAGATCCAGAAATTAATTAATGTTTTCTTGTAAAGAATGTCATCAACCACAATTTGCATGTATTCTCTTTTTAGAAAAAGGAAGTTGACTGGAAAGAAGCATCACAGATGGACTGATTGTAGATATTTTACTTAAGTCAACATGACTTGTGGACTTAAAGTAACTCCCTCCCCACCTTGGAGTTGTCTTTGTGTGGAGGCAGTCACATCTCTCAATGCCATTCTGTATGACAAAAGGTTATTGGGTAATTGAGTTTGTCCTTGCAATGGTATGACAGTTTATGGGGGAAATTTGACAGTTAACTGCATTTCTAACCACAATGGCCTTGCTGGGTGACTTAGGGTGATGTTGCTTTTAATGTGTTTTCATTTTTGAGCGAAAGCTATTAAATGGCTTGAGAATGTGACAAACAGGATCTGCCCTTTAATGAACCTATATAACAGTGACAAGGAATGGGCAATGTGTAGTTGTACTTTTGCCACAGGGGTGCTTTAATTAAAATCTTTGGAACTTTCCCTCCCCCATGCAGAGCAACACTCTCTGATCTGCATTTTTGTGGACGTAAGATGTTGCTGATGTGCTTCAAAGACATAGGAAGTTAGATCTCTCTCTCTCTCTCTCTCTCTCTGTATAAGTTATTCTGGATCACAACTCCCAAAATATCCCATTCATCATGGCTAATGGCCATGCTGGACGATTCTGGAAGTTGTGACCTGAGATAGTAATGTTACACACACACACACACACACACCCATGTGAGTGTGCATGTGAGAGAGTGAGTATGTAGTATGTCTGTCAAATTGGCCATTATAGTATTTCTTTTCTAAGTAGAAATGGTCATAGACTCCTCATAGGCCCTTGCCTTTCACCCTTGTTTTACTTTCTTGGCTTTTCCCCAGTATTGCAACTAGATAATCATTGTTATGTGCTTTGTTCACTTGGAAATGTATGAGGGGGTATTGTAAAGTAATAATTATCACCCGGACGTTATTATGATATATATTGATGAAATTTTGTCAGTGTCATCATTGGTCCCTAAAAGCATAATGATGAGAAAAATCAGCTCTTTGTATCCTTTATTTTTGTTACAGGTTGTGCCAGAAGTGACTAAAGTGTAAGGTGGAGAAGATTGAGGCTCGCAGCATGATAAAGTTCCTGCATTTGAAGGGTAATAGTGCACGGCAAATTAATGATGAGGTGATGGTAGTTTATGGAAACAATTGCCCATCTAATGACACTATTGTGAGGTAGAAAAGGAATTTCCAAACTGGTCATGTGTCACTCACAGATGAGCCAAAACCTGGAAGACCATCAATGACGGATGATGCAGCCACAGAGAAGAAAGTGGAGTGTTTAATCCTGGAAGACAGACAGGCAACCATCCAAATGATCATGAATGAAACTGGTCTCAGTTATGGTAGTGAGTGGAAAATTATTCATGATGAACTGCATGTCTAAGGTGTCTGCACACTGGGTTCCACATTTGCTAACCCCTTTCCAGAAACAAACATGGCGTGACATTTCAAAACAGATGTTGATGCTGTTGGAACAGGATGAAGATGATTTTTTTGGTTGTCTGGTAACCATGGATGAATCTTGGATCTACCAGTATGATTCAGAGACCAAAACAATGAGCATGGAGTGAAAGCATGCCTATTCCCCTTCTCCCCAAAAGGCAAAGGTGCAAATGTCAGCAAGGAAGGTCATGCTCTCAGTTTTTTGGGACTGTCATGGAGTCATTCTCACAAATTACCTTGCAAAGGGACAACTGCTGGCACATACTACAGCAATCTTCTGAACAAGTTGCGAGATGCTCTGAAAAATAAACACTGTGGTGTGCACTCCAGAGACATTCATCTCCTAGCTGATAATACATCAGCTCACTCATCTCAAGTTGCAGTTACCAAAGTAAGGGCATGTGGCTTTGAGATCTTGCAGCATCTACCTTATTCTCCCAACCTCACACTAAGTGACTTTTTTCTTGTTCCCAGAAATGAAAAATCCATTGTGGGGTCGCTGATTTGATAATACAAATGATGTCATTCATGAAGTGGAAGAGTGACTTAAGGCGCAATCTGCAGACTTCTACAATAATGGTATTCAGAGGGTCAAGAAACACTGGGAAAAATGTGTAAATCTAGATGGTGACTACATAGAGAAGTTAACAACTACAAATCAAAACACTTTCTGTCAATCGTTTTTAAGGGTGACAATTAAAACTTTACGATACCCCCTCATATATGATTGCTAAACTGATGTTACCACAGTTCAGGACAAAAACAATAGTAAAGTCACAATTTGTTATTCCATGTCTGTTGGGTCCAGGTCACTTCTATTTATTTTTATTTATTTATCTATTTATTTTATTTATACCCCCAATTTTTCCCAGCATGGGACTACAAGGTGGCTTGTATCATAGATGAAAACAAAATTCAGACAATTCTGGGTCTTTCATTTAACATACTAACCAGCACCACAAGGCAGCACCTTTATTACAGGATCAAAATCTTACGAAATTGCTTGAACTCAGTAGTGACGGCATGGTGTCATCTGCCCAAACAAAAGAAGTCATAATGGTTGTCTATGAACAGTTTGCAGAAAGGCTGTGGTAGTGGTGGGTTTAAGTCACTTGGAAGTAAGTTGGCCACTGATGCAGTATCAGAAAAGAGGAAATATGTCACCAACAAAGAAGACAAAAGAAAGCAAGGGTGTACCTAAAATGTGCATGTGGTAGTTTGTCTGCAAAGATGCAAATTTAGTTACCACAGTTTAAATAGAAATACAGTATGTTCCATTAGAGACTCTTGACCTCTCTGTGTTCTCTGTCAGCTGTCTGAGGCCCTTTCACACCACACAGTTATAGCTCTATTATTCCACTTTAACTATCATGGCAACATCTGATAGTGTCTTGGGGATTTGCAGTTTAGGGAGGAGTGTTTAGAATTATCAGCCAGGGGCTCTTCTGCCTCACCAAACTGCAAATCCCAGGACTCCGTTGGATGCTGCAGTGGCAGTTAAATTGGAATTGCAGTGCTATAATTGCACAATGTGAAAGGGTCCCAGCTGCTAACTGTAAATGGTGCCTATCTTTCTCCTCTTCCTTCATCTTCATTAGTTGGAGTTCCAGATCTTCTGAATGCCTGGTGTTACTCAGATTAGGTGGCAGTCTACCAAACAGGATCACAGGAATCCCCTAAACATGATAAAATTTGCCTTTTGGCATAGCATTCTAATGTTCTCTCTTGTCCTCCTCTCTTTACATACCTCATTTTAATTCTCACCTGTTTTTGGTTTTCAACAATGGCTAAAAATTTTTACAGCAATGAGTGCTCATCTAAATGATGCTAGGTGGTAATCATAATACACCCCCCCAAACTTCTGAGATTGGGGTTTTAAATGTGGCTTGCAGGCTAATAGTCCATGAAAGGAGCAATGTGTGTTTTATCTAGACAGAGCTATTTTAGTGAACATTCCTTTTCTCCCTGTAATGAGTACAGCGCTCTATTCCTCTTTATTTGGGCAATTATTACAGGTTAACATAGTTATCATTTCTGCTCTTTCATGGCTTTGTGGAATGCTATTACTTTTTTGTGAAAGAGGAAAAAATATAGATGACTTTAATGGCACTATTACCATGCTTCAGTGTTTAAATTTCATATCAAAATTGGTTAAAGGCTATGATCAGTGTTTAAAATTACTCTGTGGGGAATGCAATAAGATGATTTATAATGTAAATATAAACGTTTAATAGGAATTGAGAACGGCAGCTCTTGCAAATCCAGAAGTAATGGTATTTAATGTTAAACAGTGTGTCTGCTCCCCAGCCCCCCTCCCCCCATTTTGGCGGCTTTAAAAAAAAATTAAATCCTTTGTGCATATTGAGGTCACCATACTGAAGGTATTTACTTTATGGTGGTAGTACTACGTGAATAGCATTGGTTCTGACATAGATGTTCCAATCTACGGTACCAATAGGATTAGATTAGATAACATGGTGGGCTAGGGACTAAACTCCACTTCCTATTATACTGAGATGAGAATCATGCAACCTTTCACATTTTATTGGACTTCAGGTCCCAGGAATGATAACCAACATAATTGCTGGTGGTTGCAATTCAGCAACATCTGAAGGGCTGTATGATTTCTCTCCTGCTCTACAGAAAACCTGTAGAAGAATTCCTGTGAAGGAGAAGCACAAGTTCAAAATATTAATGTGGGATACAAAGTCTACATCAGCCAGATCTCAAATAGCACCTTGCTTCATACAGGTTGAGTCTCTCTTATCTTAAATGCCTAGGACAAGAACCGCTTTGGATTTTGGATTCCCCCCCCCCCAGATTTTTGAATATTTGCATATACATGAGATATCTTGGGCATGGGACCCAAGTCTAAACATTAAATTCATTTATATTTCATATACTTCAGTGGATGAAACAGAAACTGAAAGCAAATAACTTTCGTAAGAAAGCACGGGCCACTAATTGTGCTGCTCAGTCATTTTGTTGAGATGAAAATCTAAAATGAATGCCCTGTTTGATAATTAAAGCAAAGTGTGAGTGAGTGTGACAGAGCCATTAATTCACTTTTGTAGTAGTAGTAGTAGTAATGTAAATGCACAATAACGTGTGTTGTGAGATTTGATCATAACTATTACTTCTTAAATTAGAGAAAAATACAGTATTTTATTTAATCTTATAAATCATTTCAATTTTAGAAATTAAAATAAATCCTTCTTTAAAAATCATGTAATTTTTATGGCGCACTTAAGGCAATTTTCTTTCATATTCAAATGGGATTTTTTGCTGGAGTAGAAAATGCAGAATTTCATTTGTTTTTGTGTGATAACTATGCCCACATTATCAGTAATGATAATGGAGCTTACTGGTGGCATCCCCCAAGGCACCATTCTGTCCCCGATACTGTTTAATATCTATATGAAGCCGCTCGGTGAGATCATTCGGAGTTATGGAGCTGAGTGCTATCTCTATGTCTCGATTGTCGGCCTTGAATTCCGATGGCGTCTCCTCTCTCAATGAATGTCTTAAGGCAGTAATGGGCTGGATGAGGAAAAACAGATTGAGACTGAATCCAGAAAAAATGAAGGTGCTCACGGTAGCTGCCCTGAAACCAAGAATTGGGTTGCAACCTCCGGTCCTGGACGGGGTCAAACTCTCCGAAAAGGACTGCGTTCGCAGTCTGGGGGTGCTCCTTGATTCATCGCTCCTGATGGCAAATCAGGTAAATGCGACGGTCAGGAGCGCCTGTTAGCTTCGGCTGATACGCCAGCTGCGCCCTTTTCTGGAAGTAAGGGACCTTGAAACTGTGGTGCACGCGCTGGTAACCTCATGTCTAGATTTCTGTAATGCACTCTACATGGGGCTACCCTCGTGCTTGGTCCGGAAACTCCAGTTAGTACAAAACATGGCAGCCAGAGTGGTTTCTGGGACATCCAGGAGGGACCATATAACTCCGGTGCTAAGGTCCTTCCACTAGCTGCCTATTAGTTTCTGGACCCAGTATAAGGTGTTGGTTATTACCTTTAAAGCCCTAAATGGCTTGGGTCCAACCTATCTCCGGGACCGTCTCCTCCCATACAATCCTCCCCGCGCACTCCGGTCCTCTGGGAGGAACTTGCTACAGCCATAAAAATCTAGGCTATCTGCAACCTCCCAGAGGGCATTTTCGGTAGTTGCCATGCAGGATTATGGAACGGCCTGCCGGACGAGTTCCATCAGATTACCATGCTAAACAGCTTTTAAAAGGCTGTTAAGACGGATCTCTTCCAGCAGGTCTTTCCAGATTAGATTCCTGGCTTCTAGAACCTCTTTATTTTGTCTTACTCTGTTTTATCCTGCCCTCTTCAAATTTATTGCCACCTCCACCTTTGCTTTTCTGCTGTTTTGTTTCTGTTTTGTCATTTCTGCTGTTGCCATTTTTTTGTTTAGATAATTTGGTTTTATTTAATTTTTTTGTTATTCAAATGTTTTAATTGTGTTTAGTTTAATACTTTTTAAAGGGGAGGTGGGTATTGGTCTAGGATTTTATACTATGTATTTTTTATTGTTGTTAGCTGCCCCGATTGTGCTCAGAGGGACGGGATATAAATAAAACATTATCACAATCTATTTTAAAATATGTAAATAATTGGCCAATGCTAACTGACGTGTCTTGGATAATATCCTTTCTTATTAATGGCTGGTAAAAGTACTCTTTGAAATGTATAATCCTGTATTCTAATTAGAATCTTGTTGTTTTTATGTATATTTACATAATTTCTTAATTGACAGTATTGAAGTTGCTAGGGATACTAGTTCACATCTTCAGTTGAAATCATCCCTATCGTAGATTGTATTGCCTTTTCTCCTATGCATCTTTTCATCTTTTCTTTTTGAAAATGTAGGTATCCTGGGCAATATTTCTGATGCCGCAAAGCCATTCTGCATGCTGCATGATCTGAGGACCTGTTGTTCATAATAAATTGATCAGATTGCATTGCACCTAATGGACTTTTAGCATTCATTTGAGAAAAGGCACACAGTTATGGGGGAAATTCAAGGCAGAGGAATACTTGGGCTGTATGTACAATGTACAGATTCAGGTCCTGGGAACAATTATGCCCTATGCACTACTAATTTCAGTTAGTGGAAATTGAATGGGGACATGTGGTGGTGGTGGTGGGTCACAATTGGTGTCACAGTTAAGATGTTGCAGTGGTGAAGATGTGCCCTGATTACTTATCAAATGTTCATTTTGAAAGCAGTCTAGAAGGACAGTGAGAGATCTCAGAAATACTGATGCTTTCATGTAAGGGTTCATTAGTTTAGATCAGGGGTAGGCAACCTGTCCCCTTTAAGGGCCGAAGGACTTCAGCTCCCAGAAGCCTCAGCCATGTTGGCCAATAGTCCCATGTTGGCCAATAGCTCCTGGGATTCTGGGAGATGAAGTCCCTCGGCCCTTAAAGGGGAAAGGTTGCCTACCCCTGGTTTAGATTTTGCAAAATTAATGGTTAACAGAGCCATATGTGCTACTGTAATGTGATAGTGTTCTAAATGCATAGAACTTGATGTAATTACAAGAAAACAACAAGGAATCTGGCCTTGTTTAGAGAACCAAATAATCTCTCTAGCAAGGCATTCTTGGAGAGGGAATAGTTGTCTGCTATGTCTCATACTTTTTTAGAGCAGAACATGAGATTAGTTACATGCCTATGGCTAAATGTTGGGTTTCTGCATAGCCATGACTCTGTGCCTGAGGCAAGCAAAAATCCCCATTGGTTCTCAGGTTCATGGCATTGTAGACATCACTATCTTGTGCATAGCATGAGTACCCTGTTTTATAGGTTGTTGCAAGATATTGTTGCCCTTTCTTGCTTCTGGGCTGTATTAAGGTCACCAATGTGCAGCTGTCATGTTTATGACAAATCAAATGTCTGAGTAAATAATATGATAACTGAAAAATGATCAGGAAGAAGTAGACTCTTCAGTAACTGAAGGATGTGTTGTTATTGCTGCTGCTGCTATTGTATCTTTGGCCTCTTCTTCCTCCCTTTCCCAGTAGTTCAGAGCATGTTATTCCGGGCTGTATGGAAATATGGGAGGAAAAACTGGCGTCCTGGTGTGATTATGTTGCTTAGGCATGTAGTCGAGGGGACTGTTAGGGAGGGAATGGTGGCACCATTTTTGCCAGTGGGTGAATACGACTCTTGTCTCTCCTATGCTGGCAGATCTCCCCTACTCTCACCGCCATTTGTATTGCATGGGGGGGGGAGGCTACAGTGGGTTTGGAGTTGTGGAAGATCACAGTATTCTAAAGCATTTTTCAGGTATTCCAGTTTCCTCCTTAGTTCAGGGATCCTTAATCATATATCTGAAATGTAAGTAAATAGTACTGTTGCCTTGTGGCAGATGGAAACAGCTTGAAGCTGAGGGAATGTGGCTTACCTTGACCACCTTTTAATTTTATGACTGATGTGACATTTTAACTTGTTTTTAAGTTAAATCCAAATGTTAATGGCAGTCCAGTCTTAGTATAGTCATAGGTAATATACTTACTGCCTGAGTATTGTTCATTGGGAATTTTAATATGTTGAATGGGTGAGATCATTGGTATTTGAAATTGAATCTAATGGACATGTAATAACTTGAGATTCATTTTGGAAGTAGAAGGATTCTAATCTTTCTTATGGTTAGGGGTGGATTGGTAGAGAAGTTGCCATTACATGCTTATACCTAAATCCTACGACAATTCCAACTTCAGCAGACACATTTAATCAATGGTAACTTGATAAGTTATCACTTGTTGTTATGTGCCTTCAAGCCATTTCCAATTTGTGGTGACCCTAGGTCACAGGGTTTTCTGGGGCTGAGACGGTATGACTTGCTCAATGTCACCCAGTGGGTTTCTATGGCTGAGCGGGGAATTGAACCTCAATTTCCAGGGTCCGAGACTGACACTCAAACCACTACACCATGCTGGCTGTCAGGTCATTGCTTATATAAGTTTATTCAAGTTAAAGGCCTACTGTAGTTGGGAGTAACAAGAGGATTCAGGCTTTAAAAATTGGAGGTTGTCTAGAAGGTGGTTATAGTAATTGTGACCTCATTGTGAATAATTTTTCTAATCTGCCAGTCCAATTATTCACCAGTCTTGATAGCTCAGTTTGACTAGTCCCACTCTTCATTTTCCTGTGTGATTGAGAGTCCATGAAAAAAGTATAACTACTTACATATTAAGTAATTTGGAAAGTGTCCAAATGCCAACATTTTGGATAATTTATGGGGTAGAATTTTACATTCCCTCATCATGTTCACAACATAACCTGTTGCTTGCATCCTATTGCCTTGTGTTTCATTTCCTGGTAATGCATTAATGACAAGCTATTGATCCTTCTTGTCTGTGGTATTTATTAGTCACTTAATATGTTTGCTACATGCCACGATGGGAACTTTACAAGATTAATAAAAATTTATGAACTTAATTACTAGATAGACTCGTGTCATTGCAAGCTTAGCAGCATAGTTATTGGCTCATGACCGCTCAATGATTGCTTGGAATGATTCCAAGCTCATAAAGCTGTCTGGATTTGTACTGCAAATGCCTTGATGGGAAACTCTCTACTAGAGGAAAGAAGGGCACTATGTTGATAAGTCACAGTGAGGTTTTTAGATTATCCAAGATGGCTCTACACTTTACCCTGTTGTTTTCCTCATAATATCTCTGGTAACCCTGGGTCACACACGACTCATGCAGAATTTAAACATGCATGCATATGAACCGTAAAGTAATCATTTTCTGCCAAAGTAGTATGTAACAGATCAGGAGAGAGACAACTCAAGTCCATCTCCCCATCTAGACATAAATGACATGGAGCACAGGCCTAGATATCTGAGGGATCACATTGCACCCTATAAACCTACATGAATTCCTACAATGACCCCTCTCCCTTCCTCTGAAATTTAGGTAGTGTAGACAGGATAGGGAAAAGGCCTAAATACCCTAAAGGTACCTGATCCTGTCTGATATTAGAACCTGGTTAGTACTTGGATGAGAAACTGCCAATGAATACTAAGTGCTGTAGGCTATATTTTAGAGGAAGGAACTGACGAAACCACCTCTGAGTATTCCTTGCCTAAGAAAACCCTATGAAATCCATAAGTTCGCCATAAATTGACAGGGGACTTGAAGATACAAACACAGAGAGACTGGACAGAAGAGCCAGCAAGGTGTAATGGTTTGGGTGCTGGATTCAGGGAGACCAGGGTTTGAATACCTGCTTGGCTAGGTCACTAGGTGACCTTGAGCAAGTCACACTCTCTCAGCCTTTAGAGGAAGGCAATGGCAAACCTCCTCTGAACAAATCTTGCCAAGAAAAAATTCATGATAGGTTCAACTTAGGGTTGCCCTAGGTCAGAAATAACTTGAAGCCACACAACATACACACAGAATGGACAAAAGCCACTTATATCTTACAATGTTTTGTATATGCCTTAAGAGCAAAATAAAAATAAGAATTCCTTCCCTCTTGTTCTTTTAAATTTCTGGAGAAAAACTAATTCTCCGAATTGAAATGTAACACAGTCTATGCTGGTCAGATGTCCTCTGATTGAGTTGTTAGCTTCCCTTCAGTTGGTTCTGACTCATGGAGACTCTGAGGATGAGACATCTCCAAGAATCCTTATCTTCTACTGCCTTGTCCAGATCCTGCAAGTCATTCCCCATAATCCCCCTGATTGAGTCTATCCATCTGGTTTGTGGTTTTCCTCTCTTTCTTCTACCCTCTACCTTTCCTAGCATTATTGTTTTTTTCTAGTGATCTGTGCCTTCTCATTATGTGGCCAAAGAATGATAGTCTCAACTTGATCATCTTTGCTTCCAAGGAGACCCCTGGTCTGATCTGTTCAAGAACTCATTTGTTTGTCTTCTTGGCTGTCCATGGTATCCTAAGTACTCTTCTCCAGCACCACATTTCAAATGAGTTGATTTTCTCTCTGTCTGCTTCCTTCACTGTCCAGCTCTCACATCCATACATGGTAATTGGGAATCCAGCGGCCTGAACGATTCTGACTTTAGTGCTCAGTTGTATGTCTTTGTTCTTCAGTATCTTTCCCAGTTCTTTCATAGCTGCCCTTCCCATTCCTAGTCTTCTTATTTCTTGACTGCAGTCTCCATTCTAGTCAATGCTTGATCCTAGATATGGGATTCTTTAACTATTTCAGTTTCCTTGTTGTCTATATTGAATTTGTGTATTTCTTCTGTGGTCATTATTTTTCCTCTTTATGTTCAGCATCAGACCTGCCTTTGCACTGTCATCTTTGACCTTTCTTATTAACTGTTCCAATTCCTGAACATCTTCTACTAATATTATGATGTCGTCCGCATATCTTAGGTTGTTAATGTTGTTTCCTCCTATCTTAACTCCTCTTTTTTCTTTTTCTAATTCTGCTTTCCTGATGAAGTTTTCAGCATATAAGTTAAACAAGTAGGGTGATAGGATGCAGCCTTGCCTGACCCCTTTGCCTATTGGGAACCACTCTGTTTCCCCTAATTCTGTTTTGACGGTGGCCTCTTGTCCTTGGTACAGATTCCTAATCAGGAGTTTCAGATGTAGTGGCACCCCCATGTCTTTGAGTCCATTCCATAATTTTTCATGATCTATGCAATCAAATGGTTTGCTATAGTCTATGATATACATGCTGATTCTTTTTTGGAATTCTTTGGTGCACTCCATTAGCCATTGTATGTTTGCAATGTGGTCCCTAGTGCTCCTTCCTTTTCTGAATCCTGCTTGCACCTCTGGAATTTTTCTCTCCATGTATGGTTGGAGTCTATGCTGCAGAATTTTGAGCATTATTTTGTTTGCATGTAAGATTAGTGCTATTGTCCTATAGTCGCTGCAGTCTTTTGTATGTCCTTTCATGTGGATTGGTATGTATATCGAGCGTTTCCAGTCTCTTGGCCACCTCTCTGGAGTACTGTGTTCAATTTTGGGTGCCTCATTTTAAGAAGGATATAGACAGATTGGAGAAGGTTTAGAGAAGGGTAAAAGGGTGGATAAAGAGGTATGTTGAACAAAACATTTGAGGAAAGATTGAAGGAGACCAACATGTTTATATTGGTGAGGAGAAGACTGAGGGATGACATGAGTGCATGGTAAATAAATCCATTGAAATAAAAGAGGATTGTTAGTCATAACTGACCTAGATCCCATTGATTTTAGAGGTTCTAATTTATATAAAGACACAGCTTGGAAATAATTCATTAGAAATAATTACCGTAAATACTTGCCTATAAGTTGAGAAATTTATGCCCCAGGGTCGACTTATATATTGGTCAGTACATCAGTAGTGCTTAGAAAGGTCCTAAAGCAAGCAAGCTGATGCCCCAATCTCTGTTTAACGCCAATTCCTTCCCTCTCAAATCTGTTTTACAAGAGCTTGCTTCCTATGGAAAAAACTCCATTTAAATCCACTTGCTTCTCTAATACGTTTTGCAGGACCTTACTTCCTATAGAAAAAAAACCTTTTCCATTTAAATCCACTTGCTTCTCTCTCTAGTCTGTTTTGCAAGACCTTGCTTCCTATGGAAAAAAACCTCTCCATTTAAATCCATTTCCTTCTCTCTCTAGGCTGTTTTGCAAGACCTTGCTTCCTATGGAAAAAAACTCCATTTAAATCCACTTGCTTCCCTTCTCAATCCGATGTTAAGACCTCTCCAGCACCTGGAAATTGGTCAGGAGAGGCCCAGAGAAGGAGAAGGAGGGATGGAAGTGGTATTTCCCCCTTTCCATGCTTCCTTACAGCCCCCTAAGTTTTATCCTCAGCTTATTCACAGGTCATAACAAAATCCAGGTTTTTGACCCCGAAACCGTCCCTTATACATGAGATCAACATGTACATGAGTATACATGGTAGTTACTTTTAGTTTGATGGTGCCGCTCTATTCTGCTTTGGTCTGGCCTCACCTGGAATACTGTGTCCAGTTCTGGGCACCACAATTCAAAAAGGATGTGGAGAAACTGGAGCGTTTCCAAAGGAGGGCAACTAAAATGGTGAAGGGTCTGGAAACCAAGCCCTATGAGGAACGACTTAGGGAGCTGGGGATGTTTAGCCTGGAGAAGAGAAGGCTGAGAGGTGATATGATAGCCATGTTTAAATATTTGAAGGGATGTCATATCGAGGAGGGAACAAGCTTGTTTTCTGCTGCTCCAGAGACTAGGACCCGAAACAATGGATGCAAGCTGCAAGAAAAGAGATTCCACCTCAACATTAGGAGGAACTTCCTGACAGTAAGGGCTGTTCGACAGTGGAACACACTCCCTCGGAGAGTAGCGGAGTCTCCTTCCTTGGAGGTCTTTAAGCAGAGGCTGGATGGCCATCTGTCAGGGATGCTTTGATTGGGAGTTCCTGCATGGCAGGGGGTTGGACTGGATGGCCCTTGTGGTCTCTTCCAACTCTATGATTCTATGATTCTATGGTTTTATTGGGGGGACTTAATGGAGACAGGGAGGGGCATTCCCCTTCACTGTCTAAGCTTGATTGGACTTGGTTGCTAACTGTGGTGGGGGGGGATGAATCATTGCAACCTATGGCTGGGGGGAAAAATTAAGTGACAGGATTGAAAAACTGCTGTGGTGGGTAAAAGTTGAGTAGTTGAGTTTCAGTCCTGCTTAGCTGTGATTTGCCTTGGACTATTTTATCTTATTTATTTGATTTGAATCCCACTTTTCTCCAAAATGGGACCCAAAGAAGCTTAAAAATGTAGGTTATCTTGACTTACTACTGAAGATACTTTATATGCAATATATTTGAAACTCTTTTCCTGCTGCTCCTTCTTGGCAAGTTGTTTTCCACATATGTAGTTTCTTATTGTTTCCTGGGCATGCTCACTGTATGGTTTCATGAGCATTATATTTTTTAAGATATTAAAACTCTTTCCTTCTATTTACTACAGAATAAAATGCTGCCTGTTAATGATAAGTAGTCCATCCCTCAGTTGCAACTAGTCAACACCAACAAATTAATGCCAAACAAGACATTTTTGGCATTGAGTAGGACTAGTATTGAATTTAGCACATGTCCTCTGGCCATGATCTCCACTCCCATAGAAGAATTATTCCCATTGCAAAAGACTTTCTAGAAAGTTTTGGTTCTTAATAAATTCTTATGCTTGAATTCTCTTGCTAGTCCCTACTAGGGTAGACTCACTGCATAAATGGGATTAATTTAAGTTTTGACTCACCATAAAACAATTGATACAATAGGTCTCCTTTAACTGGGATTACTAATAGCAGGAGTAGGAATCATTTGACCTTCCGTATATTGTTGTACTAGAGATGCAGCAGCTTCATCATTACAGCCACTGGTGAAAAATGCTGAGAATTACAGTCCAACAGAACCTGTTTTCCACCTGTGACAAAGTGGATCAAAGCCTTAATAACCAAGGCTGTATTCAGACAGGTAGTTTGCAAGGCATGATGCATTCTCTCTAAGTATTTTATTTCAGGTTCTGATCAGTGAGTTGAATGAATATGTTAATCCCATTTTCTGTAAATGTGAAAAATGAAAAGAGTGAAAAATGTAGCAATCATTTAACTACCTGACATCTGTTGGAGGAGCAGAGTTGCATATCTAGCGGAAATATATTGATTATGCATTCTCCCCTACACTGTCTGCCTGGAAAGATACAAATGCATCTAACATTGTTTTAATTGTGAGATTTATGTAGAGTTCAAATGCTGTTTTTAATGGTTGATGCAGATAGCTAATGTAAACTTGGGAGAAGGGACTGATTTGGGGGCCATATGTTTTAAAGTAGTAGATGTAATATTAATTTCTGTAGAATGTAAATATGCATTTTTTTCCTGTGTTTTTCAGGTAAGAAATTGCATTCCACTGAGCTGGGCTGCCCTTTGGGACTTGACAGATGCTTCTTTACTCTCATTTGTAAGCTGACAAATGATGCAAAAATGTTCTAGCTTATAAAAATAGGGAACTGGAATGTAAGTATTTCTTCTTCTTCTTAAAATAATTCTTTATTTGGAAGAGAAATAATTCTGTGGAAACAGGTCTGTAGTGGTGTAGATGAATGATTGGCTGCCATGGTCCTGAAATGCTGACCAAATGCTTAACCCAAAAGTTATACCTTGCCGTTTTGCTATAAAAACTCAGAAAAACTAACACATACCACTGAAACAAGATAAGAAATGTTTTTAAATCAGGGATGGCAGAAATGTGGCTTGCAGGCTGAAAGTGGCACCCAAGACCATTTTGGAAGACTTCCAAGGATCTGTGTATTTGCATACAATTTGGTTTTTTAAAATGATCAAATGCATCTTCCCTAAAGGCCTTTGCTATTAACCATATTCCTGTATTTTGGCCTCTTGAGTGGTCCCCTAACCTTTTAAAGACTCTGATGACGCTTTTCCCTAGTAATGAGTGAAGTACCCATTGACTTGTGACTGTCTCTTGATTAGATTGATTAGATGGACCTCTACCTGTTAAAAATGTCTTCTATTAACCTATTTGTCCAGCCCAAGTAATGACAATGCTCTAATTTTTTGAGCTTGTTGTTTTTTGTGGTATGCTGTATGGGGTAACTTTGATATATTCCTTGTATTATTATGTGATAGTTGGGGCATACCTTCCCCTGTAACAGGATTTTAAAAAACATTTTGTATACTTGGCAACTGTTGGGTTACTTTGTATCTCCTGATGCATCCCTCTTCTGTGTGGATGTTGCAGTTTTGGCTACTTTAAGAAGGAGGAAAAGAGGCCTTGCAACACAATATTTTTGTGCAGGTTGCTTCTGTTTTGGCTTTTAGTTATTCCATTTTTTACTTCATGGGGAAAGACTGTGGAGTGGGTGGATGGTCCTTGTGCTGAATTACAGAAAAATCTCTGCTCTATCTATTGTAAATTTTGAGTACCTCTCAATTATACCCTTGGGAACACAAATCAGTCTTCCCCAACCTAGTTGCTCTTCAGATGTGCTAGATGCAACTTCCATCATTCCCATCTTGCATCACCATCAGAGGGCACTGGGCTGGAGAATTAGAGATGGCTGCTTTCAAATAATGTCTCTGTAAGAAACATCTCATCTTTGGGTCTGATCATATCCTTGTTTAGTTTACACTCTACCTCTGTGTCTCTTCCTTTCTCCTTCTGCAGCCAGTTCATTCCATGACACTTTGATATGCCAAAAAGAATTCATTCTTTACTGTAGTGTCTGGAGTGGGTGGGGGAGAGGGCTTAACTTCTCTTTGGAGTTTTTCTCCCATCAAGAGTTTTTGTATCCCTAAGGCTTCCCTCTTCTGTCTGGGTGGTGAGTAGATGGTTATGTTCACATGAGCATGGAAAAAACTAATTTGGTATTAAAGAGAAAAAGTGCCCCCACAACAAATGTGTAGCTGGTATGCATGTGTTCTCTAGTCTTGTGGCTGAGGGTTACAAAAGAAAAAGCACGAAAATTATGAGCCCCTACTCTAATTTGAATCGTAATTCATGTGCAAAATTCATTTTCTTTTTTAATGCTGAACTAGTTAGACTGCTGGACTAGACAGCATGGCTCTTCTTATGTTCTTACTTTTTCCAAAATATCCTAGGAAGTTATACAAAAATATAATTATATCATTGTCTCCCTTCCTTTTATCCTCATAATAATGAATTCATTTAGTTAGAAAAGCATTTTATTTTCTGTGTCTTCTGTGGTGGATACATTTTCCAATCTCAAATATTTCATGAAAAGAAAAGAAGGATCTGTGAATGCATAATGGGGAATCCTCTTTACTGTGTCCTTTTCTATGTAACAACCAGATGGGAAATAGGGAAAGCTGAAAGACAAATCGATAAGAGACAGAAAGGTGCATGAAGGTGAGGCTTTCATAGAATCACAGAATTGCATAGTTGGAAGAGATCCCAAAGTTCATCTAGACTAACATCATGCCAATGAAGGAGTTCACAGCCAAAATTAAGGGGTAGTCATCCAACCTCTATTTAAAAATCTCCAACCAAGAAGGCCATCAGTTTCAAAGGTATTCAGTTCCATTGTCAGGCAGCTTTTACTGTCAGGCAGTTTCTCCAAATAATCATTTGGAATTTTATTTCTTGTAATTAGAATCAATTGGTTCAGGTCCTACTCTATGTATCAGCTTGCTTCAATTTGGCCTGTGACTGCCTTTCAGCTGTTTGAAGATCATACTTTGGACATATCATGAAGCAATATGGCTCATTGGATAATAATGCTTAGTAGAGTGAAAGGCAATAGAAAAAGAGGAAGACTTTATTACAGATGGATGGACTCAGTCAAGGAAGCCATGGGCCTGAGTTTGCAAGATTTGGGCAAGACTGTTGATAACTAGGGCTATGGAGGTGTCACATTCATAGGGTTGCCATAAGTCAAAGCTGACATGACAAATAGCAACAGCAGCAACAATGACACATCTCTCAATCTTCCATTCTCCAGGCTAAACAGACTCAACTCCCTTGGTTCTATTTCTCATAAGGTTTGATTTCTAGACTCCTCCCCTCTTCCTTTCTTTTTGTCTCATTCAGTCAAGAAATAGCTTGAAATAAAAACCCAAATAAGCTGTCTCACACTTATTCATCTGCTCTTCTCACTGTTTTTCCCACCCATTCCCTGTAATGCTAAGGACAGATACTAACCAGGGCTGACGCTGCCTAGCTTCCAAAATCAGATGGAATCTGGTGCTTTTAAAGTATTACATATTTACTCACAATTAAATCCCATTGCATTCAGTGGGGTTTACTCTTATGTAAGCATGCACAAGATTGCAGTGTTAGTTAGCATCGCTAAGATGTATTCCTTTCTGTGAGTAAAAATAAAAGCAAGACCCTGACAATGTTAGATCATGTAGTCATTGGGTTGCAGCCGTGTGATAGTTAGAGGGTTGAACACATGCCTAAGGGCTAGAGAGTCTACCAAGAGGCAATTGGAATGTACTTCAACATGGAATTACAATTTACTAAGTTTTCTGGCCTTCTTACACTGAATTTATTTTATAAGTGTGTGACAAGATAATGAGCATATTCCTTCTTAGAAGTATCATATATTGTATATAGCATCGTTCATTATTACTTATTTAGAATGCCCTATTGATTTTAATCAAAATACTCACAATTCAAAGATTTACAGTAAATTAGAGTATTAGATAGGCAATATCAGTTATTGTTGGGGCCTTACACACTCATTATATACCATGCATTGATCCACTTACTTATGACATGGGAGGGGCAAGGTAGTTGTCTACTCACTTGTGTTTGAGGAATGGCAAGTAACAAATGCTTAGGTCAAAAATAAGAGCCAAGTATGACTTAAAATGTATTAACTCAGAGTAGGGGCCTTATTGTAGTGGCTGTTTCTTATCAGAGGGTTGGAAAGCTTACCTTTTGTGTAGACTGGTGCAAAAAATCCTGCATTTGGAGGTGTAGACACTTCATAAACATAGAAATGTGAGCATCATGTAATCTGTGAACGTGAATGGTATGCTAATTTTACATGGCTACAGCCAGTGCGACATAGTGGTTTGAGCATTGGACTACAACTCTCTAGACCAGGATTCATGGAAACCCACTGGGTAACCTTGGAGGCACTTCCTGACAGTGAGAGCTGTTCGACAATGGAACACACTCCCTCGGAGAGTGGTGGAGTCTCCTTCCTTGGAGGTCTTTAAACAGAGGATGGATGGCCATCTGTCAGGGATGCTTTGATTTTGAGTTCCTGTTTGACGGGGTTGGACTGGATGGCCCTTGTGGTCTCTTCCAACTCTATGATTCTGTGATTCTATGATTCGAAATCACAGTCTCTGAGCCTTAGACTTGTTGAAAGAGAGTTGATATTTTAAGGGAAAATGTTGGCAATTCTGGCTACTTCTTTGCAACTCCTTGGAAACACATAGATTATTATTCCCTTTTAGTAACTTCATTTTACATCAGATGTGCGTTTGGATCAGAAGAGAGCTGATACATCAGAATTAACTTGGTCATACATCATTTATCCTGGGATATTATTCCAGCCTGCTGATTTTCTTTACATGTTTGGTTTCAAATGTCTGTAGTGCAGAGAGTCCAGTATGGTGATTACGTGGAGACTTAGTTCTTACCTCTTCTACATGGGTAGATGAATTAGCCCCTGAATCTACACGTTTCTGAAAATACAGAAGCACCTTAATATTTGCTCATTCCCACTGCTACACTGTTTTTTACTGACTACTTCCTTTTCGTGGGACTGCAGATATGAGATGATGAGGTTTGAAGCAGTCACGACTGTAGGATGATGATCTGAATAAACTAATTCAGAGATTAAACCAAGGTTTGAAAAAAGCAGGAAATCTTAACAAAACCAAGAGCTCTTCACCTCCTATCCTTTCCATCCAGAATGTTAGTATAAAGTGCAGCAGAATTTTGTATTGCTTCTCTGTTCATAACAATTTGTGAACAACAACCCAAGCCATGCCAAGTGTGTATGTGTCTGAAATATCTTTGAATTTCCTTTGGGTATAAACAGGGGTAGATATCTCAGGGGCTCAATACATAGAATAATCTCTGAACTTAGATTGTTTATAGTAGCTCATCCATATGTAACAGTTCTGTACATGAGTTCAGTGATGATTGCATAATCTGTTGAAGGCGCCAGTGATAACAGCTATAATAAATGTGCCATTGAGGAAGTGCACAAATAAAATAATTCTAAGGCCATGTCACCATTAAAACTTTTATTGACTCAGACTGTGTCACCACACTAACCACAGCAAGGAATTCATTCATCTCCAATACCCTCTCTTCCTTCCTCTGCCCCCAATCTGTTTGCTTCATTTAGGATCTCTGCATTTTGTATCAGTGGGCAATAAAGCAACTGAAGAAAAAGAGGATTTCTTTTGTCCCCTCCTCTGCCCACTTCTAACCCTATTTGCAGCTGACTACAAAACTTTCAATCTAGCAGCAGTTCACACAGTGAGGGGCAAGTCCATTGCCAGGGTACCATGTAGACAGCTGGCTGTAACAGGGTAGAAAAACAAGGACGATTGGCGCTAGTTTCACTGTGGCAAAAATGGACTTACCCAATTATCTGGGTATTTACAGATCCATCTTGCTCACACCCATGCACATGTATGTTCACACACACACACACACAGAGAGAGAGAGAGATTGAGAGAGAGAGAGAGAGAACATACAGGTTCACCAATTATTGATATTATGTTAAGGTTACCCAGTGGGTTTCCATGAATCCTGGTCTAGAGAGTTGTAGTCCAATGCTCAAACCACTATGTCACACTGGCTGTTATGTGGACTTGTAGGATAGGACACATACTGTGCGGTGAGAGCTTAAGTTATGCAAGTCTGATTCATTATTAATTTGCTGGCATATCTTCAAACCTACTTCTCATTCAGGAGAAGTACTAATGATCAAGTGTTGTGGGCTTTCTTTTTAATGTGACATTTTCAGCTAAGGCCCAGCTATCCTGCTGCAGACACTGGCTCAGTCAATATTTCTCTCTCGCGCTCTTTAAATTGCTAGCCAGTGTATCAGCAGATATAGGCAAGCTGTCATCTGAACAGATGGTCAGACAATATTTGGCAGCATAGAACCCTCTGCATGTTAATAAATCAAATATTTTTGCATAAATATGAAATATAATGGACAAACTTTAGCCATACTGGAAGTACAGTATGTACATAGGAAATGGATTTATGTGACAAAGCATATGTGAGTGCATATGTAAAATATTTAATTGTTTGAGTTTAGGTTTGGGATGGATACATCTGGCAAAGCTATTTTAAAATGAGATGTTCATTGTGGACTAGGTTAAATAGAGATTTATTTAACTGAAAAATTCTGTTTGTGACAAGTTATCTCAGAAGCCACAAGATTAAGGCTCCACTCTTACACCTTGAAAGAGTTCCCAGTAAATCCAAATGGGCTTTATTTCTCAGTAGACATGTATAAGTTTCTCTGTAAGTAGCCCATGTGGCAGCACCATGGCTGCTTAGGAACTTTGAATTTAGCTGCTGGAACCTGAACTTGTCCTGGTCTGAACCTGCTCCTTTACTCACTAGTACTGGCTCTCATTGGCCAAATAAATCCACTGTCTCTCAGTCAAGTTGTCTTAGGACATAACAAGTAGGAGGACAATAATTTCAGCTCTCAAAAAGAGAATAAAGATGGAGAAGAAACGTGGCAATTTCTGGCTAAAATATGTCATTTGCAATTTTTTATGCTAGGTCTGTGAGAAAGTTTTATTTAATGGTGTTGAACTTGAACATTTAACCTTTAACCTTCATTCTAACCTTCCACTACCGCTCCCTATCACCTCTTCACACTTTACTTCAATCATCCTCTCACTCTCCCATCTACACTTCCTCTCACCTTCATCTACTTACTTAACCTTCTGTAAAAACCTAGTCCTTACCCCTTCTTAATTATACTCTAATCTTCTTACACACATTCATCCTATAGCTTCCTCCCTCCCTATTATCTTAAATTTACATAGTTCTTTCTTATATCTTAAATACAACATGTTGTCTTTGCTACTTTTTACATCTCATTATCAACAATGTTCTTCATTATAATCTTAATTTCAGTCTTCATTTTTTTCATTCTTTTCCATCAGTCTATTTTCCTAAGTTCACAATTCTACAGTCATGTATTTATACTATTATATCACCCCATTGCTGCTTTATGTAAGTAATTACAAAAGCCCAATCTTTGTTAAATTTGCGTTAGCTTATCCATCTCAATTATATCTACTAATTTCCCCCATTCATTTACATCAGGTGTAGTTGCCATTTTCCATTTCTGTGCATATAATATTCTAGCAATAGTTGTCATGTCATATTTTTCCCCTATTTCATTCTCGAACATTCCCAACAACAACAAAAATATCCAGTTTCAATTCGAAGTTAATGTGTAAGATACTACAAATTAATAGTTTTATATTTTTGCAATACTTTTTTGCCAATTTACAGTTCCACCAGCAATGGAAGAATGTTCCTTTTTTCCCTCTGCATTTCCAACACCTGTTATTTTGGTGTTTATAAATTTTGGCAATTCTATTTGGAGTAAGGTGCCATCTGTGGAACATTTTATGCCAATTTTCTCTCAAATTTTGTGATGTATATTTAATTCTTTTGTTCCAAGTAAATTCTCATTGATCTAATTGTATTGGATGACCTACATAAACAGCCCACTTAATCATAGTATCTTTGATAATTTCCTCTTCAGTCTTCATTTCCAATAATTTTTTAAATAAATTTTACCAATTATTAGTTCCACAAAGTACCTTCTCTAAATCTGAATCTTTCTCCTCCAATACAAATGATTTTTGATCTGCCATCAGTCTCTCCTGAAATTGCCTATAGGCAAACCATCCCAAATCAAACCCTATTTGATGTAATTCCTCCTGTGACTTCAGCTTGAGTTTGCCCTTTTTTTTTTGTAACCTCTCTATACGTAAACCATTTCCTTTCTCTATACATTTATTTCCTATAAAACGCCTCTTGAGGGGACAGGACAGCCAAATTGGATTTTCTTGCACAATTCTTCCTTTATATTTCTTCCACACTGATAACAAAGCTTTTCTAATGCAGTGATTATTTATCTCTTTGTCATAAAAGTAGATATGTGTGTAAGCCAAATTTCAGACCCTCTCCCTCCAATTCTAATAATCTTTTCTCCTCTAAAATAACCCAACCCCTAATCCATGTGAGGCAACAAGACTCAAAATATAATTGCAGATTGGCATAGCAAGACCTCCCCGTTCTTTAGCATCTTGTAAAATTTTGGATGCTTTCCTTGCCAGATGAATCCCATAATATCATTATTCCAAGTTTTGAAATATTTTTAGTATTTATAATTGGGATCATCTGAAATAAGAACAAAAGTTTTGTTTAAATAGACATTTTGATTGTGAAAATTCTCCCCAGGAATGACAGATGTAGTTTACTCCAATTTGTCAAATCTTTCTTAACTTCTATCCATATTTTTTATAATTGCTTTCAAACAATGTATTCATATTCTTTGTTATTTGTATACCCAAATATTTAACTTTTTTATTTATTTCAATCTCTGCTTTTTCTTGCAGTTCTACTTCTTCTTTTTGTATATTTTTAGTCACAATCACTGACTTTTAAAATTAATTTTATAACCTGTCATTATTCCAAATCCTTCAATTAATTCCATTGATTTTGGATCTTCTAAATTAATTACAATGTCATCCACAAACACTTTTATTTTATACCCGTATTGTTTTATTCTAAGCCTGTTCAGCTTCTCGTTTTTATCTTCGTAATCAGCACTTATTTTGTTTATTTTTCCCCCTTTATTTTATTTAACTTATATGTTAACCACTGTGGTGAATCCTCTTGCCACCTTTCACCTTACAACTGACTTTCTAGAATGGCAGTCCTGGTGGTATTTTGTTATCCTGCCCCAAAAGTTTTAAAAGGTTTGGTTTGAAAATGTAGGCCAAGTGATGTTTAAATGAGAATAAAATATTATTTTAGAACAGATTGGAATAGATATAACTTATATCAAAGCTTGTCAATATAGTTTCTCTTGGTTACATATAAGCAATGTTTGTTTCCAATTCCCTTTTAATATTTCAGCCACACCGGCTAACAATATCCCTCAGGATTTAACACAACAGCAACTCCCTTCCTTAGAATTCTGTATGTGTCCCGAGTCCCTCCCATATGGACTCCAACTAACAAAATTTACAGTTCCCTCAGGAACTCCCAGAAATGCAGCCCCTCTCTCTCTGGTTTAACTCTCCCCCCAAAACTGTTCTCTCCAACTGTCAGCTTGAAATGTTTTTTCTTTCAAGTGCTCCCAGCTTGAATTCTATTGGTTGGCCCTCAGCTGCCTCCTGATTGGCCAGCTGGACATTCTATTCACCACAACCACTCATCTGATTTATTGGAGTTCTCGAAATTATTATGCCTGATTGTTTTTAATTTTTTCCTCTCTAAATCATTTACTACTTCTATTGATATATTTTGTTCAGTATCTGAATCTCGTTTATCATCTCCTTTTGATTTGGATTTTCTATTAATTTGAATTCTTCTTTCAATTTGTGTTTAAATATTTGCATTTTCTGTTCTTTTCCCCCATAGAATAGCTTTTTGCTGAATGAAAAAAAAAACCCACTACACTCCTGTTTCAACAAAAAAAATTCCTGGTTTCCTAAAATCCCAGTTTGTTATGATATCTGAACTGGCAAAGTATGAGTTTATGAAAACCCTAGATTGAGCAACGGAATTGTGATATCGGCATTAAATTTTCCTCATTGTCTTCTTCCTCCAGATGTAATTATTGTATAAAAGAAATATGCCAGGCAAATGCACATTAGTTCTATAATAATAATTTTCATAACATCAGCTGAAAAAGAATGTAAAGGGACAAGTATATTGCATTGAGTTTTTATTTTGCTAAAGTAAACATTAGAGTTAATGTTAACACACATAAAAATTCTCATTATGGTTAAATATATGTTTATAGTTGATGAGGGCATTTTAAGTATATATAAATTTTGTTGTGTAATGTAACGTTATGTGTTCATTAATAACTAAAAGGGTGAAAAGCCATAATACCTTAATCTAAGATCAGGAATATATTAACATGCTGTGAATTATATTATGTATAGATTTTATGGTGTTCATAGTTTCCTATGGATGTTATTTTTGTTTTACTGTGACCTCGTTCAGCATAATCTTCAGAAACTCCACCACCACCACCTTAGAGTCAAAGCAAGTCTCTAGCCTTCTAAGTTGTTTATTTTGGCTAGTGATGTGTTTATAGAAATCAGTCAGGTAGGCAATAAAATTTGTTCACTCTTGTCAAATTTGATTCCTGGTAGGTTGCTCTCTTGTAAGTTAGTACAGTAATATAAAAGCAGTAGTTGGCAATGTAAGGGTCAGATATGTTATTTAAAATAAATTTGAGCCTTTATCTGCAGAGTATTGATGTCATGTTTAGCTGACCAAGATATGAAGACCCAAGAAAGCATCGCAGTGAGGTTAACTGACAATTAATTTTGGATTCAAAACAGAGATTCGCCATAGATGAGTTAGTGTCAAATCTGAACTTTCCCTGAAAGCTTTACCCTTTTAGGCTTTTCCCTCGAGCCCCCTCCCCTTTCCCAGCTCATGGTCAGCGCCCTTTGAACTACATCAAAAGGTGCTTTAAAGTCTCCATATTTCTCCAGCTTCCCATCTTCCGCATCTATCCCAGAGAAAAGGAGGCGTTATCTTAGTTACCATCAAAGCATTGTCTTAGGAAGTAAACAGGATCATAAAACTATCATTTTCTTGGCTATCACCCATCTATCCCCAGTTTGCATTTTACTCTGATTACAGCCCAATTTTTCTTTACTTCTCTATATTGCTATTTCACCCTTTCCTTTTGCCTCATTTTTGGATATGACATTATGTGATCATTTAATGACTTTGTCTGGGTAGGTAGTTGTTATAGTCCAATGGTCTAAGACTGATCTAAAGCAGCATTTAATTTATGATATTGTTATCCTGTCCTCACGCTCAAGTCTTTGTGGAGATGTACACATTGTTTTCTGTCTGCCCATTTTGTTTCTACAATAAACATGTTTGGTAGGTTAGGCTGAAAAATGGTAATTGCTTCATCTCAGCTAGGATTGTCAAATCTCAGGGCCTGGGCCTGAGTCTCCAATTTTCATGGATCATCTGCAGGTGGGAGATAATGGTCCAAATTTTTCAGTTTTGGTGGGCTCAGTTACAGGCAAGAAGAAAGAGTCATGTACAAATCTCCAGCCTAACTAGTGGAGCAGCACATTGCTACAATTTGCAAGGCTTAATAGATTTATTGCTGCAACTTGCAAAGACTCTCTAGGCAATCTATGTTTTTACTTAGTTAGCTTCCTCTGTCCCTTCCAGTCATTGTGGTGAGATGCCCCTTCTGGCTAGGAGCAAGTAGGTTAGATTAAATGTTCACATCCCATCTCTCTAAGTAAGCAAGAAGGAATAATTAATTTGTTTTACCTTGATCTGAGAACAGCCCCCTTAGTTAAGAATTCCTATCTTAATTTCCAAATAGGAAAATACAGTATCTCTCTCTCTCTCTCTCTCTCTCTGTTTGACAAGCTGTATGCAGCTGTTGATTGTATCTAATATACAATGATTCAAGACATCATCTAGGTCTCAGGTGTTGGCCTGGAAACTTCAGGGCCCTAAACCCAGTAAGTGTCATAGTGGAGCAGGGTCTGATCCTGGGGGATCCACATCTCAGTCTGACAAACTAACTCTTCTGTCTCTTTGGACTTCTCAAATTCTAGCTTATTGTTTTGTCATTGTGAAGTCTCAGCTCCAAATGAGGAGCTGGAAAATCAAGAGTGGCTCATCTGGAAGGTCATCAGTAGCACTGAGGTGGTGTAGTGATATTATTATTTATTCTCAAGCTTAAGAATAAGGAACACAATAACTGATGAGAGAGAATAGTGCTGGTTTCAAGTTTATAGTATAGCTAAGCTGCACTGTTAGTAGGCCCAGGACTATATAATTCTATACTGGCCTTGGTGGCTAAGGACTTCTGGGTTTTTTTTGATGAATTCCAGGGTACATGGCTGCAAATGGACAAGTGAACCTTTTGCCACTCACCTTTAGCTTTAGGAATGGCAGCTGCATGTCTGAGATACTATGGCTATTTTTCATTCACAGTGGCCAAAGAACTTCTTGCTATCCTTTCCTGAAGGAAAAACTGTGGTGAGCCTGCTGGTTTGGCTGTTGTATATCTGCGGAGTCCTGGCAATGCAGTTATCAAAACCCCCTCAATCTTTGTCCCATCCTCAGTGCTAGTGGAAGGGAGGGGGAAACAATGATTCTTCTTCATAACTGCAGTGCTAAGAAAGAGTACAGCAAGGTCAAAGATGTGCAACATGAACAGCTGAAGATATTACACCTCACTAGCCAATGAACAACAACTGTATCATTGTAGAGCCTCATTCCCACTTACAAATAAATCACTTTGCAATCCGAATCGATGGATTGGTTTGACAGCAGAGTGTGGTTCACACTACATTTGTCCCAATCACGTATTCTTGTTGTAAAATAACTTGTCATTCACATTGACTAATGAATCGATTCAAAATGGACCCTCTCCAGTGGGTTGCTGATTGCTGATCACACCATAGGAAATCGATTCCAATCCACATCTCGTTCACACTTGCACTGAATTGATTTATTGCAAAAGACGTGGAAAAATGAGCGTCAGAAAGACATGTCTTAAATTGATCTAGTTGCAGGGCCCCCCTTGCCAAACCGCTTCAGCGATTCGGCTCAATTGTAAACAAGGGTCATTTAAACCACTTCAAACCAGTTAGCAAAACGGTTTATAACGGTAGTGGGAATGAGGCCTATGTTTCTTCCTTTCCTCTTCTCTCTTCCCGTCCCTTTTGTCTGTTCACTTTCTCCACATCTTTTCAGCTTCTCCCCCTTCCCTTAAAAACTGAACTGTAACAGCAGCAATTTGAACTACATAAAAACATATATGACTCCCTAATAAGGAGTGGGGGGGCAGTGGAAAGTGGGTGGATGGGTGAGAAAATGGGATCTTGACATTAAATGCATTGTCAAAATATTTACTTTGCCAAATCAAGTCTTAATAGCAAACAAGTAATGGGAGCAAAGCTGGGTCTCATTGGAGATGTCACATCTTCTGTGCAGAAAACCCCCCAGAAGAGGCTGGATGTAGAAACTAGAATCCCTTTGCCTTGCCTTTGGCCTTCTTTGACACTTCCTGAAAAGTGGGAACCGTGGTACTGTTGATGCTCTGTAAACCTTGGTGGCAGACGTTTGACTTTGCCATCCTCTGGACTGGCATTGAAGGTGAGAGAGATAATTTACAGTAGGAACTCTGTATGAACTAGTAGGGTACAGTAGCTGACAGATCATAAATGTTCCTGTGACTTTATGGCCTTTAAGATATGTTTACAAGATCAATATAAATAGTTAGCTCTCTCTGACTTTTCCTAGCAAGATTTAATTTGATTTGGTTTGCTTCATTAATTAAAAGGCGGGAGATTCTGGTACAGCCAGAATATTTGTATAATTTTTAGACTTCAATAGATCTTTGATGCAATTGCATAACAGTGCAGAATTATTCCCTTTCATCATCAGCCAGATTTTTTAAAAGGAATGTCTAGCCAGTTTTTCAAGTATCTCTCTAAAACCAGGTGTGCAAGTATAAAACTCATCTGCATGAAAAACAATAGAAACATGAATCACATAAGAGGAAGAAACAGGTAACCAACTGTGTGTGAAAACAAGATTTTTTTTAAAAAAAGAAAGAAAGATAAAATGCCAAACAATTTGCTGTGAAGCTCACATGTGGTTGCTGCTTTTCTTCAAAAATTATCTCTCAGAATCAGGTATGGGGAAAGTGTGGACTGTGGCCTACACTTGTCTACTCTCCCCACTACTGGTAACTGATCTTTTAAAAAGTATTTTTTAAAAAATAAGGAAGTCTTGTTTTTAATGTAATATGTGGAATGAAGGAGAAGATGCAAGATGTTATGTTATAGTTATAGTTATATGTTTATATTATGTTTAGTTATGTTATATTGTCTTGTTTTTCTTTTTTGTGGTGTTTTGTTTGTCTATTATGTAAGTAGATGTAATGGTATATATGTGAATGAATGTAAGTAAGTTTGTATATATGTATATAAAAAAAAATATTTTTGATGCCAATGGAAACCATCAAAAAGCCTTCAAAAAGGCTAAACACCATGTTGGTGGAGGCCTTTCTTAGAGAGGATGACAACAGAATTTATTGCAAGAGTGGTGATGCAACTTCCATTGGAAAATTCCACATTTTTCCTACTAGGTTTTCAGGGAGGTGTCTTCCATTGAAAGGCCGTTTGTGTGGGGTACCTATAGCTGGAGTGAGAAGAGATAATCCCCTCCAGATGAAACCTCCTTAAATCTCTCCCCCTCCACCATCCAGGTTTGGAGAAGGCCCTCCATTGCTGTGGGAATTGGAGACAAAGCTACAGCGGATGATCATGAATGCAGACCTTAATAATGTTACTTTTCAGCTAGTATTATCTTATGAAAAAATAATAATTTATCATTGCTCATTTCTGCTGCTCATAAAGCATCATGTTAGTAATATGTCACTTTTAACCAACTAAAGAAGTTATTACTTGCTGATTTTTTTAAAAAATGCAGTAAGAAATGGTATTATGAGTAGTAGTGTTAGTGTCCATTCACTTAGGTGAATACTAGGAATTCTTCGGGAAGACTATCTGGCAGCCGTGACACTTTCTGAATCCTTTTATTTGATTGTTTATTAATTTCATCTGTAAACAGCAAGGAGTTGAGGTCTGTGCTTTTTCCCCAGGCATGGTATCCATATGAAAGTTTAAAAATGGTATGCCTGCAGCCATCTTAGATAACCTTAGATAACATGAAGGTAAGAGAAATGGCTCAAAGGGGAGGAAGCAGAACATAAGGAACTAATTAATTTTTCAAGGTAACATTCTAAGCTCTGGCCAAAAGGGATCTCAAAAGACAGCTTCAGACAAAGTTCCCCAGGACAGATTTCCAAGGGCACGGTGACGCTACTGGCATGGCTCTGTCTCTGATGATGGTGCCTGAATTCAGTGGGGTTTGCCGAGTGAGCTCCGTGGGTGAGTTGTAAGTCCAGCATTCTGCCCACAATATCACACTTGCATGTACTCCACATTTCAAGTCATCAGACTCATAGACTAAGACAACTCATGGGGTTGATTAAGAAAATCTGAATTCTGCCATAATATAATTTTATTTGTTTGAATTAGACAAATCTGCATTACTTCTCTTTATGGCCCCAATTTGTTTGTATGTTTTAAAATGAATTAGAATAATTTTTCCTACCACTTCAAGAGAGAAGCAAAGATGCTGGTGACCCCAAATAACTAGAAAATTTACTGAACGTTATTTTCTTTATTCCCTCTCTTAATTTCTTGTCTCAATCTCATATTTCTTACCCGCCTCGCCCCATGGATTGAGGACCAACAAATATATAGCATCAGTTAAAAGCACAACATCAGTTAAAATCACATGTCAATTAAAAGAACAGACATGGCACATGCACAATAGATAAATGAATGAGGGAAGAAACGATGCATCATGCATACATACATGCATATATGCATGTATGCATGCATGTCTATTC
Organism: Phrynosoma blainvillii; assembly: GCA_026167975.1. Lineage (NCBI taxonomy): Eukaryota > Metazoa > Chordata > Lepidosauria > Squamata > Phrynosomatidae > Phrynosoma > Phrynosoma blainvillii. The sequence goes on from JANUYF010000002.1 coordinate 359,213,546, forward strand.
TCTGTTAACTTATACTTAACCCAGTGCAAAGAACTACTGAACTGGACCAATAGAGCAAGGGGCCAGAATCCCAGTAAAGAAGGCTCAAAGATACTGAGGTTGTTACTTTATGCAGGCATAATGACAACACTGCTAAATTGTATATGAAACCTGAGAGTAAAAGCAGGACAAGGGAGATTAAAAAGACAGGATTCCTGATGGCCTCAAGTAGAAAATCAGAGTAACCTACCACTGATATGTAACAAAGCACGGGGGGGTGGGGGGGAGCTCAAATAAAGAATTTAAACTGTTTCTATTGCTAAACTGAGTTTCTGTCTCCTAGATTAGGGGTAGGCAACCTAAGGCCTGGGGGCTGGATGCGGCCCCCCGAGGCCTTTGGACCGGCCCCAGGCCGGTCTTGCCGCCACCGCCGCCCGCCATGATGATATTGATTATTGTTGTTATTACCGGTACTTGTTCTTGGGGTTTTCTTGGCAAAATCTCCACAGGGGTTTTGCCATGGCTTTTCTGGGGCTGAGAGAGTATTATTTATTTATTTGCCATGGCTTTTCTGGGGCTGAGAGAGTATTATTTATTTATTTTTGGTGCTTCGGCCCCCCAGTTGTCTAAGGGACAGCAACCTGGCCCCCAGCTCAAAAAGGTTGACTGCCCCTGTCCTAGATGGTTTACCTGGTGTTGTGTATGCCAAGCCTTCCTTTCTATCCGTTTGCAAGCCTATCTCATACAAAGTAAAAATAAATCACATATACTGTAAGGGTTGTCTCTCACTGTCCCCCCCCCCCCCCCCCCCCCCGGTTTCATATACAAACACAAAGTCACCATTTTCTGTAAAAAGGATGTGGAGCTATGGTTTGCAATCTATGTGGAAGCAGGGGAACATATGCTCCTAAAAGAAAAGAATAAAAGTTCAGCCTCTAAAAACAGTAAGAACATATGAGGACACACCGTTCAGCTCTCCCAATTTGGCAGGGACATTCCTGATTAATCCTCTCTCATCCCACTTTTTCGGCTGTTTTTAAAATGTCCCAGTTTCTTTCTCCTCCTCCTGTCATTTTCCTACAATTGTTCTCAGCTTACTTCCATTGCTTGAAATTGAGTTCCATGCAGAAAAGTAGGTGGGAGAAAAGCGGAGAATGTTGACTTTCCCAGTAGGCTTAGGCAAGCCTCTCCTGGTTTATATTATTATCCTCAGGTATAACTTTTCCTATCGTGACCACACACTGATATTATTTGGCCACATGTGTCTCAGTTTTCATCTATGAAATGTTAGTGGGTATGCAGAGAATAGTTTGAACAGGTTGAAGGCCCATGTCAGTCAGCATTCTGTTTACCCAGTGACCATCCACTGTTCACTCAGTGGATTTTAACTTTTTGTCTGGCTAATGGAATTTAAAGCTTATTTTCTGGACTGAATCTACCATTAACCACACGGCCAGGAGGAGGAGGGGCCCACCTGTATGAATATCCCCTCCATACCATCTACATTGAGGACAACCACCACCACATCTTGACCAAATGCAGGGACGAGATTAACATCATCAATTTTTCTTTCTTTCTCCTGTATGATTTTTATCACCTTTGCCTAATGAAGAAGTCAGTAGAGCTTCGAAAGCTTATAACCTGTATGATGTGCAGTTTGGTTGGCCCAATAGAGGTGTTACTGTTTTATGAATTTTGGATGATACTGTACTTTGCTATATAGCTACCCCTGGATACATTTTAACTTTTGTATTTTGTGGATTTTTAACACAGTTTTTTTTTTTTAAACTTCTTTGAGTACCAATCTGTGGAAAAAGCAGGATAGGTATCATCATCACCACCACCACCACCAGCAGCATCGTCATAATGTAAAGCCATTTTATCTTGTCTGGGCATCCAGAGTAACTTTGCATGGAACAATATCTGGAAGGTAGCAGAGAACGGCATAAGCTTTAGATGTAACAAGTGTTACACTTAATACTAAGGGGAAATGGTTATTAGATTATAATAGATCTGTTAAATTTTCTTAATGTATATGTGTTTTTTCCATCCTAGAGGCATGCTGTCCCCTCCCCCCGAAACATTTTTATCTAAGCACCCAGTGGGTGGCAGTGTACTAGCTTTGCAAGACTACATTTCCCCTCCTTCTCCATTATTATTCTGAAGCTAGTTTCCATGGTGATCATTGCAGCTTTGATACTTCTGGGGAAGGGAGGAGGGCGATAGTTCATTAAAACCAGAGCTGAAAAAAAGCAGGCAGCTACCTGAAGAGTAGCCTCCATTAAGCTTCCCCTCCATTCCTTCCTTCCCTCCCTTCCACTCAGAAGCAGTCTTAAAAAAATGAAATGGTGGAAGCATGTTAAAGTGGTGGATCCATGGTGGAAGGGAGAAAATGTAGAAGAGATTTTGTTTCTCTTCGTGTGCTGTAATCCACTGTCTGTCCCCCTGAGCCAAAACAGTTTGAATGGGTGGCTGGTTTTTAAGTTACGTAGGTAAATAAGGGATGCATCATTTATTATTAACTTGCCAAACTCTTTCAATTCCCATCCTTCTCTGCTTACAGGCTTGAAGTCTTGATCTGTGAGAACCAAGTTTGAAATAGTAGCCAACTCAGTGGTTAGAGCAATGATTCCCAAACTTTGGTCCTCCAGATGTTTTAGATTTCAGCTCCCAGAATTTCTGACTGTTGGCCAAGCATCCTGGGGCTTCTGGGAATTGAAGTCCAAAACAAAGTTTGGGAATCATTGAGTTAGAACATTGCACTTTGGGAAGGGATGTGCAAGCCTGAGGCCCACTATGGCTCATTTACAGTTGTTTAAAAGCATAGTTTAGATAATTATTTCAGCCGAATCTCTGTTTTTTAGCCCCCATCTAAAAAATAGGAGCAGTATTGCCATACTAGACAGGGTTGTTAACAAAGATAAAGTACTTTAGTACAGATTGTGTCTCCCTTATCTGAAATGCTTTGGGCCAGAAGTGCTTTGGATTTCAGTTTTTGTGGATTTTAGAATATTTGCATGTACATAATGAGATATCTTGGAGATGGGACCCAGTCTAAACATGAAATTCACGTCTATGTTTATACACATAGCCTGAAGGTATTTTTATACATAATATATTTTAATATGTAATTTTGATCGTGTAACAAAGTTTGTGTATGCTGAACCATCAGAAAATAAAATTGTCACTATCTCGAGTCACCCATGTGAATAGTTTTGGATTTTGGAGTATTTAGGATTTTGGAATTCCAGATAAAGGATAATCAACCTGTACATGAAGTTTTACAAAAATTGCATAGTCATCCCATACATTACCTAAGAAATGTCTTGTTTCTTTCTGGATCTGACTTACTTAAGAAAGATAAAAAAAAATGACTTCCAATCTTCTTCTTGGCAGTTATTAAACCATATTAAACTATAAGATCATCACTACCTGTCTCATGCAAGAAAAACAACAACCCATCAACCTTCTCTATGTGTTATAAATATTACTTCTGCAAATTAAATCTTTTTTATAATCAAAGATGTAGCTCCTAACAGAAAGTCAACAAATGTTAATAGAGGTTGAATTTCCCTTACCTGAAATGTGTGGGACCAGAAGTATTTTGGATTTTGTAATAACTGTATTTGCCTATATGTACATAATGAGATATCTTGCTGATGGGACCCAAGTATAAACACAACATTCATTTATGTTCCATATAAACCATATACGCATACCCTGAAGGTAATTTTATACCCAATTTTACTAATTTTGTGCATGAAACAAACTTTGTCTATATTGAACCATCAGAAAGCAAAGGTATCATTATCTCAATCACCCATGAAATTTTTTTTGGTTTTTCAGAATTTCAGAATTCAGTATAAGGAACGCTTAGCTTGCATATGTTTTTTTTTAACCAAATATTAATAATCTTTATTATATATTTCTATTAGTCTTCCCTTCAATGAAATCCAATACCTCTGTTTTGCTTACATCTCAAATACAAATGCTTCTATTAAATGCATGAATTTACTCTGTCTGAATTACCCTTTTGCCACCCTCAAGCCTAACATCAGTTGTGTCTCCCAGTCAAACTCAAAATAAGAAAAGTTACTATAACTTTCCTTAATATCTATATATGTTCCCATTCAAGCTTATACCCTTTCTAGGCATTTAAACCAGAAGCCCATAAAAATAATGAATTCCATAGGGTTTTCTTAGGCAGGGAATAGTTAGAGGTTGTTGTTGTTGCTGTTGTGTGCCTTCAAGTCATTTTCAGCTTATGGCAACCCTAAGGTGACCCTATCATGGTGTTTTCTGGGCAAGATTTGTTCACAGGAGGTTTGCCATTGCCTTGTGACTTGCCCTAGATCACCCAGTGCATTTCATGGCTGAGTTCAAAATTGAACCCTGGTCTCCAGAGTCATAGTCCAACACTCAAAGTACACTACTCTTGCTCTCCATTCAGAGATGTACTTGCTTATATTTTGTTCCTGTTCTCTCTTTTAACTATTTGTCATTGATCCCTGCAATTACACATTTTGCATTATTTCATTGTTCCCGATTCTGATCCCTTGTTTTAATGGTATTTGAAGACATTAATTATCACTCTGCTGAAAATAACTTTTGAGCGCATGGTGGTATGCCTTGAATTTGAATGCCTAGATACTAAAATTAATACACTGCAGTAACCATTCAACTTGTTTATTGCATATATTCATGAGCATTTGGAAACATGGCTATTTTCTGGTGCTGTGCGGAAAAGAAAAAAGCCATGCATGTGCTAGATGTAGGGATTAGTTGAAAATAATAGTTTTATATTTCATCTTAGTAAAATGTTTCATCTCAAGCAGAATTGCAGTGTTTGTAACAGATGGCATGATGCATTCTTGAATCAAACAGGTGGGAACTGTAATTAAAATTGATCCTATTTTCACTGTTGTATATGGTCAGTTCTTATATTGAACTAGAGTCCACTTACCGTATATACTTGACTAAATTGACTTCATGTATAAGGAGAGGGCAGGCTTTGGGGCCAAAATTATGGATTTTGATCTGACCCTGGATAAGTCGAGGATAAAACTTAGGGTCATGTGTTTAGGAGCATGTTAAAAGGGATCTAAGGATGAAGTAAAGGAAAACAATGCCAAATAACTTAGAAAATTCCAGCAGGTACAAGTGTTTGTGCTTACCGTAAAGCAGGGGTAGGCAACCTTTCCCCTTTAAGGGCCGAGGGACTTCATCTCCCAGAAGCCTCAGCCATGTTGGCCAATAGTCCCATGTTGGCCAATAGCTCCTGGGATTCTGGGAGCTGAAGTCCCTCGGCCCTTAAAGGGGAAAGGTTGCCTACCCCTGCCCTAAAGGCTGGATGGATGAAAGAGTAGAGAGGGTGGTGGTCAATGCTTCCAGGACAAGTTATGCTCTTGCTTTTCACAAGGGGATGGTTCCATTTTTATATATGTAGAAGTTGAAGTATAGTACTTAAATTGACCTGTGGATAAGTTGACTCAGGGTTTTTTTGGGTCAATCTTTTGAGTATAATTTCTAGACTTATACATGAGTATACACAGTAATTACACTCAGTGAGGTAAGGATTTACAGTTTTGAACAACTTCAATAGCACATTATGTTCCAGGCAGTCTATGGAGCTATGCCAGAGGGTTCTTCAACCTTCTAATAACTGCCCATGCATATATTGAGTTTGTTTCCAGAAATGTATTTTGTTTCAAGATATATGTTAGGTGGATTTTATCAGTTGTTTATCACACCCTAATAAAATAAAGTCTCAACTGCCTTGTAGTGAAAAAATAATACCAACGACTTAATGATGAAAAAACATATTTACCATAATAAACATCTGTCCACATACATTGTAATTGTTTCCTGTCCTAATCATTATACCCATCCTATCCTAAGCATCATAATGATTGGTTTTGGTTTGTTTAATGAGCATTCATAATGATGTAGTGGTTTGAGCATTGGGATGAGACTTTGGAGATGGGGGTTCTACTTCCAACTCGGCCATGTAACCCACTGATTGACCTTGGACAAGTCACATGTTCTCAGCCTCAGGGGAAGGCAATGGCAAACCTCCTCTGAACAAGTCTTGCCAAGAAAACCCCAAGCTAGGTTTGCCATGGGGTTGTCATAAGACAGAAATGACTAGAAGGTGCACAGCACACACACACACACGCACACAGTACATAAAGTGCAAATAGCATATTAAAGAGTCAGGTTGTGTGTCGGGGGGAGGAACTGCATATTGAAAGGATCCTTGCCAAGGTGCAGCCCCATGTAAGATCCTAGTGGGTGTGTGTGTGTGTCAAATCACTAACCAAGTTTAATGGGTAAGCTCTCCCCCCCCCCCCCAACCATCATGTGAGTGATGCATTGTTCTCCACTTTCTCTAGTGTGTTTCCATTCAATTCTGAGGCAGAGGCAGGGGTGAGGGGATGAAATTAAATGAGTACAATTAAAGATAAATTTGAGATGAAGTCTGAAAGTACTCCTAATCCCTGATGATTTCACACACCCTGAGAAACAAGCCTCCTTGCATTTTTAACCTTCAAGGTTTTCTGTAGTTGTCCAGAACTTGGATTGCTTCATCATATTGTTCACAACACAGAAGATATTCAGAAGGATGTATTACTATCTTCTTCTGTGAAATACTAACAAGTAGCTAAAGTGTCACTGCTGTTGTCTCTGACAGATCCTCAGCCATTGTCACCCTCCATTACTGCTGCTGACCAGTGGTTTCCCTTCACCACATTTAAAATCTTTTGGAAAGGAGAGATGAAGTTGTTTGTCTTCAGCATTCTGATGACACTGAAGCCCAAGACTCAGAATAATCTCTCCCAGTGGTTTCATGTAAATATTAAACAACATGGCGGATAGAACTGAGCCCTGGGGGACACCACAGGATAGTGGCCAGCAATTCAAACAGGAATCCCCCTGCATTGCTTTCTCCCAGAAAGAAAAGATCCACTGTAAAACCATGCCCCCAAGTCCCATCTCAGAGAGGTGACCGAGAAGGATACTGTGGTTGGTGGTATTGAAAGCTGCTGAGAAGTCCAGTAGAACCAACAGGGACACACTCACACTGCCTAGTTCCTTGTGTACTTACACATCTACCAAGGTGACTAAAGTTGTCTCTGTCCTGCAGCCAGGCCTGAAGCCAGACTGAAATAGATCTAGCTCATCTGTTTCTAGATCCTTGTAACGGTGTGTGTGTGTGTGTGTGGGGGGGGGGGGGCACCACATGCTCCAGTACCTTGTTGAAAAGGAAATATTGGAGGCTGGCTGATAATCATGGAAGATTTTTTTCCCAATAAAGGCCTCATCACAGCCTCTTTTAAACAAGATGGAAACAAACAAACAAAAAAAAATTAAACAAGATAGAAACTTCCTTGCTGTAGTGAAGCATTCACTAGTCCCCTTAACCCAGGGGTTGGCAACCTACGGCCCACGTGCCGGTTCCGCCCCCCCCCCGCTTACCGTCCGCTGCTTGCTGCCGCCGCCGCGCATCCACGCCTGCCGCAACCGCCATTTTGTTTTCCAAAATGGTGCCCGTGACGCGTTTGCGCATGCGCAGGAGTACTGTACATGTGCAAATGAGTTGCAGCCACTATTTTGGAAAACAAAATTGCGGGCGCGACATGTGTGGCGGCAGCTGCAGCAGCGCGTGCGGCGGCGGCAGGGGTTGTGTGTGCGCGTGTGAGCGCGTGCACCGCCATCCCCCCTCCGCCTGCTGGAAGGGAGGACTTCAGCGGACCGGCCCCCAGCTGAAAAAGGTTGCCTACCCCTGCCTTAACCCAATTTGCCATCCCCCCTTGGGCTGCTTTTAATAACAAGGAAAGGCATGGGTCCAGTATGCATGTGATGGCTCTCACTTCTCCAGGGATTTTGTCCATATCCTCAGGTTGCACAAATTAAAATGTATCCCGTAATGAAGGACGTGGTTACATCTGTTGGACTTGTATCAACTACAGCCTCCAAATAAAAGTGGATCTGAGCAATTCTATCTGCAAAGTGATGATATTCTAATTAGGATCAGGGAAATAGTTGTCTTAAAACAATTTTGTACTTTTTAAAATGTAATGGTATTTTAATGTGATATTTGTTTAATTGTGTTTTATTTTATTTATTCTTAAGGGTTTTTTAAAAAGCTAATCTTGGTTTTAAGCTACCTTGGATCCATTTCAGGAGCAAGGCAGCATATAAAATACAATACAATACAATAAATACAGTCAGAGTGCCAACATGGAGTAGTGGTTTGAGTGGTGGACTAGGATTTTGGAAGGTTCAGGGTTTGAATCCCTGCATGGCCATGGAAATCCACTTGGTGAACTTGGAGAAGTCATGTTGTCTCAGCCTTAGAAGAAGGCAGTAGCAAGAAAACCCCATAATAGGTTTACTTTATGGTTGCCATAACTTGGAAACATCTTTCAGATGCACAATAGCAAATATAGTCAGCTTGGAATGTCTGAGGTAGTAACATTGGAGGCTCATTTTGAAGAACCAGTTTCCTGCTATAAAAAGATGTTTTGAATGCTAATTGAAAAATAAGTCATAATACCCAAGTGTATTGTCTATGCTCAGCACCTTTTAATAAGATATATTGCTTATTGTTGTTAATTGTCATCAAGTTATCTTTGACTTTTAGTGACCTTATGAATGAGAAATCTCCAAGATACCTTATTATTGACAGCTCTGCTGGGGTCTTGCAAGTGCAGATGTAAATCCACATACTTAACAGACTGACCTCTGTAAAAAATCTCCAAAAAGAATCTGCTGCTATCTTCTAGGTTGATGGCAACAGGTAGCTCATTGATGCAGCTGTTTATACCCCATTCTGTTGTTTTTGTTGTTGTATGTCTTCAGATCATTTCCATTTTATGGTGACCCTAAGATAAGCCTATCACTGGGTTTTCTTGGCAAGCTTGGAAAGAGCCCTGGTGGCGCAGTGGTTAAATGTCTGTACTACAGCCACTCCTTCACAAACCATTAGGTTGCGAGTTCAATACCAGCCAAGGGCTCAAGCTTGACTCAGGCTTGCATCCTTCCAAGGTGGCTAAAATGAATACCTAGATTGTTGGGAGCAGTTAGCTTACACATTGTAAACCGCTTAGGGAGTGCTTAAATGCACTGATAAGCAGTATAGAAATGTACTTGCTATTACTATTGCTATTGCTTTATGCAGAGAAGCAGTTTGTCATTGTCTTTCTCTGAGTCTCTAAGAGCATGACTTGCCCAGGGTCATTCAGTGCGTTTCCATAACTGAACAGAAAAGATTCCAACCTTGGTCTCCCAGTGTCCTAATCCGAAACTCAAGCCACTATGCTACACTGGCTCCATTCATACAAGGAAGACATTTTGAAAGTACCATATATACTTGTCTATAAGTTGAAAAAATTAAGCCCCAAAATGGGCTCCAAAATGCTAGGTTGACTTATATATGGGTCAATACGGTAATACCACTCCGTCAGCCTTGGGAAAGCTGGTGGTGAAGGGAGTGAGGAGAGAGAAATCTGAGGTCTGGGTCCTCCTTTTTGCAAGCCATGAACTTTGGGAAAGTTGTGGGGATGGCGGGGAATAGAGAGAAATTGGAGTTTTGGGTTCCCCTTTTTGCAATCCCTGAGCCTTTGAGAAAGTTGTGGGGAAGGGAGGGAGGAGAAACAAATTGGAGGTTTGTGTCCACATTTTGCATGTTGAGGCTGTAACACTTGGGTGAAGTCCAGAGAGGGAGTAGGAGAGAGGGAAGTTGTGTTTATCCCCTCCCAGTTTAGATCTTTTGTTACATGCCTCTGAGTTTGACCATTGACTTATCCACAGGTCATATCAAAAACCATAATTTAGGCTCCCAAATCTGCCCTTGACTTGTACATGAGGTTGACTTATACATGATTATATACAGTAACTATTTTTACCATTTTGTGCAAGTTGAACCGATCTGGCATGCTAAGCTAAGTTTTGCCAAGCCTAAGTACCGTATTTTTCGCCCTATAACACGCACTTTTTCTTCCCCAAAACGTGCGTGGGGAAGTCAGTGCGCCTTATAAGGCGAAGGGCCGAGGCCGCGGGGAGAAGGAGGGCTCCTTCCCCCCACGACCTCAGTCTTTGAATGGGCTGGTGCTGGGATCGAAGCGATCCCAGCACCAGCCCATTGAAAGACTGAGGACGCGGGGAGAAGGAGGGCTCCTTCTCCCCGCGGCCTCAGTCTTTGAATCGGCTGGTGCTGGGATCGAAGCGATCCCAGCACCAGCCCATTGAAAGACTGAGGACGCGGGGAGAAGGAGCTCTCCTTCCCCCCGCGACCTCTGTCTTTGAATGGGCTGGTGCTGGGATCGAAGCGATCCCAGCACCAGCCCATTGAAAGACTGAGGCCGCGGGGAGAAGGAGCCCTCCTTCCCCCCGCGACCTCAGTCTTTGAATCGGCTGGTGCTGGGATCGAAGTGATCAAAGCACCAGCCCATTGAACTGAGGCCGCGGGGAGAAGGAGCCCTCGCTTCGATCCCAGCACCAGCCCATTCAAAGACTGAGGGCACGGGGAGAAGGAGCCCTCCTTCCCCCCGCGACCTCAGTTCAATGGGCTGGTGCTGGGATCGGAGAAGTTCTCCGATCCCAGCACCAGCCCATTGAACAACCGGCCACGGCTAAAGGGAGGAATCCTTTTTTTCCTGGATTTTCTTCCTTTAAAATTGGGTGCGTCTTATATGCCAGAGCGCCTTATATGGCGAAAAATACGGTAAATGTTTTTTTTTCTTACTTCCTTCAAAGTGGAGCTAATTTAATAGCTGAACCTTTGCTCTATTATGTTAAATTACATTTCATGCATATCCAACTACAAAATGGATCTGATTCACTTCACCTCCATGACATCCGGCTTTCCTTATGCCAAAGGGAGAGAGAGAGAGAGAGAGAGAGAAAAGAGGAGAGAGAGAGAGATAGCTTTTTCATGTTTCTAATACCCATGACATGCCATGTTAGGTTTCTTGTTTTTTTAAAGGGAAAGATAAAGAAAACTGGCACTGAAACTTCTGGATTCATTGGGGGAAATTGTCTACTGATTCTCATGCTAGGTAGCTATGGACAGCCAACACACACCCAGTCTGTAAATTTTAAAGTTTGTATAAATTTTGATGGAGGAGAGAGAAATGAGAGAAACAAAGCAACAAGAAAGTCTTCTCAGATTAGTATCACAAATGTGATAGATTCCTTGTCTCTGATGCTTTACTCGAGTAAGCGTGTCCCACAGTTTATATTCTTAAACCCATGTTTTTACATGGGTTTGATCCAGTGGCAGGTAGTGCCAAACTGGAAGCAATGTGGGTAATTTTAGTACCATGAATATTTCATCTGGTCATACACTGTAGTCATACTGTGTTTCACATTAGCATGAGAATGTTTTGGAGATTATATATGGGCTGTTGGACTGGTTGTTGGACCTGTATGCAGTTCTGCTATTTAGGTAAGCGATTCTGGAAAGCAATCACTTACCAAAATAGCAGAACTACATGCAGGTCCAACATCCAGTCCAACATCTCACATATGATGATGAAGTTTCAGTAGGCAACTTCCTAAGCCCCAATGTATAAATTAAAAGCTACCTTTCATAGGATAGCTATCTCTAATGTGCTTTAAAATAACCAACAGGACTGTATTTTGCACATACCTTTCTTCATTTGTGAAACATGAACTCACATGCAAGTATAGGAGAACTCATGCTGTGAAACAAAGCATCACAATTTTTAATCTTGCCTTGGGTTCTCAAAGTCAAGGTTGCCCTCCATAGTCCACTAAAATCACTATATTTTTATATCATACTATAAGGAACAACTTCTGCCTATTCCAAAGTGAAGTGTGAGTAGCACATCCTCAGCTGAAGGGTGAGATTCCAGACTGCTGAAGGTTTTTTGTTCTGCCACCCACATCACGGATCAAGTTTGTCAGGTAATCATTTGATCAGGAATGGCCATAGTATGCCTGCAAAGTTGCCTGTTGACTTATGGTGACCCCATGAATTTCATAGGGTTTTCTTAGGCAAGGAGTACTCAGAGGTAATTTTGCCAGTTCCTTCCTATGAAATATAGTTGACAGCACTTGGTATTTGTTGGCAGTCCCCATCCAAGAACTAACCAGAGCTGACCCTGCTTAGTTTCCAAGATCAGATGGGATCTGGTGCCTTAGGGTATTTAGAAATTTGGCCACAGTATGCCCACCACAAAGACTGATCATTTGGCCTTCAGCCCCTCCAGATTCCCTTGAGCCCTGGGACTCAAGGTGGTTTACAAGGTTAAAACAAATGCAAATAAAATTATACATCATTAAGACATAGCAAAAGTTAAAATACAGGGTTATTCAAACAGGATGGTGCAAAAGTAGACCAGTTCCTACTTGGTTTTATGCCATTTTTAATTAATCACCCTGTATAATTCAAGTACAAATAGAATTAAAAGCAGCAAAAACAATAAAATACAAGTACTACAGCACTTCACTGAAGAAAAAAAAACCTTTCTCCACCTACACTTTTCTGAAAGGCTTGTCAAAACAAATAGTGTTTTACCTGGCTCTTGAAGGACGTCATGGTAGGAGACAGTCCTGCTTTTCTAGGGAGGGTCTTCCAGAGCCAGAGAGCAGCCATTGAGAAGATCCTCAGAATTGCCTAAGGGTTGGTGCAATAGAGAGAAGAGCCTCTCCTGAAGATCTCAAGACACAGTCAGGTTCATCTCAGAGACAGTGGTCCTTCTAATAACCTGGATTTGAACTATACAAGTCCTTAAAGGTCATAATAAGCACTTTGAATTATGTCAGGAAGCAAACCAGTAGCCAGTGGAGCTCTTGTAACAAGGGAGTTGAATATTCTCTGAAACTAACCCTAATTGCTAGTCTTGCTGCAGCTTTTTGTGCCAGCTGGAATTTCCACTCTTCAAAGGCATACCCATGCAGTGTGCTGGCTGGCTGCAGAAGGTCTGGTGGGATGTAACTAAGGCATTTCTCACTGCAGCCAGATCATACATTTGTTCAGCTGGTGCACAAGCTTTAACTTTACAAATGTACTCCTGGCCACCAGAGAAACTTGAACATCCAGGTTCAACCAGGAGTACATACAAGCTGGAAACTAGTGCCTTCAGGCGGAGTGTACTGTCATCCAGGACAGGCTGAATTCCTATTCCTTGATCTGCTTTTTCACTGATCATGAGCACCTCTATCTTGTCTCAATTAAGTTTCAATTTGTTTGTCCTCATCCTGTCCATTACTGATGAGTCAATGAGCTGCTGCTCCAAGAAGCCCCATAAGCTACAATTCACTTTTTAAATCAGTTGTAACCTCCCCATTGTTTAATATAAAAAGATATCAATTTTTTTCAAAATCAGAAGTGGATTTTCAAGCACTTCTGCTTTTCTATTTTCATTTGGGGGTCATTCTTGGCTGTCCACGTAAGGCCCTGGAAGATCCATTGCAATTGCTGACTCAAGTTAGACTGATCAGTACACACAGAGAGACATGCACCTCTTCAGTGGTTCCCAGCCTTTGATCTGCTAGATGTTTTGGTCTTCAGCTCCTATCATTCCTACCTGTTGGCCAAGTTGGTGGGGCTTCTGGGATATGAGGTCCAAAACAAATGAAGGACCAAAGGCTGGGAAGTCTAGCAGAAGAGATTAGTATTTCATCAAATTTAAACTGCACCACACCTAGATTTATGTTTCATTCCATATTCAAATAACATCTTCCATTTCCAGATAATTTTATTTAAAAATGTTCAATCTCTCTGCTTGAGGATTAATAAGACTTAATTAAAAAATCATGACTGTCATCCCTAGAGAATCAGAAAGCCCAGCGTTTCTGCTTCTGAACTTTTTCAAGGGGATTTATTTTTAAATAAGGCTTATCTCGTTCACAGTCATCATTACTTGCAGAAGTGTGTACATCTTTTAGACTTAAGTATGCCAATTCACATTTGGTTGCTTGTCAAAACAATATTTGTAATCAGTGTTGGTGCCATTGTCTTGAGAAATGATGATGGGAATAGATTCAGAATGCTTTTATTTGAGATGCTTTAGGATTTGAAGACAAGGGAATGAAAAATAATTAAATCATCCTCAAAAATGTGTTTTGTTTTCTAGCCACGTATAAAGTATGTTCTATTTTTTTCTTTTAAAGTTACTGTTGTGGTATATTAAGAAACATGTTTTGGGCACATCCTATCTAGAAGGGATGGGGGATGCACAGCCCTCCTTATGAGGCTTTATTGTAACTCCCATCTTCCTTTATTATGGCCTATGATGGCTAGGCCTGATAGGAATTGTAGTCCAACAATACTGGGAAGGCTGTGTGTTCCTTATCCATGTTCTATAGCAGGGGTAGGCAACCTTTCCCCTTTAAGGGCCGAGGGACTTCAGCTCCCAGAAGCCTCAGCCATGTTGGCCAATAGTCCCATGTTGGCCAATAGCTCCTGGGATTCTGGGAGCCGAAGTCCCTCGGCCCTTAAAGGGGAAAGGTTGCCTACCCCTGTTCTATAGTGTAGGTCACTTAAGGCCTTTGCAGACTGCCAGAAATAGTGCAAATTGAGTCCACTTTTACTGCCCTGACTAAGTGCTAGGGGATCATGGGAACTGTAGTTTATTGTGGCACCAAAGCTCTCTGACAGAGAAGGCTCAATGTCTCAGAAAAAAACACAATTCCCATGATTCCCTAACATTGAGCCAGGTAGTTAAAGTGGACTCAATTTGCACTATTTCTAGCAGTCTGCAAAGGCCCTTAGTAAAGTGGAAAGAGGCAATAGACGATTCTAGCTTTGGCTTATTTCTGTATCAACTGGAGCAAAGAGAGTATCTTCATACTGTTTTTTTCTAGCCCAAGGCTCCTTCTGTATCTATGAGGTAATTTAGATACTGTATGTATTCACAAAATGTTGGTTTGTTTGACAAAATGGTTCCTTAAAGTTGCAGAAGGGTACCATAGTGGAAGAGTATATGGTATACTGTTGGGAGAAGGAGAATGGCATCAAGAGAAAGGCTTCAAACTAAGCCTGGCATCAGCATCCACCAAGATAAGGCACGTTCTAGGATCAACACCAGAATTGAATATCTGCCAACATTTCACAGATGAAAACTAGCTCATGACAATAGATGAAGCTTGATGTAATAAAGATGTGGTTAAAGAAAGTCATAGAGTGGAGAAGAAATAGAAATATACTGGTATATAGGAAGCAGGTGTGATAGTTGAAAAATTAAGGAAAGGTATATGAAGATATGAATAAGTGAAGAAGGGTAGGGAGAAAGTGGGGTTGAAGAAGGGGATGGAGAAATAGGGGAGAAGAGAGGAGAATGGAGACGAAGGAGAAGGAGAAGGAGAAGGGAATAAAGAGGATAGAAGGACAATGTAGGAGAGGGAGAATGAGTAAAGGAGGAATGGAGGAAAGAAAGAGCGGAAGAGGGAAGAAATAGAGGTGGAAAGATATAGGTGAAAAAGAAGGAAAAGAAAATAGATTATAGAAAGTGAGAGAGAGTTGCAGATTGTGAAAATGTAATGTTAGGATTAATTAGAATAAAATGGAGTAGGTATGTTTTAAAGAAGTTTCATTTATGTGTTATGTGTCATGAATGTTATGATTTTTTTGTCTTATGGATGTTATGAGTGATCTTTTTTTATATGACAAATAAACATTATTTAAAAAATGAAAAAGAAAACTAGGTCATGTGTGGGCAAACATCAGAGTGTGATCAAGATAGCAAATGTTATCAATTAGGAAGGACCCAGAAGTTGTGGGAGGGCTGCAACAGTATGCCTTTGCCTGAGCCTTCTGGAAAGGGCAAAATTTCATCCCCTTCTGTCCTCTCCTCCCCATTTACCGTATTTTTCGGCATATAAGACGCACCCAATTTTAAAGGAGGAAAATCTAGGAAAAAAAGATTCTTAACCAAATACTGTAGTAAAATATTTTATATCAACTGTATAAAGTTAACAGCAGTTTAAGAACAATTTTAAGTTGTAAATGTAAGTTTAAGCCAGCAGCAGGGCCAGGTGTTGCACAAATTCCCTGCCCAACTTTCTTGCAAGTCTCCTGTCGCCTTATGGTGACTCCATGAATTTCTTAGGGTTTTCTTAGGCAAGGAAGACTCGAGAAGTGGTTTTGCCAGTTCCTTCCTCTGAAATACAGCCTGCAGCACCTGGGATTCCTTGGCGGTCTCTCATCCAAGGACTATCCAGGGCTGACCCTGCTTAGCTTCCAAGATCAGATGGACTCTGGTACCTTTGGAGTTTTTAGGCCGTTGGCTTATGGTGACCTCATGAATTTAGTAGGGTTTTCTTAGGCAAGGAATCCTCAGAGCTGGTTTGTGCCTGTTCCTTCTTCTGAAATAGAGCCTCCAGCACCTGGTATTCATTGGTGGTCTCCCCTCCAATGACTAACCAGGGCTGACCTTGCTTAGCTTTCAGGATCAGATTGGATCTGGTGCCTTTAGGGCAGGGGTAGGCAACCTTTCCCCTTTAAGGGCCGAGGGACTTCAGCTCCCAGAATCCCAGGAGCTATTGGCCAACATGGGACTATTGGCCAATATGGCTGAGGCTTCTGGGAGCTGAAGTCCCTCGGCCCTTAAAGGGGAAAGGTTGCCTACCCCTGCTTTAGGGGATTTGGGCACTACTTGCAGAACCATGGAATATCAGAAGGCCAGAGTTGGAAGGGGCTCTCCTGTGGTCATCCAGTCCACCCCTCATCAATGCAGGGATGTAGCACTAAAACATCCCTGGCAAAAAAGACATCCTAGAATCCTATAGTAAGAAGGGATTCCCCCAGGGTCATCTAATCCAAGCCTATAACTGAAGCACCCTGTGTAGAACAGCATGCTAGAACTCCTGTACAGCTGGAAGCCCTGGAGATCATCCAGTCAACCCCTGAACAGTGGAAGACACTGCCTTGGAGGATGGGGGAGTCTCCTTTGGAGGTTTCTAAACAGAGGCTGGGTGGCCATCTGCCCCAGGAAGGACTTGGATTGTGTCTTCCTGCATGGCAGAAGAGGGTTGGACTGGACCCTTGGGGGTCCCCAACTCTAGAATCCTATTTATTCCTTATGGAGTAAGAGGGTTAGACTAGATGGCCATTAGAGGTCCATTCCAACTCTAGGATCCTATGTATTCTTGCACGGCAGAAGAAGGGGGTTGGACTAGATGGCCCTTGGGGGTCTTTTCCAACTCTAGGATCCTATGTCTTCCTGCATGGCAGAAGGGGGTTAGAATGGATGACCCTTACAGATTCCTTCCAACTCTAGCATCCTATGTCTTCCTGCATGGCAGAAAAGGTCTAGACTGGATGGCCCTTGGAGGTCCCTTCCAACTCTAGGATCCTGTGCCTGTCTTACTGCATGGCAGAATCATAGAATCCTAGAGTTGGAAGAGACCACAAGGGCCATCCAGTCCAACCCCCTGCCATGCAGGAACTCCCAATCAAAGCAGGAAGAAGAGGGCTAGACTAGATGACCCTTGGGTGCTAGGATTCTGGGTATGGCAGGTGCCAGTCAGTCCCTGGCTGGTAGAGAGCCCCCCCTTGCCCTTGCCCTTGCCCTTGCCCTTACCATAAATGCTGCTTTAAAAATTATTTCCATCTCCCAGCTATGAGACGGTTGGGGAAAAATGAGAAAGTGTTGGGGGGAAGGACTGCCAATATACTAGGTGATGCATTCTGGGGTATGTACAAAGTAAGTGAACCTGGCCATGTGACACACTCTCAGCCTCAGAGGATGGTAATGGCTACCCCCATTTGAAGAAACATGCCAGGAAAACCCCATGATAAGGCTAAAAGTCACCATTGTGACCATTAAAATGTCCTCCATTTTGAGCACGGCTAAGAAGCATGGATTTACATTTATATTAGTGTTTAAGCTTTCTCTACCTTTTTTTCTTGTATGTCCTACATTTTTTGTAGTGACTTGTCCTCCTTTGCATTGAAGACATTTGGTCACCCTGTCTGAGTATCAGAGTATGACTCTAGAAACCAGGGTTCGAATCCTGGCTCAGCCATGGAATCTCCCTGGGTGACCTTGGGCAAGTCACACTCTCTCAGCCTCAGAGAAAAGCAATGGCAAACCCTTTTTGAACAGGAGGACAGGAGGAAAGGTAGGAGGAGGGGGGGAAAGGCAGGGAGATTTGAAGGCACGCAAGAACAACAAAAAAGTCTGCAATTGTTTCATAGGTAGTACATGGGAATAGGAGTCAGTGTGGTGTAATGGTTTGAGTGTTGGACTACCACTCTGGAGACCTGGGTTTGATTCCCCACTCTGCCATGGAACCCACTGGGTGAACTTGGACAAGTCACACACTCTCAGCCTCAGGGGAAGGCAATGACAAAAAGAACCTATGCCCAAGCAACACATTAACTTTGGCTGCATCTGCATTGCAGAGATTTATTAAAGCAGTTTTACACCGCTTTAAATGCCCTGGCTCAAGGCTATGGAATTCTGGGATATACAGTTTTGTGAGATACTTAGCCTTTTCTATCAGAGAGCTCTAGTACCACAAAGAAAACTGCAGATCCTTGAGCTCTCTCTCTCTCTCTCCTCCCTTCGTTTTTAACCCCTTGTTTTTGGGCTCTTTCTCTCTCTCCTCCCTTCGTTTTTAACCCCTTGTTTTTAGGCTCTTTCTCTCCTCCCTTCGTTTTTAACCCCTTGTTTTTGGGCTCTTTCTCTCTCTCCTCCCTTCGTTTTTAACCCCTTGTTTTTGGGCTCTTTCTCTCTCTCCTCCCTTCGTTTTTAACCCCTTGTTTCTGGGTTCTTTCTCTCTCTCCTCCCTTTGTTTTTAACCCCTTGTTTTTGGGCTGTTTCTCTCTCTCCTCCCTTCGTTTTTAACCCCTTGTTTTTGGGCTCTCTCTCTCTCTCCTCCCTTCTTTCTTCCTTGGACTGTTTCTCCCTTCTCTCTCCTTTTTCAAACCTCTCTTTCTGTCCCTGGCTTCCTTCTCCTTCTCTCTCCGTTTTCAAACCTCTCTTTCTGTCCCTGGCTTCCTTCTCCTTCTCTCTCCGTTTTCAAACCTCTCTTTCTGCCCCTGGCTTCCTTCTCCTTCTCTCTCCGTTTTCAAACCTCTCTTTCTGCCCCTGGCTTCCTTCTCCTTCTCTCCCCACTCCCCGTTCTCATCCTCCTCCTTCTCTACCCAGCGTATATTCGACATATAAGGCGCACCAACTTCCCCACCTCCATTTTGGGGAAGAAAAAGTGCGTCTAATATGCCGAAAAATACGGTAGTTAACTGGGTATAACTTATTTTTGCACATGGAACACAATTTGCAGCATTTGAGGTAACCTGAGAACAAAGGGGGTATGGACAGGAAGAGGAGAGAGAAACTGGGACATTTTAAAAGCAGCTGAAAAAGTGGGACAACAGGGGATTAATCAGGATTGTCCCTGCCAATTCGGGACACTTGGAGGGCATGGGATTGCTTTTAATTAATGTTTTCACTCAGTATTATAAGGATCTAATTCTGAAAGAAAGACCACATCCAGCCATGGTCTCCAGCATATTCCCCCAGCCCCTTGCAATTGGGAAAATTGTGTTTTGAATGTAATGTTGCTGTATTGGGAGGTGTAGACCAGAGACATATGGTTGAAAGAAGATGATTGCTCCTCTAGCTTATTTGGCACATGCATTTCTTTAAATTTAACATCTGATTACATTTAATCTTGTGTATATTTGTGTAGCTTAGGATTTATTTATTTTTTAA
Organism: Phrynosoma blainvillii; assembly: GCA_026167975.1. Taxonomy (NCBI): domain Eukaryota; kingdom Metazoa; phylum Chordata; class Lepidosauria; order Squamata; family Phrynosomatidae; genus Phrynosoma; species Phrynosoma blainvillii. The sequence continues at coordinate 359,233,213 of JANUYF010000002.1, forward strand.
AAATTCTTCACAAATAACAAGCCATTTTCACTAAAGAGTGGTTGGACTTTGTTTTGAGTATCTGTGATAAGGTCGGTACAATAAGGTCCAGAATCCACAAAACAGTGATATCTTTATGGGACCAACCAAAATGCACAAAATATATGTCACAAGCTTTTGAAGCTCTGCTGGTTTCTTCATCAGGCAAAGATGTTAAAAATCATACTGGAGAATTTTTTTTTGCAATATTAGTTACAGGCTTGCAGTTTGTCAAAATGTTGTTGGTGGTGTTCAGAGTATGGAGGGATATCAATGAGGCAATCCACTCTTCCTCCTGGCCACGTGGTACTGGGAAACAAAGTATTTTTCAGTCCAGGAAAATAAAATATAAATTCTATTAGCAACACAAAAAGATACCTCCTTTGAAATCCAGGATTCTCAGTCCTTTGTGAGGCTAGAAACCCTTTGTTACGCAGACATGTGGCTAACATTGGCAATTTCCCCCCCTTCTGTATGATTTTTAACACCTTTGCCTGCTGAAGAAACTGGGGAGCTTTGAAACTTGTGATATGTATTTTGTGTATTTTGGTTGTCCCAATAAAGGTATTTTGTGGATTTTGGTTGTAATTGTACTTTGCTACATGGCCAGGGTTAGGCAACTGGAAGGACAGGGGGCTTCATTAGCCCACAAAGAAAGCTTGAATGGTTGCACCCTCCAACTGCTCCCCTCCACAAAGGGGAGATGAGAATATTTTCACCATTTTTAAGCCTTCTTGGGCCGTCTGAGGTCCAAGAAAGACCTTTTTTTAAACAAAAGGGAGCGAGAAGAAGTCACGTCCTGCTTAACTGTTTCAGAAAAGACCTCTCTTAGGCCTGAATGGCTCAGAGAGGCCCTGAAATGTGGTGAGAAAGCTCCAACACCTGCTAGAGGGTGTTTGGGAGCAAGGAATAAATTTGGGGGAAATTTTGCAAAAATGTGTTTGGACCCCCAGGGGACCTGGTGGGGGATTCCAAATATGATGGAAATGGCACCTGCATCCCCATGAGATCATCTTGGCTGACTGGACCTGCAAATTGATGTTAGATATGCTCCAGCTGCAAACTGTCAGAAAGAAGCAGGAGAAGTCTGGAACGGTCTGGAAAATCATGCCTTATAAAGAGAGACTTAGGGAGCTTGGTACATTTAGCCTGGAGAAGATATGGTTATGGGGTGATATGATATAAGTATTTGAAGGGGTGTCACATTGAGGATGGAGCAAGCTTGTTTTCTGCTGCTCCAGAGAGTAGAACCCGGAACAATGGATGCAAGCTATAGGAAAAGAGATTCCATCTAAACATTAAGAGAAACTTCCTGATAGTAGAAGTGGTTCGATAGTGGAACACACTCCTTCGGAGGGTGTTGGAGTCTCTTTCTTTGGAGGTTTATAAACAGAGGGTGGATGGTCATCTGTCAGGGGTGCTTTGATTGTGAGTTCCTGCATGACAAGGGGTTGGACTGGATGACCCTTGTGGTCTCTTCCAACTCTGCAATTTTATGATTCTAAGTCTTCCCTCTCCTCTGACACCTCTGAGGGAAGATTTAATGGATGATGTAACTGTTAATGATTTAGTGTTTTGGAATTATTATTATTTTCAATCTTGAGTTAAGTCTGGGGTGATGGTCCTGTGGCATCCTTGTGTGCAATAGTGCTGGGCCTAAAAATAAATGAATGCAAACGTAAAAATAATAAATTTTAAAATTGTCAGAATACGACAATGAGACACAAAGTGAACAAATGCTGTAAACAGATTGAGTGTGGATAACAAAATGGCACTATGCTGTATAATTGAAAAGCACCATGGGGAGAGGTGGGTAAGAAATAAATTTCTACTACTACTACTACTACTATCATTATTACTACTACTATTTCGGAATGAATCAGTTTCTCCTGATGTTGCACAGAAACATTTGCTGGCATTGTTTTGCTGGTCAGCTGTATCTCAACCAGAATCTTCCAAATGTCTGGGTTTTCTGTTTTAGAGTGAATATAATTGTAGAAATAATGTAGTTTGACACCACTTTTAGTGTTGTAGCTCCATCCTATGGAATCCTGGGGTTTGTAGTATTACAAGGTCATTAGCTTTCTGCCAAAGAACGCTGGTGCATCACAAAACTACAGATCCCAAGATTATGTAGGATGGAGCCATGGTGGTTAAATTGGTGTCAAACTGCATTATGTCCACAGAGTAGGTGCACCTTTGGACCTTCAATGTCCTCATAAATATAGCTCAACTAATACAGCAGCAACCTACACCTTTACCAACTAATTTCTAATTGTATAAACTTCTGCTTCCCCCCCCCCCCCCCCCCATATATTCAGTCACATTGAGCATTAGCGATATGTTTTGTAGTGCTCTTCTATGGAAGTAATTATGCCCTTTCTAATGTTGCCGATTTGTTGTCCAGAATTGGGCTGTTCAGTCATATATAGAAATTGCATGAAATTTCTTGAAAGTTCTGCTACCGGGCTACATTTGTGTGATATGTTTAAATATTACTTCCAAGCTGTCAATGTCAATAAGGTTTAGGACCTCTTTTCTGATGCATTCAGAGATAATAAAACTTAAAGTTACCAACCTATCAGTATTTTTTAAAAGACATTTGATTTCTTTTCAACAGCAATCTGGTATTTTATTTCCTTTCCTAAGGTCTTTCTTGTCTCAACATTTTTCTCTGACAAAGCCAATCTTTCACATTCTTTCAAGCCAATTAGTGTTATACTCTGTTCTCTTATTAATTTTCCCAAATTGCTTCTGATGTGGAGATATTAATATAAAAGAAGGCAAATATTAATTCTTTCCCCTGATGATCTGATCATAACAAAAAAAATGGCATTTGCTATTAATTCTTTACACATGTTGGTCTCATGATTCCCCCAATATCTATGCCAGTCAGAAATTTATGAAGATGTGGACATTTGAAGTTATATGTGATTATGTTGTTCAACTTGGTCTAATATTAGTTGGTAATAATTACTTGTCTGTATACCCTTTCAGACTATATTCAAAGTGTCTCCTTCAAAAGCCTGTATTTAATAGCTTCCATTTCATTTAATGGAACCTTGAGCAAATATAATTTACATGACAACTAATAGTCAGTTTTCAGATACCCATGTCTCTACATGAAAAACATGTCAAATTTCAAGTAATTACTTGTTTGAGGGAAACTATTTTTGTAAGAATTGTTTTTGATACTGTTTTTCCTTGGGACCAGCTCCAATTTTGGCCTTTGCAGCTGAATTATTATAGCTAGAACATATTCTTTATAAACATCTCCAACTTAAAGAATCTTATGCGCTTCTGACTGGAGAATGTTTTGCAGTGCAATTGTAATTTTTTGGTTACATTTACAGTGAAAAGGGTATGGCTTCCTTCAGTGGTGGAGGTAGAATATCACAAGGTTCAAGGGTCATGCTTGTAAGGCTATGAAAATAACAACAAGGTGGATGGGAAGAGAGTCTTATACTGCAGATCATTGTCTAGTGACATCCATCCCTTTCTGTTAAAAAGTAGCAACTTGTTACTTTTCAGAGATGGAGAATTAAAGAGTTACTTTTAACACTGTAACTTTCATGGCAACTAGATATCATTTTCCTACAGAAAGATAACTGTAAATGATTTATTATATTTAAAATTATTTTCTAACCACTAAAGCCAATTGCACAAAAACGGGAAATGTAGTTTGGTTAGACTGCAGTTCCCTTGAGCCCTAGTCCACACAACTAGTAATGGGGGATGATGGGAGTTGATGTTCAACTACATTTGATAGCCATGCATCCCCTATCCCTGCAATAGAGAACAAGCTATTTTTTTCCCTAGTAGTCAGTCTGCTTGCCTCCACACTAGCCTGAACAGTAGGTAGAAATTATCATGGTTCCCTATCACCCAGAATTGCTAACCAGAATCAAAATGTGAGTTCTTTCATGAAACATGAAAAAAATACTATTAATTTTAGCCATGGTCATCAAGGGGATGTCAAATTTAAAACCATGGCCAACACTGATGCTGCAAGTTTACATTCAACAATGGAAACTTCTGCAGTTTGAGCAATGAGGATACTGAAGAGGTGGAATTAAGAATCACATGGCTAACTCTGCAGGAGAGATTGGGAGTGTTAACATCTGCAGAGTGTGTATAAATGTGACACTGAGATCAATGCACAGCTACTGCATTCAGGTTTCTTGTTTGAGCAGAACCAAAGCTAGCCTTATCTCTGCTAAACTGGAGCAAAAGTCTATAAAAGTGAAGGATACTGTGACAAATTGCTTTTTGAGTTGGGGAAGCTCATTATGGTCAGAATTGTGAATCTCTGCCCTGGTGCTGGTGGCAGTGGGAGGAAAGCAGCCTAATTGCTTTCAGCTTCCAAATTAGAAGATAATGAATGCCTCATTGCACAAACTGCAGAAGTTTCCATTGTTGAATGTAAACTTGCAGCATAGTATAGTGGGAAAGAGTAGCCCTGCCCTAAACATGCTGTTTACAGCAATAGCCTATGTTTAGGACTGGCCAGGAAGAACAAGACCTTCAGCTGACAAAAAGAAGAGTTTTATTTTTGTCCTTATTTGTTATTTTGAAACAAGGGTTGTCTTTTGCTGTGTTCATAACTGACGCAAAACCAGCTTGCTTCCATCCTAATCTCTGTCCAGCCTAGCTATTGATCAAACTACAGATATGCCTTTGCTTAGGATGAGTTGCATTTCAGTGTCCTATTGATTGGCAATGTGGTGGCTACTTTGTAGATCACCATCTCAGTGTGTGTTTCATTTTTAAATAGCCACCGTTGGAAGCAATATGATCTGCAGCATGAGTTGGGAACATGTAGTGGCCCATCAGTGTTTTTGGACTGCAGCTTTCATCAACCCCAACCAGCATAGTCAATAAGAAGGGATGGTGAAAATGTCATTCAACAACTTCTGGACGGCCACTCCATCTCTTAAAACATATTCTATAGATGTAGGATCAGTTTATATCATTGTAGAAGCAGAATTTAAAGTTAAATTTAAAGGCATTACCTGCTGCAAAGTATTTATACTGATCTTAGATAATTTGTAGTAAAAATTTCCATGAGAGTGCTCACTTCTGTTGGTGTAGTGCATAGTTACAATTGGCAAAAACTAAGAGCAATTGATGGCAAGAATGATAATTTCTTACAATTCTCACAGTCTTGGATGTCACCTCTGTGTCAGGCAAAGCAACCGTTGGGCAAGAGTTTTTATCTTTAGGTCCATGGATGTTCTTCAAGGGTGTCTGTGAACATTGAGAATAATAACTCTTTGATTCTCTTCCTGATAAAAGGAATTTTTCCTGTCAAGAAAAGCAGAAAAGGCCCTCTGGGAGGTCACCTTTTAGTCTTTTTTCAAGTTTTCATGGCAGACTGTGCCTATGTGAAGGAAATAAATGTCCAATGCAAAAGTAAATTTTACAAAACGTAGGTGTGTGTGTGTGTGTGCCTTTTTTTCTGGAGAGGTGATCCGTAGCTTTCATCAGACTCTCAAAGGGGTGTGTGTGACCTCAAGCAGGTTAAGAACCACTGGGGTAGGGCACATGACATGCTGGCACAATTCTTAGCAAGTAACCTCCTGAAAATATATCTTGATGGCCCTTGTAGTTTTTTCCAACTCTATGATCCTATATCCAGGCCATAAAAGATGTAAAAGTGCTCTGTCAAAAGAAAACCCTTACCAGTTTTGTTCTAAAGTGTTTACAAAGATAAAGGTTTGTAAAAGGAACCTGTAATAGACTGCTGCTCACCAGAGAAATAGCCAAGCAAATAGTCCCTTCAGATAAACACTGATTCCCAGCCAAGCATCAGCAGCATAGCCATGATAACAATCTAGAGTTTTCTATGTTTTTAATTTACTTGTAGGAAGAGGTTCCTGAGAGCTTGCCAGTATATTCAGAGACTTCTCCTCATGCCCCACACCAGTAATTTCTGTTACTCTGTGAAAAGTCCCAGTAGTCACAGTTATAGTAACAAGTACTTTATAGTGGTTAGAATGTGGCCGCCAGATCCCATCTGATCTTGGAAGCTAGGCAGGGTCAGCTCTGGTTTGTACTTGGATGGGAGATTGCCAATGAATACCAGGCGCTGTAGGGTATATTTCAGAGGAAGGAATTGGCAAAACCACCTCTGAATATTCATTGCCTTAAAAACCCTATGAAATTCATGGGATCACCATAAATCAACAGGCAACCTGAAGGCACATGGTTTGTTGTTGTATGCCTTCAAGTCATTTCGGACTTATGGTGACCCTAAGGCAGGGGTAGGCAATCTTTTTGAGCCGGGGGCTGGGTTGCTGCCCCTCAGACAATTGGGGGGGCCGAAGCACCAAAAATAAATATATATATATATATATATATATATATATATATATTTTAAATATATATATATATATATGCATGCACACTCTCTCAGCCCCAGAAAAGCCTGGCAAAAATCCTGTGGAGATTTTGCCAAGAAAACCCCAAGAACAAGTAATAACAACAATAATCAATATCATCATGGCGGAGGGCGGCAACGGGGGGCAGCAGGACCGGCCTGGGTCTGGTCCAAAGGCCTCGGGGGGCTGCATCCGGCCCACGGGCCTTAGGTTGCCTATCCCTACCCTAAGGCAAACCTATCATGGTGTTTTATTGGATTTGTTCAGAGGGATTTTTGTCTTTGCCTTCTTCTGAGGCTGAGAGGGTGTGACTTGCCCAAGGTCACAAACAAAGTGTGTTCGTTTAGCTCTCTTCACCATTCAATTTGTTGTTACAGGAAATGATTTACTAGCCTTAATGGACCAATATAGGGAGGCCTTATTTCTGCACCATGTTTGATGGAAATGACAGAGGTCACAATGGCAATTTGGATTGTGATACAACAACAACAACAACAACAACAACAACAACAACAACAACAATTTCTATCCCTCCCCTCTGTAGCGCAATCACGGCTTACAACAATAAAACCATTAATAAATACATCCAATTACAACCCCCACCACTTAAAAAATTATTACACTAGAACAATTTAAAATATGGATAAAACAACATATAAAACCAACATCTTAACAATACTACATAGTCAGCAGCAGCGTCAAGGGAGGGAGTTATCTGACTCTTTGGGCCGGGTTAGTTATAAAGGAAAGGCCTGCCGGAAGAGAGCCGTGTTAACAGCCTTCTTAAAGCTGTCTAAGGTGGAAATAAGACAGATCTCGTCCGGCAGGCTGTTCCATAATCTGGGAGCGGTAGCAGAAAAGCCCTCTGGGAGGTCACTGACAGCCTAGTTTTTATAGGCTGTAATAAATTTCTACCAGAAGACTGGAGCACGCGAGGTGGATCATACGGAAGGAGGCGGTCCAGGAGATAGGTTGGACCCAAGCCATGTAGGGCTTTAAAGGTCATAACCAACACCTTGTACTGTGCCCAGAAACTAATGGGCAGCCAGTGGAGAGATTTTAACACAGGAGTAATGTGCTCTCTTCTGGAAACTCCAGAAACCAACCTGGCTGCCATGTTCTGAACTAGTTGAAGTTTCCAAGTCAAGCCCATGTAGAGCACATTGCAGAAGTCAAGAGAAATTGTATTCTGCTTTTCCTAGTAGAAAAAGGAGTACTGACACATTAACCAGTAGTTATCAGTCAGAAAATCAGTCAGTCGGTCTGTCTTTCTTTCCTTCTCTCTCTCTCTCCCAATCTTGTTTTCAATTCTCTGTTTCTTAGCTTAAGACCCATTCGTATTATACAATTATAGGGCTTTTGTTCCACTTTAATTGCCATAGTTAAACTGGGATCTGCAGTTTAGAGGGGGACATTTAGTATTCTTTCCCAGAATGCTCTAGTCCCTCACAAAACTATAAACACCAAGATTTTGTAGGATGGATGGTAGTTAAAGTGGAACAATAGTGCTATAATTGTGTAGTGCTGAATAAGCTCTCCATGCTAAGAAATAAGAACATCAATCACAGATTGTTAAAGAGATCAAGCAAGCTGTCATAATGGCCAATTTTTCAATACCCCTAGTTCTTTTAGAGAAAGCAGAATATAATTGCTCTTTTATTTATAAACTCAGATTTCCTTTGTGACCTCTGTTTCCATCAAATATGGTTAGGAATTACCCTGGTCAGCCCAGACCCTGTTATCATAGGGACTTCAGTTGCCAGTGTCAGCAATTGCTAGTAGTAATATACATTATAACCAAACAAATGTGTCACATACATCTTTAGCTAAAGAGAGCTTTGTGGGGTTTGTGTCTCTGTGTGTTTCTCTTTATGTGGGGTGTAATAAATGTGGTTTTTCCTTTTGTAAGTTGTTGCAGACATAAAAAGTGTTTGTACACTTGATTGATGAAGCAAGTTTCAGAGAACCTTTCTTTTTCAGTTTTTTTAAACAAGGAAGCTGTGATTGAGAAACACTTTCATACAGAGCCCTTATTACAAACCAGACCTTATTTTCTATCACTAAAAGCAAGACTTATTACTGCATAATAAATCACTTTTCACAAAATGTAAAATATCAGCTTCAGTTTCAAGGGGGGGGGGGCTGAAATTGTCTCTCTTGCTGAAGCAATTGCCCTCTATGAGGAAAACTTACTCCTTCAAATGTAGTTCATCCAATGTCAACATATCAAGCAGTAGTACTTCCATGCATACCCTAGTACAGGGGTAGGCAACCTAAGGCCTGGGGGCCGGATGCAGTCCCCCGAGGCCTTTGGACCGGCCCCAGGCTGGTCCTGCCGCTGCCCGCGCCGCCGCCCGCCATGATGATATTGATTATTGTTGTTATTACTTGTTCTTGGGGTTTTCTTGGCAAAATCTCCACAGGGGTTTTGCCATGGCTTTTCTGGGGCTGAGAGATTGTGCATGCATATATTTTTATATATTTTTTATTTTTTTTATTTTTATTTATTTATTTATTTACAGCTCCTTCTTGCTCTGATATCAAGTGGAATGATAAATGTACCTCCCTGTGCCTCAGCATTCCCTTCTCAAATACAGGAAGCAAATCTTCTGTTGGACTGGTAGAACTAGTCTTTAAGAGTCAGTAACACTGTATGCTACAGTGTTAAAAGTTTCCAAAACCTTATTTTCATTATCCCAGAAGATACAGCTGTTAAAAACACGCCATGAAAATTAGTAATTGTCTCATAAGCCAACCAATTTTCTAATGCAAGTGAGGTCAGTACCACCCACCAAGGTGAGGTATATCTGTGAATATATCTTCTGAAAAATACTATCTGATCTCAAAACAGAAAATGCAAAGCCAGTTGGAGAAAAAATATATAACTAGCATGAATAAATTTCTCCAGTCTTCTGAAGCAGTGGGTCCTTCATCAGTAATAGTGTGATTTTGGAAGATGGAATGTTCAAAGAGGACAATGGCCAGAAGCAGATGAGCCAAAAGCGCAGACTTTAGTCCACATTGGGAGTGTGGCATTTATAAGATACATGCCCCGACTTTGATCAGAAGCCATGCTGACACTGCAGAAGAACCAGGCCAAGAAGGAGCAGATATAATCCTCTCCTTCTGGTGGCCTGGTTCAGGACTATGACAGTGACCTTGATTGGGACTGGGCATGTGTAGTTGCTGCAAACGGCACTGGAGTGGCACAAAGCTGCTCCATCCAGACTGTTTCACTCCAAAGTCAATGCTCCTCTTTCCATTAATGCAGAAGATGGTTAGAGTGCTCTCTTCAATGAGACACATTCTCAAATTGCATCCGTTGTTCCGAGTCCTATTCTCTGGAGCAGCAGAAAACAAGCTAGCTCCCTCCTCAATATGACATCCTTTCAAATATTTAAAGAATACTATCATATCCCCTCTTAACCGTCTCTTCTCCAGGCTAAACATACATAAACAACTTGTGGTCTACTAGGACTCTTAGATCACTTTCACACGTAGTCTCATTAAGCCAGGTGTCCCCCATCTTGTAACTATGCATTTCATTTTGTTGCCCTAAGTACAGTACCTTACATTTCTCTGTGTTGAAATTCATTTTGTTAGCTTTGGCCCAGCTTTCTAATCTATTAAGTTCATTTTGAATTTTCATCATGTCTTCTGGGGTATTAGCTCCTAATTTGGTGTCATCTGTAGATTTGAGAAGCATGTCCCCTATTCTTCCATCTAAGTCACTGATAAAGATGTTGAAGAGCACTGGGCCCAGGACATCCTGGTATTGATGTCAGACTAACTGGACGATAATTGTTGGGATCCTCTTTTTTTCCTTTTTTGAAGGTGGGGACAGTGTTTGCCCTCTTCCAGAGGAAAGGGGTAGCCCTACCTTACAGAAGCTTTGCACTTAAGGTATTGCCTCTTATATTCATATTTTCATGTGGTAGAGTTATTGTTGCTATCATTCATGAAACAATAGAAAAGAAAGGAATAGGCCAGCAGAAAAGAAATACAAGGAGGTCAGATTGGCAAAAATAGAGCAGAAAATTATCACATAATTGGGAATTTGCCTAGTAGATATAATTAAAAGACAAAGCGAAGTTGTTTAGTCCATCCTGAACATTGACTCTTCCCTTTCACAAGGAAGAGCCACAGCTTGTTTATAGATAACTGCTTAACCTAAAACAGCTACTTACAACCAGCAACAAATGACAGAATTAGATACTGAGATGGCAAAAACTGTGAGATTCATATTCCAACCTATCTTAAACTCTACCCTCCCTATATTATTCCAAACCTGATCTATAACATTAGAGACTCATACACTTTCTCATTTTCCAATGTGACAAGTGCTATTAATTTCCAGTAAAATCTTAGTGTAGAGGTTCACAAAGTTTTTCAATTTGTGACCCCTTTTGCGCCCCCACCTGCTCAATGTAGTATATGAATGCAAATATTTTGCTTGTTTAGTGACCATATTTTTGTTTGCACATTCATGTATATTCATAAATATACATGAATATATCCACGCAGCAGCAGCTTGTCCCAAGAACTTGGGCAGTGATGGGATAACTTGGGAATCGCCCCACCAAAGGCCATGATCCAGTGGGTTCCCTGCTTCTTCTACTTCTCCCCCCCCCCCCACCTCCAGGCAGATGCAGCTACTTCAATTGCCTTTCTGCTCACCTCCAAGACAGAAAACATTTGAGAGGAGGAGGAAGAGGAGAATCATGGCCTCCATGTCTCACCCCCCCCCCTTAGCATCTACACAAGAGAGTTAATGGAGGGATGCACACATGATACTAGGAATGGCAATGTTAAATAATTAGTAGCTGAGCATTTCAACCTCCCAGGACACTCTTGTTAGTGACATTAAAATGGCTATGCTTCAGTAAGGGAACTTTAAATATATATTCCATTGCAAAATAACTGAAAAGCTATTTACAGGTTGAGCCTGCCTTGTCTGGAATTCTGCACTCCAAAATCTTTCAAAATCCAAAATCTTTTTCATAGGTGGCTGAGATATTCTGGTAGTTCAGTGTACACAAACTTTGTTTCATGCACAAATTAATTAAAACTATTTTATAAGAATACCTTCAGGCTATAACACGTAGGTATATGAAGCATAAATGAATTTTGTGTTTAGATTTCTATATTCTCTTGTAGATGATGCTCTCCCATTATACTCATTCAGATACCCTGTCAAAAATGTGCCAATAGCTTTAAGATATTTTTTCCTTCCTACACAAGGGTAAAAAGAGCATTCTAATGCTGCGCATCATGGTCTCCACAATTTGTGCAAAAATGAAAACTCCCTCCTCAAATCTCACACCCACATGCATAGGTACAAAAGGAAAGACAGACAGGATTATTCATCAAGAAGGGGCAAACAACCCACCCAGTGTTTCACTTTTTTTCAAATTCTATGCAACAAAGCAGCAGTTATTGAGGTGGTGAGCCAAATTGTTTTATGCAATTTGAGCCAAAAAAGAAAGAGAACTCCTTGTGCATGCAAAAAACATCTTTGAAGAATGAAAAACAAAAACAAAACTATCATCTTATCCAACTGGAAGCAAATGTTGAAATTTTTGATAAGTGTAGATTTACGGTCCTACCTGTTCAAGACCTCATATGACTGTTAATCATAGTAACTATAATTTAATGTGTATGTTTGCCCCACCATTCCTCTCCACTTGCTGCAACTAGGTTTGGGAGGAATACTCTTAAGGATTTTCCCCATAATTGTAGCAATATGATTCCACTTTAAACCATGGCTTCATCCTATAGAATCCTGGGGTGGCATACTGGTTTGAGTCTTCAACTACGACTCTGGAGATCAGGGTTCAATTCCCAGTTCAGACATGAAACCCAATGGGTGACTTTGGCAAGTCACATGGTTTCCTCCTTAGGGGAAGGAAATGGCAAACCTCGTCTGAAGAAATTTGCCAAGAGAACTGCATGATACATTCTCCTTAAGTCGGTAACAACATGAAAGTTCTCTGGCTGAGATTTCTAAATAGTCTTCCCTAAACTGCAAAGCTCAGAATTCCTTGGGATGTTGGCATGTCATGCTTTGTAATTTTTTAAAATAAGAAGCCTGCATTTGACCAGCAGGACAATGAAGAACCCTCCTGCAAACAGGTCTTGGGACACTTGATTGCCTCATAAAACATTATGGAGAGCCATGGATAACTTTTCACCTATAATACAAAGTCTTTTTTGTTTGAGGTAGGTTGGATGAATGGAGAAAAAAGGCTAAAAATGGAAGCATACCTGATACAATCAGGAATCTCCAGCACTTATTTGTGACTGTCGGGTTTTCCATGGGAAGTTGCTGCAAGTGATTCAGGGCTTGATTACCAATAGAGGCTTACAAAACTATCTGTTCTCCCCATCCCTTTATCACAGGGATATCCTTATGTCAAATTTAGATTTCTGTATTTCACAATCAAGATTCATATCTGAAGTATACAACTTAGAATTGTCTCCTCATTCCCCATTGCTTGTTGGGGATGTGGGGGGTAGGCAGGAAATGAAGGGGTCTTGATCATTCAGTGATTGCCAGACAACAGTCTTGAGAAGGTAAAGTGCTTTCAGCCGAATTTGCTCCTTCTCACATAACAAAATATTCCCTTTGAAGGAAGGTTACTGTGCAGCATTTGGTGTGCACATTCTTGGCACAACAGAGGAACTGGCACAGTACATCTGAAGTTCATTCAATATTGATTTGCTTCTAGTGAAATGCAGAAAGAGAATCTTTAGCTTCTTCTCTTACTGAATATCGTCCCAGTCTGTAAAATGAACCCTTGAGAGATAAAGAGGTAAAGTTATGCTGCCAAGAACATAGCAACCTAAAGTGTTCTATGCATTTCAGAAACTTTTCCCCATGTTATATACATATACCTGTGTGTTTGTGTGTGTGAGAAAGTGAGAGCGCACAATTAATGGCCAGTTTGATATCCAACATTCCAGTTCTGGTCAAAAACTAGCCCCCGTTTCAGTTATTCTAATTAGAACTATGGGTAAATTGCAGCAGTAGGTGGTATAGAGAAACAATGCTCTGGTTGTCAAATAAAGGACTGTGGCAGAGTTGAGGGTTGGGCCTTTTCATTTGCATATGGATTAGAAGAGGTCTGTTGAGGGAGGATCTGCAGAGCTGTATACAACCAGACTCTAGCATTATTTTTTGCAGACAATTATACACTCAGCTTTTTTGCTTTTCCTTTAGACATGCTTGTTCTGTTGCCTGGCCTTTGTAGAGAACAGCAATAAAAACAAGGGACAGCTATTGTAACCATATTATCTAGTTTAGTATGATTGGAGCTGCAATCATGAGTAAATCCAATTTTAGTCCCAGCAAGAGCAGACCCATTGAAATTAGGGTTGCCAGAGTGAAATATGGAGAGGGTGTCTGTACCTTTAATGGTTGTGTTGGAAGGGTGAGTTTCACCTGGGATTGATTGATATTTGTTTGTGTGACAAGCAGTGCCTGCTGAAATGCCCTGTTCTACACAACTGTTAAGGCTACAGGAGCCCTTACCAGTTTTCACTCTGGCAACCCTAAGACCCATATTATCCTCTTAGATGAGGATGCCGACCTGGCTTGCTATACAGAGACCTGGCTGGGAGAGGATAGTGCTATAACTTGGATGCAGGCCCTCCCAGCTTGAGCAGGTAAGGGAAAGTGGGCGGGGTGCGGCTCTGGTTCACAAGAACTACCTCACCTTGACCAGGATACCTGTCCGCAACACAGTTCACTTCGAGTGTATGTACCTAAGTCTGAGGACTAAGGATAGTTTGGGGATTCTTTTAGTATATCTTCCACCCTGTTGTCTAACAGACTCCCTAACTGAGCTGACACGGCTGGTCTCAGAGTTGCTGTTGGAGTCATCCAGACTTTTAGTCTTGGGTGACTTCAACATTCCACTTGAGACGAGTTTGTCGAATCTAACAGGTGTGGCTTGGGAGTTAATGGAATCCATGACAAACATGGGCTTATCCCAATTGGTTGTCGGGGCCCACTCATTGTGCACCCTTGATGTGGTTTTCAGTACAGAATAAGAATACCCCTGGGCAGAGGTTATTAAAACCACTGCATTGTCATGGACGTATCATTTCTTGATCAATGCCGGGGGTGGTGGACCCATTAGAATGATCTGCCCTCAAAGGCTAATGCAGGGGTAGGCAACCTAAGGCCCGGGGGCTGGATGCGGCCCTCCAAGGCCTTTGGACCAGCCCCAGGCCGGTCCTGCCGCCCACCATGATGATATTGATTATTATTGTTATTACTTGTTCTTGGGGTTTTCTTGGCAAAATCTCCACAGGGGGTTTGCCATGGCTTTTCTGGGGCTGAGAGAGTGTGCATGCATATTTTTAAAAATGTTTTAATGTTTTTTAATTTTTATTTATTTATTTATTTATTTATTTATGGTGCTTCGGCCCCCCAGTTGTCTGAGGGACAGCAACCCGGCCCCCAGCTCAAAAAGGTTGCCTACCCCTGGGCTAATGGAACCAATTGGATTCCAGAAAGCCTTAGAGGCTCTAATGGTTGGTAACGCCGGTGATTCTGTCAAAGCTTTGGTTAATACCTGGAACACTGATCTCACCAAGGCTATTGACACAATCGCTCCCAAGCGTCCTTTCCAACCTGCTTCAAATTGTAAACCATGGTATACTGAAGAGCTTAGGAAGATGAAGCGGGTTGGACAATGACTAGAGCACATCTGGCGGAAAACCCGACTCTCATCTGACAAGACTTGTCATAGGAAATTTCTTTGTTCCTATAGAGAGGCAATACGTGAGCACGGAAATCCTTCTCCTCTGCATGTATTGCGCCTTCAGAGTCCCGTCCAGCAGAGCTGTTTAGGGTAGTAAGGGAACTCACAGAGGTTCCACCTGTGCAGAACCCATTACTTAACCCTACAATGGCCTGCTGTGACATGTTTAACAACTTCTTTGCAGATAAAATCTGTCAGATAAGAGCCGACTTAGATGCCAGTGTTGTAACAGAATCAATTAATGAGGTGTCCAGCAACTCCATTGATGAAATTATATTGGTTCAGTTTCAATCCATGAGTACTGATGATGTGGACAAGCTTCTTGGTAGAGTGAGGAAAACAACCTGCTCTCTTGTTTCTTGCCCTTCATGGCTGGCCATCTGAGGGGAGATGCCTTGAGGATGTTTCTTAGAGACATCACCAATGCATCCCTTAGGGAAGGTTATTTTCCATCCTGTTTGAAGGAAGCTGCAGTTAGGCTGCTCCTGAAAAGACTTTCCCTGGACCCTCTGGACATGAACAGCTATAGGCCAGTTTCGCTACAACCTTTTCTGAGCAAAGTGATTGAGAGGCTGGTTGCTTTTCAACTCCAAGCTGTCTTGGAGGAAACTGATTATCAAGATCCATTTCAAACTGGCTTTAGGACAGGATGTGGAGTTGACAGCCATGGTCGCCTTAGCTGATGACCTTCGTCTTGGCATTGACAGGGGTAGTGTGACCCTGTTGGTGCTATTGGATCTCTCAGCGGCTTTTGATACAATAGAGCATGACAATCTCTTGGATTGCCTGAGAAGGTTAGGAATTGGAGGCGCTGCACTGCAATTGTTCCGTTCCTTCCTCTCAGGCATTTTCCAGAGGGTAATGCTTGGCGACAGTCGCTCTACAAGAAAAGAGCTTAATTGTGGCATCCACAAGGCGCTATCCTGTCCCCGATGCTATTCAATATATATATATGAAGCCGCTGGGAGAGATCATCTGGAGACATGGGGCGGGGGGTTATCAGTACGCTGATGACACCGAGATATATTTCTCCATGTCTCGGTCTTCTTCATGGAATTCATGGAAAGCACTCCTTCATGGAATTCGTCAGTTAATTTATGGGCTTTGGCTTCAGATGGCATCTCTCCCCTCAATGATTGCCTTAAAGCAGTAATAGACAGGATGAAGAAAAACAGATTGAGACTGAATCCAGACAAAACAGAGGTAATTACAGTAATTACAGTAGTGGCTCTGAAGCCAGGTATTGGGATACAACTTCTAGTCCTGGATGGGGTAACGCTCTCCTCAAAGGACTGTGTTCGCAGCCTGGGGGTGCTCGTGGATCCGTTGCTCCAGATCAGGGGTCGGCAACCTACGGCCCGTGGGCCAGATCCGGCCCAGAGAGGCCTTGTTGCCGGCCCCGTTTTATTCCTGCCGCCGCCGCCGCCGCCGCCGCGGCACTACCGCCGCTTCAGGTTTTTTTGCCGGCTTCTCCAGCAACATAAAATGGCTGCCGGGTTGCTCTTGGCAAGCTCTGCCCCCTGTACAGTGTCATCCTTGCTGGCAGGGCAATGAGCTCGCTGCCTGAAGCCGCTTTCCTCGGCTTCCACGGGTGTCTCCCCTCCCTCTTCTTCGCAAGGGAGGGCTGAAGACACCCGTGGAAGCCGAGGAAAGCGGCTTCAGGCAGCGAGCTCATTGCCCTGCCAGCAAGGATCCTCTTCGGAAGCCTTTGCTTCGCCTCCTTGGCTTGCCTCCCTTGGGGAAAAGAGGAAGGACAGCCAAGGAGGCGAAGCAAAGGCTTCCGAAGAGGATCCTTGCTGGCAGGGCAATGAGCTCGCTGCCTGAAGCCGCTTTCCTCGGCTTCCACGGGTGTCTTCAGCCCTCCCTTGCGAAGAAGAGGGAGGGGAGACACCCGTGGAAGCCGAGGAAAGCGGCTTCAGGCAGCGAACTCACTGCCCGGCCAGGATCCTCTTCTGAGGCGTTTCCTTCGCCTCCTTGGCTGTCCTCCCCTCTTTTCCCCAAGGGAGACAGCCAAGGAGGCGAAGGAAACGCCTCAGAAGAGGATCCTGGCCGGCCGGGCGCTCAGCTCGCTCTCCTGAGGCCAGTCTCCTTCACTTTCCACGGGTGTCCTCAGCCCTCCCTTGGGAAGAAGAGGGAGGGCTGAGGACACCCGTGGAAGTGAAGGAGACTGGCCTCAGGAGAGCGAGCTGAGCGCCCGGCCAGGATCCTCTTCTGAGGCGTTTCCTTCGCCTCCTTGGCTGTCCTCCCCTCTTTTCCCCAAGGGAGACAGCCAAGGAGGCGAAAGAAACGCCTCAGAAGAGGACCCTGGCCGGCCGGGCGCTCAGCTCGCTCTCCTGAGGCCAGTCTCCTTCACTTTCCACGGGTGTCCTCAGCCCTCCCTTGGGAAGAAGAGGGAGGGCTGAGGACACCCGTGGAAGTGAAGGAGACTGGCCTCAGGAGAGCGAGCTGAGCGCCCGGCCAGGATCCTCTTCTGAGGCGTTTCCTTCGCCTCCTTGGCTGTCCTCCCCTCTTTTCCCCAAGGGAGACAGCCAAGGAGGCGAAAGAAACGCCTCAGAAGAGGACCCTGGCCGGCCGGGCGCTCAGCTCGCTCTCCTGAGGCCAGTCTCCTTCACTTCCGCGGGTGTCCTCAGCCCTCCCTTGGGTAGAAGAGGGAGGGCTGAGGACACCCGTGGAAGTGAAGGAGACTGGCCTCAGGAGAGCGAGCTGAGCGCCCGGCCAGGATCCTCTTCTGAGGCGTTTCCTTCGCCTCCTTGGCTGTCCTCCCCTCTTTTCCCCAAGGGAGACAGCCAAGGAGGCGAAAGAAACGCCTCAGAAGAGGACCCTGGCCGGCCGGGTGCTCAGCTCGCTCTCCTGAGGCCAGTCTCCTTCACTTTCCACGGGTGTCCTCAGCCCTCCCTTGGGAAGAAGAGGGAGGGCTGAGGACACCCGTGGAAGTGAAGGAGACTGGCCTCAGGAGAGCGAGCTGAGCGCCCGGCCAGGATCCTCTTCTGAGGCGTTTCCTTCGCCTCCTTGGCTGTCCTCCCCTCTTTTCCCCAAGGGAGACAGCCAAGGAGGCGAAAGAAACGCCTCAGAAGAGGACCCTGGCCGGCCGGGCGCTCAGCTCGCTCTCCTGAGGCCAGTCTCCTTCACTTTCCACGGGTGTCCTCAGCCCTCCCTTGGGAAGAAGAGGGAGGGCTGAGGACACCCGTGGAAGTGAAGGAGACTGGCCTCAGGAGAGCGAGCTGAGCGCCCGGCCAGGATCCTCTTCTGAGGCGTTTCCTTCACCTCCTTGGCTGTCCTCCCCTCTTTTCCCCAAGGGAGACAGCCAAGGAGGCGAAGGAAACGCCTCAGAAGAGGATCCTTGCTGGCAGGGCAATGAGCTCGCTGCCTGAAGCCGCTTTCCTCGGCTTCCACGGGTGTCTTCAGCCCTCCCTTGCGAAGAAGAGGGAGGGGAGACACCCGTGGAAGCCGAGGAAAGTGGCTTCAGGCAGCGAGCTCATTGCCCTGCCAGCAAGGATCCTCTTCGGAAGCCTTTGCTTCGCCTCCTTGGCTGCCTCCCTTGGGGAAAAGAGGGAGGACAGACAGCCAAGGAGGCAAAGCAAAGGCTTCCGAAGAGGATCCTTGCTGGCAGGGCAGTGAGCTCGCTGCCTGAAGTTTGAAAGGTCCATGCCTGCTAATTACAGAAATAAACATGTGCTACCTTATGTTATCACTTTTTCTACAGCACCAATTTAATTCAGAGAGAATAGAAAAGGAGAAAGGGAGACTGAACTAGAATGTTAATTACAATGTTTTTAACCGTGGGAGACACCCGTGGAAGCGAAGGAAAGCACTTCAGAAGATGATCCTGGCTGGCCGGGCTAGAGGGGAGGGGGCAAGGCGCAGGAGCAGGGGGCGGAAGGTCTCTTGGGGACATAATGGTCACAGGGTTGGTAGCAACCCGACTCCACCCTTTTCTCCCGGCTTATATAGAAGACGCGGGCGCGGCCACGTGGAGAGAGCCCTTGCCAGCGAAGCGAGTGCCAGCCAGCCTTAGCGAAGCAAGTGCCAGCCAGCAACAAGGAGAGAGGTTGGCTCGCGGGGTGGGGGGTGGCTATCTATTGTGTATTTAATCATTTTTATTAATTTCTCCTGTGGCCTGTTTGGGCAAACTCTCTACAGAAGTTTCTTTTGCTTTTGTTTTTTGAGGCTGAGAGCATGTGCTTCCTTCTTGTGTTTGTGTTGCTTCTGGTAGTTTCCACGCTCATGGCTTGCCAGGTGAATAAATAATAACAACAACAATAATTTCTCCTGTGGCCTGTTTGGGCAAACTCTCTACAGAAGTTTCTTTCGCTTTTGTTTTTTGAGGCTGAGAGCATGTGCTTCCTTCTTGTGTTTGTGTTGCTTCTGGTAGTTTCCACGCTCATGGCTTGCCAGGTGAATAAATAATAACAACAACAATAATTTCTCCTGTGGCCTGTTTGGGCAAACTCTCTACAGAAGTTTCTTTCGCTTTTGTTTTTTGAGGCTGAGAGCATGTGCTTCCTTCTTGTGTTTGTGTTGCTTCTGGTAGCAAGGAATTACTTGTTTTTTTTTAAAAAAATTATTATTATTTATTTTTTTAATTATTTTAAATTATTTTTAGAGAGAGAGAGAGAGAGAGAGAGAGAGAGAGAATTTATTTATTTATTTAGGTTTTTTTTTTTTTTTTTTTTTTTTTTTGGGCGCTTCGGCCCACCAAGTGTCTGAGGGACAGCAACCCGGCCCAGGGCTGAAAAAGGTTGCCTACCCTGCTCCAGATGATAAATCAGGTAAATGTGACGGTCAGGAGTGCCTGTTATCAGCTTTGGCTGATAAGCCAGCTGCTCCCTTTCCTGGAAATTAGGGACCTTGAAACTGTGGTGTACGCACTGGTAACCTCTCATCTCGATTTCTGTAATGCACTCTACATTGGGCTACCCTCGTACTTTGTCTGGAAACTTCAACTAGTAAAGAATATGGCAGCCAGGCTGGTCTCAGGAACAACAACAAGAGACTACATAACACCAATCTTAAGATCACTTCACTGGCTGCCCATAAGTTTCCAGGCCTAGTACAAGGTGTTGGTTATCACCTTTAAAGCCCTAAATGGCTTGGGTCCAACCTATCTTCGGGACCGCCTCTTCCCGTATAATCCACCCCGTGCACTCAGGTCCTCTGGGAAGAATTTGCTGCAGCCTATAAAAACTAGACAGTCTGCAACCGCCCTTTTTGGCAGCCGCTCCCAGATTATGGAATGGTCTGCCAGATAAGATCCGTCATATTACTACCTTAAACAGCTTTAAAAAGGCTATTAAGATGGCTGTCTTCTGGCAGGCCTTTCCTGAATAGATATGCCGGCCACCAAAAGATAGCCCAACCTGCTTATCCCTGATTCTCCTGCAGTTATTATTTGTGTTATTATTTTAAGTGTGTTTTAAACTGTTAACTGTTTAATAGTATTTTAAGGGGGTGGGTTTATGAGATATATAGAATGTATATTTTAATGTTGTAAGCTGCCCGGTTGCGTTATGTATATTTTAATGTTGTAAGCTGCCCAGTTGCATTATGCAGAGGGGCGGGATGATGGTGATGATGATGATGATGATGATGATGATGATGATGATGATGAAGTGAAATCAATGACTCTTGAAAGCAAGTGACTCTTGAGAGGGTAAAGTCACCATGAGGGGACTTACTCATTGTTTTTATAGGATTAAAACCAAAGAGTGTCTTTATCACTTTACAAATATAGAAAATCTTAATTGGGTGATGCCCACCTGAAATGTGCAACATTTTATGATTTTTAATGACTTTTTCTGGATGATTTACCAATCGTTTATATTAAAATCACAGGTAAAGTTATCCCAGGTGATAGCTCCTCTTATCAAAAGTGAGGATTAGGAATGAAATTGACAAATGCTTTCTGCAGGACTTAGTA
The DNA here is from genome assembly GCA_026167975.1 of Phrynosoma blainvillii. NCBI lineage: Eukaryota > Metazoa > Chordata > Lepidosauria > Squamata > Phrynosomatidae > Phrynosoma > Phrynosoma blainvillii. The sequence continues at coordinate 359,254,296 of JANUYF010000002.1, forward strand.
AGCATTTAAAAACACATGCACTGCTTTGAAACAATTATTTGGAATGAAAACATTAAACTTATTTCTAAGTAGGTGTCCTGTATCTCCTCTCTGGCACCATTGATTAAACATAATTGTGATTCAGAGTTTCCTAATGAGGGTCTGTTAGCTTAGTTTGGAGTCAGACCACCCAGAAGAGACAGACAATGTGAACATGTTTGCAATGCTTTTGAAATTTATATTTGAATTGCAACTTTTCAAATCTTGCAGTTTTTGTAACATGAGCTAATGTCTTTTCCCCTCTCTTTGTTGTCATCATTGTTGTTATTTACAGTCTTTTAGTTCCTAGGTCTGGCCCCAAATATAACTGCTATTCCCAGTTTGCATTATGAGCAACAAAAGTTCATTGTGTCTGACTAATTGCTGTAGAACTCAGGGTCATCCAGTGAAACTGATTGACAGAGATTGGGGAAACAGAAAAGAAAGCACTCCTTCATGGAATTCATCAGTTAATTTATGGGCTTCATTGCCAGGAGACAGGGATTGACCATTTCCTAGCTTAGATGTCTTTTAATGGGTATTACAATGGCTACTTGTCATGATGGCTGTAGGCAGATTCAGGTTTTAAGAGACAGTGTTCCTCTTAATACCAGTTGGGAAGTAGCAAAGGAAGGGAACTGTTGTTTTCAGACCCTGTTTTCCATTTTCTTGGGTGGATGTGGTTGGCCACAGTTTGAAAAATATCCTAGACGACATTGACTTGCCTGATCCGGTGGATTGTTGGGGGATATGAAGTCAACTCTGACTTTATTTGATGCCACAATCTTTGCAGCTGAGTTCTTGCATAATTTCCAGGTCAGTGCATGTATGCATGTGTATGCACTTGTATGCTTTCTCATGTTACAAGAATGTTATACTCTCTTTTTTGAGGAACCTCTGGCCATCTGGATGTTGTGAGATGCTGAGATGTGGGTGAGTGAAGAAGAGCATAGATCAATAATGAGGAATGATGTAGGCTATCACATTACACAACCCTCATCTCTGTTTTAGGAGATGTAGTAGTTTGCAGAAGAAAGACCTCCTTACTAGTACCAGTTCTCTGGCACCCCCTTCTCCTGAAGCTATAGCTGTGCCAATCTCCAGGCTCTTTAAAGGTAAATAAATATGTTTTCTTTAAAAAATAATAATCAGACTTTTGGCTTTTGTGAGAAATAATTTCTTTCTACTTGAATAAATCTGATTGATTTATGAGTTCTGTTTCAAAAGGGCTGGATTCAGCTTTTGTAGTGCTGGGAACCACCTTCAAGGACTGTTTTGTGTAAGCCTACTTATTCTTCTTCTTCTTCTTATTATTATTATTAGCTTTATTTATTAAGTGCCGTAGATGTACACGGCGCTGTACAAAACCAAATAAAATCCAAAATATATAAAAGCCTGCCTGTGGTGTACAATCTAAAAGTTAAAACAACAAATTAGAACATCATAAAAAACAAGTTAAAACGTCAAATATCCAATACTGAGTCACGCATCAGAAACAACCAGGTCACGATTGCAAACTCCCTGGGAACGCTTCCCTAAACAGTGTGGTCTTTAACTCGGCTTTGAAGCTGGTTAGGGACGTGTTGAGTCGTACTTGTAAGGGAAGGAGTTTACTTATGTCCCTTACAAGAGATTGGATGTACAAATACCTGTGACAGGAGCCCTTCTGTGAGACTACAGAATACCATCATCAGGGAGTTCTGGTGAGCAGTGGCTGTGCTAGGCCTAAATCAACTTAGTTCTGACTCAGGATGTTCTGAATTAATGGAATTTACTAGCTGATAATCCCAACAAGAGTAGATCTGTTGAATCAATGAAATGTACTAGTTACTAGGCATAATACAGAAGACCCATTGAAACAATGGAATGTACTTGTTACTAGTCCTAACCAGAGTGGAGTTATTCATTCAGTAAGCATTGCATCAATAGCATCAACTTTTCTAGTTCATGCATCATAAGGCTTTTTGAGTCTTCTTACCATTCGTGGCATTTGGCTTTTTTCTTGCTGTTTTGGAGCTTCTCATTCAAAATATTTAGCTTTTTATGAGGAAGGTGTACTTCATATATTTCTTTTTTGAGTCAGATTAGGTAAGATGCTTTGGACGTCTGTCAATAAAAAAGTAGGATAGAAAGAATAAATCAAATACATGCCTAATTTTACCATACCTCATTTTACCATACCATGCTGGTGATCTTGTCACTATACACCTATGAATTCATCAGGGAGCGCTGTTTGTGTGTATGTGTGTAGTATACTTAGTAGCTTGATATTTAGTGTCAATTAGGTTTTATATATTCAGGTCTTGATATTAAATTTTTGATCTAACTGAGGAGTTGGAGAGACATGACAGAATCATCTTCCATCATTTTGTAAGAGTTAAGAACTAAAGGTGTGATTTAATTTCTCTATTGATTTTAAAAATTTTGCTTTTTGAGCAAGTGCTGAAAGTCCAGTAATGATTAAAGCAGCAGTGGTGAGAGAGAGGCCTCTTAGTGCCCTTCAGGAAACCAAGCTTATTTTATTCAGAGTTCATCTTTTAAAACAGCTGTCCAGTTTGGGATGATTGTTAGTCAAACTAAACAAGAGTGTGTTATACAGACATCTTTACTGAAACTTGGCAGAGGGCACAATCAGCTATTTCTTTTTAGTTCCAGATGCCTTTTCTTCAAAGCTGTGTACTCAGCAAAACATCTACCAGCTAGCATAACTTAAATACCAGCTGTATGCTTAACAGAAGTGTATTAGAGTGTCCCTAGCAAAGCATATTTTGTTGGTATAATCTGATAAAAATAATTCTAAGAACAATACAGTAAGATTTAATTTCTCAGCAAGACATCAGCTGTGTACATGATGGTCATTCTTGTTATAGCTTATATCAGATTTTATGCTGAGTACAAGTTGGGAGCCACTGTAGTATAGTGGACTACAATTCTGGATGCCAGGGTTTTTATCCCCATTTGAACATGGAAATCCATTGGGTGACCTTGGGCAAGTCACACTCTCTCAACCTTAGAAGATGGCAACTCTCTAAAGAAAAACCCCATAATGGGTTTGCCTTAGGGTTGCAATAAGTAAAAAATGACTTGAAGGCATACAACAACATTGACAGCAATTAACAACATAAGCTGGAGTCATTTTCCCAGACATACTTTTGTTGAGAAGAGCTAAGTTGTTGTGGGTTGTTGTTTTTGGTCAAGTATGCATAAAATTCTAGATCAGTGTTTTGGACCTCAACTCCCAGAATCCCTCACAATCATCCAAGCTTTATTGGGCCTCTCAGAATTGAAGTCCAATAATCTGGAGGACCCCAGGTTGAAAACTACTGCTTCAAACCAAACTACTACATCAATATTCTCTGTTGCTTGTCCATGATTCTGTTGCTACTTCATCATGCTCAAATCCCAGTGTAATTAGTTTAATACACAGAGTTACAGCCACAGGTAATTTCTGTTGTCATTGGCTTCACATTAGGAGGGATCACATTATGCTGGTTTTGAGGTCCCTCCACTGGCTGCCTATTGGTTTCCGGGCTCAGTACAAGGTGTTGGTTATCACCTTTAAAGCCCTAAATGGCTTGGGCCCAAGCTATATCCGGGACCGCCTTCTCCCATATAATCCTCCCCGCGCTCTCCGATCCTCTGGGAGGAACCTACTACAGCTGCAAAAAACAAGGCTGGTGGGGACCTCCCAGAGGGCTTTCTCGGTTGTCGCTCCCAGACTCTGGAACGGCCTGCCGGATGAGATGCGTCAATTAACATCTTTGGATAGCTTTAAAAAGGCTGTTAAGACGGATTTCTTCCGGCAGGCCTTTCCAGATTGAATCACCCAGCCTGAGACCTTAAAATTTGCACCGACTGTTCTCAAAACATTTGTTAAATTCCCTTTAGCAGGGTTATTTATTGGTTTGTATTAATTTTATTATTTTATTAATTGTATTCTGTTTTAATTTGACTTGATTTAATAGTTTTTTAAGGGGGGAGGGGGGTTGGTGTGTTTTAGATTGTACTCATTGTATATTGCATTTTATTCTGTTCACCGCCCAGATTGGTTCGCCATAGGGCGGTATACAAATAAATTCTTATTATTATTATTATATTCACACTTTAGTGTTTGGTACAAACTTCCTCCGGAAGACATTACACCTCAAAAGTTAGACTTTCTGTAGATGCCAAGTTGATTATATTCTCATCTATCCTGGAAGAAATCCAAGGAAGCTAAAATTTAAATGCTAGGGATTGAGTGCTGGTATTATTTCAATTTTTGTGTTGCAACTACACTAAAAAAATTGGCTGTTCTCCCTTTGGTGCTCTTGGGTTGGAAATATACTGTTCTCTGTATAATTTTTCAGTTATCCCTCATGAACAGTAAGATATTTCATTAGCAATACTGGTTAATTCAATATCATTTGCATTTGAAAATGCTTTGGATGCAGTGTAAACACCAAGGTTAATCATTTTAATTGTCCATTATTTATCACGAGAATGAATTAATGTGCAAACATAAAGGATTTAATATATGAAACTTAAATTGCAGGAAATAATTTGGTCACTAAAATCCTCATTATGCAGGAGGCTTGAGGGATCCAGGAAATGCAGTACCTGAAAATGTGTATTGTTAATAATTTCCTTCATTATTTTTTTTAAAAAAATATTATCCTTGGAAATGAGTGAATGTTTCATTGATTGCACCTCACAAAATCCACTGCTGAGGGCACATCTCAGAAGGGGAAATTGTTATGTTACATCACAAGATAAATTCAACCAGCAAGAAATTAACACAAGTCTTGAGGTGAGAAGACTGCAAAAATGGATCAAAAAGATAAAGGTGGGTGGCTTTGCCAGGCGATACTGCATGAGCATATGCTCAGTTCACAAATGTTCAGAGATGTGACAGTGGAAGTTTGGCTCCATTGTAATTAAAACTGTTCAACAGAAACAAGCTGGGGAGAAAGTAAAACTATATGCTGGTAGACCTACCTACACACTGGAGGAATTTTACAGGATTTTTTTTCAGTGGGAAGGTGAGTTTTTTGTTGTGTTGGCATTGAGTTTTTAAAGTAGGAGGAAGAGATTGCTCAGCAGAGGGGCAGGATATAAATAAATTTTATTATTACTATTATTATTATTATTATTAAGTGGTAACTTCACTTTTTGTGGAGAAAAAATGCTAGAAATAAATGGTTAAAGTGTCCATCTGTTTTTCAATAGCTGGATGTAAGTAACAGTGATGCTTAATTCTATATTTTCCTATCTGAAATTAATACACAGAATCCCCAAACTATCCTTGGTCCTCAGGCTCAGGTACATACACATACACTCGAAGTGGACTGTGTTCCAGACAGGTATCCTGGTCATGGTCAAGTTGTTCGTGTAAACTAGAGCCACTCCACCCCCCCTGCCCACTTCCCCTTACCTGCTCACTCCACCCCCCCTGCCCACTTCCCCTTACCTGCTCACTGGTCATGGTCAAGTTGTTCGTGTAAACCAGAGCCACTCCACCCCCCCTGCCCACTTCCCCTTACCAGCTGCGGGTGCCCCAAGTGATAGAGAAGACAGAACGGGCTAACAAAAGAGTCTCTCCCAAGCCCTACTCATGGCGTCACTCCCACTGCAGTGTTCCAAATGCTGGTATAGGGTGGCTCAGCACTCACCTTGCCACCGTTGCTGCAGAAGGAAGGGGCACCAGATGGTAATGGTGGAGGGCAAGCTTTTAAGGGCCCTGTCGCTGCCGCTGCTGCTGCGCTGCCAGGAGATGGTGTTCTGGGCAAGCTTTTAAAGCAGGGACCGGCAACCTACGGCACCCGGGCCGGTTTCACAGAGGGGCGGGATATAAATAAAAAAAAGGAGACTCCTGCTGCCACCGCCGTGCATTTTGCCATCCGTGTGGCCGCGCGTGCTGCGCCCGCCATTTTGATTTCCAAAATGGTGGCCGCGACGCGTTTGCGCATGCACAGTACTCCTGCGCATGCGCAAATGTGTTGCGGCCGGCATTTTGGAAATCAAAATGGCGGGTGCGACATGTGCTGCGGTGGCGGCGTGTGCGGGGGGTCGCGTGCGCGCACCGCCATTTCCTCCCCCTCGGCCTAGCGGAGACCTGGACTTCGGGGGACCGGCCCAGGTCTCCAAAAGGTTGCCTACCCCTGTTTTAAAGGCTCCGTCCGGGCCTTCCCGGCCCCGTCGCTGCCACTGCCACCTCAACATTAGGAGGAACTTGCTGATAGTAAGGGCGGTTCGACAGTAGAACACACTCCCTCGGAATGTAGTGGAGTCTCCTTCCTTGGAGGTCTTTAAGCAGAGGCTGGATGGCCATCTGTTGGGGATGCTTTGATTGGGAGTTCCTGCATGGCAGGGGTTTGAACTCGATGGCCCTTGTGGTCTCTTCCAACTCTAATTCTATGAAACTGAAGACCCAAATTTTAAGACTTAAGCCTTCTTTAAAAACAGTCAGCATGCATTCTGGTGCTGGATGAAGCAGTAGATTTGTTGTGTGTTGTTATTTGCCATCAAGGCCTCAAGCAGATGGCCCCAAAGGGCCGCTGTTTGGACTGAACGTGGCCAGAAGCTGCCCCAGGCACGGCTCTTTCCTGAACAACTGGCTCAAAAAGGAGCAGTATTATACCACTCCTTTTTGGTGCTCAGTTCAGGACCACAGCAGTGGGCCAGATCAAGGCTGGATGCGTGCCTGCAGAGGGGCGGGATATAAATAAAAATTATTATTATTATTATTATTATTATTATTATTATTATTATTATTATTATTATATAAAGCCAGAATCAGAATCCTTCTTTGGCACTACTGTTCTGTGGTGTATGCTCCTATGAAGCAAGAGGCTATGATGACAGTAGCAATGCCGTTTGTAAGGTCTCCAGTATCATACAGGCTTTTTCTGAGGAGCCAGACTAAATGTACCAGACAGCTACTGGACAGCCCTAGTAGTGATGTGTGTGTGTGTGTGTGTGTGTGTGTGTGTGAGAGAGAGAGAGAGAGAGAGAGAGAGAGAGACAGAGACAGAGACAGAGACAGAGAGATACAGAGAGATACAGAGAGAAACTGTTAGAGAGTCTCTCTGAGACAATGGCAGTGGCACCACAGATAAATATAAAGAAGCTAATACAGTGCAGAAGAAAGGCAATGCTTTGAGTTAGGGGGAAATGGAGTTTAGACATTTCTGACTCTTTACAAGCCACTCTGTTGGACCTGTTTCAGGAATTTTGGTAGTCCTCCGTCAGGCAGGTCATGGTATCTCATATCAAGTCCTGGGGCATGTATGTGTTCTACAGTGAAGGAATGGTTCCAACCTTCCAACAGCAGAAAGTCCTAACACACAGAAAGAAACAGAAGGGCATCCTAACCTTGATTTGGTTTGCTGCTGTTAGAAACAATATCTTGTATCAGCTGGTTTCCCCTCCAGCTTGGATCTACACTTACATTTGGATACAGCTCCAAACTTTATCAGCCACTGTGTAAAGAGAGCTTGTAGCACTTTTGAGACTAATTGAAAGAAAGAAGTTAGTAGCATGAGCTTTTGTAGACTTCAGTCTACTTCCTCAGATGCATTTGGTGGAGTGGAAAGCCAGCGTTGGACCTATACATATAAGTCATTTGTATGTGAGGTTGTCAATTAAAATTAAAATGCTTTGTTTATGGAAATGAAGTGGCAAGTCCAGTTTTAACAATGGTTAACGTTTTACAGTTTTAGCAATTTACCAGCCAATGGCCATATTCACTAAGAACAATGGAAATTTTAGTGTGAGATAAGCTGCCTGATCTGATATAAGGCAGGATATAATGAAAACCCACTGGGTGACCTTGGGCAAGTCACTCTCTCTCAGCCTCACAAGATGACAATTGCAGCCCCCCCCCCCCTGAAGAAACTTGCATGATAGGTTCATTTTAGGGTCACCATAAGTCAGAAACAACTTTAAACAACATCAACATAATAAAACAACATCAACATAATAAAAGATTAAGTGAGGATAAGGCAGAGCTTAGTCTGAACCATCAAGGGCATTCTTGTATTTCTTTGCTCATGCCAGTTTAGAAATTAACTCTTTAAAACAAACAAATTTAGTGGTATATTTTTTCTCAGCTTTAATGCCGTCTCCTGATCATGATTACCATCACTTCTTATGGTATATAACATAACTTGCCTCCCATTCAAATTATTATACTAAAGTTCTTTTTATGTTAGTCTACAAATAATATCCACACTAGAAAATATAGCCAGAGTTGTTTTGCTCTAATGTATATTTAGTTTTTGCATAGCTAAGATGTTTCTATCCTTACATACTGTTACCCTTATAATTCTTATTGTATATAAAATGCATTAATACATGTTATATTGTTTGCATGTTGCATCAAGTACTCAACATTAAGTAGAGGATGGAGTTCAAGAGTCTTGAAGGCAGTACTTCAGTTGCTTTGTAGAACCTTTCTTATTTTTTTGGCATTTGGTGTATAAATGATGTAAGAATATTTCATGAATGTGAAGTGAAAACTCAAGTGTTACTTGAGTTTAATCATTTAAGATTCCTTGTTAGCTATTTCATAACAAAAACAGTTTCTTTCCCTTTCTTTCTTTCTTTTTTTAAAACCTCCTTCTTATAAAAAAGGAATTAAAATTTTATTTCCATGAACAAAATAAATATACAAACACAAATCTTCATTTCTAAGAAATAAGTTGTTCAGGAAATGTGAGATTCCTGTAGGTTGAGTTTTGATATCATGTTATTTAATACTTCCTGACACATTTAAGCATCTTTGTTGGTTTATCTTTGCTTTTTTAATCGTGGGTCCTCACTTTTGTTCCCATTTATTTTGTGTTGTTCTCAGCTGGTACCTGTTGGCTCTTTCAAAACTGAAACTAGAACAATAAGAAATCATCTATATAAATTTTCTCTATGTCACATGTACAAATGTTGAAAGAGTTATGAGTTCAATATTCCACTGAATAATAAGGATTTTTTTACAGTGCTGCAGTGCTGGTCCCAAGCAGAATTTATTGTTGCTATGTGTCTTCAAGTCATTTCCGATTTATAGTGACTCTAAGCGGTTCTCTTGACAAGTTTCCTCAGAAGGGGCTTGCCATTGCCATCCTGTGAGGCTAAGAGAGTGTGACTTGCCCAAGGCCATCCAGTGGGTTTCATGGCTAAATGAGGATTTGAACCCTGTTCTCCAGAATCATAGTTCAATGCCCAAACTACTGTACCTTGCTGGCTCTTTCCCTAGTAGAGTATACCTACTGAATCAGTAGAACTTATACAAGTGTTGATTTACCAAATTCTTATTTATTCACTGGGTCTTCTTTAGCTGGGATGAGCACTTGGATTTAGGTTTATGTCTTTCAAATCCTGAAAGGTTACTGAGAATCATGTCTTGCTGCATCTTTAAGCAAGATGATGGTGTTATCCTTGGAATGGCATCAGACATCAGTTAAAATAGGATAAATCTGTGAAGGATAAAAAGAACAGTTTTTTCCTTATATCTAATCTGATATCTTGCCTCCAAGGTGAAGCTAAAATAGCAGGCTAGACCTGTGGTCACAGTGGCTCACTAATACCTACTTTTAATCCTCAGTAATCCTGTGTTGCATCATTTGTCCTATAGGCATGAAATTTAGTACTGCCAAAGCTATGCAGACATTTGTGAAGAGAGGGAGGAGGGAATAAACAGAATTATATTTCACCCTTGCTTGCTACTTAAATGAGTAGTAGTATAAGCGTAGCCCTGCCATCAAGCCAGATGTCACCCATCCTCTATCTGTGCATTTCATTTTTACTGGCCAGTTGCAATAGTCTCCATTTCTCCCTGTTGGAATTCATTTTGTTAGTTCTGGCCCAAGTTTCTCGTCTGTTAAGGTCATTTTGCATTTTGATCTTGCCCCCTGGAGTATTATAACCCCCATCTCTATTAGTATTCCCAACCACGGGATTTCTGGTTGTATTTCCCTAAGTTTACTTACAGTCTAAAATGTGTGGTCACACACATCTTGCCACTTTTCACCCCACTGCCACCACATCCCTGTTGTTTCTCTCTTCCAAATTTTCCCCCAGATGTGCTCATCTTGGCTTCCAGGATTTAAGTCATGGTTCTCATCACGGGTGTATAATACTACTCTACCTCCCTTTCTATTTGGGCTATTTCTCTGAAATAGGTTATACCCCATTATTACTAAATTCCAGTCATGAGGCTCATCCCACCAAGTTTCAATGATTAAACCAGGGTTCTGGCCCGTGGACCGCCGCTTACTGGCCCCCGCCAAACCCCGCCGCTGCCTCTGCCCACCACCTCCGCCACGCATTTTGTATTTGCATTCTGTGCATGCGCAAACGAGTCAAGGCCACCATTTGGGAAAACAAAATGGCGGCCACGACATGCGTGGAGACGGCGGCGGCAGTTGCGGTGTGCACGGTGGTGGTGGGGCGCGTGCATGAGCGCGAGCACACATGCTGCCATTCCCCCCCCCCCTGGCCTGCCGGAAGAGACCACCAGAAGGGACTGGCCCCAGGTGAAAAAAGGTTGCTGACCCCTGGATTAACAGTTTGAAATAATGATACAGGTTGAGTATCCCTTCTTCAGAATTCCAAAATCTGAAATACTTCAAAATCCAAAATTGTCCATATGGGTGGCTGAGATAATAACACCTTTGCTTTCTGATGTTACAGTGTATACAAATGTTGCTTATGCACAAAATTATTAAAATTAATATGTATAAAATTACCTTCAGGCTATGTGTATAAGGTGTATAAGGAATATAAATGAATTTCATCTTTAGACCTGAGCCCCATCTCCATTATATCTCATTATATATATGGAAATATTCCAAAATCCATAAAAATCAAAAGTACTTCTGGTCAAGCATTTTGGATGAGGGATACTGAACCTGTATTAGTTACTTAAAAGGGAGCTTGATTTTCAAGAAGGTAAAGTGGTCTCTTTTCCTTTTTATTGTCACACTTTGCCTGTTCAATATAAATTTATCTCCAGACTTGCTAGCATGGGATCTTCCTAAGATGGCTTCATATAGGATAGGGTGAGATCCAGATCTCAAGGGGAGTCACTTTGTGACTGCAAATGAAGCACAGAAATTGTTATGCTAAAATGAATGTGCTGTTGCATTCCCCTCCATCCTTTTCTTTTCATGTATAAAAATCCATGGCTTATCTTCTAATCGGGAAAATGATGTGGAAAGCACATAGTGTGTGTGAAGGCCAAGAATGGGAGCAACATGTATTTGAATATTTGGGCCTAAACTCTCTAGGTTGGGGCTTCAAAGGTAGCTTGAATTGGGCAGCTTGAATTAAAAGCAGCAAGTACAGCTCTTTAAGAATTGCCATAATATGACTCCAGTTGGATGTTTTGTTTGCAATTGTGGCCACTGCGTTTTCTGTCCTAGTCCCTTCTACTTGTGATTTTCAGGAGATTTTTGGTCAAAAGCAGTGCTGTGGTCCACCATGGTGCATAAACACCAGAGCTGGTCTTCAGCACATTTAGCCAAACCTGAAGTAAAGACCCTGTTAATTGCTCTTGATGTGGTTTAATTCCATTGTACTGGGAAGAAAGGAAGGAATGTATTATTTAATTATTTTTAATTTTCATGGTTCATTTTTAAACTGTTGCTATGTACCCTAAACCAGAGAGATAAGATGCATGTTAAGGTGGGAGCAGTCCCAAAAAGCATTTCTTTGAAATGAAAACATTATACAGCTCTGCCACAATAAATTAAAGAACCCCTTTGAGAATCAAAACAGGTAAAATCAGATATTGCCAGAAATGTAAGTAAACCCATGCATATTGTTTGCAGCGTATAATTCCAGGTACTTTTGCTTTTGGGGGGAAAAACCCAGAACCAGACAGCTTAGAGTGCTTTAGCAGGCTTTTAGAAATGGCTTTGCTATTCATTAGCATTTCACATGGCTACCCAGTTAGGTTATGCATTTTAAGACAAATATTGCAAGGTACTTTAAATGATGGATATACTAACATCTCTAAAACAAGATAAGAACTTGAAAGATGACTACTCTGTACAGAATATTTAAAGTGGTAAATTGGTAGGTAAACAATAAATAATCAAATGTAATACATGAAATGTTTAGCTCCAGTATTTTTGGTTATCTTTATTGTTCCGGTGACTTCATCTGAATTTTTTTTACAGACAATTGATTTGCAGGCTTACCATTTTGACTTCATTTTTGGGGTGTTTTGCATTCCAGTGTCTTCCTTATTGAAAGGAAGGGGAAATGGTTTTACTCTGTTTCCTGTCAAAAAATTCCTTTCTATTAAAAGGATAGTGTTGTTACTGAAATTGCAAGGGTTCCTGAGAGGGCACGCACAAATTGCATTCAATGGGGAAATTGATTTAGCTCAATCAGAAATAGTGTGAGGGCTTTGGTAGTGTAAAACCAGGATCTTAAGCCTTTGTATCTTTAGTCTCAGCCAGAACTTTTTCCAAGGCCTTTTCCCTCAAAAGCAGGCCTTCCTTTAAATGGATTTGAGTTGGTTAAATTTGCCCATGATATCTGATCTGTCTCCCAGTGCTTTAACCATAAAGACCTCCCTGTTATAGATGCTGCAGTGATGGCATATGCAGCAAAAGCTGCTGAATCCTCAGTGCCATCTGCCACAAACTGGAGTGCCTTATATGCTTTCCTGAGTGCCTGTTCTAAAGGATTAGCGCTTATGTCTGTGTCATTATTATTATTATTATTATTATTATTATTATTATTATTATTGAATCCTTAGCAATGCAGCACTTGCAAACATTGAAGCTCTGTTGCTGCTCTTACAGCCAGAGTTGAAGCTTCACATGGCCTCTTCAGGTTCGTATATCTACTCTTCTGCCTGCTGCTCTCCTCAGGTGATATAGCCTCTGAAAATTGATGCTCCATTCAACATATCTGCAAATGGCACTGCCGATTCCTCCATTGCTGCATACTATTTCTGAGATAGGTTTGACAAATGGTTAGTGCTTAATGGAACTTCCCATTCTAAGTCAACCAGATCACTAAACATGTCTGGCAGTGGGATTTGAGTGGGTTTATACCATCCCATCCCCAGGAAAGTGAAGACTTCTAGTGGCACAATTCTACTTTTTTACCCCCAGGTGTGTGTGCTTTGGTAGGACCCAGGCCTTATCAGGCCCACTGTGGGGATATTCCCATTATCTCCACTGCCTTTCTTTTCCTCACCCCCCCCCCCGGTCCTACATATATTACCTAGGAGGGACAATTGTGCCTCCTCCAAGGCTTGGCCCCTTTCCCTTGGGCCTTAAATCACCAGGGATATTGATTAATACTTTGTCCAGGACTTTCTCTCCACTGTGCTCTCCAGGCCTTACCTAGGATGGAAGAAAATATTAATACATGCTTAAATGTTAGATCATTTTCTGTTTCTTGAACTTGCCAAAGTTCTGGTCCGTAGCTTAGGGAGTGCTCTATGACTTGCAATCTAGAGTACAGTAAGGTAAATAAGCATTTTAATTTTCCTGCTGAAAGTCACTGTACAATAATTAATTTATGTTAATTTTCAGTTTTATTAAATTAGGTTAGGAGTCACTTTATAATTTATATACAATCGCGTCAAATTAAAATGATTAAAATTAAAATTATTAAAATGATTGTGCAATTTGTCAGGCTTTGCTGCTGTGAATACTCGATCAGCTGGTGATATGTGACCGTAAAAGTAAAGGGAGAAAGAGGACAAAACTAAAATGGTGGAGGAACAAAATGTTGTGAAAATGAGGAGGCATTCTTAAAGTGCACTGAAATAAGTTGATGGTGGTGGTGGTGGTGGTGGTGGTGGGGCAAAGACTCAAGTTGGTTGTGCCAAACATTATTCAGCCATCTGTTGGGTCCATCAATATACTAAAAGATTTCTGGCTTTGCCTTAAACGTAAGTTGACAAATATATAATTTAGGGTGGAAACGTCTGTCTCATTAGGGGGATGCGGGGTGTGCAGACTGCACCAGGTGACACCTTTGAGGGATAACACCACTGCTCCCCAAATATCTGCCTTTGGGCAGAAACAGGCTGTGGTGTTTACCTTCATTTCTTTAAAATGCTGGAGCTCAGCGGAGCTGATGGTGCGAGTGGGATGAGGCTCAGTGGGAGGTGAAAGGAGAGGCCTCAGAGTTTTTAATTTTTTTAATTTAAAATTTACAATTTTTAAAAAAAATTGTTTATTCTTTTTAATTTTTTAAAAAAGCATCACATTTTACTAAATTTTCACATTAACCACATAAAACTATGTACATGAAATAAATGTAGGTTGTGCATATCAAATGTAAAGGTATAATTTTAATTTTGCTCGTTTTTAATGTTGCAACCATTGCCATTGCATTTCATGATCTGTAGGAATTATGATTATGATTTATGAGTAACATTAGTGCAAAAAACATTACTAAGGATTTTGTGTGGTGTGGTATACAAGGAGGTTAATGGGATTTGTGTGACACAATGAGTTAATGCACTGGGTGATGCCAACTTCTGGGATGCCACTGTATGGAAAGGTATATACAAAACATTAAAATAAAAGATGTAAATATTGAAAAATAATAAATATTGATAAAAAGAGATAACAGAAGGCAAAGAATGGAACAGAAAAGAAAGCAGAAAGAACACTGAGGAAGATAATGAAATGTAATTATAAAAGGACATTTAAAACCAACTCCTAGATGGGGCGGGGGAAAGTTAAATTGAATTGATTTATTTGTTGGGGTTTTGGGGCATGGTTGGTATATGGAATATAGTGACAACTTGTAAGCAATACTGATATATGAATTTTGATAATTTTAATAAAATTAATGGGGGAAAAAAGAATATCAAGAAAATGAAATGACCAGCAAGATCTCTCAGAGACTGAGACTGACCTCAGTCTCTCAATGTGAAAGGAAATGTGAAACCACACATACTTATAGTATTTCTTGCCATTCAACTTCTCTTGTGATGAAGGGCTATTATTCAGTCTTTTAAAGAAAAATCCCACCAAAAACAACCTCCCAAGGAAACTATTTTGTTTCTTACTGTCCCTCTGGGTCTGACATTTATGGTCTCAAAGTATTGACACACAGAAAATGCCACTATCCTTGTTAATGGGAGATCAAATAGTAGGTAGCACAGACAAATCATTCTTTGTGTGTGTTTAGGCATTCACTGGCCATACACAGTTTGAACAAGGACAGTTCAGAATCAGTGGGAAATAGACAATGTTGGTAATGATAAAAAGATGAAAAATGACCTCTGAAGGCATAAAATCCTTTTGTTTTCTCCCCGCACTTTATTATAAATTAAGGAAGTGAAGCTCTCTAACCCTCACAATTAGACCCATCAGTTTTCTCAAAGGGGGAATAGGATTTTCAGACTTATGATGGAAGATGACCCTGAAACTTATCTATCTATCTATCTATCTATCTATCTATCTATCTATTTATTTTAGGTTAGCTAAACCTTGATTACTATACACAACACAGAGCACAAGAACAATAATCAAACTTGGATCATTTCCTGGAAAAAAAATATATCCTGCCATTGAAAATATATTAAATAAGCCTTGCAAATAGGTTCACCAAAAATATTAGCCTGTTTTTAAAAAAAATCAGCAATATTACTAGCCTACTAAGGGTTGGTACATCATGATGAAGCATCCAGTTCATCCTTCAACAACCCACTGCTAGGCAAGGAACCCAGATTTCCTTTTTCCAGAAACCCGCTTTAGTTCAGTTGATTTTTATTATGGTCATAGACTGGCACAACCACTTGATTTCTATGCCAGGTACAGAAATTCATTCACCCACCCATCCCTTCAGCTTACTTTCTCAACTCCATGCACTTCTGTTGCACCTGCATGATAGACAAATATTACTCTTTGTGTGGCTGATGAATAACATGAACAACTTACCTTAATTTGCATACCTTATTGGTATACCTTAATACTAATATATCTTTATTATTCTGTATATTTATCAGTTTACCTCCTTACCAATTTTTTGTCCTTAATTTAAGTGTCAGTCCATTTATACACACATGTATGCATGTCTGTGTTTTATCCTAATAGTCCTCAAAATTTAAAATTTAAAACAGACGTTTCAATCTATTTGTTTTTCTAACTTTCACTTCAAGCCAATCCTTCTTGAAGTTAATTATTTATTTTTATTTGATTAATATGGTCAGTCTATCCATTTCAACAAGATCAATAAGCTTTAATAGTGATGGTAGTATGTTTTCTTTCCATTTCTGGGCAAATATTTGTGTGTCCGTAACCATATAAAATAAAAAAAATCATGTTGTTTTTTCATTTTATTATTATTATTATTATTACAGTTTATTTATATAGCGCTGTAGATTTACACAGCGCTGTACATACAGTCAATAAAATAGATAAAAATAGATAAAAAGCCTGTCAATGGCGTACATTCTACAAAATAATAAAATACATATTAATACAAAGAAAGCAACAAATTAAAAACATCAAATAATCATCATACAATCCCTGCGAACACTTCCCTGAGTCTTTAACTCAGCTTTGAAGCTGGTTAAAGAAGTGATGCCCCATGCTCATGGGGGAAAGTGGTTCCAGGAATGAGGGGCAGCAAGTGAAAAGGGACGGATCCGGGATGGAGCAGTAAAAATCCTAGGCTGAGACAGCAGACCTTGACTACCAGAGTGGAGGGCACGAGTGGGACAGTAAGAGGAAAGAAGCTCTGATAAATAAGGAGAGGCCAACCCATGCAGGGCTTTAAAAGTCAACAACAGAAGCTTATACTGAAAACGGAAAGGGAGGGGGAGCCAGTGAAGGGATGACAATAAAGGAGAAATATGGTTGAAACAGTGAGCAGATGTGATAATGCGTGCAGCAGAATGCTGGACCAAAATTAAAGGACGGAGGTGAGAAAGAGGGAGCCCTGCCAGGAGAAGGTTACAATAATCTAGTCGTGAGACCACTAGGGCATGGCTCTTTGTCATATTCAACAAAAAAGTTTCCTGCTTCAGCTTAATTTTTAGAACTTCCTCCTTTGGATCCAGATTTTTTTCTGACATTTTACAGTGCCATCATATGTGAAAGAATGTCACATTTCCAACATTCATCATTGCCACTTTTGTATATTTTGTAGTAGCTTTCTTTCAAATCATTACAAATATGTACAGGCATCCCTCCATTTTCACAGACTTCGAGTCCACGGTCTCAGTCCTTCACGGACTAGCTAGCAGGGAGGGTTAGAATGTCACACAGCCATTCAAGCCAATGTGGCTTGAACATTTATGAATTTCCATTTTTGCGGGATGGTGGTGGTCTGGAACGGATCCCCGTGAAAATGGAGAGAAAGCTGTAATTTAAATTCTTATTCCACATTGCCCCCATTTTTCTAATTCAATGATCTGGCCTATTATTCTGTGCCTATGTGATCATGTATTCTTTTATTGTTTCTCCTTCCATCTATATTTTTAATTATTTTCTTGATATTTTTTTAAAGAAACCCAAACACACTTCCAGAATGTAAATAATGTTCCTTAGTACGCTGCCTTCTTAAATTATTTGAATAAAGGCATGATATTGCTCTCTTCACTGTGCTGCAGCATATTCCAGAGAATTGACATGCCCACACATTGTAAGATGTGTCAGTTTAAACAGAAGCTGCCCTCTTGTTAAAATTAGAACTTGCTTTTAGAATTTTTTAAAGTGTGGAGAGGAACCTGACGTTGAGACTTCTGTCACTATTACTTGACATCAAGGGCTAAAGGAGGAAACCCAGTACAAAATTCATTAGCAGGCTTCATAACTGTATTTCCTAAAAAATTAGAAACATTCATAAGTAGGAGGGAAATGGGTCTGACATTTCAATGTATACTTCATATATTATTTCTATGTATGTGTAGGTTCTGAAGGAAGTTCTAACAGACTTAATTTGAATTTTATGAAATAAAGAAATAGTTCCTTTTGAGGAAAACTTTGGCATGAATGGATATATTGTGGACCTGTTCTGCAATCATAATGTCAGAGTTTTTAAAAAGAGGATTCATAAGTAGGATTGCTGTTATTACAGGTTTTACTGCATGCTACTTGGTGTCTCTTTGGACTTTCATGCGGTCCAAGTTCTCATTTGAAAGGTGTTGTTTGGTAGTCCGTCAAGAAGCTGGGTTGTGAGGCAAAACATGTGGTGCTGTTATCTTGAATGAAATGAGCTTGCTACTACTTTTGAGTGTTTAGCCAATGAGTGAAGTCTCAGCTTCATAGTGATTTCAGTGCTAGAGTGGCCTTTTTTCCAGTTCTTGGATGCACATTTGAAACTTTTCAGAGAAATAGCTATGTTAGTCTGTGACAACCAAAACAACAGGACAAAGTCTTGTGGTACCTTAAAGACTAACAGGTTTGATTCAGCTCAAGCTTTTCCAATGTAAACATTGGTCGCCTGAGGCAAGAGAAGTACCACATCTCACCATTTGTGGGAGCTGCCATGTGTGCCATTGCCTCCCTATTTTGAGTGTTGAGTAATGGTTTGTGTGTTGGATTAGGACTTTGGAGACCAGGGTTTGAATCCCCACTTAGCTGTGGATGCCCAGTGGGTGACCTTGGGCAAATCGCACCCTCTTAGGCTAATAGGAAGGCAAAGGCAAACCGTCCCTGAACAAATCTTGTCAAGAACCCCCTATCATAGCATCATAGAATCATAGAGTTGGAAGAGACCACAAGGGCCATCCAGTCCAACCCCCTGCCGTGCAGGAACTCCCAATCAAAGCATCCCTGACAGATGGCCATCCAGCCATCTTGTTGTTGTTGTGTGCCTTCACGTCATTTTCTGAGTTACAGCGACCCCATATCATGGGGTTTTCATGGAAAGATTTGTTCAGATGAGGTTTGCCTTCCCCTAAGGCTGAGAGTATGCAACTTGCCCAAGGGCACCCAATGGCTTTCATTGCCAAGAAGGGAATTGAACACTGGTTTCCTGAGTCATTGTCCAACACCTAAACCACTACACCATGCTGGTTCTGAATTCAGTTGTTATCCAGCTGTGATTAACTGTGAACTCTGGTGTTCCAGTGGCATTTCCTTTAGTGCTTTTAAATAGATATTTGTGTTTCATCTCAATGAATTAAGAGATTTTTGAAAGGCTATTAGAAGAGTTTAACCCCTTTCTTATTCTTTGCAGGAACATTTCATTCAGTCTCATATTTCAACATACAAATATCAAAGTAAATTGCGAAAAGATTGTAAATGACAAAGCAAATATGAGGTCATTTTTGGATTTTGAAACCCCTCCTTCCAATTCCTATAAAAGCAGCATATATTTAGAAAAAGTTTTTATGACTCTCAATTTTGTAGACCTATGGGTGATTTTGGGCAAGCCACACAATCTAGGCCACCCAATGCGTTTCATTGCCAAGAGGGGAATTGAACCCTGATCTCCAGATTCATAGTCCAATAGCAATAGCAATAACAAGTACATTTCTATACTACTTATCAGTGAACTAACACTCCCTAAGTGGTTTACAATATGTAAGCTAATTTCCCCCGACAAGCTGGGTACTCATTTTAGCAACCTACGGAAGGATGCAAAGCTAAGTGGACCTTGGAGCCCTGCCTGGGATTGAACTCACAACCTTGTGGTTTGCAGTACAGTCATTTAACCACTGCGCCACCAGGCCTCCCTTAACAGTCAACACTCAAATCACTATGCCACACTGGCTCACGGGTTCACCTTAGGGGTTCCTTAAGTTGAAAATAGCTTGAAGGTACATAACAACATAATTTTTTTTAAAAAAAAAATCCCACTGTTCTGCTAGCTGCTGTGCTGACAGCAGTGGTAAGGAGAAGCACAAGCACGAAGTAGTTGATGTGATCAAGAAAGAGGAATAGGAGCTGCTGCCACATGGGGGAGTGGAAGTGAAATGCAGTGGCAGGAGATGGAAGGCCAGGGGGTGATGAATGGACAGCCCTCCATATGTTGTTGGACTGCCATCCCCAGCTGCCTTAGCTCACAGAGCTAGTGATGAGGAACCCAGTTCAACAACATCTGGAAGGATTCATGATTTCCATCGTTCCCTTAGAGATTAGTATAATGTATTTACTCAACTGCTTTATTCAGCTTTTCTGTATATGATTTGCAGCATTTAGTGGCATAAAACTGGTGCTACCCCACTACCTTATTCTTGACATGCTCAATAATTTTATATTTATTAATATTAATGTAAGCATAGTTCTTTTTTAACCTTGTTATTATTCATATTTTAAGAGTCGGCTGTTGACAGGTCTGCCTTGACTGCCAGCGTATCTAGACTTGGATATCTAGACTTTGATTAAATATTATGAATGTTTTAATATCTTGAGCATTTCACATGTGGGCAAAAAAAAAAAATCCACCCAGCTTTGAACTTTTTGAGCTGCTAATGCAAATATAATACATTACTACAAGTTCAAATAAAATATAAAAATACTGATTAATTTCCAGTGGAGGTAGTGGGGAAAAGATTGATTTTATTACAGAAAGTACAGTGTATGATAGGTGGGGTGCTCATTTTGGTTATGAAACAGTATTACTTATTTGCACAGTGTTTTGTAAAAGTCTGTTAAAGCTCTTGAAAAACAATAGTTTAAATTTTGAACTTTAAAATGACTAAAAATGTGAGACTGAGGCATAGAAAGAAAACACAGGAAACAGATACAGGTGTGACTTCAGCTGCTTGGACAGAATATAAATTTGAGAAGTGCTGATTTCGTAAACTAATACAAATCGAGCTTTATTTATCTAAAGTTGATCTTTACCATCATGTATGGGCCAAATGATATGTTGGTTTTCTATAAGCAGATACTGTTTTTAAAAAATATATTGGCACAATAAAATATGTCATCCTGCTAGCTGCAGATTTATGTCAATCAAAATAATATACAAAGATAAGGAAACAAAAGTAAGAAAAAAGAAGATGAAAAGAGGAAGAGGAGGAGACATACAGCTAATAAACAGAAAAGTTCTGACCCCCCAATACTGATAAAGAAAAGGGGGAAAAACCAACAGAAAAATATTCAACCATTACAGAGCAATTAAATAATCCTCCTAAAATTACTAATAACCATAGCCACAGATCATTACATTGTTAGATTTCTTATTGCTCAAAATATCCATAAGCACTTTTCAATCTTTCAAAAAGTCTTCAACTGGTTTATCCTTTAGCCTTTAATTTGGGCTAATTTAGCAACGGTAACAATACATTCTTCCATCATCAGTGATTCAGTCCATTTCTAAGTTTGAGCAAACAATAATCTTGCTGCTGTTGTCATATATGAAAAAGTTGATTCATATTTACTGCCCAGTTCTTTATCCATAATGCCCATTAAAAACATTTCTTGTTACATTACAAAATCTTACTTTAGATTTTTTTGAATTAACATATAAATCTTAGACCAGTACTTTTTCACCTTTATAAAAGTCCACTACAGGGGTAGGCAACCTTTCCCCTTTAAAGGCTGAGGGACTTCAGCTCCCAGAATCCCAGGAGCTATTGGCCAACATGGGACTATTGGCCAACATAGCTGAGGCTTCTGGGAGCTGAAGTCCCTCGGCCCTTAAAGGGGAAAGGTTGCCTACCCCTGGTCCACTACATATCTTGACATCCCCAGCATTGATTTGAAACATTGTGGACCATTTTTGCCAACGTCTTTGGGGTTAAATACTATTTACATATCATCTTATACAGGTTTTCTTTTAAATTACTGCACAAAGTAAATTTTAGATGTTTGGATGCCATTTTTCTCCCTAAATTCATGTGGACATTATGCCCCAAAATTTGGGCCCACTTTATCATGTAGATTTTTACAGACTCGTCTTCTGTCCCTAGTTTCAGAAGCCATTTATACATTCTTTAAATTATATGGTTATTTTCTTTAAATATAAAGGTATTCCCCGTTGACAAGGTTATCAAGTCGTTTCCGACCATAGGGGGTGGTGCTAATTTCTGTTACTAAGCTAAAGAGCCAGTGTTGTCACAGACTACTCTGTGATCATGTGGCCAGCATGATTGCACAGAACGCTGTTTACCTTCCCACCAAAGTGGTACCAATTTATCTACTTGCATTTGTATACTTTCGAATTGCTAGTTTGGCAGTTTTTAGGTTGTGTATTTTCTTTACACAAATATAAATAAAACTCATTTTCTCTATCCCTTTATGACTATATTTGTCTTGTCTTGATTGAGTCTGTCCTTCAGTTGCATATAAGCAAGCCATTTTAAGACCTTTGCCTTATGAATACCTATGGACAGACCACATGGCACATGCTGGGTAATTTTTTTTGATTGCCTGCCCACATCACACATACACTACCTTTGACCTCAAAAGTACCTCCCATGTCTGCCCAGATGCCATCCTATTGGATGGCTGCCCCTTTGATCAGCCACATAGTCGCATATGCGATGCTCCGCCAGTACAGGGCATCAGTGTGTGAATGATATATTGGCAAAGCACAATCATGGAGGGAAACCCCCCCCCCCATACTTGCCTCCTTCACCCAATGCCCCCGTTGGACACTCTGGTTTATGTATGTTGCCATTATATCCATTGGAGTTGTTGCACTCCCCCCCCCCTCCCATCGGGCTGTTTATATATGTCATGCCCTGCCTGGAGGACGATTCAGAGGACTCAGGGGATGAGCTGGAGCCCCTGGGACCTGAACCTGAACCTGTAAGGGAGGAGCCAGGGCCCCTGGGAATTGAACCTGTAGTGCAAGAGCCAGAGGCTGGCCCTAGTTTTGCTGTAGCAGAGGCTGTGGGCCCTCCAGAGGTTCAGCAGTCAGGGCTGCCTAATGCTGTAGTCAGGGAGGAGGATCTGGGCAGTGTGCCTACCTTTAAGGAGCGTCGAGCAGAAAGAGAGGGCTTGCGAAGATCACGGAGGCTTCAGCAGAAGCGTGTTAATAATCAGACACAGCTGAAGGCCAGCTCCTTGCCTTCTTAAGAACTTGGAGCATGGGTGGTGCTTTGCCAGTGGATATCTGACTCTTCTACGGGAAAGACTTTGTCTCTGGCTCTGTGTCTCCTAGATCACCTTGACTATCCGGAAACCTTGACCTTGGACTGTTTATCGATCTGCCTATCTGATACCTCAAACCTCGGACCGTCTGACAATTCTTTTGGTAAACCCTATGGTAGAGTTACTGTGTAGTAACACTGACTTGCTGTGCTGGGGATTTTGTTTGTTTGAAGCCAGCTGTCTTATCAGCCCTTTGGCTGCTTTCCCGGACAATATAGAGGAGCGAAGATGCATACTTTCTGAGCTATGCTGGAATATCCCGGCTTCTTTTTGCTCTGTTTTTTAATCCCAGAGCATGGCTTCATTTCAGTTTTCACCCACTTTGGAGGCATGTGTCATATAAATGCCCTGCCTTCAAAGCAGCTGGAAGCTGCTTTATTTTGACCGTCTGTTTCACCCAATAGAGCAACCAGATCCAATTTTAACCCATTTTTTCTTTAAAAAGACATCCTGAGATGAGATAGCTACCGTAATATTATGGCAGGACAGAGTACCGTATTTTTCGGCATATAAGACACATTTTTTCTTCCCCAAAACGAGGGTGGGGAAGTTGCTGCGCCTAATAAAGCGAATATACAAGCTGAGGGCAAACTGCCGAGGCCTAGGCTAAAAGTAGGCCTCATTTCAACCTCAGCCTTGGTGCTCCAGTGGGCTCCTCCCATCCCAGGAAGAGCCCATTGGAGCAGCCAGGACGGGGGTGGAAAGAGTCCTCTTTTCCTGGTTAGTTGAATGTGCTCCTCCTCTTTCCACCCCCATCCTGGGTGCTTCAATGGACTCTTCCTGGGGTCAGAGGACATCCTCCCATCCCAGGAAGAGTCCATTGGAGCACCCAGGACGGGGGTGGAAAGAGTCCCCCCCCTTGAAGAAATCTGCCAGGAAAACCCTCATGGTAGGATCAAAATGAGCCAGAAATTACTCCAAGGCACTGGATTAGTACCCTGGCCAAGTTACACTGTCTCAGCCTCAGAGGGTGGAAATGGCAAACTCACTCCTCTGAAGAAATCTGCCAGGAAAACCCTCATGGTAGGATCAAAATGAGCCAGAAATTACTCCAAGGCACTGGATTAGTACCCTGGCCAAGTTACACTGTCTCAGCCTCAGAGGGTGGAAATGGCAAACTCCCTCCTCTGAACAAATCTGCCAGGAAAACCCTCATGGTAGGATTAAAATGAGCCAGAAATTACTCCAAGGCACTGGATTAGTACCCTGGCCAAGTTACACTGTCTCAGCCTCAGAGGGTGGAAATGGCAAACTCACTCCTCTGAAGAAATCTGCCAGGAAAACCCTCATGGTAGGATCAAAATGAGCCAGAAATTACTCCAAGGCACTGGATTATTACCCTGGCCAAGTTACACTGTCTCAGCCTCAGAGGGTGGAAATGGCAAACTCACTCCTCTGAAGAAATTTGCCAGGAAAACCCTCATGGTAGGATCAAAATGAGCCAGAAATTACTCCGAGGCACTGGATTAGTACCCTGGCCAAGTTACACTGTCTCAGCCTCAGAGGGTGGAAATGGCAAACTCACTCCTCTGAAGAAATCTGCCAGGAAAACCCTCATGGTAGGATCAAAATGAGCCAGAAATTACTCCAAGGCACTGGATTATTACCCTGGCCAAGTTACACTGTCTCAGCCTCAGAGGGTGGAAATGGCAAACTCACTCCTCTGAAGAAATCTGCCAGGAAAACCCTCATGGTAGGATCAAAATGAGCCAGAAATTACTCCAAGGCACTGGATTATTACCCTGGCCAAGTTACACTGTCTCAGCCTCAGAGGGTGGAAATGGCAAACTCCCTCCTCTGAAGAAATCTGCCAGGAAAACCCTCATGGTAGGATCAAAATGAGCCAGAAATTACTCCAAGGCACTGGATTATTACCCTGGCCAAGTTACACTGTCTCAGCCTCAGAGGGTGGAGATGGCAAACTCCCTCCTCTGAAGAAATCTGCCAAGAAAACCCTCATGGTAGTGTCAAAATGAGCCAGAAATTACTCCAAGGCACTGGATTACTCTGGCCAAATCACACTCTCTCAGCCTCAGAGGATGGAAATGGCAACCCCCCCCCCCCCCTTGAAGAAATCTGCCAAGAAAACCCTCATGGTAGGGTCAAAATAAGCCATAAATTACTCCATAAGCCAACGGCCTAAAAACTCCAAAGGTACCAGTCCATCTGATCTTGGAAGCTAAGCAGGGTCAGCCCTGGATAGTCCTTGGATGAGAGACCGCCAAAGAATCCCAGGTGCTGCAGGCTGTATTTCAGAGGAAGGAACTGGCAAAACCACTTCTCGAGTCTTCCTTGCCTAAGAAATCCCTAAGAAATTCATGGAGTCACCATAAGGCGACAGGAGACTTGCAAGAAAGTTGGGCAGGGAATTTGTGCAATACCTGGCCCTGCTGCTGGCTTAAACTTACATTTACAACTTAAAATTGTTCTTAAACTGCTGTTAACTTTATACAGTTGATATAAAATATTTTACTACAGTATTTGGTTAAGAATCTTTTTTTTTTAGATTTTCCTCCTTTAAAATTGGGTGCGTCTTATATGCCGAAAAATACGGTATCTGTTTATACTTGTACCAAACTTGTAGGACAGCCTTTCTAATACAATGATTTTTAAATTCAGCATTTACCTTGATTTTATCATACAAAAGATAATCATGCTACCAAAATCTTAAATTCTGGTCTTCAAGTTTCAAGAGTCTCCTCATCTCTAAGCAATATTCATTCTTTCAATCATACAAAACAACAGGCCTCATAATATAATTTAACGTTAGGGACTCCCAAGCCTCCCCTTTCAATAGCATCATGCTGTGTTTTAAGCTTTATTCTGGGCTTCTTTGCCTGCAAGACAGATCTAGAAGTCTGTTTCTGACACTGCACACAACCTATTCCATTTATTAAAATACGGATCATTTGATAGAGAAATAAAAGCCTTGACAAAACATTTGCTTTTATTACTGCAATTCTACCCAAAAGGGATAAATTTAATATTCCCCATCTTTCTAGGTCTCTTTCAATTTCTTTCCAGACATTTGCATAGTCATTTAGAAATAATAAACTGTTGTTCTTCATAATTGTAACTCAAAAGTATTTAATCTTTTTTTCCAGTTTAAAATTTGAAAGAGCAGTTAGTTCACTGTTGTCTTCTGAAGTCATATTTTAGTTAACAAATTTATTTTATGACAGTTCACTTTAAATCTGGAGCATGTCCCAAATATTTTAATTTTTTTCCTAAAGAACCTTCATAGAGTTTGGTGGATTTTGTGTCGTTATCACAAGAACATCCACATAAACTCTCAGTTTATACTGTACCTTTTTACCTTTACCCCATAGATTCTGTTGTCTTGTTTAATACCCCTCAGCAGGGTCTCCATTGCCAAAATAAACAGTAAAGGTGAGAGAGGACAACCATGTTTGGTTTCAGTTGATCTATTCTAAATATATTGTATTTTAGTTGGTCTCTATACATTGCCATTTACTAAGACTTTTGAGCTGGATAGAATGTTTTTATTGCTCAATCTATTGCCTTCTCCTGAGCCTGAGAATATGTGAATCGCTTAAGGTTATTCATGAGTTTCCATGGCCACAAGGATTCAAACTCTGCTCTCTCAGACTCTTAGTCCAGCACTCATACTGTTACACCACACTGGCTCTCATTTTTTTACTCCATATGAGTTCATAATTTCTGTAAATTTATTAAATTCATATTTGGTCATCTAATTCTGTAAGTTGGATTCATCTACTATTTCCATTTAAAGGTGAGAGAAGAAAATATCACATACTATTATATATGGGTTCACCATTACAGTGCTTGCTATTTTAATATTTTCAAGCTTTACATTTGCCTTTTAAAAACTGCTCCCTCAAGCACACTGAGCTGAGTAACAGCTTTCTACTGTTACTCAAAATATATTCCTGAGTGGTTTACACCCAGCTTAAAACTCTGTGAAACGCATGCATGGCTATTTTTGCCCCCCCCCTTGCTGTGTCTTACACATTATAAAAATTAAGCACCTGTTCTTTCCTTGTTATCATTTGCCTTCAGTCATTTTTGACTTAGAACAATCCTAAGGTGAACTATTATGGGATTTTCTTGGCAAGATTTGTTCAGAAGGAGTTTGCCTTTGCCTTCCTCTGAGGCTGACAAGAGTGTGGTGTGCCTAAGATCACCTGGTGGGTTTCCATGGTTGAGGTGGGATTCGAACCATGTTCTCTAGAGTCATAGTTCGATGGGCAAACCACTACACCACACAATTTGGTCGGCATCCTAACAGGGCCCAAGCAGCACTGAGGACTGGTCCAGAGGAAAGCTGTATGTTGGAATGCAGAGTTGCATATTGTGTATTCCAAATATATGAAGTCGTCATGGCACTGTCTGGTAGCTAGGTTGATATGCCTTGAACTGCAGAAGGGACTAGAACATTAGCATACCATGATCTACAAAAGAGAAGCAAAATAGCTTGAAGGTGCTGTCTGTCCCTTCCAAACTTTGCTCCTTGAAATATAGTGCCTGTGCAGCAAAAAGACAGAATATGTGAGACTTTGATTCAAAAGGAAAAGTTGCAATGGGGAAAAGAACTATTATTTTCTCCCCCCCCCCCTCTTTGGATCAAAATCTGGAAAACAATAGGGCTTGTAATTCTGATGGATATTAAAATTCATTGCAATATCACTGGGTGTCTCCATTCTGTGACTCCTGCTGCTACTCCTACAGTAACCTCTGGATGACTGCTTTTGGTTTTGCATGCATTCATAGAATGGAGTGTGCTTATTTTGTATGTGTTCTCTGTAAACAACTGCCTTTGTTTATGCATATATTTATTGCAGACTTGTAATTCACCAAAGCTACAGAGGATCAGAGTTGGTAGCTGTGGAGAGAACACAAGCAGATTAGAAGGTTGTGAACAGACAATGAGAGTTAAGCCAGGAAAAGGTAGGGGCTGCTCCCAGGAGCAAGTATAAATAGAGAGACAGAGCAGTGTTTGGAGTTAGTTAAGAGAGTTAGGGCCTTTACAGACTGCCAGAAATAGTGCAAATTGAGGTCACTTTAACTGTCCTGGCTCAGTGCTAAGGAATCATGGGAACTGTAGTTTATTGTGGCACCAGAGCTCTCTGGCAGAGAAGGCTCAATGTTCCAGAAAAAAAATACAATTCCCATGATTCCTTAGCACTGATCCAGGACAGTTAAAGTGGCCTCAATTTGCACTATTTCTGGCAGTCTGTAAAGGCCTTACATTATTTTACCCTGAGGGGATTAGCAGCCAAGGAGGCTGAGGGAGACTGTTATGCAGTCAGTTAGGCTTTGTGTACCCAAGAGAGGGAGTGAGGTTGATTGTACACTGAGGGGTTAAGAGCCACTGAGGCTAGGATAGGCTGCTTTGAGGGTCAGTTAAAAAGAGTTTTTAGGTACCCGAGATAGGAATGAGGAATATTCTTAATTAAAGCGTTGCTGTAATATCCTGCGGGAGATATAGTGCTTGGTGACTAGTGAAGTCACAGATAACCGGAAGGGTTAAAAGATATAGAAGATAGATAAAGGTTCTGTGAGAACTTAGACTGTCAAGGAAGAGTTATAAGGCTATAAAGAAACAATTACAAAGTAAGCAAAAGAAACTGTTAAACCATGTAACTACTAAAGTATTCATACAGTCGTATCCAACTTGAATGCCATCCACTGAGAAAGATACCGTATTCAGCCTGATTTGTAAATAAAGTCCTGTTGTTTGTTCAACAGGCAGTTGTCTGAGGTGCTTAAAGAAACATATTCAAAACGCTACCAATAGAGAGAAAAGTCTTTTAGGTTTGGGACACATCAGAGAGCAGGTGTATGGTTGTCAACGAGTAATTGGTGCCAAGCTGGGGGGGGGGGGGGAGATTTGAAGACCCAGAGGGCTGGCATCTAGGGAGAGTTCTAGTGTAGGTGGCACTAGAGGTGAGAACTAAGTTCAAGTGTCACATCACATCTTAGATTGTAACTGGTGGGAAAGTTGCCATCCCAAGACATATTTGTGGCAGAGGTGGGACCAAAAAGATTCATTGGGCTGCCATCCAAGAAAAGTAGTTGGGTAGGTGAGTCTCAACATTACAGTAGCTATCTCATTTTTGTTTTAAAATGGAGGAAAATATGCTTTTAACAATGCACTATTAGCTTTCCCATTACTATATCTTGGAAACTTTTCTATGCCCCACTCTTTTATCTTTAAAAGTATTTCCTTGCCCTGTATGTTTTTCAGTCATTCTGATTCACTCCCTAGAGTGCTATGTTCATGCTAGAGACTTTCTTGCTTGCTTTGAATATTAATATAGTGTGTGTGTGTGTGTGTGTGTGCGCGTGTGTGCGCGCGCGCACCGTATTTTTCGCCATATAAGACGCTCCGGCATATAAGACGCACCCAATTTTAAAGGAGGAAAATCTAGGAAAAAAAGATTCTTAACCAAATACAGTGGTACCTCTACTTACGAAATTAATCCGTTCCGCGGGTGGAAGGAGGCCTCCCTTTAGCCGCGTCCTCGGTGCTTCAATGGGCTTCTCCTGGGATGGGAGGAGGAGCCCATTGAAGCACCCAGGACGTGGGGGCCTCTTTCCACCCCCGTCCTGGGTGGTTCAATGGGCTCCACCTGGGATGGGAGGACGTCCTCCGACCCCAGGAGGAGCCCATTGAAGCATCCAGGACGCGGGGGCCTCTTTCCACCCCCGTCCTGGGTGGTTCAATGGGCTCCTCCTGAGCTGGGAGGACATCCTCCGCCCCCAGGAGGATCCCATTGAACCACCCAGGAAAAGGGGGCCTCTTTCCACCTCCTTTTCCTGGGTGGTTCAATGGGATCCTCCTGGGATGGGAGGACGTCTTCCGACCCCAGGAGGATCCCATTGAACCACCCAGGGAAAGGGGGCCTCTTTCCACCCCCGTCCTGGGTGGTTCAATGGGATCCTCCTGGGATGGGAGGACATCCTCCGACCCCAGGAGGATCCCATTGAACCACCCAGGGAAGGGGGGCCTCTTTCCACCCCCTTTTCCTGGGTGGTTCAATGGGATCCTCCTGGGATGGGAGGACGTCCTCCGACCCCAGGAGGATCCCATTGAACCACCCAGGGAAAGGGGGCCTGTTTCCACCCCCGTCCTGGGTGGTTCAATGGGATCCTCCTGGGATGGGAGGACATCCTCCGACCCCAGGAGGATTCCATTGAACCACCCAGGGAAAGGGGGCCTCTTTCCAGCCCCTTTTCCTGGGTGGTTCAGTGGGATCCTCCTGGGATGGGAGAGTGTCCTCCGACCCCAGGAGGATCCCATTGAACCACCCAGGGAAAGGGGGCTTCTTTCCACCCCCATCCTGGGTGGTTCAATGGGCTCTTCCTGGGATGGGAGGGTCCCATTGAACCACCGAGGCTGTGGCTGAAAGGAGGCCTCCTTTTAGTCTCAGCCTCGGCTTGTATATTCACCTTATAAGGCGCACCAACTTCCCCACCCTCGTGGGGAAGAAAAAGTGCACCTTATATGGCGAAAAATACGATATATATATATATATATATATATATATATATATATATATATTAGTATATAGTGTGTATATTAATATAATACACACACACACACACACACACACATATATATATATATATAAGCTGGAAGTTAGAAGTTTAGACCCCACTATGCATCTAAACTAGTTATAAGGAGACACTGTAGGGGAAAACAATACAAACAAAAGTCAGCCAGTTCTTTCAAGTGAGTTGTACTATTGGAGAATTTGTTCAAAGAATAAGACTGCTATTTTGAATAATAATTTGTAGTACTTTATCAGGAACAGTGTAAGCTTGTCTGTCTGGTGTTAATATTCTCAGAAACCCTATGACACAGATGAGGAACTACAGACTCCTTGGGCTATGTTTTTCCACATGGACAGTCTATAAAAGATAAAGCTTTTCCCTTTGACGAGGTTGTCAAGTTGTGTTTGACTATAGGGGTCGGTGCCCATCTCCGTTACTAAGCCAAAGAACCAGCATTGTCAAAGACGACTCTGTAATCTTATGGCCAGCATGATTGGACAGAACTCTGTTACCTTCCCACTGAAGTGGTACCTATTTATCTACTTTTTCTTTTACAAACTGCTAGGTTAGCAGAAGCTGGGACTAGTTACGGGAGCTCACTCCATCATGCAGCACCTGGGCCTCGAACTGCTGACCTGCTGATCTTGCCATCATCAGAGTCAGCATCTTAATCACTGAGTCTCTTAACTAATCCAAACAGAGCATTATTTATCTAAGGTGGAAGATGAAATGCTTAACTTGGTCACCAATTTGATCTTTACCATCAAATTGGTAAATAAATTGGGCCAAATGATATGTTGGTCTTGTTTTTATACACACACACAATCAAATACAAATAAAAACGAAAACAATGACCATGAAGAATTTACACAAATTCAGCCTAGACATTGAAGAAAAAGAAATAGTAAAAGAATTATCATATCTGGGATCAAACATTGATAGGAATGGAGACTGCAGCCAGCTAATCAGAAGATTAAGAATAGGGAGGGCAGCTATGAAAAGGACTAGAAAAGATTCTAAAATGCAAAGATAGGGCCTTTACAGACTGCCAGAAATAATGCAGCTTGAGTCCATTTTAACTGCCCTGGCTCAGTGCTAGGGAATCATGAGAACTGTAGTTTTTTCTGAGACATTGAGCCTTCTCTGTCAGAGAGCTCTGGTGCCACAATAAACTACTGTTCTCATGATTCCCTAGCACTGAGCTAGGGCAGTTAAAGTGGACTCAAGTTGCATTATTTCTGGTAGTCTGTAAAGGCCCATATACAACTGAGCACAAAAGGTAAACTCATACAAACCATTGTATTCCCTGTTGCCATGTATGGATGTGAGAGCTGGACAATTAAGAAAGAAGATTGTGGTGGTGGGGGGGAATCAATTCATTTGAGATGTGGTGCTGGGGAAGAGTGCTAAGGATTCTCTGGACAGCCAGAAAGACAAACAAATGGGTCCTAGTGCTGATCAAGCTATAAATCTCCCTGGATGACAAAACTTAGGCTGACGTACTTTGGACATATCATGAGAAGTCATGACACATTAGGAAACCCTGCCAATAATGGTAGGAAAGGTGGAGGAAAGTAGAAAGAGAGGAAGTCTGCATGCTAGATGGATGGACTGTATTAGAGAGGTCACAGATATGAGTTTACAGGAACTAAGCAGAACAATGGAGGTCAAGGGGTCTTGGTGATGTCTCATTCACAGGGTCACCATGGGTAGGAGTCAACTTGATGGCAGTTAACAACAAACAAAAACAATCAAATACGTCATTGTGCTACCTGCAGATTTATGTCAGTGTTATGTACAGTGCAATCAAAATAATATACAATGAAATATAAAGAAATAGAAGTAAGAAAAATAAAAAAGGGGAGGGGGAGCCACCGTGTCCCTACAATCTATAGGTACCTAAAATATGGTGAAAAGGTATTTGCCCATATCTACTAGGCAGTGTGAGTAGATGAGTAGAAAGACAGTTCTGCAGATCTTTTTTACAAGGTAGGAGAATCTGGAGATCATTTGGCCAAGACCTCCAGATCTGGACTGGCCTACTGAGAGGTGTAAGAGGAAGATGGTTGAACTCTGCTTTCTTCATTGGTACACTAGCTAGAACTGCTGGGACTTTCAGTCCAATAAAGCCTGAAGGGTTGCATGATTACCACACTATACTATAGCAAGTAGAATTTGGTTGCTGGTCCATCATGTGTCACTTTTTCTTCTAAATGGGCCATTCTGGGTTGTTGACCTGTTTGAGCAAGATATTTTCAGGCTCTTCTATTTTGGAGTTGTTCTTCACTCATCCACTTGCACTGCTTTGGGGACAGGACTTCAAAAACTTCCACACAGTCACCATCTATCCTCCATAGCCAAAAGGGTAGAACAGTAGCTTTGCCTTCTCTATTGCTGGTGCTTGCAAGATACAAAGAAACATGACAATCATGCATAAATGTAGGAAAGGGAGATTCCCTGTGAGTTACCTCAGGCAATAGTAATCTTTTGTTCTCTCTCTAGTTGACAGTATGCTAAGCACTATACCCATCAGTTTTGACAGGTGCTTGAAGACACTGCAGATTATCATACAGGGAAAGGATGTCCCTGTCCCATCCTTTCCCCATCCTTCCCCCGTGATAGTGGGAAGGACTTTCACATGATATGGTGCCAATCCAGACATTTGTCCCTTCCAGGAAGCACAAATGGCAGCAATCACACTGAAGATTTTCATATGATGTCGCACTGATCCTGTCATTGTTCCATGAGTGAAGTGGAATTGTCCCTCATTTCCTGTCATTTTGTATTAATGGAAGAACCTGTTAATAGAATTCCACTTCACTGATGGGACAATGACTGGATCAGCGTGACATGTGTGAATTTCTTTTGCACGGGCACAGATGGGATAAGGACAGAGAACAATCTGCTCTCTTCCTGTCCCTGTCCCTGTGTGATAATCTCCATCGCCTACGAATATCAAGTCAACACAAAGAATACCAGTTCCTAACCAAGGCCTTGGGGTTGAGTGCTTTGTTATACTGTTTGTACTAAATCCATGATGAATAACGTTTGACTTTTTTTAACCAAGATGGTCTAATTTTGTATGCGAGTAAGCTAGTGGAACTAGAAAACTTCCTCTGCATATGTTACAACAGTTAATTTAGAAGCAATTATACAGATATATGTAATGGATTAGTGCTACCATTTTGAGATGCAGGAAGTCATCAGTGGCAAGGAAGATTGATTAAACACCTCATCATTGCCTTTGTTATCAATCATTACCAAAAGCCATATGTACCAGATTGGGTGGAAAAGTCATGAAGGGTGGTATTACAGCCCATAAACATGGGAAAAAAAAGTCTAACCACCCTGAAATAAACAGACTCCTCTGTATTATCAGTGCTGGGAAATGTTGTTTTCTAATGATTTTCTTTGATATACCACTGAGCATGGCTTGCAGAATCTGATTCTAATGCACATAATAATCCACAGTTGGTTGCCTAAAAGGATCATCAGTGTGAAACAAAACTAATTTGAATGGCTGTATTAGGGTATACCACCTGTATGCCAACCTAGTAAAAAAATGCCTTTACATTTAGTTTCCAAAGGTTGCTTTGTATGTGATACTGATGCAACAATGAAGTCCACAGCTTTGGTACATATTTTTGATGACTTGTCTGCATGTACTGTATCAGTGAACCAGCTATTTAGCTTTTGTTGCAGAGGCCAATTCAGAGATTATATTTTAAAAGCTGTTGAAGAAGGAAAATATTTACATGCTCAGAAAACAAAGTGATTTCTTTTTTCTTTTTTGGGGGGGAAATTGATGGAACCTAAGCTTCTCAGAGGTCCGGAAACTCTTGGCTTTTAACGCTTGTCACTATTTCCCCTTATGTGAAAAAAAGTTTTTTTTTTCACATGGTCTTCATGAAAGAAAATGAATATTATTTTTCTTTTACTTTCTCAACACATATGTGGTCACTGAGTGTTAGCAGACGTCTCTGTGTGATGTTCAACAGTAAACATGTTTTGAATGTTCAGTGAACATTTTTTTTTTTTTTGCAGTAAGGGGAGTATAGTTACAGCAGCAGGTCCAGTCCTATCTGCTAAACTTCATGCATTCATCTTGATGTGTGAACACAGGTGTTTAAGACACTCCATATGGAAATGAGATCTTTGGCTGGTTAAGAATCTCGCTTGATCCCCTTACCCTCCTTGCAGAGGAACTTCAGATGTATTCATGCTTTGAGTGTGCATACAAATCTCTATTGGACTGAATTTAAATGAGTATTCCAGGACACTGAAAATATAATGCAGATATCTCCCTCTATACCATGTTACCGGCCAGCCAATTCTCTTCTCAGGTAATGGGTGAACTAGCCAGCTAAAAGCCCTGATGGGAAAAAAATGGACAAACCTGACCAGGTGATTGACCAGATGACTCCATCAGAGGGGGCTGACACCTGGCAAGGCAGTTGCTTACCATCTTAAGACCGTACTGCTACTCTCCAGCTAGCCACACACACGAGACCTGATTGGCCAAGAAGCACAGCAAGGAAGAGGATGGTGGCAATGGCTGCATATCCAGAGTCAAAGAAGCCTTCCTCTTCCTCTTTATGCCTGGGGAGCTGGCAGCGATGACAGCTTAAAAGTTAGTCACATATTTTTGCTCCATGTCTAGGTCTCCGCTTCCCTTTCTTCTGTCAGTGGGCTTCAGCTGGGAGGCTGAAGGAAGGAGACTATCTTTGGGTCCCGTAATCTGGCACTCCCCTATTCCCTCCCTTGACCTACTTCCCTCTTCCTTCCTTGCCTTAATTCTCCATCCCTTTGCCACACCCACCAAGAAGGCATGATCCTTCTCCCATGCATCTGGGACTCCCCCCCTTAATTTCCCCCTTTTTGTCCATCACCCCAACATCTGGAAGCCAATCTGCAGCCACCTCCTAAGTCTGTCTCCCTTCCAGGTTTTTCTTCTAAAAAGATTAGAAGAGCAGAAACTAAACATGTGTCGTGCCGCTGGGGGAGGGGGGGATACAATTCTGGGCTGCATGAACATAAGTATATTGTCCCGATCAAGGGAAGTTACTAGTACCAATTCTGCATTGGTCAGCACTCACCTGGAATACTATATTAAGTTCTAGGCATTGGGCTTTTTTTTGCACAGTTAGATCCCTTTGCATACTGATACGGCGTACTAACACAGCTATGTCTCTGA
This sequence comes from Phrynosoma blainvillii, assembly GCA_026167975.1. Lineage (NCBI taxonomy): Eukaryota > Metazoa > Chordata > Lepidosauria > Squamata > Phrynosomatidae > Phrynosoma > Phrynosoma blainvillii. The sequence goes on from JANUYF010000002.1 coordinate 359,290,059, forward strand.
ATTTGGGGCATCATAGATTAAGAAGGATAATGGTAAGATCAAATATGTCCAGAAGAGTGTGAGAAGGGAGGGTAAAGGGTCTGGAAACCAATTTCTGTGAAGAACAACAGAATGAGTAGTGCTTTGTTAGTCTGGATAACAGAAGATTGAGAGATGATGTAATAGCCCTCTTCCGACATTGGAAGGGCTGTCATGTAAAAGGTGAAGCAAGCTTATTTTCTGCTGTTTCAAAAGGTAAGATCTAAATCAGTGGCTACAAATTAAAAGAAAAAAAGATTCTGATTAAACATTAGAAAAAAAAAAGGATGGCAAGAGCTATTCAGCAGTGAAATAGACAACCTCTGAAGGTGGTGGACTTTTCTTTGTTGGAGGTAATAAAACAAAGTTTAGATGGCTACCTCTTAGGAATGTTTCAGTTGGGGATTTCCTACATGAGCAGGGGTTGTACTAGATCCATTTTATCTTTACAGTCCTATATTCCAGACCACTTCCATCACTCTCATTCAGTCTCTTGCCACTCCAAGTATCTGCTTTATCACAAAATCGTTCAACATTATTATCATCTTTGGTGAGTTAAAGCTACTTTCAGCACAGACACTGTGTGACACTTGCTAGATAGAACAAGTGAAATGACTGGAGGAGTAGGGGGAAAACATCCACATTCTGAACTGGATGACCAAAGTCAGAAATAAGAACAGTAATGTTGTTTTGCAGAAGCTTATTAAGGAATCTGGCTTGGCTTGGCTTGTGAACGTGTTGCATTGTGTTCAACAGAAGGGTGAGTTGAATGCTTTTATGCTAATCTGCAATGTATTGCCACTGACCTCCGTCCTCTTTCAGGCTGTTTGGTTTGAACCAGTCACTTATCAGGTGTAGATGGTAATGGAAGGATAGGAGTATGCTTATTTATAAATAAATATTTGCATCAAAGAAAGCCAGTGTGGTGTAACAGTTTGAGTGTTGGATGAGGATCGAGTTAGAATCCCCGTTTAACCATGGAAACCCATTGTGTGACCTTGGGCAGCTTACAGTATCTCAACCTTAGAAGAAGGCCACCACAAACTTCGTCTGAACAAATCTTGCCAAGAGAAAACAGTGGGAAATGATTTGAAGCCTCACAACAACAAATTTGTTTCCAATGTTTTATTAGAATGTTAGAAGACACCTATTGGATCATAGAATCATAGAGTTGGAAGAGCTCACAAAGGCCATCCAGTCCAACCCTCCTGCCATGCTCAAAATCCAAGTATCCCCGACAGATGGCCATCCAGCCTCTGTTTAAAGACATCCTAAGAAGGAGACTCCACCACAATCCAAGGGAATGTGTTTCATTGTCAAACAGCTCTCGCTGTCAGGAAGTGCCTCCTAATGTTGAGGTGGAATCTCTTTTCCTGTAGCTTGCATCCGTTGTTCCAGGTCCTATTCTTTGGAGGAGCAGAAAACAAGCTAGCTCCTTCCTCAGTATGACATCCCTTCAAATATTTAAACAGAGCTATCAGATCACCTCCTAACCATCTCTTCTCCAGGCTAAACATACCCAGTTCCCTAAGTCGTTCCTCATAGGGCATGGTTTCCATTCTAGTCACCCTCCTCTGGACGCGCTCCAGTTTTTCAACATCCTTTTTGAATTGTGGTGCCCAGAACTAGACACAGTATTCCAGGTGGGGCCTGACCAAAGAAGAATACAGTGGCACTATTACTTCCCTTATTAATGCAGCCTAAAATTGCATTGGCCTTTTTAGCTGTGGCATTACACTGTTGACTGATGTTCAACTTGTGGTCTACTAGGACTCCTAGATCCCTTTCACACGTAGTCTCATTAAGCCAGATGTCCCCCATCTTATATCTATGCATTTCTTTTTTTTTCTTTTTTTCTTTTGCCCTAAGTGCAGTACCTTACATTTCTCTGTGTTGAAATTAATTTTGTTAGCTTTGGCCCACCTTTCTAATCTATTAAGGTCATTTTGTATTTTCATCCTGTCCTCTAGGGTATTAACTATTCCTCCCAATTTGGTGTCATCTGCAAATTTGAGAAGCATGCCCCCTATTTTTTCATCCAAGTCATTGATAAAGATGTTGAATAGCACTGGGCCCAGGACAGAACCCTGTGGCATTCCACTGGTCACTTTTCTTCAGGATGAAGAGCCATTGTTGAACACCCTTTGGATTCAGTCAGTCAACCAGTTACTAATCCACCTAACCATTGTATTGTCTAGCCCATATCATGGGGGACTTTGTCAAAAGCCTTACTGAAGATATGCTATATCTACTGCATTCCCTTCATTTACCAAGCTGGTAATTTTATCAAAAAAAAAGAGATCAGATTTGTTTGGCATGACTTGTTTTTGAGAAAGCCATGTTGACTTTTTGTGATTATGGCATTCCTTCTAAATATTTACAGACTCTCTGTTTAATGAACTGTTCTAGAATCTTTCCCAGTATTGATGACAGACTAACTGGGCGATAGTTGTTGGGATCCTCTTTTTTCTCCTTTTTGAAGATGGGGACAATATTTGCCCTCCTCCAGTCTACTGGGACTTCTCCTATTCTCCAGGAGTTCTCAAAGATTATTGCCAGTGGCTCTGAGATTACATTTGCCAGTTCTTTTAATATCCTTGGATGTAGTTCATCTGGTCCTGGAGACTTAAATAAATCCTGTGCTACCTTTTTACTTATTCTGTACTGCATTTCCCCCATTGTGTCCACTGCTCCATTTTCCTCAGATTGAACATCCTTTTCCTTTTCTGAGGAGATTGAGGCAAAAAAGGTGTTGAGTAGTTCTGTCTTTTCTCTGTCCCCTGTTAGAATTTCTCCATCTTCTCTGTGCAGTGGCCCTACCATTTCCTTCTTCTTTCTTTTGCTCATGGATCATGCCAAATATGTATCTAGTTCAGCATTCTGTTCCTACCCTAGCACATGGAAAACCCACAATTTGAAGCAACACAGTGGTGCTGATTTCACATTCTGGAGATGAGGCTTGAACATTTTACCTCCTGCTGTGGCTGCAATGCAGATCCATCATCTATTAGTTTTAATTGCCAAAAGTTCAACTGGTTTTTTTTAATATATCAGTTTTTGACAATAAAAATTTCAGCTGTATTCCCCTCACCACCTAATCTGGACTGGGACCACAACAGGGGGAAGTGTTAAAACTGGATCAGTTGCTCTGTGCTAAGTCTGTGGTGAGATTCTTTTTTTTTTTTTTTAAATAGATTTACATCCTCTTTACATCCTTAAAATATTTGCTAGTTTGATCCTAAGAAGGAGAATATATAGCAATAAAAGATAATGTCAAGCCCAGTAAAACACTAATATTCAATAAATAATTTCAGCCAAAACCATTCTGTATCTTAAGACCACATAACCTCCTTAAAAACAAAGTGGTAGAAAACAAGTTTGCCTTTTGGGTTTTTGTAAAGGCTTGTAAACACAAGGGCCAGAATGTATTAGTCTATTATATAATATGATAATCTTGTATTAATATTCAGGCTTGTGAAACATAATTTTGGAACCTTGTGTGTACTGCAATCATTTTCAGAAGACAGCATTGGGGAGAAATATATAACTTTGGCTCAAATGCTTGTGCAACCGAACTGTGAGATCTTTATAGTCCTATTGAGATCTTTCCAATTGTATATTTTCAGCTGTTCACTTTGTACCAGAGCTTGGAATGCTATAGATTCAAAATTAATTTGTTAAGAGTCATCATTAACATTAGGGATACGAATTTACCTTAATAATTTATTTTTCACTCATTGATGTCAATTAGCTTGAAATGTTACTTTTGAGAATATAACCATAGGATTAAGAGAAAATAGTCTGAAGATTGTTGCCATTGACCCATGGTAGACATTTTATTATTGCTTCCTTTCAGAATTATTGCTTCCTTTCAGAAGTATTCTTTCCCCAAACCTGGCACTTTTCCCCACATAGGTTACAAATTTAGTAATAGAATTGTTGCCTGGGGATGGTGGAAGTTCAACACATTTGGAAACTATCAGATTGGGAAAAATTGAACTAAATGATGAGATTTCATTTTGCAATCTGTTAAATTTTGGCCTCAATTTACATCTCTCTTCTCTCTCATTTTCTTTTCACACACACTCCTACTCTCTGCTACTAGCACCCACACTTTTCATTCACCCTTCAGCTACCTGTTTTGGTTAAAGAATAGTAAGGAAGGAATCAGGCTTAAAATTAGTAAATAATGATGGTTTTATTTTGGCTACAGGAGACAAATCACTGCAGTTGCAGAAATAAGCAGCTGGCAACAAAAACAAGTCAGTGATTCTATGGCAGAGAATTCCTTATCAGAATGTTTTCAGTGCTTCTGAGCATGCACAGAAGTTTGCACAACTGTATCACTGAATCCTTTCTCATTCTGCATCTATAATCAGTCAGTCATGATTTGCAGGGTCCTGGAAATGATGCAGGGAGAAGTCTAAAATGCTAGTTCACCTCCTAGCCATTTCAGGGACCGAATGAAAGAGAGAGGGTGAGTGCATTCCTCCCCCCCCCCCCATTTGTTTTCTCACCAAAGTATGTTTGGGTCCAATAATCTTTTTCCCAAGTCCTTTGATTCTCACAGGTCATCACCCAGTGCTATTTCCCCTCAAATGCTTGTCTGTGAACTTTTTGATCTGCATACAGCTCACTCTTGGTTTTTAACTTGGCCTAGAAATTTTCATTTCAATCAGACAAACATCCTCTTGAATGTGATCCCTCAGACACCTTTTTCTCATCCTTCCTCACCTTTACTCTTTGGTGTCAGTGCCAGAGAGGTTTTGAAAGTATGCCTCCCTTCTCTTTCCCTCAGTTGGCCTGTGCTTCATGAATATACTTCAAAGAGAGCAAAGGACAGGAGAGGCATACAGAAATGTCACAGTTCTTGGCTTTGGTGAAATACTTTTTGCAGGGAAATATCTTTGGCATCCAAAAAAGCTCCAGTTAGTTCTGTTCTCTCCCTATGTACAGAAGAAAATCTGCAGTGCCCTTCTGCTTTCCCTAACCAGAAGTGCACTTCACTGTTTGTCCTGAGTAAATACAAAATGGTCCAGGGCAACCATATTCAGATCCTTAGTGACTTTTAAATACCTCAAGTCACTGATTCTATTAAAGTTCAGTTGTACTCCCCTCAGTGTCCTCACTTTTTCTAGATGTGAAATATCAGAGTGAGCACAAAAGCTTAGACTACAAACATTTGCACATTTGCTTGGCAGCAAACCTTATGGAACTATATGAGACCTGTTCCAAGAAGGGTTCCCTTTTCTTTGGCTTGTTAGTGTTTTATGGCTGTGAACATAAATTTTGGTTTTGGAATTGACTTCTAAAACGATGCTGTCAAGTATCTCACTCAGGAGAGGAGAAATTGAGGCATATGGTCTGCATGCAGTGCCCCTATGCATCCCCATGACCTTCCCACGAAGCCTAAAATTGGGGGTTAGGTGTTTTCTCACTAGAATAGTGAGTATCTTTCAGGGAATACTCCTGACCCATTTCCCTTTATTTTATTTTTTAAATTGCTGGATGGTTTTTTTTTTTTTTTAAATCCAGACAGGACGTGACTGGAAATGCCATCAACCCCTGGCACGGCACAAGTTTTAGTTCTGTGTCATCATGTCTTTGCTTAATTTTCCTATCTTTAAAAATGAGTAGAACCTCAACTAATTTTTTTTTTTTTAAAAAGAACCCTGAAATGATCATGAGGAATTTGATCTCTATCCTCCACCTCGGTCTGACTGTGCTTCACAATACAGTGAAGATGACATGCATTGTGATTGGTTGTACACAGCATGAAGAATCCAGCCAAGCCATATTTCCTAGCCTGAATGGTTTAGTCTGGGTGGGGGGTGGGATTTATTTCTTAACTTCAATACAGCAGCCAGCCTCTGAGTGTGAACAGACCTCACCCAACACAATCTTCTGCAGTAATTTTAATTCTTAAAAAATAAAAACAAACAAGCCTTGACAAGTCACAGCTCATTCATTGCTGTTTCCCCCCTTTCTTTCCCTCCCATGGCAAATGCTTCACTGAGCAGGGCTAAGCTTTGACCTGAAAGCCACAGTGCTATGCAAACTGTGGAATGGCAGATGTAGCATCCTTCACTTACATAAATCACTCTCTTTTGTCACTGCTGGCATATGGCCAGTGAGGGTTCTAATTATTGAATGGTTTTTATAGCCCCATTACTTATAATCACTTTTGGCCTGCAGCTGGAAGGCTAGGATGGAGCAGAATGAAATAATATAGGCTCAAAATGTTATCATTTGTGTGGCAGCTCCTGGGATTAGGTATATGGCAAGAACGACAATTTAGATGTTTGCTATCATGCCAACCTGTATTCTTTAAACACACAAACACACATACTCAAGAAATCCTGCATCAGTGCTACTGTTCTGGATACTATAATTGCATTTGAGCTACTATCTTTCCTGCTCTGTATATGTCATGTGCTAATCTGAAGCTTTTCACTTTTTTGAGAAAACCTTGTTTTTAGCAATAAAGAGATTTCTTCCTAGTAAAGTGTCCTTGTGAGACTGTCATTTGCTCAGTCAAGCACCAAATATGTTATTTTTCTTCCACCATGGCCTTGTCTGTACTGGCCAGGATACTCCAGGGGCAGCCTGGAATATTCTGGCCCTGCAGTTGTCCTGTACTACCCCCATTATCTGTTTTTGCACTGTGCTGGCATCTGCCACAGGTTGTGCCATGCTGGGCAACTTGTTCTGATCTTAGGAGAAGCAACCAGCAATGGTGGCAGATGCACCAGGCAGCCCAGTGGGATGTCCATACAGGCATTCGCTGCAGTGCAGAAATGGAAGGGTCTGGATCTTCGCAAAAGATCCAGAGCAACAGGTCAGTTTTTTTTACTCCAGAACCCAGGTTTGGCCCATTTGTCATCCAAACAAGAAGATGTCAAGATGGGAGGGTGGAATGGGTCCTTTTGCCTGTACAGAGAAGGCCTCAGATTGGGATGGGCAACTGCAGTGGGTTGAGTGGTTGTCTCCTATGATGTGTCAAATGTATAAAGAGGAATTTCCAGGTTTCATGAGTATTTGTCAATCTTGCCTTGTAACTTGTTATGAGATGTTTTTAGTTCATACCTGTATGGAAACTCACATGTGAAGTTACATGTATACATTTGTTATTATGAAAACTGAAGTGAGGGGATACTTCCCAGGAGATGAAGCTAGCTAGAGAAATAGCATATTCAAATGGGAGAAAATAGCCCACTAACAACTGTTGTTCTAATATTGTAAGCTTTATTGAGGGCTGATGTTTCAAGGATAAAGGGCCTTTCATAATGTCCAGTATTATTTATGTGTGTTGTTTTTATTATTAAGGACTATGCTTTTAATTTTGTTGAAAGTTTAATCATAGTTTTAATTTTCATATGATGTGAACTTTTGTAGTTCCAGTTGTAGCTCTAGTTGTTTTGGTTAAAACAATTTTTGTAAGGCTCTGCAATTTGCCTTGAAAAGTCACCTGGAGAAAAAGTGGGAAAGTGGGATGTAAATAAATACATACAACAACAGTGACGACAGTTATGATATTGTGGTGGTAGTGGTGGGCCATTCAGGGAGCAGAATGGATATATCAATAATAATAATAATAATGGTAAAGGTAAAGGTTTCCCCTTGACAAGACTGTCTAGTTGTAACTGACTGTAGGGGGTGGTGCTCATCTCTGTTACTAAGCTGAGGGAGCCAGCATAGTCAAAGATGACTCCATGGCCATGTGGCCAGCATGACTGCATGGAACACTGTTACCTTCCCACCAAAGTGGTACTTATTTATGTACTTGCATTTGCATGCTTTCAACTGCTACGTTGGCAGAAGTTGGGGCTAGTGACAGGAGCAAAGGCAGAGAGCACTGATGTATCTCTCTTAGGGCCTTTTCACACTACACAACTACATCACTGTGATTCCATTTTAACTGGCCTGGCTGCCTGAATCCCAGCATTCCATAGCATGACAGTTAAAATCGGATCATAGCATTATAATTTTCTAGTGTGAAAAGGCCCTTAGATGGCATCTTGGCTATACAAAGCTCCAAAAGATCTGACTGAGGTCTTCATGAAGTCTTAAGTGAGGGGACAGACTAGCCCAGGGGTAGGCAACCTTTCCCTTTTAAGGGCCGAGGGACTTCAGCTCCCAGAATCCCAGGAGCTATTGGCCAACATGGGACTATTGGCCAACATGGCTGGGGCTTCTGGGAGCTGAAGTCCCTCGGCCCTTAAAGGGGAAAGGTTGCCTACCCCTGGACTAGCCATTTCAGATAAAAAGCCTTAAATGGCTTTGACTTGTTGGAATGCTTCCTCTTCCCATGTACTGCATCACTCTTTTTAAGAGAATACTCCTTTGAGTTTACACTTGGCAAAAGTGATGGAGGGGAGCAATGATTTGTCAAAGGTACTTAAAATAGATACATAGTTTTCACATGTGGCCCCAAGCTTATCCTCTGTTTCTATCAGGGCACCTATGGAGCACTTGAGGTATCTAATATCAGAAATTATAGCATATTCATCTGATTTAAGCCAAAATGATGTTTAGAGCTTTGGGCTGCCACTTCCTGGTTTAAAAATTGACTGTCATGTTGTAATATCTTTGTTCTTCCTGCCTTCTAAAGATCACTGAGTTTTAAAGATGTTGTCAAGGCATAGAGCAGGGGTAGGCAACCTAAGGCCCGGGGGCCGGATGCGGACCCCCAAGGCCTTTGGACCGGCCCTAGGCCGGTCCTGCTGGTGCCGATGCTGCCCCCCCACTACCCCCCCCGCCGCCGCCTGCCATGATGATATTGATTATTGTTGTTATTACTTGTTTTTGGGATTTTCTTGGCAAAATCTCCACAGGGGTTTTACCATGGCTTTTCTGGGGCTGAGAGTGTGAACTCTGAACTCTGAATCTGGAGGCCAGGGTTCAGATTCCTGCTCAGCCATGGAAGCCCACTGAGTGATGGCACACAATAAGAGAGCGTTCAGCTTTATCCTTCTCAACTGAAGATGGTTGGGTCTAGAATTGTTGTTCTTCTTTTCATAACAATCAGTTGTGCCATAAAATTTTCATTCTGTGTGTATGTGTGTGTGTGCGGAAATGAGAGGATGCTAAGGAAGGCGTGGATGGGTGTCCTTCTGATGCTAGGAGTGCACTGATGCTCCATGGAAAATGTCCTGAGACCTTCAGATGGCAGCTCCTTCATTTGATAAGAATCTCACTCGAAATTACTATGCAAAGCCAGCTCTTAGAAACGGTGCAATTTACTGTCCAGAGAAGCAAAGAATACTGTTCATTTATCCAGGAGAAGAGGGGGTGGGTGAGTAGTGAGCATTATCTATCTGTAGAGCCCTAATGTAGGTCACAAACCATTGTAGGCTGGGCTTGACCTATCCCTGCACAAACACTTTTCTCCTTCTTCACAAGTATAGTTTATGACCCTGATTATCTATGCTGCTGCAGAGGATAAATGAAAGGAGGCTGGAGGAAGCTGCAGACACTGGCAATAATGACTGGGAATGCTCAACACTGTATCATATCAATTGATCTTCAGCATGCCTTATCCTACAACAGGCAGCAGGCAGAATAATAATAATAATAATAATAATAATAATAATAATAATAATAATAATGTACCTTTCCAGCCCCAGTCACCAGTGTTTATTTGGACAGAGGTACCTTCAGTTTTGGTGGTCTTGCATCTAAAATAAGAATACAATTTTGGACCATTTTAGAATGAAATGGTGGAGTCAAGAAGAATTTTATGGATTTGGACATCTTTGCATCTTCATAGGAAGACTGAGTTTGGAAATATTTTCATTTGTGCAGAAACTGCAGTCAGAATTGAAGTGATAGACTTCTTCTAACACTGCTATTTTTCTCTGGTTTTCCTATTATCCTTGCATTTGTTAACATTGATTCCAGAATTTGCTGACAGCCTGATCTGCTAAAACATGATTTCCATTTGTTTATCCACTGGCTGTTTAATAGGTGTAGTGTCACACTTTTTCTTCTACTGATCAATGGTGCTTGTTGAGTTTGTTTAGACGTATATCTCAATGACAATGCACTATTATCAGCAACTTGTCTAACCTTTATATAAAAATAATGCCCTTTGCAAATTATTATTAATAATAATAATGATAATAATAATACCTGCCTCTCCTCCTGAATCAAGGTGGTGAAAATAAGAAATTAACAATAAAGAACATCAATTGAAACACTAATTAAACCATGCAACAATTTAAAAGGACAAATAAGACATTTTCAGTTTAAAACAGTCCACATTTATAATCCAGCATCTAAATTTAAAAATTGTCTGGATAGACCTGCTGGAAGAGACTGGCTTCAGTGCTGTTTTAAATTTGGAACAGCACAGTCAGCTGTCGACTCTCCTCCAGCAGGTCAATCAACAGTCTAGGGGTGCAGCCATACATAGCCAGATATGGATCTCTTCTCTGCAATTTGTTGCGGCTGTTATCCACCTTCGAATCGATCACGATTCATGACGACCCCAAGGATGAAACATCTCCAAGACTCTCTGACCTCCACTGTTCTGCTTAGGTCCTGTAACTTCATACCCATGACTTTCCTGATTGAGTCCATCCCTCTCAACATTAGGAGGAACTTCCTGACAGTGAGAGCTGTTCGAAAGTGGAACGCACTCCCTCGAAGTGTAGTGGAGTCTCCTTCTTTGGAAGTCTTTCAGCTGGATGGCTATATGTTGGGGATGCTTTGATTTTGGATTCCTGTATGGCAGGGGATTGGGCTGGATGGCTCTTGTGGTCTCTTCCTATTCTATGATTCTATGATCTAGCATGCGGACTTCCTCTATTTCTACATCCCTCCACTTTTCCTAGTTTTTTTCTAGTGAGTCGTGCCTCCTCATGATATGACCAAAGTATGACAGCCTCAGTTGGCTTCCAGGGATATTTATGTCTTGACTGATCTAGGGCCCAATTGTTTGTCTTTTTGGCAGTCCATGGAATTCTCAGCACTCTTCTCCAACACTACATCTCAAAGGAATTGATTTTCTTCCTATCCGCTTTCTTAACTGCCCAGCTCTCACATCCATACATGGTAATAGGGAATGCAATGGTTTTAACAATTCTAACTTTTGTGCTTAGCTATGTATCTTTACATTTTAGGATCTTTTCTAGTTCTTTCATAACTGTCCTCCCCATTCTTAGTCTTCTTCTGATTTTTTGACTGCAGTCCACATTCTGATCAATTTTTGCACCAAGGTATGAGAACTCTTTTACTATTGCTATTTCATCATTGTCTGTATTCTGTTCTGAAAGTAGCCTCATGTCCTAAATGCAGATTTCTCATCAGGACTATCAGATGTATTGGCACTCCCATGTCTTTAAGGGTGTTCCATAGCCTTTCATGATCACTCCTGTATATCCATGAACAATAAATAATTATCATAGAGTCACAGACTTGGAAGGAATCCCCAAGAGACATCTAGTCCAACTCCCTGGTGGTGCAGGAATCCATAGCATTCATGGGAGAATTATAGAATCATACTATCTTAGTGTTAGGGCGACTGCAAAAGCTATCTATTCCAACCCCCTGCCATGACAGAATATAAACTAAAGCTGTCCTGAAAAATGCCCATCTAACCTTTGTTTGAGCCCCCACCCTCTGAGGCAGTCCATTTTCTGAACAGTTCTTACAGTCAAGACGTTATTCCTAATGTTTAGGCTGAATCACTTTTTTTGTTCATTCCATTCATTAATGTTTTAAGACTTGATCAAATGAGGCTAGTAAAATGGAATTTCAGCAGCAGAATAGCATTTTTGGCAGGTACTTAATGTCATGTCTCTCGTGAAACTGCTTTGCATTTCAGTTGTTGATAGAGCCTTTTAATTAATGGGGAAAACCCATCAATGGCTCCTAATATCTCTCCTTTCCACCTCTGCCTGTGATGTGCTATATGTCCCTTCCACTCAGTGGCATTCCCACACTGGGTGTCACCTGGTCTGGGGGCAGGGTTTCTGAGGGCAGTACATGCTTCTTATCCCTGTGCTGCCTTGTCATTTTCCTGATGAGGAAAAGGACAGGAAGGCACATGGGGGGGGGGGGAGCAGGGAGAGAGCACACAGGAACAGAGTATGTGCAGGGGAAGTGTGCAGATGGAGAGCACATGGGGATGACAGGTGGGGGAGCCTAGTTCACCTCCAAACACTCCTTGGTTCGCCCGAGCCTTACCTTGCCCAGCTGAGCCCTCCTGCCTCCAGCCCATGGGGCACCTGGTCCAAGGTAGCTCTAGCCCAGCTGACCACCTGCTTTCTTGGCTGAGGCACAGCCAGTGCACCATTGCTCCTGCTGACCCTACATCTCTTGCAGCCATTGCCTCCTCCTTTGTCTGGGCGCATCTGCCTCTTCCACTTTTGCCCTCTCAAGACTCCCGACTACGGCAAGGCTAAGCCGAGACCAGCCCCAGAGAGAGGGAAATTGAGAGAGGGAGAGCTAGGGAAGGAGGGGCACTTCTGTAGTTACCCTCTTCTTATGCTGCTTCTGCAAATGCCCCCCTCCTCCTTCCCCCTCTGAGGAGAGAGATGGATTTAGTGCTTTTCCTTATATTCCCATAGCCATATGAGGGTGTCCTCAATATGTTAAAGGAATGGGGAGTGAGAAGGAGACAACCATGCAGGGTTCCCTCCTCAAGCTGGCAGCTTTTCCTTGTCCAGGGTAGAAAAATGAAATGAAATAAAATAAAATAAAACAAGGCATCCCTAGCAAACCCAACACTTTCAGAGGATGACACGCAGGGATGGAGTACGGACAGGGGGGAGGGCCCTTCTGGGATTGTGGGCTACACCATCACACACACACACCAGTGACAGCACTGCCTCCACTGCAGTTCCAATACCAGCAGTCATATGGCATCAGTTGGTTCACTTCTCTTCTTCTTTCTGTCTTCACTCTCTTGCTCTCAGTATCCTAGCAGGCTGTTTTCCTTTCATTTTGAATTTATTTTATTTTATTTTTTTAAATTTTATTTTATCACATTGTCAGTGGTGGTAAAAACAAAAGTAATAAAAACCAAAAGGCATTCTGGGTAGGGCATAGGACAGGAAGATGGGTTGGGGGGGCTGCTTGGTAGGCAGAGCATGGGACCATAGATCAGCAAAGTGACATCTTTGCACTATTGAAGATAAGTATGATAATGAATGCTGTCAAACCAATATGTTTCTATTTCCATACATTAACACAACTGCAGCAAAATGGCAGGCTGATTGATAAAGTCCTTAGTCTCTGGAGCAGCAGAAACAAGTTATTTCTGTCTTCTATATTGCATTCCTGAAGATACTTAAAGATAGCTATCATGTGAGCTCTTAGTCTTTTATTCTCCAAGCTAAGCATACTCAACTCCCTATGAGGTGTAGAGAGATCTTGTAGTACCTTTGAGACTAATTGAAAGAAAGAAATTGGCAGCATGAGCTTTTGTAGACTTCAGCCTTTGACACGATAGACCATGATATTCTCTTGGAACGTCTGAGAGAATTAGGAATTGGAGGCATTGCATTGCAATGGTTCCGTTCCTTTCTCTCAGGCAGATTCCAGAGGGTGATGCTCAGGGACAGTTGCTCAGCAAAAAAGGAGCTTAATTGTGGCATCGCTCAGGGCGCCATCCTGTCCCCGATTCTACTTAACATATATATGAAGCCGCTGGGAGAGATCATCCGGAGACATGGGGCAGGGTGTTATCAGTATGCTGACGACACCCAGATATATTTCTCAGATGGTGTCTCCCCTCCCAATGAATGTCTTAAAGTGGTAAGGGACTGGATGAGGAAAAGAAGATTGAAACTGAATTCAGACAAAATGGAGGTACTAACGGTAATGGCCCTGAACCCATGTATTGAGACACAATCTCCAGTCCTAGATGGGGTCACTCCTCAAAAGACTGTGTTCGCAGTCTGGGGGTGATCCTAGATCTGTCGCTTCAGATGACAAATCAGGTGAATGCGATGGTCAGGAGTGCCTGCTATCAGCTTCGGTTGATATGCCAACTGTGCCCTTTCCTGGAGGTCAGGGAACTGGAAACCGTGGTACATGCGCTGGTAACCTCTTGTCTCAATTTCTGCAATGCACTCTACATGGGTTTACCCTTGTGTTACTTCACTGGCTGCCTATCAGTTTCCGGGTGCAGTACAAGGTGTTGGTTATTACCTTTAAAGCCCAAAATGCTTGGGTCCAACTTATCTTTGGGACCGATCCTTCTGTATAATCCACCCTGTGCACTCAGGTCCTCTGGGAAAAAAATTACTGCAACCTATAGCACCAAAAGGGTCATACTGCCCCTGTCGATGCCCAGACAAAGGTCATCAGCCAAGGCAACCATGGCAGTCTCCACTCCATAACCTGTCCTAAAGCTAGTTTGAAATGGATCTAGAGAATTGGTTTCCTCCAAGACAGCTTGGAGCTGAAGAGCAACAGCCCTCTCAATCACTTTGCTCAAAAAGGTAGCAAAGGGACTGGCCTATAGCTGATCATGTCCATAGAGTCAAGGGAAGTTTTTTTCAGAAGCGGCCTAAGCACCACTTCCTTCAAGGGAGATGGAACACGACCTTCCCCAAGGGATGCATTGATGATGTCCCTCAGGAACATCTTCAAGACATTTCCCCCCTGGATGGCCAGCCATGAAGGACAAGGGGCGAGGGGGCAAGTTGTCTTCCTCACTCTACCAAGGAGCTTATCCACATCATTGGTACTCACTGGTTGGAACTGATCCAGTATAATCTCATAAGCAGAGTTGCTGAATACCTCACGTATTGATTCTCCTATAACACCGGCGTCCAAGTCGGCTCTTATCTGAGAGATTTTATCTACAAAGAAGTTGTTAAACGCATCACAGCAGGCCGCTGTTGGGTTAAGTAATGGGTTCTGCACAGGTGGAACCTGTGTCAGTTCCCCTACCACCCTAAACAGCTCTGCTGGACGGGACTCTGCAGATGCAATACGTGCAGAGAAAAAAGATTTCCTCACTGCATGTATTGCCTCTCTATAGGAGCAAAGAAATTTCCTATGACGAGTTTAATCATAATTTCCTTTCAAATCTGCTAGGCTTGATTTTGTTTTCCATATAGTATACCTCAAGATTCATACAGTCGGGCCTACATGTAAATTTATGTCATGAACACATAGCCCTTATCTGGATAGGATCCCTTTACTGAAAGGTATTTCTCAGGTACTTCCTTCTGTATGTAAATGCCATTTAGTGGATATATAATCATAGAGATGGACGTTACATCATGGCCCAACAAGCCCAACTTCCCCATTTGGTGCAGGAAATCCAACTAGAGCATCCTCAGCAGCCCCTTCTTGAAAACATGCAAAGGAAGAGACTACAAGATTCTAACTCAGTCAAGAAATTCCTTCTAATGTTCATTTGAAATCTACCTTCCTGTAATTTAAAACCATTAGGTTTGGTCCTACCCTCTGCGGCAGCAGAGGATAAATCTGCCCCCTCCTCTTTGTGACAATCTCTTGAGGTATTTAAAGAGTGTAATCATGTAAAAATGGACTTATTTTCTCTGTGAAACTGTTGGTGAATGCACTGTTAAATTGAAAGGTGGTGATAGTGAGATTTTGGAGGGTATCTTCAACCCTGTGTGGGTTTGCTTTATTAGAATAATTGCATTTCACTTTAATCCCTTCACATACCTGGAAACTCAATTTTGGGCACTTCTGGAACATTGGGGAGTATAGCTGAATATGGAACAAAGAGAAGTGTTGGTTCCTTTTGAAGTTAAAAAAAATGTTGGTTGATCTGCCCTGCTAGGAGCTAATTAGTAGGGTTTCAACAGAACTAATAAAAATGGTTCTTTCTCAAATCCCAGAGCAGTGATTAGTCCTAGAAGTCTCCAATGGAGAACTGTTCCTCTAGAAAACCTTAGAAGATTCTTGATTATTATTTTTTAATTAACTGTTTCAAATTCACATTTTAACTACAGCACATTAAGTCCCTGCTGGTCTGTGACCAAATAACTAATGAGTACATTTATTGAAGTATATGCTTATGAACACAGAAGAAGCCATACATTATTTATATTCCACATAAATCTTGTCTGCTGATGCGGCATAATATTCTCCTTTAATATTTCATAGTAACATAGAGTTGGAAGAGACCTCAAGAGCCATCCAGTCCAACCGCTTGCCATGCAGGAATACACAATCAAAGTGCTCCCAACAGATGGCCATCCAGCCTCTGTTTAAAAACTTCCAAAGGAGGAGACTCCACCACTCTCCGAGGGAGTGTGTTCCCCTGCCAAACAACTCTTACTGTCAGGAGGTTCTTCCTAATGTTGAGCTGGAATCTCTTTTTCTTGTATTTGAATCCATTGCTTTGTGTCCTACTCCCTGGAGCAGCAGAAAACAAGCTTGCTTCATCTTCAGTATGACATCCTTTCAAATATTCAATTGCTATCACTTCTTATCCTTCTCTTCTCCAGGCTAAATACAGTCACCCCTCTGTTTTTGTGGGGGATCCATTCTGGACCCCCTCCCCTACAAAAATGAAATATCACACATATTCAAGCCCCATAGGCTTGAATGGGTGTGCGTTGTTGTATGCGGCCAAGCGTGTGCACCATGGACTTCAAGTCCGCAAAAATGGAGGGGCGACTGTATACCTAGGTTCCTGAGCCTTGCCTCATAGGGCATGTTTTCTAGACCTTTAACTATTTTTGTCAGCTTTCATTTATCATGTTCTAGCTTATCCTTCTTGAGCTTCTTATGCAGTGGAAAGGAGAAGCTAGGTATAGTCAAACACTCATTCTAGACTTTAGGAGAGCTGATTTCAACAAACTTAGGGAAACATTGGGAGTGACCCCATGGTCAGGAATACTAGAGGAGAAGGGAGTACAGGATGGATGGGAGTTTCTCAAAAGGGAGATACTGAAGGCACAATCTCAAACTGTTCCAATGAGAAGGAAAAATGGGAAATGTCTCAAGAAACTGGGTTGAATGACAAAAGAACTTTCAACTGAACTAAGTTTTAAATGGGAGATATATAAGAAATGGAAAAGGGGTGAAATCACTAAAGAGGAATTCAAACAAATAGCTGGCACATGTAGGGGCAAAGTCAGGAAAGCCAAAGCACAGAATGAGCTCAGGCTTGCTAGAGCCTTTAAGGACAATAAAAAGGGCTTTTGGGGTATGTCTGTAGCAAAAGAAAGAAGAAGGAAATGGTAGAGCCACTGCACAGAGAAGATGGAGAAATTCTAACAGAGGGCAGAGAAAAGGCAGAACTACTCAACACCTTCTTTGCCTTAGTCTTCTCACAAAAGGAAAAGGGTGCTCAACCTGAGGAAAATGGAGCAGAGGACACAATAGGGGAAATGCAGCACAGAATAAGTAAGGAGCAAGTACAGGAATACCTGGTCAACCTAAATGAATTTAAGTATCCAGGACTAAATGAACTACATCCAAGGATATTAAAAGAACTGGCAAATGTAATCTCAGAGCCACTGGCAATAACCTTTGAGAACTCCTGGAGAACAGGAGAAGTCCCAGCAGACTGGAGGAGGGCAAACATTGTCCCCATCTGACATCAATACCGGGAAAGATTCTAGAACAATTCATTAAACAGAGAGTCTGCGGACATTTAGAAGGGAATGCCATAATCACTAAAAGTCAACATGGGTTTCTCAAAAACAAGTCATGCCAGACTAATCTGATCTCTTTTTTCTGATAAAATTAGCTTGCTATATGAAGGGAATGAGGTAGACATAGCATATCTTGATTTCAGTAAGCCTTTTGACAAGGTCCTCCATGATATGGGCTAGACAATACAATGGTTAGGTGGATTAGTAACTGGTTGACTGACTGAATCCAAAGGGTGCTCAGCAATGGCTCCTCTTCAACCTGGAAAGAAGTGACCAGTGGGTGCCACAGGGTTCTGTGTCCTGGGCCCAGTGCTCTTCAACATCTTTATCAATGATTTGGATGAAGGAATAGGGGGCATGCTTCTCAAATTTGCAGATGACATCAAATTAGGAGGAATAGTTAATACCCCAGAAGACAGGATGAAAATTCAAAATGACCTTAATAGATTAGAAAACTGGGCCAAAGCTAACACAATGAATTTCAACACAGATGAATGTAAGGTACTGCACTAAGAGCAAAAAAAATGAAATGCATAGATTTCATTTAAATTATAGATATAAGATGGGGGACACCTGGCTTAACAAGACTACATGTGAAAGGGATCTAGAAGTCCCAGTAGACCACAAGTTGAACATGAGTCAGCAGTGTGATGCTGCAGCTAAAAAGGCCAATGCAATGTTAGGCTGCATTAGTAGAAATATATTATCTAGATCAAGGGAAGTAATAGTGCCACTGTATTCTTCTTTGGTCAGGCCCCACCTGGAATACTGTGTCCAGTTCTGGGCACCACAAATCAAAAAGGATGTTGAAAAACTGGAGCGTGTCCAGAGGAGGATGACTAAAATGGTGAAGGGTCTGGAAACTATGTCCTATGAGGAACGAGGTATGTTTAGCCTAGAGAAGAGACGGTTAAGAGGAGATATGATAGCCCTGTTTAAATATTTGAAGGGATGTCATATTGAGGAGGGCGCTAGCTTGTTTTCTGCTGCTCCAGAGAACAGGACATGCAACAACGGATGCAAGCTCCAGGAAAAGAGATTCCACCTCAACATTAGGAGGAACTTCCTGACAGTGAGAGCTGTTCGAGAGTGGAACACACTCCCTCAGAGTGTGGTGGAGTCTCCTTCTTTGGAGGTCTTTAAACAGAGGCTGGATGGCCATCTTTCGGGGATGCTTTGCTTTTGAGTTCCTGCATGGTAGGAGGTTGGACTGGATGGCCCTTGTGGTCTCTTCCAACTCTATGATTCTACGATTCTATGAACTGTGGTGTCCAGAACTGGGTACAGTATTGAAATTCATTTTATTAGTTTTGGTCCAGCTTTCTAATCTGTTAAGGTCATTTTGAATGCTGATCCTGTCCTCTGGGGTATTAATTATCCCTCCTAATTTGGTGTCATCTGCAAATTTCATAAGCATGCCCTCTAATCCCTCATTCAAGTCATGGATCTCTTCACAAATAATGTATGACAAATAATGCTACTCCTCTTCCCTTCCTATTTGGTCCATTTCTCTGTAATAGGTTATACTCCTCTATTGCTACATTCCAGTCCTGAGACTTATCCTGTCAGGTTTCAGTAATGCCAATTTTAGCATATTTGCTTTGCTGTGTTAAAGTGTTCAAGTTCATCTTGTTCATTTCCCATGCTCTCTGTGTCAGTGACATCTAGGACCATGGGCCATCTTCCTGGTTGCTTATCTAAGGGCTGATGCAGACTGACACAAAGGGCCAGCCTGGGGGTGGAGTTGGGGCGGGGCACCCCGCTGCTGTCCTGATGCTGCACACCCGTGAGGATGTCCTTCTGGTGCAGCATGCGGACATGCTGCACCAAAAGGACACAAAAAAGCCGTGGCGTCACGGTGCCGTATCGGCCCTAACTTTCCCCCCTCCCCTCCACTGTTGAATTCTTGTAGTATTCTCCTAGTTCTCTCTATAACATTTGGGCTAATATTTTACATACTTGTATGCACTTTTGTTACTGTGTGACTTTGACTTAAACCTTTAAAAATCTTGCTTGGATTTCTAGAAAAAGTGGGATATTTGAAGCTTTAAAGAAAGAAATGCTCCCCCTCCCCAGCTACCCTTAATACATTCAGTCTGTTCTCCTCCTATTAATTCACTGGTATGGTATTGCTGAAAATCTGTAGCCAGGAAGGAAGTCCTGTTCTTTTGCCTGTATCTATTTAAACTTTCACTGGAAGCGGTGGGATTTCAGCTCACTATAAAAGTGTGGACATAAGCCAGGATTGAGCAGGCCTCTGTCTCCTCCACCTCCACCTCCTTCTCTCTTGTCATCTTCTTGTGTACTGGCTTTGGTGTTTGTTGTATACCTGGTTTGTTTAAATTAGAGTTCTCTGTTATGTCCCGGAATTCTAGCATAATAGTGTTGGCTTTTCCTGACTAGAAATCATTAAACCACAGTCTGATCCTTGTTCAAGATCTTGGACAGTAAATTGAGTTGCTCATTTTGAGTGCACCTGTGAACTCTGCTTTGAATAAATAGAGGCAAATTGGTCTTGGTGGTGGTGGTGAATGCTGAGGCCCAATGTTTGTTTATTTCTGAAGCCTGTTGGATTCATATTCAGTATTGTCTTTTGCTCAGCTTGTTCTCTAGGGACATGCAGGAGAAGAAGAAATGCCTTTCCTTTTAAATATTTTTTCTTTCTTTCCTAATCTCATCTATGCCCTCTCTCTCCATTCAGGGAGGGGGAAAATGATGTAGTAGTAGTGAGAAATAATATCTCTTTAACACCAGCAGGAAGAGAGATGAGTTCTAAAGCCAGAGAGATAACACATTTGCAGCAAGTTATTTTTGGTAATAAGCCATTTACAGATGAAATGCATAAAAGCAATGCACCATAATTCAGAGGAGCTTCAAATTGCAAATCTAGTGTGTGCCAGGGCTGCAAATGTTAATCCCTTTCACACTCAACTGTGATTTCTTTATTTCCTGCAGGAAGTCGTCTGAACAAAGATCTGAGACATTATCTCAACCAGAGGTTTCAGAAAGGATCTCCAGATCACGAGCTACAACAGACTATTAGAGATAACCTTTATCGCCATGCTGTGCCTTGTAAGTAAATTAACAACTCACCTAGTAGATTTGGTATAATAAAACTCATCACTTCTTCAATGGTAACCTTTTAAAGTCAGCTGTTGGGGATACTGTATGAATACTTGGTTTTGATACCATGGAAATGATTCCAGTTGCAGCTGAGAAAACTTTGGATTTGTGTTGTCTGTGGTTTTTGAGAGTATGATGGCTAAGAGGCTAGTGGGCCATAGTGAGCAGGTAGAGCTCTGTCATTCAGCTTCTGCTGATATGCCAGCTGCGCCCTTTCCTGGAAAGTAGGGATCTGGAAACTGTGGTACATGCTCTGGTAACTTCCCGTCTTGATTTCTTTAATGTGCCCGGAAACTTCAACTAGTTCAGAACATGGCAGCAGGGTTGGTTTCTGGTGTCTCCAGAAGAGAGCACATAACACCTGTGCTAAAAGCTCTCCACTGGCTGCCCATTAATTTCCGGGCACAGTACAAGGTGTTGGTTTTGACCTTTAAAGCCCTACATGGCTTGGGTCCAACTTACCTCCAGGACCGCCTCTCCCCGTACGATCCCCCGTGTATACTCCGGTCCTCTGGGAGGAATCTGCTACAACCCATGAAAACAAGGTTGTTGCCAACCTCCCAGAGGATCTTCTCTGCTGCCGCTCTCAGATTATGGCCTGCTGGATGAGATCTGTCTCATTACCAACCTTGACGGCTTTAAAAAGGCAGTCAAGACGGATCTTTTCTGGCAGGCCTTTCCTGATTAGTCATCCCAGCCCTATGATTTTGGCTATTCTTATCCTCCCTGATCCCACCATTGTTTTGAACTAAAGGGAATTCTGCTGCTGTGATTCTTGTAATATGTTGTTTGTTGTTTTTAACTATTGCATGTTTTAATTTTTTTTTGGTTTAATTCTATTTTAAGGGGTGGGTGGGTTAGGACATTGATGGATATATGTATTGTGGAATTTTTAAACTGTAAGCTGCCCCAATTGCGTTGCAGAGGGGTGGGATAGAAATAATAATAATAATAATAATTATAATTATTATTATTATTATTATTCATTCATTCATTCATTGACATCACCAGTTTGGAAGATCAAGCAGTAAGTGGTAGTAGAGATTTTTGCCTGACACTTTAGAAGATGGTTGACCATATGTGCTCCTTAAGTGCCCTGTAACTCCAACAGTCCCTCCAGTGGGAGTTGGAAGGAGCAAAAGGATTGTGTGGGAGTTGGAAGGAGCAAAAGTGAAACAAAAATCTGGTGGGTGAATTTCCAATTTCTGCCCTAGAAAACTGCAACAGTCCATGTAGCTGATGCTGGAGTAGATAAACCCATTATTTAGATTACTGTTGGACAGTTTCCTGTTTTCACAGTCATTGTGGACTACTAAAGGTGATTTAATACAATTCTTGTGGTCTTCCAGACACAGTCTAAAAATTCTAGCTTTGACCTAATGGTTTGGGCTGCTTCTTCCCTTGTGACCATTCTTGAATGTGAATTGAGGCCCCTTGGTATGGACACTGACATAAGATGTAAAGGAGATGCAACATCCTTACAACTTAGGGATGAAACAGACTGCCCCAAAGCAGCGGCTTCCCGGTGGCTTGGGCGTGTGGTGTATGCACACTGCATGCTCCAACGCTGCCCCCAAGCTGGCATCACACTGCCCCGCTGACCACACAGTGGGTGGCATCACGGCGTTCTGGCATCATGGCATTTACACATGCTGCGCCGCATAAAGGTTGAAAACCCACTGCCATGGTGGAAAAGCCGGCTTTTGCCAGCTCAAAAAGGAGCTGCTTTCTGCAGCAACCACATGCTGTGACCCCCGATCCGGCGCTCAAAGGGGCAGCATCAAGCCACTCCTTTGGGGTGGTCTGTTTTGCTCCTTAGAAGGTCATTCAAATGAACTCTTTTGTAAATCCTTCTTTCAGAAAATGTTTATGAAGCTGGAATAGTACTATCTATATCTATATCTACATCTACATCTACATCTACATCTATATCTGTATCTATCTGTGCTTGTTATGTGCTTGAAGACTTTAAAATTAACTGTTTATTTTATTGTCTTTTGCCCCTCTCTAATGCATTGCTCTCCTTTTAGCCTTTAAGGAATGTGAGCTGTACATATAAAGACTGAAATATGACATTATTTTCATTTGGCCAGGCCTTCCATCCCTATAAATACCAAAATTTGGACCTCCTATAGAACAAGGGCATGTGCTGGAAAAACTGCCATTGGAACTCTGAATCTGTAGTGTTTTGCTGCTGACTTCACTGCATACATCATCTTTCCCCCTTTTAAAATCCCAATTTCAGAAATGACGAATAAGGCAAATGAGCCTAAGTTCTGTTGGAGCATTTTTTTTCTGTGTTGCCAAGGTTACATTCTGAAATGCAGCAGACTTGCTTCTTTTCTTTGATTTATTGGACTTGACTGTGAACTAAACTACTTTGCTTGGTTTTTAATCTCACCAAAGGCCTTGATTATAGAATTTTATTTGTCTAGGTGTGTGTGTGGGTGTGCATGCGGCAGAAAAGAACTAGTTTTGCGATTTTATTTAATTTATTTAACAGAGTTGTGATGCTGAATGAGAGCTGTTTCTGTTCTGCAATTAATATGAGATATGGATTTCTGCCTAAGTTATGTAACCTACAAAGAAACCTGCAAAAGAGAGCTACCAGTTATGCAATACTACCTTTGCTGAGTTGTTTGTTGAATAGCATTCTTTCATCCCCACCTTGTGTTTTGTGCAAGACATGTTTTGCGTATAATAAAGATACACTGGCTTGAAAGTGAATGAAGCTACTATATGTGTAGCTGTTTGGAGATGGTGAGAGGTTGTGGGAGGGAAAGTATTTTTGTTTGTTTGTATTTTTATCCAAAGCTGAAGATTAATCTGGCTGCATACTAATATTTTTTTTATTCCTTGATACATGTGACCAGAAAATCCAATGCTCTGGGCCAATCTCTATTGCTAATGGATTATGAAGTCTTATATTTTGAAAATGGAATTCCCAGCTGATTATATGGTAAACATGTTAAAGGCTCACAAGGTCACTTGCACAGAGCAGGACTGCAAGCTGATTGTTATTGCTGTAACCTAAAGAGAGGCTGAACTGATTATTAATGGCCCAGAATATGTAAAACAGGTCTTTTGCTCTAGGTCCGGCATGATTCCTTTGAAATCCTTGCAGAGCACTACTAAATAGTTTAGATGCTTATTGTGCTGGCACACCAAAATCAGTACCGTCAGCCCTCCATATCCACAGATTCAACCTTCTCTAGACATTCATGTCAAGGGAAAGCCTTTACCTTTACCTAGGGGCTGCCAAGGGCCACTCAGCATCCCCAAGAGTCATATGTGACCTGCAGGCCTCATGATTCCTTTTGGAGATGGCTGCATGGTAACTTAGGAGTCATGTGCATGTGTCAGCATTAGAAGCAGAGTGTCTGCTACTCACAGTGAGATAAGAGTCCATGGGAAAAGAGGTGTACTGTGTAAACCAGGGGTAGGCAACCTTTACCCTTTAAGGGCCGAGGGACTTCAGCTCCCAGAAGCCTCAGCCATGTTGGCCAATAGTCCCATGTTGGCCAATAGCTCCTGGGATTCTGGGAGCTGAAGTCCCTCGGCCCTTAAAGGGGAAAGGTTGCCTACCCCTGGTATAAACCCATTGGGTGGCAATGGCAAACTCCCTCTGAATACACTTGCCAGGAAAAACCCATGATAGGTTCACCCTGGGGTCCCCATAAGTAGAAAATGACTGGAAGGCTACATAACAACAACAAATGAAGAATGACAACTCCAGCAACCTGGTCAGTTTGTGTGTGTGTGTGTGTGTGTGTGTATGTATGTGTATATGAGAGAGAGAGAGAGAGAGAGAGAGAGAGAGAGAGAGAGAGAGAAGGTTAAGGAAAGCTGTTTCAAGTCACAGTAACAGGGGCTTACCAAGGATATTGACTGGAATGGGTGTATGGCGCAGAATTACTTTGTGTACATTTTTCATTCTAAATTTCACCAGGTTGCCCCTTCTTTCAGAGTCTTTCAAAGTGGCTTCCATGATGTAAAAGGGAGGGGGGGGGGGTCATTAAAAAAAACAGACGAGGTAAAAGCAGCAGCATAAGCAAAAAAGCAAAGAGCAAATAACATAATCAATCAATCAATAAAAAAAAATCTTCCCTTTCCATGTGGGTTTCTTCAAAGGCTCTTGAATGAAAAGGCAAATAAGCAGCAATTATGCAAGCTAAACCAAGGCAATCAATGCAGGAAGTATATTAGGCAGAAATGAAATTTGTAGTTGCAGTATTTGTTACTCCCTAAAGCCAGAGTGGGAACTGTGTGGTCCTCTAGATCAGTGATTCCTAAACTTTGGGATCTTTGGACTTCAGCTCCCAGAATTCCTGATTGCTGCTCATGCTTTCTAGTACTTCTGGGAGCTAAAGTCCTAAACACCTGGAGGTGTTTTGGAAAGTTTGGGAATCATTGCTGTAGATTTTAAACTGCAGTTACTAGAGTTTGTCATCATTGGCCACATTGGCCCAGGGCTGCTGGGAGCTGTAGTTCAAGAACAGCAGAATTGCCACTCATGGCTTAGAGAGATGTAATAATAAGCTGCCTTAGAATGCTCCCTTCCCTTGTTGCTCCAAGGCTATCCTGTTTGTAGGGATGCGTCTACCCTGTAGAAATAATGCAGTTGGAACCGCTCCATCCTGCAAAATCCTGAGACTTGTAGTTTTGTGAGGCACAAGCACTCTTTGGCAGAGAGGGCTAAAGACCTTTTAAAACTACTAATCCCAAGATTCTGTATGATGGAGCTACAGCACTTAAAGCAGTGTTAAACTGCATTATTTCTACAGTGTAGATCCATCCTTGCTCTTTCTTCAGTTGTAAATTCCCATTCTTGATGGAAGCAAATGCTGCTGCAGAAACAGCAAAGGTATACATATCCACCCTTCCATATCCTAGCCAAGTTAGTTAATAATTTCACTCAATTTCCCCTAGCTTTCTAAGCAGCTTATCAAAATGGAGCATTTTTACAGTGTCCTTACATCCATTAATGTAAGCAAAGATACATTTAATCACAGTGTGCTCTCTCGGGAATTCTCTAAAGCTGTTGAAGACTGTGTAGCATTTTTCCAACACATAGGAAGCATTAATGTGCCATGGATAAATTATATGAAGAGATTATTTTCATAAACAACAACAAAAACAACTGCACGGTAGTGATAGCACATAAAATCTCTGCTATCCCCATCAGTTTCACAGAGGAAAGCCCTAAAGTAAATTGTTCTCTAGAACCATATCAAAAATGTTTCCCTGACTGTGTTTACAATATTAAGCAAAATAAGTGTCCCCAAAGTGTGAGGCAAGGCACCCCAGGAGAGGTCAAAGACATGAACTTCTCTTCCCACCCATTGTATCTCAACTAGTCAGGAGACAAACTCTGAAATAAAATGTTCTCTTCTAGTTGCTCTGTATAAAATGAAGACTTTGGTCCTTTCTTCTGCCAGAGCTGTGGATCATTGGAGGCCCCCTTTGCTTTTCATTAACACCATGCAAGTCTTAAAGATTTCCTTACCTTCACTCAGTCATTAACCAAAATGGAAATCAGACTTGGAAAGGCAGCCATGGAGGAACTAGATAAGATCCTCAAGTGTAAAGACATAATTAAACATGAAACCAAACAACAATCAAGCTTAGAGGTAAGGTAGCTTGTAATAAATCTATCTTTAAAAAACCCAATTTAAATGCAAAACAAACCATGCATACATACGCATATACTGGTGTATGTCTCTTTAAGTCACTTGTCAACTTATGGGAATCCCATGATTATTAGGGGTATCTTAGCAAAAGAATCCTCAGAGGGAATTTTAGCAGTTCCTTCCTGTGAAATGTAGCCTACAGTACCTAATATTGATTGGTGGTCTCCCATCCAAATGCTAACCAGAGCTGTGTGTAGCTTCCAAGATTAGATCGGATATGGATTATACATTGTATAAATGTATATGTATATGCATATACGTATGAATAGCATATACATATACATTTATACAAAACTCATAGCATCATCAGAGTTTTAAAAAATATTCTAAATGAGCAGGCCAAAATATGTGTTTATTTAAGATTTCTGTTATTGCTGTTATTGAACTAAAAGACAACAACACAGATTGTTTTTGAGTTACAAAAATGATGTCAGGTGAATCGGTCTGGGATGGTTGCTTCATAATGCCACTGATGACTCCAACTACAACTCCACTGCTTTATTCTCCAAGATGCTAAAGAGGAAAGATGGTAGGAGGAAAGGATTTTTCTAGCATACAAATCTGTAATATCATGTACAAGGAAATTCCCAATACTATCCTCATCGTCTTTGTTTTGTCACTGAGAGCACTAAACTAAACTAAATCAAAACCACCACCACCACCCCTAAATAACAAACAAAACAAACTGTTTTCAGGCCTTTTAGGATGCCCAGGCAATTGTTTTCTTGACTTAGGAAATGTTCTCTAGAACCTAATCCAGTTTTTTTTGTCATTGTTTGTCTTGTTGTTATTGTTATGTGCCATAAAGTTGCTTCTGACTTATATCCCTAAGTCAAATGAATCACATCATTTTTTGGGGCAAGATTTGTTCAAAGGGAGTTTGCTATCCCTTCCTCTGAGGATGAGAGAGTGTGATTGACATAAGGTCACTCACTTGGTTTTCATGCTGAGAGAGGATTTGAATCCTGGTCACTTGGAATCCCAGTACAGCACTTAAACTGCTATACTACACTAGGTTTTAATATTTCCATTATAACCTTGACAAAATCTGCTGGGAACTAGGTACTGGATCAAAGTGTTTTTGTAGGGCTTTGGTTAGTGTGGTTGTTGGCCCAAAATTCACCTGAAATACTTGGAAATACTAAGGAGAGTAGCAGGGATTCCCTGGTTAAATACTCCTCTGTATTGTGGATGATGATAATGACGGTGGTGGTGGTGAGGATTACAATAATAGCAATGACTTTGATCTCAGCACAGAAGAGTAGATATCAAAGAGAAAGCCAGATCTGTTCTCCCTACCTTCTAGGATTTTTCATTTTGGAGTGGTGGTGGAGTTATTTGGAAAACATTCAGTCAGATTTGTCCCTAGATTGCAGCCTGAAGTGATATAGCTGCGAAGGTTTACTTAGCAAAATCTGGGCCCCCCATCAAGCTTTAGAACCCTGAGATTCCTGAAGCAAGGAGAGGAAAAATGTATGTGGATAAAGGCCTGTTGAGATGTTTCTTATTTTAACCTTCGAGGTTACTACTCTCCAGATGCACACACCAGTCCTTGCTTATCCACAATTCTGATAGTGTCCAAAGCCGGCTAGGCAGCACTGTAGTTGTTACAGTCTTTGTTGGATGGGCCTGAATAAAACATTTAGCTGCCTTTTCCCTGCCACGATTGCTATGTACCTCTGTGTACCTCTGCTATGTACCTCTATGTACCTCTGTGTACCTCTGCTATGTACCTCTATGTACCTCTATGTACCTCTGCTATGTACCTCTGTTGGTTGTAGCTCAAGAAGATGTAGACAGGTTGTAGATGTCTGCCTGTTTCCAAATGTTTGTGCATTGTGACCACTATTAACTCCCTGTGCTTCTTTTACATACATAACCCTTGTTATACATGGGGGATCCATTCTGAAACCCCACCCCACCCTGCATAAGGCAAAAAACGCGGGACCTCAAGGCCTGTTCTTCCGTATGGCCATGCGCTCTGCGCCATTATAGTGCCCAGGGGCTTGCCGTCCATGTAAACTCGAGTCTGCAGATGGCAAGCCCGTGGATGACATCAGCACACTGGATTTATTGTCCTGTGAACATCTCATCCAAACATGTACCATATCAGTGGTCCCCAAACTTTTTTGGACTATTGCTGCATTTCCACTTGAGTGACAACACTAGTGCCTCCCAATACATAATGTATATAATCGACTATAAGTTGAGGGCAGGCTTTGGAACCAAATCTCGGATTTTGATATAATCCGTAGATAAATTGAGGGTAAAAGTCAGGGGCATGTAACAAAGGATCTAAAGGATGAAGCACAGGAAAACAATGCCAAAGTACTTACAAAATTCCATCAGGAATAACTATTTGTACTCACCCTAAAAGTAGATGGATGAGAGGGAAGAGTAGGATCAGTGCTTCCAGGACAGATTACACTCCTGCCTTTTACCAGGGAATGGTTCCCTTTTAAATAAGTGTTAAAGTGCAGTACTTACTTTGACTCGTGGATAAGTCAACTTGGTTTTTTGGGTCAATTTTTGGACTAAAATTTCTAGATTTATACATGAGTATATATAGTATTTATTCATATTAGGTCTACTATGTATGTAGTAGCCAGTGACCAATGGTATCTACATTAGCCATGCATATCTTGCCGCCTCCTCCTACTCCATGTGTGAAAATGCCTTTAATGTGTGAAAATGACAGCAGCCCAGGCCTGCTCCTTTCTCTTGAATATTCTGGCTAGCTAGCTGGACAAAGATGGCATGGGTTAGAGGCTTCTTGGTCACTGCTTGCTCACCTGCTTGGTTGCTGCTCTCTTTGCAACCGGTCATCCTGGGAGCAGTAATCAGCTGGCTGAGTGGCGATCGAGAAGCCCTTTCCCATGGTCTTTTTGTGGCAAAGCCTGACATGCTGCTCCACTGACTGCTCATGTACTGTTCCCAAAGTGACCAGGTGCAAAGGGAGAAGCTTCTCCCCAGCAAGAAAAGACTCTCAATCTTTTTTCACTGGACCAGACGTGCCTTCCCTACACAACTTCAAGTTGCCCATGTTTCTTCTGCTACCTCTTCTTTTGGCCTGTTTTACAAAAGAATGAAGGAGCAACAGTGCAGCTCTAACCTGCCTGCCAAATCCTGGCAAAGCCTAAGCAGGGTCCAAATGGGAAAGCTTCTTTTTGCTGCTGCTTGCCCCCTGCTGCAACATACTCTATCTCCTTGCTCCAGCTAGTCAATCTGTTCCAAAATTATGTTGTGGTTCTCAAAGGCTCCATTCACACTTGTGTTTTTGTGCTGGGTAGATCTGGGTAGATTCGTTGATGCAATACTGAATCTGACTTGAATAGAAGTTCACACTACGTTTACTCCAATCAAATCTCTCCAGTGCAATTTAATCCTGTCAAGTTTACACTGACCAAAGTACTGATTAAAAATGGAGCCTCCTTATTGATTGCATTTGACAATTTTTGGGGGTTTTATTTTTGTTCTGCCAATCAAATGATGCACATCAATGTCACACTTTTTGCATGGAATTCCCCCCCCCCCCATCCTTGGAGGATGAGGAGGGCTACCTCTTTGGAGGACTCCTTGCAATGAAACCCCCATGAGAGCTCTCCTTGGGAGGATTCCCCGCTGCCAGCCTTGGAGGATGGGGAAGGCAAGCCTCTCAGAGGACCCCTTGCCATGAAACCCCACTCAGAGCCAGCAATTAAGCGCAAGCACAAAAATGGTGCTCACCACTCAAGGAAGACCTGTGGGATGAGATGGGTATGTTTTGCTCCTCTGCCCATTAATCCCTCCCTTCAGGATGCCCTGAATGGGATTGGGGTCAAGTTCACATTGGTAACACCCTGATAAAACCTGTCCCCCCAAAAAAAAATACACAGGGGGAAACTCGATAGCATAAAACCTTCAGTGAAGGGGATTTGCTCTGGGTCCACCCCTATTCAGGTGTGCAATAAATTATGACTGACTGATGGACAGCCTCCTTTTCCTCACCATTCCCTAGGATCTTTCCACCAACTCCAGGGAAGTGGTACTGCCTACTTTGAGAATCATTGTACTATATATTCTTCAAACTACTGAGAGTTTCTATATCAATTTGAAATAAAGAGAAATCTCTCTGTTTCTGCTTGCCAACATTCTTAAGGAAATGATATTGCTTGAAATTGGCCAAAGATTAAAAGAAAACAACAAAGTCAAAGTAAAGCCTTTCTGCAGTTCATAAGATTTTTCTATATCATTTGCCAAGAAGCTTCCCAATAAATAGTGCTGGAAGAGAGTTGATGGTTTAGATATCTTGTTTCTTTATTAATTCCTAGTACTCTTCAGTTCCTATCCACAAAAAGGGAGACAAAAGAGACTGCAGCAACTATAGAACCATAGCACTGATCTCCCAGACAAGCAAAATTATGCTCAAAATTCTGCAACATAGACTCCAACCATAAATGGAGAGAGAAATCCCAGAGGTCCAAGCAAGGTTCGGGAAAGGAAGAGGCACAAGGTACCACATTGCAAACATACGATGGCCAATGGAGTGCTCCAGGGAGTTCCAAAAGAAAAACAGCATGTGCTTTATAGACTATAGCAAAGACTTTGTCTCCATAGATCATGAAAGACTATGGAATGCCCTTAAAGACATGGGAGTGCCAACTGTCAGAACAGAACAGGGAGAAACAGAATGGTTCCCAATTGGCAAAGGTGCCAGTCAAGGCTGTATCCTTTCATGCTATCTACCGTATTCAACTTGTATGCAGAACATATTATAAGAAAAACAGGCTTGGACACAGAAGAAGGAGGACTGAAAATAGAAGGAAGGAATATCAATAATCTAAGATATGCTGATGACACCATAATACTAGCAGAAAACCTCACAGACCTGGAACACCTACTAAAGAAGATCAAAGAAGAAAGTGCTAAGGCAGGCTTAATGCTGAACATAAAGAAAACAAAAATAATGACCACCAAGGACCTAGAAGACAAGCTCAACCTAGACAATGAAGAAATAGAAATAGTAAAAGAATTCCCATACCTGGGATCAAACA
The DNA here is from genome assembly GCA_026167975.1 of Phrynosoma blainvillii. Taxonomy (NCBI): domain Eukaryota; kingdom Metazoa; phylum Chordata; class Lepidosauria; order Squamata; family Phrynosomatidae; genus Phrynosoma; species Phrynosoma blainvillii. The sequence continues at coordinate 359,321,517 of JANUYF010000002.1, forward strand.
TTGATAGAAATGGGGACTGCAGTCAAGAAATCAGAAGAAGACTAAGAATGGGGAGCGTGGCTATGAAAGAATTATAAAAGATTCTAAAATGCAAAGATATACAACTCAGAACAAAAGTTAGAATCATACAAGCCATTGTATTCCCTATTACCATTTATGGATGTGAGAGCTGGACAGTTTAAGAAAGATGATAGGGAGAAAATCAATGCATTTGAGATGTGGTGCTGGAGAAGAGTGCTGAGGATCCCATAGACAGCCAAAAGGACAAACAAGTGGGTCCTAGAACAGATCAAACTGGAAACCTCCCTGGAAGCCAAGATGACCCAACTGAGGCTGCCGTACTTTGGACACACCATGAGAAGAGAGGACTCTTTGGAAAAAACAATAATGCTGGGAAAGGTGGAGGGAAGTAGGAAGAGAGGAAGGCCACATGCTAGATGGATGGACTCTATTAAGGAGGTCACGGGTATTAAGGGGTTGCAGGAATTAAGCAGAGCAGTGGAGGACCGAGGGTCTTGGAGATGTCTCATCCACAGGGTTGCCATGGGTCAAGGGCAGTTAACAGCAGTAGCAGCAGCAGCAGCAGTAGCAACAACAACAATAACACTCTTCAATTTGCTACCATAATGACTGAAATAGAAAGGGGTAGAAAGCCTTTGTCTCCTTCTTACAAGGAATTTGTGGTGTAGTGTGTGTTCAGGTGGTTCTGAAAAGTATTAATACTGAAAGGCAGTAAACAAAAGAGAAGGCATTGAAGCAGTGCTGTGATTAGAGCTCTTTACAATATAAAGGTTATTAAAGATCTGTGCAGTTTTTAAGGTATGTGTGTTAATTTTTTCCTTTAGGAAAAAATGAGTTCAAAGTGGTGGGGAGCTTTCTGAGCCAAAGTTTAACAATTCAAAGCCACCAAGAGAATGTTGAAAGGGATTAACACCAAATGTTTATTCTACTTTTTGTTTACTTTTACTCTGGATAGCTGACTGTGCAGGGCAGAGCTTTTATCTGAGCTAGAGCCACCAGCAATTTAGAAATATAATGGGTATAATGGGACAGTGGACAGTAGCATAGAATCATAGATTCATAGAGTTGGAAGAGGCCACATGGTCCATCCAGTCTAACCCCCTGCCATGAAGGAACTCACAATCAAAGCACCCCCGACAGATGACCATCCAGTCTCTGTTTAAAGACCTCCAAAGAAGGAGACTCCACCACACTCCAAGGGAGTGTGTTCCATTGTCAAACAGCTCTCACTGTCAAGAAGTTCCACCTAACGTTGAGGTGGCATCTCTTTTCCTGTAGCTTGCATCTGCTGGTCTGGGCCCTGTTCTTTGGAGTAGCAGAAAACAAGCTAGCACCCTCCTCAATATGACATCCCTTCAAATACTTATATCATATCGCCCCATAACCATCTCTTCTCCAGGCTAAATGTACCAAGCTCCCTAAGAGGGAAGCAGACGGGAGCTTCCCGTGCGCCGCGGGACGGAGCGCCGCTGGACCACGGCAGCCGCACCGCGGCGCACTGTCGGCGACTCTAAAAGGAGCACCAAATTGGCGCTCCTTTAAATTTCAGGGAAAGTGCACCCTAAAAGCGGCGGGCGCACTTTCCCTGACTCAAACGCCGCGGCGCGTGCGGTCGCCGTGGCGTGAGGTCATCCTCGGAGGGCCAGCCGTGCGGAGGGCCAGCGACTCCGAGGGCGACCTCAGGAAGAGGAAGGGGCGCCGCTCGTGCGGCTGCCCCTCCTCTTCCCTGCCCGGAAGACGACTCTATTAGTCGTCTGCCGAGGCCCTAAGTCTCTCTTCATAAGGCATGGTTTCCAAACTTCTCCTGCTTCTTCCTGACACGTTGCAGCTGGAGCATATCTAACATTAATTTGCAGGCTCAGTCAACCAAGATGACCTCATGCGGATGCAGATGCCATTTCCATCATATTTAGAATCCCCCACCAGGTCCCCTGGGGGTCCAAACACATTTTTGCAAAAATTCCCCCAAATTTATTCCTTGCTCCCAAACACCCCTTAGCATGTGTAGGCAACCTAAGGCCCGGGGGCCGGATGCGCCCCCCCAAGGCCTTTGGACCGGCCCCAGGCCGGTCCTGCCGCCGCCTCCCGCCACCACCACCGCCCGCCATGATGATATTGATTATTGTTGCTATTACTTGTTCTTGGGGTTTTCTTGGCAAAATCTCCACAGGGGTTTTGCCATGCCTTTTCTGGGGCTGAGAGAGTGTGCATGCATATTTTTTAATTTTTTAAAAAATATTTTTAAAATATTTATTTATTTATTTATTTATGCTGCTTTGGCCCCCCAATTGTCTGAGGGACAGCAACCCGGCCCCCAGCTCAAAAAGGTTGCCTACCCCTGCCCTAGCAGGTGTTGGAGCTTTCTCACCACATTTCAGGGCCTCTCTGAGCCATTCAGACCTAAGAGAGGTTTTTTTCTGAAACAGTTAAGCAGGACATGACTCCCTATAGCAGATGATAAACAGTGTCCTCCTTTCTATGCAGCATGGTGTCCTGTTTATCAGCTATATCTACCTGTTGTGTGTTCCTCCTCTAACCCTCTTGCTTTTATGTCCTTTTTCCTTTTCTGTGTGTAGCTGTGTATTGGGGCAACTGGATTACACCTGGTTTGTTTTTAATGCATTCAAAATCCCACCCCCAGTAAATACATGTATTGGAATTTTCACTTCTGTGTCTTATAGTGCCTTTGATGTACATAATTTGAGTTGCCATTGGGCAAGTCACATTCTCTCAGCCTCACAGGATGGCAATGGCAAGCCCCTTCTGAACAAATCCTACCAAGAAAACCCCACAATAGGTTCATCCTAAGGTTGCCATAAGTCAGATGTGATTTGAAGGGCCACTGCAAAACAAGTTTCATATTTAGGCTGCAGCTCAGCTTCAGAGAAAAGCAATGGCAAAGCCCCTCTGAACAAATCTTGCCAAGAAAACCCTGTGAAAGTTTCACCTTAGGGTTGCCATAAGTCAGAAATGTTTGGAAGGCACGCAGCAGCAACAACAAGCTAAGCACACTTACTATAAGAGGTAAATCCAACTGATCTCACGGAAACTGAGTGAGGTTGCAGACTGCCAGAAATAATGCAACTTGAGTCCACTTTAACTGTCCTGGCTTAGTGCTAGAGAATCATGGGAATTGTAGTTTGTTCTGAGACATTGAGCCTTCTTTATCAGAGAGCTCTGGTGCCACGATAAACTACAGTTCCCATAATACCCTAACCCTAACCCTAAAAGTGGACTCAATTTGCACTATTTCTGGCAGTCTGCACCCCCCCCCCCGAATTTCTTAGAAACATCTGAAGTGTTTGATGTATTGAAATAGAAGGTGAGTAGACGGCTAGAGTCCTGCCGTGCTCAAAACCCAGTATGGGTTGTTTATAATGGTTTAGTGCAGTCATAACAATATATGTTGTTATATTTTTTATTTATTTATATTTATTCAAATATTGATGCTATATCACAAGATCAAAGGGCAGTGTATAGAGAAAATCACTATAAAACAATTCAAAACAATTTAAATTACAGTGGGGAATAACATAAAAAGTCTGAAATATATTTTTAAAAGTTTAACAATTATAACAGTCCAAACCCTGTAGAGATATAATCTCTCTCTCAGACACAACATATATGCACAGAATCTAATATGATTGTATATTAGATTGTAAAAACTATATACAGTTATTCATTAATCTGCTTTCCTTGTCTTTGTATTAATATTTTCTCCCATGTTTTTTCAGTTTCTTGAAAAGTTTCCTTCATGGTCATGAGCCTTGAAAATTTGCAAGCTTCTTAAGATGTGCATGCTCTTACCTCCAGTGTTTGATGCAAATAAATTTCATAGCTGAAATGGGGATTTAAACCCAGGTTGAATCTTTGATTGTGAGAGAGTGTGCCAGACACAGAGAGAAAGAGAACGGGGAAGGAAGAGACTGACTCAAGTGCTAAAAATCAATTATCACATAAAGCAAATATTTTCACTTCTGCTTTTGTAAAGGAGAAAATAAATCTCTCTGCTTAAGTCATAGCACTCTGGCTATACCCATAATCAAAGACTGTCCTTCTTGAATAATTGCAGCTTTGAGTTATGAAGTCAAGATTGCTGGGAAGTTGCCAGAGCAGATTTGTTTTAGAGTGTAATGGAGAAGGGGGGGGGGGTCCTCACTCTGATAGCCTTTTAAAAGGCAACATAATGTCCCGGGCTGCTCTTAATTAGTGATTTAAGAGCAGAACACATCTGTTTTACCGAGAATTGTGAAAATTGTTAATATTTAAGTGGGAATGCATAATAAATGGTCCTTGAAAGGCTAATACATCTTGAAAATGAGACATTTATTGTAAAATGATCAGGTGGATATTGGCTTGATTCGTACATAACACTATTCTCAACCATGGTTTAGTCTCTGGGCTCACCGACTCCCCAGCCCTTCTCCTTCTCCAACATGGCTGTAAGGATGCTCTCATTTTCAGCATATGACAATTAATTGGCATGTCTAAATCCCAATCAGCTGTGGTTAATAGAAACTGTTGTGTAGGAAACAAGCCAGCTCAAAACCATAATTAATTATCCCAGTTTGTTTCCTTAAATCAGGGGTGGGGATTATTTTAGGAGAAAGTAGCCTATTTCTCCCATTTCCTTCTGCAGAAATATGCTCCCTGTTCCTAAAACCAATTAAATATCCTGACTTGAGGGGGTTTGCCCTGTAACATACTTGGCTTTCTAGCCTGAAGTGTTATTTGGAGAGAGATGGGGACTTCAGTGAGTGTCCAAGCTTTACTCCCTCTTTTATTTTCCCCACACTGGGAAGGTGGAAGATGAGTGGAACATACTCAGCCAGCAATCTGGAGATTCAGGTGCATGCCCTCCAATTGAAACCAGGAAAAATGTGGCCAAGCAGCATTGGAATGGGATCAAGATAGCAAAAGTTATTAATAAGAAAAAATAGACATAATAAGGAAGAACAGACGAGTTAGGAGATTGTGGAACAGTTTGCTTTTGCCTGAATCTACAGGGAAGGGCAAGGTTCTCCCCCCTGCTGAGTGGGAACTATTTTTGCACTTTGAAATTGGTCAACAGCAATGAAACAAAGGTGAGGACAAAGGGGAAAGGTGAGAGGACATGCAAGAAACTGGGTCATTTTAAGAAGAGGGGGAAAAGTGGGATAGCAGGGGAACAATTAGAACTGTTTCTACCAGATGAGGACTATTGGAGGGTATGGTCTTCTGGATGGGTTGTAGTAGTGTTGAACAATTGTTTAGTTACAGGAAATATACGTATTTGCAGCCCTCTCATAATAATCATAGATTTTAATGGTTTGGAAAAGGGGCTAAATACACCAATGGTACCAGATCTTGGAAGCTAAGCAAAGTCAACCTTTGTTGGTACTTGGATGGATGCTATTGTCTGTATTTCAGAGGAAGGAACTGGCAAAACATCCTCTGAGTATTCTTTGCCTGGGAAAATGCTATGAAATGCATTGGGCGTCACAGATTAACAGGTGACTGAAGGCACATATACATACAGTGGCTTGGAAGATCATTGTAGTCTTTCCCTAGTGATTATGTCTCAAATATCAGACTAGTTAAACAAAAGGGGCGAGTGATTATAAAATGTTATCCTAGAAAATGCAAAGTGAGAAGAAGAGGCAAAATACTGACCCTTTAATCTGAAGCGAACCATCTGTGTTTGATTTCCACATCTTGCTGAGTTTTCAGTTAATGTGAATTCACAGTTTGTTTCTCCATTTGGTGCTCCCACATGCTAAGTGAATTGGTTCCAATATGTAATGATCCAGCCATTTGCTTCTGCATAAGACCATTAATGTTTAAAAGGAAGCTTTCTGATTAGAGGGCATTAAATATATGCATTTAGGTAAGGTTGCATGCATGAAATGTCTAGCAATTTTTTCCACCCTCTATGTAGCCAGTGTACTAGATCAGTGTATTAAGTTCATTTCTGTTTTACATCTTTCTGTTGTATATCTCTATGTACATTACTTCATATTCTTGATTTAGCAATGAACAACTAGTTAGACAAATGATATCCCACCCTACACTGTTCCCCTCCATCCACAGCTAGAAGCTTAAGACCTGAATGGAAATTATGTAGTCAACAGGCTGGATGTAGTCTGCCATAGCCTTTTGTATTCCCTTTCCCCAGAACTCTGCCCAAAACTATTTTTGCCCCCAAATGGAGGCTCATGCTTTCAAATGCCTACAGGAGGGGCAGTTCTCCAGAAATACTACTCACCAGTACTGATTTGTTTTTTTAAACGGTGTCAAACTGTATTTGCAACAAATACAGAGTTTTGTACTGAAATAAAATTTAAATTTAAAGAATGAGGGGATTTAGGGTGGTGGTATTAAAGGGAGATGGTACAACCCCTGCAATTGTTCACACCTGCTTCAGGGGGAAAAATTATCCCATTGCCAGATTGGGATCTGACTGCCCCAGTCTCCTAAATGCCTCTACTGGTATGACCACTGTTACACACTGTCTTTATAATACATGTACCTAATGTCTATAATTAATGAAACAAAGCCCAGTGCCATAGCTGTGCCCCAAGTGTGATATGTAGTTTCATCTAATGGCAAACAGGTAGCATTGGAAATTGCAGGCAGATAGTCTGATAAAGGTGGATCCCATTCTCCTGGATTGGCAAACCAGTAGGAAAGACATTCAGTTAGGACAGGCAGATATTAGCAACTTGCACGTAAGAGTTTGGATTTCTAAAGCGATGTATGTTTTGAATTTCCAGGACAATTTGCTTAAATGGTTCAGAAACATTCAACTAATAAATTAGGGTATAGCTGTTCATAAACAAGGCATGAGAACAGCCTTCCCTAAGTTGGTTTCTCTTGATGTGTTGAACTCCAATTCCTAGGAGTCCCCATCTGGAAACTGTAATCCAGCACATCTGGAGAACCCTAGCCTGGGGAAGGCTCTGCTAGAAGAATCAGGAATAGCAGTGGCCAGCCTGGTGATCTCATCATATGAAGCTACCTTATACTGAGTTAGATAAATGGACCATCTAGCCCAGTATTTTCTCCTCTAACATATTTTCCTGTCACCTGATGCCTTAAGGTTTAGGATCTTTTGTATGCAAAGTGTGTGTTCTAATTACTAATCCTTATAAGAAATTCATTTCTGATCACTGTCTAACCCACCATAAATGCACCAGAGTACTTTAACAGTATATAAACCAATGAGTAGCTCTCATGGAGGCTAATATACATGAAAAATATGTAGGTAATATTTTGGAAAGGGCCCTATGATTGGGGTAGTAAAAATAGGATGACGTTGTGACCATAGATTTTTTCCTCTGGGTTTTCTGAAACTGAGACACTGAAAACTGTGTTCCAGGCGTAGGCGATGCAAGACAGATCAGATGCAGAAGGAGAAGGAAAGCTTTCTGTGGTATATAAGCCTCATAAAGTTTCCCATTCCCTCCTCTACAGTCACTATGTACAGTCATTAAGACATGAACATTTTGGCATCAACCCGATAATGGTGTTAGTATTCCTGCAAATGCTGTGAGAGTCAAGTTTAGGCTAAAACAGTACTACTCAAACTGGTGGTCCATGACAAAAAATACTTGTAGCCAAAGGGCAGAAATAGCACATTGGGGGTAGTTTAAGAAGCGTGGGCTCATGTCCCATACATCAGATAGCTTCAGAAACACTGGGCTCAAGTATATGTAAGGGGTTACAAACTCCTCCTGACTTCTGGAAGGAAGATTACTACAACAACTGGATAACAAATAAGCAGCGCTGTGTGGATGTGACAAAGAGAAGGCTACTGGACCATGGACATGCGCGTGTGCACACCCACCCACAACGTATTGGCTTCACATAGATCAGCATGCTCAAGTGAGTATTGTTGGAATGAAAAAGGTGCCTTTTGCAACCCCCCTCTTTTAGTAATACCCAAAGTGCCTGCCCTACCCTCTTTCAGTCATATTTCAGAAAGTGCTCTGAAGGCAGGTAATTGCCCATTTTGTGGGAGTTGCCAGGTTTTCAAAGTAGCAATAAAAAACAATCAAAAGTCACTACTTGTATTGTTTACAAACAGGACATAGCTATGAACAAGTTTGAGTTCTCTTGAAAAACCAGGTGAAAGCTATGGTTCCAGTTAACTTAGCCACATGTTTCTGTGTAAAATTAACACATTGTCATATTCATAAGAATCCGGCATGGTGTAGTGGTTTTAGCATTGGACTACAACTTTGGAGACCAGGATTCGAATCCCTGCTAAGCCAAGGAAACCCACTGGGTGACCTTGGGCAAGTCACATTCTCCCAGTCTCAGAGGGGGGCAAAGGCAACACCCCTTCTGAAGAAATCTTGCCAAGAAAACCCCATGATAGGGGTCACCATAAGTCAGAAACGACTTAAATACAGACAGCAACCACCATATTCATAAATTACATGATGTAAACATTTATGTCTTTATGAAGGACTCATACCTCAAAATACAGAATTTTTGGCATCTTGTTTAGTCTTTATAAAAGGAAGAGCTTTCCAGCAATCAAATGGGGGACATCTCTTATAATAAGGGACACCTACTCTTCTGATAAAGGACAAGCTTTCCATACCTTAAATAAGGGTCTTCGTATAATCCAACGGATGCAAGCTCCAGGAAAAGAGATGCCACCTCAACGTTAGGAGGAACTTCCTGACAGTGAGAGCTGTCCAACAGTGGAACACACTCCCTTGGAGTGTGGTGGAGTCTGGAATTTTCTTCTTTGGAAGATTTTATACAGAGGCTGGATGGCCATCTGTCGGGGATGGTTTGATTTTGAGTTTCTGCATGGCAGGGGGTTGGACTGGATGGCCCTTGTGGTCTCTTCCAACTCTACGATTCCAATATGTGACAGCTGGCAACCCTAGTGGGAGGAAAAGTCTTGTGTTTTGATTTTTTTTTTTTTTTTTGGTATTTCAATACAGTAGTCAGTATTGCCTGGTGGCGCAGTGGTTAAATGCCTGTACTGCAGCCACTCACTCATAAACCACAAGGTTGCGAGTTCAATACCAGCCAGGGCTGAGGCTCGACTCAGGCCTGCATCCTTCCGAGGTCGCTAAAATGAGTACCCAGCTTGTTGGGGGGCAATCAGCTCACAGTTGTAAACCGCTTAGACACCCCATAGCGTGGTATGAAGCGGTATATAAATGAAGCTGCTTTGCTTTTGCGTTGGTGTAGTGATATGAACATTGCACTAAAACTCTGGAGACCACGATTTCGAATTCCTGTTCAACTATGGAAAGCCACTGGGTGACTTTGGGCAGATCACAATCTCTCAGCCTCAGAGTAAGGCAAAGGCAAACTCCCTCTGAAGAAATCTTGCCAAGAAAGTCCAATGATGGGTTGACCTTAGGGTCACCATAAGTCAGAAGGGACTTGAAGAGACCCAACAACAACAACAACAAGAAGAGACAGTATAACACATCCCAGAGCAGTAGTTTGCACCTAATTCTTCAGGCCACTCAACCAGTCCAGTGAAGGGTCCTTTGAAATATGATGAATTTTCTCCCCTGCAAAAATACATCCTGCACTAGTTAATTGGGGGGGGGGGAGCCCTTGTGCGCTCCTGCTTTTTCATTCATATTACTTGTTTACAGTCTTACACTTATGTAAGTTTTAATAAATGAGGAAGAGGAGCTTTGTTTGGTTAGTCACTGATCCAAGAGAGAAGCACAAATGTTCTGGGAAGGGAGATTGGGAAAAACTGGGAGTGCCTGATTTTATTTTAAAATAAATCTAGTGGGGAGAAAAAGAATTTCTAGAACTGCAGCATTTGCTACAGACACAAACACATATAGTAGTGTAGTGTAGTGTGTGTGTATTCATTCTCTTCTTCAGTTGCCTTGCAAACGAGGGCAGTACCATTTCCACACTTCTCAGGGCGTTCTCTCAGACAAAGGGAGGGAGCTCATTGAAAGGGAGATGAGATGGGGGCCTCTTCCAAAATCATTCTGCTGGCATTTCACATTTCAACATAACACAGGTGGCTTTTGAATCCCTCTGGCCTACATCCTTGGCACCTCCAGGAATTGAAGGGGCTGTGATGTAATGCTCTTTTCGCTCACACTCCCAGTTTTTAAACACAGATGGAAGTTGTTGTCATGTGTTAGAAATGTCACCAATAATATAAAAGGTAGGCTCTCGCATTTTCCCTTTTTGTGCTGTCGGCTGCCGCCAGCCAGCCACCAGCTTCTTTTCCCCTTCTCCCTCCCACCCTCTCCCATTTCTTTGGTGTCATGTGGCAGAATCTCTGATGCAAAAAATAAACCCTGACCACCCTCTTCTGACACCCACCTCCGCCTCTCTTAGTTGTGAGCCTAGCATTTTTTTAACAAAAATTTTAACCCCTCTCCCTTCTCCCTACTGCAGCTTTGAGGATCATGACATACCCACGACTTTAGAGACAAGACCTCACAAAGGAAGGATTAATCTTGTGGTTGTGCTTGAATTGCGAAGGATTCAGAGGCAAGTGGGAATGCAGGGTATGTGGGTGGGTGAATGTGGGTGTGTGATGATGCCTGGAAAGGTTGGGGAATTCTTTTGCCTTTTGCAATGCGGCGGCAATAAATGTTTGGGCATCAAGTGGCGAGAGCCATGCCAGGGTTTCCTGAGCCAAAAAGGCACAGGTTCTTCAGCATCAGGGAGAAGGAGAGAAAGAGAGACAGAGAGGCAGGCAGTGGGGGTAGTGCATGACTCCTCTGTCTGAGTTCAGCCTAGGAGGACAGATGGCTAATGGTGCTCTGCTTTTTTTTAAAAAAAAACAACAACCATCAAGCAAGCTTTACGTGAGGCCCATTGGTGAACGGGTGCACTGTGAAAAGAGGGGTCAATGGGCACAAATAGGTTGAGATCAGGACCAGATGCCTGCTGAACAATGGGGCTTTTGAGAGCCATGCAAGGGGAAGCGTGGCGCTTGCTTTGTCTTGCCTCTGCATTGCAGGTTGGAATTGGGCAGCTATATTTTAATGAAGTGCATTCCAAAATGTGGTCGTCAGTCTGTGGTGGTGCTTCTCCCCCCCTCCTTGCACAATCCCCCATTGGTCTCAGGGGAGGATGGAGGGGAAAGGAACTTGTCAAAAGAGGCTTGGGTTCAAGGTGGGGGAGGAAGGCAGCAGCTGATGGGTTGTATAGTGGAAGAACAATGCTGTCTCAGTGTAGGTGGGGTGAGAAACCATGGGCTTGGGAGGGGGGTCATCAGTAAGTCCCCCCCCCCCCATGTGCATATTAATAGGGCTACAGCAGGTGTTGCAAAAAGGACTGTCCCTGTATTGTGTCCTTCCTGCAGCTTTGCCTAAAGCTAAGGGATGGCTTGGGGGTGGGTGAGTAGGAAAGCCCTTGTGTGTGAAGCAATTCAGAGGGAGAAAAAAATGCACTTGCTCTTTCAGCATCACTGCATGTTTTCCTGGGAAAGGGAGTGAGTAGCCACAATTCCAGTTCTTCTCTGGAGCCTGTGTGTAAAGGAAAAGGGGATGTGTGTGTGTGTGTTTCCATGTAAGGGAGAGAGAGACTGGGGGAAAGAAAGAAGCTTGGATCTGTGAGGTGGACAGCTGTGAGCTGCTACATTGATTGCCTGCCTTGGGTGCCTGATTCTGACAAGCAAATGGTTGAAACTGGAAGAGGCTGGGTTCTTCCTTAAAGGGACAGTTCATTGGTATATCACAATAAAGATCAAAAGGGTAGGTATGTGATGGAGCCAAGTATATACAAACATATTTTAGGAATGTTGGGTGGATTGTGTTTCTTGGGTGAGACTAGGCAGATGCCAACTGAACATAGAGCAGCATCTCTTGTTGGGTATCTTTTGCGTCTGTTCTTTTTAAAAGGAAAAATGAAAGAAACACTGTGTTTTTCACAAACTGGTCATTGTGTGAATATTCAAGATAGTGGTATTTTGTGTTAAATCCTATTTTACGTTTAGTTTTCCATTGAGGATGTTTCTTTTTAAGGTGTTGGTCTTTGATTTCTTTCTGAACCCTAAGTTGTTATACCATGTTAATCAGGCTTATAGTGGACAACTGGAGAGCAAATATGGATTGAGGGGAAAGAGAGAGAGAAACAGATTTGCTGTGTGTTGACATTCTGCTTTGACAAAAATTGCTGCTATCACTGTAAGATGATTTGTGTTTGCAGTTGCAGACCAGTGTTGAGAGATGGACCAGAAATGGCAAAAATATATTTTTGTTCTTTATCCATAAACACAAACCATTGAGTTCTATATTTAAAAGATAATCCACCATGTTGCAGCATAAAAAGGAGGAAGGTAAGGGGAGAAGAAAAGAAATGTGGCAGCAATTTTAAGGCTAACTGGTTTTTATTTGAGCATGATCTTTCTTGGATATAAACCCACCTCTTTGGATGAAGTACCAAGTGGTATTAAAGTGGTATTTGTGCATTTAAAAAAATACTTAAAAGGTGGAATACTCCTTTTAGAAACCTACTTTGCACTCAGTGACTATGATTAGAATGTGTGTAGATGTGTAGATATTTCTTCTCGTAATTCTGTGGTGTTTCTACCCTCAAGTGGCCTGTCGACTCATGGTGACCCCATCAATTTCATAGGGTTTTCTTAGACAATAAATACTTAGAAGTGGTTTTGCCAGTTCCTTCCTTAGAAATATAGCCAAAAGTATCTATCCAAATACTAACCAGGGTTTACCCTACACGGGGCCTTTGCAGACTGCCAGAAATAGTGCAAATTGAGTCCACTTTTAGGGTTAGGCTTAGGGTTAGGGAATCAGGGAACTGTATTTTATTGTGGCACCAGAGCTCTCTGACAGAGAAGGCTCAATGTCTCAGAAAAAAACAAAAACCAATTCCCATGATTCCCTAGCACTAACCCTAACCCTGAAAGTGGACTCAATTTGCACTATTTCTGGCAGTCTGCAAAGGCCCTTAGTGTCTAAGATCATACAGGATCTGATGCCTTTGAGGTTAGGTTGTTTCCAGGAATTACCATTTAGCATATATATATATATATATATATATAGGATAAGACTTAAGAGTTTAGTGCTTTTGTGCAAATGAAGGTAATAAATAACCATAGACAAAAACGTAGCCTTTGCACTCTATTTTTTGTGTGACTAGCTGGGCAATTCGTAGAAAGGCCCATTCATTTATACTTCTTGTTGACTACCTCTCATGTTTCCATATGGATCATCACTGAAATTGCCAGTAATGATTGGATGGAGGTCCCAAGTCCCACATGTTGTTCCCTCCATGGCCCATCAGATGCCTATCTGAAACTCATAAGCAAGTAATGCATGCAGCTGCATTTTCTCACTTTGTGTTCCCTAGCAACAGGCATTTGGTGGCAGACTCCCGCTGATGCTGGAGGTAATATGTATGTATCAGAACCAGCTTTAAAGCCATTCAAGCTGAAGGCCATCACTACATCTTGTGATAACAAGTTCCACACTTGATCAGGAGTGGGAGTTGTGTGGCTCTCTGAATGTTGTCCTATCAGTCCTAGTCAACATAGTTAGTGGTAAGGCATGCTGGGAGCTGTCTTCCAACATCTGGAGGAATGCACAGTCTCTACTCCTGCTTTACTATGTAGAAGAAGATCAAAGGAAAAGGTTTTGTGATCCAAGCAAAGGTCTGAGCAGCTGATTAACTGAACTGGCAAGATTAGCCTCCATCACAGTCAAGCCAGCTGAATTCCTCTGCATTCAAATTCTGCACTTCTCATGTCATCAACTACTGCTTATTTACCATCCTGCTGATCTATTTAAATACCATTTTGTGTTTGCAAGCAGGCAATATTTCCAAGAGTAATGTATTTTTAATGCTGACATGGATGGCAGCAGCTTCTCAAAATTAATAAACCCTTGCACATACTCTGCTTAAATGTTTTGCTTTTAAAGTAGAGCCATTTGAAAGTGGGTCATAAAATCCACACATGCAGGAAAAAGCTAGAATAGTGTATCACCAGCTGCTTGCGTATGACCTCCAGTAGATGCTATTTTTGTTGGGGATGGACAGATAAATCTTTTTCCAGTCCATGTCATTTTCTCATGTTTCATTCATAAGTCTATCTTGTTTTCTACATTAATTAGCAATTTCAAACACCAGCAGCAACAACAAATACCTTTACAAAAATATGTATTTAAATATAGTTTTTGGAAAAATATTCTCTTGAAACATACAATTCTGACTTTGTTTTCTTTCAATGTATGCTTTCTGAAAGTTATTTTTTGAAATATTTTTGATCTGAGAATTTTACTGCAACATCTAGAGATGGGTGAAATCTAAAGAAACCTATGTTCTCATGTCCAGGTTGGTCATGAAGTAACAGATCATTTCAGTTCATATTGCAGATTTGCAAAGACTGAATTCCACAAGCCTCTCTCTTTTGTTGTTGCATAAATTAAAGAGCTATATCTTTCCATAATTCACTGATTTAACTACCCAATTAAATATATAGCCTACACAACCATTTTTTCTGGGGATTTTTGTTGTTGTGTGCCTTCAAGCTTCTGATTTATGGAGATACTAAAGTGAACCTGTCAATGGGTTTTCTTAGCAGGTTTCTTCAGAGGGGGTTGCCATTGCCATCCTCTGAGGCTGAGAGAGAGTGACCTGCCCAAAGTCACCCAGTGGTTTTACATGGCCAAGCTTGGATTCAAACCCTGGTTTCATATATTCATGAATGATAGTCATTCTTCATGACATGTATATCACATAGTATCAGCTGCTGTAAACCAACATTTGAGGAGGCCTCTTGCCTTTAGACCTGGCTATTGGGCTTTTTGGAGGTTTTCTCTCTTTCTTATAATAACTAGACTCTAGGGCCATGCAAGTGAAGCTTACACATAGAAGCTTCAGAATAGATAAAAGGAAGTATTCCATAACACAGGTCATAGCTAAACTGTGGAATTCACTGCTTCAAGATATTGTGGTGGCTTCCAGTTTTAAAAGGGTGCTGGAAAAATTCATGGAGATTTGTATCATCAGTTACTACTAGTCAAAATAGCTATGTATCAGCTCCAGTACCAGGTGCAATATGGCTCTATATATTGTTTGTTGGGAAACATTAGACTGACAGTGTAGTTTCATTAGCATCTGGTTGTTATGCTTCTCATAGGGCACTGGATGACCACACCATGTGAACAGGGTGATAGACTTCATAGACCTTTGGGTTGATCCAGCTAGGTTCTTCTTATGTTCTTACCTTCTTGTAGAAAACAGGATGTAGGGCTAGATAGATTTAATTATGGCTTTACCTTTATAGCTTAATTAAGCCTGGCAAAATGACAGTATATTTTTGTACTGAAAGTATTTTATGATCACCCGTTGAAACTACCCACTGTTGTAATGGAAATGACTCTACTTCGTAGTGGTATCTAAAATGAGAGAATAGTTTCAGGATGGATTAACCATTGTCTGAAGCCAGGATTTTTATTTAGAGTTCTTTATGATCAGCCTTTGAAGAGTACAAGCACTGTAGTAGAGTCGTGTCTAGTTGGAAAATAGATGGCTAACTTAGGATGGCATTCTCTATCAGCCTTACAGATCTTGACAAGATGATTGTGAAGGGGAGGTAATTACTGAGAATGGTAAGCCCATGGCCAACTTTAACAATAGGTTATAATTTGCACCTTTAATCATGCACCAAATCCTGGAGTTAGATTTACAGGCTGTTAGTGTAATATGCTTCTACTGATACATACCTGTCATGGGACGGGCCATGATTTTCCACATGATGAGCAGTAGTCAAGTGGAACAATATTCCACTAGTCTCTCCCTGTTGACAAAGGCATTGCAAGTATTTTCAATTCAGTTCTCTCAACTGACAAGAGTCAGATGTAGAAGCACTGATGGCTACAGACCAGCAGGTGAAACATTTGGTGCCATCATCTCGCCCTCATTGAAAATCCCACTTCCCTCCTGCCTATAGTACATGAGAGACTGATGCCTTGAACTTCCAGTCCCCCTTTCACTAGCCTATGTCCTTCCATTTCATCACCAAAAATGTGAGCTCTGTACAACTATGTAGATTCACATGGGGGTGAAGAAAGGAAATAAAAAACACGTAAATCCCTGTTTCAGCTTGTATGTGCTCAGGCAGGCCACATATCTCCCACTGTCATATAGCTTAGCAGTTAAAGTGGCCCAGTGTCTCTCCTATGCTGTCCTTCTGACCTACGTGGCAGAACCAGCACTGGCCACATGAAAGAGCCACAAGCAGCATTGATCTAGGGCAGAACATTGAACATAGCAATGTTTCTTGCCCTTCCGACAGCTGAATATTGGAATGTGATACCAGTGTTGACCCATCCTTGACATCACTGGTTGGCTGAAGCCACCTTCCTCATAGTTAGACCCAAATGCATTTGGGGCACTGTGTGAGCTGAATGAATTCTAACCTTGGAAATTGTCCAGTTTCTTAAGTGTGCTTGCCTTTCTGGTGTAGAGGGCCTTTTCTGTCGTCGCCCCCAGACTCTGGAACGACCTGCTGGATGAGATCCGTCAACTAACGTCTCTGGACAGTTTCAAAAAGGCTGTCAAGACGGATCTCTTCCTGCAGGCCTTTCCAGACTAAATAGCCCGCCCCCGGGCTGTTCCCTCCTCTTTCAGCGACACCATTTGAACCTTGGTTCCCCTGTAGTGTAGCAATGGGATGATGTGGTACGGTTTTTATTATTTTAATTGTTATGATTTTTCGTTATATTGTCATTAGGATTTTAACATGTCATTGTTTAATACTGTTTTAAGGGGGCGAGGGATATGCTGTTTATTGTAACTGTTTTATGCTGTAAACCGCCCGGATTGGGCAACCATTGGGCGATATATAAATAAATTTTATTATTATTATTATTATTATTATTATTATTATTAAATAAGTTGGGTCCCCAGCTACAAAGGACCCTGGCTTTTCTTCGTCTTCCCCTTTCCCTATTCCCCATTATCCTCTTGAATGGATGGGTCTGTGTGGAAGTGCCAAAGGTACTTCTTCCTTGATATTATTTGACTTTATTTCTGATTTATGAGTTATGGTGTCTTTAAGTTGTCTTTGGCAATATTTATTCAGAGGGGGTTTGCTATTATCTTCCTTTGAGACTGAAATAATTTGTCTTGCTCATGGCTGAGCAGGGATTCAAACCCTGTTCTCTCATGGTTCATAGTCTCTCATAATCTCACAGTCTAGTGTTCCAACTCTACACTATACTCACTCTTTCCGCTTCTTTGCCTGACTGCTGTCTTATACCCACATTTTTGGAGTAAACTCTGTTGAACACATTGGGAGGCATGCTTCTTATGAGAGAGTGAGAAAACATATGTTAGATCCACTTGCACCACACATGCTCTGTGATATTGGGATGAGATAAGCTTAGAGTGTATGAGTTGTTGGGAGACAATGGCCTTGGCAAGACGAGACGAGAAGGAATTGTGCAGGTTGAGATATGACCTATTCCAAGTCTGAGACTTTGTTTTTTAGACATTTATTTTACAGACACTGTCATTTTCTCTCCTTCAGACTTTTGTTTGGCAAGTAGAGCCCTAGCCTTTTCTTCACAGATCTCACCATTGTTGCAAGAGACCAGTGTTGTTGGTGGTGCTTTATGCAGGATATATATATATATATATATATATATATATATATATATATATATTGGCATTTGAAATAAAACTTTGGACAAAAATAAGTGAAAGCCATGATGCATTCAAGAGAGTGGTGAGGGAGTTAAAAGAGGGAGGTAGAAGATGAACTTCTCTGCACATGGGAAAGTGATGCAAGTTGACCAGGTGAAGAGTAGATGTCAGGTAGCAGATGTGACACATTCTTCTTTCCATTGGAAGATTTGTTACTGTGTGCCCTCAAGTCATTTATGACTTATAGTGACCCTAAGGCCATATCACAAGGTTTTTTTGCCATAATTTATTCAGAATTTTGCCAGAGTTTTACTCAGAATTAATTATTTCCTCCCTCTGAGACTGAGAGACTTCCCAAGGTCACCCAGTGGATTTTCATGGTCAAGTGAGAATTCAAACTCTGGTCTCTCAATCTCCTAATCCAACACTCAAACCACTATACCACACTGGCTCTCTGTCTTGGAAGATACCTTCTATTTATTGGTTCATCTATCTCTGTCAGGCTCCTCATCTTGCAGCTATTTATCAGGATCTGATCAAGGACTGTATCCTCCAGCCACTTACCTGTACTACTGAAGCTCATTCTGCAGCTATTTTCAAGGGTGCTATTATCTTCATCTGAGGATGTGTTAACGTTAGGATAAATATACATCTTCCTGCCTTTGAAGCTCTGAGTGTGATAGAGAGGCCATGCAAGCAGTAGCGCCAAGTGGGTTGGTGGGTTTGATGTACCTCTTCCCATTGAGACTATGACCTCCACAACACCCATCTATGTGGAAACCTATTTATGTGGTCACTATGTTTTTTCTATAGTAAAAGGTAAAGGTAATGGTAATCTCTTGACATGAATGTCTAGTTGTAATTGACTGTAGGGGCAGTGCTCATCTCATAGAATCATAGATTTGGAAGAGATCACAAGGGCCATCCAGTCCAACCCCCTCTGCAGGAACTCTCAATCAAAGCATGCCCTACAGGTGGCCATCCAGCCTCTGTTTAAAAACCTCCAAAGAAGAAGACTCCACCACTCTGAGGGAGAATGTTCCACTGTCGAACAGCCCTTACTGTCAGGAAGTGCCTCCTAATGTTAAGGTGGAATCTCTTTTCCTGTAGCTTGCATCCATTGCTCCAGGTCCTGTTCTCTGGAGCAGCAGAAAACAAGCTTGCTCCCTCCTCAATATGACACCCTTAGTATCTCCGTTACTAAGCCAAAGAGACAGCTTTGTCCAAGGACTACTCCAGTGGTCATGTGGCCAGCATAACTGCACCAAATGCTGTTACCTTCTGAACTGAAATGGTACCTATTTGGTATTTATCTGCTTGCATTTGCATGGTATTTATCTGCTTGCATTTGCATGCTTTCAAACTGCTAGGTTGGCAGAAGCTGGAACTAGTGACAGGAGCTCACCCCATCATGCAGCACTTGGGCCTCAAACTGCCGACCTTCTGATCTTCCACTCATCAGAACTGGCATCTTAACCATGAAGCCATCCCTTTTTACCTTTTTGAATAGACACAGTATAAAATTCAGATTAGCCAACTGTTTTGTGGTTGTTGTTTTTTAATGAGTGCAGCAGCTATGATGCATGAAATGTGCATGAAATTATGTGTTTCAGTAGTGAAGGAATCCAGATGATCTTCCACAGCCTTCCCTCTCCCGTCCCGCAACACCATTAGTTACAGGATGTAAAATTATGTTGCTGCATGACTGACCAGGTGGATTCAGGTTGACTTCAAAGCTATGAAGCTGTTTGGCCAAATAAAAGTATAATATGGAATACTGTTTGTACTATAATACAGTTTCTACTATGGAAAGCATCTTTTCAAACATACTTGAATCCAAACACTAAATGTTTTGCCTGCATCTTGGGTTTTGAAAAGCATTTCAAGGAGGAGAGTTCCAGGTTTTGGAATCTGGATACTTTCACCCTTTGGCTTAAGGCCTCTTTAAAAAGAGACTATTATTATCTAGAGTGGCAACAGGTAATCCCAGGAGACTTGGTAGATCAAAGTTTCAAAAAGTAATGGAAGTTAAAGAAATGCAATACCTTTTCATGAAGTTGCAGAGTCTAAAGGCCATGGATTGTATACTGTGGAGCAAGGAATTGAGAGAGCATTTCAAATTGGTGTGTGCATGAATGATCATGAAAGCAAGAGCATTATAGACTCCAGATTTCATGAATGTTTGTCCCTCTGAGGGGCTGGAGGCACTGAATGTTTTCCAACAAAACCAGAAACAGGTGGTGCTTTTCAGCTTGGTGTACATATATACCTCAGCACAACTTCCAATGAACTTCATATAGATAGTATTGTGAAAAAAAGGTCTGTTAATTTTAGGGGAAAGAGGACGGTTTACAGAGAAGGGTACAGTTTGTGAGCAGAGAATGTAATCGAGGATGGTTGTAGAGTTTTAATCCTTAGAATTTATTAATAGAATAACAACTGATTGGATGAATATCTCTTTGTATATATTAAATAAATAAATGTAAATGTAAATCTAGGTTTAGCTTGATCTTGATGAAAATATTCTGAACATTGATATTCTGTGGGTTCAAGTTGACTCTGATGTAGGGCAACTATCACCCTATCATAGGGTTCCTTGGCAAGATTCATTCAGAGAAAGTTTGCTACGGCCTTCCTCTAAGGCTGAGAGAGTATGACTTGCCCAAGCTTACAAAATAAGTTTCCACAGCTGATCATGGTTTCAAACCCTTACCTCTTGGCATCCAGCACTCAAACTACTAGGCCATGTTGGCTCTCATGGAAACCTGTTACAGGTTTATTTAAATTTAAGTAATTTCTTCTCTCTGTGTCCTGGAGGCAATATAATTTGCATCTTCTAAACTTGGTAAAATGCTGGAACCAGAATTCCAGAGAATTAGGAGCATTCACCACAAAAATGACAAGACTGTACTAAGAGTATGCTTTCTGCTAGTGCTCTTCTCCACTCCCCATGCCTACCCACTTTTTATACTACTCTGAGGTCAACCAGAATTGCAGCCTACAATCACATTGATTGATTTAAATGTGTATACTACTTCAATGAATATTCAGATTCTGAAATCAGCATTAGCACATATGTTTCTAAAGTGTGCTATGTTAAAAGCAGATTTATAGTAGTTTTTTCCATTGTTGAAAAATGGAATAAGGAGGTAACTGCAGAATGCATTAATTTAACTATGGAAAGTATACAGGGTTCCAAAGTTTTAGATTGGATTTCAGTAATTCATGGTGAGAGGGAATTTACCAATAGTATAGGGAAAACTCACATTTTCACTTTGAAGATCTTACAGCAGTGTCCTCCTGACAGCCTTCAATTGATTTTGAGTCAATGAAATGATTCATACTTAAATGCCTGGGGAAATTTTTTTTCATAAAAATCTGTCCTGTTGACAAAGACAGTTGGATGTGTGATTGTGTCAAGAAATTGCCATTTCTTTGTCACTCAAATCTTCTCTGAAAAAAATCTCTGCATATATATGCTGCTCTTGAATATTCTAGTAGGCATGATGGTTGGTTCACTGTGCTAATCCCACATAGACTTGCTGTCTGCAGCTAATCCAGAGCTGCTCTTATTTGCATATGGGAATAAGTCAACCCCCTTCCATTTTAAATATCCATTAGAATTTCAAATCACTGTCATTTTCTGCATGTATAATGTTCTGTTTTGCCCTAAAATTTGACTTTCAGGTTCCGTTTTGGAACTAGAACATTACCGCAAGTAAAGGCTTTTGATCTGAAAATGGAAGAAGAAAGGGCACGGAGGCTTATTTTGTTGGGGAGATGCTTATCTCGGTTGAGTTTTGGATTGCAGGAGAATGTCAGTGGTTGATTTTGCCCCATCACATGCTAATGTTATAGTTACACTGGTAAAGGGTTAACATTTTGTGAAAATTAAGTTAATTCTAATGGAAAAATGAATAGTATTGTGAGAATATCAATCAGTACAGTTGGCGGGGTGCAAATGCCATGCAGTATCCCAGCTCAGCCATGTAAACCCACTGGGTGACCTTGGATAAATCATACTCTCTCAGCCTCAGAGGATGGCAATGGCAATGGCAAACCCCCCCCCCCCGAAGAAACTTACCAAGAAAACCCCATGTTAGGGTAACCCTAAATTGGACGTGACTTGAAGGCACATAACAACAACATTGTGGGAATACATAATAATCAGCTCATGATTTTGAAGCAGATCTGCTGAATTTAGGACCAAGATTCAGCAAGACAGAGGTGAAACATTCAGTTTAAATTCAATCCAGTAATGTAATTTTAAAGCAGGTTATAAAATCAGTCACACATACAGCATACAGCAAATGTTGCTAAATTGAAGAGTTAGGCTAATCTAATGGGATTCAGAAGAAAGGCAGAGTAACAAATTCATGAGTTTACAGAAAGACACTTGAATTTGCATTATGCTGGGTCAGACTCAGAGGTGTAGGTGAAGCTGGGAAATAAGAATTCTCCCCTCCCCACCCCACAAAATTTTCCTTCAATGCACAAGCAGGCAGTAACTTAAAATGTCAGTTTAACATTTGAGGACACACAATTTAGGTAACTAAAGGAAAGGGGCAGGCAAAGGTACCCAAGGGATTGGAATATAACACATCTGGGATGTCTGATGGGATACTCAGTCCATGAAAGTTTATGGTACAAACTTCTTTCTCTTGTTTAGTCTCAAAGGTGCTGCAAGATCCCTGTGCATACTAATTTTTCCGACTAACACAGCTATGCACTTGAATTTTACAAACATATATAAGAGTTCTAGAGGTGACTGATTTTAGTGTCTCAGTCTATAAAGTGCTAGAAATTTGGTGACTGAAAACCCAATTTCCAGCACCTCCATTTTGGCGTTTGATGTTTTTCATTGGGGAGCAGAATTCTTAGGGAGCAAATGTCCTCATTTCCCCCTCTATACTTGTAGCTACAGCCCTGATCAGACAGGTGATGCATTTAATCTACTATTATTTACTATGACTAGCAGCGGTGGAGGTGCTGTAAATTGGGTTTTAGAGGAACTTCATGACAAATGTGTACTCTTAACACTGGATTTGACTTCATGGAGCAAAACATAAATTTGTGTCACTGAGCTGTGGCTCTAGTGCAGATATGCTCTCCTATGTCTTCATTGGTATTTTGCATGACCAGTCCCAACAATAAGACATGTTCTATAGAGATGTGAACTATATCACATGTCAAATTATATCAAGAAAAGAAGTATGAAAAGCATTCAAGTTCTTATCCTGTTACCACAATTCCAAGATTACATCCTCTGTCTTTTCAATGAATTTGAGTTTTATGTATATAAGTATGAAGTGTGACATCTTCAAGACTGACAGTGTAAATTCAGTGGACTTAGTCCACTTTATCAGATGTACACGCTAAGTTTGATGAGTCTTTAAGATAACACAATATTTAACATAGCTGCCTATGAAACTGATGTGGTTCCCTGCCCTCATCCCCAGTACTAAAAGATTTTAACGGGGTTACATCCATAAATCAGGCCTTT
Organism: Phrynosoma blainvillii; assembly: GCA_026167975.1. Classification (NCBI taxonomy): domain Eukaryota; kingdom Metazoa; phylum Chordata; class Lepidosauria; order Squamata; family Phrynosomatidae; genus Phrynosoma; species Phrynosoma blainvillii. The sequence continues at coordinate 359,344,648 of JANUYF010000002.1, forward strand.
TTGAATACACATTTCTAGATTTCCTGAGGAAAAGTGCTCATGCTTCTAGGTGGAGTTTAAGCCTTGTGTACACAATTAAAATACTTCTCATTATATTTGAATAGAATGTGATCCTGCCACTGGTGATTCAGAGGACTGAAGGCATTTTGAGTGGTTGAGGGGAGTCAAAGAAAAATCTCCAAATCTACAGAAAAAGGCTTTGCAGTTTTTACCAGAGTATCCAGGAGTATCTGCAGGGATGTTGAAAGTATGGTCACCTGCCTACTTCATATGGATTCAAATGGCTGTGCAGTTTCAACAGGGGGAGAGTGAATAGAGGCAAATAGGGTTGCCCCTCTGTTCTTGCGGACTTGAGATTCACAGTTTTTAATATTCATGGAGGGCGGTCTCTGTTAAGATCAACGGGGTGCTCAGCGCATGCCCCATTCAAGCCTATGGGGCTTGAATATCGGTGAGTCTCTGTTTTCATGGGGGTGGTGGTGGTTTGGAATGGATCCCCTGCAAAAACAGAGGGTCGACTGTAGATGCAAATTTGGGCAGGAAATAGATGAAAATTAAATGCTTAATCAAATGTACGAACACCCACAAAATCTGTATAATACACTTACATGTAGACTAACCCTCTATTGTAGTTTCCTTTCTGGAGATCTTTTGTTTTATAATTTTATAAGTCAAAAACGTTAGTGGTTAGTTGCATATGTTTAGAGGAACTTCACTACCTGTAGATGTGTACATTATTGGAAAAAGTAAGAATGCCATCTGGTGTTTAACTCCTTACTTGACTAGGCAAGTTGATCTTGAAATAGCTGGTTCTTCCTTGTTGCAAGAAATACACCTGGATTTTTTTCTGGATTTATATGGTAAGAGTAGGCCAATATGAAAGATTTATGGAAGAACTATATCATGGTTTTGTTGTGTGCTGATTGTCATATAATCTTTAAGAACATCATCCTACACACTGAGAAATTCAGAGAATTTATAATTTAATGCTTTGGTGTGACAGCCCAGATTTAAAGTTGTTGTTGTTGTTGTTGTTGTTGTGTATCTTCAAATTGTTTCTGACTTATGGCGACCCTTAGGGCATTTCTTGGATCAATTTGTTCAGGGGAGGTTTGCCATTGCCTTTCCCTGAGGCTGAGAGAATGTGACTTTCCCAAAGTCATGCAGTGGATTTCATGGCTGAACTGGGAATCAAACCCTGGCCTCTAGAGCCATAAATCCAGCACTCAAACCACCACAACCATGCTAGCTCTCAGATTTAAGGTAGGTTTTACCAAAGGAGTGGAAAAAGAAGACAGTAGAAAGAGACTCTCAGCCCGAGAAAACCCCCATATAGGTTCGCCTTAGAGTCACCATAAGTCAGAAATGACTTGAAGGTACATAACCAGAAGAAAGAGAAAAGGAAAAAGTGTGTGTGTGTGAGAGAGAGAGAGAGAGAGAGACCTGCTTTGTAGTCTGCATGTCTAAGGATTTGGGCTTAAAAATTAGTCTTAGGCTCCAGTATGCTTTTCCCAATTTGGTACAGCATGGGCTGGGTTTGTTCGATCTGTAGATGATTATCAGGAGGCCAAGGCTCACCTGTCCCTCTCAGCCTGTGTTTGATCTCTTGCTTGGCAGAAAATTCCACAATACCCCTGAGGCACTGAAAAAAGTAGTTCCACAGTGGACAGTTTATCCTAAAGCAACTTTCTTATCTAATCTTCAGTAAAAACAAATATTTTCTCCCCCCCCTCCCATTTGTTGTTGTTGTTGTCAACTGTCCTAGAGTCCATCTTGACTCATGGCGATCCTGTGGATGCGACATCTCCCCTCCTCCCTGTCCTACTTCTAAATATTTCAGAACTGTCTGCATTTCCTCCAAACAATAAATCTTCTTTCCCTCACCTTCCAGTGGCTACCTATAGCTGAAACCCTATAGCGAGTTGTTCTCTGGATTGAGATGAGATGGTTCACTGGATCATCCTGAGTTTTCTGATTCTTCTGTTCATCAATATTCTAAGCCAAAACAGCAATTATGGTGATTATTCAGTGATTCTTATGCTAGAATTGGATGGTAGGCTTGTAATAGTATCACCAGACTGGGGGCCAGACATATTTATGCCAGGAGAACTACTTTTTCTTATGTTGTGCAAACCACTAGACTGACACCTCCCCACTTTCTGTGGCCCCCTGAATTTGGCAGATTGGGTGCTTTGCAAGATGCAAAGGTGGCATCCTTGCTTACTAGGAGGCCAAACAGGTGAAGAGTGCTAGCATTTGCAAGTTAGTCTCCTTCAACATATTGTTAATTGACCATCTTATAAAATCTTTACAAATCAGATATAAGTGCCTCAAACACAAATGTGGATTTCCCAATATCCAAAATGAGAAAAACACAAACCACTTTACCTTCTGTGCCACAACACAATTTAAAATGATTATTTTCCTATTTGTCTGATATCTGAAGAGGGCGATATATTATCAAATGTCTAATGTGCTATTCTTGTGCGGTATATATAGGTTTAATTAGTTTTTAACCTTTTAAGTTGATTATTCTAAAATGTACCATTGTTACAAATGGACACGAGGCCAAAAGATTGTGTTCAGGAACATTTCCAAGGCAATAAAACCTGGTGCCAATGCCATTTTATTGCCTGCTAAAAGCCTTTAGGTTTTCGTGTTTTATTGTATATTGCCGAGATTTCAAGTCACCCTTACGTACAAATCTGCTACACTTATGACTGTAAATGGATATTAGGCTATGTAATAGTAATTCACTATGGTACTACTGAGAGAACATGCAGTTTTATCTTAATTGCAGCAGGGGGATCGAAATTGGTTAACCAACAGTTTCAGTGTTGCTGTTTCATTAGAATATTTGTATCTGGAATTCCTAATGAGACAGGCTTATGTAGTAGTTGTTAGGTAGCAGAAACAACTCAGTGGTGACCAGAATTTACCCTCCACAGCCCATAAGATGTTTTGTTGTTTCCTCTGTATGAAAGCCCATCATTGCCTGTACAGAGTCGAGGCAATGCAATTGGAGTGTTGTCATACATGGCTTCTTACTTTCCCCAAAGGGAAGGGCCTTGCCCTGCTCTTTTTGAATCCCTGGACCAAGGATTTTTCTGTGCATCCTGCTTCAGATTAATTACCTTCATATACTTGCACAAAGAGAAGAATTCTTAGAGCATTAGCTTAAGCAACAATGACGTATTCTTCTCTCCACCCCAATTCCTTATAGATTTGTTAGAAACATATGGCCCTAAAGAAACCCATATTATTTTAAAGTATTTAAAGTAAACCATAGTGCAGATGATCAGTTATGGCAAGGAGTTCCGTCTTCCCCTATGTCTCCTGTGTTTTGACTTTTCCTTACATTTGGGTTATCATTCACATGTATTTACTGGGCACCTTTTAAAAATTGCTTCGTACTGACTGCTGATTTTTAAAAGAGAATATGCTCTAAACAGGGGTAGGCAACCTTTCCCCTTTAAAGGCCGAGGGACTTCAGCTCCCAGAATCCCAGGAGCTGTTGGCCAACATGGGACTATTGGCCAACATGGCTGAGGCTTCTGGGAGCTGAAGTCCCTCGGCCCTTAAAGGGGAAAGGTTGCCTACCCCTGCTCTAAACACTACTGGTTACACATTGACAATCAGTCAATGTCTATATAGGACTTCTTCCAGGATGGCAATATGTTACTTTGTTTCAATACTTTTTAAAGCAATCATGGGATGCATCTCTTGTTTTCACACATCAACACGGACTGTTGTAAAGATCTGAAAGACCTGCATCACCTTATTCAACCCTTTGAAACCTTAGGGCAGGGGTAGGCAACCTTTCCCCTTTAAGGGCTGAGGGACTTCAGCTCCCAGAAGCCTCAGCCATGTTGGCCAATAGTCCCATGTTGGCCAATAGCTCCTGGGATTCTGGGAGCTGAAGTCCCTCAGCCCTTAAAGGGGAAAGGTTGCCTACCCCTGCCTTAGGGCAAGTATCATGATTTGCATCTTTCTTGATCCTAATACATTCCATCCCACTCCCACAACTTGTAAATATGTTTTATATCCTGAAAGTGATAAATGAACTAGCAGGTGGACACTCTCTTCTTCATGATAATACTCTGTACTGCATCTGAAGAAGTGGGTTTACATCCATGGAAACTCATGCTAAAACGTGGGTAGGCAACCTGTCCCCTTTAAGGGCCGAGGGACTTCAGCTCCCAGAATCCCAGGAGCTATTGGCCAACATGGGACTATTGGCCAACATGGATGAGGCTTCTGGGAGCTGAAGTCCCTCGGCCCTTAAAGGGGACAGGTTGCCTACCCCTGTGCTAAAATAAAACCAGTTAGTCTTAAAGATGCTGCCACATTTAGGTGCTGCTTCTTTTACCCACCTCCCTTCCTCCCTTTTTTTCTTAGAAAGAAAGGAAATTATAAGGTCAGGAAGAAAAATCCCAAGGAATGTCAGAAATTCAGGCTTTAAATGTTTACCAGTGGAAATCCTAGGCTGAGGTCCACAGATTCTGACTTGATTTACAAGTAATCTGAAGTATAGTCACCCCTCCCAATTCATATTGGAGGATCTGTTCTGCCCCTCCCCATGAAAATGGCAACTTGCAAATATTCAAGCTCCATTGAAAATAATGGTGGGGCCACATGTGGGCGCATGCCACCATTTTGTCCCTTCCCACTTGACCCTCCTGTGAAGAGCAAGACTGCCGACTAGAAGTCTGCAAAAAATGGAGGGATGACTGTACTTCACAATCCACACTCTTGACTTTTCTTCCGCACACTGAGCTATTCCACAGGTTTAAGAAAGTTCAGAGAGTGAGAGTGAGAGAGAGAAGTAGCACGCAATACATAGAGATTTGAGACTTTGGTCCAAAACACACTGCAGAAATAATCCAGTTTGAGACCTCTTTAACTCCCCTGACTCGGTGCTAGGGAATCCTGGGAATTGTAATTTATTGTGTCACCAGAGCTCTCTGACAGAGAAGGCTAAACATCTCATAAAGCTACAGTTCCCAGAATTCCCTAGCATTGAGCCAGGGCGGTTAAAGCGTTCTCAAACTGGATTATTTCTGCAGTGTGTTTTGAACCCCTGAGTCTTTTGGTGATGTTTGCAATGTCCAGGATTAGGGTTTGGTTGATGAATAATAATGCTAATAATATTTAAGTGGGCCAGTGAGTTTACTGGCCAACTGGAAGAAGAGCACCGAGCCACAGCTGTGCAGAAGCCATCAATTCATGAACCTCTTGAGGCTCTTGAGTCATCCAGTTTCCCAATTAGAAAAAGCAGGTTCCTGATTGAAACTTCCTAGGGTAATTGAACATGAAGCTTGAATGCTGCCATTCTAATTGCTCTGAAGGTTTTTTTTTTTTTAAAGGTTTTTAAAATTATTATTATTGTGTCGTGGCAAAGAACTTTTAATCCCATTTTATCTTTAGTCTTTGTAGTAGCTATTTGATTGGAAGACTCTTTATCAGAATTTCTCCCATTTATCTCTCTAATAATTCCTTGTGTTTTAATGGTTTTATTAGCTCTGCGACTTTGATGTCTTCAAAGCCCAAGCATCCCAGTCTTTTAACAAGGTCTTGGTGACAAACTGTCATTGATGGCAAGCTTTCCCCCCCCTCTTCCCCTCTCCCTCCCTTTGCCTTTATATCTGTTTGCATATTCTAAGGCACACTGGTTCAGATAATAACTTCTGAATCTCTGTTCTGCTTATTCTCTTTTGTTGTGCTGCTGTATGTGTTAGCCTTTTGTCTAACTAATCAAATACAGATTTATTTATTTATTTTTTTAAAAAAGATAGATTTTTGCATTCACCACTTTGACACAGTTCACTGCTTCAGTGTTTGGGCAGGGGAAAGCGTTGGCTAAACCTTGTCTAACTAATCAGTTTCAGAGTCTGTTAAAAGCATGGATCATTGCATTCAGTTTGCTATTTCAGTGTTTGGGAGAGTCAGAGGAAGAGGAATAAATTTCCTATCCCGTGTCTTCCACACCCCATTAATTTTGCCACTCCTCTCTGCCAGCAAAACTGATATGAGCAAATGTCAAAGACTCCAATTAAATCTTTTTAGAAATGCTGACAGACCCAGGGTGCTATGGAGGACTAACAGACTAGTATGTTTGCCCTACTTCCTGTGGTTTTCTGAACTGACCTTCTGTATCAGATTTAGTGGAAATATTACCAATGAGTTCAATGAAAGGGAAAAGAGACATAATTTCTTTCCTAATACAGCTGGAAAGCTGCATTGGCACACCATGGAATTTGAACCTGTCGCTAACAAAGAAACAATCACTTTCTACAGTCTTATGTGAACTGTATTTCTATCCCACCCACCCCCATTATACCTCTGAATTCCCTTCTATGACCAGCACTGCTGGCAAAGGTATATTGTTGTTGGCATGGCTACACAACCAAGCCAAAAATGATGTACTGATACAGTATGATGTGCTTGCAATTCATACACCTTATGGATTTCCAGATTTCTCTTTATAGAAGTATGGCACATTGGAGGAACAAATTCTAGGTAGGGAGTCATAATTTCTGTCTTGGTACATAATATTTGTGATCATTACTGCCCCCAACCCTTTGTTGTCTCTTTCTAATGAAGAAGGTATAAGCAACATCTCAGGAGTAAGGTAGGGACTGGCCATCCTTTTTCCCTTGGATAATTCTCTTTCAGAAAAGAAAACCAACAGTAGGAAAAGATAAATTTTGGCTATGGTGGGCTCCTGTGAGAGAGCCAGTGTGGTATAATGGTTTGAGCAAAGAGTATTAATGGGATTCAAACCTGGCTACTGGCAAAGTAATGGATGCTTATAAATAACTCAACATTACTCTGCCAAACTAACATTGGGATGAGCTAAAGTCACAATTGAACCACAGTGCCAACCCTATAGGGCAACCAGTTGCTTCCATTAACAGTGAAAACTCTTGGCAGCAGTAGAACTTAAATAGAGCTTTAAGTGGCATGCATAACTTGCTCTGGCAGTTTTGTAAAGAGATGAGACAAGCCATACCAAACAGATATAGATAACTAGTTTCATACTGAATGAGTAATTGAAAGGGTATCTAGAATAACTGTGCCCAGATGTAGCTTACCCAAAGGGCTGCCTTCTATTTCAAAGTATCAGTGGTTCACAAAATATAGGGGATTAATTTTGAACATAAAGAGCCACTGTGGTGTAGTGGTTTGAACATAGGATTGCAACTCTGGAAACCAGGAGTTGAATCCCTGCTCAGCCATGGAAACTCACTGAGTGAACTTGGACAAGTCATGTTCTCTCAGCTTGAGAGGAAGGCAAGGGTAAATCCCCTCTGAACATATTGTGCCACAAAAACCCGGTAATAGGTTCACCTGAGGGTCACCATAAGTTGGAAACAACTTCAAGGCACACAAGAACAACATGGCTTCTATGGAGGCAATCAAGATGGATTGTAAGCTGGCCTACAGCTGAAGATGTTCACACAAAATGCATGCTCATAACCAATTAGTGACCAAGGGAATTGGGAGGTGCCCAAGCACCATCTGGCTACAGTTGGGCAGCCAGGAGAAAGGAAGAGCCATCACCCACCCAGACCTCTAACATTATTCACTAGGAGTTATACTCATTATTACACTCATGATGGGATTTGTCATTTAGTGAGGTATTCAACCTGAGCTGTGGTGCCTTGTCAAACTACAAATACCAGGATTCTGCAGGATAGAGTCATGGCAGTTTAAGCGGTATAAACTGCTTTACTTCTGCACTGTGCTACAACCCCAGTATTGAGAATGTAAAGGAGGATGCAACTGAACATCAAAAACAACAACCTTTGAATGTGTTACTAACAATAATTCCTCATTACATCAGTAAAGTAGCACCATTTCCACTTGTTGCAGTTGTTACTTTTTTGGCTAATGGGGGTATAACAAAGTTATATAACCTCAAGAAAAAATATATTCATTACTGGGAACCACATTGCATGCACAACGCTTTGCCACTGCCGGGTCTGATTCCAAGGTACGCTGCCCCGTTTATAGAGATGTCATTTATGAATTATGGTGGTAGGTAGGAAGATCTCGGAAAAGATGAAACTGGGTGAAGATGTAGCTTGGCATGGTGTAACTGAAATGTAGATCCCTATTGTTCTTGATGCCATTGCTAAATAAAGAGTATTTTAATAACTTTCTATATTTACTGAGATAACAATGTCAGCTCTTTTGAACAAGAAAGCTATGTGTTGACAGACAGATTATTTATCTGCTAGTCAAATATTCAGGGCCTTGGAATTTTCTACATTTGATCTTAGCCAAAAGGCCGAGAAGCGAATTTTGGAATTTGGAATTTTCAACAGCATTTCATTAATTGGTTTCTGTCTTGGAACCAAAATTACAGACTTTCTGTTTAATTGTTTTTTTGTTTTTGTTTTTGTTTTTACAATCCAAGTGAAACTTTCAGTAATATTTGAAATTTTTCCAATAACGTTTTGAGGGAAAATTTGACACTTACATGTTGAGCCACATTTTATTTTAACATTCAGTTGCTTTGAATTTGTTGGCATCTCTTGATTGCTTTGATTCTGGCAAGTGTCAAACATGAAATATTATAATCTGTCAACTGTAAAATAGTAGCTGTAACTGTATGTCAGCTATAAAATACTGTCAAATGCAAAAATCAATTGTCAGTCAAATAAAATATCAGTTGCCAAAATGCCGATCAGATATCTAGTGAAGATTTGAATATTCAGAAAAAACTGATGAACTTTCACTAGAGGAGGACTTCTCCTGGACTATTCTGGTACTGTGATAGGATTCTTTGGGTTTTATTCAGCTACATTCATGGAAATAGTTCTTTCAGATGATCTTAAGGTGTTTTGCATAATGGACAAAATTTGCATCATTTCAACAGCTAACCTCCATGCCTTGTCATAAATTGTTTTTGAAGCTTTTCTCCACTTCAACAGCTGCATGCTGAGGAGCTGAGGAGTGTGTGGATGAACTGTTGTCTTTGGTTGTTGTCCATTATTTATCCTTGGCACTATGCAAGATTGCATTTGAATATGGCTGTTGGACTCAGTTGAACAATTGATCCAATAAATCAAACATCAGAGTTTTAAATATTTAACATTTACGTGATCCCTAATAAAATGTTGCATTGTGGCATACCATGGTTCAGGATCCTGGCAGCCATACCCTTTTTAGGATACCTTTTGTTGTTGTTGTTAACTGCCCTCGGGTCAATCTCAACTCATGGTGACCCTATGGATGAGACATCTCCAAGATCCCCTGTCCTCCACTGCTCTACTTAAATCCTGCAAACCCATACCCATGACCTCCTTAATAGAGTCCATCCACTTTCTGGGGGTGGGACTTTCAGGGAAAAAACCCAGGGTACACTCTCTCAGCCTGCGAGAGGGTTTCGATAAGTCAGAAACAACCACAGTCCTGCTCAAAAAAGGAGGACCTTTTGGACAGATTCCTGGACAGAAAAGCCACATATAAATAAAATACAAATACATAAATTCCTGTTGGTTATTCCCAGCTAAGGAAGACACATTCAATCAATTGCTGAACAATGAATGACAGTGTAGGTAGATTCCATTGATTCGATGGCTCTAATCTAGCATGCATCTACACTAGAAATAATGTAGTTTGAGACCACTTCAACTGCCATGGCTCCATCCTACAGAATTCTGGGATTGGTACCAGCACTCTTTTGCAGAGAAGGCTGAAGTAAAACTACAAATCCCAGGACTCCACAGGATGGAACAACAGCATTTAAAAGTGGTGTCAAACAGGATTATTTTTACAATGTAGAATAGGTGATGATAAAAAGGAGCCAGCATAGTGGTTTGAGCATTGGATGACTTTGGAGACCAGGGTTCCCATCCCAGCTCCGAGAATGGCCATGTCAACCCCCTCTGAAGAAAACTGGTAAGAAAACCCCACAGTAGGTTCCCTTATGGTCACCATAAGTCAGAAATGACTTGAAAGTGCACAATAACAATAGCGTGGTGCAATGGTTTGAGCACTGGACTGGCTCCTAGGAGACCAGTGTTTAAATCTCAGGTCTGCCATAGAAACCCACTGGGTGACCTTGGGTGAGTCACATTCTTTCCATCTCAAGGGATGGCAAGGGCAAACCTCTAAAGAAAATAGCCAAGAAAGCCCCACTCCTTCTTACAGTTACTCTCCCCCTACCACTAATTGCATTACCATATTTGCTAAATTGTGTTTAAAAGAGAAATAAAAAAATGAAGGGCATGCTGGGTAGAGCACTAGAGTAGGGAATTGGCTTAAGGAGATGCCTGAAAAAGAGAGTATGGAACCACTGAGGGCTTCAACAGCCCAAGTCCTGTGATTGAAGGCATGCACAAAAAGGATTTCTCCCAAACCAGTATGTATCCGGTCCTTTTCAATAATGCAATAGCAGCAAAAATGGGGCTCATATGATAATCTCCAGTCTCTCTCAAAATAGAAAACCCATGACATAGGCAGGATACACAGTCAGAAAGGGGGAAAATCTGAGTCTTGCACACTGCTTATTTTTCATATCCTTGCTGCAGATGGTAAGGTCTTGTCAGACCATTGAAATAACTTCATTTTTCTTCACCAGCACCTTGACGTCAAAAATTAAACAGACACACACACATGTAGCATTTGACAATTAATATGCTAATATGGGTTTTAGTTATTATAAAGCTTTCTCCCAGTTTAATTTATAATCCACCTCAAATAAATTTTTAAAATGTGATTTTAAAGGAATATTAAGAGCCAGACAGAATTTTTGATGTTCTTTACCACCCTCTCTCTAGCAGCAAATGTAACATTAGTGTTTTCTGTTAGTGGTTTCTTCATTAATAGAGTTCCCCTTTTAAAGTATTAATAAAGTTTCCCTCCTTTTTTAAAATCACTATTGATTATATCATTTTGAAGGACATGTTAGAGAATGAGAATGCCATTATCTCACTGGGGTTACTTTAGTATAAAATATTTAAAAGTAACTTACTCCCATTGAATTACATGCTGACCTGCATGATTTCCCCTTATTAAATAGCTGCCTGTTATTGAATTTCCTGAAGTTAAGGCCCAAACCAGATATCCCCATTATGGCAAAAACTCTTTATACAGGAACACTTTGATCTGATGATTCCCATGGGTGCTTTCATAATGAGGGATAGGGACTGACTTAGCAATGACTGTTCTCTGATCTACTTTTCTGCTCAGCCTTATTCCTCCATTTTCAGAAACGGAAAATGCTGAGGTGATGCACCATAATAGCATTTGGGTTACTTCAGACATAAAGAATTTCTGCAGAGGCACACAATGAGAGTGATTCAAAAAGATGGATATAATAATATCAGAACATAAAAATCTCTAACTCAGAATATAATTGGGGTCAACTACTAAAAAGAGGACCAGCTGGTTTCTTCTGGGGATGATGGGCCAGAGATAAGGGGTCACCAGAGAGTAAAACAAGAGACCACCAAAGGCCAGTCAGTCTTTTGAATCTGCAGCAGCCCATTCCACTGAAAGTCAAATAGCTACTATTTGCAAATAGCTACTACTGGCAAGGAGAAAGATATGAATACACTCCGGAAAAGAAGACCTAATTTTGCCCAGATCCCTTCTCCCTCCAAAAAAACTGATCCCATCTTGGGGCCCTTTCACACTACACAATTATAACTTGTTGATTCTGCTTTACTGCCATGGTAACATCCTGTAGAATCCTGTGACTGATGGAATTTAGTGAGGAGTGAGGAATTTAGCATTTTTAGCTAGAGAGCTCTTGTGCTTCAGCAAACTACAGTTCCCTAGATTCCATAGAATACAGCCAAGGCAGTTAAAGTGAAATCATTGCACTATAACTGTGCAGTGTACAAGGGCCAGAGTTCTCCAGACCTGTGTACAGAGAGGTTTCCTGGATCTCTCTCTCTCTCTCTCTCTCTCTCTCTTTTTTTAAACCAACACAAATATTCTTACTTGAAAATCTATTGTGTCTGTAGGAAATAATACTTTTGTAAAAGATGGAGCCAATTTCATTTTTTTGGTCGTTTTGCTATGAATTTCCACTTTGTGATCAGTTTATCACACGTGAAATTATTCCCCAACAATGTTCCTGGTTCCATGTGGCTTCTGTGAAAGGCTTTTGATACTGCAGTTTTTGGCATGTTGAAATGCCTTCTGACATTTGGATGTGATGATGATACTGTGAGGTCTGTACTGTTTCAGTATGCCAGACAGGAAAGGATCAGCTGTTGAGATGGAAAGATGAAGCAACACTGAAGAAATGATGTTCTAAAATTGTCTTCTTAAATCATCCTCCCTTGTGTAAAATGCACATGTGTGTCTATTTTGTAATATGACTCTGGAGACCAGGGTTCGAATGCCCACTCAGCCATAGAAACCCACTGGGTGAACTTGCACAAGTCATACTCTCTCATCACCAGCACTTGAATTGTGTCTAGAAACAGAGCAGTGGTGCAACAAGTGAGTTATTTACTCACTGTAGACAGCCCCAGTTAATAATCTGGCTGCAGTTCTTTGGGCCAGCTGATGTTTTTGAGTACTTTTCAAAGGCAGTCCCATGTAGAGCACATTACAGTACTCCAAATGGGATGTATACAAGGCATGTGTTACCATTATCAGATGAGCCCTCTCCAGGAATGGATGCAGTGGCTGTGCTATAGAATCTTAGAGTTGGAAGGACTACAATGTTCCTGAAAGACAGCCATCTAGACCAGGGTTAGGCAACCTTTCCTCTTTAAGGGCCGTGGGACTTCAGCTCCCAGAATCCCAGGAGCTACTGGCCAGCATGGGACTATTGGCCAACATGGCTGAGGCTTCTGGGAGCTGAAGTCCCTCGGCCCTTAAAGGGGAAAGGTTGCCTACCCCTGATCTAGACTCTGTTTAAAGACCTCCAAAGGAGAGTACGCCATCTTCTGAGGCAACCTTTTCCACTGTCACTTACAGTAAAGAAGTTATTCCTAATAGGTTGAATTTATTGTATTGTAAATTTTAATCCATTGGTTCATATTCTAGTCTCGGAAGCAGCAGAAAACAAGCTTACTCTATCTTCTACTTGGTATCTCATCGGATATTTAAAGATGGTTCTCCCATCACCTCTCAGTCTGCTCTTCTGCAAGCTAAACATACCCAATTCCTCAAGTCATTCCTCTTGATTTCCAGACCTTTGGTCATCTTGGTTGCACTTCTCGAGAGATATTCTAGCTTTACAATATCCTTCTTGAATTGTCGTGCCCAGAACTGGATACACTATTTCAGGCAAGGGCTGATCAAAGCAGAATAGAGTAACACTACTACTTCCCCTGATTTGGATACTGTGCAACCTAGAATTGCATAGTTTTTGTTGGCTGCCACGTTAAAATGTTGATTCATGCTTAGCTTGTGGTCCAACACTCCACATCCTTTTGTTCACATGTACTGACACAGGTGTCACCCATCCCATGTCTGTACATTTCATTTTTCCTGGCTAAGTATAGTACCTTACATTTGTTCCTTTTGTTAGTTTTGCCTCAGCTCTCCAGTCTGTGTCTGAAGGACTCCCTTTACTTTAATGGACTTCAATACTGATCACATTCCATGTCCCTTTCTGAAGTAAGGAGAGTAAAACTCAGAAACAGGGTATCGTCAGTTGCAGCACCTTGTTTGCTGAACTTTGGAACAATTTGCTTGGCACCATCTTTTTTCTACACAAGTTTTTTAAAAACCACACCTTTGCCCAGGCCTTTCACTGTGTGTTCATTTCATGCTAGACATAACTGATAGGTTGTTTTTGTATTTTAGTGTATGTCACTTTCAAGCCACTCTGGGAGCTATGGTTTGAACAGTGGCTAATAAAGGCTTCAAGAGAAATGGGGCAGTGGTAGCTTTTGCTCTCTGCTGATTTTAAATGGATTGTTATGCTGCTTTTTGTATTGGTATCATGTATGCAAATTTTCTTCTTTTTTAAATTGTATTTTGTCTGCAGTTAGGTGAGTTACCCTGCAGTTTATTGTAGGCTGACTAATACATTTAATACTTGAATAAATAAGTAAATATATACATTTCCCCTTGGGCCAAATTTGGGGTTGTATTTTGGATGTGGATGGGAGTAGAGAATCACATTATGTGAGTGGGATGTCTGCATGTACAACAGGATTTTTGTTCTCTTTCTTCCCCCCCCCTTGTTCTGAATCTGTTCTGAAGGACTTTTGGGGGGCTTCAGTTGGGAGGGAGAATCTCCCCCCCCCCCCATTACTACTGATGGGAGAAGTCATGTCAAGAGAAAAAGTTCTTTGCATTTTATCCTGGCATCCTTCCCCTGAGTTGTGGTTTAGTTTCTTTCTTCTCCTTTCAGTGTAAATAACATGGTAGCAAGCTTAAGCAATTTTAAAAAAATGAAATAAGAAAACTGTACAGTTGTTGTTGTGTGCACCAGATCCTATCTAATCTTAGGAGCTAAGCAGAGTCAGCCTTGTTTATTACTTGGATGGGAGACCACCAATGAATAACAGGTGCTATAGACTATATTTGAGAGAAAGGAACTGGCAAAACCACCTCTGATTATTCCTTGACTATTCCTTGAATAAGAAAACCCTATGAAATTCATGGGGTTGCCATAAATCAACAGGTGGCTTCAAGGCACATATATACCTTGTCATGGGGGTTTCTTGGCAAGATTTGTTCAGAGTCGCTTTGCCATTGCCTTCCTTGAAGGCTGAGAGACCGATTTGCCCAACATCACCCAATGGGTTTCTGTGGGGATTTGAACTCAGGTCTCTTGGATTCCTAGTCCAGCACTCAAACCATTACAGCACACTGGTTTTCGATTAATCTGTGACTTGGAAACCTGTCTTCCTTGATAGCAGTGAAAATATGGAGTAAAAGACTGATAGGCATGAAGGAACGTTGATGGTTGAAAAAGCTCTGACTTTGGTGGGGGGGAAAGTGACTCACGTTAAGCTGCAGAGATGTTTGTCAAGGTGTTGAGATTGGAAGAATTAACTCAGTGAATAAGTTTATTGCAGTGATAATAATAATGGTAAAATAGAACTTCAAGGGAATAAATGCAATAAAACCAGTGAGGCTTTTCAGAGCTCCTTGCCTGTTTTGGAGACTTGGCGGTGTTTAGGTAATGTAATTGCAAGCTCTTAGTTCTGATTCTGGCCTCATCATTTCCATGGCCATTAAGTTTGAATGCGCCCCCCATCCCCTTAAGGCAAAAGCATCATGAACTTGTGCTAAGAGAAATGCCCACAGATTACAAAGAAGATTCATTTTCTGCAATTTACCTCCTCAAATGTATAGTTTTAACTGCATTTCATCAACTGGCAGATATTCAATTATGTCTCTCCAATATTCTTTCTGTAGGAAGCAGGTTTCAGAATCTTTGGCTGTTCAGTGCGTACATGCAATTATATAGCTGGATTCATTAATGTTTTTGTGTTTAACCATGATACTGTTTTAGTACATGAGCTGGCATAAACATAAAAGTCTACAGTTTTGTGAGAGGCAATCAGTACTTAAGGTCCTTCTGAGTTCCCTCTTAACAGCAGGAATCTGTAGTTATTTATTTGTTTTCGTGGTGATTACACATCATCTGTGGGAATTTCTTGAAAAGACATAGATGTACTGACACCAGGCCATTTCCCAAGCCATTGTACTGATATAATATCTCATCTCCCATTGGACCAAAACATCAACTTATATGTATAGGTTGGACCTTTAATGACAACATTTCTTCTTTAAATTGTTCCTCTTCGCAAAATGTATTTGATGTGAAGGATGTGAGCTATTTACACGATCAGGCAAGTTGATAGATGGTTGCTAGCTTTGTGGAGGATGAATATATAAGCTATTTGGTGCTTCGGTTGCACCTTCCTCCACATCTGATGTATTGGATGTAATGCACAGATAGTGCAGCCTTTTTCAGACAGAACTTTGAAAGAAGTTGTGCTAAGCAGCTTTATAAGCTTCATGTGGTCTGACTTACTGGCTGTTACAAATTAGTTTTCAGCTTTCTAACAGCGCTCTAAGTTCTTTAGCCTTAAGGCCTTATTTTAATCTGTCGAAGCTGAAATACTAATAAAGTCCAGCATTCTACATTTTTGGGGGCAAGAGGTATCAGAAATAGAAAAGACCATTGGCACATAGGGAACTGAAAGACAACCTATGTGTTGAAGGACAACTTATACCTCAGTGATGTATTGTCCTTACCAAGAGGCAACAACATGGCTGGTAATATCAAGGATGCTATTTTTCAGCTTCATTCATATAAGGCGGTGATAGTGAACCTTTTAGAGGCCGAGTGCCCAAACTAAAAGGCCTTCTGGCACTGGGTGTTACCCGGTGCCAGGATTTCCACCCTCCAGGGATGGGACCTCTCCCTCCCCCCCACCCACCCCCAGCCTTCAGCTGCTTCTCCAGAGACAGCTGAAGGCCTAGGGGTGAAGGGGGAAGAAGAGGAATAGGCACATACCTCTTCCTTCTCCCCCTGCGCCGTCCCCGGCCTTCAGCTGCCTCCGGAGAGTCAGGAAGGAGGAGGAACAGGAGGGTGCCTATTCCTCCTCCTCTCCCCCATACTGTTTGGAGAGGCAGCTGAAGGCCTGTGACGCCGGGAAGGAGGAGGAACAGGCGCGTGCCTCTTCCTCCTCCTCCCCCCTATCCTTCGTGTGCTGGGGAAAATGGCTTTGCATGCCATCTCTGGTACATGTACCATAGGTTCCCATCACAGATATAAGAATTTCAGTGCACATGTTTAACTAAATTCATGAAACTCTTTTGACTGACTTTCCTGTCTCTCACTGTGGTACTAACACAGACAATGACCCCTATGTAGATTTTAAAAAAGATAAGAAATTAACAGAAAAACTTCACACTTTTCTTTACTTTTAATTCTCTTCATTGTGTAAACAAATCTGCATTTGAAATTATCTGAAGTCAGGATGGTTGAGCAAATAAACAAGCTCCACAGGATCTGGTTTTAGAGAATGATTCTTCTGTAACAAACAAAACTAAAGGCAGCTAAAGGTATTGATTCGTGTGTTGTCAAAAAGTACATTTTGGTTAAATGATTATTTACAAATTATAGAGTTGAAATTGATATTTTTATTTGATTACTTTTTTAAAAAATTATGATAAGCCAATGTTGTTTACATTGTGTATTTAGTTTTTGAATGAAAGGCACTAAAAACTTTTGACAGATTAATTTTAGCACACCTAGTGACTGATGCAATTCCACTGTTCTAAATTCTCTGTGGAACATTCAAGGCACTAGAATATTTTGTATCCTACTGATCTGCTTATATTTTTCAGTCTGCTTTTCAGCCTGTGACTGTTGAATGCCAACTTCAAGACCCTTTCTACATGCCCCTTTTCATGGTGTTTACTCTTTAAACTAGACTTAGCCAGAACACACTTTATAGTGGATCAGTAATGGACAGCATCACACTCCCAAGGTAGCTAAGTAACATTGTGGTGACACACACTGCAGAAATAAATCCAGTTTGAGACCCCTTTAACTGCTATGGCTCAGTCCTAGGGAATCCTGGGGATTATAGTTTATTGTGGTGCCAGAGCTCTCTGACAGAGAAGATTAAATGTCTCACAAAACTACAGTTCCCATAACTCCCTAGCATTGAGCCAGGGCAGTTATAGCGGTCTCAAACTGGATTATTTCTGCAGTGTGTTTTGGACCACTGCACCTTAAGCCACTTAGGTGTAGTCCTGCCTTCTGGGCATCAGTTGTCTTTCCCCTTTTCCAGATGACAGCCCAGAGTATGTCATACATTACTCCATACTCCATTCCAATTTTCTTTTCACCAAGCAATATTTATATGTGTGTGTGTGTGTGTGTGTGTATGTGTGTGTGTGTGTATACACACACACACACTCTCTTCAGTCTTTCTTCAGATTACCCATGTTCTATACCATTTCAGCCATTTTTCCGCCTTGTCTGTATTCTTTTTAATATTATATTCCACACCCAGTACACCAGATGAATGGTGGTTTGAAATAAAGTAGAACACTTTTTCCTTATAGCAATTAATGTTAACCAAGGTCTCAAAGTGCTTATCCATTTCATGACTGATCTTGAAGCCAAGGGTGTGATTGCTAAATACATCTTAGATAATTCTTCCACTAGTGAAGTCAGCTAACATTTTCTCAGTGACATCAGTGGGTGAAGTCCTGACAGATCTCTAACTGATTTCAGCTAATCTATGCCTTCAGCCCTAGAAATATAGTTTTGACAGCAACTGTTTTTTCTCAAAGTAACTGGGGGAAAAAGAGAGAGAGAGAGTGGAGATAATTTCAACAAACAGTATATCAACATATCCCTTTTCTCAGATTTCTCAAAAAGAAATCTTCATAATCTTCTGTTCTTTGCATTTTTCATTTACAGTTATTAACATTCTATTATATAAAATTGGAGTTTTTTTCCATTGTATGTTTAAAGGGCCATGGTTTGTGTCCAGTTTATTTAAAGGACTGTATCTCCCTGCATGAACCCATTAGAGTACTACATCAAAAATCCACCAAACAGTGATACCTTTATTGGACCGACCAAAATGCACAATGATATGTTGCAAGCTTTCGAAGCTCTACTGACTTCTTCTTCAGGCAAGGTGTTTAAAAACCATTGGAATAGTAAGGAGTTTATCGCATGGGGGAAAATTGGAAGTATAGAAAGTGATTAACCCACAATTGCATTGATGGTTTTCACACAATGTCATGTGCAAAGCAGTATTATTCCATGAATAACCCACGATTAACCGGCAATTGTGTGCAATTGCATGAATGATTTTTACACGACATTGAGATGAAATGTGATTAAAGTGCCATTATCCCATGAATAACCAGGCAAGAAACAACAGTAACTCGTTTATGGAATTTTCCCATGAATGACTGTTTGCTGTTCCTTGCCTTGTTATTCCCTGGTTCTTCAGGAGATAATGGAAGTTTTGTTACTGTCATTTTAAGCATGTTTTAATGCAGGGGTAGGCAACCTAAGGCCTGGGGGCCGGATGCGGCCCCCTGAGGCCTTTGAACTGGCCCCAGGCTGCCCCCCCCCCGCCCCTCACCTGCCATGATGATATTGATTATTGTTGTTATTACTTGTTCTTGGGGTTTTCTTGGCAAAATCTCCACAGGGGTTTTGCCATGGCTTTTCTGGGGCTGAGAGAGTATGCATGCATATTTTTAATTTCTAATTTATTTATTTATTTATTTTTGGTGCTTCGGTCCCCCAATTGTCTGAGGGACAGCAACCCAGCCCCAGACTCAAAAAGGTTGCCTACCCCTGTTTTAATGTCAATTGCTGCAATTTTCATGGGTTGATCATTGTTTAAACTCTCATTTTCCCCTGTGTGATAAACTCATAAGATAATCTGGAAAGGCCCATCTCTCTGTCCCACTACCTTCCAAAGCCCATTTTGTGGGAACAAGACAGAGGATCTTTTCAGTGGCTGCTCCCAGAATTTGGAGCTCTCTCCCTAGCAGATCGAAACATGTTTATGCCGCCAAGCTTTTACAGACAAGTGTTGGAGCTTTTAATGCAGTACAGTGCTGTTTTTTTTAATCTAATATTTATATGTTTATTTTTATATTTGTATGTTTTTTACTTCTATTGTCTTATACAGGGGTAGGCAACCTTTCCCCTTTAAGGGCCGAGGGACTTCAGCTCCCAGAAGCCTCAGCCATGTTGGCCAATAGTCCCATGTTGGCCAATAGCTCCTGGGATTCTGGGAGCTGAAGTCCCTCGGCCCTTAAAGGGGAAAGGTTGCCTACCCCTGGTCTTATATATGTTATTAGCTTTTTTGAGCCACATTATCAGGAGAAAGGTGAAATATAAATGTTTTTAATTAATTAATTAAAATAAAGGTAATGCAGAAATACAAAGGAGAAAATAGAGCTCCATCTCACTGAACAGCATTTAGCATAGTAAATATTATGATAAATTATATGTCAAGCACTGAATATAGGACAGTACACTGGAGTTTATTCCCCACTCCCACCCTGGACACAATACTTTCTATAGGAATTTGGTTTTGTTCATCAGTTGGCTGAAACCTTTAATTATGAAATGCACTGGCTTGTAACTTTTGAATTGTTATCTGTGGCCTGTACTTACTTCAGTTCAAATATCAGCTTGGCATTGGTTCTGTTAGATTGTTCTTTTCTTCTCTGTCCCATCAGTATTCAGTGGCTGAAATCTGCATTATGGGAGGCTTAGGTACAGTGAGAAGCTTCAGTGGTTTTCCTCTGCGTAGGTTTTTGCTATTACTAAATGGAATTTACCATAGTTAAAGAAAAGGGATTGTATTCTTAACACTTAGAAGAGAATGACTTACTTGGCAATGTGGAGATGGCATTTTTAGGGCATACATTGTATATACACAGATCAGTTGAAGTGTATGTGAAGTATGATGCAACCAAGATGAGAATCAAAAATAATGCTAATATTATCCTAGACTATAAAACATCAGTATGTAGTATGTAACATCCAGTATGTAACAAGTTCTTCCTGTGGCTGAACTTGATCAAAACACATAACCAACCTTTTGATGCTCTCTTACCATTCTTGTAGCTATTTTCCTCTAGTTGCTTCACTACCAGCAGCAGAATCTCTAGGAGACTTTTGCCCATGTGTATTGCTGTACGAATGCCATTAGCATCCACATACATAGATCCTAGAGCCCATTAAAATTTTACTATCCATATCGCTTTGGCTGTTATTATAAACTCAAATAATAGATTGCCTGCTTTGTTGTTGTCCTGGTTTGAGCACAAAAGGCCAGAGGTCAGAATGATTTTCATTAGGGAATGCTGCATCTTACTGCATGGAGAAAACATAATTCTCATCTAGTCCATTTTGTTCTACAATGAGCGTTAATCATATTGCAGGATTCTTACCACCATTTTGCACTGACTGAATACACATGACAATTAAGCCATATCTGAGACATCTAAGCTTTTGAATAAAGGCACCTGACCAAAATGATTTTTTTTTAACTCTTAGGCATCTATCTAATTAAACAGGCTAGAAACAAGTTGAGCTGTGTGAGGAGCTCTCTCCATTTTCTTTGCATGACTGCTCTATTTGTTGACATCCACATAAAAAGCTCTTGGGAAGAGGAGAAAAAATGTTTGGCATGGCAAAACTCTGAGAAAGATTGAAACAACTAATTTGGAGGTTACTGGGTTGAATGTTCAGCTCTGAATGCCATAACCCTGTAATAAAAGCTGTACAGCAGAATTGTTTGCACACAGTTTAATAGGAGCACATACCCAAGGAGTCCTTCTCTGTGCTGTGATTACAGTTGTCCCTCCGTTTTTGTGGACTCCGCGAGGAACAGAGTGGCATAAAAGGGGAGGCGCACCTGCAGCATGCACCCACGCGCCCCTGCAGACACACACCTCCATTCAAGCCAACAGGGCTTGAATATTTGCATTTTTCCTTTTTTTGCGGTGTGGGGGTGAGGGTCTGTAATAGATCCCCCATGAAAAAGGAGGGGCAACTGTATCTTCATATTTTGACACTTGGGTCAAAAGGGCTTATTCACATACTTCTTTTAGTAACTTTCCTACAAATAATTAATCCTCTGAATGGGTTCCTTGGTGGAAGGATTTTTTTTAAAATTTAACTTCCTGGCAGCAACATCTGATAATACCTTTATTATAGAATGTGTATGCTAGATGGAAGCTAGAGGAGCATAGTATCACTCTACAAGTTGAGTATCCTTTAACCAAAAACAAAAATGCTCCAGAACCCCAAATTTGTTTCCTGGGTGGCTGAGATAATAATACCTTTGCTTCAATGGTTCATTGCAGGGGTAGGCAACCTGTCCCCTTTAAGGGCTGAGGGACTTCAGCTACCAGAAGCCTCAGCCATGTTGGCCAATAGCTCCTGGGATTCTGGGAGCTGAAGTCCCTTGGCCCTTAAAGGGGAAAGGTTGCCTACCCCTGGTTTAGTGTGATAGTTTAATGCTTCAGTAGTTCCGCTCCTTTCTCTCGGGCAGGTTTCAGAGGGTGGTACTCGGGGACAGCTGCTCATCAAAAACAGAGCTAAAATATGGCATTTCTCAGGGAGCCATTCTGTCCCCGATGTTATTCAATATTTATATGAAGCCACTGGGAGAAATCATCAGGAAACATGGAGCAGGATGTTACCAATATGCTGATGACACTCAAATATTCTGCTCCATGTCTCGGTCAACTGTTATGACAGCAGATGGTGGTTCTCCCCTCAATCAATGCCTCGAAGCGGTAATGGACTGGATGAGGAAAAACCGACTCAAATTGAATCCAGACAAAACGGAGGTACTTACAGTAGGGGCCCCCAAACCAGAGATTGGGTTGCGACCACCAGTCTTGGATGGGATCACGCTCTCCGCCAAGGACTGTGTCCACAGTCTGGGGGTGCTCCTAGACCCATCGCTTCACATGATAAATCAGCTGAATGTGACAGTCAGGAGCGCCTGTTATCACCTTCGGCTGATATGCCAGCTGCGCCCTTTCCTGGAAGTAAAGGACCTAGAAACTGTAGTACGTGCTCTGGTAACCTCACGACTCGACTTCTGCAATGCACTCTACATGGGGCTACCCTTATACCTAACTTGGAAACTGCAATTAATACAAAATATGGCAGCCAGGCTGATCACGGAAACATCACAAAGTGATCATATTACTCCGGTTTTAAAATCTTTGCACTGGCTGCCAGTTAGTTTCCGGGCACAGTGTAAGGTGTTGGTATTAACATTTAAAGCCCTACATGGCCTGGGCCCATCTTACCTAAGGAGTCGCCTATCTCCATATAATCTGCCCCGTGCCCTCAGGTCCTCTGGGAGGAAGTTGCTTCAACCAATAAGAACTAGGTTGGCAGCAACCTCCTAGAGGGCTTTCTCTGCCACGGCTCCTAGACTGTAGAATGCCCTGCCGGAGGAGATCCATCAGATAACCAACTTAGATGGCTTTAAAAAAGCCATCAAGACGGATCTCTTCCGGCAGGCATTCCCAGAATATTTCCTATAATTTCTCCCCCACCATTAGATCACTCCTTTATAATCAGAGTGCCCTGTTTAATTCGTATTGCATTTGTAATTTTGTTTTAAGTTAAATTTTAATGTTGTTGTGAATTTAATATATTTTTAGGGGTGGTGGTGAATGTTTTTGTATTGTATGGGATTGTGCTTTTAGATTGTAAGCCGCCTTGATAGCCTCGGCTAAAGGCGGGATATAAATTATTATTATTATTATTATTATTATTATTATATTTTACCTTTTGTATACTGTGAATTTTTAACTATGTTGTAACTGTCGTATGCTGCCTTGAACTAGGAAAAAGGCAGGATATGACTAAATCCAACAGGCATTCAGGGTTGTTGTTGTTGTTGTGTTTTTTTTTTAAAAAAAACATTGACAACTTGTGTAAGGATAGATGTATGTCAGAAGGCATTATTTCTTTGGTCCATATAACTTGTATTCTAAAATATGGTTAGGTGAAATGTTGCCTCTCCAGATGTTGTTGGATTGCAACTTACAGCATTACACACCATCGTCTTTGCTGGCTAGGGCTGCTTGGAATTGCAGTCCCAAAACATTTGTAAGGATGTGCTTTTCCATCCCTCTTCTAAATCAGGAGTTAACCTGTATGAAATCCATGTAGCTAGCAAGCTTATTTGTTAGTCTATATTTAGGTTATCTATAAATAATACTCAGATGCAGTGGGAGCTGACTTTGCTTAAGTTCCCCCCCCCTTTTTTTTTTTTTTTTTGCTGTAGATCTCTGGTTCTGTTGTGCTAATCTTATTAGGAAACCCTCTCTTCTTAAAGGTAGCATCTCAGGATCTCCTGATACATAGTGTTTATTGTTCAACTGGCTTGACTAGAATAAATCACCATCCAGCGGAGCTGGGACTGTGCATAAAATGCTTCATGCTTCAGATTGATCAGTGATGAGGGGACTGTAGTAAAGAATGCGTAAATGGTTAAAGTTGAGTTAAATATGGTGAAAGAAAGGAAAATGTGCGTTCATATTTAAAAGCCAGATAAATGGTGATACTTGATGGACAACTTGTATCTAGGAACTAGGACTACCACATCTTTGTGTCTAGTCTCTTTTCAAGTCCTCAGGGCAAGATTGAGGAATCTTGGAGAGAGCATTATCTTGAAAATGTGTACATATACTTTCTCTTCATTTGTTAAGCCTGATGAAGGTGTTGTTTGTGCAACTGTGGTTGATGTTGAAGATATTATCTTTAATGGCATCACAAGGGGCTTCCCTTGGTAGAATCATCCTTGTTAACAATACGAAGTCTGTTCCTCTATGACATCATAAATCATTGTTCCTGAGTTTCAGGGTCATGAATTCTCAGAGCTTTGGGTAGTTCTAATTTAGCAGTCCTACTAGATAACATCTTGCTGGTTTTACTTTGAATTGTTTTCGCATGTACGTATGAACACATGTGTATCTAGGTCAAAATGAACATAGGATTGTACAGATCATTTTCAGAGAGGTTACAAAATACAGAGTTAATCATGCGCTGCAACAAATGAGGGGAAAATTGCTTCCTCAAGTTGGGGGAGCTAACTCAATAACAACTATTAAGAATGAATGATACTAACTTTCTTTTACCAAAAATATTTTAGAACTGAGGAAGGCTTGGTTAGTATGCCTATTCCCTGTCACTTCTGTGAATAGACTATTTCAAATAACAGTAAGAGAGAGAGAGAGATGGAGGATTTGGCATTTGTCAAATAATGAGCAAGAAGAATGTGAGGAAAATGAAAAGAAGGCAAAGTTTGGGGTTCTCTACCCATGAAACCTCAAGTGTAAACAGGACAAGAACTGTTTGGTGGGGGGGAGAGAATGGATAGACCCAGAGAATTATCAGGATAAAATGATGAGAATGTAGAGTCCATTAAAGTATATTTAGCATGTTCCATCCAGATTATGGCCTTATTTTCCTGTTGGTCACAGATATTTGGAAGATGATGTGGGGCACAGGCAAACCTCTAATCTGAAGATTTTGATTTTGGGTTATGAATTCAAAATTATAGAGAACAGGATGTCATCTAGAAATATCCAGAAGAAAAGGCATGGTTAGTATGTTGATGAAGAGGCTGAATGTATGGCTAAGCTGTTATTAGGGACCCCAGAACAGGAGCAATCTAATTGCCAAAAATATTTTATTTACTTACTTATTTACTTACATATTTTATATCCCATTTTCCTACCAGTATGGCACTCAGGGCAGTTTAGAAAAACACTAAAGCAAGAATGGAATTTAGAACATGAAGCCTAAACATACATCCTCTCTTTAGAATGCAACTTCTTTGACAAAAATGGCAAACAAGATGAGAATCAATTGGACTAGAAAACAAGAAACATATTAGCTAAGAGTATGGCTATGTAGGTAGTTTCTCTTCTCTAGAGATTCTAGAGCAGGGGTAGGCAACCTAAGGCCTCGGGGGGGGGGGCGGCGGATGCGGCCCCCTGAGGCCTTTGGACCGGCCCCAGGCCGGTCCGCCGCCACCGCCCGCCATGATGATATTGATTATTGTTGTTATTACTTGTTCTTGGAGTTTTCTTAGCGAAATCTCCACAGGGGTTTTGCCATGGCTTTTCTGGGGCTGAGAGAGTGTGCATGCATATTTTCTAATTTTTTATTTTTTTATTATTTATTTTTGGTGCTTCGGCCCCCCATTTTTCTGAGGGACAGCAACCCGGGCCCCGGCTCAAAAAGGTTGCCTACCTCTGTTCTAGAGTATCCTCAGCCCAATGTTTAAAACTTCTCGTTGGTCTATTGCATGAATTGACTTTGAGTTTAAGGTCAGCAACTCAGAGAAAACAACATAATCTCAAGAAAGGAAGGGCTCTCTAGAAAGAGGTATTGAGCCAACAGTGTGGGGTATTGCAGTGTCATGTATGGAAGCTGACTCAGTAGGTGTTTAGAAAGAAAAGCTAGCTCTGTCAAGGAATGCCATGCAACAGATCCGAGCAAACAAGACAGTGACATGGTTAAAATAGAAGGGAGACTATGGAGATATAGGAAGAGGATTAGGAGATGGAGCAAGAAATTAGGAAGAAGATTAGGAGTGGAAGAGGGTTAAGAAGAATCACATGATCCAGAAGACCCCTGGGCAGTTTTTAGAGCCTTGTAGCAAAGTGTCTGTGGAGGCTGAGTCCCATGATTAAATAATGTTGGAAGAATGTGCTGAGTCTCTGAACTCAAGGGCAGTTACAAACTTTAAAAGAAAGAATATAAAAGGGCCAGTGGCTCAAGAAGGGATGGTGCTAAAGGGTCAATAACTTGACACTGAGGAATGAAAGGGAATTCGAGTTTCCCTGACTACTCTGAATTAAACTCAGTTGAATGAATATTACAAAAGCCATGCATGTGAAAGAGTTTAGATAGAAGTATATGGAATGAAAGGGTCTCCACCAACTGTCAGCATTACTTCAAATGTTGGGGAAATTTACCTTTGCAAAGGGCTTGGTTATCCTTTGCACTGTGTGCACCAGTTTATACCAGTAATGACAGAAGTGGACTCCAGGTCTTGGATGAATTAAGAAGGTTTTATTTAGAAAAAATGCAGAGTGCAATTACACACACAAGATAGCAATACAAACAGCCACAGTTTACAAAGCTAACCAAAATAGAAATACAGAAAGGGGATAGCAGAGTTTTTAGGGGTTTGCAGTGGTGTTATAATTACTTGTCCAATGAGAAGACTGCATAAAGCTGGAGTGGCTCAGACTGGGAGATCTGAAGGTGACACAGAACATGGGGGGGGGGGTGTATGTGCGCAGAGGTTAGGTTTTGAAACCATATTTATACCTTAAAACTAGCCCCAAACGACAGGCTATCTGGTCATTTAACACAATGGGATTCCGGACTGATTGATGGTTTTAATTTTAGTATGACAAAAACAGTGATTGGATCAGGATATCCCTAAGATTGATGGATGGGGAAGTTTATCTGGGGACACAACAGGGGGTAGGCAGAGAGACTGGCCTACTGCTAAGAGATCCTTTGTCTCAAGATTTGAGAGATTTGGGGGAAGGAAGGAGCACTTTAGATTTGATGGCCTTGTTTACCCAGGTATCTGCATGCCTCAAGGATGCATTCCTTTTTTGGGGGAACAACTGATCTAGTGTTCCTGAAAGGTCATCTATCTCTCAAAAACATTCTATCTCCAGATACGACATATGAAAATATGAGGACCCCAAAATACATTGCAGAGTATGCAGGAGTGGTTAACAATAGTCCCCCAGACATTATGTCTATGGCTGTTTGATCCCTGGCCTCCTTTAAAACTCTTGCTGCCCTTTTCAGAATAAAATACTTTAGCCAATGTGCCAACCAGGTACATAAAACATAAGCTTATCTACTGTCTATGACTAACTTTGGGCCTTTGCAGACTGCCAGAAATAGTGCACATTAAATTGAGGCACTGCCCTGGCTCAGTGCTAGGGAATCATGGGAACTGTAATTTATTGTGGCACCAGAGCTCTCAGACAGAGAAGGCTCAATGTCCCAGAAAAAAATACAATTCCCATGACTCCTTAGCAATGAGCCAGGGCAGTGCCTCAATTTAATGTGCACTATTTCTGGCAGTCTGCAAAGGCCCTTTGTCTTTTTCTTTCTAGTTAAACATTTAGAAGAGTTACAGTTTGTAGACGGCTCATTTTACAGTACCCTACAGCTTTTCTTGTACTATAAAAGTTATCTCATGCTTAAAGTCATTATGTTGGACATGAACCAGTTTACCAGGCTTCTTAGTTGTTATTTATAGTAACACGGACCTGAGTTAAGTGGAAAGGTGGATGGCTCTTATGACTTAGTTTTAAAAGATTTTAAAGACCTAATTTTCACTTCTAATTCAGTTCCATACATATTATTTTATTTAAATTATTTATACAATACTCTTTAATGCAAGCTCTGAATTAGTTACATTTAAAAGCACATATTGGATCAATAGAAGTGCAGTAAAGTGGGAGTTTGGGTGAATAAAAATGTTTTAATCTGGCACCTGTCTAGGGAGATTGTTTTGTAGTTGCACAGCCCCCTTCCCATAGTTATATTGGCCATAGGAGAGGAAAAAAATGGAAGATCCATGTTAGAGCAGTCACTTTATTAGGCCAATTCGAGCTAACAAAATAATCTGGAAATTTTCCATTTCTCCAGAATTCTACAGCTGGTTAGATTATTTAAAAGCATGGATACTGATTTGTCAGAGTCCTAGAGCACCACTATACCACACTGACTCTATTAAAATATATACTTCAACATTATGTGAAGTAATGTGGTTACCATTATTTTAATTTGAACAATGTTATTTCCTTATAAAAGCTATCTATCTATATAGATAGATAGATAGATAGATGGACAAAAATACGTACACTAAAAAAAAATATTTTTACTCATATACTATATTAAGCAAGGGTGTGTGTGTGTGACATATGCATGTAGATGTAAAGGGGAGCCCAGGTGGGAAAAGTTTGAGAATCACTGGTCTACACCACCATATATCCATCCTTGCAGATTATAGCCTGTTCCATCTCAAGGGTTCAGCTGATACAAAAGTACTGTTGCCCTATTCCACCTGCCTAGTAAAGGTCAGCTTAAATAAAATAAATGCTTCTAGATTGATCTAGATTTGATCTGTAGTGAGCTTTCCCGAGTTAAGTAACTTAAATCAAGAATGCCTTTAAGCCTACATTTCTAGGTTATGGTAAGTTAGGAATCCTTGCTGAACTCCTCTTAATATAGTGGTTTTCAAGACTTGGAGGCAAATCTTGGAGGCCCCAATTTCCCTTCCATTTGCCAAACTTATTCTGTCCTGGAGGGGTAGAGAGAGGTAAGAAGGGCACTTGGAGTAGCCACTTCTGCCTTAGAGAGGAGGAGGGCACGGAAGCTTTCTGGATCTTGACCTCTGGTGTGGTCCATCCCAAGCCATGTCTTCTTCCACCACCTGCCCCATCACTTCCCCGGTCCTTAGGATGAGATGCTGTTGCATGAATATATTCATGTATATTCATAAATACACACAAATGTGCAAAAGAAAATGCACATACAAAACCAACAAAATATTTTTATACATATACTACTTAAGTGGGGGGGATTACAATGTCTGCATGTAGATGTTAAGGGAATTACATGAGTAAAAAGTTTGAGAACCACCGTCACAAAAGCAGCTAAATGTTTAGCTGTGGACCTGGTCTTGCCAAGACTTTTAGGCTGACAGCAACTCTTAGATTATTGTTGGTTTGTAATCCAGAATTCCATGTTTGGACACGATACAGAGCTAAATGACTCTATTTTATTTATCCATTTGCACGCTCAAGAAGAGTAAATCAGCATACCAGTTTATTTATCTGAACTGGATATTTTATTTCTACTAGGATTCAAGGTGGCAGGTTTACTGCTGGTTGATGGCAAACCAGGCTAAACCAGGCATCCAAGCTTGTCACTGATGTGCAAATGTGGCCAATGTATGTTCATGAAGTCCTAGTTTGCACAGAGTCTTGCATTTCAATGTGGGGTGAGAACAGTAATTGCTTTTCTGGCTGGGAAAAATGGCTATGCATTCACTTTTAAAAACTTTAAAGAACTGAGAATTACTGAGTTAATCATGGCTGATACAAGACATATGACTGACCCTGAATGTGTTTGGGAACCTCTAGAGGTGTACATAATCATATAACAGCAAAGTGACAGTGGGAATGGCTGCATTGTTGTGGTTTGCCTTGACACTTGCAAATGTCACCAGCTTTTTAAAATAATGCTGTGACAGGAAGGATTAAGAAAATGTCTTTCGGCATTATAAAAACAAGAGAAACCAGAATTACTGTAATTAGGAGAATATCTGTTCTTCAGACTGCTCAGTTATGCATGTCACTTTAAAATAACTATTTGGGGTTTTGATTTTTGTGATGATTTAGAGCCATCTCCCTTTGCAATAAAGCCACCTTGCTCATTTTGTTTAATGAATTAAAAATCCCCCAGTAAATGGTATCTCATTTATAATTGCATACAACCTGCTCTGACTTTCACCTCCAGGAAAGACCTTGATGGTTATAAAATGTGTGATGGTTTCTCTGCTGAAGGAGTCTAATATAATTACCCTTCATGGGTGAGGTATCTTGCACATCTCCTGGGAAACCCATATTTCTGAAAGATCTGACAAGAATTCATTGTAGTCTGAGGTGACTAGAATCAGATGTTACTTTATTATTGTTAATTGAGTCCTGTGAGGATGTGGACTCAGCCTTTATCTTAACTTCACGTGTCTCAGAGCTCATCGAAATGCTTGGAAAATCATGTGTTACAATTCTGCAGGGATTGTACTAGTTCAGCATGCACC
Source organism: Phrynosoma blainvillii (assembly GCA_026167975.1). Classification (NCBI taxonomy): domain Eukaryota; kingdom Metazoa; phylum Chordata; class Lepidosauria; order Squamata; family Phrynosomatidae; genus Phrynosoma; species Phrynosoma blainvillii. The sequence goes on from JANUYF010000002.1 coordinate 359,374,992, forward strand.
TGAGGGACACTATAGGTTTGAAGGCTTTCCCTGCTGTACACAGAAAACTGGGGCATCAAGGAAACGGCTAGGCTTGGGACTCTCTTGGTGAATGTGCTAGTATTCTATTTCCAGAAGAAAATTTATTTTATTTTATTGTTTTTTACATGCTACTTCTATATGATTTGATCTGTCCTTGGTCAGATAGTCACACTAATGGTATGGCTATAATGATTGAGTATTTAGGCACTGCCTATATGGAGATCTCTCAAAACGAGCAGTTATGCCTTTATTATATTAAAATATTATTAGTTAAGTCATCAATAAAGCAGGTTAATAAATAGTTCCTACCAGTGGCAAAAGAGGAGTCCTGAATGTTTAAATTATGGCCTGATGCAGTATGGAGAAGAAGTAATACCTGTTTGTTTCTAAAGATACCATCTCTCACATTAGTAGGTGTCAGTTTATTTATTTATTTTTTAAAAAACATGGTTTACTCTAGAAAGGGAAAAGCAATCAGAGGTAATAGTTTCCCTTTTAAGATTCTCCATTTGTCTTTCTCAAAAGACAGCAGCAAACTGGTGTTTAGACATCTATTTTTGAACTGTGATTCCGGTTGCCACATTATAGTAAAATAGTAATACATTCCCAACATTTAACTGTAGAAAAAAGGGTTTATATATTGCATTAACTAAACTGTCAGGTTCATTATGTGATAGGAATCCTGCAACTTTCATCTGCTTTGCTTGAGAATTTTCTGCTTTAATTTCTGCTGGCTTTAAACATTAATTTTCTCTACACTTCCATATTTAGATGGCATATATTTTATTTGTAGCTCTCTTGCCTGTTTGGTATGTTACTTGTACGTTAAATGTGTAGAATCTCAGATATGTGTATACATTTCAAAACACTATCATCGCATAAGATCAGTCTTGATGCAATAGGCTCAGATTTGTTCACAATCCTTTATAATCCTTTTCTACCTTTTAAGTTTCTCCCACACCAAGAGGAAACTTAATTCCAATTCCTTGATCAGCAAGGGCACCATGGGTTTTGCATACTCTTCAACTGTGCGTATTTCACAAGGATAGTCCCAATTAATCCCTTTTTGTCCCATTTTACAGCTGCTTTTAAAATGCCCCAGTTTTTCCTCTCCTTCTCCAACTTTCCCCTTTTGTCTTTTGTATACTGAATTCAAAATTCAGTAGTAGTTTGAATGTAAGTCTCCGGGACCAGATGAACAGAACAATGGATGCAAGCTACAGGTAAAGAGATTCCACCTAAACATTAGGAAGAACATCCTGACAGTAAGAGATGTTCAACAGTGGAACACACTGCTTCAGAGAGTGGTGGTCTCCTTCTTCTTTTTTTTTTTTTGGGGGGGGTGTTCAACAGAGGCTGAATGGCCATCTGTCGAGGATGCTTTGATTGTGAGTTCCTGCATAGCAGGGGGTTGAACTGGATGGATGGCCCTTGGGGTCTCTTCCAACTCTATGATTCTAGGAACTCAACTCAGTGGGGGGAGAAAGGAGGGAATCTTGCCCTCTCCAGTAGGCACATATAAAAGCAAACCGTTGCAGGCTTCTCTGGCTTTGTGTTCTTCCTCATGAATAACTTTTGCCATCTTGATCACACTCTAATATTGCTCTTACACATGTATCCCAGTTTTCATCTATGAAAAGTTGGAGGATAGTTTTGCTTAAATTACTCCATAAAAGGTCATGTGCATTAATGGCACTATATAAATAATAATAATCTGAACTACAACCTCAGTACATGCCAGATTGATGGACTTAATGAGAAGAGAGGCACCTCTGCTGTTCATTAGTTTTGAATACATCCCTGCATGTGTGATATAGTTGTCATTATCTAAATATCTTAGCGGTAAAGGTCGATCTGTTTGTTTTTTACTGCATGGGACATAAGCGTTCCATTTCAGCCTTACAGCAAGCCTACTGAGAGAATAACAGCTTGGCTAAAGTAATCTAGAGAGCTATGTAGTTAAGTCTAGATTTGGAGTTGGATTTTCTACGTCACGCTGGTGTTACAAATGAGGGAACCTTGTAAAGCAAACCTACTGTCTCAGACACTGTGTCATTCACCAGTCTGACTTGTATACAAATCTTCTTTCCAAACCAGTGTGGAACTAGGAATGTGAGCATGTTTGCTTTCATCTTGAAAAACAACTTTCCATTCTTAAAGCTATCCAAGCAAGGCATTGGCAGCGAATATGCCTTCCAAATCTATGATTACTAATCATTATTCTGAACGGCCAGAATGTCTCAAGTGCCCCACAGCTATGCAAAACAGAATCAAACCATAAATGAATAAATGTTGTTAACATCTGCATGTGACTGATATAGATGAAACAAGACTTTTTTTTTTTAAATAAACCTTCTCCAGGGGTGTTCATGCTCTATGACTGTTTATGTATTTTTGTTTTGTTCTGTTTTTGTTTTTATGAAGGGCACAGGACCAATATGTTTTATTATCTGCTGTCGATCTGGTGATAGTAGCATATGAGTTCCAATTTTGAGCTATTTTGATATTTGTTTTGATATTTGAGTCTCCTTCTTTGACCTGTATTAGATCTTTCTTTGCCTGCACATGAACAAAATAAAGTGGTGCTGTATAGAAGATGACCCTTTAAATAATTCTAGTGCTCCTCATTCTTTAGCAAAGTACACATAATTTGCATTTTCCTGCAAATAGGAATGTGGCCTATTTCTATGTCTTAGCTGTATGTACATAACATTAAAGGATTTTAGCATACAAACAGCAACAGTTACTTGCTAGATAACCATGCAGCTGCTGAAGCTCTTTTCCTTCTCTTACTGCAGTACTAGTAGTTAAGTATAGGACACTTTACTTAAAAAGCTAAATAAAATATACAAAATGACGCACAACCTTACGTAGAAGTATATCTGAGCCAATCAAGAGCCAAGCTAAGTGTGTTATGCATTATTTACAGAACTGTATAGCCCTCCCTGCAAATAGCTTGCTATGGTGTTTTACAATGCTAAATAAAAAATACACTACAGTCAGGCCACCGTATCCATGGATTCTTTATTCATGGATTCAAGCATCTACGGCTTGAAAATACTTTTTAAAATATAAATTCCAAAAAGAAAAGTGTGATTTTGTCATTTTATATAAGGGGAACCATTTTGCTATCTTATTGTATATAGTGGGACTTGAGCATCCATAGATTTTAATATTCACGGGGCCCCTGAAACCAAACCAAGTGCCTACTGTAAAATAAATAAAGAATATAGTATCACCAGAGAGATCTGAAATCCAAAAAGAAGAATGTAAGTACCTTGCACCAATAAGATACTTCCATGCATTTGCATGCATCATTTTCCATTCTTAAGTAAAGATGCCCAAGTCTAGCCAGGGTAATCTTTTCAAAGGAATGTGTATGCACTCTTCTTCCTCTCTTCCACTTACAAAGAAGGAACTGATTGGGAGACAATAATCCAAAACACACTGCAGAAATCATCCAGTTTGAGACCAGTTTAAAAGCCCTGTCTCAGTGCTAGGGAATTCTGGGAACTGTAGTTTTGTGAGACATTTAGCCTTCTCTGTCAGAGAGCTCTGGTATCACAATAAACTACAATTCCCAGGATTCCCTTCAACTGAGCCAGGGTGGTTAAAGCGGCCTCAAACTGGATTATTTCTGCAGTGTGTTTTGGACCTAGGTAGCAAGTTCTCTGTGCCTCTGTTGCTCCATCTTCCTGATTGAGACCGCATATCACACGGGGTCCCAAGCAGAAGGTATCCAAAGGCAATCCAAAGCTAATACATATTTTTTTTTCCGTGTGTTTACACATATCCAAAGGCAATCCAAAGCTGATACATATTTTTTTTGTGTGTTTACACATATCCAAAGGCAATCCAAAGCTAATACGTACTTTTTTCCCGTGATCCGAAGTGAAAGGGGATCTTTTGACATTCGGTTTTTTGGGGAAGTACAAGGGAGCTTTCGGAATAGCAGAGTCCCCTTAGCGGCTCAGGCACCGCCGCTGCCGTGTTTTGAAGGGAGGATGGTCCGGGCAAGTCCGCCTCTCCCCATGAAGGTGAGCCTAGTTGGAGCTGCAGAGTTTTGAGGGCTGGCTGGAGGGCTGGTAAGCGCCGGAGGAAGGGCGGGGTGCAGGAGGGAGCCGCCGCCTCTGCCTCCTCCGAGGCCAGAGCCGCCTCTCTGCCGGTTTTGAGGGCTGGCTGGAGGGCTGGTAAGCGCCAGAGGGAGGGTGGGGTGCGGGAGGGAACCGCCGCCGCCTCTGCCTCCTCCAGAAACATTGCGCAATGGCTGCACAGGCGAAACAGATTCGTTTCGGAATTTATTTACTTCGGTTAGTTTTCGTTTACTTTTCGCTTCCTGGCCAGCGTTTGATAAGGTCCATATAGACATCTCCTCTCGGTTTAGTCACATCTGCAGTATATCTTCACTCTATTGAAGTTCTCCTTGGTAAATTTTATTAATCAATTTTTGCCATCCAAAGTGTTGGCTGCAAAAGTTCCTTTGTTGCTTAGGAGTGTTATAAAGAGGTCAGTAGTGTTTTTGTCAGGGAAAAAAATGGTAATAGTCCAATCCTGCAACAACTGATTTAAGACAGCAAATATCATATCTGAGGCAGATTTTTTTTGTTTATTGCTTTTGTTATTGCTTTTGTTTATCACTGCCTGTTCACATTATGTCAATTGTTATTATGCTATGTGAAGCTATATAAACTAGCATGCCACCTTGACTATAATCTAGTTTAGAGAAGTCATAAGGTTTTTTTTTCACCCAGTGACATATTTCAAAATTATTCAGATCAGTCAACATTTGGGGATGAAAAACAAGCTGTACTGGATATTTTTTCCATCTAAAATAATAGCCAGCAGTCAGAAATAGAATACCTATGAACCAGACACTTCACTGTTTTCTACGTGTCATGTTTATTATTATTATTATTATTATTATTATTATTTATTTCTATCCCACCCCTCTGCAGCGCAATCGGGGCAGCTTACAACAATTAAAACTACAATAAAATACATGCAACACCAAAAACCTGCCTGCCCCTTAAAAATTAGTAAACTTAAAAAATTAAAAACATTTTATAATAATAATACAGATACACAAATAACCTGGAATCCCCAAACCGAAATAAATCACAACATAAAAACAAAAGCATCGCAACAGCAGCAGCATAGAAAAGGGGAAGAATTAGCTAACTCTTGGGCTGGGATAATTATTCAGGAAATATTTTTATTTATGAATTTCAGTGGTGGATAATTTCAAAATGTAGATCTAAATATTGAGTACTTAACTGTGTAGACTTATCAGTGGTCTAACTGTAGATACTGTCCTAGCTCTCTTTCACATTACACAGAGCAATTTTAACTTCCATGTTCATATCCTCCTAAGCCACAATTTTCAATTGAAAGGTATTTAGAATTTTAAACTGGAGAGCTCTAATGCCTTACTGTATTATAAATTCAAAGATTCTATAGGACAGAACCATAGCAGTTAATATGGTATCAAAGTGCTATGATAGTGTTGTGTGAAAGAGCCCCTAGAGTATAATAGTGATTTATATAAGGTAGGCAATGTAGTGAGAGGAGGAGTAATATATGGCTTGTGCAAGAGATTTTTAGTGGATTATTTGAGCTATAGAGCTGAAACAGTGTCTCCCTGGATCTGTAAGGTTTTTTCTTGGAAGACCAGAGGAATCCCATGTTAAAAATAGCAAAGATGAACAGGTTCACTTGTTATCTGTTACAAGTAGGAGAAAAGGGAGTCAGGGGCTTGACCTGAATCTGTCCAGGTACAATCCCAGAAGCAAACTGAACAATTTGAAAAATGGTGTTTAAACAGCCAAGACAGGCATTGGCTTTGCATTAAGTCTGTCCTCCTGTCATATTCTGAGATGATCTAGTGGCCATAACCACTCCTTGTGATGGTGAATTTCACAAACTAAGTTTATGTTGACTTAGGTTCAACATCTCTTTCTGCCATTTACACATTGTATAAACTCTCGAGCAAGCCACTGTCACTTGGTTCAGTTTCTCTAGGATAAATGGGAAATTGTTCATTATATTAATAAACCACACCACTTATAAGAACAATTCCATGACACAAGAAAATAATCCAATAAAGGTACAATAATACAATATGGAAAACAGTTAACAACTAGGGGAAAGGTAAAGGGAAAAGGGTTCATTTTCAGTAAGTGCCTAAAACACAACCATGTGAGTCTATTGTACTGTAGTGGGAAATCATTCCATAAGATAGACAACATTGCAGAGAAGGACCATCTCTGTGTTGCCAAAAAACGGAACTCCATGGGTCATAATATAGGCAAGAAGATCAAAGTAGTCTAGAAGATTGGTATGTTCCTTGAAGAAACCTGGTCTTGAGCTGTATAGAACGTTGCATACAATTGTTTGTGTATATGCTTTCAAGTTGCTTGTTGACTTATTGCAACTGCATGGGGTTTTCTTAGGCAAGGAATACTCAGAGGTAATTTTGCCAGTTCCTTCCTCTGAAGTATAGCCCACAGCACCTGGTATTTGTTGGCAATCTCCTACTACTAGCCAGTGCTTGACCCTGCTCACCTTCCAAGACCAGACAGGATCTATTGCCTTTAGGGTATTTAGACCCCCTTTGCATGCTGTTAATAGCACTTTAAACCTAGCTGGGCAGCTGATTGGCAGCCAGTGCAGAATTCCCCCCCCCCCCCCGCATATAACATGTATGCAGTAAGACATCCCAGTCACTAACCTTGCCATTGCCTTCTGCAATTACTGTAAATTCCAAACCATGCAGAAAGACAGGCCTAAACAGAAGACATTAGAGAATCCAGTCTTGAGGTTATCATTGTGTGGGTAATAGTGATATCCCTCAGAAGAATATTGTTTTTCCAATACCAAACTGTAGAACATTTTGGAAATGAATTGAAGTGATAATAAGTAAGGGCCTTTGCAGACTGCTAGAAATAGTGCAAATTGAATCCACTTTTAGGGTTAGGGTTAGGGAATCATGGGAACTGTATTTTATTGTGGCACCAGAGCTCTCTGACAGAGAAGGCTCAATGTCTCAGGAAAAAAAACCAATTCCCATGATTCCCTAGCTATTGAGGAAATATTTCAGATGTGCTCAGATAGTGTTTAAATATGCAAATGCAGAAGCATCTTAATCTGCTGTTGATCAGCGTGTCTAATAGGTGCATATTGAACAGAGTTGGCAAGCGTACTCTCGACTTGTGATAGAGCTTTTAATGCAAGAGATTTAATTATAAATTTGTTATTGTTTGAGCAGTAATGTTGCTATTCAGCTAAAGAAGAGCATAGCAACAGATTTCCTTTCCTGATGGGAGTTGGCTGGTGATAACATATTGTGAAGTGCAAATGTAGACAACAAATGGCATGTTGCTGTTTTTTCAATAAAGCTGAGTGGAAAACTTCAGGACTTGGTAAACATTTATTTTGTTTCCCCAGTTCAGTGTGGATATTTATCTGGAAATTATTCTATTGAAAGCTCTTCATTCCCCCCCTCCCATTAGATATTTAAGGCCATCTTGTGTATAGTGGAATTGGAGAAGTTCTAGTCCAAAGGGTGTCAGTCATGTGGCCCTCCAGATGTTATTGGACTACCAAGTCCCAGCATTCCTAATCAGCCTAGTCAAAGGTAATGGGTTGTAATCCAACACCATCTGCAGTGCTGCATGATTTCCATTCATAGGCTAAGAACATGTTTCAGTGGACGAAGAGCAGAGAATTGTTTTTTCCCCATGAGTGAAGAGAACTCATATCTATCTGCATGAGGTTCTCAAAAACTTGTGAGTTTGGTATGAGAGCATTCAAGTTTTTATTTTAATTAAGAAAAATCAAGCCACAAGTATTTTTCTTTGGACGTTTGATACCGAGACAAAACTAATTAATACCAATACTAATAGACAAATCGACAAAACTATTAATACCAATATTAATTTCTGAGATGTTGCAGAAAACTATCTAATGCACTCCACTTGGAAGTGTGTGAATCTTGCAGATATGCTTTAGATCCGAGAGGATTTATTAATTCATTTTCCATGAAAGGCCAAAAAGGTAGCATGATTTGACAAGTGCCAATCCCAGGCACAGATACCAGCTTCTTTGGTTCCATCCCATCCTCCCTTTTAAGTGCTGACCTCTCATCAACTTGATGTTTCTCAAGACCGTGTGCTAGATATTTCACGAAGATACAAGTATTTGCAGTGGGTCAGGTGGTGAGCCTCACAAGAGATTTGAGACATACAGATTCCAGCAAACCAACAAACAGCAGCAAGCCCCTTCTTGCCTGTTGTGTGCTACCTTCACCTAGGAGAGGAACATAGAAAGACATGGCCCTCCCTCCCACCCACTCCTCTCTCTGGCTATTGCTAGTCATGTGATTTTTTGCTCTCTGGTTAACGTGAAAGTCTTGTTTATCCAAAGGCCATGTGGAGGTGGGCGGGTGCTTGCCAAGGGGACAAGAGGGACAAGAGGGACTGGCTTCACACAAGGGCTTGGTGTGTGACTAGCTCACACAGACTGAACTGGATAACTGGGCACGGGGACTAATTTGCTGTGCCTGTGGGCTTAAGAAAAGGTAGCAGCTGCAGGGATCTGCTTGCTCTAATGCATGTAGATGAGACTCTGAACTGCAATATAAAAAAAAACAGGGGTGGGGGAAGACGCCTAATGAGATCTTTACCCCCCCACCACCACCTCTCTCCACGGCACCACCTTCAGAATCTCTGCTTCTCACTCATGCATGAAGTTACGTTGAATCAGGTAAAAGGATTTCCCTTCTCTCCCGGGTTCTGTCCTTGTGGGTTGCTTTGATTGAATGACAGATGAAAGATGGAATGAATGAAGGAATGAATGAATAAGGCTATGATGAATAAGATTCCAATGATAGCAGCCCGACCTTTTGAGTAGGCTCCAGCTGCCTCTCAGTGGCAAATTTAGATGAATTGAAATGAAAAGGAATGAAATCTCTGGTGTGTTAAGAAACAATGGTGGTGGTGGTGGTGTGTGTATGAGAGAGGAAGAATATGCTGTGCTCTAAATAAGCCTCAGTCAGTAAGTTCTTGTTTGCATCTGTCGATGCACCAGCCAGCCATGTTTTTCATGTGATTATCTACTGTCTTGGCTCTTGCTGAGAAAGCAAGGATGCTCAGTATTCTTTGATGGAGAGGACTGTTGCAGCTTTGGCTAAAGAGACAGAAATATAATATGCTACTGTTGTCAGATAGATAGACAGATAGATTTTATTTCCACGGGGAATGAGGAGTAGAAACGTGTACATTATTTACTTATGCACAGTAAGATAAAATAATCCCCTTCCCGTTACCATCATTCTGTTTGTTCCTGATAAATTTCCTCCATGCTCTTTGCTGGTTTTTTAAAGTGTTATTTGAATAAAGCTGCTTCTCAGCTGGCAAAAAAAATGGAGCGGCAGGCAGGATGAAAGGGATGGCCTTTTGTGTTACCCGCTATTGTGCTGTCCTTTTCCCTCCCCTCTCCATCCCTTCAGCTTCAGTGGAGAACACTAGCTGTTGTTAACTGTCTGTTGCCTGAAGAAACAGGTTTTCCAGACTTTATGGTTGAGGTAGAAAACTAAAATATGTTCAGATTACAAGCTGAAGAATGTTAAACATGTGTATTGGAGAAGGTTATGTAACTTAGTCAAATACATCTTATGTGAACTCTCCTACATTTCCCCCACTCTCCCTGTTTATTGACAAGCTGTTTTCCCACCATCCCTTTTGGCTTCATGAGTAAGTGGTATGTCTATCAAGACCCTCTCAACAACAGGTGACCACATTTTCTAGGCTGGTTTTAGGTATGGCTTTAATAAATCCTTTCAGAAACATTTTGTAGCTGCCTTAAAAGAAATGATATTTCTCCATATATTTTAATTCAGTATTTGAAAATGTTACATCATCACACTATCCTTAGAAATGTGTGATATACTCAGATGAATGATGCACTTTGGAAGCCATGTGTGAAATGACCCCATATTACATGTAAGTGGAGAATTCCAAAACAAGAGTGATCTGACCCCCTCCAACCTTCTTGTTTTGCATGATTTTCTTGCTTCAGGGTATCATTGAATTCTAAACAATCACCAATAGTTTGTTTCTATTTCTGGCATGCTAAATCTTTGTTCTTGAACTTGCAGTAAATACATTCATAGGCTAACGGGTGAAATGTGAATGGTTTAAGTCAGGGGTAGGCAACCTTTCCCCTTTAAGGGCCGAGGGACTTCAGCTCCCAGAAACCCAGGAGCTATTGGCCAACATGGGACTATTGGCCAACATGGCTGAGGCTTCTGGGAGCTGAAGTCCCTCGGCCCTTAAAGGGGAAAGGTTGCCTACCCCTGGTTTAAGTGAACAGAATTTTAAGTAAATCACAGTTTGTGCTCTTTATTTCTGCAACATGAAATCATATTTTGATTACAATAGATGTTTTTCTTGTACAGTATTGTGAAACCTTTCATAGGAATGGCCTTTCTCAATCTTTACCTTTCTCTCTGTTCAGTAACCCTAAGAGAATGTTAATCTGATATCCATCTCCAGTGCAGCCCGAGGTTTTACCTTTACACAAAAATAACTGTGTGTCAGTTTTGAAATCTGAAACTTTGGTATTTCACTTTTGATGAAGGGAGAGGGTCACAGTGATAAGCATACTGAGTCTATTTTCAAACACCCTGAAATGTCTTTGGAGTGATGCTTCAGCTTTGGCATGCCATATGTCTTGTGTTCCCCATCAAATATTGTGGCAGATAGACATAATAGAAATTTCTGCATAGCTAACTATTGTGCTATAGGTTAGCTGAGAGTGAGGGTGTAGTGGTTTGAGTGCTAGACTATGACTCTTCTGACCAGGGTTCAGCCATGTAAACCCACTGGGTTACTCAGAGTATGTCACACTCTCAGCCTCAGAGGTTGAGGCAACCCCCCTCTGAAGACAACCACCCTCTGAAAACACTTTCCAAAACAACAATAACATGGTAGGTCCACCTTAGGGTCACCATAAGTCAGAAACATCTTGCGGACATGGAGAAGGCCTTTGATAATGTTAATTGGACTTGAATGCTGGAAATATTGAATAGAATGGGAGTCGGAGACAACTTTCTCACTTGGATTAAAAAGATATATGAAAATCAAAATGCACTATTAATTGTAAATGGGAAAAAATCTAAGAAGTTTAAAATATCAAAAGGAACTCGACAAGGTTGCCTCCATCTCCCTTGCTTTTTATAACTGTTTTGGATTAGTGGTACAAAGATCAAAGGATTTGAATATAAATTGAAGTCCTTCACTAATGATTTGTGTTTATTTTGGATGAACCTTTTAATCACGTAGAGAAATTGTTTAATATCATAGATGATTTTGGAAAAATATCTGGCTTCAAAATTAATAGGAACAGGACACGGACTATAACAAAAAAAATTATTGGAGAAAGAAGAGCACATGATAGAAAAAATTTCTGAATGGCAGATTAAAAAGAAAGTTAAATATTTAGGAATGGTTGACAAATAAAAGCACAGATCTTTTTGACAACAATTATAAAATTAAATGGAAGGAAATGAAATGAAAAAAGAATTAGTTGTTTGAAACAAACTACAGTTGACATTGTCCAGCCGAATAGAAGCCATCAAAATGATGGTTCTGCTAAAAATGAACTTTTTGTTTCAAACGATACCAATTTTGTATCTTTTGAAATAAAAAGTTCATTTTTAGCAGAACCTTTGAAAGAATAGCAGAAGGACATAAAGAACTTTATTTGGAATAATAAAAAGCCACGTGTAAACTGGAAGACCATGACATGACAAAAAGAGGAAGGTGGAAGCAATGTGGCTGACCTGAACCTGTATTGTCAAGCTAATGCATTAAATTGGATAGTGGAATGGATTACTCTTGAAAATTTTAAGTTACTAAATTTAGAAGGATTTAATAACAGGTTCAGGTGGCACGCATATGTTTGATATGATAAAGCAGTGGCCTGTAGTGAATTTCATCATAATACCATAAAGAGATCTCTTTTACGAATATGGGGGAAAGTTAAGAAGAAGATATAGGGATGCAGTGGCTCAAGTGGTTAAGATGATGACTCTGTTGATTGCAAGATTGGCAGATTGGCAGTTCGAGGCAGTCGAATGATAGCAGTTTGAGGCAGCCGCATGATGGAGTGAGTTCCCATCACTAGTCCCAGCTTCTGCCAACCTAGCAGCTCAAAAGCATGCAAATGCAAGTAGATAAATAGGTACCACTTTGGTGGGAAAGTAAACAGCATTCTGTGCAATCATGCTGGCCACGTGATCACAGAGTAGTCTCTGACAACGCTGGCTCTTCGGCTTGGTAACAGAAATGAGCACCGCCCCCTATGGTCGGACACGACTTGACAACCTTGTCAACGGGGAATACCTTTACCTAAGAAGAAGATATATAGGAAAATACCTTTATGGGTGTCACTGCAAGAGGCATTTATAGGTAGATGGAAATGCCTTGACACATGGCTCATTTATAGAGACATTTTATACAAATCCATGTCCAATAAACACGTCTTGAAACCAATAGATGAACTGACACAATTAGACCCTAAAATGCACTAGTTTTTATATATACAGCTAAATGAAAGATTCAAAATGGATGAAAAAAATGAATGAATTTGGAGAAGACATGTTAGATTTAAGTAAAGCAAAGCAGCTTCATTTATATACCACTTCATACCACACTATGGGGTGTCTAAGCGGTTTACAACTGTAAGCTCATTGCCCCAAAACAGTTGGGTACTCATTTTAGCGACCTCGGAAGGATGCAGGCCTGAGTCTAGCCTGAGCCCTGGCTAGTATTGAACTTGCAACCTTGTGGTCTATGAGTGAGTGGCTGCAGTACAGGCATTTAACCACTGTGTCACCAGGGCTCCTCCTTTAGATACAATACTGTTCAGTACGGAGCCCAAGAAAACAACCAAATTATATAGAATATTACGAGATTATGAGCAAGAAGAAGATTTAATATAAGATGCAATTATTAAATGGGTATCAGATTGTGGTCATAATCATAAATTTAGAAAGCTGGAAATATGCCAGAAATAAAACAAATTTACCAAATCACAAAATTTTAAGGAAAATTACTGGAAAATGGAACAGAGATGGTACTTGACCTCTAATAAAGTTACAAATATATGTATGTATCAATATATATAAGACCAGTCCAAGTGAATGTTGGAAATGTCAATCGGCAGCTGGTTTATGGTTCCATGTATGGTGCCGCTGTCTGAAACTTAAAACATATTGGAAACAGATCCACATGACAATTGAATGGATACTAAATTTAAAATTTGAAATAAGACCAGAAATATACCTATTAAACATGTTAAACAAAAATCCACCATTGATTGATAAGAAACATTGGCGCATCATGTTACATCTAATAACAGTGGCAAGACTGATATTAGCACAATATTAGAAAAATCAAACTATGCCAACAGTGGAGATGACTGGTTAATAAAATTACTAGAAATGGTAGAGATGGACAAATTAACCAGTTGCTTAAACCACAAAGATGTAATTGAAATAGAGGAAGAATGGTTCCCAATCTTGAAATATTGCGAGTCAAGGTGGATGTAAGGTGTAAGAAGGAAGTAAGGTTTGATTATAGATACATAAATAATTAGAAGGGAAACATTTTGATTATGCTCCAAGTGGTCTGGTAATAAATATATGTTGTAAAAATAAGTGAATGAGATGAGAAATTATCTAAGAGGCTCGTTATTGGGGGGACTAGGGAAGTCATGTTAATGAAGTTATTTCTTTTTGGGATTATATATTTATATGATCATCATATTGATGTTGAAGGGTGTATTTTTAAGGATTTTTAAAATAATAAAAGATTTTTAAAAAAAGTCAGAAACGTCTTGAAGGCATACAACAACAACAATAGGCTAGGCACTGATTGTACTGCAAACATGCAATCTTCCACCAGCTTCTCAACTGCAATGTAAGAGGCTCTTCTCTCTTTATATTTGTTAATATATAGTCTGGGGTGGTTGTGATTTAATTGCTATTCAAAAGCCAAAGCCCTAGGGAGATTATTGTACGATGCAAGCATTTTTATCCCATTTGCCCCCCCCCCCCTTTCTCTTTTTGCTTGCCTCTGGGCTGGGGACAGGTGTGAAAACTGTCCCATAAACCATCTGCCTTTGTGTTAATTACACTTGGAAAAAGCTTAAACAGTTTTCTTCACTTAGCATTCAACTTCTCAGAGTGTGATATAGGGCTCCTCTGGGATTCATAAATTCATAGAGTAGAACAAAACTAATCAGTTCTGTGGCATCTTCCTCCATTAACCCTTAAAGTATCCCATTTGTATGTATTTCTTGTCTGGGTCCAAAAGCAGCAGTGATCAGTTTTGGGTTTGTATTCAGGGGTAGCTGTGTTGGCTATATAACAAAGAACAGTAAAATCCAAAATCCACTTCATTAAATTAGCCATAGTGGTGGATTTATACATTTAAGTTTAAATTCAAAGTGTTGGTTATGACCTAAAAAAGTACCAAATACTATTGTTATTGTTGTTTGTTTTTTTGTTGTGTGCCTTTCAGTCATTTGCAACTGATGGCAACTCTAAGGCCAACCTGTGGCATGCCTTCCCTTGGAATCCCAATTAGTACCAATGTTGGTTTCATTCTGGAACCAAGTTGAAACTTGGCTTTTTGTTAAAGTCAGGGAGAGGGAGCAATGACTTCAGTAACAATTACAATAAAATAAGCATTCTAAAACGAATTAAGCAATTGATTAAATAAAAATTAGAAGTTAAAAGAGTCTAAAACTATGATTGTGTATAGAGAAAAGTAGTTTCAGATTACTTTGACTTTTAACTTCTTAAATTATTTAATTGTTTAGTATGCTTTTAGCATGCTTATTTTTATTGCAGTTGCTTTTGTTCTAATTTTAAACACCAACAATTAAATTTTAAAATATTTATTTATATCAAGCCTTTCCCCTACTTTTGGACACAATGCAGCTTACAACAGTTATAACAAACAGAGCTAAACATCGACAACTCTATTGTTGTGTGCTTTCAAGTCATTTCCAACCTATGGTGGCCCTAAGATGAACCTATGACCGAATTTTCTTGGCAGAGTTTGTTAAGAGAGGGTTTGCTTTTGCCTTCTTCTGAGGCCAAGAGAGTAGGATTTGTACAAGGTCACCCAGTGAGTTTCCATTGCTGAGTGGGGATCCTAGTCCTACTTTCCAGAGTCATAGTCCACTTCTCAAACCACTGTACCACACTCACTCTCTCCTATATAGCTTAGGTTCTGACTATCTGAAATCCTGTATCTCCCCATATGAGCCTGCCTGAGTCTTATGATCTTCAGGGGAGGGCTTTCTCTCTGTCCCACCACCAATACAGGCACATTTGGTGAAGACATGGGAGAGAGCCTTCTTGGTGGCTGCTCCTAGGCTATAGAAATCCTTCTCAAAGAAAGCTCAATTGCCCCCCCCCCCGCTCTTGTTTTGTTGGCAGGGAAAGACTCTATCCTATTCAAACAGGCCTTAAGCCTTTAACTGGTTGAAAGAGAAAGATGTGAAATGGCTGTTCTGTTTTTTTATGATAAAATGGTTGTGATCCTGTTTCTGACATACCTTATGCAAGGCACATTATTTGCCATAATGCATTAGCTGAAGCAGAGTTGCACATATAGCAGTATTGTGCATTGCAGTTGTACACTACTCATGTCTCATTGTGCATTACACAATGGTACCCAGTCATTGACATGTCTTACACAATGTTGCTATTCTGCATTAATATTATCATTATTATTATTATTAATAATAATAATAATAATAATAATAATAATAATACATTTTATTTATAGCCCACCCCTCTGCACAGCAATCGAGGCAGGTTACAACATTTAAAACCATGCATTGGGTTGCATGGTTCTAGTAAACACTGAGAGGATGTTGGATTGCAGCCAATATGTATTTTATATTGTTTTAATGGTTTAAAATTAATTTTATAAAACTTTTTAATTGGAATGATTGCTTACCTTTTAAAACGTTTGTACCACATAAAGTTCTAGCTATTTTGTTTTAACTTGTAAGCTGCTTTGGGTTCCATTTTGGGAGAAAGGTGGGATGCAAATCATACAAATCATTATTGGTTGAGTCAGCCATATCCAACATGCTTGGGATCAGAACTGTTTTGGATTCACACTTTTTTAAGATTTTGGAATATTTGCATATGCAAAATGAAATATCTTGGAAATGTGACCCAAGTCTAGACATAATATTCATGTATGTTTCATATACCTCATATACATAGCCTGAAGGTAATTTTATACACAACCCAATTTTGAAGAAAGGTGGGATATATCTGTCTGTCTAGATCAGGGGTCGGCAACCTACAGCCCCCGGGCCAGTTCCGGCCCAGGACGCCGGACTTGCGGGCCCAGGCGGACCCCTGCCGCCGCCGCCGCGGCACCTCCGCCGCCTGTTTTGGTCGGCGCGCAACTGCGCGCGCCGTGGCCGGCATTTTTTTCTCCAAAATGGCAGCCGCGACACGTTTGTACATGCGCAGGATTTGCGCATGTGTAAACACGTCACGGCCAGCATTTTGGAGAAAAAAATGCCGGCCACAGCGCGCACAGTTGCGCGCCGACCAAGACCAGCCATTGGTGGAGGCAGCGGCAGTGGAAGCAGTGGAGGCGGCGGCAGAGGCGGAGGTGGAGGCGCCACCGCCTCCGCTGCTGCCTCTGCTTCCGCAACTGCCTCTGGCTCTGCCGCCGCTGGCTCCTCCTCCTCCTCCTCCACCACCGCCTCCTCCTCCTCCTCCTCCTCCGCCGCCACCGCCACCTCTGCCTCCTCGTCCTCCTCCTCCTCGTCCTCCTCCGCCGCCGCCTCTGCCTCCTCCTCCTCCTCCGCGACCGCCGCTTCCGCTACTGCCACTGAGCCCACTTTTGGCAGAGCGGGACGTGACCGGCATTTTGGATACCAAAATGCCGGCCGCGTCCCACTCTGCCAAAAGCGGGCTCAGCAGCAGTAGCGGAAGCAGCGGTCGTGGAGGAGGAGGAGGAGGAGCCAGAGGCGGCGGCGGAGGAGGAGGAGGCAGAGGCGGAGGAGGAGCCAGAGCCGGCAGAGGAGGAGGAGCCAGAGGCGGCGGAGGAGGAGGAGCCAGAGGCGGCGGCGGCGGCAGGGGTCCGCCTGGCTCGGTAAGGTAAGGGGACTCGTGGGTGGCGCGCGCGCACGTTAGCGGAGGGGCCACACGCGCACCGCCATCCCCCCCCTTGGCCTAGCCGAGACCTGGGCTAGTGGAGACCGGCCCAGGTCTCAAAAAGGTTGCCGGTCCCTGGTCTAGATAGATAGATAGATAGATATTTGTGCATGAAAAGAAGTTTGTGTACATTGAACCGTCAGAAAGCAAAGGTGTCACTATCTCAGCCACCCATGTGGATGATTTTGGTTTTGAGAATATTTTGGAATTCTTGATAAGGAGACTTAGCTTGTAAATAAGTAAGTATTGATCTGTTCAAATCACACACATATCAGGACAGGAGATAGAGTCCAATCTTCTTGCCATCCACATTTGCTTTCCCCCTACACACCTGATTTATAAATTGAAAAGGGACCCAGTTGGAAGACATGGTTGGAGAAGGACTGTAGGGCCATGGTTAAGTAGTGAAAAAAGCACAGGGCTATCCACTCTTCATGACAATACCCCTTTCTTTTAAATACTGAACCATAGTCATTGCCTTATACATGACTGAGATTTGATCCAGGTTAGCACCCCCTTACTCCCTTGTTTGATCTCTGTACAGTTGAGCTATTGTGCCAAACATTTTCCAGTTGAGCTCTCAGGTCCTTATATGAGAATGGTGCCCAGGTTGCTAAGAGGACACATAACATGAAAATGGGGGCGGGGGGGACATGCAATGCATGCAATGTAGACTAGAGTTGTAACAGGCATTAAGTGAGGAAAAAATAAAGTAGTTGAGTGTTTGATTAATGCTCTTATTTGCCTATGTGAAGCAGAAATGAGGAGCATGGGGTATTTAGGTCAGACACTTCAGAATTTGACTCAGCAATATTCTGTGGCCTGCAATCTATCATCCCTGCCAACTTAACAAGTATGACTTATTTAACCTTATGAAATCTCATCCATTTATGCACCGCAGTCTGTCTTCCTTTCAGTCTGTAATTGTGTCTACAAGGAAAAAACACACACATAGGAAATGTATATTACAATACTGAGTTTGGAATATGTTCAGCCTCTGTAGGAGCCCTTTAAACACACCATACAAACCAGTGAGACTTGGATGGAAATGAACAGTCTTATCTACCTGCATATGGATTGTAGTTTGGGAGTTAGGTTGGGTGTGATGGTGTTTAGAACTTTTAAAATGAAAGGATATCATTAATCTAGCATGGATATTATTCTAGAATTATCCAGTATTGTCTGCATTATTTTCATGATAGGCAGACAAATAGTATGTATGGTTGAAATACTGGTAGACTGCATCAAGTTATGTATCCAGGAATGGTTTCACTCTCAGAAAATTAAGGAATAGCCACTGTATTCTGACTTTTGGGTAAGCCTTTTTTATGAGGGATTCAGCACTTAGGGTAGGGTATACTAGGTCATCACATAGGCTGCATATGCATTGCAGAAATAATCCAGTTTGAAATCACTTTAACTACCATAGCTCAATGCTATAGAATTCTGGGAATTGTAATTTGTTGTGGCACCAGAGCTCTCTGTCAGAGAAGACTAAATGTCTCACGAAACTAAAGTTCCCAGAATTCTATAGCATTGAGTCATGGAAGTTAAAGTGGTGTCAAATTGGATTATTTCTGCAGTGTGGATGCAGCCATAGCAATACTTTCAGGTACTTATGAAGCAGCAGTGGTTTCTCTAGTTTTTGACCTTGTTGCATATCATAATATTTGCTCCATTCCATTTTAACTTGTCATGTTGGGTTAAATGGAGATGTGAAGCATTTCTGGGATTAAACAGAAATGTAAAGCAAAATGCATGAGGGAAAAGTCCCACACCCATTGTGCATTTTTATTCCATCATGTAATTCCTCCACCATCCAAGTGAACAAACTCCATGTCTCCTTTGTTTCATTTTCCTTTAATTGTGGCTGCAATTAGTTAAAAACAAACTTTGAGACAAGGCAGTATTTCTTCTGTACAATTTCCCCTTTAACATATACTCCATCCACCTGTTTTCTGGTTCTTTGGAGATATAGTACTTTTTCTTTAAAGTTAGCTATAACTAGTTGAAATTAGTCTTTGAGACAAGGAAATATTTTTCAGGTACTATTTCTTTCCTGTCATGTGTCTTCCTCCCTTCCCTAATTCTTTGGCGAAGTTGTACATCTGATGTGCCACACTGTCATTATGTGTTCTGACCCATATTGTAGCACCACTACAATATTCCTCCATGGCCTAGAGTTACAGTACCTTACTACTTGAAAAATGTCCTACCATTCCAGCTGTAATTTCATTCAGAAACAGCCTGCCATTCAGATTGTTAAATTTCAAAATGTAAATTACCATGTGACTCATGATACCCGCCCATTACATTGCATTACAAAAATTATTCCCCTTTGTAAACCGGGTTCTAGAACTATGTAATGTTCTCTTGTTTCCACAGCCCCACTTGTTCATACGTATAAGGGCCATTCCATCTCCATTTCCTTGCAGGTCTTCAAAAAAACATATATACAGTTGCCCCACCATTTTCGCGAACTTCAAGTTTGTGTCCTTCACCTGTTTTGGGGCAGGAAACGCTGGGAGATAAAATGGGGGGATGCCATGGCACACATCTGCGGGCACCTGCAGGCATTTGCCCCCATTCAAGCCTATGGGACTTGAATATTTGCAGTTTTCTGTTTTCGTGGGGAGGGATGTCTGGAACCGATCCCCCGCAAAACCAGAGGAGCAATTGTACTTTCTTTCTGATTACTTTAAGGATTCATATGTTCCCAAAAGCTAGCTCTCAGTATTGGTTTGTGTGTGTGTGTATGTGTATGTGTGTGTGTGTAATTAGTTTCAGAACATCTCTTCTGCCTCTTTCCAATTTTGGGAAATTGCATTTGTTGTAGCTAGGGCGCTATATTAGCTTTTGCATTGAAGGTGACTCCTTATACTCATATAGGTTGATATACTTGGCAAGCCCACCATCCTCATATGATGTACTGTATCTTCACCTTAATGCCAGTTGGCCCCTTTTACTGCAGTTTTTGCAATATTGCAATGTCGCGTGGTGGTTTGAGAGTTGAATTATGATTTTGGAGAACAGGGTTTGAATCCCCAATCAGCCATGGAAACCCACTTGGACATGTCACACACTCTCAGTCTGAGAGGATGGCAATGGCAAACTCCCTCTGAAGAAAGCCTTGTGATAGGGTCTCCGTAAGTTGAAGGCACACATCAAAAACAACATCAACACAACAGTGAATTTGCATATTTGCTATGAAGACAGCAGTTTTGACTTTTGTGGTGAGGCACCATATGATACACTGGCTATATTTCAGATATTGTATTCCTGGTCCAACAAACCATGGTTTAATAGAGTGGGAATGTTGCCATTTGACCATAAATTTACCCTCTCTGTCCTCATTATACCTGTATTAAATAGAAGACTCCCTGGCTTGTTAAACTTCAGCTGGTTGTGATATCCTAAAATGCAGAGTTACTAACAATAGTGGATGTTAGTTTGCAGTCTCCATGGGTGCTCTGCACAGGCACAGTACACTGTGGGTTATTAAGCCAGGAAGTCAGCTATTAAGCCTATGAAAAGAGAAGGGAACACACGGGCAGATGGCATGTTTCCAATTCAAGATCCTTCCTCCTGTTTGAGGACTGAGACTATGACATTTGAACTGAACCATTAATGTTTGCACAAACTTGTAGTTATTTGAAGATGAATATTTAGTGGGATGGCCTAAATACACTAAAGAAACCAGATCTTGTCTGATCTTGGAAGCTAAGCAGGGTCAGCCCTGGTTAGTACTTGGATAGGAGACTGTCAACAAATGCAAGGTGCTGTAGGCTATATTTCAGAGGAAGGAACTGGCAAAACCACCTCTAAAGATTTCTTACTTAGGAAAACCCTACAAAATTCATGGTGTTACCATAAATTTACAGGCCATGTGAAGGAACGTATACACACCTTTAGTGGATTTTTAAATCCCTGTTTTGGGTGTAAATGGCTACCACAAAATATCTGGATAGCAAGCATAGGAAAAGAGACCCCCCTCCCCCCCCATCTCTCTCTCACACACACTTTTGTCAATCGTTCTTAAAAGACCGAAAAGAGAAACACAATCCATCCTTCTGTTTCTAATAAATGCAAGATTTGGACAGGCAGTAACAAGGCAATTCGGTTCTGCTGCAACTAGCCTTTTTTCTTTATTTTTTGGTCCCCTGTGAAGCAGTTGCAAACAGTACTGATGTTACAGGCAACACAGAGGAATGTAAGCTCTCCGAATTACATTGCATACCCTGTGGATCACAGTCATAAAATATTCAACCAAGCACTGCAGCTCACAGCTTTCTGTTCACATAGAACCAGCACATCCTTCTGTTCCTCTTTCTTTTATTCTAACCCTCATTTTTCTTTTAAAAAGAACTTTTTTTGTAATTTTGGAATTAAAATAACTGGGGGCACTGATTAATAAAGACAACAGCTTGTGTTTTTGCTGTAATTGCCATGTCATTCTTACATTTTGGATCATGTTTGTTGGAAAAAGAACCCCACCCTAAATGAACAATTGGTACCCGTGGGAATGTGATTTTTCAGATGATACTCAGCACACCCCTTTAAAACAAAACAACACAAAACAAATTTCTACCACAGCAGAAGAGAATGACTTTTGTAGCTGGTTTCACTGCATTGTTATCATACTAGATGATGTGGATCATGTATTTCTCAAATTTTTGTGCTGTTAGTATGTATCACAATAGCCAAAGTGTGAAGAAATAGGTATTGAATTAGAATGGGGAGCTGAGGGACATTTGTACCATACTGTAAAGAATTTAGGCAGTTTGCATGATAGCTTAAAATTTACGTCTGCTAACACCCTGGGTTTCAAGCCAACTTGTTATAATACTAGCTATTTTCCACTAAGTTTGGCAGCTGTGATGAATGACTTGTCAGGGTATAGAAACTTATACTGTGATGCAATGATCTGAGACAATTTATTTTGCAATATAAGCAATCCCTTTGGGTTTTGCACTGTCATTCTGTCACTTATTTACAGTTTCTCATCAAATTGTAGACTTACACATTCCAGATAGTTTGTTTTTTGGGTGTGTGTGTGTGTGTGTGAGAGAGAGAGAGAGAGTTTCTGAAATGCATGTTTTTAGGGTTATGTTTTTGAGGGGCGAAGAGGACACGTATCTGGGTTGACTGCTTCAAACCACTAATCACTATGATGATCCTTACTTTAAATACCCCTACTGTATAAAATGTGCTACTATAAATGTTTTTAACCTTCACTGCATTTAAATGACAACAATTTTAATTGATTATTCAGTGATATTTAATAGTACCAACAGTTGATCTGGTTACTTCAGTAGTATCCCAACACAACCTGGGATTAGAGGACCATCCCTCGCACCTGTCAAAAAGAAGAAGTATGGATGACAAAATGGACAATGGATGGAGGGTCTTGAGAAGGAGGAATGTGGGGGCAGGGAAGAATAAACATCCTTACCATTCAGTAGCTCCTTTCTTGCCAGAGCCACTGTCACCGCCATTCTCTTTTTCATCTCCCACCTCTCTCCATGAGTTCCATTAGCATGGAGTGATATTAAATTTACAAACTATAATCTTGGCCATCTTGGGATGTTATTGTACTTTGCTATATGGCCAACATAGCAATAGCAATAGCATTTACATTTCTATACCACTTCATAGTGAATTCAGCACTCTCTGAATGGTTTACAATCTGCAAGCCAATTGCCCCCAACAAGCTGGGTACTCATTTTACCAACCTACAAAAGGATGGAAGGCTGAGTCAACCTATGGGATTGAATTTACAACATTGTGGCTGCAGTACTTGATTTAACCACAGCACCACCAGGCCTCCTTGATATCCTTGGATATGTTTTCTTGGCCATCCCTGTTGTTGTTGTGTGCATTCAAGCCATTTTTGATGCATAGCAACCCAAGGTTTGCTGAGGCTGAGTGAGTGCTTTGCCCTTGGTTACCCAGTGGCTTTCCATGGCCAATGGGGATTCAAACTCTGGTGTCCAGTGTTGTAGTCTAGTGCTCAAACAACTATGCCATGCTCCCTCCTTTCCTACTATCCCCAGTGATAGGATATTCTCTATTGGTGGTTTGTTTTGTCCCATAGATTCACAATAATTAGACTTACAAAGACTGCTCGCTTTCAAATTTCTTATATGGGAGGGACCTTTTGACAATATCTGGACACTTTAAAAAGTTCCCTGGGCAAAAATAAAATAAAAATAAAATAACTCTGAAAAAGTGGGCACGTCCAGGAGAAGGAGTATGTATTGTAACCCTACATATGTTTTCAATACGTAGTTGTGGAGCATACGATGTATTTTGTACTGCAAGCCAGCATTTTGTAGCATTTTTTTTTTAATTTTGGGTAACCAAAAGTAACTATTGGAAATTATATAAGTCACTACAGCAATAAATGTTGATTATTTTAGATAGCATCAAAAGGGATTATAAAGATTTGTAGAGGATATGGTTCTCAATTTCTATTATCCTGATAGTTCAATTAAAACTCGCTCTTTAGAACTATTAGGCTTCTGTGTATTATGAGCCAAGGATATGAAAGTAATGTGTTAGCCTTCATCTTCAAGTCTCACATGCAGAGTTCTAGAGATGTTCTGAATATCTGCTCCAGTAAACAGAATTGAGCTGAGCTCAGGTTGATCCAGTAACAAAATTGTTATGTTCCTTTGCAGTTATTATTTTGACATGACTCTTAGCCAGGGGTAGGCAACCTTTCCCCTTTAAGGGCCAAGGAACTTCAGCTCCCAGAATCCCAGGAGCTATTGGCCAACATGGGATTATTGGCCAACATGGCTGAGGCTTCTGGGAGCTGAAGTCCCTCGGCCGTTAAAGGGAAAAGGTTGCCTACCCCTGCTCTTAGCTAATTATGATTAGGTTCTGTGTACCTCGTTGTGAAGGTTATGAAGGTAATATGGCAACTTAATATTTATCTGGAATAAGAAATAAGAAAGTATTGGCCATTCCAAGCTTAGAAGTAATCAATTGCACACAAGACGTTACTTCTAATTATTATTATTTTATAACTAAGGGACATGTAAGTTCATGATTGTAACATAATGGGGTCCAAAGCAGAGAATTAACTTTTAAAAAGTTGGAATCTTTTTAGTAAACACTCTTTTATTTCTTCTGACACTCTAATATATGACTTTTTAAAACCCAAGCTGCCTTAGACGCAGTACTCCTTCGCATGCGCAAACGCATCGCGGCCGACATTTTGGAAATCAAAATGGCAGCCACATGGACGAGAAAACGTGCGGCGGCACGCGGCAGAGGCGGCAGGGGTCTGCCTGAGCCGGTAAGCCCGGCGACCTGGGCCGGAACCGGCCCGGGGGCCGTATGTTGCCGGCCCCTGCCCTTGAGCACTTAAACATATATGGTGACATATTGATGTTTAAAAGTATATGGAATAAGATTGAACCTTATGGGTCATCACATGCCATGTGGTTGAGTGGAATTCCTCAAGTATTGCTTTTAAAATTAATCCTACAGGCAACAGCCTAATCATCAAGCATCTCAACTCCCCATGAACTAGTGCAAAAAGATACCATAGCCCACAGTATTGGAAGCTAAAGATTCAACAGAGCTGCACTCCTGTGTCTCTTTGCCAACAAAAATTATCTATGAAGATAACAAAGACCACTTTAATGCCAACACTTGTCTTCAACATAGAGTGTAAACCAACAGAACTTGAAGTTGAGATGTCTTCACATTCTAAAGCAGAAATCTTACTCAGAAATGAAATAACCTTCATTGATATAATCCATGCTCAGTGAGGAGTTATTTTTCATACTGTGGGCTCTTACTAATCCACAGGGTCGGTACTGCAGATTCAACAAACCTCAAATAAAATTATTATTATTATTATTATTATTATTATTATTATTATTATTATTATTATTATTATTCAGATACAGTATACAACTGTATAGAGGTTGTATAGAGGTTGCTAAAGAAAACACTTCTCTAGGCATTTGTAAGTCCTCCAGCCTGACTGTTTGCTCATCGTCTGGCAGAAGTTGATCATAACGTTCCCTGGAGGACCCAAAGAATAGTGCTTTTTTTTTTTATTAGCGGTTTTTTGACATTCATGGAGGTTTTTCACCCCTAACCCCAGTGAATGTGGAGGGACCACTGTATTAAAATAGACATCAATTAAAACTAATTCCATAGTTTTTTGTGGGTTTTTCGGGCTGTGTGGCCATGTTCTAGAAGAGTTCCCCTTCCACCACCCCCTCCACAAAAGACCTAATATTGCCCAGGACACTTCCTGTCTAATTGTAGGAATAATGTCATTTGAGGAAGCAAATGTCTCCATGGTCATTCAAGGGTTACAACATATTTTTCCTGGAGTCTGAAGATATCACCATTTGAAAATGTTCTGCCTGTTAGCTCAGGGTGCAGTAAAGGTAGGGAATGTTGCTTTGCTACCCTTACATCTACAGCATAGGCAAAACAATGTGCTCTTATATGTGTCCAGTGGTGTTTGCTGTCACACCTGCACAATATGGGTTTTAGTCGTAATCGTAATCTTGCATGTTTCATCACCACCAGGTCTTGAATAAGCTAGCAAACTAATTGGACTTTAAAGTGCAAGATGGTGGGTAGTCTAGAGTTCTTTCTGTCTCATTGTTCCACAACAACTCTAGGATTCTGATATAAGCACCACCCATGTCAACAAGAAAAACTCCTGGAGTGTTAAGAAATACACAAGTTTATGTTCCATAAAGTTCAGATTTCATAAATTTATCTATCTAGCTGACCAGTTTAATGGGTCTGTCTGAAAGGGAAAAGTTACTCACTCTCAATCTAAACTTTATCAGGAAATCCCTTTGTTCTTGCTTTATGTTGAACAAATTGCACACTCTTCATGTGATGGAAGTGGTTATAGGGCCTGATTTCTGTAAAAAAAAAAAAAAAAGATAGAGGTATACTTGAAAAGAATAGAGGAAAGGTATGGACGAAACTGGCAAAACCACTTCTGAGTATTCTTGCCTAAGAAAACTAATTCAAGCTTGACTACAGGCAAAGTAATGGATGCCTATAAATAACTCAACATAACTCTGCCAAACTAACATTGGGATGAGCTAAAGTCACAATTGAACCACAGTGCCAATCCTATAAGGCAAGCAGTGGCTTCTATTAACAGTGAAAACTCTTGGCAGCAGTGGAACTTGAATAGAGCTTTAAGTGGCATGCATAACTTGCTCAGGCAGTTTTGTAAAGAGACGAGACAAGCCATACCAAACAGAGATAACTAGTTTCATACTGAATGAGCAATTGAAAGAGTATCTAGAACAGGGGTAGGCAACCAAAGGACTGGGGGCTGGATGCGGCCCCCCCGAGGACTTTGGACCGGCCCTAGGCCGGTCCTGCCACCATCGCCGCCACCCCTCGCCATGATGATATTGATTATTGTTGTTATTACTTGTTCTTGGGGTTTTCTTGGCAAAATCTCCACAGGGGTTTACCATGGCTTTTCTGGGGCTGAGAGAGTGTGCGTGCATATTTTTTTAATTTTTTAAATTATTTATTTATTTATTTATTTATTTATTTATGGTGCTTCAGCCCCCAATTGTTTGAGGGACAGCAACCCGGCCCCCGACTCAAAAAGGTTGCCTACCCCTGATCTAGAGTAACTGTGCCCAAACGTAGCTTAAAGGGATACCTTCTTTTTAAAAGTATCAGTGGTTCAGAAAATAGACGATTAACCACAAACACAAAGAGCTGGTGTTGGACTACAACTCTGGATACCAGGGTTGGAAACCAATGTACTTTAAAAGTAAATAAAATAAAATACATTTTAAAAAAAACTTTCCTAGAAGAGCCAGTGTGGTGTAGTGATTGAGTGTTGGATTAGGACACTGTGAACCCAGGGTTCAAATCCCCACTTAACCATTGTAAACTCGTGACCTTGGGCAAGCCACACTCTCTCAGCCTCATAGGAAGGCAAGGTTAAACCACCTCTGAACAAATTCTGCAGAGTAAACCCTGTGGTAGGTTCATCTTAGGTTTGCCCTAAGTCAGAAATGACCTGAAGGCGAACACCAAAAAGTCGTGGAACATAAAATTGAATACAGTTTGCCATTTCTATTTCTTTGAATATTATTCTGGTTTTGTTTTTGTTTTTGAGTTCTTATGGGTGCTCATTTTAGCGACCTCAGAAGGATGCAGGCCTGAGTATAGCCTGAGCCCTGGCTACTATTGAACTCGCAACCTTGTGGTCTATGAGTGAGTGGCTGCAGTGCATTTAACCACTGAGCCACCAAGAATTGAATTCTATTGCTAACACATACTACAGAATATGTAATTGAAAGGGGATATTTTGGTATGCTCCAGCATTTATATAATTTGTTTGTTGTTTATTTATGTAATTCTAGTCCATTTTGTGTTCTCTTTTGTTATGATGTTTGGACAGTACATCAAACTGTGAATGTAAACTTGTTAAAGACTTCCCATAAAACCCAAAACATTTATTCTAGGTGTTCTCAGCCTTTCTACCTCCAGCCTGCTGGAGACTCTTTCTGACTCCATATGTTCATATATATAGAGGCTTTTCCTTCTCCATTTCCTTATGGAGTCCATGCTGCCCCGCTTTCTTCCCAAGATTTTGCTTTCTCTAGGAGGGAGAGACTTACTCTCCTATTACAAAAGTTTATGACAGCTTTACACTTATGTCTGTTTTTACCTGTGCTGGAAAAGTCATGTCCAATTCTATTTTCCCATATCCACTTTCGTGTTTAAATTCATACACCGAGATATGAAACAGAAGACTTTATATACCTATTTGAGTGAAAAGCTTGAGGAGAGGCTGACAGAGACGTTTCTTTTGTTGTTAGCTGCCCTTGAGTCGGTTCTGACTCAATGGTGACCCTGTGGATGAGACAGCTCCAAGAATTCCTATCTTCCACTGGTTTGCCCATATCCTGCAAGCCCTTGCCCATAACCCCCCTGATCGAGTCTATCCATCGGGTTTGTGGTCTTCCTCTCATTCTTCTACCCTCTATCTTTCCTAGAATTATTGTTTTTTCTAGTAATCCATGCCTTCTCATTATGTGGCCAAAGTACAATAGTCTCAGCTTGATCATCTTAGCTTCCAAGGAGAACTCTGGTTTGATCTGTTCAAGAACCCATTTGTTTCTTACTTGTGCCTTAATTATAAGCTTCAGGGGGTTTAAGTCCATGTTTCACACATCAAAGATACTTGACTTCATTTCCCTTATTTGCAATTGACTGAATGGGAGTTTCCCCAAGTTGCATGTTCAGAACTAGCCAGGTTTTTGAGTTGCATGATAACGATGTTGTTGGTATATGAAGATAGTTCAGACTATGAGGCCCTAAGCTTGTCTCTATTCACAATAAATAGCTTCCATTCAACTCATATTTGACATCTGTATAATAAATTAGTTAGATGTTGAGAGCTGGAGAGTCAATCAGCTCTGGAATGTTTTTCCATGCCCAACTTTATTTTTGGTTTGTCCCTTTTAATTGCCTTTTCTTTATTAGTGGTACTGGGGCCAATTAACTGTGCAACCATTCTTTGTATCAGTTTGATCTGTTCAAGAACCCATTTGTTTCTTGACCACTCAGTTTCTCAAGAGATAAAATTGCAAGTTTGAAAAACCATCAGCCATGTGAGCACTTCCCAAGTCTACTATTTCTGATTTATCCTTCTCCCATGAGATCAGAGCAATAAAATATAATGAACTAGATAAAACCACAGAAATGTAACAGAGTAGCACCTCATTCCACTTGTTTTCTGTCTCTGCCAGCTAGATTTACTGGTACTTACAACTACAATGATTAGCTTTATGGTCAGAAAACCCTGTGATAAGTTTGCTTTAGGGTTGCCATAATTCAGAAATAGCTGGAAGGCACACAACAACAATACTAGACCATGCAACGTGTGGAAATTTTTACCTTTCTGGATTATAAACATTTCAGCCAGCTTGGCCACTGTCCAAGTTGTGTCAGGGAAGGGGAAGATTTGGAGAGTTGTGGTTAGGGAAAAAGAGCTACTTTTGCAATTATTAAGGGATCTTTGCTCCCATACCTCTCCCTCTGTTGTTGAGGTGAAATGTGAATTGTGTTCCTCTCTCTTCTTTCTTCATCACTGAGAATGACACTGTTAATATAATAAGTCAAGGTTGAAAGAGGTGAATTTGCACATACTCTTTTAAACCTATCCCTTATAAAATACATCCAAATGCCTAACTGTCATTTACATTTGCTTACAAGCAATTGCAATCTGTGATTGACATGGACATGTATAAAGAAGGAGAACCATGAGCCAGGTGATGAAGCAGAGATTCCTGTGTTGTCAACCGCTGTAATAAACATTAGCAGAAATGTCTATTTGTTTACAGTTCCCTCATGAAGGAGGCATTTGTGGATTTGTTGTTGTGTGCCTTCAAATCATTTCTGACTTATGGTTATTCTAAGGTGAAACAAGATTTGTCCAGAAGATGTTTGCCCTGAGTCTGAGAGAGTGTGACTTGCACAAGGTGACCCAATGGGTTTCATGGTTAAGCTGGGAATCGAACCCTCATCACCAAAAGCGTAGTCCAAAGCTCGAATCACTACTGTGGCCTTTATATGCTTTCTCTGCTTCCAAACAAGTAGATAGATAGATAGAATCAGATTTTATGATGCTCTGAAAACTCAGTAGTATTGAGAACAGTTCCTACATCTTTTCCTAACTAGAGTAGCAAAAAAACAAAAAACAAAAAACAATCAACCTTGATTCCCATGGACACTTTGAGAATCGTGTCCTCTCAATCCACTTGTCAAGATGGCAGCAAATATCCTACAGTCATTATCGAATAGTGAGACAGGTCTACAATTCTTTGTCAGTGTCTCATCTGCACCTTCCTTATGAATCACTGCAATGTAGGCACCTCTCCAAGAATCTGGGATCCACCCCTCATCACACACAACTTTCAGGTGTGGAAGCAACTCATCCACAAATTTCCTACAGTATACTGCCACTGGTCCATCTGGGCCTGATTCCCCCATCCAGTCTTTTCAATCATCTCAATCAGTTTTGTCAACCATTCAGCCCCTGTCTCCATTCCAAGTATAATGGGTCAGAGTTTATCCAAGCAGTCATTCATCCACATCCAAAACTTTCTCATTGCCCTCCACATATAAATCTCTTATCATACTGCGCAAAGGCTTTTAAATGTTTTTAATTAATCCCCCCCCCAGTCATCCTTTACAAACTGATCTCCCCTCCCAATCTCTGTGATACGGATCCTTTCCTTTCCCTGACCACAGAAAAGCCACCTCCAAGATGTATCCTTGAACTCATTTATCCCCCTGAAGATACAATAATATAGCACCCTTCTCCTGGATTGCAAACAATGAGGACTGCCACTGGAGCAACTCGTTGAGTCTCTTCATCAAAATCCTTCCTCTGCCTTTCCTCCAAAGTCTACTTCCCCATCAGCTCCCTCTTCTTCCACCTCTCCCTCTTTTTTTAATCTAGAACCACATTTTATAAATTGTTTTCTGATACAAGCCCTGCTTGCATCCCAAGCCACAAAAATTCTTTAATTCTTGTTTACACTGCTGCAATATTTCCATCTTCAGAAATAAATATTCATCAATCTCCATCTAAACTCTACCCATTCCACCATCAGGTACATCCAGGTAGGATCATGGTCTGAAAAAAAAAATTGGTAGAATGTCCATACTCTTCACCATGGCAGACACACTCCTAAAAATCCAGAACATATCCACTCCAGAAAATGATCCATAGTCATAAACCTCTACCAACTACCCATCCATCCAAAACACTCTGCATATTTAAAAAACAAAGTTCTAGGTAGTCTTCCTTGATTCTCCTCAATACCTTCACTGGAACTTGCATCTTCAGTAGGATCGACAACCCCATTCCAATTGCCCTTGCAAACCAGACCCTATAGGTCCAGTCCAGATGCCCTTTTCAACAGAGTCTTAGAGAACATTGTTCTCTTTCCACTGAGGCCATAAACACCCATCAAATACACCATCCTACCACTGCAGCCAACATCTATGACCATACACATGCCCTGTCCATCCTCAAAAATCAATTCAGGCTGTGATTGTTGGTCTCTATAAAAGACCATTCCATCTCTTCCACTTCTGTCTGCAGCCACAAACACAAGGTCCACACTTGAATTTGAAAGTCACAGCTCCAGTAGACTCATTGAAACAATAGAACTTACATAAGGGTTGACTTTCCAGGATCCTGTTGAATCATTGCATTACTTTAATTGAGGCTTTCTGTTGGATTTAGGCCAATGTGTCTTGAGCTCTTGCTTTAATTTTGTGAGAGGAAAAGATTTATAGGGGCAGTCACAGAAAAGGCCTTCTCTGGTGTCCCCATGCTTGTGATGGTGGTGGGATGGAGAGAAGGGCCTCTCCTAAGGATCTCAGAGCCTGGGCCGGCTCATATAGGGAGATACGATCTGTGAAATAGCCTGGACCTGAGCCATATAGGGCTTTATAGGTCATCACCAGCACTTTGAATTGTGCTTGGAAACAAACTGGCAGCCAGTGGATGTTGTTGCTGTTGTAAAAAAAACAAAACCAAAAACGCTTTGTATAGCCATTAATGAGAATGCAATGAAAAGTATCATAAAACTGGCAAAAGGAAAACCAGTAAAGTGCTGTATTGATTTTATGTTATTTTATTTTTAGACAGTAATCACTGCAAATAAGGTTTATGAGAATTGCATGATTCACTCTGAAGCCCATTCAAAATACCATATTAAAAAGGCACTGGGAGAACCAAGTGCAGAGATCTAAGCTGTGTGATGCTGATCCATTGTGAAATGTTATTGCATGTTTTAGAAGAGGAGAGAATGCCTCTCCCTTGATATTAAACCACTGAAACACTACAGCAGCTGAAGATGTGAGGGGGGGGGAGGTAAAGGGGAAGAGAGGGCAGGAGAGAAAGTTTGCGTTGGCTTGCAGACAAGATTTATGATATTGTATTTGCATCCCAGACTAGCTGACTGGACGAGTTCAAACATCTAAGAAAGCTGGGGAGGTGAGGTTGTGCAGCTTTTGAAATCCAAAATATCCTACTGGCAACAGAGCTTTAAATGCTTGGAATTAAACCAGTTTTTAAATTTTGAATATTGTGTGCGGTGAATGGGATATGCATGTCCATCCTTTTTGGGCTTACTTTGTTTCTGGCAGATCTGGTGTGTTTTCCGTTTTCCCCCCATGTTGTGTTGCCCTCCTCTTGTCTGTGATGCACCCACTAGCTAGGCAACAGCAGCTGATGATTGATGTCAAAACTGGGAGCAAGCCACTGCTGCTTTGATTATGGCTCTTTCGCCTTCCGACCATTACAGGGGTGTACTTACTTACCTCGTAATGCTTCATGGGATGGGGTACAGTAGTCCTGTGGAAACCATGGCATTGTGAAGATACAGTTTAGGTATTGCCCTAAATAATAAGCGTTCATGTTCATGAAATGTCTCCGTCATGTTCTCTTCTCTCCCCCCCCCCCCTTTTCTGGTACACACAAAGGAGGCATATGACTAGATTAATTTTACAATGATGCCATAAAAAGGGCTGGATGCATTGTAAACATCTGTCATTATGGTACATGTGTTGCATGTAAAAATAATAATAATCGCTTGCATGTGGATAAGGAAACCCTGACAGCTTGGTAGCCTAATTACAGCATTGCATTCAGAATGTTACCAATAGGAACTAAATCTGCTCCTGGAAGTATGCTCTTGTGACTAATTATATTGCCTGTAGTATGTGTTGAGGTGGCTGACAGAAAATTAACAAGTGTTTATTTCCAATATGAGAGAGATTTCTCACACAATAATGTCTTCTTTTTTAAAAAAAAGGATGATCCATCCAAACTGTTACTATAAACCAGGGGTAGGCAACCTTTCCCCTTTAAGGGCCGAGGGACTTCAGCTCCCAGAAGCCTCAGCCATGTTGGCCAATAGTCCCATGTTGGCCAATAGCTCCTGGGATTCTGGGAGCTGAAGTCCCTCGGCCCTTAAAGGGGAAAGGTTGCCTACCCCTGCTATAAACCCTTGGATTTCTTTCTCATGAAAGAGCTCACATGATAAGGTTGCAAATGCTTTAAATAATACGCAGTTGTCCGACCCATAAATGTGAATCCAACACAGAACTGAAATAATTCTGTGGCAATGTGCTTTGTTTGCCACATAAACATGTTTCTATGAAAGGTCAATTTGAGCAATGCTAGTTGAGAAGTGATTATATCCTTGGAAGTACTTACATTTCAAAAACATGCATTGTCTCAGATACGTGGCATGGGAGAAAGTATGTAATGTAGAGCTCCTGCTAGATTCCATAGAAATCTGGAATCTGATGGTCAGTTTGGGACTTGCAAAGAATAGAACATACCACAGAATGTAGCGGAGATGTAAATGAGTGAATTCTTCAGCCCCAGTGAATTGTGAACTTTCCCAGTTTAGGTCAGGTTAAACAATTTCAGTGCATCTTTGGAGACCACCAAAAACATCTTTCCTCACAGAGAATTCTAAATTGATTATTAATTTTGGCAGCACCATATCACATTCCTTTACATGTTCAGTAGAATATTTGCATTTAACACAGTAAAGCTTCTAGGAGGAGAGGTTGGTTGGTTTGTATGTTTGCTTTTGCTTTCTCCATAAGCTGAAAAGTTTAAGAAATAGCTTAACACAGGCAATAAATAAATAAAAGATGGTTAATAGAGTCCTTTGAAAGCCTTTGCAAAACCTGCATGCACTGCCCTATCAGTTAGTGAGACAAGCTCAGGGACAGCATGGTTCCCTCTGTCCAAAGGATCTGCAGCTTTGGATCATTAAGAAAATCCCTCTTTGGAACTGAAAGCGCAATTGTGTTGATGATAAAACATGGAGACTACATGATCCTTATATTCTCATTCCTCTTTTCTCTTTGCATGCTTTTTTTTAATTAAAAAAAAACCCAACAACAATCTTTGCCTGGTGAAGAAACACGTACTTGGAAAGTTTGATGCCCTTTTTTTCATTGGCCACAAAAAGGTATTAGAACAATTTGCCACTTTAGGACTGTCTCCTTAGCTATTTCTGATTACAAAACTGATGTCCAAAGGTGGTTAAATTAAAACTAGCTCTTAACTCGCATAAAACCTTGTTTTACATTTGCAAGTGGAGAAAAATATGTAATTCATATTGCATCTGTACATTCCATGGTACCAGGGAAATCTGTATTCTGAAACTGGCAATAATAAGATTTAGAAACATCAATATTCAGGAGGCTCCATCTGGATCCAGTGTGGATTTTGCATTTCTAGCTTTTGCTAGTCATCATTGCACACCAGCATCTAATTGTCTTCATACCTGCTGTATTAGGCAAGACAGACATGGATCATCCCTCCTCCCATTCCTGAATTTAGAGGGTGCCTTGAATCTATAGCATGCAAACCACAACAGGATTTTGCTTTCTTCTCTGATAACTCCTGGCATATTCCAAAATTGTATCTGGTGCACAGAAAGACCTAATACCTATCAGTAAACATCCTGGTTTGATCTGAAAACTTATAAGACCTCAGTTTCCAAGATTTGGAAATAACTGTAATTGTTCTTACAATTTTTCTGTGAATGATTTCCAAACATCTGCAGTAGTAGAATATTCTGCAGAATTATTTTGAGAATTCATCCAAAACAATGATATCCCTGGTTCTGTTTTTTTTTTTGTTTTTTTTTTTGTTTTTTTTTTTTTGTTTTTTTGTTTTTTTGTTTTACAGATTGGCTTCTGTTTAGATAACCAATCATGTTTTATTTATTGAATCTATACAGTCTGTATACCTTCAACCTTTGGTCTACTAGGACTATTAGATTCCTTTCACATGTATATAATGATCAATATGATGTTGACTCACTCACTCAACCATGGCAAAATCAAGGTTTGCTTTTTGGAATTTATATTTTATTGTATATTTTCAAACCATGGATGGTTGAATCTGTGGATAAGGAATCCATGAATATAGAGGGCCAACTGAACTCACAGACACAACAACAACAACAACAACAACAACAACAACAACAACTTATTTATTTATATCCCGCCCCTCTGTCAAACAATCAGGGCAGCTTACAACAATTAAAATTCCATCCAGAAATACAGACTAAAAATACCAAGCCCCCCCCCAAAGTATTAAACCACACATCCATTAAAAGATCTTAACATAAGACATCACAAGATAAAATAAACTAACAATATTGTATAGCTGTGTCTTCTCTCTCTCTCTGCACACACACACCCACACACACCCAATTCGTAGCTCCAAAACACACTGCAGAAATAATCCAGTTTGAGACCGCTTGAAACTGCCCTTCCTCAGTGCTAGGGAATCCTGGGAACTGTAGTTTTATTGTGGCACCAGAGCTCTCTGACTTAGAAGGCTAAATGTCTCACAAAACTACAGTTTCCAGAATTCCCTAGCATTAGGTTAGGGCAGGGGTAGGCAACCTTTCCCCTTTAAGGGCCGAGGGACTTCATCTCCCAGAAGCCTCAGCCATGTTGGCCAATAGTCCCACGTTGGTCAATAGCTCCTGGGATTCTGGGAGATGAAGTCCCTTGGCCCTTAAAGGAGAAAGGTTGCCTACTCCTGGGTTAGGGTGTTAAAGCAGTGGATTATTTCTGCAGCGTGCTTTGGACCACAGAACATATTTCAGTTGAACAGTTTTCAAATGCTTAGAGATGTACTCTGTATTGGAAGTGAAGGAAAGGTGCAACTGTTTTTGATGTGAAGGCCAATTTGAGATGTTTAAAACAGGGATAGGCAACCTTTTTGAGCCAGGGGCCAGGTTGTTGTCCCTCAGACAATTGGGGGGCCGAAGCACCAAAATAAATAAATAAATAATTTAAAAAAAATATGCATGCACAATCTCTCGGCCCCAGAAAAGCCATGGCAAAACCCCTGTGGAGATTTTGCCAAGAAAACCCAAAGAACAAGTAATAACAACAATAATCAATATCATCATGGCGGGGGGCAGTGGTGTCGGGGGGTCGGGGGTCAGGGGGGGTGCATCCGGCCCCCCGGGCCTTAGGTTGCCTTAGGTTGCCTACCCCTGGTTTAAAGCTTAGAAATTCAGTTTCTAGTATGGACCTCATCATATGCTGTTGCTATTTCAGTGCATTTGTTTCACAAGACGGCCTGAATTCTGTTGTTACCTCCAACTAGATTGAACCCATTGAGTCAATAGGATGTTGACTCACTCACAAAACCATTCAATGGTCGATTAAAAGGGTCCACTTTAGGAGCAACAATAATCTCTGGCCACTACAAACTTTGACTATCTTGGATTAGGAAATTATTACATGGCACTCCTCCTAATGTGAGAAGGAAGATCAAAGTGCTGTATGATTCCAGTTGAAATGTGTAGATCAGCCTTCCCAACCTGGTGCTCCCTATTAGACTACAATTTCTCTCATCCTTAGGTACTATGGATACTCAATTTGTCTGGTAGGAGCCAGATTAGAAAAGCTTGCTGTAGATGAAGTTGTTCGTCATGTTTGTCTGATTTTAGCACTTTGGTGTCCCCCCCCCCCCCCCCCAGGAATGCCAAGCAAAAATTGTGTGCATCTTTTCTTCTAGGTGTCATTGCTGCAGCAGGTAGTTAATTGAAGGGAGTTGCAGGCACTTATAGGACATTGAAAGGTCACAAGGTGTTGAAACTCTCCATTGCTGGTGATGATCTGAAGGTAATATTGTTTGGCCCCTGCTTAACAGCCTGACAAGTAACTTCATATCTTTCCAAAGAAGGCTTCACAAGTCAAAGGGCTGGCTTTGATTGTATGGTTTTGTCTTACAAAAAGGGAATAGAAACAACTGTGAGATTTTGATTCATTTGTAGACTAGACACACTAAATCAATGGCACTAATAGACATGATGACACAGTCTGCTCCAGTTAGGGCTAGCAGATGGATTCAGACTTTTGCTGGTGAAATATCCAAGCATCCTACTTTACTGAAGACAGCACTTTCTTTGAAGGTCTGTCCCTATTCAAGTTCAAAGGAAATCATTAAGCAGAATTTGGAGTCTGAAGCTGCCCGTTAACAGCTAATACCTGCTTCCATAGCAGACTGAACAGGTTGAAAGGTCATCTGCCTGGTCAGAATCATCCTATTAAGGTGAGGTGTATAGCGTTTCTGTTTAACTAATAGCAATTAGTTCTGAATTTTCATCTTAGCAGTTTTAATGCATATCCTTATCATCTTTTGTTGTCTTCTAATCAGTAATGCACTCTCTTTTTAGCAATAGCTATCAGTCCTATTTTCTTAGGTGCAAAAATTTTTCTTTTAGTATCAATCAAAAGGCATAGGTAGATGTTGCTGGAGATGCAAACTCCTCCATGAAGCCTTTGGGTCTGGATAATTATTAGATTATGTACTTATGTACCGTAGTTAATAAAGAATAATTATTAGATTATGTACTTATGTACTTAATAAAGAATATCAATGTACTTGGTTATTAGTGTTGACTGTACACTTTTCCTTGTTTGAGTGATGATCGATGTGGATGATTTTGAGTATAAAATGTATTTATGCATACAGTTTTGATGTCTGTCCTTGTAAGTGATTCATGCTTTGGAAATCATACCTAGTTTGAGATTCACCAGGAAAAGATCTTAATGCATAGCTTAGTGAGAACTGCTGTGGTGATGAAAGGGGCAAACTATGTATAGTATTATTGTACTTATACAATTCTTGGTAGAGACATATTTGGAATATTTCATACATTTATGGTTTCCCTATCTCTCTAAAAGACAATCTTAAAAATTAGAAAAGTTATGGAAATATAATATAGGAGATTTCTTTCCACAAGCTGTGATCCTACCCAGTAGTTTAGATGGTGTTGAAGAGGTGAGTGTGTAGACAAAAGTAGTTCCAGATGGATCTATTAGCTATGATAGCAAAATCTAATATCTAGTTTCAGAAACAGTACAGTGGTCCCTTGATATCCATGGTGGTTTGGTTCCAGGATCCCCTGTGGATACCAAAATATGTGGATGCTCATGTTCTGTTAAATATAATGGCATAGTAAAATGACGTCCCTTATATCAAATGGCAAAATCAAGGTTTGCTTTTTGGAATATCCTTAAAAAATACTTTCAAGTTGTGGATGCTTGAATCCATGGATAAAGAATAAATGGATATGAAGGGCTGATTGTAAAACAATATAATTGTAAAACCAATTGTTGGGCGAGGGCAATAATTGAGCTGCCCTTACAGCTTGTGGTATTAAGGAACACGTGGTTGTGTGCAGTGTGTTAGAAACAGGTTACTGGACTATATATTGTTCTTTCTCTTTGACAAATTGAGGACCATACCATTGCATGCTGCCTTACTTTACACTTTCCCTATAGCATGCTAAAATTACAATTATTCAAGTCACAATGTGTTCCATCAGTCAGATGTTAGATACGTGCTAAAATTACAATTACAAGCATCTGACTGATTATAATTTGTGGTTTAAACAACCACAAAGTTTGCAAGTTACAGTGAGCTGGTGTGCATAGTTTTTATTAATCTTTCAGAAACAAAAAGTATTCTGCTTCACATTTTGATTTTATTCTCCAACCTATATGCTAGGTTCGTAATTATATACATAGCACTAAATAGTTCAATTAAAATGCAAAGTCAAGTCTTCTGGAGAAGACGTTTAGCCAGTGTCCTGAGTGGCATGCCTGAAGTATTTGATGTTCATAACAATGCTACTTTTTTTGTCTCTTAATATAATGCAAAGGTATTTTTTTATTATTTCATACTTTCATATGTGTCTATATGAGAGAGACATTTAAGTTTCATTCCTTACTCTCAGTGACCTATAAAGCCCTATATCGCTTGGGCCCAGATTGTCTGAAAGACCATCACTCCCCATACGAACCTGACAAAGTTCCAAGATCTTCAGGGGAAGGCACCATCACAGATGCACTTGGTGAGGACAGGAGACACACACACACACACACACACACACACACACACACACACACATTCTTCTCAGTGGATATCCCCCCCCCCCCCCGAATTCCCTTCCATGGGAGGCTAGGCTGCCCCCTTCCCTGCTTTCTTTTCGCCAGCAGGCAAAGATGTTTTTGTTCAAGCTGGCTTTTAATATGTAATCACACTCAGGAGTGGGGTTCTTATTTGGATACATGCTGCATTTCTTTGTATTTTTAACTTTTGCATTTTTAACGTCATTTCATACTGTTCAGATGAAATGATTTTATTTGTTTTTAAAACTGTATTGATAAGTTTTTAATCAATTTGATCTGTGAGCCGCATTGGGTCCCACTCCAGGAGAAAGGTTGTGTTATGTGTGTGTTGCTGTCAGTAGTCCTAGAATATGGGATTAGCTTCTTGAATTTGTTTTTCTTGCAAATGTCTCATGCATTGGTGTTATAGTGGCAGTATTCAATATCTATTAAAGTTACTTCATTTGCACAATTTACACACTTCTTCAGCATGTCTCAATATGCATACACTTTCTCAATGTGCCTTTGAATACATCAGTGGGGAGTATATTGTTGTTCATGTCATTCTTGTGAGAGCCACAGAGACACTGGATTGACCAGTATGAAAAAGAGTTGCTGCTAAAATACGTTTACCTTTTACTAGATGGACCTACCATTTTACTCAACAGGACTATTCTTATATTTTTAAAACAGCTCACAGCTGCACACGTGGCTTTTTAAATCTCCATAGGACCATTTGAGTCTTTTGAGGCTGCAACAACTACAATGGAAAATTTCCTAGATTCACTGATCTGCCAACCAGTTTTAGAAGATACTGTTGAGATGGAGGAATAGTCCCACCCTGACTGGCCTGTCAGAAGTGACCTGTAGCCTTCTTTGTGAGCCCTAAAATTATGGATCTCCCCCCCCCCCCCCGTTTTGTAGTTTCACCTCACCTTTCCCTGAATATGCATCCCATTAACCCAGGGGGAGGCAACCTGTCCCCTTTAAGGGCCGAGGGACTTCAGCTCCCAGAAGCCTCAGCCATGTTGGCCAATAGTCCCATGTTGGCCAATAGCTCCTGGGATGCTGGGAGCTGAAGTCCCTCGGCCCTTAAAGGGGAAAGGTTGCCTACCCCTGCATTAACCCAAGCCTGGAGTTCTTCATTTCAGTTGTTGAACTACATTATCAGCTTCTTCAGAGTTCCATGGCTCTATGTTATCGACCCGTAGCAGTTCAGCAAAGACTGTGCAACAGAGATATATTAACAATTTCCCAATAAAACTGTTTCTTCACTTACATAAACGAGATGTTAAATTCAAATTCTCAAATCTCATGGTCTGTGTGACATTTGAAATTTCATTTTCTACTTTTTTTGTTTGGGAGTTCCAAGCAAAAGGCCTTTCATCAAAAGCAATATATATTCATCCACCTCCAACTCTTCTGGTCAACTAACACAGACTCATTTTCTTCTTTGAGAAAGGGCCAAAACACACTGTAGAAATAATCTAGTTTGACACCACTTTAACTGCCCTGCCTCAGTGATAGGGAATTCTGAGAACTGTAGTTTGTTGTGGCACCAGAGCTCTCTGACAGAGAAGGCTAAATGTCTCACAAAACTACATTTCCCAGAATTACCTAGCATTGAGCCAGGACAGTGGTCTCAAACTGCATTATTCCTGCAGTGTGTTTGGACCAAAGTTAAGAGTTTTGATGAAAATGAACTATTTATTCATCCAGACCTGACTGTTAAGGAAAATGTAACATGGGACATATAGTAATAGAAATAAAATATGTATGTGATAGTCACAGTGACTAAGCAGGAACAATCATGAAGCTACACAGGTGAAAAGGATAATGTAATTTGGAAGCCTTGAGAGCCAAGGACAAAGTTATAGAGTGTATATTAAAAACACCTGTTATAGATTGTAAACATCTGAGATTCATTAAGTAGTCAAGGTAAAATGATGAAATACTTGGGTTGGTCTTAAGTATGGGATGATCTATGTAAACCAATCAAAATGAATGTACACGCCCACTGGGTGGAAACTGACTAGTGGGTGGTGACTAACAATGGCTATAAGTGCAATTTTTGCCAATGCATATTGTGGTGTAGAGTGGAGTAGAGTAAGGAAATTTAAGGCTTTGGACCATATAGGGCTACAAAAACTCTTTTATTTGCCCCCACCAAACTTCTCTATATCCCAAGTTGCCTCCCCCATTGTTTATGAGGTGAGAAAGTATCGCCTCAAACCCCCCCCTCAATTGTATGCAATACTCTAAACAAGGGTGACCAGATGTCCTTCTTTCCCAAGACATGTGTTACAATTCAGCCTTTGTCCAAGAGGAATTCCAAATCTACTTTAATCGTGATCAAGTAGCATCAATTTATATTTATATGAGTGTAGCTTTTATTTTGGAATGTCCTACATTTTGCAGTGCCTTCTCCTCCTGTGCACTTATGCCAGGTAATCACCCTGACTCTAAACCAGGGGTAGGCAACCTTTTTGAGCCGGGGGCCGGGTTGCTGTCCCTCAGACAATTAGGGGTCCGAAGCACCATAAATAAATAAATAAATAAATAAATAAAATTTTTTTAAATTTTTTTAAAAAAAATATGCATGCACACTCTCTCAGCCCCAAAAAAGCCATGGCAAAACCCCTGTGGAGATTTTGACAAGAAAACCCCAAGAACAAGTAATAACAAAAATAATCAATATCATCGTGGCGGCGGTGGGGGACGGCGGTGGGTGGCAGCGGCAGGACCAAAGGCCTCGGGGGGCCGCATCCTACCCCCGGGCCTTAGGTTGCCTACCCCTGCTCTAAACCCCCCCCCCCCCATGCCCTTCCCCAAAGCCAGGTCGAAATAGGCCTGAGGAATGCCAGTTGCCTTTTGGCTACTGCACTGAAAACCGGGTGGCACAGTACGTTCCCATAGCTATAGGGGTTTAAAGTGTGTCCTTGTCTCTGCTACAGTTGTCCACCCACTCCATTTAGGGTGAAAAATTCATTCAGCACAATAGCCAGACCTCTGAAAATCACCCTTGTCCTGTATGAACCCACAGAATCTTAAACACAGCAATCAACAACCAAAACATGGCAGGGCCTAAAGCATGGGCAAATTAGAAGTCTATGGGCAAATTAGAAGTGAAGGACAACCTATTTTTCAGAGAAGCTGCTCAGCCATTACTTATTTTTACCTTGATAAACTCTGGCTAAGCTCCGTAGTTGTATTCTTGGGACAAGTCTACACCAGCCAGAATATTCTGGACTGCATCTGGAGTATTCTGGCCTCAAAGCTGTCCCAAATTTCCCCCATCATCTGCACATTCTGGAACAATGCTGTATGGCTGTCTACACTGGCCAATAAAACTAGTAAACCCCACACCCCACATACTTCTGATTAGATGACACAGTGTTGGGGCCAAAGCCCCAACACTGGTACAGATTGTCTTCATGTGAGAAGGCCAGTTCTGCACTAAATCCAGGCCATCACTCTCTTAAAGCAGTTGAAAATATTTTACCATTTGCTTCAGATCTTCCTGGAAAATCCAGAGCACTCTGGAGTGACAATGGGCTGCTGTTTACACAGTGTCCCACTGTGCTGTCCAGTACCACCACTGGAGCAGTTCATTCCCTCTAGGGTCACAATAAGGCACTCAGCCATGTCATAAATGCTGGATGCTTTGTTTTCAACCTTAGAGGGAATAACATTGTGTAAATAGCAACACAGCATTGTTCCAGAATGTGCAGGTGATGGGAAATTTGGATAGCTTTGAGGCCAGAATATTCCAGGACCAACCCAGAGTATTCTGACTGTTGTAGACCTGTCCCAAGAATACAACTCAACAGTCACCAATGTCAGCACAAATAATGTTTAAAAATGGTGCCCTCTGTGCCCTCTTTCAGCCATTCTTTGCACAAAACTTTTTGTGAGTTCACTGGGAACAAGGAACGTGTAATATGCTCTTTTCTTCCAACAGACAAAAACAAAAAACAAAAAAACATGCAACTTTTATTGCTATAGTTTATTGGTACGATTAAAGAGCAGCTGAATTTGATCTGAATATATCAG
The DNA here is from genome assembly GCA_026167975.1 of Phrynosoma blainvillii. Lineage (NCBI taxonomy): Eukaryota > Metazoa > Chordata > Lepidosauria > Squamata > Phrynosomatidae > Phrynosoma > Phrynosoma blainvillii. The sequence continues at coordinate 359,418,319 of JANUYF010000002.1, forward strand.
CACTACAAGGCTTTGATCCCTTTTATTTCTAATTATAGTTCTCATCACTGTAAACATTGGAAGAAATAATGAAATAACAGACTGATGTGTCAAAACTCAAAGGTGTTTATTTGCTTTCTATTCTCAAGGGGCCTTGCTGGGAACCAAGACAAGGCCCCTTCATCAGTACAAATGGAAATCAGTATCCTTCCAGAAAGAAGCTACACATATACTTTTGATTAACATGATCTCATTTGAAAGCATGGTAAGTATTTAATTGGCTGTAACCCCAAGGGGAGCAAGGGAAAGGGGTCACATTTTCAACCAGGAAATTGTTGGTGAATACCTGCTACACTGTCCCCATGATAATTACTTAGTAGTTTTTTGTGGGTTTTTCAGGCTATGTGGCTATATTCTGGAATAATTTATTCCTGACATTTCGCCTGCATCTGTGGCTGGCAGCTTTGTAGTGTCTTTGTGGATATATTCAAGTAAAAACTGTTCCCTGTGGAAACATTTTGCATCTCAGAAATGTAGTACCCCAGAAGATAAGACTCCATAGTTCAATTTAGTTCAGTTTATAAATTCATTGCTGAGATTTGCTCATATGTGTGACTTGATATTTTTAGGCCCAGGAAGTGAATTAGGAACGACAAATAGAATTGTTAGTGGTAATGAGTTGTTTGTATTTGGTGGTGTTTTATATCATTTTCTGTTGTTATTGTTGTTGTGTGTTGTTTCCAACATATGGTAACCCTAAGGTGAACTTATCACAAGAATTTCTTGGCAAGATTTGAGAGTATGAATTGTCCAAGGTCACCCAGTAGGTTGAATTGCCAAGCTAGGAATTGAATCCTGGTCTCCAGAGTCATAGTCCAACATTAAAACCACAATCCCATGCTGGCTCTGTATTGTTTTCTGTAATGACCTATTCAGTTAGCTTGCAAGGCAGTAGTCTGTATCACATATACTTTTGTAGCTAAAGAGATGTGAGTGATCCTTCATTTTGATGAAACTTGACTTTTCTCAATTTTTCGTCCCCTTATAAACCAAACCTTGATAGTATTATTGGTAGCATTATTGTAAAAAGTGATCCACATGTATATCACACATACTATCCTTGCATTATATGTTGCAACCAGGGTAACAGGGAAACAGTGATATGAGTGTGAGTTAAACAAGACTTCAGAAGTGAAGTGGAACTCCTGTACTAGCGTTTAAGATTTCTTTAGTACTCTGCATAACTTGGGCATTCTGCTTGACAGCTTTCACTTCGACAAGTTAGCCCGTGGCAAGATACATGCCATGTTCTGCTCTTAAATCTTTGCAGACAGAGTAAGACATTTTCAAGCATTACAAATCAAGTCCATTTCCAGAGATGTGAATAACTCAGATTGTGCCTGGCATCCAGGCTCAGGAAACTGCACTCTCCTGTTTCTTATGGCTAGCCTTTATTTGCAGAGACATCTATGTTGCGTCCCTAATGAGAGCTTGGCACCCTGACCCTGTAGATATGCAGAGCTGTGACAGCAAAACAGAGTAGGTCATTTCAGTTGTAACTACAGCAACACTGTTCCCTTGACAAGAGGTACAGGCCTGTCCCAGTCCATTGGTTTTAGTTACTAAGGAATACTCTGTGTGTAAGTTAGTGTGGGTAAAGATAATTTGTTATTGAAATGTACTTAAACTGTGTCCATAATACAGCCTCAATCATAGCATAGCCTGCGGTTCTATGAGGGTGGACTTTTAGCAAGAGATGGGCTGCATCTCACACCAATTGGCATAAACATTTTTACCAGTAGTCTCAAACATTTGAGGGCTTTAAACTGAGTCGTGTTGGGGAGGGAGACAGTATCTTGGAAATATCTTGGAAGGCAAGAGTACATCATGGGCTGGAGATAATAATCAAAGTGTTATAGAGGGAACAAGGCAAATGATGCAAGTGTCCAACAGTGGGAAGCCAAAAACCTTACACAGGAAGCAAGTGGGGAGGACACATGTTGTTAGATGTCTCTACACTAATGCACAGAGCATGGGAAATAAACAAGATGAACTTGAACTCCTAGCACAACAAAGCAAATACAGTATAATAGACATCACTGAAACCTGGTGGAATGAGTCTCATGATTGGAATGGAGGAACAGAGGAGTATAACCTTTTTAAGAGAAATAGGCCAAACAGAAAAGGGGGAGGAATAGCAGTATATGTCAGGTATGTTTACACCTGTGAAGAGATCCAGGACTTAAATCCTGGAAATCAGATGAAGAGCATCTGGATAAAAATTAAAGGGGAAGGAAACAACAGGTATGTTGTTGTGGGAATCTACTACAGACCTCCAAGTCAGACTGAAGAATTGGATGATGCCTTTCTAGAATAGATGGCCACACAGTCAGAAAAGAGAGATGTAGTAGTGATGGGTGACTTGAACTATCCTGATATTTGCTGGAAGTCAAACTCAGACAATACTTCAAGGTCTTGCAAATTTCTCACTTGCCTCGAAGACAATTTCATTGTCCAAAAGATGGAAGAGGCAACAAGGGGATCAGCTATTTTAGATCTGATCCTAACCAACAGGGATGACCTGGTAAATGGGGTGCAAGTGGTGGGATCCTTACGTGGGAGTGCTCATGTTCTCCTGGAGTTTCTTATACAGTGGAAGCAGAAGCCATGCATTGTCAGACACTTATCCTGGAATTTTGGCGAGCTGATTTCAGTAAACTTAGGGAAACACTGGGAGTGGTCCCATGGTCAGGAATACTAAAGGAAAAGGGAGTTCAGGATGGATGGGAGTTTCTCAAAAGGGAGATACTGAAGGCACAATCTCAAACTGTTTGAATGAGGAGGAAAATGGGAGGTGTCTCAAGAAACCGGGTTGGATGACAAACGAACTTTCAGCTGAATTAAGTTTTAAACAGGAGATGTATAAGAAATGGAAAAGGGGCAAAATCACTAAAGAGGAATTGAAACAAATAGCTGGCACGTGTAGGGATAAAGTCAGGAAAGCCAAATCACAGAATGAGCTCAGGCTTGCTAGAGGGGTTAAGAAAAATAAAAATGGCTTTTTTGGGTATGTCTGTAGCAAAAGAAAGAAGAAGGAAACGGTAGGGCCACTGCACAGAGAAGATGGAGAAATTCTAACAGAGGACAGAAAAAAAGCAGAATTACTCAACACCTTCTTTGCCTCAGTCTTCTCAAAAAAGAAAAAGGTGCTCAACCTGAGGGAAATGGAGCAGAGGACACAATAGGGGAAACACAGCACATAATAATTAAAGAGGTAGTACAGGAATACCTGGTTAACCTAAATGAATTTAAGTCGCCAGGACCAGATGAACTACATCCAAAGATATTAAAAGAATGGGCAAATGTAATTTCAGAGCCACTGGCAATAATCTCTGAGAACTCCTGGAGAACAGGAGAAGTCCCAGCAGACTAGAGGAGGGCAAACCTTTTTTCCCATCTTCAAAAAGGGGAAAAAAGACAGCGATCATCCAATTAATCTGACATCAATACTGGGAAAGTTTCTAGAACAGTTCATTAAACAGAGAGTCTGTGAATATTTAGAAAGGAATGCCATAATCACTAAAAGTTAACATAGCTTTCTCAAAAACAAGTCATGCCAGACTAATCTGATCTCTTTTTTTATATATAAAATTACCAGCTTGCTAGATGAAGGGAATGCAGTAGATATAGCATATCTTCAGTAAGGCTTTTGACAAGGTCCCCCATGATATTCTTGCAAACAAGATAGTAAAATGTGGGCTAGACAATACAACTGTTAGGTGGATTAGTAATTGATTGTCTGACTGAACCAAAAGAGTGCTCAGCAATGGCTCTTCATCCTAAAGAAAAGTGACCAGTGGGGTGCCACAGGGTTCTGTCCTGGGCCCAGTGCTATTCAACATCTTTATCAATGACTTGGATGAAAAAATAGGGGTCATGCTTCTCAAATTTGCAGATGACACCAAATTAGGTGGAATAGCTAATACCCCACAGGACAGGATGAAAATACAAAATGTCCTTAATAGACTAGAAAGCTGGCCCAAAGTTAACAAAATGAATTTCAACACAGAGAAATATAAGGTACTGCACTTAGGGCCTGGCTTAATGAGACTACATGTAAAAGGGATCTAGGAGTCCTAGTAGAACACAATTGAATACTGTGTCCAGTTCTGGGCACCACAATTCAAAAAGGATGTTGAAAAACTGGAGCGTGTCCAAAGGAGGGCAACTAAAATAGTGAAGGGTCTGGAAACCATGCCCTACGAGGAACGACTTAGGGAAATGAGTATGTTTAGCCTGGAGAAGAGATGGTTAAGGGGTGATATGATAGCCCTCTTTAAATATTTGAAGGGATGTCATATTGAGGAGGGAGCTAGCTTGTTTTCTGCTGCTCCAGAGAACAGGACCCGGAACAATGGATGCAAGCTACAGGAAAAGTGATTCTCTCAGAAGGGACTTTCTGACAGTAAGAGGTGTTTGACAGTGGAACGCACTCTCTTGGAGTGTGGTGGAGTCTCCTTCTTTGGAGGTCTTTAAACAAATGGCCATCTGTCAGAGATGCTTTGATTTTGAGTTCCTGCATGGCAAGGGGTTGGACTGGATGGCCCTTGTGGTCTCTTCCAACTCTATGGTTTTATGATTCTAAAGCAAATTATTGTTCTTCAACACAGTGAGATGGGGTAACTGGTTAATCATGGGTACGGCAGAAAAAAACAGTGTAATGCATTGGTTTAAGTGCTGGACTAGGACTATGGTCCACTGTGTGACTTTGGGCAAGTTACACTCATAGCCTAAGAGGAAGAGTTGACTTTAAAGCTTATAGGAGCAACAACAACAACAAGAGGAAGAAGGTTCTGTTGATTGCCTAGTATTTTTGTGTAGTCTCTCCAGCCTGGAATATTCTTCCGTTATCAGCAAGGTAAGACGCCCAACGATCTGAATAGGATGTTCAAAAAGGGTTTTGCCATTTACACCTTGCTCCTAGTTGTATGTTGTAATGCTTTGTATACATTTTCAGCAGTCTTTACAACTATCAGTTATGTCCATGAAAATCCATGAAAGTTTCAACTATGTTTTTTTCTTTTAAAAAGTACCAGCTTGTGGGCACATCTTGAAGAAAGAATAAAGGATGCATCATAAATTGAGTGTTATGTTTAGCTATTGTGAAAGAATGGGTCTACCTAATTTTGGGGAACATTCTGGACCAAGATTCAGTCATGCTTAGAATGATCTATTGAAACAAATGGAACAAGTTAGATACGACTAAGTACTGTTGCTTCCATTGATTCTGCTCTACGCATGACTATGTCTGGATCTAAATAAATAAGAAAAGTGCAGGATTAATTACTTATATACAGTAATTATAATATGTAATTATAAAAATAATAAAATATAGGTTTTTAATAAAACTTCACTTAGTAAAAGATTTAATAATAATAATAATAATAATAATAATAATAATAATAATAATTTTTATTTGTATACCGCCCTATGGCGAACCAGTCAGGGCGGTGAACAACAATAAAATACATACAGTCTAAAACAATATAGTTCCCCCCTCCCCCCTTAAAAAAACTATTAAATAAGACTCAATTAAAAACAATTACGTTTAAACAATGACAATATAAAAATTATAAATAAATACAAACCAACATCCCCTGCCAAAGGGAGTTATAGAGTGTTCATTAAGGGAGATCTCAAGATCTCAAGATCTCAAGGTCTCGAGGCCGGGTGATTTAATCTGGAAAGGCCTGCCGGAAGAGATCCGTCTTGACAGCCCTTTTGAAGCTGTCCAGAGATGTTAATTGACGGATCTCATCCGGCAGGCCGTTCCAGAGCCTGGGAGCAACAACAGAAAAGGCCATCTGTGAGGTCCCTGCAAGCCTAGATTTTTGAGGCTGCAGCAAGTTCCTCCCAGAGGATCGGAGAGCGCGGGGAGGATTATATGGGAGAAGGCGGTCCCTGATATAGCTTGGACCCAAGCCATTTAGGGCTTTAAAGGTGATAACCAACACCTTGTACTGGGTCCGGAAACCAACAGGCAGCCAGTGGAGGGACCTCAAAACCGGAGTGATGTAATCCCTCCTAGATGCTCCCGATAAAAGCCTGGCTGCCATATTTTGAACCAACTGTAGTTTCCGAACTAAGCACAAGGGTAGCCCCATGTAGAGTGCATTACAGAAGTCTAAGCGTGAGGTTACCAGTGCGTGCACCACAGTTTCGAGATCCCTTACTTCCAGAAAAGGGCGCAGCTGGCGTATCAGCCAAATGATTATGCATGTTTAGCTTTTGCTGTTTTCTAGCCAAAATAAAGTTATCATTCAGATAGATTCCTATTTATTTATTTCTTGCAGGAATCATTTACTTATAGACTATTTATTGTGTGAGACAAAATAAAAGTGATGCTCAGTTGTTGAAGTACTTTGTGTGTATGTTCCTTCAAATCACCTGCTGATTCATGGCGATCCCCATGAGTTTGGCAGGGGTTTCTTAGGCAACAAATACTCAAGAGGTGATTTTGCCAGTTGCTTCCACTAAAATAGCACCTGGCATTTGTTTATGGTCTCCCATCCAAATACTACCCATGGCTGACCCTGGTTACTTTCCAAGATCAGACAAGATCTGGTGCCTTTAGGATATTTGGGCCATCTAAAGCCTGAATTTTCCCTGGAAGTCAAGATGATGAAACTGAGGCTGTTGTACTTTAGCCACATCATTAGAAGGCATGACTCACTAGCAAAGGCAATAATTCTAGGAAAGGTAGAAGGCAGCAGAAAGAGAGGAAGACCATGTGCAAGATGAATAGAGTCAATCAGAGAGGTCATGAGCATGAGTTTACAAGATCCAAACAGAGTAGTGGAGGGCAGAGAGTCTTGGAGATATCTCATCCACAGTGTTGCCATGAGCCGGGGAGATTCGAGGGCAGTTAACACACACACACCACACGCCAGGTCAAATTATTCATGGCTCTGTTTGGAAAGATTTCCTCCACACACCCTGACCCCTTTCCCTACATGGATTTTTCCTGAGCAAATGTTTAGAAGCATTAATAATTGTGTTTTCCTCTTTACCTCTAAAAGCTGCCTAATATGGTTTAGCAGTTAGAGTGAAAAATAATAATTAATGTGAGTCAACCATCTAGAAAATATAACACATAGCACAACATGAATTGAAATAGTGGCCTAGAAATACAATGGACTATATATATGCATTTTGGAAGGAAGTGGTGCAAATGAAAAGAGAATCAACTGGATTTACTTTTCATGAACCATTATTGACTTTTCTGTCTTCTCATGTGATATAAAACTTCTTTTAAAAAATAATCTGGCTAAAAACATAGAAGAATGAAGTGTCTCCAAACCCAGACTGTAAATAATTCATTGTGCAAGGAAATTGCTTATACTTTAAGGTATCATTTGTATCAGTAAATTTATCCTTGCATGCTGTTCTGCTTCAATCTATTGTTTGATGTGCTTATACTTAAAGAGGCCACCTACTGAGAAATGTGCAGTTTCTTTCTCCACTGGAAAAAATTAACACCTCCCTGACAAAAGATATACATTCACATTTCCTCGCTTTCCTTGCGACAAAGTGAGAATGACAGCAAGAATCATTCATGTTTTTTCAGTCACCTTTAAAGCTTTTAAAGTCAGCCCAAGCTAAGTCACATGTCCTGTGTGTTCTCTTGCTACACCTTGCATGAATCTTCCAATTTCCTCTCTTTCCTTTAACCCCTTTTGTTCAAGATCTGCTAAAGAAATGGTACTGAAGCAGGAGGAAGGGCTGTGCTGTAGCAGAAGTGTTGATCCTTTCCCCCTTCCACAAAGGTAGGCCATAGGAAAACACCTTGAAATTATTTTCAAGTCAAAGCTTTTTTGTAGCCTATCACACCTGTGAGAAATTCATTATCTCTTGATTGGATGGTTGCAGTACATCTAAAATTTGTCAATTTGTTTAGAAGGATTGGTAGAAATTAGACACTCCAAATGGGCCACAAGAAAAGCCTAGCCATTATGGGATAGACTAAGGATGTAGAATGTATTGGAAGCAGGGATGCTTGTGCATACAACCACTTCAAGTCAAGTGATTTTTGATTTTTGAACAGAACCAGGATGGGCACAGACTACCTGGAGCATTTCCTCTACCAACACTCTCCTAGAATTCAACTAGTGGTCTCCAAGGCTATACTTTGCAGTCTGAAATCATGGCTACTGATAAGCTTTGCTTGTAAGATTGGCAGGTCTTTCTTTTACATTATGGTGCAGCACCTACTGTTGAAGATATTTAGAGTAAGAAAATAGCTGTTTTTCCCACTCTAATCCCCGTGATTCAGTCATCTTATTGAAATCAGTGCTGCTAGTATTATTATTGTGGTTATCCATTATTTATCATCATCACAACCACCACTATTAGAATTCACTTTTTTCCATTCTGACTTTTTGCCAGTATTGGTCAGGTAGCCTAGACCTAGGTTGTACTTCTCCCTCCTAGAACTCAATGGAAGGCAATGAATGATGGAATTATTACAGTGTTGTAAGCCATCCTGACCTCAGGAATTCCATCCTAGGAGAGTTCCTCCAGCAGTCTCTTTCCCAGCTTAAAACAAAACTTCTGTTTTTAGTAATATTTGTATAATGTTGTTTTAATGATTTAATTTGTGTGGTTTTTATCTTGTATTGGTTTAATACTGTTTTAAAGGGGGGAGGGTACCGGGGTTGAATGTACTTGGTTTTTTATATTGTTAGCCGCCCCGATTGTTCTCAGAGGGGCGGGGTATAAATATATTATTTATTTATTTATTTATTTATTATCATCATCATCATCATCATCATCATCATCTAGGGCCCCATGCTGGGAGGATGGCAGGGTATAAATTAAATGAATAAAAATTTAAAATAATCAGAAGCTGTATTTTTTCTCCTCCAGGAATGATTATCTATAATTTCCTCTGAGTGGGGAAAAGTAAACAAGTACTGTAGTTGCAAGGGTGTCATTTAGTTGGGATCAAAAGCTGTTCATTATTTATTTCAGTTGACTATATTTTCATTAGATTTATTACCCACTTACATATGGTCTCACGTTCAAGGTGCTGAGGTCCACATTTCCCTGGTTTCTACAATGTTGAAGGCAGAGGCATAGCTTACTTAGAGTCTGGCTGCTAGCAAGAAGCCTTTACTGGAGATGTCTTTTGAAGGCTAGTAATGGCTTTTTATAAGCAGAAGGAGACCTAGGGAATCCAACTAAGGGCCTTTGCAGACTGCCAGAAATAGTGCACATTAAATTGAGGCACTGCCCTGGCTCAGTGCTAGGGAGTCATGGGAATTGTATTTTTTTCTGGGACATTGAGCCTTCTCTGTCAGAGAGCTCTGGTGCCACAATAAATTACAGTTCCCATGATTCCCTAGCACTGAGTCAGGGCAGTGCCTCAATTTAATGTGCACTATTTCTGGCAGTCTGCAAAGGCCCTATGATTGTTAGCTTCTGACTTTAGTAAACCAGAAGAAGAAACAATCCATCGAGAAAAGAGTTTTACAACTGTGGGGCAGCTTCTGCAAACCTTGCTATGTCAGGATTCAGTGGAAGATATTTACATATGCACTAAGCTGTATTAGGATATTTGTTTGTTAGGTCAACCAGAAATACTTAAAACATGTGCAAGCATTTGTGATCTCTGAGTCTTTTTCTCAGGGGAGAAATTATAAAAAGCAGATCTTGGGTGGGATGGAGGAACAACAACAACAAACAACAACAACAACAACAACAAGGAAGTCATGTTGTCTACATAGTGTCTTATGATTGCATAAGAGTCTGACTGCATTAGGATGATGCTCTGTTGGGTGATCTGATGGTTTTAGATTTCAGATGGAGCAGCCCCAAGATATTCTAGGGAGAAGAAAGCTAGAAAAGTTTGATCTACCATTTTTTAAATATGTAAATGTAAATGTAGGAGTGTTTCCATCCTGAGCAAAGCACACAGGCTTGTTTAACCATTTTTTAAAATATGTTTTCTCAGATACCTGTTCCTTGTCTAAGTATTTATATCATGTAATATGTGGAAGATGTGGTTTCTTATTAATTTAAATAGAATATTGTGAATTTGGGAAAGTGGCTGTGCTGTCTGCAGGATTCTGGGAATTATCATAAGAAAATTTATTTTCCAAGCTTGGGAGAAATTTCCCTGATAATGGAAGAAGGTCCTGATGAAAAAATACTGCTGTAATTCCTTTTGAGATGCCGCCTTTATTTTTGTAACTTGTTCAGAATGCTGAGTCTGGAAAAGTCAGTAGTTGCACCCACACCCCCTTCCTTACTATATGCACTGTCTTTCCTCACTTCCCTTAGACCTGTTCAAGGAGAAAATTGCAAGTAATCTGAGCCAAGATACACAATGGTTTCTCTGTGAACAGGAGCCATGTGAACTGGAGGGGAGGGAAGTGAACAGATGTCCGTCTTGCTGAAAATTGGCATGTCACAGGAGCCACAGATTTGTAAGAACACAGTGAGGTTATCCCAGTTGGAAGTCCATTAAGTTTATAGCATTTCACAGCTTCTGGCACAGTGGGAAGAAAGAGTACTGTAGAGAAGTTGTCTCCAGCCTTCATTGCTTGGGAATGAATAAGGACACATTGCAAAAGGGCAGCCCTATAAATATGGGTTCTAAATGTAATGGTTTGGTGTTAGAAATGCCGGAATCAATGAGAATCTCAACTCTTCTATCACTACTGTAGGCCTGGATTACTTATACAATAGGTGTGGGATAGAATAGACTCTGTGAAGCTGTCTTGATATTAGTTGGAAGTTCAATTTTAATGCTCCTCTCCACAATTCCCCTTGCAGATAGAAGAATCAGCTAGAAGGTTTCTTCCTGATGAGTTAGTTTCCTACTGCAGAAAGGTGCAACATTAGTTGGTTTCTTCCCTCAACAAATATGGTGTTGAAAAGTGTTAATACTACACTCATCCCTTCACATTTGCGGCTTTGCCTTTTGCAGCTTTGATTATTCACTGATTTTATTAATATGCTCTCTGTAGGAAATCTAGGTCCTCCAGCACAATGTTATGGTCAACTTTAACCAAAAGTTGCACTGAAGGACCTAGAGATTCCTAGAGAGAACACTCCACTAAGCATTTGTAGCTCCTCTAGCGCAATTCTGTGATCAGTGTCTGGCAGGTGTTGACCACAGAATTGCACTCAAGGACCTAGAGATTCCTAGAGAGGTGTTCTCCCAGGTCAAAACATTGTTATTGTTTTTTGTTATTGGCGTTTTTTCCACATTGACAGGGGTCCTGTGCCCCTAACCCCAGAGAATGTGGAGGGACAAGTGTACTAGAGAACTGAATTCTACCAATTCATATTATTCTCTTGGTTGCCCTAGGGTATAATTACACAACTAGGTATGTTTTCTGCATAGTTTTTCATTGGCTCCTACAGTGCAGTATGCTTAATAATAATAATAATAATAATAATAATAATAATATTTATTTTTTATATCCCGCCCCTCTGCAGAGCAATTGGGGCGGCTTACAACATTAAAATTTCCATACAGATATATTAATATAATTTAAACAGAACATAAAAATCCCAAATCCCACCCGTCCTTTAAGAAGTAAGGGTTCTTCTTATTCCAGGCCAGATGGTGCTGGGCCTAGTGTCTCTCTCCCAGATGACATCGGATGGAATAGAGGGAGGGCTTATGGTTTGCTTATAGAATGCTTATAGAATCATTTGATAGAAATATGGGCAGGGAAAGGTTTTAAGATGAGAGAGAGAGAGTGACATGAATGCTCTATTAAACTTGAGGCAGAAGTTAGAATCTGAATCAATGATTTGCTGATTGTAATTTTCTAGCAAATCCTGTGTGTGATTAACTCAGAAATAAGGCCTACATGTTCAGTGGAACTCACTCCATTCTCTATGTAAATGACTGCAACTAAAATCTTCAAGTTACCACATATACAGCTGCTTCTTCTGAATGAATGAATGTATTCCATCCGTTGCATACTCTGGATTTTACATCTTCTGGCTTAAAATTAGTAATATTGGTATGAGTCAATTAAATATTTTCAGACATATAGAAACTTAGCTATCTTGTACTTGCCCGCTGTTTACTCTAGTTTGAATTTCTCTGTAATTGCATTTGCTCTTTGCTTATTGTTCTTTTTTAAAATCCTCCTCCAGTAGAAGGAAAAGTTTTCTTGAATCACACATAATCCCTTAAGTATTCCTGGAAAGCAAATGACCTTGTCCTACCTGACCTGCTCTAAACTTGTCAACTTTCTCTTTTTGCCCTTTATCCTTGGATCTCCTTTACACATTTTTCCGGTTGCTCCAATGTTTGCTTTGCATTATCAAAGGGTACCTAGAGAGTCACAGCTCAAAGGTCTTCTCACTTATAGAGTTAACTAAGGTGTTATTCATCTCTCTATCTTGCACCATATAATTTTGATATACTTAATGATGATTTTTTAAACTTTAGTGTCGCTAAATAATATGTTGCTCTAGACCAGGGGTCGGCAAGATTTACTTACCTGGGGCCGGTCGCTGGTCCCCAGGTCTTCTGCCGGGCCGGGGGGGGTGGCGGTGCGCGGCCGCCGCCACCGCTGCCACCACCAACCCGCCGCCACCACCACGCATGCCACCGCCGCCCTGCACGTCGCGGCCACCATTTTGTTTGCCATAATGGCAGCTGCGACTCGTTTGCACATACGCAGTACTCCTGCACATGCGCGAACGAGCCTCCACCATTTTGTTTTTCAAAACGGCGGCTGTGACGTGCACGGCGGTGGCGGGCAGTAGTGCACACAGCGGCACAGCGGTGGGGGGGTCGGCGGGGGTCGGCGGGCCGGGTGCAGCCCGCGGGCTGTAGGTTGCCGACCCCTGCTCTAGACAGAGTGTAGAAGTCTATTCTGAATCCTTTATTTTTGAAATTGTTGGGTGTGACCTTGCAGATATTTATTGTAATTTAGACCAATCTGTTTAAGTTTGTTGAGTATAGTAAAAAAGGAAAAGAAAAGAGTATTGTATACACAGATATTTGGTGACCCAAGTAACTGAAATGCAATCCAAGATCTTTTGTGACATTGAAAATGAACATTGAAAACAATGAAGAAACTAATCTTCAATGATGTCATAAATTATGCTGATGCACACCTCTTTAGCTGTGCCATTATATTTGCTTCTCTTAGCCACCTCATACTGAAATTGAATATTGGTATGTTTCTTCAAGTGACTGTTTAGGAGGCTTGTATGGTTAGCTGGCCCTGAATGCAAAAGCATCATGGAAATGATAAATGCTAGTAATTTATTTTTCACCCAGTCCCAAAAGCCTCAGGGTAGGAAAAGTATGTTAAAACCTACATCTAAAATTAGTGGTAAAAATGAATAAAAATTACACAAACCATTGCTGCTCATGAAAAGCTTAAAAACCAGTTAATTCCAACACTTATTGCAAAATCTGCTGACTTCTAATTCCTTTCCCTCCCCAAGAGAGCACTTATTTGGCTTATTCTTTTGCTGGCAGCTAAGTGAATGCTGAATGTGATCTGATGGATGTGGTCATTTCATCTGTAGGATGTCTAGTTTGTAAATGTGTTCGGGCTTTGAAATATAAAACTCTGTTACAGGTATAGGAGTTGTCCACTGTGCACCAGTGAATTTTGAATAGGTGGAAATTTACTATCAGGGATTAAGAATTCTGGATAAAATTATGGTATGAAGCAGGGGTAGGCAACCTAAGGCCCGGGGGCCGGATGCGGCCCTCCAAGTCCTTTGGACCGGCCTCAGGCCGGTCCTGCCGCCCCTGCTGCCGCCGCTGCCTGCTATGATGATATTCATTATTGTTGTTATTACTTGTTCTTGGGGTTTTCTTGGCAAAATCTCCACAGGGGTTTTGCCATGGCTTTTCTGGGGCTGAGAGAGTGTGAATGCATATATTTTTTTATTTTTTTTATTTTTTTTAAATTAATTTATTAATTAATTTATTTATTTATGGTGCTTCGGCCCCCCAATTGTCTGAGGACAGCAACCCGGCCCCCATCTCAAAAAGATTGCCTACCCCTGGTATGAAGTCTGGGGAGAAATAAAAACCCTCTCAGAAGTGGTCTTTTCTTCCTCTATCCACTAATATCTGGTCAAACTGAGTACAGTAACTCCCTGAAAGTGTATTTTGACTATAGATTCACTTTGGATTTGGAGACAGACTTGTATGTGTATGTGCCTTCAAGTCACCTATAGATATATGGTGACCCCATGAATTACATAGGGTTTTTTAGGCAAGGAATTATCAGAGGAGGTTTTGCCAGTTCCTTCCTCCCCTTATATCCCTGTAATTGGAAAAAGAATATTTCATGTTCTTTGGTTTTCTTGTGGGGTGGAATGACTCTACTTCTTCTCCAGTGATCCTGTTTGGGTTTACTAAGTGAACCCAGAGATCCCTGGAAGCTGTGTACAAAGTGTATGTTATAGGAGGTCTGTGAATAAATGTGTGAATCAGATGCTTGGTGCTCTGTGCTAGTTGTGAGGACAGTGGAGGCAGTGGGATGGTAAATTTGCTCTAGATTTTAAGCTGAACTTGAAAAGATATTCAAGGTGTCTGTTTAGTGGATGGGTTGCATCACCTTGGATAATCCTTTTACAGTTAAAATTAGAAATCCATAACAGATTGACACAACATGATTTGACAGATCTACAGATGTAAGAATCAACAAGCTTCTGAGGAACGCTATCCTGCAAACTAAGGTTCACTTGAAACATTCAGGCAAATCAAATACAAAGTGTGCTTTGCCAGACAGATAATTGACTAATGTGGTTGTCATATTAAATAATCAAAATGTAGAATTCAAAGATATAGCCATGTTAGTCTGTAGAATCGGTATGTGCAGAGATCTTGTAGCACCTTTGAAACTAACTAAAGAAAGAAGTTGGCAGCATGAGCTTTCGTAGACTTAAATCTACTTCCTCAAATGCATTCAGATGCATTCAGAATGCATCTGAAGAAGTAGACTTAAGTCTATGAAAGCTCATGCTGCCAACTTCTTTCTTTAGTTAGTTTCAAAGGTGCTACAAGATCTCTTCACAATTGAAATGTAGTATCAGATGCACAGGGAAAGGGACTAACTTAATTTTGGTTCTGCTGCTGCATTCGTGGTACCAGATAAACAGCAAGCGGTATTTTTTTTTTTTTGCTGTTCCAGGCCATGAGGCTTCATTTCATGCTTGACCTTGACAATACTTTATCATCTATGATTTGTTTTTCCATCATATACTCAGAAGCAACATAAAATTTGACAAGTGTTAGTGAAATAAAACCCAAGGAAGAATTCTAGGTCATCCAAATAATTCATGGGAAAATATGGGAAGTATCCCAGCTCCCAAATCTCTATTTCATTATGATTTCATCATTTATGTATTTATTGGATTTGCTTCCTTCCTTCTCCCCAAAATGGAACTCAAGGCTGACAGTATTGTTACATTTGTTGTTATTGTTAACTGCCTTCAAGTCGACCTCAACTCATGGCTACCCTGTGGATGAGACATTTCCAAGACCCCCTATCCTCCACTGCTCCACTCAAGTCCTGCAGATTCAGTCTCCTCACATCTCTCATTGAACCTAGCTATCTGGCCTCTAATCTTCCTCTTTTTCTACTACGTTCTACCTTCCCTAGTGTTGTATTCTTTTCTCATGAAATGGCTAGAGTATGACAGCCTCAGCATCATCATCTTGGCTTCCAGGAAGAGTTGAGGTTTGATCTGTTCTAGAAATCATTTGTCTTTTTTGGCCATCCTCAGTATCCTCAGCATTATCCACGGTATCTCCAGCACCACATCTCAAATGAGTTGATATTCTTTTTATTTGCTTTTTTCACTGTCCAGCTCTCACATCCATACATGCTGATGGGGAATATAATGGCTTGGATGATCCTAACTCTACTGCTCTGTTGTGTATCTTTACACCAGGGGTAGGCAACCTTTCCCCTTTAAGGGCCGAGGGACTTCAGCTCCCAGAATCCCAGGAGCTATTGGCCAACATGGGACTATTGGCCAACATGGCTGAGGCTTCTGGGAGCTGAAGTCCCTCGGCCCTTAAAGGGGAAAGGTTGCCTACCCCTGCTTTACACTTTAGGATCTTGTCTAGTTCTTTCACGGCTGCCCTTTCTATTCCTAGTCTTTTTATTTCTTGACTGCTGTCTCTGTTCTTATCCAAGTTACAGGAAATTTTAAACTATTTCAATTTCTTCATTAGCTAGGTTGAATATATGTAGATCTTCTGTGGTGTCCACCTCATACTCTAGAATTTAGGGTTCTCTTCTCTTCTCCCCACCAAGAAGAGTAAATGGATTTTTAGTGTAATTACAGTCACCCCTCCGTTTTCATGGACTTGCTGTCCACGTCCCTCACCCATTTATGGGCAGCAAACAGAGGGGGACGAAATGGGGCATTTGCTTCCATTCAAGCCAATCAGGCTTGAATATTTATAATTTTCCATTTTCGCGGGTGGTCCAGAATGGAGCCCCTGCGAAAATGGAGGGGCGACTGTACTAATAGGGAGTTTGAATAAGGAGGACATTTATGGTCAAAGATGTTCTAATATTTTGATAAATTTTTGATTGATATTTGTTATTGATGTTGGATGATATAGTAGTGTACATTGTTTGTATGTGTGTGTTTTTACAGTCCATAAAATTTATTTTAAAAATGGAATTTGGAGTTCATTTTTGTATTCTTAATTCCATCTCTTTTATATAGATCCTCTGTGTATTTCTGAGATCGTATTTTTATTTCTTTTTGATCTTGTACTGTGTTCCACTTCTCAGCATAGATCATCCCTGCCCTTGGTTTGAATTTTCTTTTGAGTTCCTGGATCTTGTGGAAAATGTCTCTTCTTCTTCCTTTTTTGTTGTTGTCATCTATTTCTCTGCATTGATAATTGTATTAGATTTCTTTATCTTTGTGCACTAGTTGTTGGACAGTTGCATTCATGGTTCTAGTTTTGTTTCTTTTCTTTGTTTTACAGCTTGAAGTGTTTTGTCTGCTATCAATTGTTCCTTCTCTTACTTTTTGGGCACTATCAGTGTCTTTCTGCATTCTTCCTTGGCTTCTGACCATAGTTCTGCTGGTTCCTGGTTGATTGTGCTTAATAGTGCAAATCTATTTCTTACATTGTCTGTAAATTCTTTTGATTTATTGTTGACATCATATTTTGGTATGATGACTGTTTTTGTTTTATTCTTCAGTTTTACTCTAATTTTTGATATAGACAATTCATTATCTCTTCCAAAGTCAGTGTCTGGTCTAGTTTTGGCTGCAAAAGTAGAACTCCTCCATCATCTGCTTCCAGTCATATAGTCTATCTTTTTTTTTTTTTTTTTTTACTGACCATCTCGTTATGTCCCTGTGTATAGTTGCCTCTCTGGTTGTATGAAGAAGGTATTTGTAATGAATAGATTGTTGTCCTCACAAAATACTTCCATTTGCTCTCCTGCTTCATTTCTTGTACCTAGTCTGAGTCTTCCTACTGTTTTTTATTTTTCTTTGCTACCAACTTCAGCATTCCAATTGCCTATGAATAGATTGAGATTCAGTGTTGGTATGTTGACAGTTTCTTCCTGGATTCAATTATAGTATCTCTCAATTTCTTCTTTCTCATTGGTAGATATACTTGGATTATGGTAGTATTTATAGATTTTCCCTGAAATCTTATTGGCATTATTTCAGCCTGACTTTGCACTGTATCCTTTCACTGCTTTTGCTACATCTCTCTTTAGTATGAAAGCTACTCCATTTCTTTGTGTCTCATTTCCTGAGTAGAATATTGTGTAGCTGTCTGAGTCAAAATGACCCATTCCTGTTTAGTTCATTCACCTTAGTACTGTAATGTTTATGTGTTACATAAGGACAGCTCATAACAATTAAAAACATTGAAATAAAACATCTCTAAAAATAGAGCTTCCAACTGGGAAAAGCCTCATCCCTGGGTCACCCCCACCCCAGTATAAAACAAACCAAAGACTCCTCCCCCCATGCATGAAATGGCAATTACTCTATTGGGGACCCTTGGGAAGACAATTCACATTTCGGGGAGTTGGAGTGCCGAAGATGGTGGGAGAAGGAAGTGTGCAGCCAGGTAGCTCCTGGAAGTTGCCATTCCTGTGTTGGAGTGCCGAAGATGGTGGGAGAAGGAAGTGTGCAGCCAGGTAGCTCCTGGAAGTTGCCATTCCTGTGTTAGAGATACTTCAAGTTTTGTCCTACTAGAAGGATTGCAGCTACACTTAGAAAGGAAAATGATGCTTCATAGGGCTAGCACTTGAGGTCACCATCTCTGGTGTCCTGTTTTTTCACTTTGTTATCTCTGGATTGTAATGTAATGATCAGCCTGTACAGGATAGCCTATATCCTGTAGTTCTGAGGAAACAGAAATATATGATTTCTCCATAATAGGAAGGTGGAAAACTGCCTTTTACAGAGTCAGATTGATTATTCTATCTAGCTCTGTGTTATACTTTGCCTTGAGTGCAGTTGATTCTATAGGGCCTGCCTGGAGAAATAAGAGATTGAAATTAGGACCTTGTGCATGTGTAGCATGTTCTCTCCACTGAGCTATAACCCCTCCAATGGCAATGGGTCAGACATGTTCTGAAATATATATCTTCATTTCCCATGGAGATGACTCACTGTACTGAAAACAAAAGTCTGATTTTTCTTGATGTAGTAGTGTTACCTACCTAGAGATGCCAGGGATTAAACCTGAAACCTTTTGAATTCAAAGTGTATGTTCTGCCTGTGAGCTGTACCTTGGTGCTTTGGTTGGGGCTTTTGATGTAGCTATATCAAAGGTTATCAGCTTGTGAAGCAGCCCTCCTGTAGAGGTGTGAACATTTGCTGTGGGAGGTGTTAGACATGTTCCCCCTCCTGCACTTCTTCCTGTCTTTTCCCCATGATGGCTTTTATGTGTCACAGTTGGGTCAGGAAGCATATATCCTGTTTCCCAATCTGCCACCAGTTGCCTGTGTCCATGCTTTGCTTCCCTTAATAAGTCCAATGAATGCTGCTTTTCCTTTATTTTCTTCCAAAGTGCTTCTCTAAACCCCCAGAACAAGAGTAAACTCTGAAAGCAAGGTCAAGATCTTTATATTTTCTTTTAGATTTCTAACTTTTGCCGGCCAGTGGTCATGAAACACAGTGGAATAGGCTCTTGTTTTAATTATTATATATAGCATAATATTTATTTATTTCAGATATAACTTTATCACTTCCCAGCCCAGAAGAGCTCCTGAGGCAATTAACAAATAAAAGCAATAAGAATAATACAGATACAAAACATTTTAAAACATATTAAAATATTCTTTTAAAACTTTTTTTAAAAAATAGTCAAAGTACAGTCCAAAAATTCACTTTTATGATGGTTAAAACAGAGCAATTCCAAACATTAAAAGCCATCAGGAACAGCGATGTTTGGGCTGCCTGCTGGAAGCTCAGAAGATATGGGGCCAGCCTAATTTCCTTGGGTAGGCAGTTCCACAGTCAAGATAATAATATAATAATAATAATAATTTTTTATTTATAACCCGCCCCTCTGCATAGCAACTGGGGTGGCGTACAGCAAAATTAAAACAAACAGCAGTTAAAATACATCTTCATCCTAACCCCTAACCCTCCCACCCCTTAAAACTAAATTAAACTAATACAGATTTAAAATAACAATTAAAACAGCATAAAATACAATATAAACAGCTTTAGGGCAAACAGGAGGTGACAGAAGAGGGGCGGGTAGCAAAATTCCTCCATTAGCCAGAAGGTTATTCCGGGAAGGCCTGCCGGAAGAGATCCGTCTTTAATGCTTTTTTAAAGCTATCCAACAAGATGATAAGGTGGATCTTGTCCGGCAGGCCATTCCATAGTCTGGGAGCGGTTACAGAAAAGGCCCTCTGGGAGGTCTGCACCAGCCTAGTCTTCATAGGCTGCAGCACGTTCCTCCCAGAGGACCGGAGTGCACGGGGGGAATCATACGGGAAGAGGCGGTCCCTGAAATAAGATGGACCCAAGCCATGTAGGGCTTTGAAGGTTAAAACCAACACCTTGTACTGTGCTATAGAGAAACCCCTGTAACTTGCACATACCAACTTAACACCACAAACTGTTGGGAAATGCAACAGGGTCTCCACCTCTGAGGTTTTCAAACTTCAAGCAAGCTTATATGGGAGGAAGTGGTCTTTCAGATATTTGCCTTGGGTATTCAGATAAATGCCCAAATGAATATATTCATTTTAAATTTAAAATATTTTAAATTCTCTATCATAAATGCTCTCCCAAAAAGAACTACTTGCAGAAGAAAACACCATGGACCCAGGTGTCTGAAATTTTACAAGTTACGTTAGGAGCACCATTATCATGCATGCTGTTTTCTTGCAAGCTGACCACAAGGCAAAAGGGAAATGGAACCCTGTTTTAATATCCTCAAACTGCAAGGGCTGTCCAAGGGCACCTGCTCCTGGTGGTTTGAAATTTGGCATAAATGAGTGCAACTGTAATCCTGTTCTGTTAGAAAGTTAAAATGCAACAGCTGTTGCTTCCTTTCCCCATGTAAATGAATGGGAAGACATGCAAACCCCCCAGATTTCACCAAATGAGGCTATTCTTTTGAACTGTGGTAAAGAAGCATGTTTCCAGAATCCAAATGAATCTGAGTAGGAACAGTCTAAAAGTTGGATTCAAGCCAATTTCAAAGTTTGGTGTGAACCGCATTAAGCATATACTTTGGCTTAACTTTCTGGCCTTTGCTTCATCTCCTGAACTGGTGCAGGTTTTCTGTATCAGTAATGAATTAATCACAACTGACTTTGAAAACTTGATCTGTGGTCAGTTCTTTCACCTTTTAGGGCCAATTTGGTTCCCTGCCAAAGAACCAAACTGACAGTTGGTTACAGTGTAGTGTCGACATTGTTCTGCAGGCAAATACCCTTAGGAGCATGAATTGCCTTGGAGTCACAGCTGCTCTTCTTTTCACTCATAGTCCCAGGCCAGGAGTCAAGGGGGAAACAGGAGACAGCCATCTCCAGACAGCAGCTGTCCCTCTATTTGCATGCTGGCTGGGAGAGAGAAAAGGGCAATGACAGGCTCCTTTTCTCACCCCCAGAAGGGGAAAAAGTGGGCATGGCTGAGGGAGAGTGCTGGGAATAAGACTGAGTTTGGAGTCATGAGCCACGTTGGATTGCAATATTGCCAGGATGGACCTCTTTCTTCCCCTTGCTACTGTTTATTGAAGAATGGATCTACTCCTGCTCCTGCTTGGTGAAATAGTTGGTGAAACTGGGAAAGGAAAAGAAAGTACTAGTGGGAACCAGATTGAACAACAATGTTCCCTAAATCTTGCAGGACCTCTAGAAGTTGCTGTATGACAAGATTTGGCCACCCAGATTTAGGAAACAGCTATGTAGGAAGAAAATAACATGCACTAGTGCAGGGGTAGGCAACCTTTCCCCTTTAAGGGACGAGGGACTTCAGCTTCCAGAATCCCAGGAGTTATTGGCCAACATGGGACTATTGGCCAACATGGCTGAGGCTTATGGGAGCTGAAGTCCCTCGGCCCTTAAAGGGGAAAGGTTGCCTACCCCTGCACTAGTGCATCCACAGGCTCATGCTTTCCCACTGTATCATAATAATAATAATAATTATTATTATTATTATTTCTATACCGCCCTATGGCGAACCAGTCTGGGCGGTTTATAACAATTAAAAGAACAATAAAGATAAAATAGTATATTCCCTCCCCCCTTAAAACATTATTAAATCAGATACCAATTATGTATCATTACATATGGGATGTGGTATGAGAAAATCTATGGCATAAACTGTTCTGGGATGCACAATCCTTTCAAATTCAGCATCCTAGATTGCCTTAATATTACAGGATCTGTCATATAATTGTCAGCGGTGAATTAGGACAAAATGTTGTAGTCAAGCTTCCAGCCTTCTCCTCTGTGTGCAATGCCCTTATTAGATACTGAGATGTCTTCCATTTTGGTGGCTGTTTCCAAAGGTAAAAACATTTTTCTTTCATTGCTAATCTATAGTTCTCTTGAGTCCCATTAGCCCAGTAAAAACTAGTTTAGCAATGCCATATCACTGAGTGCTGAGTGACACTGATGTCACTGCAAGAGCTCTTTGGTGCAGCATTCTTACTGGATGCATTTTTCAGATTTTGGTGGAAATGGATTGTGCTGTTTCCAGGTTATGTGTCCCAAATAATTAGTTCAGCTTCATGCTTGGAACTGATCAGGTTCCATTTCTGGACATGGAGCAGGCTATCTTTCTATCCTACTCTTATTGCAGCAGATTTGCAGTTCTCTCCTTGCCCTCCATTTAGAAGTGATCTAAGTGACAGATGTAGATGAAGCAGAGCAGAGTCTCTGAATTATCAGATGACATAGTAGAAGAGAGTAACCTTTAAGTAATATGGTCTCCACTGCAAGAACATGACTTCATTTTCAGTTCAGAAGTGCAGACTGGGTAGATGGAGCCCACTCAGTTGCTTCCAGCTATGAGCAGAACAGTTTCACTGATTTTAAACCAGGGGTCGGCAAGTTTTCCTTACCTGGGACTGGTCTGCTGGTCCCCAGGTCTTCCGTGGGCCGAGGGTGGGTGGGTGAAAATGACGCCGCTTGCGCTCGTTTGGGTATGCGTTGAGTACTGGGACCGGTCCAAAGGCCTGGGGGGGGCGGATTCGGCCCCCAGGCCGTAGGTTGCTGACCCCTGTTCTAAACTATCACAAACAGGTATGACCCCCAAAAACCATCTCTGTGGCCCATATCATAAGATCTCTAGGCAGGTTAAAACAAAACCAGCTGAAATGGCTCAGGTCCAGGTTACCTGAAGGACCATATTCTCCTATATAAACCTGCCTATGTTTAGAGATCTTCTGGGAAGTCCTTTCTCTCTATCTCACCAACCTCACAGGTACAGCTGATGGGAACACTAGAAAGGGCCCCCAGGTTCTGAAACTCCTTTCCCAGAGGGGTTAATCTGTCACCTTTGTTACTCTCTTTCTAAAGCCAGGTAAAGACTTTTGTTTTGTTTAGTTTTAATATATTTTGGCAGGCTTTGAAAGAGGGATTGCTTCAGGGGAAGATGGCCTTTGCAAAATATGCTAGATTTTCTACTTGCTGTTTTAATGGTTTATGTTTTGAACAGGCTTTAATTGTTTGATAGTTTAATTACACTTTTAAGTATTGTATGTTAATGTTTAGCTGTTTGTTATTGTCATATCCTGTGGTAAGGTGCATGGAGTTGCAAAGTGAGGGAAAGGTGAGATGTAAATACATAGAAATAGCAGTAGTAGTTGCTGTTGTTTAAAATAAGACTAGTTGTAATAAAATAAGCATTCTAAAAGCGTATTACACAACTAATCTTCAAAAAGGGGGGAAAAGAGGATCCCAACAACTATCGCCCAGTTAGTCTGCCATCAATACTAGGAAAGATTCTAGAACAGTTCATTAAACAGAGAGTCTGTGAACATTTAGAAGGGAATGCCATAATCACTAAAAGTCAACATGGGTTTCTCAAAAACAAGTCATGCCAGACTAATCTGATCTCTAAAATTACCAGCTTGGTAGATGAAGGGAATGCTGTAGACATAGCATATCTTGATTTCAGTAAGGCTTTTGACAAGGTTCCCCAAGATATTATTGCAAACAAGATAGTAAAATGTGGGCTAGATAATACAACTGTTAGGTGGATTAGTAAGTGGTTGACTGACCGAACCCAAAGGGTGCTCAGCAATGGCTCCTCTTCATCCTGGAGAGAAGTGACCAGTCGGGTGCCACAGGGTTCTGTCCTGGGCCCAGTGCTATTCAATATCTTTATCAACAATTTGGATGAAGGAATAGGGGGCATGCTTCTCAAATTTGCAGATGACACCAAATTAGGAGGAATAGCTAATACCCCAGAAGACAGGATGCAAATTCAAAATGATCTTAATAAATTAGAAAGCTGGGCCAAAACTAACAAAAAAGGGCAAAAAATTGAAATGCATAGATATAAGATGGGGGACACCTGGCTTAGAGACTACGTGTGAAAGGGATCTAGGAGTCCTAGTAGACCACAAGTTGAACATGAGTCAACAGTGTGATGCCGCAGCTAAAAAGGCCAATGCAATGTTAGACTGCATTAGTAGAAGTATAATGTCTAGATCAAGGGAAGTAATAGTGCCACTGTGTTTTGCTTTGGCCAGACCCCACCTGGAGTACTGTGTCCAGGTCTGGGCAACCACAATTCAAAAAGAATATTGAAAAATGGAGCATGTCCAGAGGAGGGCAACTAAAATGGTGAAGGGTCTGGAAACCATGCCCTACAAGGAACGACTTAGGTATGTAGCCTAGAGAAGAGATGGTTAAGAGGCAATATGATAACCCTGTTTAAATATTTGAAGGGATGTAATAGCTTGTTTTCTGCTGCTCCAGAGAACAGGACCCAAAACAATGGATGCAAGCTGCAGGAAAAGAGATTCCACCTCAACATTAGGAGGAACTTCCTGATAGCAAGAGCTGTTTGACAGTGGAACACATTCCCTCAGAGTGTGGTGGACTCTCCTTCTTTGGAGGTCTTTAAACATAGGCTGGATGGCCATCTGTCGGGGATGCTTTGATTTGGAGTTCCTGCATGGCAGGAGGTGGACTGGATGGCCCTTGTGGTCTCTTCCAACTCTGTGATTCTATGATTCTAACTAAATAATTTTAAAAGTTAAAAGTCAAAGTAATCCAAATCCAATTTTCTGTATATATCCACATAGCTTTAGAGTGCTTTAACTTTTAATTTTTAAACTATTGAATTGTTTTAATATGTTTTAGAATGCTTGTTTTATTGTAATTATTATTGTTCTTGGAGGAAATCATTGCTCCCTTTCTCTGACTTTAATAAAAAGCCATGTCATCTTGACTCCAGGATGAAACCAACATTAGCATCAATTGGGATTCCAAGGGAAGGCATGCCCTCACACAGGCTGATGCTCCCAGTGGTATAGAATCATAGAGTTGAAAGAAATCTCAAGGGCCATCCATTCTAATTCCCTGCCATGCAGGACGACACAATCAAAGTACCCCTGAAGGATGGCCATCGAGACTCTGTTGAAAACCCTCCAATTGGTGATGTTGGTGTGTGGATGATGAGTGTTGTAGTATGCCCTTTGGCACCCAGCAGAGTCTTCAGGACAAGCTGGCTGCTGTGATCCACAGCCACTGTGTAGATTTGCCATCAACTGGCTCAGCTTCTCTTCTCCAGAATCCTGTCTTCCTCAGTCAAGAAGACACATTGTAAAGTCCAAAAGCATAGCTTTATTAATGCATATAAAAAGTAAAAATAAGATAACTAAGTAAAATCCATTGTGATGAACTTGTCCAGTTCAGCCATACAAGATTACATCTTTAACAATCCAAAAAACATTAGGATCCAACTTGTTGCAGCATCCAGCCACACACCCTCACATCTTGACATCTTGAACAATAAAACAATTCTTAGACAAAGGATTTTCTAAGCCCATCCCATACTCCACCTTCTAGGTGTTAACTTTATGTTAATTGGATAATGACAGTATGATGTATGTTAACCCAGCCTCTTGTTGTCCATCATCCACCACGTGAGTAACTTTCCCAAGCCTAACGATGTTTAATATTTGATATCTCTTTGTTATCCATAACAAAGTCTGGTTCCATTAGTTTTACCTCTGGGAAAGTACATTGTTGATGTCTCTGTTACCACCTGGCGTTGATTCACCCTGTTTCTCTAAATATTGTTTGTGCCTTGTCTAGAAACTGTTCTCAAGTGGAAAATTACAGACACACACACATCTTTACATTTCACCTTTGACTATATATCCCATTCATATCCTAACAAGAAGACTCTACCACTACAGCGTATTCCACTGGTAGAAAACAGAGGGGGTCCCGTCCAGCAACTCTCAAATTTGTCTCGGAACTAAGGGGATAAATGCATTAATTGGCATTGTGTTACTCATATTGGAATGGTCCGAGAATTTTGTTAGGGTTTTTTTTTTTAAAAAAAAGAAAGAGGCTTTTTTTTTTTACTCATATGCTTAGACATACAGACCTTCCCACAGCACCAGTAGTCCCTTCTCCAAACCACCACCCACTGGTAACTGGTTAATAAATCAGAAAAATAAGCCAAGATTGTAGTAATTACTCTCAACTGTTGGTACCCAAGGTCCAAACTACTTTTTGAAGATTGTTTATATGTAATAATAATAATTATTATTATTACTATTATTATTATTATTATTATTATTATTATTATTATTTATAATAATAAATTTTATTTATATCCCGCCTCTCTGTCAAACAATTGAGGCGGCTTACAGCATTAAAACTCAATGCAATGTAAAATACAGTCCCAAATACCCTCCCACCCCTTAAAACAGAATTAAAAATAATAATAATTTAATACTTTAATTGTAGTGCAATATCAGATAATTAATTTAATCTAGCATGAAATTGATCGAGGTGACTGAATAGAGGCTTCTTAAAGTGTTGTTCTAAAATTATAGTATGCAAGTTTCTGATTAATTTAGCCTCAGGTTGTTAGCATTTATTAAGCAACTAAACAAGAAGCTTTGTGCAACAAAAGAGGTAGGAGACAATGAAAGAGCATGCACTGTGATTTTTCTTAATAGTTTTTTTTGGCTGAGATACCATTCAGATTTTTTTAAAAAAATGTTTCTGGATTGATCAGGCAATTGAATCTAACCTTCTACCCCCTGGTGCCCTCCAAACATGTTCCCACTGCTCCAGTGAGAATATCCATTGGACATGATGGTGGGGGATGATAGGAATTGTAGATCAGGTTGTCTGGAGAACACCAGATTGGGGAGCAGTGATCTATTTACTATATTGGCCTGTGTGCAAACTATGATCATCTTTTGACATTAATGTACCAGCGCAGAAGCTGCTTCAATTTTTAAAAACTCAGCACCACATGGACACTAAAACCACTCCTGGTTGTATTTTCAATGGAAAGTAATTTAGAGAGGAGCTGCAGCTTATTTAAAAAATGAATCACTCCTCCAGAGGTTTCCAGGTTAGGCCATTCATCTCCCCCCCCCCTGAAAAAATATTGTGTGTATGTGTTGGAAGGGGGTGTCTGGACTTGTAGGGGTCCCCAAGCCAACTGTGGGACCATATGCAACCTCAGGGCTGCTATTTGTCCATCACTGTAGTAAAGATACTAATAAGGATGTCTGCTCCACTAACCAAGACTGCAAAAATCATGCAGAAATAATCCAGTTTGACACGACATTGAACTGCCATGGCTCAGTGCTATGGAATTCTGGGATTTGTACTTTTCTGAGATATTTAGCCTTCTTTTGTCAGAGAGCTCTGGTGCCACAAGAAGCTTCAAATCCCAGGATTCCATAGCATTGCACCATGGCAGTTAAAATGGTATCAAACTGGATTATTTCTGCAGTGTGGATGCAGCCCAAGTCTTATACAATGGCATCATTCTATAAGCAAAATTGTCTCCATTTGGGAATCCATCTCTGTCCAAGGTTTTGTTCTGAAAATTTTATAAATGCTTCTTTAAAAAAAAAAAAAAAAAAATTAAAAAGGCTTCCTGGGTTCATTCTTAATTACTCTCAAAATCAAAGTTTTGAAGCTCTTCATTTCGTTACTGAAACCTTACGTGCTGGATGTCAATTTGATGTTCTCAAAAGAAGACATTAGGTGAATTACAGTTTCACAAACCCTGTCATGGAGAAACAACAAGGAGTCTTGTGGCAATTTAAAGACAAATTGATTAATTATAGTGTGCATTTTCATGGATACTGCTGAGTTTCATCAGATGCATGAAGTGTTATCCCTGATTTTCAGTCTTATATTATGGGTGATGAAAATGTAGTGGAAGGGACTTCACATTTAAGTCATGGAGAAATTAACAGATTAATTTATCCAGATGGAGTGATGTGAGCATTTAGCACTTAAAAATCTCGGTTGTAATCCCTGTGTATTCAACCATATGTTTGTGGTGCTGAATTTCAGGTGCCACCTTTTTTTTTTCTGGCTGACTCCTCATCTTTAACAGCTACATGATGGAATGGAGGTACAGCATACATTTTAAATGCTGAGAGTAGCAATACCATTTGAATCTAGACAAATCAAATGGTTGAAAATTTTACTCACTTGGGTGCATCTGTATGAACGGTGTGGAAAGAATCAATATTTAAGACATTTGAAAGAAGAAGAAAAACAAAACTGACCCATTTGCTCATCCGTAATTTATCCATACATGCTTTGGGCAGGATTGTAAACTGTGAGGTCAAAGAGAACTGAAATGTAGAAAGTTCAGGCAGTGATAAAAATCATTTGCTTTTCAGAGGTTCAACCAGTTCTTATCTTAAAACATTAGAAATCCATTCCTGATATTGCAAATTCCTGACTTCTGACATTAAGTTATGCATTCATTGTATATTCTGGTTTTACCTGTTCAGAAGCTTAGCCTAGAAGAGGATGCCTATAACAAAAGCAGTGATTCTTGAAAAAAATGCACTGAATTTTGTTTGCCTCTGTTCCCACCCACCCCTTTTCTTAAATAACACTGAGCAGGAAAACCCTCCTGGGCTGGTAGTAAGGGTGGTTTGTACTCATTGTGTACACCCCAGATGGTTTATAAAAACCCTTTGAAATGCCATCTGTCAGGCGTGTGTCCAGCCAGCAGCCTGTCATTTTGCTAAGAAAAGGAGGAGGCGGGGATTCCCTTCTCCTTGTTTTCTTTACTCCTTTTCTGAAATGTGGGCTGGGAACATTTGCCTAGATGCAATGAAGCCAAGAGAAATCATCGCACCTTAAGACAGTATGGAATGTGGGTGTTTTGTGACCCCATTGTTCCCACACAATGACAACAGACAGTCTCACTGAAATTATCTCTCACATAGTGATGTCAGTGAGTGTCTCTGTATGGCCTGTTTCTTGTCGTTTCTAGTCTAGGCTGTTTCTAGGTGCATTCCTGTTTTGCTGTAGTAGTCAACCTTGATGAGATGACATGAGTTAACCTAAGTATGAATGAATAAATCAGTAGCCTAAATAATTCTGATCTCTGAGCAACCTTGATAAGCACTGGGCTGACATGTGCATGTGAGAACAAATTCCATTTGACTCAGATGTGTTTGATTTCCTCCCAATATCCATCTACAGATTATGGCTACAATATCTTCTGCTCTCTGCTCTCCCACAGATGTTTGGAGTAACCATACAACACTGATCATTTTCTACTTATTTTAGCAATTCTGAGCAAACTAATATGTAATTTCTGTCACTGAAATCAATGGATTTAAATGCACAGAGGGTTTACCTTGATTTATGCATACAGATTTTAGAACATAAAATTCCCTGAATGTATTTTAAGATGCAACCCTGTGCTAAAGCTAAATGCAGCTGTCACTTTAAAATCTCAGCCTGCTCAGAAAATTAAAGATACTGGCATGAAGCAAATAGAACTATTCAAACATCATAGGAAAGTTAGTCTGCCAAGTTCACAGGTATGATGCAATACAAATACAGGTGGAGAGGAATAATGAAGTGCATCCATTGTCATAAGAAAATAGGTGGGAAATGTGAGGCCAGATGCTAATAAATATGTAATGCAAGTTTTGGCTTATAGAGGAAAGCTTTGTAAAATTAAATAAAGCAAACATAACCGACATTTTTCATATAAATCAATTTATTGGTATTTGGGATTGGTGAGATAGTATATACCTTTTCAATAAATAGCAGCTTGAGAGATATTTCTTCTTGTTATATGCCTTCAAGTCATTTCTGAGTCATGGGGTTTTCTTGGCAGAATTTTGTTCCTTGTATATATATCTTGCAAATACATGCATCAGAGGTGCTTAAACAGAGGGGAGCTATTATCAGGTTGCAGTGAAACAGTAGTAAGACTGCAAACAGAACTTGGAACTAGTGACATGAGTGACTTGTAAGTACCGTAATTCTTTTTTCCAGTAACTCTGTAACAGATTTATGTAACTTTTTTAGTTACTTATTTGCAAAAGGTCTGTAGCCTCACTAAATAAACATGCCTTATAGCATAGGCCAGCAACTTTCAGCATTTTGATTTTTCAAAACAGTAATTAAAATTAATTGTTTAATTGTTGTTGAACAGTGACAAAATAAAGAGTTGTGTCAATTTTTTTTAACTGTGTTGGTAACAAGCTATAAGGGTTTGATTGTAATTAATTACTTTTAAAGTCACACCCCATGCTATGGATACAACAATGAATTAAGCAAAATAACCTGACTCCGTCTAGGGCAGGAGTTCCCAACTTTTTTGACTCGCAGAGCCCTTTTCAGAATCAATTTCTATGGCAGAGCCCCTAAGAGGCCTACCCTATGTCATATAATTTCTATGGCAGAGCCCCTAAGAGGCCTACCCTATGTCTTACAAGTGAATGGTGTTTAGGAGTAGTGTTACGGGGGGAGGGGGGAGATGGGATAGATTGTGATTTTCCTGGAGCAGCTGTGGAGCACCTGGGAAGTGCACAGGGAGCCCTAAGGGCTCCTTGGAGCACAGGTTGGGAAGCACTGTTTGAGTTCCATGAGAGTTGAGTTCCATGAGGAGTGTTCTCAACCTGGTCAGCTCTGAACATGCTCCAAAATTGGCAGAGGGCTTCATCTGTGAGATCACTTTGGGGTGGGCCAAAGGAGGCTATTTTAATCTGTTGCAGGTATAAGGAGTCTTATGAAACATTAAGCACACATTTTAACAGAGGAAGGAACTGGCAAATCTACCTCTGAGTATTCTTTGCCTAAGAACTGTGCCATAAGTTGTCAGGAAATTTGAAGGGACACACAAACACACCCACTTCTATGTACTTGATTAAATCGGTTGCTTTTTGGATAAACTTGCAGTTGTTTCTGAGCCTGATGGCTCATGATGCAAGGAAAAAGTGCACCTCACCCCATGCATTTTGAAGTTAAGTATTAGCCTCCCTGCGTTTGGATCAGGGGCTGCTGCTGGTTGCAGATATCCTATGTATCAAGTCTACAGTCATGCCTCTACCTCATTTTGCTGTTCTGCTTTGCTACATGTTTTCTTTCCCCTGTATATTCTACAGGAGATTTTGACACCATTATTTCCAGCAGTCATGTCACAATGCAGTATTTGTTTTCTTTGGATGCTGCTTCAATGTGAATACTCACTTCATTTTGTTTTCTTTCTCCCTTCTCTCTTACCTAGGCACAACTCGACCTCCACGAGAAGGAGAAGTGCCTGGTGTAGATTACAACTTTCTGACGGTTCAAGAATTTCTTGAGCTTGAGAAAAGTGGGACCCTTCTTGAAGTAGGAACCTATGAAGGTATGTTGTGGGAACAAGCAGTCTCAACAAGATTTACAGATTATGAAAGCAGGCATCCCAAAAACCTTGAGAATGTTCCTTTATTTTTATTTTTATTTTTTGGTATTGTGACACAGATCCCATTATCTCTCCAGAAAGAAGTGTGCTTTAACCCTTTAACATCAAAAAGAAGAAATGATTATGGGGATACTGGAATTTTTTGTTTGTTTGTTTGTTTCATACTTGCTCTAGATATGTACTGCAGTTAAACTGACCATCACTTTTTGGACTTAATTATTTTGGCTTGCTTGTGCATACATATAGATGTTCATGTAAGGCAGGAGTGTGGAGTGTTGTTGGACTGCAGTTCCCACTAGCATAGTCCATAGTGAATTATAGGTGCAGTCCCACAACTGGAAAGCCACAGTTGGCTGTAACCCAATAGCCAGTTGGGACTATTCCTTACTTGTATAGTCGTCCCTCCATATCTATGGATTCTGCATCCACAGATTCAACCATCTATGGTTTGAATATACGTTTTGTTTTTTGTTTTTTAAAAAGGAAACCTTGATTTTGCCATTTTACATAAGGGTCACCATTTTATTGCATCATTGTATATAATGGAACATGATTTTTATATCTACAGGTAGTCCTGGAATCAAACCTCAGCAGATAGCAAGGACCCACTATAACATGAAAAGTCTATACATAATTATGTAGGAAAACATTGAAATGAATTCACTGGGACTGACTCTTTTCAAGATATGCATAGTGTTGGTGTGTGCTTTTCTAATCTCTGTTATTCCAGGTTTGTCCAGGCTAAAACACGCATCTTCTTTTGAAACATGGGGAAATTTTCAGTTTGACTGTTGAGAAGTAAGGGGTTTATCCTTTTCAATCTACAAACATATTGAAGGAGTGCAGTAATGAAAGCCAAACTATTAAATAGAGAAGTCTGGATCCCTTTGGTGTATTGCTTGCCTTTGGTTGAGATGAGAATCATAGCAACCTTTTCAGATTTGTTGTGATGTTAAGTGGAGAATTGTAAAGCACTGCTAGAACATACTATTAAAAAGAAATAAATCCATTGCTTCAATGAGTACTGCTGTAACTTTCAGGGCTGCTCATGGCTTTTTTTTTTTTTTTGCAAGTTTTAATAGGAATGTTTCATATACCTTTATCATTTTCAGAAATATAAGTTACAGTGGTGCATCCCTTTGTAGTTTTCAGAGGTAGCCATGTTAGTTTCTTGCAACATAAAAAGGAGGAAGGGAAGGGGGGGGGGGAGAAAGAAACCTGGCAGCACATTGAAGATGAATTGTCTTTTATTTTAGCATGTGCTCTTGTGGGTGTAAACCCACTTCTTCAAGTGCAGTACTGAGTGGTGTTAAGGCCTGAATTAAAGCATATTTATACAGTTGTGGGAGTGGGATAGAATGTAATAGGATCCAGAAAGAAGCAAATCATGTCCCTTGCCCTAAATTATCAAACATCTGGGCCGGGTGATCTGTAGAGTGGTTAGTTAGTGTTGTGAAAGCAATAAATCTGCTGAGCAAAAGTCAGTTTCCCAGTGTTCTGAGAGTATTCCTTTAGTTATACATGCAGGACTCTTGTATTAACATGTGCAGTGTTCCATGAAGCCAAAGTCTTTGTTCATACCTCTGCAAATAGATTGGAATTTTTAAATATAATTCAGTTCATCTGTTTCTCTTTTTAGTTTTCCTTTATCATTTTTCTTGTTCAAGGACCACAGTCTGTAAACCTCTTAATGTATGTCCAGGGAGGCTGAAATGTTCTGCAACTGACATTGCAGAATTATTGGGTTTTGCCTATGTTAGATTTGTGTCCATTAATCCTCTTCCAAAAAGATTGTCCTATGTCCAATGTAGTATATAGAAGGCCATTGCTGGCATAGGATAGCATATATCACATTGGAGGAAGAGCAAGTAAATGCTTCTCTGATATTGTGGGTGATATTACTGGCTCCTCTACTATTGCTCCAAGAGTATATATGGGGCCAAATGTGGCATCTGGGTTTGTGTCAGGGCCTTATCCTTGTATTTACCATTCATGTTCTAGCATAAAGGCCCACCTCCCAGAGTTTGTGAGAAGATTGTGTTATTCTCCAGAATTGATTGCAGCTCTTTTATGATGCATTTGAATGGATGTTCTGCCATTTTGTCTTTTTGGCCTGCTTTATAATAGATGGTTCTAGAGTCAGCGTGACATAGTGGTTTGAATGTTGGAATATGACTCTGGACTCCAAGACTTGATTCCCAGCTTGATCATGAAACCCACTGGGTGACCTTGAGCAAGTCACATGTTCTCAGCCTCAGGAGAAAGCCTTGGTAAACCTCCTCTGAACAAATCTTACAAAAAAACTAATCACCTCAGGGTCACCATAAGTCAGAAATGACTTGAAGACACACAACAGCAACAACAATCTTGGGTATTAATTTTGCCTTGTTGATTGTTTCTTCACTTCCTTAGGTGGCTATTGTAGTCCTTTCCTCCTTTTAATGCTGCATTCCTTTATAGAATCCCACTCTCTTCTGATTGTGACTAGTACTTTACAAAAACCTTGAAAGAAATACATTGGGGGGTAGGAATGACAATGTTCCTTTAAAAGTGAATCAGTGCTAACATATGTATATTTTACAGCCATATCAGAAATGCATTTATAGAATGTTGTTGTCAAGACAGATGAGATTTCTTTGCATATCAACAAAGTATTATCCTATGCTCAATTATTATATTCAAAAATACTCATTTTAATAGGAATGATTCATCCCAGAGGAAGAAGGTATTATTCTTAATTAGTGCCATCATTGTAAGTGTAATAGGCTGCCCTTTAAGTTAACCTTTTAAAATAATAGAAAATTGTGCATTTGAGACAATGAAGAATCAGTTTAGTGCTGATCTAAAACAATTGATAGCAATCATAGCCACTCAGTGGCTATGTAGCATATCAGTGCAGATTCCACTGCGCTCTATCACTTTTAAAAGAGATTTCAGAATTATCCCAAATCATGAGAATACTAAAATATATCATACATGCTCATTTATACCTAGAGACTAATCCACCTTTACATGTGCAGCATACAGGTTAAACAGTTATGGTGATAAAATGTGTCCTTGCCTGACTCCCTTGCCAACTGGAAACCACTCTGTTTCTCCATATTCTGCCCTGGTGGTGGCCTCTTATCCTGAGTACAAGTAACACATCAGGACAGTCAAACATTGTGGCACACTTATTTCTTTAAGAGCAATCCATAGTTTTTCATGATCTGCATAATCAAAGGCATTGCTATAATCTGTGAAGAGTAGGCTTTTAAAATTAATGATATTTTAATGTGAGCACTTGCTTAATTGTGGTATAACTTTTTTATTGTTAAGGTTTTAGCTCCATCCAAACTTGCTTTAATCTTGTTGTAAGCTGCCTTGGATCCCATGTTAAAAGAGTTAAATAGGCGATCTTTAATGGAGCTTTAGATAGGAAATTGACCCCTTTTTTCTGCTGTTAGCTGTGTCCCACTCAGCTGAGAACAACATGCAGGAGACCATAAGAGGGAAAAGTTTTCAACCTCCCAATCGCATACTGCCCAAGTGACTAAGGAGCAGCTGAGCAACACAGAAGGCCCTGAAGCTCTGTGTCTCTCTTTCCTGATGCTGAGCCCCAGTCTAGTTTTTAGTTACTGGAACCAAACATTACTAGAAAGTTCCTGTTTGGCAGTAATTCCCATTACTCAAGTGTTTGGAGAATAACCCACTGCTATTACCTATAAATAACAGTGTTGACAATGTGACTTGTTGCATTATTTGCTTGTATGGCACATTGCTTTTCTGTTACTTTGTGGGAGAACCCACCCACCCCCTTTAAAGATTGGTATGAGAATAACTTAAAGTAAATTTTGAAAGTAGTGGGAAACCATTGCTTCTTACACTTATAAAGCACCTTTACTCTTTCTCATCATTTTTATGACATATAGCTTGGTTACATCCTAGTAACTAGGCACAAGTGACTACTTTACTTGTAATTTGTTACTTACAAGTTCTGTTTCTTCTCCAGTCAACTGAATATCACGGCAGGGAAACTGCAGGAAAGGGAGAATGTATGTATGTATGTGTATACTGTATGAATGGTTGGAGCTGGTGTACTTGTGTGGGCACAACTGTGAATGTGTGAGGTATTGTCAACTGTACATCCCTCTCTTTTCACCTCTTTATCTGGGCCCCTTTCACCCTACTAAATTTTAGCATTGCGATTCCACTTTGATTGCCATGGTAAGATCCTATGAAGTGCTAGGATTTGCAGTTTAGGAAAGATCATTTATAATTCTCAGCTTGGGGGCTCCAGTGCTTCTTCACCAGTTTACAAACCCCAGGTATTAATAAAACATAGCCATTGTAGTTAAAGTGGAATCACAGTGCTATAGTTGTGTAGTGTGAAAGGGCCTTTGGTTTTCAATCATTATGGGAAGAGGAGTGTGTGTGTACACATGTGTGATCATTCTAATATTATTGTACAAACTCATAGTGGTAGTTTAGAGTTGCTGTTTAGTGAGGTTGCTATTTGGGTATCAATGGCTAAATAAAATAACTCAGTGCCAGACTTAGGTAAGAACAGTAAAACCATGCACACATACATGAATCAGTAACGTACACAGGTTCTTACAAATATTTCAACACACATGGAGGCACTATGAAGACATACACAATATAGTCATTGTTAATTCCTGATTTGTACCCAGATGCAAGAATCCTCTTAAATCCAGAGTACAACTAAAGGATTCAGCAGTAGCTGAGTAGAATGAGCATATCAATGTTTGTGTGAAAAGACTATGTTCAGTTTATAACAGCTGCAAATGTAGCCCCTTACAGCCTGCATAGAGTACTACCCCTTTTTGTCCCTGAAGAGCCGCTGTGAAAAATTCTGAACAGGGTAAAGGGACCTGATTTGGTCTGGTCTTGGAAGTTAAGCAGGGTCACCCTGGTTAGCATATAATATTTTCTGGCGTATAAGACTACTTTTTAACCCAGGAAAATCTTCTCCAAAGTCGGGGGTCGTCTTATACGCTGGGTGTCAGAGGAGGAAGAAGGTGTGGCGCGGGAGGAGGAGGAAGAGAGGAAGTCCAGGTCAGATGAGGAGGGGGGGAGGAAGGGGTGGCGTGGGGTGGCGTGAGGCAGGAGGAGGAAGCAGCAGCGGATAAGAGGTGAACCCCTATCATGGGATTTTCTTGGCATGTTTCTTCAAATGGGTGTTGCTATTACCATCCTCTGAGGCTGAGAGTGTGTGACATGCCCAGGGTCACTTACTTGGCCACAAATTGTACATACCCCAGTATATTGGCAGTCCTTTCCCCCCAACACTTTCTCGTTTTCTCCCGTTGGAAGAGGGGTCGTCTTATACGACGAGTATATCCCAAACTCTATATTTTGACTGGAAAAGTTGGGGGTTGTCTTATACGGCCAGTCGTCTTATACGCCTGAAAATGCGGGTACTTAGAGTATTCCTTGCCTAAGAAAACCCTATGAAATTCGTGGGGTTGCCATAAGTCAACAGGTGACTTGAAGGCAGACACACACACACACACACACACACACACACACACACACACTTTTTATGTGTCTGTAAAGCAATTCTGAGGGAGAATGAAAAATATGATAGAGGGTCAAGACTGAGGAAAAGACAGCAAACTTGTATGAATGAAAAGCACCAACCAAATTGTATCTGAACCCCTCAAAATAGACTTCAGCCAACAACAGTTTTGAGTGGGAGACAGAATTGAAGTCCTCAGTGAGTTTATGTGACTCCATTGTGTCCTGATTTGTTTTGATTTAGACTTCAGTTATATAGTTATCTGAATGTTCATTTTGCTTTCTTCTCTTGTTTTCCCCTTAATAAATACATTCTTATCAGATGACTTTCATTTGTACTCTTATTCTGTTTCAAAACTTCATAACATTGCTTGGGGTAGAATTGTACAGAACCTGTACAATTGAATTACCAGTAAATATGCTGTTAATTATTTGGGTAGAAGAAATAGTAACTTTTTCAAATAACAATTCCTAGGCAAGCCCCACTGAACTTGCTGGGATTTATCTCTGTGTAGAGTGGCAGCAGCAATTTTACAAATATTTACTTAATTTTTGTAAAGAAAGAAATATCTGTTTACTC
Source organism: Phrynosoma blainvillii (assembly GCA_026167975.1). Taxonomy (NCBI): domain Eukaryota; kingdom Metazoa; phylum Chordata; class Lepidosauria; order Squamata; family Phrynosomatidae; genus Phrynosoma; species Phrynosoma blainvillii. The sequence goes on from JANUYF010000002.1 coordinate 359,455,805, forward strand.
TACACCCCACATTCCTTATTTTTGTTGATTACCAAGAAGCCTGGACAGCAATAGAAATCCAGAAACAACTGTATGAATACATGTACATTCCATTATATCTGAATAACTGTACCTGGTACAGAACAGAAATCACAATATAGTATCAGTGTCAGGAGAAGGAGCTGAAGCAAAGGTCAGGAAGACAGCAGAAGGGGTAAATCTATCTCAAAGAACTGAATCTGACTTGAAGGAAGTGATGAATTATTAAGTTTGATAGATTAGAAAATTAAAATGAATTCATTAACCAATGAAACTTCTGGACTGGATTTGAATAGAAGAAAGATAACGGAATTTAAGAAAAGGGGAAAAATTAAAGAAGGAAAATTATAAATCTGAATTTGATGAGGAAATTTAGGAAAATTTGATAATTAATAAGAGCAATAAAATTGGAAGAAAGTAAAATAACATTACATCTTTTCAATAAAGATGACAATATTAAATGGAAATATGTCAGCAACAAGAATAATTACTAGCTCTACTCAGATGCAGACTCCAAAACAAGCACAAAGGAGACAATCAACTGAACAGATATTCATTTTGGAAGAGATGAAAAAAATGCAAATTCAAATGCAAATAGAAATGGAAAAAAATATGAGAAAAGAGGTCTATGTTGAATATTACATGCGAAATGCTCAAAAAGGAGAGAAATGGAGACAGAAAGTTTGGGATTCAGCCAGTGATTACATGATTCCAGTTAACTAAGGGATCGTAGCCCTTGCGTGTAATTTCTCTACCCTTGATTTATGGCCTTGGGTTTTCCCCTCTTGTTCAGTTATGCAGAGAAGTAACTTAGCTGCATCTTACTGCATCAGAATTGTGGCATTTTTATAACACTGCAGTCATAATTTAAGAAGGAAGTATAAATAAACTCAAATGGTTTTTGTGGTCTTAATAAGTAGAGATGTGGGAATTAATCATCGATCTTCTCAAGTAACTGTCGTCTACAGAGTAAAGAATTTCCACTCACCATCCAGATAACATCTTAACCCCAGAGGGAAGAAATAACAAGTTAACAAGTTAAAAGTCATCCATTTACCTGTAACAAAAATGTGCAAAATTCAGCAATGTTGCATGCCAAAACCATGTGTGGCTGCAGCTTCAGTCAGCCCATGTTTCTTTCTCTGCTGTATAACGTTTGGATTGCGCAACTTTCAAACTGCTTGCATAGGGATGTAGTGTGCAATTTAGTTTTTGATTTTCTGCCCTTTCCCCAATGTACTTATAATGAAAAACAATGTAAGTGAATAATGGTCCTCCCCCCAGAAAGCTTTGCAGTTTTCTGTGTATGCTGAAAACTATGAATGTGGTTTTTGATTGTAAAGCTGCACCAGTGCTCAAATCCTTGCACTGTTCTCAAAAACTGTGCAATTTCTGTTGTGCTGGGAACAAAAAAGGGTTCCTGCAATTTACTCAAGGGACTGGGAGTCCAAATTTTGAACCCAGCCAGGAAATTGATTAATTTCCATTTCATCCCTACAGTGGAGTCACATTTCTAAGGAACACCATATAATGCCTTCACTCAGATGGGCACAGGTTCATAGTGATCAGAACTGAAAAACGCAGTGTTGATGAAGGTTGGATCTAAGATTATTATTATTATTATTACTATTATTATTATTATTACTTATATCCCACCTTTCTATCAATATAGGGACTCAAGGCAGTGAAAAGCAAATTTAATACAATAATAGGAGACTTCGATCTTGAAAGATGTTCAACAGTCTCTTTTGGAATATTTTCTTTCTGATGATTTTAGTTTTCTTGTCTACAATGTTTCAAATATTTTAATTGCTCTTCAAATATTTTAAAAGCTCAGTGAAGATAGGAGTGGTGCAGTACTCCTGCCCATGCACGAACAAGCCGCAGCCGCCATTTTGGAAAACAAATGCCATTTTGTTTTCCAAAATGGCGGCTGCAATCATTTGTGCATGTGCAGGAGTACTGCGCATGCGCAAATGAGTCCCGGCCACCATTTTGGAAAACAAAATGGTGGCTGCGATGCACGCGGTGGGGGTCAGTTCAAAGGCCTCGGGGGGGCCGGCCCCGGACCGCCGGCTGTAGGTTGCCGACCCCTACTCTATGCCGTGGTTTTATAGATGCCCAAGAAAATACTGATTTAATCACAGAATTATAGAGTCTAACCTATTCTAAAGATTGCTCATAGTAGAATATCATGTGTCATCCATCATGAAATCTGCTTGTGTAATAGTTAAATTGCAATAGCATCAGGAACATTTAGGATTGAATCTTCTGTCAGCCATAAAATTCACTTTTCATAAATTTCAGGTCAAGACAGGCATCACTGAGTAACTGTCAAGAACCCACAAGACAAGAGCTCAAATCACCTTTGCAGTCTACTCATCTTCCTGCCCTTCTGTGTAGCTCAGATAAGAGTGATGATAAGGAGCAGAATAGTATTGTCAGATCTCAGTGTTCCCCCCGCCACACACACACTCCCCTAAATTCCCCAATTTTCATGGAACAGCTTGCTGCAATTTGCACATTCTGCTTGGTTTGAATTTCCAAATGTCGACCTTGATTTGATGCATTTTCTATGCTATGTTCCCTTACCCTACCTCCCTAAGTGAGAAGGAATAATCCACTCATTTCACCTTGATCAGAGAACAGTACCATTAGCTAGAATGTCTGTCTTAATTTCCAAACAGGAAATTATGTTCTATGTTTTGGTCTTTAAATGATAAACTGCAAGCAACCATGGTTGCTACTTAATGCATAATACTTGGTGATATCACCTGAGCCCAGTCCCAGTGCATTACCAAGGGCCATCCCTAACTGTCAGGTTTTGGCCCATAAATCTCAGGACCTGGGATGTTCCTAGTTTGGCAATTCTAGAGCAGATGACACCATTGCCTGCTTACCCTACCTCTCTGCCTGCCAGGTAAGCACTTTATAGCAATGGTGAGGAAGAGGAGCAACAGCAGTTGGCGAGAGTGAGAAGACACTCATTGAGGGAGGGGACCCATTGAGAAGGTCTTGCCCAGGGACCCTTAGAAGCCCGCAGCTGGCACTGCCAGTTATTCCTAAACAAGCTCTCAGTGTTGTGAGGATCAAAGCTGGGAGAATGTTCATTGTTTTGAACTTTTTGGAAGGAAAATGTGGAATAAAAAGTTAATAAATACAGTAATGATAATGTATTGATTTTCAGTGCTGGCTATGGCTGGCAATTTCTTTGTTTTACAATGCTTTCACATTCCGTAGAGATTTTCAACAGGAAGAAATCTATCTTTATACCATGCCATGACTCGTTTTGTGGTATGTGCGGTTTTTAAAATCTGTTCAACAGAGAACAAGAAACTACCATAAAAATTACAGGGGGTTTTGTTGCTGTTGTTTGCTGGGTTTTGGGGGTTGTGTTGGTTTTGGTTACTCTTGATTGAGCAAGGAAGTTTGCTTCTTATGTACTTTGGAAACCCCTACATAACATTATTCATTAAAAATGGGTTACTGCTGTTTTGAAAAATGTTTTATCATAAAATGATGGTGGCCACATGTCAGCAACATTGATATGCCAAAGCTTTTAAAAACCCAGTGCTGATCTGCAAGATGCTTGTGGTGATTAAGCATTGTTGTTGTTGTTAACTGCCTTTGTGTCCATCTCGACCCGTGGTGACCCTATGGATGAGACATCTCCAGCCCCCCCCTGTCCTTTACACCTCTCCCCAGCTCCTGCAAACTCATATTTGTGGTCTCTTTAATAAAGTCCATCCATCTAGCATGTGGCCCTCCGCAGTGGTTAAATGCCTGTACTGCAGCCACTCACTCATAGACCACAAGGTTGCGAGTTCAATACCAGCCAGGGCTGAGGCTCGACTCAGGCCTGCATCCTTCCGAGGTGGCTAAAATGAGTACCCAGATTGTTGGGGGGCAATCAGCTCACAGTTGTAAACCGCTTAGACATCCCATAGCGTGATATGAAGCGGTATATAAATAAGCTGCTTTGCTGCTTTTGCTTTTTTTCTACTTCCCTCTTCCTTTCCTAACATTATTATCTTTTCCAGCTATTCATGCCTTCTCATGTGTCCAAAGTATGACAGTCTTGTCATCTTGGCTTCTAGGGATATTTCTGGCTGCTCTAGGACCCATTTGTTTATCCTATATTTCGGCCCCTTTGAGATCCCAAATTATTTCCAAAGCAAAAAGCATTTCCCCAGATATGTTCCCCTTCCTTTTTCTCTTAGCGTTGAATTAATAGTCTCCAGACTGTAGGGTGATCAGTTGTACCTAAGCTTTGCTTTGACTGTTCTCATTATTTCTAGTGGATGTGTTATACTAAATCACAGGGTAGCACTTGTACTCCTTGAGTGGATGACTGTAGTAATTTACATTATTAGGCAGTGAAAAAACAAATGGGAAACAATTGAGGAGACTTTGAAACCAGGATTTCCATTAAACATCCACTTATAACAACACACCTCTAGATCAGATCTGTGTTTTGTCATCCAAATATTAATAGAGTTTGAATATTACAGTTACCCAAATAAAAGTGTTTCCAGAGTTACAGATATAATTCCCTAGTGCTTTTAAAGTTATCCATCTTGATGTTCATACCATTAGCATTTTTTCATTCATTCATTCATTTTGTAATTCCTAATTTTAATTGGTGTGCACATTTGATCTATTAATGTACATGCATGATCATCATCTTATATTGGAGATAGGCATTCTAATGGAGGATGAAGTCTTTGAATAACTCCAGCAGATAGTCAATTATCAAGGAAGGGGAAAAGATTTAAAGAATGTGAATGTCTACTACTTGTGATAGGTGACATATACAGGGACCTGAAACATTTGGCATCTGTTTTGACATTTGGTTTTCCACACTTCTGAAAAACCAAACTTAACCTTTAATTACAACTGAAAATGAAGCCAGGTGTCAAAAGGCCTTACTGAATTATGCTTCTGAAAGGAGAGAGTGTTTGGGGAAAGTGGACTGGGTAGAAAGCAGAAAATTCAGATAATAGTCTGTATATAATAGCATCATCTGTGGGTGTATGTGCCTTCAAATTATTTGTTGACTTATGGTGACCACATGAATTTCATAGGGTTTTCTTAGGCAAGGAATACTCAGAGGTGGTTATGCCAGTTCTGTTACATAAATTTCCATTGTTAGTTCTCTTCTAATAGTGTTCTGATTTTGGTGAGAAAGCTATTCCTTAAGCACAGGAGAAGACTTTGGAACATTAATAATGGTCATGCTTTAATCTGTTGGTTTCCCTATCAAAACAAGCAAGCAGTGATCCAAATTCTTAACAGAGGATAGACCTCTGTTGGAAAAACTAAGCAAATAATCTGTTCTGGGAAGCTGACAAGAACACTGACAGCATCTTCTTGTGATGGTTAAAGGCAAAGCAAAAGTCTCCAACTAATACAAACAAAGGAAGCAAATATCCATAGTACCAATCCAAAAGTCCAGCCAGCAAATGGTCAAGCAGCCTGAAGGTCTAGGATTCCAGAGAGGCAGAGTAACAAGGCAGTCCAAAGGTCAAGGGTTCCAGATGTTTAATATAAATCAGCAGGCCGAGAGTCAAGATTTCAGGCCAAGGAACAAGAACCAGAGACAGGCATTCGCCAAGAAGCTCAGAGCCCCCTCCTCCCCTGAAACACCTGGCTCCAGGGAAGTCTTATAGCCAGCCCGACAGCCCGACCACCAGCACCAGCAGCAGCCTTGGTGAGGACTCTGAGCTGGGCGGTAAGCGCTCTAGCCCGCCCCTCCTCCCCTGAAACACCTGGCTTCAGGGAAGCCTTATAACCAGCCCGACAGCCCGACCAGCGGTAGCCTTGGTGAGCACTCTGAGCTGGGCGGTGAGCGCTCCAACCTGACCCCTCCTCCCCTGAAACACCTGGCTCCAGGGAAACCTTATAGCCAGCCCAACAGCCCGACCACTGGCACCAGTGGCAGCCTTGGTGAGGACTCTGAGCTGGGCGGTGAGCGCTCTAGCCCACTCCCTCCTCCCCTGGAACACCTGGCTCCAGGGAAGCCTTATAGCCAGCCTGACAGCCCAACCATTGGCACGAGCGGCGGCCTTGGTGAGGACTCTGAGCTGGGTGGTGAGCGCTCCAGCCCGCCCCCTCCTCCCCTGAAACACCTGGCTCCAGGGAAGCCTTATAGCCAGCCCAACAGCCCGACCACCGGCACCAGCGGCAATTGTGACGAGGTCTTCCACCTCCACTAGTTTGATTTAGTGGATAGGACTTTCCCTGGAGGGTTGTCTGGCTGCCTCTAACTCCATCATTATTGCGGCAGCCTATTGGAGGAAGGGAGTTGGTAATGGGGACAGCTAGCTCGTTCACCTTGGGTGTTACCAAGATTTGCATTATTGGGAGAATTTTAGGCAGATGGTTGTTTAGGTGCTCTGATATCGTTTTCTGCCATAGAGGCGGGAATTATCTGGGAGTGGGAATTGAGGTCGTGGGGGGGATTGGAAGGTATGGCGGGAACAGGGTGAATGGATGTTGCAAAAGAAGGAGGGATCGATGTTTGAAAGCTATCCCGCCTTCAGTTCACTCTGTTGCCCAGAATGGATTGGAGAGTGCACCAATCATTCCACAGACCCTTACACTGCTCCTCTGCAATGCCAGGTCGGTCAAAAACAAGACTCATATCACCCATGACCTCTAGTTAGATGAGGCCACCAACCTGGCTTGCTTTACTGAGACCTGGCTGGGAGAGGCCAGCGCAGTGACTTGGGCGCAGGCCCTCCAGGCCCGGTAGTCAGTCAGTGAGCAGGTAAGGAAAAGTGGGCGGGGGAGGTGGAGTGGCCCTGGTTCACATGTTGTTGTGACACATTTAACAGCCACTTTGCAGATAAAATCTCTCGGATAAGGGCCAACTTAGACGCCAGTGTTATAACAGAATCTATAGAGGTGTCCAGCAACACTGTTGATGTAATTTTACTGGATCAGCTTCAATCTGTGAGTACCGATGACGTGGACAAGCTCTTTGGCAGAGTGAGGAAAATGACCTGTCCCCTCGATCCTTGTCCATCTTGGCTGGTCGTCCGGGGAGGGGGGGAAATGCGTTGAGAGTATTCCTTAGGGATATTATCAATGTGTCCTTCAGGGAAGGTTCTGTACCATCTTGTTTAAAGGAAGCGGTGGTTAAGCCGCTCCTGAAAAAGCCTTCCCTGGACCCCCTGGACAGGAAGAACTATAGACCGGTCTCCTTGTTGCCTTTCTTGGGCAAGGTGATCAAGAGGGTGGTTGTCCAGGAAAGCTGCCAACACGTGGCTGATAAAGATGGAGGCCTCTTCCCAGACAGCAACCCAGTTGCAAACGACGTACCGACAAACCAAGAGTTCCGAAAGTCAGGTCCAGAGAGCACTCCAAAGTTCAGGGTTATAGCGAGCAGGTAGTCCAGAGCCATTCCAAAGGTTACAGGGTGTAAGCAGTCTAAAGTCAAGCCGAGAGCCAAGAGCTTTCACTGGGGAATCCAAGATAAGCCTTGACAAAGAGCTTGGCTTTTCCCAGCTGCTTATCTAGCCTCAGCTCCTCTCCCCCAGGTGTTTCTCTTTAGCTGCGCGTTTCTCAGCTAGCCTTCGAGAACGCCGCAGCCCCTCCCTATCTGTTCTCCTCTGAGCAAAGGTAGGGATTTCAATCTCTTGCTCCTCTGCTTCTTCCTGGCATGAAACCTCGGCTGGGGAAAGGCTTTCTGCTGGGGAAAGGCTAGGCTGCTGAGGAGGGAGGCTAGGCTGCTGAGGCAGGGGCTGTTGCTCACTGGGTTCCACACAGCTAGGTCCAGGTTCAGCTAGGTCTATGGGGGCTGGTAGCACCAAGCTAGGATCAGGCCCCACATACTCCCCCTCAGAGTCCTCCAAGTCCTCCACCTGGCTGTCCCTGACAGTGGTTGCTTCCCAACTCCAAGCTGTCTTGGATAAAACCGATTATCTAGATCCATTTCAAACTGGCTTTAGGACAGGATATGGAGTTCAGACTGCCATGGTTGCGCTGGCCGACGGCCTCCGCTTGGGTATCGACAGGGGCAGTGTGACCCTGTTGGTGCTCTTGGACCTCTCAGCGGCCTTTGATACAATAGATCACTCCATCCTCTTGGATCTCCTGAGAGGGTTAGGAATTGGAGGCACTGGTCACCGGTCGTCGGCTCTGACTTCAGATGCTGTCTCTCGTCTCAATGATTGTCTTAAAGCAGTAATGGACTGGATGAGGAAAAACAGACTGAGACTGAATCCAAACAAAATGGAGGTACTAACAGTAATGGGCCTTAAACCAGGTTTGGGAGTACATTTTCCAGTCCTGGATGGAGTCACACTCTCCTCCAAAGACTGTGTCCACAGTCTGGGGGTGCTCCTGGATTCGTCGCTCCAGATGTCAAATCAGGTAAATGCGACGGTCAGGAGTGCCTGTTACCAGCTTTGGCTGATACGCCAGCTGCGCCCTTTCCTGGAAACTAAGGATGTTGAAACTGTGGTACACGTGCTGGTAACCTTACGTCTTGACTTCTGCAATGTGCTCTACATGGGGCTACCCTTGTGTTTGACTCGGAAACTTCAGCTAGTTCAGAACATGGCAGCCAGGTTGGTTTTCTGGAGTTTCCAGAAGAGAGCACATTACTCCTGTGCTAAACTCTCTCCACTGGCTGCCCATTAGTTTCTGGGCACAGTACAAGGTGTTGTTTATGACCTTTAAAGCCCTACATGGCTTGGGTCCAACCTATTTCCGGGACCGCCTCCTTCCGTATGATCCACACCACACGCTCTGGTCCTCTGGGAGAAATTTATTACAGCCTATAAAAACTAGGCTGTTGTTGACCTCCCAGAGGGCTTTTCTGCTACCGCTCCCAGATTATGGAATGGCCTGCCGGACGAGATCCGTCTTATTTCCACCTTAGACAGCTTTAAGAAGGCTGTTAAGACGGATCTCTTTTGGCAGGCCTTTCCTTTATAACTAACACGGCCCAAAGAGTCAGATAACTCCCTCCCCTTGATGCTGCTGCTGACTATGTAGTATTGTTAAAATGTTGGTTTTCTATGTTGTTTTATCTATATTTTAAATTGCTCTAGTTTAATAATCTTTTAAGGGGCAGGGGTTGTAATTGGATGTATTTATTGATGTTTTTATTGTTGTAAGCTGCCCCGATTGCGTTGCAGAGGGGCGGGATAGAAATAAATGTTATTATTATTATTATTATTATTAGATAATCTCTGCCACTGAGGCAGACCTTCTGCACCTGCTTAAATTACCAAGCTGCAGGAGCCCAGATGTGGCTGATTGCTCCAGCATTTTTCATAAAGTCTCCTCAAACGCCAAAGGCCCTCCCTTTCTGCTTGACGCTGGCTGAAGCTAGGTATTGTTCCTTGATCCTCCTCCATGTCTGAAGGTTCTGCTGCTGGGAGGCTTGGCCGTTGAGCCTCCTGGGAGGCCACAGGCTCTGCTGGTGCCGGCAAAGCAGAACTAGGGCCAGGCTCAGGCTCAACAGCTTCAAGCTCAGGTCCCAAGGGAGGCTGTGGCTCATCCCCCTCATCCTTTGAGTCCTCAGCCAGGCTTGGCATGACACCATGGCTAGTTAAAGATTTTTTTTTTTTTTTTTTTGCCAATAAACATGTAGTTACCCAAGGACAACACAATGAGTAGGTGCGCCCATCACCTAGTCACATCCATCCCTGTTGTAGTAAGATGCATTGTATTTCTTTGTTGCCATAGTTGTTGTTTGCTTTCAAGTAGTTTCCAACTTATGGTGACCCTAAAATGAATGTATCACAGGTTTCCTTGGCAAGATTTCTTCCAAGGGGGTTTGCCATCACATTCCATTGAGTCTGAGAGAGTGTGATTTGCCCAAGGTTGCCCAGTGTGTTTCCTTACCTGAGCAGGAATTTGAACCCTAATCTCCCAGAGCCCTAATCCAACACACTATGCTACACTGGTTCTCATTCATCATTTGTATTTCTATTTAATTATAATTATGTCTGAAGTTTATAGCTTCAACTGTATAGCTTCAAATTATGTAATTTGAAGTGATAAATAAAAAAGCATATAGAAATCTGTCCTCTTTTGTATCCTCCCCCTTTTTTGACAGTGCCAGAGCTGCTGCCCTGATTGTCTTTCACTGCAAATCTGGGAATATGAACTTGTTGTAATGTTAATTTGGGGGCATAATCTCCATCTCGACATCAGTGGCATGGACTCTCCTTTCTTTGTTCAGCTGCCCCTGTGCCCAGCCCAGGGAAATTCCTCCTAATGTTGAGGTGGAATCTCCAGGAAAAGAGATTCCACCTCAACATTAGGAGGAACTTCCTGACAGTGAGAGCTGTTAGACAGTGGAACACAGTCCCTCGGAGTGTGGTGGAGCCTCCTTCCTAGGAGGTCTTTAAGCAGAGGCTGGATGACCATCTGTCAGGGATGCTTTAATCGGGAGTTTCTGCATGGCAGGGGGTTGGACTGGATGGCTCTTGTGGTCTCTTCCAACGCTATGATTCTATGATTCTATGATGGGAATTTGATTGTAGAATGTAGCTTTTCACTGCGTTTTATGTGTGCCATTTTTCCTTTACTGTCTTGCAACTAGAACAATGGATGTTTTGAATCTAAGGAAAAGAGATCACTGAAAATATGCTTCTTTGGGCACCAGTTTCTACTGATGCTGACTTCAGAGCTTTATTTAAAAGCGGGGGAGCTAAGTTAGAGCAACACTTGAGGGATTATGCCAGCTAATGGGCAGCCAGCTTGAAGAATTTGTTACAGGGCTGTCAACCTCTGTCTCCTCTATAAACCAGAACAGAGTAAAAGAAAGATCAATACAACAGTGTTATAGAAAGGCAAAATAAAGAATGGTAGTTGTCTTCTATCCCTGTTGCTTTCTTCTCCCCCCTCCTTTTTTTGTTTTGTTTTGTTTTTGGCTGTCTCCCTCTTTCCCTTCTGTCATCTATTAACTACTCCAGCATTATATAGAGCATGAGAATAACTTCTCTAATAAGAGGCTCAGGCTGCTGTAAGAACTTTCTTTATCCCCATTAAGGCTTTTACCAGAAGAAGTCATTTCTTTTTAATCAATAATGCATACGCATGCATTCAAAATTCAGAATGAAGAATGAGTTTAAAGGTGTTGCTGCTCTTGAAGAGCTGAACCTGTATGCACCATTGTACTGGTCTGAACAGGGTTCATGGATATGGAATCATTCTTCAAAGCAAATGTATCCTCTCCCTGTACCACAAGACTGAGAGAGGGGTTTTTGGGGGATGGGAGAATACTGTCATTGTTCTAGCTTGGAGTTTTGAATCTATTAATGGGCAAAGTAGATATTACATTAGAGGTAGGTAGCATCTTTGCTGTTCTTGTTGTCTCCCTTCTATTAGTTCCTGACTAAAGCAACCCTATCACAGGGATTTCTGGGTCTGAGAGTGTGTGACTCATCCAAGGTCACTTGGCAGGTTTCCATGAACCAGTGGGAAATTGAACCCTGGTTTCCAGTATCATAGTCCAACACTCAAACTACTACACCACACTGGCTCTCAGCTAGATAAAGGAGACTCAACCTGTACTGATATTACATTTCTTACGTTTTTTTTATTCCTGTAAGGAGCTGTAGAGTTGTTGTGTTAATACTGTTGTGTTAACAGTATTAACAGTATTAACACAACAGTGTATTAACACATCAGTGTTGTATTAACACAACAGTTGTGTTTAATACTGTTTTAAGGGGAGGGAGGGAATAGGGTTTGGGTATATTGTATTTTAATCTTGTGAGCCGCCCCGATTGGTTTCAGAGGGGCGGGATATAAATAAATTATTATTATTATTATTATTATTATTATTATTATTATTATTGTGTGCCTTCAAAAGCATATTTTCCCTTCTTTTTCTTTAGAGTAGGTGCAGTCAGATCTATTTGCATTTGGAACAGAAGTGTGGACAGCTAGGAGGTGCTTAACCCATTGCCCTGCTACACTAGGACCTGATCCAGGTTAGATGGACCATTCCTGCAGTTTGTATTGCAAAAGAGTGGTTTTTCTGGGGCAAGACTCCCCAGTCTGGATTGGGCCTACAGCACTTCTGGTAGAGTAAAACAACTTCCTTCCTGCATATGTTAAAACAGGGGTAGGCAAACTTTAAGGGCCGAAGGACTTCAGCTCCCAGAATCCCAGACTATTGACCAACATCCCAGACTATTGGCCAACATGGCTGAGGCTTCTGGGAGCTGAAGTCCCTCGGCCTTTAAAGGGGACAGTTTGCCTACCCTGTGTTAAGACATATGTCAGCTTTGGCCCTCAAATATGTTAGCCAATGTGGTACAGTAATCAGAGTGCTGGACTAGCAGTCATTCCCCAAGCCAAATGTGCCCTACATGGAATCTATGAGGACAAAATAGGAGACAAAATATTGTCTACTTTTGTTAAGAGTTGTAGATGAAAAAAACATATCACCCAGTCTAGCATTATTAATCTTCTCTTAGCTAGGAACTAACCCCTCAACTGTGCAATGCAGATAACTACTCCGAAGTTTAGATTAGCTTAATTTAGCTAAGTTTTATTTCCTTGGAGCAAGCTTGATATAATGTTTTGAACAGTGAGGAACAGCTCTGGAGACTAGGGTTCAAATCCTCGCTTGGCCATGGAAGCCGAGTGGGTAATCTTGGAGAAATCATACTCTCTCAGCCTCAGAAAACCCCAAGATAAGGGGTAGGGGATAGGTTAGAAATGGTTGAAGGTGCACAACAACAACTCCTTAGTTCTCCATAGGATTAAAAACATTAAGAAATGTAATATCAGTACAGGTTGAATCTCCTTTATCCAGAATTCAGAAATCCGAATACTCCAAAATCCAAAACTTTTTACATAGGTGACTGAGACAGTGACACCTTTGCTTTCTGATGGTTTAGTGTATACAAACATTCACAAAATTGTTTACAATATTGTATAAAATTACCTTCAGGCTAATTTTATATATGCCTAAGGCATATATAAAAAATAAATGAATTTTGTGTTTAGACTTGGGTCCCATCTCCAAAATACCTTATGTATGTATATGTAAATAAAGGAATTCCTAAATCTGAAACACCTCTGGTCTCAAGCCTTTCAGATAAGAGAGATTCAACCTGTAGATGCTCTGTTTAGTATCCTCATCTGTATAGCATAAACAAGTGAAAGGGAGAAAGCATTCTAGCTGTTTTCCCTCAGTTTTGATTTTCATTACCCTCTTTGCCTGGATTTTTCTAAGAGGAGAGACCCCTAAGTCCTTAGGCTTTCCATGTAATTACTGATGCTGATTTTACACATTTTACACATTCAAAATTGAAGGAAGAGCCTCTGCAGATAGAGGAGCCTCTCAGCTTTAGAAAGTCACCCTCCACATTTAGAGGTCAAACGGAAATCATGATTGAAAGAATATGGCTGGCAGTTTAGTCTCTGTTTGTATGTTTATAGTACTCAGGTTGAGAACACCTGAATAGAGCTGTATGGTATGTTATATGCTCCATCTTTGTGCTATATATCTACAGTCATGGCAAAATGAAGCTTTCTGTCAAGCATTTATGTATTAAATTTGCTCATAGGTAATGGCTTGATATTTATCTGCATTGCACAGTTGAGGGGTTAGTTCATAGCTAAGAGAAGATTGATAATGCTACACTGGGTGATATCTTTTTTTCATCTACAACTCTTAACAAAAGTAAAATTAGGAATGAGTCATCCGTCTATAATATATTGGATCCAGGGTATACTGGATCCAGTGAAGGGTTTTATTAGCAGCTCTTGTAGTTGCAAGTTATTCCACATTTGTGACTATGAATATTTGGAAGCGGGTTAATATTTTGATATACAGTTGCCCCTCCCAGTTTGTGGGGGATCCATTCCGGGACACACACACCCCGCAGTGAAAATGGTGGCTTGCAAATATTTGAGCCCCGTCGAAAGTAATGATGGGCGCATACGGCCATTTTAAATATAGCTGCTTGTCCCTCCCCACAAAGAGTGACACTGTGGACTTGAAGTCTATGAATGGGGAGGGACAACTGTATATTAAATGTTATTCTTAAAGCCCTTATTGCTATTTGAGCATAGCATGGTCAATTATTAATTTATAAAAGTCACTTACAGAGATGTCATTAGGGGCGTGCAGGGGGGGGGACCACACCAGGTGGCACACAGAGTGGGGTATATACCCAGAAGGAAGGGACTAGCATGGCTGCTGGGTGAGTGAAAATGAGGGGCACTTCCCTTTCTCGCTTACCCAGCAGCTGTGCCAGACACTGAAGAAACCCTCTGAAGACAGCAGCACTGACCCTCCACAGCAGCCTTCTGTTCAGAGTCTGGCAAGCCAGCTGTGCCAAGCCCTGAACTGGACCTTGAGAGAGGCTGTAGCACCAGTTGTCTCCCCCCACCCGCCAAGCAGTGGTATGGCCTGGTGGTGGGCAACTGGCTGGGTGGGTCAGGCAAGCAAGGCGGCAGAAAGGAAGGAGGGCAATTCCACCCACCCCCTACAGCCTTTTCTGGGCACCCACACCAGATGACATCCAAGGGAGTAACAGCACTGGTCACTTCTTGTTGTTACTTGTTTGTTATTTGAAGAGTGGTGTATTGCTTTTTTCATTACTTGAATTATTTAAAATATACCAAAAATATATAAATTGCCAAATATTTTCCCACAGTCATGTTGTGAGAGAAACAAAACAAAACAATATTTTATCCTAAAAACACAAACCACCACTATGTTACCATATGCCACTTTTTAGGAGTAGCTCTGCTACAAATAACATCCTTATTTGTAATATGTTCCCACCAGACTTTGTAGTTTCAGTTAAAGTAAGTTTAGCCCTGAAATCTCAATCTCTCTCTCTCTCTCTCTCTCTCTCTCTCTCTCTCTCTGTCGGTTCAGCTGTAAGTCTGTGTGCATACAGCTTATGGACTTCCCATACCTTGGTTCTGTCATTAAACAGAATGGAGGTTGACCATAGAATAGGGAATGAAAACCTCCCCCTTGTGACCCGGGTCCTTGGAGCCTTTGTCCCTACCAAATTAGTCTTATGATCCTACTTTCACCACATATCTTCCAGAATTTTGAGATATTTAGAATTTTCAACCAGGAAGTTGTTTTGCCTCACCAAACTACATAGCCCAGTTTTCATAGGATGTTGCCATGGTTGTTAAAGTGGAATCTTGATGCTATAATTGTGGCAAGTAAATAATCCCCTTAACAAAACAATCTGGCCTTTTTCTTGTGGTGGATATATAACATTCCTGCTTTGCTAGTTATTTGTTATAATGTTGGGAAAGTCCATGGGCTTGTTTGCTTCTGCTTCACATATCAATTTTTCTTCTATGGTCTGTGGTGCAACATATGTAACTGATCAGTTTCAGATTAAAGCAGAGAGGGACAACTCTTCCTTTCTAGATGTTGTTGGGCTGCAGTCCATCAACCCTAACTAGCATAGCCAGTGGTGAGGGAACTTGGGAATTGTAGTTCAGCAATCCTGGGTCGGAGAGAGGAGGTACAATCACCCACTTCTAAAATAGAGTATATAAAAATCGGTGTATAGTTCTGGACTGAACTAACTATGGTTAATGGTTATGAAGGTCATGGTGAGGTCAAAAAAGAAAATACAGTGGTCCTTCCACATTTGCTGGAGTTAATGGTGAAGGACCTCCATGAATGTGGAAAAACAGCAAATAAAACAAAACTGTTCTTTTTACCTAAGAGAACACTTCTCTAGGAATCTCCAAGTCCTCCAGTGCAACTCTTGAGGTCAACATCTGCCAGAATTTGATCATAGAATCATGCTGGAGGACCTATTAAAGTCTAAAGAAGTCCTCCAGTATGGTCACCTTCTGGCAGAGTTGCACTGGAGGACCTACAGAGAACATATTAATCAAATCTGCAGATAATTAAATCCGCAGAAATCAAAGCTGCAAATGTGGAGGGCTGACTGTAGTGGAATTTTAGTTACATATGCTGTGGGACCAGGCAAAAGAAAAGACTCAGGCTATTACATCTGGACTGTGAGAAGAGGGCTGAGGTAGATCAGGAGCTAGGAAGAAATGAGAGTAGTGGGACAGGTGAGTAGTCAGAAGATAGGTATAAGTCAGAACCTTATAGGTCTTAGGTCCAGACTAAGAGAGTCTGTATCTCCCCATATTAACCTGCTGGAGCCCTAAGTTCTATTGGGAAAGGCTTTCTCTTGCTCCCGTCACCATTGCAGGCTCGCTTGGTGAGGACACAAGAGAGAGCCTTCTCGATGGCTGCTCCCAATCTCTGGAACTCCCTTCCATGGCAGGCTAGGCTGTTCCCCTCCCTGCTTGCCTTTCACCAGCAAGTAAAAATGTTTTTATTCAGGCAGAGACCTTTGTAAAATTATTAAAGGGTGGCGTTCATATGGGGTATATATTTTTGATTATGTTTTTTTAAAAAAAAACATATGTGTGTTTTCAGTCTTAATTTTATGCAGCTTTATTTGGGTTATTTTAATTGTTTCTAAAAAATTGTTTTAAAAAAAACAAAATTAAAAATTGTGAGCTGCCTTGTGTCCCTTTTTGGGAGAAAGGTGGCATAAAAATAAAATAAATAAATAAACCAGTAGACAAACTTAAGAGGCAGGGTCAAGGAGCACGTCAAGAGCAAGAACCAACCAAGGACATAAAATTGAGTTAGAGTGCAGAAAGAAGTTTGAACAAAGCTCAACCAGAACAGGAAGCTTCTTGTGTGTATTTTTTTTCCTGCCCAGGAAGATCTACCCAGGGGAGATGACATCAAGTACCTGAGAAACTGCCACCTGTAGTTCAGTGTTTCACCACACAGGGCAGCTGCAAACAGATCTTGGCACACGGCAAGCTCTTGGCACATGCCAATGCAGCAGGAGTGGGAAAAACCCACAGCAGTTTTTTCTGTGCCGTATTGTAACTTGCAACCTCGACAGCTGAAAGCTTGCCTTGGCAAACCAGCTGCCAAGTGGTGCCATTCCGCTTCCCTCCTACATCCAAACTTTCCTTTCTGGAGAGCTATTGCTTTTAAAAAATGTAGCTGCCACCCACTGAAGATGTATATTATAAAGCAGGTCATCTCAATCTTTCATCACTTTTCTGGGTGATCGTTATGATGAATTTTTTATTTTGTGCAGGGCTCGCTCTAGATCTGGCATAGCATTGTGTGGGAGCATGCAAGCTCAAATAAAACTACTACAACTAATTGAAATTCAAATGTAATGAGTGTTGTTGGGTTTAAGGTTTTTTGTTGTTGTTTTTTGGAGGGGATTGGCTATTCACTACAAGTTGTCTTTGTTTTAGTCCTTGTAAGCTTGGCACACCGCAAAAAGGAAGGTTTTGGTTCTGCTTTTAAATTTAAACATGAATACATTTCAAAAAGGTATCACAGCAGATAATGTTGTTTTTCCCCCCCTTTCTTTCTTTCTTTCTTTCTTCTTTTTTGGGAAGGGGGACTCTTTCTGTTGCTGGAAAGGTAAGGTAAAGAAGAGTATTTGTTCATAGTGGTGAGAGTGAAATTGCTTTGACTCTAGTGAATGGAGAAGGGAAAGACAAATTCTTTAATGAGACAAAATCTGTTCCTTTTTAAAAATACACACACACAACAATATGCAAATGTGTTTCTATTGCCTAGGTAACTATTATGGAACACCCAAGCCTCCCAGCCAACCCCTCAGTGGGAATGTGAATAACACTGATGCTTTGCAAAACCTCCAGTCCTGCTCCAAGCAGTCAACCCCCAAACGAACCAAGTCTTACAATGATATGCAAAATGCGGGCATAGTGCATACGGAGAATGAAGAGGAGGATGACGTCCCTGAAATGAACAGCAGCTTTACAGGTACATCTTTTCTTGCCTATGTACACAAGGTGGTAGAGGAAGGGAGTGGGAAACTGAGATGTATATGTTGGTGATTCTTCTCAAGAAGATTTTTTTTACTTTCAAATGTTCAAAGTCTACCTAAGCTCCAATATAACCTGAATTCCAGAGGTTTATACTGGGTTCTAATAATACAACATTTAAAAGTTTTTTTTTCTTTCTCCCCTGAAAGCCTGTAGTCATTGTTCAGAATGAAATGACTGAGGATTTTCTTGTGTTGTTTTTTTTTTTACAAGAACAAAATCCATGCCTTTTTATTTCACAGATAAGTTTTGAACTTCAGCTTTTCACAAAGCACGTGGAATGAGCCTGAAGAAAGCAGCCTTTTGATCTTTTCATCTTTTGACTTTTGTTCTCAGAAAAGCTTATGATATGCTGATAGTCACAAGTTGGCTTGTAGTTATTATATCGGTTTCTCATCCCCACAAGGGTATTACCCTAATAGTTGGAGGAATTTTTTGGAAGACTCTGGGTAGAAGCTAATGCTGTATGAGCAGGATTCTCCTTGTGGAGTGGGACTCTCTCCTGTTCACTTTGCCCCCAAATTTCTTCTGCTCTCCCATCATCCCCCCCAGCCATCTGGAAAGGCATTTGATTCTCCTTCAGGTGCCCTCATTGATCCACCCCTGGAATTAGTTTCATCATCAGGTCTCATTGGATATAATCTTTATTGATTATAGGTCAATTTACAATTGAGAGTTAGAATTTTTTTGAATATTTAAATTATAATTTGGGACCACTGGTCAGAAAAATGCTAAACACACATAGCAGAGACAAGTCTCACAGAAACTAGGTTTATTTCTGGAATGAACATAGATTGGACTAGAATATAAGGTAAATATAAGGACTTCAAATAGAATTTAAGCCTCAGGTCCTATGTTGTCATCGTAACTACTGTAATGGAGTTCTGTCTTTGTAGTTATGACCGACCATATTCCCTCAAATCTACCTTTCACAGCGTGGCAGTACTGCATCAAAGCATTTCCAAGGTGCTGGAAATTGGGGTGCCAGGAAATGAAATGTGCAAACCTTTCTGGTCACAGGGTGCCTTGGAAACAGTCAGTGGGAGAAATCCCTTGAGGTCCTGCCATAACTGCTTGTCCCAAGGGATATTGCGATCAGGAGTGTGATGTGGATATCATTTCCCAGTATTACAATCTCTAGTACCTCAGAAATGTTTTAGTCAGGGAACTGACAGGGTATGAAAGGTAGGTTTTTGAGGTCACTTTTGCTTTTTGCTTATAAATATGAATTCTTTACAATTACAATATTGTATGTCCAGCTTATAGTATTAGAATTCAAAGATATAGCCATGTTAGTCTGTAGAATCAGTACGTAGAGATATCTTGTAGCACCTTTGAGACTAACTGAAAGAAAGAAATTGGCAGCATGAGCTTTTGTAGACTTCAGTCTACTTCCTCAGATGCATTTGGTGGAGTAGAGGCCAGGCACAGACACAGACACACACACACACACACACACACACACGGGTTCCTTACTCACTACACACACTTCAACACTATCTGACCCCATCCTCATAGGGATGCCCTGCAGTCATCTATTCCCTTCACCACAGGCTAGTCCCATTACAAAATTGATCTGCCAGTTCATCCCCATGTGCAAAGACTATTTTCCCATGTCTTTGTGTACTAACAACCATTGTTAAGATTGAACCTGCCACTTCATTTCCATACACAAAGGATTTGTAATATGAATTGACATCCTCACATATATATGTCTGTGCCTGGCCTCCACTCTACCAAATGCATCTGTGGAATTAGTCTGAGGTCTGCAAAAGCTCATGCTGCCAATTTCTTTCTTTCAGTTAGTCTCAAAGGTGCCAAAGATCTCTCTACATACAGCTTACAGTATTGCAACTGCTGAATCAAATGCCAGCCCAAGTTTTGATGCAGAATTGTATTCCGTATTATGCTGCAAATTATATAGAGAAAGTGAAAAGAGAATAAGAAATGGAATCAGATGCAAATCCACTTATGTGAGATTACTAAGATTTGAGCCCCCCACATCTCATATACAACATTCTGGGGGATCCTGTGATCATCTGCTACAGTACTCAGAACTAGTCTCATATTACTGTGTGCACATCCTTTGTCCAACAGCAAGGTAAAACCAAGGATTTCTACATATGAAAAATTAGCTGATGCCCTCTTGTAAAAAACGTGGGTTTTTTTAATAATAATAATAATAATAATAATAATAATAATAATAATAATAAATTTTATTTATATACCGCCCATTGGTGACCCAATCCGGGCGGTTCACAACATTAAAATAATACAGCATAAAACCAACGTATTTCCCACCCACCCTTAAAAAACTATTAAACCAGATTTAATTAAAACCTCCTTTTTTCCTCCTTTGCTAGACACCAGGGGTGGGAATTGTACAGCCTACAGGCTGTATGTGGCCCAGCATGGACTTCCCATAAAGCTTTTGCCAGTTAGAGAGCCAGAATGGCATAGTGGTTTGAGTGTTGGACTAAAACGCTGGTGACCACGGTTCTATTCCCCTTAGCTCAGCCATGAAACCCACTGTGTGACCTTGAGCAAGTCACATGCTCTCAGCCTCAGGGGAAGGAAATGGCAGACCTCTTCTGAACAAATCTTGCCAAGAAAACATGTTAGGGTTCCCATAAGTTGGAAACAATGTGAAGGCACATAACAACAAACAACAAAGGTTTTTCCCAGACGCTTCTCCATTCCCCCCATCTGAATTTTTAACGAGTATTTTCTATCCTAGAATTGCCACTCCTGGAGGTCTTCAGGACCTTTAATACTCATTCCAACCAACCCTCCAAACTGGGTGTTGATCCTGGAACTCACAATTAGAAATAAAAATGGCACAGTGTTGCCCACTGTGGGGTTGAAAAATTACCACTTTGCACCCACCGTGTCTTCTCACCCTTGGTGCATACAATACATACATACATATATGTATGTATGTATGTATGTATTGTATTGTATGCACCAAGGGTGAGAAGACACGGTGAGTGCAAAGTGGTAATTTTTCAACCCCACAGTGGGCAACATATGTATGTATGTATGTATGTATGTATGTATGTATATTGCCACCAACATGGGTATTTTGTTACCCAAATAGTTACTCAATTTGTGAATTTCATTTCCTGAGATCAGTATGACTGTTGCTTCCCATTCCAAGAAAATAAAGTGCAAAATGGCTGTCATTTTGGAAAAGTGGCCTTCGAAGCACAGCTGGGACCCGGGATGCAGCCGGGTTGTAGCCGCCCAGTGGTAGCGGCAGCAAATTAAGAGTGATAATACCTGGTAGTAACCTGAATTGCAACTGGGGAGCAGTCACATTAATACTTAGTGTGATAGTCTCCTGAGACAGAGAGAGAGAGAGAGACCAGGTTCAAGACTTGATAAATGAGATTGGCAAATGAGGTGCAGTTGAGTAACAGATGAGTTGTTCCACGCCAAATTCACTTAATACTGTTCAATAAATTGTACAGTAGATTCTATATAGGTTGAGTCTCCTTATCTGGAATTGTAAAATCTGAAGTAGTCCAAAATCCAGAATGGTCTATATCGGTGGCTGAGATAGTGACACCTTTGTTTTCTGATGTTTCATTGTATACAAACTTTGCTTCATATACAAAATTATTAAAAAATATTGTGTATAAAATTACCTTCAGGCTGTGTGTATAAGGTGTATAGGAAACATAAATGAATTTCATGTTTAGACTTGGGTCCTGTCAATAATAATAATAATAATAATAATAATAATAAACATGGATTGACTCCCATGGATCTCTTTGGGTGGCCGAGTAGATGGGCATGAAAAACCAAGCTGATACCAGTTTTTATGAAAGGGGGTGGAAGCCCCGCTGTCTGCACAGCAAACTCAGAAGGCGGGTTGAACGCCCATAGGCTGTGTGCACCATTCAGTTATTTTTTTCGCCTCGCCACCATGCATGACTTTGTGCATCAGCCCATCAGTGTGCCCAATGACACACTGGCAAAGCACAATCTTGGTGGCATCCCATACATGCCCCCTTCACCCCACACACCCTGTTGGACTGTCTGGTTTGTGTATATTGTAATTACATCCATTTAATTATTGGTGAGCAGCCCTGTTTGTTGTACTTTCACATTTTTGTTTTCCTGCAGTCCTGTACTGGAAATGTGAGTGATTTTGTTCCATGGCCTGCTTTTGATAGCAATAACTTATCTGAATAATTCGACATTTTGATTTTACTGGTCCAAACTCTTGTTTCCAAGGTCTGGCTTGGATCTTTACTGTAACCTGTATGATCCCTGTTACTAGTATATGACTCTACTAACAATAGCAATAGCAGCTTCATGTATATACTGTTTCATACCACACTGAGCACCGGTTTACAACTGTAAGGTAATTGCCTCCAACAAGCTGGGTACTCATTTTAGCAACCTCAGAAGGATGCAAAGCTGAGTCGATCCTGAGCCCCTGGCTGGGAATGAACTCACATCCTTGTGGTTTGTGGGTGAGTGGCTACAGTACTGCAGTACTCTGCGCCACCAGAGCTCTACTACTGACATATGCCTCTACTACTGGCATCTCTTACACAAATGCTTTTGTACTATCTGAATTAAGATTATCTATATCACTTACATTCAGTGGGACCCTGTTTAAATTTCATAGGCCAGTTTTGAATATCAGCACACCTAGTCATTTTGGAAAATGGAAAGTAACATTTTTTATCATAGAATCATAGAATTATAGAGTTGGAAGAGATCACAAGGGCAATCCAGTCCAACCCCCTGCCATGCAGGAACTCCCAATTAAAGCAACCCCGACAGATGGCCATCCAGCCTCTGCTTAAAGACCTCCAAGGAAGGAGACTCCACCACACTCCAAGGGAGTGTGTTCCACTGTCAAACAGCCCTTACTTTCTAATTTGGTAGTGCTATAAACCACAACATTCTGAGGACCAGTTGACATATTCTTTGTGCTGTTTCTCAGGGATTATGACACTTCTTAATTACCTGCTTGTAGAAACATAGCAAGTTGGGAAAAGAGGGTCTAGCCTAATATTCTTGACATGAGGGCATCTGTCACCTGCATTCAGAAATGGTATAATCCCAGTATATAGTTCTGGATGTTGATTGGAATTTATTTGGTATTGATTGCAGAACTTATGAGAAGTGAGCCATATTTCATCTCTTGAAGTTGGCGGAGCCTGGGGCCTTGACTTTGTGTTAGTCTTTAATTAGATTTTGACACAAGTTTTCTTCAAACAAGAATAGCAATAGCATTTACATTTCTATACTGCTTAAAAGTGAACTCAGCACTCTCTAACCGGTTTACAATCTGTAAGCCAGCTGCCCCCAACAAGCTCAATTACTCATTTTACAGACCTACAAAAGGATGGAAGGTTGAGTCAACCTTGGAGGCCTGGGATCGAACTCACAACCTTGTTGCTTCGGTACTGGCATTTAACCACTGCACCACCAGGAAGATACAAAAGCAGCTTTCAGATGTCAAAAAATAAGATTAGATTTTCCCATAGCTAAATACAGAGTTGATCTGGATCATTTGAGTATAACAATGAAAGTGCATGCACTATTGATAAAATGTGATTCAACACAGTTTTTAATGGTTGTCAGTGTCCACATTATGGCCAGCAATACATTTTGTAAGCATTCATCTTTCTAACTAATTCTTAAGATGTAACTTCAAAACTATGAAATATGTTTCTTCTAAAGGTAGGCAAGGTGGCTACTCAGTCAAAGGTTTGTCTCTAGGCGCTGAAACCTTCTGTTTCACATGTAACAGCGATCAGACACTGAGGGATCAAAGTGTTTTTATCATTAAGTAGTAATGCAGGTTGAGTCTCCCATATCTGAAACGCTTGGGACCAGAAGTGCTTTGGAATTTGGATTTTTTATTTTATTTTAGAATACTTGTATTTGCATATACATACATAATGTTTCATATACATCTTATACACATAGCCTGAAGGCAGTTTCATATAACATTTTAATAAGGTTGTGTATAAAACAATGTTTGTGTACACTGAACTTTCAAAAAGCAAAGGTGTCACTGTCCGCTACCCGTGAAAAAAGGTTTTGGAATATTTCGGATTTCATAATTCAGGATAAGGGAAACTCAATCTGTTGATGGATGTGATTTTATTAAATATGTTGAATTATTATGGAAGGAAGCAACCAAGGTGAAATAATAAGAAACAGTGACTAATATTATCTCTGTATTTTGTATGCATGTGTGTGTGTCCTTCTGCAGCCGACTCTGGTGAACAAGACGAGCACAATACACACAGTACAAGAGATACAGCGCCACCATCTGTGAATAGCAGCATCACCACCATTCCCACCACGGAACCTTCTCAGAAGCTCCCTCAATACCTACCTCCTTGTGCAGAGGAAAACTTGGGTCCTCTGCCTGAAAACTGGGAGATGGCCTATACAGAGAATGGAGAAGTCTATTTTATAGAGTAAACATTTATTAATATCGGCTGGGGAAAGGGTGTCCTGTATTGAAGTATCAAACATTTCCTTTGGTGTTCTCTGAAATGTGTGAAAAAACTGGAGATGGACTAGATTGTCAGGGCATTTGTGAGGCCCCAAATTTTTATTAACCATATTTCTTAATCCTGTTTTTTGTACAAATATCATATTCCAAAGAGGTGTGTGTGTGTGTGTGTGTGTGATGTTAAACAACATGGCCCTCAGAATTACAATTAAAAGTACAAGGCAGTGAAGGCACACGGGTGAAGGTTGGAAGGGAGTGGTACAGGATAGAGGAAAAAGGTAGAGGAAAGAGATGTTTGATCATTCTTGAACAAAATGATGAGTGGAAAACAGGCATTTTGTTTAGTCCAAATTAATCTTCCTTTGCTGGACATTTTTGCTTGGAGCAAGGTACTGCAACTGCAACCTTCTGAGTTGACCTTAGTCACATGGCTAATGGAAGAGGCCAGAACATGTTTTCTTCACCTCTTCATACCCAAGAAAAGCTAGTCATGGTGGGGGCAACCTTTGGTTGTTTTCCTACTACACTTTGACTTAAGTTTACTTATTTGGAAGGATGTTGCATAGGGACTGACTCCTGAGTAAAAGTATAGAGAAATCCAGTCTTAATCATAACACTTAGGGTCTTATTTTAAAATAAAACCTTCTGCCTGAGAAATTTCCCTAAGAATACATTTTCTTTGCAGGACTCAGATGATTTGCAGAATAACCTAGAAGTCTAAGTGAAAGCCCTGCAAATTCTGTAACAAGGCAGGTTCAGTGTTAGATGATATGCTTCATGCCACTGTAGTTATCATTTCCCTGTATACTAGACAAATTATGGTGTAGCTAGCTGGGAAGTTGGCTTCTTGTTCATGTGGCACAGAACCTTCTGAAGCTCTGCCACCAATAGTCTTAAAACATTTTGTTTTTCAATTTCTGAAGGATATTCAGACCCTGTACAAAAATCCTTTTATCTCTTTGGGACATATAATGTTTTGCACCTTGGCAGACCCACTTCACTGCATTGTTGGTAATTTGGCTTGCCTGTTGGACTTCTATATGCTCTTTTACCCACTAGAGATTAATTACCCTAAAGGACACAATAGAATTAAATGGGTTGATGTATTCTGCATTGCTGAGGTTGGGTAAAGTAATGTGTGAAACAGTGATTAGATCACCAGTAATGGGTAGCAGGGACATGAAGTGCCTCCTTTGAAAGTAAATCTGTTATTTATTTGTATGTCTTCAAAAGGACAGTGCATTTCTCTATATATAATTTCAAAGAAGGATTAGATCATTTAGGAATCCTCTTTTGTTTCTTGTGGAAGGAAGTGTGCTCTGTTGTTTAAACACTTCTGAAATAGTAGTACTTTGTGGTTTTCTGTTTATCAACAGTGTTTAAACAACCATAGCTGCTGGAAGGAAAAGTGGTGAATAGATGGGTGAAGCCAGCAAGAACTAGGCTCTTCGCCTGTTACGGGTTTTTTTCAAAACAACTCTACTTTCTTTGTTTCTCAAACATGAATAAAATAGTATCTTGTTAGTCACTTTTTAAAATCTGTTTGCTACAAGCCACTACTCTGTGATACAAAATATACTTTCCTCTTGTTTACCTTCATGACACCTTTACACTCAGCAAAGTACAAGTACAAAGTTACATCACAGGAGCGATAAGTAACTAAGCAGTCACACATTCAGCAACAAAGGGGGTGACATTATTTCTTATTATGTGAAATTTGTAATGTTGTTACACCTTTTGTATGGAGGAAAGAATATAGTTACAAGTAATTTGTTATTTGTCACTGGTTCTTTCCAAGCTCTGAACCGGAACTGACTAGTAATATTTTATCCCTTCCAGTGCCCATTACAAATGAGAGACTCAACCGTTCACCATTGACATGGTAGTAGGCTGGGATGTTTCCTCGATTTCTCATATCAGATATAGCTCATCATCCCTGGCTCATACTAGCGAAGATAATTCCTGACCCTTTCTTCATATATGTGTACTGAAAAATAGACCAGAAATGTTCTCAGCTGTGCTGGTCCAGCCTGACATTTGACTTGTTTTGTGATCCATCCGCAGCTTATTCTTCTCCAGGAGTAGTTGTGGTATGTGATGAATGACAGCTCTACAGCTCAGAGGAGATTGGAATTGGTTTATATACAATCTGAGCTATATTAAGCTTGGTTGGGTTTATTTATTTATTTATTTGTTCATAAACACCAAGTTAACAAACCCCCAAGATTTAGTAATGCCCCACTGTCTTATATTTCCCACCCCTTGTGACTCTTCAGCTTTCAAGATAACTCAGTTGGTATTGTCATGCTCAAACCATTGTGAGAGGAGATGCTGATACTTCTTTGTCTTCATAGGATCTGTAAAGCACATTGAGTGGTTGCCTAGAAACGGGTGGATGTTCTCCCCCAAAATACAGCCTAAAGAAGCTTAACATAATAGATTAAGGGGAGACAGGATAGTGTTCCTCAGCTATCTGAAGGGCTGCCTTGTGGATTCCATAGAGCAGGCTTGTTCTCTGTTGCCACAGAGGACAAGACTAGAACTGATATGTAGAATTTGATGGGTAGCTGATTGCCTTAGGCAAGTTATTTCCTTCTCCCTATGAAATAAATCCTTTTTTTTTCCCCCCTGGCCTTGAAAAAATAAATAAAACAGGCATAAATCAGGGCCCATTTGCTAATTTGGACCTATGCACTTATTTATTTATTAACCACAAAATTGATATGACCGTTTTATTCAGTAATATTACCAATTTTCTATGCTTACATCATCAAATGCAAACCAAAGCAGCTTCATTTATATACCGCTTCATATCGCGCTATGGGATGTCTAAGCTCACTGTAAGCTTATTGCCCCCCAACAGTTGGGTACTCATTTTAGCGACCTCGGAAGGATGCAGGCCTGAGTCTAGCCTGAGCCCTGGCTAGTATTAAACTCGCAACCTCGTGGTCTATGAGTGAGTGGCTGTAGTACAGGCATTTAACCACTACGCCACCAGGGCCCCTGGTGCATTTGCTTTTCCACAGCATGTTTTGGGGGGGTTGTGTTTTAGGTTGCATTCTAGATTAATAAGCCTTCAGTTCAAATAAATAAAAGTGGTGGTCATGTGTTATTTTTTTTTCTGTTGATGATGCTTTATTATTATTATTTTTAAAAGATTACATTTCCATTTTTGGTTTGCAGCCATAACACTAAAACAACGTCTTGGCTAGATCCACGGTGCCTGAACAAACAGCAAAAGCCTCTAGAAGAATGTGAAGATGATGGTAAGAGAGTAAAATATTTAAAATATGGAAAAATCTTTGACCTAACTTGATATATTTTTTTAAAACAACAACAACAACAACAACAATGCTGAGTTGGCTACCTTCCAACCACCTCCAAAACTAGTGACTTAAAATATAGGCTGTGTTCTGAGACCATGGTCCAAGTTTATCAAGTTCAGGCAATGGCTTATACATGAAAAAATGACCTAAAATTAAAAGAGACATCCAGCCACTTCATTGGTTCCAGGTGTGTCATGATGCAGATGGTGATTCTGATACCCATCCATATTTAACTACATCTTGCTGGATATGTATGCATGTGTGTGTGTACTAGAAGCAGCTGTTTTTAATTAAAAGATGCTGTACAAAATCTCCAAGGGGGTCTAAGAAAGATAAGAGATTTCTTACCTATTCCGTTTGTATGCATGGTTGGGAAATGGATTGTGGTAAAAATGCAGTAAGACTCTTTACAGTTACCTAGTTTTCTTAACCCATTAGCTTTTAGTGTCTGCTGATATTTTAATTATTATTATTACTAGTACTATTATCCACAAGGTTCAACTCCCTGGTTTACAGATAATAATAATATAATAAAGTTTATTTATACCCCGCCCCTCTGTCAAACAGTCAGGGCGGCTTACAACAGTTAAAAATTACACAAAAAATACAAATTAAGAAACAGCCCAGAAACCCCACCCTCCCTGCTTTAAAAATTTATTAAACTAGACATCCATTAAAATCATAGCATAAAATAACAAGATAAAATAAAGTCATTGGAGCGACTATAAAACAAACGAGAGCAAAGGGCGAGCTGAAAACTAAAAAGACTAAAACTAAAAAAGAGGCAGGGATGTGCGGCTCATGAGGCCGGGATCTAATCAGGAAAGGCGTGCCGAAAGAGATCCGTCTTCACAGCTTTTTTAAAGCTGCTTAAGTTCGTGATCTGATGGATCTCGTCCGGTGGACCATTCCATAATCTGGGGGCGATTACCGAAAATGCCCTCTGAGAGGTAGCAGACAGCCTTGATTTTACTGGCTGAAGCAAATTCCTCCCAGAGGACTGGAGTGCGCAGGGAGGATTGTATGGGAGGAGGCGGTCCCGAAGATAAGTTGGACCCAAGCCATTTAGGGCTTTAAAAGTAATAACCAACACCTTATACTGGGCCCATAAACTAATAGGCAGCCAGTGGAGGGACTTTAATACCAGGGTTATGTGGTCCCTCCTAGATGTTCCCGAAACCACTCTGGCTGCCATATTTTGTACTAATTGAAATTTCCGGACCAAGCACGAGGGAAGCTCCATGTAGAGCACATTACAGAAATCTAGAGGAGAGGTTACCAGTGCGGGCACCACAGTTTCAAGGTCCCTTACTTCAAGGAAAGGGCGCAGCTGGCGTATCAGCCGAAGCTGATGACAGGCACTCCTGACCGTTGCATTTACCTGATTAGACATCAGGAGTGACAAATCAAAGAGCACCCCCAGACTGCAAACACAGTCCTTGACAGAGAGTGTGACCCCGTCCAGGACTGGAGGTTGCAACCCAATTCCTGGTTTCGGGGCTGCTACTGTTAGCACCTCCGTTTTGTCTGGATTCACTCTCAATCTGTTTTTCTTCATCCAACCCATTACTGCCTTAAGACAGTCATTAAGAGGAGAGATGCCATCAGGAGTCTGGGCCAACAATCAAGACATGGAGAAATAGATCTGGGTGTCATCAGCATACTGATAACACCCAGCTCCGTTACTCCGAATGATCTCACCCAGCAGCTTCATATAGATATTGAACAGTATCCGGGACAGAATGGCACCTGGGGAGACAGCGCAAGTAAGCTCCTTTTTACCGGAGCGACTGTCCCCGAGCAGCACCCTCTGGGACCTGCCCGAGAGGAAGGAACGGAACCATTAAAGTGCAGTGCCTCCGATTCCTAACCCACTCAGGAGGTCCAAGAGGATGCTATGATCTATTGCAGGGGTAGGCAACCTTTCCCCTTTAAGGGCCGAGGGACTTCAGCTCCCAGAAGCCTCAGCCGTGTTGGCCAATAGTCCCATGTTGGCCAATAGCTCCTGGGATTCTGGGAGCTGAAGTCCTTCGGCCCTTAAAGGGGAGAGGTTGCCTACCCCTGATCTATTGTATCAAAAGCCGCTGAGAGGTCTAAAAGTACCAACAAGGTCACACTACCCCTGTCATTGCTCAGACGCGGATCATTGACCAAGGCTACTGTGACAGTCTCAACTCTAAATCCCATCCTAAAGCCAGTTTGAAATGGGTCTAGATAATCGGTATCATCCAAGAAAGCTTGGAGTTGAAGAGCAACCGCCCTCTTGATTACCTTGCTCAAAAATGGTAGCAAAGAGAATGACCTAACTACCGCTTTCTTTAAGCAAGATGGAATATGACCCTCCCTGAGGGATGCATTGATGATGTCTGTGAGGAACATCCTCAATGCATCCCTCCCCTGGACGGCCAGCCATGATGGGCAACGGTCGAGAGGGCAGGTCATTCTCCTCACTCTACCAAGGAGCTTGTCCACGTCATCGGTACTCACAGATTGGAACTGATCCAGGATAATTTTGTTAATGGGGTTGCTGGACACCTCGTCAATTGTTTCTGTCAAAATACTGGCATGTAAGGGCCTAAGCAGACTGCCAGAAATAGTGCACATTAAATTGAGGCACTGCCATGGCACAGTGCTAGGGAATCATGGGAACTGTAATTTATTGTGGCACCAGAGCTCTCTGACAGAGAAGGCTCAATGTCTCAGAAAAAAATACAGTTCCAATGATTCCCTAGCACTGAGCCAGGGCAGTGCCTCAATTTAATGTGCACTATTTCTGGCAGTCTGCTTAGGCCCAAAGTCGGCTCTTATCTGAGAGATTTCATCTGCAAAAAAGTTGTTAAATGCATCACAGCAGGCCGTTGTCAGGTTAAGCAACGGGTTCTGCGCAGGTGGGACAAAGCTGCTTTTGTTGCTAGAATCATAATTTTATAGTTCTTCCTTGATAAAATCACTGAATAAGTTATGGCCAATTTCATTTCAATTCATTTCATTGTTATTGAAGCTTACATTTAGGCTTGTGTATAGGATCTTGTGCTTCTCACTACTTAATTTTGACCCTTATATCATCACTGCTTTCCTAATTGACTGAAAAGTAAGGACATTCTGCTGCTTCTTTTCTGCAGGTGCTAGTGCAGGATCTATCGAAGTAATAATTGGCACTGATTTGATTTCTGCATCCCTTGAGACACTGAAAAATGCTAGCCAGTGTTCGATTTAAGAGATCAAGCTATCTCAATTTGAGACAGGACAATTAGGTTTTCAGTGGCATTTAAATCCAATCAACACAACCCATAGATTAAGTCAAGAAAAGAAGCAAATGTAAATAACAAACAACAATACATCCTGATCCTTTTCTCCCATATGAACAGAACATGCCTAGATATAAATGTATTCTATATCTGATTGGTATGCTATTGTATTTAACATGCTAAAGTATATTTTCAGCATGCAATTTTCAGCCTGGATGTGACAATGGGAAACATTTTTTTTTAATATGCCTCTTTTGTCCATTTGGAGCCTTTTTCTCCAGTTTTTTTCATAGTTCAGCTGACTTCTGATACTGGAGCAGGTTTAGGAAAAGAGGGCTTCAGGCAACTGATAAGGAAAAATAAGAGGGGGAGCATTCAGCTCCCCTCCCCTGCATGTCCCTTTTGATGTTAAAATTGGAAACAGCACAGCCCACTTTCTGTATAATTGAGGCAGATGCATGATGCCTCCTTTGGCTCACGTTAGCAGATTCAGGCACTAATAGTTACAGGAGTTACTCTGGCTTTCCTTACTTCATTGGTAAATCCATTGGCTGAGGGACAGTGTGGCCCTCAAATACAGTCATTAGCACAATAGCCAAAGCCAAGACCTAACTGAAGAAAAATGGAAACCCAATAGCTTTTTGCTGAGAAAGGCTATCAGGAGAGTAACCTAAAGCCACGACCTAACTGAAGAAAAATGGAAACCCAATAGCTTTTTGCTGAGAAAGGCTATCAGGAGAGTAACCTGTTTGTCAGATGTGCTTCAAAAACAATTAAGCATCCATGTCCATGTTTGATTTGTTTCCAAATGGCTTCCAAAAGTTACATTGCAAAAGTTACATTGAAATTACAGCTCTCACAGACTGGTGCTTTCTAGATGTGTTGGACCATGGTATAGTCACTACTGCTTCAATAAGTCTTTATTCAATAGGGAAGCACCAAGTTGAGGAACACCCCTCTGAGATCTCATTTTGTATGACTCCTGAAAATATCTTTGCCATCCTTTGCCAGTAAAAACTAAGCAACTAGATTGGTAAATCACTTCAGCTAATAGTTACAAGTAATACATACTATTAATCATATATTTGTATGGGGCCCCAAGGCTCTTTTAGTCTAACTCCATACGAGTTCAGGAATACACCAGTAAAGACCAGTTAAGTACCCCAAGAGATGGGCATCTCACCTTTATAACTTGTAGCTCCCATCCAACAGATTGAGTGTTTGTATAGAAACTGTGTTTATTCAGCTAGTTTTCTTTGCCAAACCTATTTAACAGGCAGTGAATATTTCTATCAGCAAGGGATATACATTCCCTCTCATTTCAGTACCTTATTTTGCTTTATGCTGTTTATAATTTTGACTAATATTTTTTTTTTCAACACTGTGAGGCAAATGACCTCCAGAGGTTTAAAAGGAGCTAATATTTTTTCTTTCCCAATTTCCATGTGTGGTAGTTTGACCTCAGTGTGAAAAAGATAGGTTATGAATATGAAGAAACAGAGAAACTGTGGCACTTTATACAGAGTCAAATCCACTGGTTCACCTGGTTTATACCATCTACTGTACTCAATTTTTTGTTCTTGAACAGGAGCTACCTGGAATAGAACCTGAGATTTTATGTCTGTGTTGTGTGTTTTTCCTCAAAACTGTGGGCTCATCCAAGTTGCATTGTTCTCTAAAATGCATATTCTATAAAATCCAATCAAGTTTTCCACTTCCAGAATTTCTTCCTTCCATCATCACAATAGAAAAGAAGCAAATCAGTATTTATTGATTATTGATGTTAGTATTTTAAGTGTTTATTTTACTACTGATTTCAGTGGCTTAATGATTTAATTTGTTTTTAATTATGCCATTGGCTGTGCTTTTGTAAAGTACTTTTATCTTTAGGGAAAAGGCAGGTTAACAAATGAAATAAAAGAAACAAAACAAAGGTGGGGGGAAGGAATATGGCAGTGACTTTAAGACTAACTGGTTTCTATTTAGCATGAGCTTCCATGGCTATAAACCCACTTCTTCAGGTGCACTATTGGGTGATATTAAAGCCTTGGATATAAAGCATATTTATAAAGTTGTGGGAGTGGAATAGAAAGTAATAGGATGTAGAAAGATGCATATCATACCCCTTGCCCTAAATTTTCGGAGTTGGCAAGGGACGCACGTCTTTCAGAGAGAGCTCTGAGATCAGGAAAACTGACTTTTGGTAAGTCGATTTATTGCTTTCAGACATCAACATTAACTGCACTCTGCAAAGATATGAAAGACCTGTATCACCTCACCATGCCCTTTGAAAATTTAGGGCAAGGAGTATTATTTGCACCTTTCTGCATCTTATTACATTCTATCCCACAACTCTATAAATACACTTTATACCTGTGGCTTTAATAGCACTCTGCACTGCATCTGAAAAAATGAGGTTATATTCACAGAAGCTCATTCTAAAATTTAAAAAAAAAACAGTTTGAAAGGTGCTGTCACATTCTTTTTTTATGTTGCAAAAGACTAACATAGCAACTTCTTTAAAAACAAATGACTCCCTCTTCAAATCTGCACCCTCCATAGGTCCTAAAAATCTTCTCCAGAAGTTTGGGAAGCAGGTTTTTGGGAAGCATGAGAGAGGAAGAAGAGAGAATTAAAGTTCTGATGTGCAAGCAAAGCAGCTTTATTTATATACCGCTTCATATCGCGCTATGGGATGTCTAAGCGGTTTACAACTGTAAGCTCATTGCCCCCCCCCCAACAGTTGGGTACTCTGCTCATGCAATACGACTTTTGTTCTATAGTTAACTTAATGAAAAGTTTATTTTTACAGGTGTACCCATAGAAACCAACTGGGTGACCTTGGGCACGTCACAATCTCTCAGCCTCAGAGGAAGGCAAAGAAAAAAAAAACCTCTGAACAAATCTTACCAAGAAAAAACTGTGATAAGTTTGCCTTAGGGTTGCTGTACATCAGAAGTGACTTGAAGGCACATAATAACAAAAGGCTACTAAAACAAATATCCTTTAAAATTAATTTTGGACCCTTATGCTTTGTCTGACAGCAACAGTTCATTTATGTCAACATATCTTACATTTGCAAGGGTTTTGAGAAAATCTGGTTGACGTGATAAACTGAAACCATTCTCCTTTTATAATTTGCTTGCAAGTTTTGTCATCCCTCATTTGCTGGCTACAATTTTGTTTCTTGACAAAACGACATTCCAAGTCATTCATACTATCGTTAGCAGATGGAAATGCTGATCAATATTTAATTGGTTGATAGAAGTGGTATTGATTAGAATAAGATCATTCTTTGTGAGCTATTGTCCATTTACACACTGTAAAGTATAAAGAAATACTTTATATTTGGAGCATGTGTTTCCTAGACTAGGGTTAAGGACTGCTGTGCATCAAGTCAACACATAAGCTGATCTTTTGAAGTGCTCCCATGCTGTAGGTGGCACTTTTTAGCAAGCTTTAGTATTGTGCAGTCTCAACTCATTCCAGTATGCTTTGTACAGGAATTATAATTGGAGAATTTCATTCTTGTTTAAGAGAGCTAAATACAACTAGATTTTTGTTATTAGATAGTCAGGTTCAATATTCAATTGGTTAAATATACATTATTCTTTGCATACATAAAGGCCATGATTAACACATTGGAGCCCTATGTACCCAAAAGAATTTCCCAAAAAGGATATATGGCCATATAGTTTTCTATTTTTTACCAAGCCCACGAAAGGGAATAGGAAGCAGAGGCACCTGTGTGCCATGAGCCCTTGATTAGGGTAGATAGTCTTACAAATAAATAAAGATATTTTCAGTTCCTGAGACACATTTTACCTAGAAAAACAGATCCTTGTCATTTGTTTTGCAGTACCAAACATTTATTTGCCAAAGTCCACACTCTTTCTACTGACAAGGTGTAACGGTGTGGGGTTACGCTGTGTTGGTACAAAACTTGGTGTTGGTTCTGCTGTATACTGGCAGGAATTTCTTGCTTGGTGCTGGTGTCTGAATTTTTCTTTTGATTTTTTTTCCTATCTCACTGCTCTTCCTTTGGAGAAGAAGGGGTACACACGGAGGAACTGGACAGTGAACTAGGTAAATCATCCATCTCTCATTTTTTGCTCTGTTGGTTGGACTACTCCGTTAACTGCTTAACATCTTTTTCCTTTCTATCATATTTCCTTTTCTTTTTTAATTTAAGCAAGGTCTAACATGATGGCAAAATGTAGCTGAGTTTATGTATTGAACATAGCTTTATTTGTTTTAGCATGACATTTTCAGGCAAGGTTGTGTCCTGTAGCTTTGTGGGGTCTTCAGACCTCCCTCTCAGTTTGGCATTATTTGAAATTCTTTGCTTTGCATTTACAGATACCTATAGGACAAAAAAAGTTCTGTGTGTAAGCTGGCTGTGCTAAAAGCCAATGCTTCCACATTCAGTTGTTAATGGAATTAGGTGCTTGGCTTGTGTATTGCCTGTAATGTTGCATCTAAGAGATAGGATCTCATTTTGGGTATAGAGCCTATCTGTGATGATCCAGCATGATTATACCATGCTGTATTGATACATAAAGTTTATCTTTCAGTAGTGGAATGTGAGATGCCTTTCAGCCTCAACTGCACTTGAAATGTCCAAGACTTAGTAAATTTTAGCAAGCCTGCTCTTCAAACAAGGTACAGTTGGCCCTCAATATCTGCAAACTTGGAGATCCAAGCATCCACGGATGCAAGCCTGCGTTGTCCCCAGTGGCATTGTGTGCACACAGCCATGCTGCCACTAAATTCCATTATCCCTAATGGTGGAACGGCTGCATCCACATCCTGCCACTGGGAACATCTTGAGCATCTGTGGATTTAGGTATTCCTGGTGTGTGTGTGTGTGTGGAATGGATTCCCTGCTGATACCAAGGGCCAACTGTATTCAGTACCTGTAGCAGATTCCAGGTCTTTGGCAGAATCTGAATTCAAGTCCTGCTCTGTGTTCTGATCACAACTGAGACCCATTTTTAGCCAGTGAGGTCCAAAGATTTGTTAGATCAGTCTTAACTAACCTGTAGCCCTATGAATGTTTTGGCTGACATGCTGGTTGGGAATTATGATAAATGCAATACAAACTCAATTGGAAAGCACCAGATTAAAGAAATCTGGTCTACAATAAAATTTTATCTGCTCTGGTTATCATGGGGGAAGCTGAAAATGGTGTTGGACCGTGACATCCCTCACTACTGGCTGTGCATTCCAGGAACATCTGGAGGGTCAAGGATTCTTCCATCCCGCAAAGATATGATGCAGTGCTTTTACTGGAGAATTGTATTTTATTGCTTCAGAATGCATCGGTTTCTTCCAGCATGGAAGATATAAACAGTCGAAACTGTGGGAGAATTTGCTGATTAGCCATTGATGTACTATCCCATTTGGAAGCATGTGTCAAAAAAGGATTTTCCAAGGGTGCTGAAGTGTGAAATTGAGGCAAACAGATTTTAAAACACAGATAGATCAGTGAATATTAGTTAATGCAACTCTTCCAATATTTCACAGATGAGAATAGAGAATACTTTTTAACATCTCATTCTCATGCCATCCTCTCCACTATTAGACATTACTGAAGGATTTGTTTATTTATTTATTTATTTAGGCTGTGTGTTGCATTCATTTTCTCAGCAGTCATTATCTTCTACTGATATACTGGCCACAAAATATTAAAACTAAGTTTTTAGCTAACATTAAAAAACACGTCTGTCCTCATACACAGGGCTTGCAGGCATTTGCTCCCTCCCCCTTAATTGGTAAGCCTTCATTCTCATTACATCTCACCATTTGCCAGGCTGCTGGCACCTGTTTGGACATTAGAGTCAAATGTATGGAGGCCGTAGATATCACAGCCCTATGTTACAACATGTTATTAGCAATGGCTTTATTGGGCAAAACTCATGCATCTATGTACAGTATCTGAAAACGTACACAATACCATATGTGTCAACTCTCACTTAGAGAATGAACTGCATATTCTGACAAAAATGCTGAACCCTGAGAAAGGATAACAACTGGAATCATAGAAACTTAAGAGTTGCAAAGAACCTCAGGGGCCATCTAGCCAGTGTTTCCCAAACTTTTGTCTTCTGTTTTGGACTTCAGCTCACAGAAACCACAGCCAACTTGGCTAATAGTTAGGAATTTTAGGAGTTAAAGCCCAAGATATCTGGAGGATCAAAATTTGGGAATCACTGATATAGCCCATCCCCTTGCAGGCGTACACAACTGAATCCTGAAGGATGGCCATCGAAGCTCTGTTTAAAGACTTCCAAAGACAGAGATGGCCCTTGGTAACAGCATTGTTATGAAGTATTCTGAAAAGGTAAAAATAGGTATAGGAACAGGAACAGGGTAAGATGCAAG
Organism: Phrynosoma blainvillii; assembly: GCA_026167975.1. Lineage (NCBI taxonomy): Eukaryota > Metazoa > Chordata > Lepidosauria > Squamata > Phrynosomatidae > Phrynosoma > Phrynosoma blainvillii. The sequence continues at coordinate 359,493,139 of JANUYF010000002.1, forward strand.
AAAAGAGCACCTGCCTCTGATTAATTTGAGACTCTGGAAGCATACAGTTAATTTATTTTAGGATGACATACTTGCTAGCTTTTCAGTGCTTTTGACTTTTACTCAAATCCCACTCTGTTGACTATCACAATTACAGAATGCAAAAAGGCAAGAGTCAAGGACAGGAAAATTCCTCCAAGGTTGATTTTTAGAACATTTTGTCACACGAGGGAGGGCAGGCAAAGGCCATAAGCAAGGTCAACCAGGAGTTACCGTATTTTTCGCCATATAAGGCGCTCCGGCATATTAGGCGCACCCAATTTTAAAGGAAGAAAATCCAAGAAAAAAGGATTCCTCCCTTTAGCTGGAGGCCGGTTGTTCAATGGGCTGGTGCTGGGATCGGAGAACTTCTCCGATCCCAGCACCAGCCCATTGAACTGAGGTCGCGGGGAGAAGGAGCCCTCCTTCCCCCCCGGCCTCAGTCTTGGAATGGGCTGGTGCTGGGATCGAAGCGATCCCAGCGCCAGCCCATTGAAAGACTGAGGTTGCGGGGAGAAGGAGCCCTCCTTCCCCCCCGGCCTCAGTCTTGGAATGGGCTGGTGTCGGGATCGAAGCGAATTTACTGTGACCTGGAAAGGCCAGGTTTCAAACTCTTCCTCAGCCATAGAAGCTCATTTGGGCAAGTCTTATTCTCTCATCCTACAAGGAAGGCAATGGAACATCTCCTCTGAATAAATCTTGCAAAAAAAAAAAAAACTTGTGTTAGGGTCACCATAAGTCAGAGCTGACCTGAAGGAACACAGCAACAAGTCACAAATAATATGGGAAGCACTTCAGACAAATTAGTGTTTTACTTTTCAGATCTAAGGTTGGAATGTATGGGTATCCAAAAATAGAAGGGGAAAAATGCTAGTTGGTTTTCTTGGTTAAAGGTTAGAGCACAAATGTATCTTCCAAGTCTTACTCTAATTTCCAAATCTTATTTTATTGCCTTGTACTAGCTTACACAAAAGCTGTTATTCTCAGAAGGAAATTATCTGTGTCAAGTAGGAGAAAAGACCAATTCACCATTTTTTGCCAAGTATTTTCTCACACTCCCTGCCACCACCATCCCATCTACAATTAGCACTGGCTTGCATTTCATGTCTCTGTATCACAAGGAAACCAGAGCACTTTCAGATAGATAACATAAAAATATGTGGGTGGAGGAAGTTGGAGAGGAACCTGCCTTTTATTTGCAAACAGGGAACATGTGGAACACAGCTCATTAAATACTTTTTCTTGTTTTTTAGCCAGTTCTGGATTACAAATATAAACATTGAGTAATTAGCCCATGTGTTTATAAGGGTTTCATTCCATTACAGTCTGGAGCTATTTGCGTCCTTATGGCACTGTAGCTGGCGCCTGTAGATAGCACACTGGAGAACTGCATGATATTAATTCATATGCAACTTTGTGAAGATGAAAGCTACAAAACAGATATCAGTAATTTTGGATGCATTCCTCTGCATGCTTAACTGGCTGTAAGTCTCTTGGTGGGACTTACTTCTGAGTAGACATGCATAGGATTGCACAGTTAACTAATACCTGTTTCATAATGAGTAAACCATGATTATTGTGTGCCTTCACGTCCTTTCTGACTTATGGAAACCCCAGTGATATCACTAGGGTTGGCATCACCCAGTGCGGTAATTCACAGCATAAGCCCCCATTGGCCTCCTCCCATACCGCACCATACACCATAGTAATGTTTTTTGTACTAATGTTACTCATAAGTCACAATTCCTGTATATCATTGAATGTAATGGCAATAGCTGTGACATAAACAACTAACAAAATTAAAATGATATCTTTATATTACAATATCATATGTACAGTCTAAATGTATTTACATGTGCATAGTTCCATGTGGTTAAAGCGAAAAAAATGAATAAGAAGTGATTTTTTTTAAAGAAAATGTAAAAAGAATTTTAAAAAAATATTTTTTTAAAAATAAAATTAAAACAATTAAAAACCTGAGGCTTCTCCTTTCTCCTCCCATTGAGCTTTGCCCCAGAAACATCTTCTCTTCAGTGTTTTAAAGGGATGCAGGTGAATGCCACAACCTGTTTGTGCCCAAAGGTAGATGTTTGGGGAACAGTGATATCACTTCCCTTTAGGGCAGGGGTAGGCAACCTTTCCCCTTTAAGGGCCGAGGGACTTCAGCTCCCAGAATCCCAGGAGCTATTGGCCAACATGGGACTATTGGCCAACATGGCTGAGGCTTCTGGGAGCTGAAGTCCCTCAGCCCTTAAAGGGGAAAGGTTGCCTACCCCTGCTTTAGGGTATCACCTGGTGCTGCTCCATCCCCAGCATATCTGTAGTGATGCCCCTGGGCAATCCCAAGGTGAACCTATCATTTCTTGACAAGATTTGTTCAGAGAGTGTGTACTCTTGCCTTCCTCTGAGGCTGAGAGAGTGTATATTGAGTGTTATCATCACTTATCAGCTTCATATAAATTGGGAAGATTTATCTAGATTTATAGAAACAGGTAACAGGGAAAAGGAGGTCTTCTTTCCTTCAGTCTGAGATTAATCTTGTCAAGCAGATATGCAGCCAAATTGCATTTAATGGTAGTGTGTCCTAAAAGGAGGAATTTGTGTTATGTTGAGGTTGCTTGTGGATGCCTGTTGAGAGGAGCATGTGAGGATGTCTTGGGATCATGTCCGATTGTGTTTACCATTATCACACAGTAACCCCAGTCTTAAGCTTTACAGAGCTATTTTTCTTTTACTAAATTGGAGGTTCGGCAGAGCTGCCATCATGTGTCAATGGTTGTAGACCTTTGACACCTTCCTTTTCATTGAGAGATCAGGAGAAAAGAAAACAATCTGAATTTAAAAAGCAAACTGAGATGTGTGCTCAAATGACTTCCCTTCATTGACTAATTATGCTTATAGAAGTACTTACGCCTCCAGTTAGCAAACCGGCAGGCATGAAGCTCTTAGCTTTTCCTGAGCAATCTTCCCTCTTTCATTGCAGCACTTTTTCTCTCTGCAGTTGTTTTAAAACTGAAAATTACTTTACGATGTGATTAAGGGATAATGATTTTGTGACAAGTTTTGTAACATGATAAAATGACTGCACGTGCAGAGAGACTTACACTGTCAGCGCCAGAGGAATGTGATTCATTTCAGTTCTGATAGCTTTCTAGTCATTTTATGCTTCTAAGAGGCACTTCCTACAAGTCAGACTACATCAGCAGTACACCTGGTGCTGAAAGGCCACAGCAGGTTTGGTCTGTTGGGGGTACTTCTAATTATCATGATGTTGCTTGGCATCTAGAAGTCGGACAATTCAATGTGATAACAATTCATGTTAGATTGCTGGATGTGTTACCCTATTTTACAGCATCAAGGGAATGAGTTATATATTCACCAGTGTAAAGCATGAGCGATCAACACAGATAAAGACAGTTAATATGAACCTTTTAAAAAAATATTTCTTATTTTCAATCTAGTTACTTTTCTGAGCCTATCAAAGTTTTGTTTTGTTTTGTTTTTGGCATTCAGTGTTAAGATATATTTCCAAAAACATGAGATACACTTGTAAATTAATGGATTTCAGTTAATAGGTTGTATATGGAAGTTCCCGCAAATTTAACCTAGTAGGCTCTCATGTATGGAAACTGTCTGGAAATGTTACTCAAATATTAGCATTCCTTGGGGGAAGTAATGAATCACCATTAATTATCAATAACACAAGGTGATATAGTGGTTTGAGTGTTGCAGACCAACACTCAACACTCTGCAGACCAGGGTTTGAATCCCCCCCCCCCCCCCCCCCAGCCATAGAAAGCCACTGATGATGTTGGGCAAAATCTCCCTCTTCATTCTGGAGGGAAGGCTATTGCTAACTCCCTCTGAACAAATCTTGCCAAGAAAACTGTGATAGGTGTACATTAGTGTTACCATACATTGGAAACAACTTGAAGGCACATACCAGCAGAAACCACAGTTTGGTTATTGTGTTACTTGCAATGTTAATGGAATTCCCTTTGAATGCGATATTTCCCAGCTAATGAATAATGGTATTACTTGTGAAACGTTACTTCACTGCTCTGCATGGAAACTTTTGCTACAGCATATTTTTTAATCTTTATAGTACCTCTTGACATTCTGTCTTTCTACCGCAGACTAACACCGCTCTTTCTCAGACTGAAAGACTGCATGCTTCTCATTCTCGCTTTGCTTAGGAAAATGTGTCAAAGTGACCTGAGAAAGCAGAGACATAGGAACAACTTCCAAGAAAGTACTATTCCTGTTAATGGATAGATCGAAAGAAAGAAAAGAAACAGTGTCATTTACACTTAAATGGCTCTCCCCCCCCCTTTCCCAAGAACGAGGACTTTCGATAGTTGCCATTGCGGGTTTGTTTTAAATAAAATATAATGAAGGTTTATAACAATTGTTACATGAAAGGGGAAGGAGGATATAGAATATATCTGTAAGCTGAAATAATACATTTATTGTCCCTTTTTTCTCCTGCTAGAACTACCTGCTGGTTGGGAAAAGATTGAAGACCCTGTGTATGGTGTCTACTATGTAGAGTAAGTTTATTTGACACAGTATGCATTTGTATGTATGTCACAGACTGTGCTGTAGATAAGCAGCATCTACTGTGGAAATCTATTTCAACTGCACATTAATCCTTGGAAAACTAACCACCTTGATTGCAGCTAGCAACTTGCAAGCCTGTAAAAGCTGCTTTTTCTATATACTGGATACTGGAAGCAGAGAGAGGATGGTACCTGATCCATTGCTGCTGTGCTCCCCCTTGTGACCATTGTAGGAGATATCACCGTTCCAACATGTGAGAGAGGAGTTCCATTCTCTGCACAGGAGCTTTCCAAAGAGCATCCTGCCTTGAGTTGTATGCTAGAAAGAGAATACCCCCCAAAACACACACACACAAAAAACAACAACACCCTGCTTGGAAGTGGAGAACAGTATAGATATCACAATTAAGGACTGAGGTTGTTGTTTTTAATACAAGTCCAGAAACATGAGTTCATTATGAAAAGTCAAGGAAAAAGATTTTGAGATGTAGTGTCTGGGCATGGAAGCTGGTATTTCTGCACTCAGAATTCCTCTCTGGTTAATTGAATTGATTCATAGTGGCTATTTTTAACATCTGCTTTTGCAACACATTCAAAAAGACTCCAGCAGAACTAAGGATGTAAAGAAATCTTACTGAGTTCTCATTCACTACAAGACAGGTTGTCTTGACATAGCAAGACAGCTTGTTGAGAATTTAACCCACACAAGGTTTCTCCTCTCCAGCATGAGGAGGCGAGGTGTGGTTCTTTCACTAATTTAGTTTTTCACAATTTTGCAAAATGTCTCTGGGAAAAGATTCCTTTATGAATACACATACCCATACTGTGAACACAGAAAGGCTGGGCATTATTTTCTAAACGGAGAAATTTCTCCACAGAGGATTATGATTTCTGTCTTTATTCAGGGACAGAAAATGATATTTTATGTGCAAAAAACACGAATCTGCATTAAAACTCAACTTTTCTATGCAGAAAACATTATTTTATGCACAAGAAGCTGCTATTTGCACAGAAAATATCTTCTGTGCAAAAAGACCTTCAAGGTTCCTGCACAGAAAATGATGCTTAATTTGCAAACCTGGTTAAGCAGGTATCAAATTGGAGGGGGGTGGGTAGGTAATGAACTGAGAAGAAACTCACTGCATCCAGATTTTCTCATCAGGGAGTCCCAGTGCTCAAATGGCTTTTTGCACTTAATATGAGTAAAACACACACACACACACACACAAATACAGCCCTAATGTTTTCCATGATGGGAGATTACCATTGTGGTGTCTGTTTCATTATCTGCACATTTTGAGAACCAAAGTCAACTAAATGTGTGATCAAAATATTCCAATAATTATCTGAGGAACTAGGGAGAAAATTAATTCATTTTGGATATATCCACTTTCACATCAGGAGGTTACTTCAGTATTTTCTAGATCAGTTACACACTGAATATCCTAGTTGCACACTAATTTATCATTAAAAGAGAAGACTTTATATAAATAGATTTCTTTTCAAATGTGACCAGGTGTCCTTTTATATGAGGTCTTCGCCATTAAGAAATTGGATAGGATCATACCATCTTAGTATTATAACAGAAACAACTGGCAGAATCCAAAAGTTTATAATTAGGATTGGACTCATGGCACCTTAAGTCCCCCACAGCATCATATGCCTTGCAAAAAGCTATTCCTAAAGCTGGGAGAATCTCAGAAGTGCTGTTTTCTCTCCCTCTGATGGTCCCAGAAATCCCAATCTTTGTACAACAATTCAGTGCTCTCTACATATATTACAGTGAGATACAAAGTAGAAGTGGAATGAGTGTTTGGGGATGTAACTGGGCTGAAAGACTTATTTACTGTTTATTATTTTGCCAATTATATGTGTATTCAAGGGGGAAAGATCCAGTTATACATTCAGTATCAATATCTTTTTTAAAAATAAAACACTACAAAATAGTGTGATTCTTAATGGTAAATCTATTTCATATCACCTATGTGGTGGTACTGTATACCAGCATTACATTTTAAAATAAATTCTGTTATTGACTTGAATTGATTAATTGGGATAGCAATTATTGTTGATCCTGACCTTATACAGTAATATACAAAATATTAAACAACAGTATACAGCAGGGGTAGGCAACCTTTCCCCTTTAAGGGCCGAGGGACTTCAGCTCCCAGAAGCCTCAGCCATGTTGGCCAATAGTCCCATGTTGGCCAATAGCTCCTGGGATTCTGGGAGCTGAAGTCCCTTGGCCCTTAAAGGGGAAAGGTTGCCTACCCCTGGTATACAGTTTACTTATGTTAACATCTGGAGAGATTGCAAAGGCCATCAGGCATACTTAATAACCCACAGTCTCTTGTTTCATAAAGTATGATTGCAAGTCTCTTCTGATAACCTAGTCATTCTTTCCATTGCTATCTTGAGAGAATCATTTCAGTACATATCCATGTTTTAAGATGAATCTATGTCTATTCTTCCTTTAAAGGATGGGTGGGTAGCTTTTGAAGGCTGGGAGAATGCATAAACTCCTTAGGAGATCTTGGAGGGCTGCACCCCATGCAAAAAAATAAATTAAAAAAAATCAACATTAAAATCCCTAAATGCCCTGTAGGGGATGGGGGCATTTTACCATATTGTAAGGTTCCTCTGGGCCATATTAGCAGAAGACATTCAGGAATTGAAACAGTTAATAAGAAAGGTCAAAGATGAAAGTGCAAAGGCAGGTCTGATGCTGAACATAAAGAAAACAAAAATAATTACCACAGAAGAAATACATAAATACAATCTCTAGGCAATGAGGAAATTGAAATAGTTAAAGAATTCCCATATCTAGGATCAAACACTGACCAGAATGGAGACTGCAGTCAAGAAATAAGAAGAGGACTAGGAATGGGAAGGGCAGCTATGAAAGAACTGGAAAAGATACTGAAGAACAAAAACATAATACTGAGCACTAAAGTCAGAATTGTTCAGGCACTGGATTCCCAATTACCATGTATGGATGCAAGAGCTGGACAGTGAAGGAAGCAGACAGAAAGAAAATCAACTCATTTGAAATGTGGTGCTGGAGAAGAGTACTTAGGATACTATGGACAGCCAAGAAGACAAACAAATCGGTTCTTGAACAGATCAGACCAGAGCTCTCCTTGGAAGCAAAGATGACCAAGTTGAGACACTCGTACTTTGGCTACATAATGAGAAGGCATGGATCACTAAAAAAACAATAATGCTAGTAAAAGTAGAGGGTAGAAGAAAGAGAGGAAGACCACAAACCAGATGAATAGACTTGATGATAGGGATTCTTGGAGATGTCTCATCCACAGGGTTGCCATGAGTTGGAACCGACTCAAGGGCAGCTAACAATAACAACAGAGGCCATCTTAGTTCTTGGAGAGTCCTTTTTTTTAATAACAGGAAATGAGTGGCAGTAATTTCCTGTCCGCAAAGTCCACCCCTCGAAAATAGGGTGACCAGATGTCATAACCTAAAAAGAAAATGAGGCACCAATCTAGGACACTGGAGAAAAATGTAGAGTATTACAAACAGAAGTTAAAACTACTCTTATAAATATAAATTTATGCTTCTTAGTCATGCTCAAAGAGGAGGACATTTTGGAATTCCTCCTGAACAGAAGGCTGAGATGTAGGACATGTCCTGGAAAAGGAGGATGTCTGTTCACCCGCCTGAATAAGCATTTGGGGACTCTTTTGGACACATGGATGGCCATGGGGTGTGTGTGTGTGTCACAAAATTGCCCTCTGGGTCACATGCAGCCAAAGGCAGCACTGCCTATCCTCCTTTTTTAAAGCCATAGTAGAACTCTTCTTCACAGAGTTTATTCTGTTTCACCATCCTTTGCAAACTAAAAACAAGACATAGGTGTAGGAGGTGTAGATGATGAGGACAGTAATAGGTCTTATCAGGCCAAACCTGGTCTTTTCCACTATTCTTTGATGCTTATCACTATTTTTTTGTTTTTTCAAATAACCACATAGCCATCAGTCCTTGTAAATCCTTGTAAAGAGGAACATTAAAATCTCCATAATTTTATATGCAGTAATCATATAGAGAGAATATTCTTGATGTACACACATACAGACAATTATTTATTTAGTTCTTAGGAGCTTAATAACATTCTTAGGGCCTTACTTTCCCAGCATAAAGTGAATTTGCACAAGCACTTTTCTACTTGCTAAGGGGAATTTAAAAAGTGATGTATGTACATTAATTAAACTCAGGAAATTAATGTTTTGTTATCAAAGACAGTGGCTCCTCAATAGGTTTGTAAGTCAAGCCAAAAGAAATCACAGTTGAACCCCAGGAGTGTAATACTGTTGCTTGATAATAATTTTTTTGTTTATTTGTATTTTCTGTAACTGCAATACAGACTGTGGTCCAGGTGGACATGAGAGTAAACTTTGCATTGGACTCAATGTTTGTATGAAAGAAACAGAATCAATATAAAATACATGGCACTGGGATTGGAACCCATCTTTATGCACTTAGTGCATAATATTGCTGGGATCCCTTTGGTAATAAACTAGCCATCTTCTTTGTTCCCTATAACATTCTTCAAACTAGGCTTGCCAGCTGAAGACAATCTTAAGATCTGCAATTTCAGGGCAAAATTTCAGGGCCAAAACTTAAGAGCTAGAGGAGACACCTTGTGGCATCACAGGAGGTAGATCTTATTGATGTCACAAGGCACAGCCCCTGGTAAGGCCATTAAGCATATAGGTTGAGTCTCATCCCAAATGCTTGTGACCAGGAGTGTTTTGGGTTTTGGGGTTTTGGGGGAGATTTTGGAATACCTGTTGAGATATCTTGGAGATGGGACCCAGGTCTAAACACAATATTCATTTTGTTTCATATGCACCTTATACACATAGCCTGAAGGTAATTTTATACAATATATTCAATAATTTTGTGCATGAAATAAAGTTTGTGTACATTGAACAATCAAAAAGCAAAGGTGGCACTATCTCAGCCACCCATGAAAAATTTTTTGGATTTTGGAGCATTTCAGAATTCCAGATGAGGGAGACTCAACCTGTAATACTTTAAGCATCAATTACAGTTGCACCGAATGTGTCATTCAAGTAAAAACACAAAGTGTAAATAATGAAGAAAATAGAGCTACACACACAATTTTTAAGGCAGTACTTTCGCTCTGAGATTTCCCCCCTGCCCCATTCTGAGTACCAGCCCTAAGATCAAGAAATTTTGGTTCTACATGTGGCTCCAGCCATGGACAGTGTGTTTCAAGCCATGAAGTTGTGATGTTTAAAAGAAATAAGTGCTTGAGCCTGTGCCACTATGATAGTTCACATTACCAAGTTATGTTACACACAGTTTTGTTATTCACTGGGTGTACTGTCAGCAAATCCACTCTCCTCAGTTGTTTGCACTGTTACCTTGTTTTCAGTGGAGCAGTGCCCAAGTTGGACAGACTTTAATTTTGTTCCTATTTGTGAATCATCCAGGCATGAATCAGTGGCAATATGTTAGTCGAATTTTGGCACAGGTTCACTGAAAAAATGAAGCTGTACATGCACTTTGAGAAGTGATTTTAGATATTATTAAATGATCTTACAGCAACAGAATTTTCTATTCATTAATTTTTTCTACCTTTATTACTGCTATCTATTCTGTATTGACATGACAGAGTTGGGAAGCATCATATGCTAACTTTAGAAGATTTCGGCTAAGTTTATTAGCTTACAAGATTTGCCTTTCTGTTAAATTTCTCTCCAGGCTATCTTCATGGCAGGTAGCTTCTGTGGAGTTTTGTTCTAAATTATTACAAGTCATTTGCACATGATAACACAGTGAGTTGATCATATATCTTAGAGACATCTTTCCCTTTGTAATCAACTGAGCCAAACACCTTAGAAACTAATTAATTCAGAGAGGATACATAAATACAAATATAGCATCCCAACTGCCTTAATCTCATTGTTTGCAGATAAACTGCTACTTAGAATTATCCATATATCTTTAAGAAGTCATGAAGGATAGAATACCATGCTTAATTTTTGTTTCTTAGTTCAGGATTTTAGTACAAAGTAAATTAGCATTGTGGTCTCTGATCTTTCATTTTACTTGGCTGTCGTCCTCCTCCCCCCCCCCTTTTTTTTTTTTTTTTTTTGCAGAATACTTAAGCAGGTTCACAATGAATGTTCCATTATTTATACTGATCTTTTTCTTCTGTTTTTAGCCACATTAACAGGAAAACACAATATGAGAATCCAGTACTGGAAGCGAAACGGAAGAAACAGCTTGATCAGCAACAGCAACAGCAACAACAGCCATCACAGCCACCTGAAGGTTGGCACTTGTTTGTGCAAAATCATTGGGACTGAACTATTTGTGAAATATGATATGTATTCTCTAAGGGTTTCATATTATTTAACAATATTGGCCTAAATCTAATTTAGTCCCAATTAGAGTGGCTCCACTAAATCAGTGGAATTTAATTTGTGACTTTGGGCAGGTCTACACTGCCTAGAATACTTGGTCTTCCCCAATATTATGGCCTCAAAGCTGCCCTGACTTCCCCCTGTTACCTGCATTACCTTACTCCAGTCACCTGTCTACACATGCATCCCTGCTGTGCTGCTGCTACCACCACCACTGGCACAAGTTGATCCCTTGAGGCCAGAAACAAGGTGTCCATCATCAGAGAAGCAACTCATGCTGGTGATGGGGGTGGCGGCACTGCAGAACAACACTGTGTAAACAGCTGTCTTGTGTCATTCCAAAGTACTTCAGATTTTCTCAGAAGATCTGGAGCAAATGGTGAGTCTTTTAAATTCGCTTTAAAGCAGGGATGACCCAGATTCCTTGCAGCACCACCCTTCCCATGTGTAGACACTCCACAGTCATAGTGCACCTTTGGCACTACATCATCTGGACAGGGTGATGCAAGGGCAGGGGGAAACTGCTGCAAATGGCCCATGTAGACATGCCATTATTAAGTTCCCATTAATTCAAGAGGTCTACTGTAGTTGCAATTAGCAGTTGAATTTAGGCCTTTAATTTCAGGCCAGCCCAAGGTGCTGTACCATACAAAGGCACCAGCCTGAACAAACAAAAAAGTCTTTAGCTAGTCATTATGAAATAAACCCAGCATTTGGCGGTGGATCCTACAATTTATGATCTAACTTTTCTAAGAGTTTTTATGCAACCATTATATTTGGGGGTGGGATTGTTTCGTTTGTTGGGTTAGGATTCAGATGCAAGTCATGGCATTATACAGCTAAGCATGCACCATCCAGACAAAAAATGCAAAGGGGGCTATTCCAAAATCACTTTGAGTTTAATACATGACATTCTCACCCATGTAGATAGCAAAATCAAGGATCAAAGTGACCTATAGATAAATAAAAGAAACCTGTATGGATCTTTGACTGCCATTTGATATATAGATAATAGAGAGGTTATTAAGTAGAACATGTATTTTGCATGCAGTACATCCAGTCTGCATCTCTAGGTTTTTTGTTTGTTTTAAAGATAGCATGTAGCACATCTAGAAAAGTCCTCTGCCATAGAGTTTAGAGAGCAGTCATTCTGGTGCCCTCCATATTTGCCACATCATATAATGGTGCACTCCATTTTGGACTATAATTCCTATAATCTCTGACTGTTGTCCATGCGTGATGCAGTTTATCAGAGTTGTATCTGCTTGCCTATCCCTGCAATTAGTTAGATGGTCTAGTAGTCTGTTTCAGCATAAAGTAGCTTTGTCCACAAGGTTTCATAAATAGAATTAAAATTACACTATAACCACAACTGTATTACTTAGACACAGGCCAGTGCATAACTGCATTAAACATTAAGCCCAAGTAGGAGGCCCAAACTTGGATGAGTTGTCATAGAAACAGCAATTAAGAGAGTTCTAAAAATTGTGGTGTACAAGATGATTATCCACCTGTATGTATGTACAGGTACTAATAAACACATGTACACAGTGGTTAAATGCCTGTACTGCAGCCACTCACTCATAAACCACTGTACTGTGGCGCAGTGGTTAAATGCCTGTACTGCAGCCACTCACTCATAAACCACAAGGTTGCGAGTTCAATACCAGCCAGGGCTGAGGCTCGACTCAGGCCTGCATCCTTCCGAGGTCGCTAAAATGAGTACCCAGCTTGTTGGGGGGCAATCAGCTCACAGTTGTAAACTGCTTAGACATCCCATAGCGTGATATGAAGCGGTATATAAATAAGCTGCTTTTTGCTTTGCACATGTACCCCCTATGTGCATGTACACATACCAAAATGCTTAAGACTTTCATAAATAAAAATAATAGTACCTGAAATTCTGTCAATGAATAAATAATAATACAGATCCTGGCCACAGACACAATATGTTCCCCAATGACTAAAGGTATGGGCTACCTTAGTTGTACCTGCTGAGGTTTACAGACAGTTGCCAGGTCAGCTTTGTACACATTTGCTTCCAGCAAACTAGCCTCAAGTTAAAGAAGTATGAACAAAAGTTCAAATTTCATGTTATATTTGTATTTTTGTTTTCCCTGAGCTTTGTGCATTAAAGGTGTCAACATAGGCATGTGGCACAGTGGTTTGAGTGTTGTATTATGAATCTGAAGACCAGGTTTGATTCCCAGCTTGGCCCTGAAACTCACTGGTTGACCTTGGGCAAGTCGCATGCTCTCAGCTTCAGGGGAAGGCAATGGTAAATGTCCTCTGCAGAAATCTTGCAAAAAACCAAAAAACAACCCATGATAGGTTTGCCTTAGGGACATCATAAGTAGGAAACAGCCTAAAGTTACACAACACACGCATGCATAAGCAATCGCAATATGTAGCCTGGAATACATATCATCCCACTTTTGGCACATTTTTTTTGCTTTAAAATTTAGGCCAGGGTGGAGAAGTGGTAGAAGAGACTGTCTTTATCTCAGTAGCATCACTTCCTGGAGGAGCAATGATATAGCTGTGGAGCCTTCCATCTCTTATCAGGAGTGCCATGAAAAGTTAAAGTGAGGATACTGCTTCACTTCCCTTTGCAGGTGACTTCCCTCTGTTCTCTAGCCAGCAACTCATGGGGTTAATGCTTCTGAAGCCATGTTTTCCACTTTGAGGAAGGAACATCCCCTTCCCCTCCCACTCTACCATAATATTAACCTTCAGAAGAATTCTGCCTTCTCTTTTCTTTTGCAAGTGGAAACAAGGAGCAGCAAGCTTGATCCCATGAATTACCTGAGTATTTGATCAGTAGGTGGACAGTATCTTAGTCAGGGAGCATTGAATGATTCCATTTATCCTTCATCTGTTCCATAGATTTTCAGAGATACAAAATGAATGAAGTTCAATAAAAGGCATCACAGTTTCTCGTAAGAGATAAAACATACTATTCTGTACTCTGAAATCTTCTACAATGACCTAAGCTGGTGTAGTTAATGTTTCCTATATATCTCTGTTCTGTGTGGCGAGTAATGCCAGTTCTTTTCAGACATTGTTATTGCTTTGGTTAGACCTATTCTTCACTGAATTTCAAAGTTGGGAATTTGTCATGTATAGGAACAAGTGAGTTCAGAAATCCAAGCTTTCAGTTGCAAAAGCTAGGAAAGCTTTATTCAGGACTATAGATGCTAACCATAGATGTATGTTGTCAGAACTAAAGAACCAATGTTAGCAATGTGTAATTAAAGCACACCCAAATTCAAAATTTTGGTGGCTGCAATTTCATTTATTTATTTAGAGTATTTATATCCTGCTCTTTAGCCACAAAGGCTCTCAGAACAGCTTACAATTATTATTTTTTAATTAGACAGTTCCCTGCCCTCAGGCTTACAGTCTAAAAAGTCATGACACAAAAGGAGAAGGGAATGGCATTGGGGAAGGGATCAAGTTCATTGGTTCTTCTCTCCCTCTGGGGCCATGGCAGTTGGACTGGAAGGAGGGCTCTTCTTCATAAATTGGGCTAGGCCTGATAGAGCTGGCCTGTCTCTCTCTCTCTCCTCCTTAGACTAGATGATGGTGGGTGAGCAGGAGGGAGGGCCTCCTTATTTGTCACTAAGCCAAAACATTTCCCTATTCCCCCTTTCCTTATTTATTTGGCTTATTTGCCATTTCATTATTTATTTATTTATTTATTTATAAAATATTTATAAATTACATTTATTTATTTATATGGCTTATTTGTCATTAAGCCAAAACATTTCCCTATTCTCCCTTTCTCATGAACTCTTCTCCTTATTCTCTCACACCATCCATTCTCATGAGACTGATCATGAGTCTCCAGGTACAGCCTCAGCTACCTGCCCATTTGCTTGTTAACCAACAAGGGATGTGGGCAATCATGTTAGCAGTAAGCACACTACTACATGTTCCAGCAAAGCTATGACAATCAAATCAACATCTTAACCAGGGCAGGCAGGCAGAAAGGCAGCTTCTGAGAATTTGTTTACAGAGATGGGTCACTTTTTGTAACTCCTCTTGGTTGCACACAATGTAAGCAGAATCTAAGAGATGAGCACCAAGTATGTTGTGACAATTCCTCTATGTGATACCATAGACATATGACTGGGGACTAGAGATAGAGCATAATTTGCAAACAGATCTTCTTCCGATTATACAGTCAGCCCTCCATAAAGGCAGATCTTGATTATGCCATTTTATATAAGGGACACGATTTTACAATGTCATTGTCTATAATGGGACTTCAGCATCCCTGGATTTTTATATCTACTGGGGGTCCTGGAACAAAACCCCAGCAGATACCAGGGGCGTACTGTAGATCTTTCTATGGTCTAAGTAAAGGAGAAAATAACCTCAATTTTCTTTTCTCAGAATGGACAGAAGAACACCCCCCTCTTGCTCCTCCTGCTGTTCCAAACCATGCTCCAAACAACCAGGAGACAGTTCGAGATGCTCCAGTACAAGGTAAAGTATTATCCAACTTGCTTCATTTTATGGGGGGACACCTGGCTGAATGAGACTACATGTGAAAGGGATCTAGGAATCCAGGTGGACCACAAGTTGAACATGAGTCAACAGTGCGATGCAGCAGCTAAAAAGGCCAATGCAATTTTAGGCTGCATCAGTAGAAGTATAGTGTCTAGATCAAGAGAAGTAATAGTGCCACTCTATTCTGCTTTGGTCTGGCCTCACCTGGAATACTGTGTCCAGTTCTGGGCACCACAATTCAAAAAGGATGTGGAGAAACTGGAGCGTGTCCAAAGGAGGGCAACTAAAATGGTGAAGGGTCTGGAAAGCAAGCCCTATGAGGAACGACTTAGGGAGCTGGGGATGTTTAGCCTGGAGAAGAGAAGGCTGAGAGGTGATATGATAGCCGTGTTTAAATATTTGAAGGGATGTCATATCAAGGAGGGAACAAGCTTGTTTTCTGCTGCTCCAGAGACTAGGACCCGAAACAATGGATGCAAGCTGCAAGAAAAGAGATTCCACCTCAACATTAGGAGGAACTTCCTGACAGTAAGGGCGGTTCGACAGTGGAACACACTCCCTCGGAGAGTGGTGGAGTCTCCTTCCTTGGAGGTCTTTAAGCAGAGGCTGGATGGCCATCTGTCGGAGATGCTTTGATTGGGAGTTCCTGCATGGCAGGGGGTTGGACTGGATGGCCCTTGTGGTCTCTTCCAACTCTATGATTCTATGATTCTATGAAAGGGGAACAAAGTAGGATCAACCCTTTGCTTTATCAATTCTTCTTTCTCATCACAGCACACTGCAACCCCCCAATCTCTCACCAGATGATCAAAACATTTTAAGGAAGGGAGGGCCTTTGAGGTCCTTTGGTAGGCAGCAGTGGGACAAGAAAAACAAGAAAATTGAGCAGGGGCAGTTTATTATAGCAGAGAGGAGGGGTGTCTTCCTTTAAAATCACAAAGTTGTTGTATCCCAAAATTTGCAGATAAGTCTGATGTTATTGCCTCTTCAAAATATACCTGTTGCCATTGTCAGAGTATGAAGTTATACTAAATTCCTCTCTGTGTCACCCATGTAACCCTTGAAGCTATTTCAAATCTTACCCTGAAACTTCTATACATGCTCAGGAGGGAAGGGAAGTTACCCATCTATGTGAGCAGTATGATACAAAACTTGGAGCTTACCTTTCAGGCCATTCAATACAGTTGTCAAAGATACAGAATCATAGAGTAAGCATTCATTGAACCATTCGCAAGACTAGTTCAACATGTGACGATCCACTGGAAATATCACAATATATTACTCTAGCTCATTGAAATACTTAATTAAGACCCAAAACACATGGGCCAAAAGGTGCTGCTTCTGGCCCCTTCAGGGGCATGGTATGCATGCCCCCAGGTCAGCTCGAAGCTGCTCAGTGTTTGCCTGAGGTGGCCCAAAGCTGGCCCAAAAAGGAACAGTGAAAAGCCGCTCCTTCCTGGCAGCCTGTTGAGAACCACGGCAGCATCCAACTTCAGGACCACAGCATCCAGTCACCATGGTCCTGGAACGATTGGGGGCTGACCGAGGCTGGATCAGCCAGAGGCTGCTCTAAGCTGCCGATGTGCTTCACACCTTGGTGAACTGGGGTTAATATTCCCATTCTTGTATTGAACGTGTTTTTTAAAAAAAATCTTGTTATTGGTATGCAGAAAAGCAAATTATCAAATTGCTAATGAATTTAAGTTAATATGCATATGTATTTTCTTTGAAGATTACCCATGTCATATTAGTCATCTTCCTTAGCAATTTTCTACTTTCAAAATTTATTCAAGTTCAAAAATAATTAGCATCACTTAAAGCTTTGGTGTTCTGAGTCACTCTTAAAGAGTCATATTATGTATCGCTTTTGTCACCTTGGCTAATGTTTGCAATTATATTTTTGATAAATATTGCATTATTTTAAAATATACTTACTTAAAAGTTTAAATACTTAAAGTTTATTGTCATTAATACTACTTCTTTATACATACTACCACCATCTAGTTCTCTAACTAACCTATGGGCAGCCATGGCTTGTCTTATTTATCAATGCTTATCAATAACTTCCTAACATTATGTATGATTTCTTTATCCTCCCTTAGCACTACATCTATGCTTATTTCCTAACAGTACATGCTTGAATCCCCTGCTTAGATTTCATCCGATGAAGTGCTCAGATGAGCCCTGTGCAGGACAAAATATTCCAGTGTAGCCACACTGGAGAAATAAAGCAGTTTGACGTCATTTTAACTGTTATGGCTACATCCTATGGAATCCTGGGATTTGTAGTTTGTTGTAGCACAAGAGTATCTGACAGAGACGTCCAAACATCTCACAAAATGATAAATCCCAGAATTCCATAGCTGCTTCTCTTTCCATGGCAGTTAAAGCAATGTCAAACTGCATTATTTCTGCACTGTAGATGCAGCCTAAAAGGAAATTGGAAAATGTTTTGATTCCAAAGTTAGTGCTGAAATCTTTTGCTGTTGATGACAACTGCATACATGTGGATGGCAGAACACATATATCAGAACCACAGTTCAGTCCCGAGCAAATTAAATGACATCATGAAGTACCTATTTTTAATGCCTTAAAGAACAGTCATTTTGATGGGCCAGTGGTCTGACTTACCACATGTCCATTAGTGAGCTACACAGATCAACAACAGTCAGTAAAACAATATCATCCCATCTTCAAAATGTTTATATTTGCCATGCAAAATGGCCATTTCCTGTGCAAAATGGCCACCATCATCATCACCCATCGGCCTGTGTAATAAGGATATTCTCACATGCATACATACTGATTTGTCTGCGAGAGAGTTTAGAGGCAGCCAGCATGTTGTAGACCCATGCGCAAAATACATTTCCAGGGCCCAATTTAGCCTGCATATAGATACTCAGTGATTTACCTGATGGCTCCTTTGATTGGCTCTGTAGCCGTATTAAACTACAGTGGATTTTGGAAGTCCAAAATCAATGCATTTTTACCAGACCCAGGCAAAAATTATACAGTCACCCCTCCACATTCTTTGGTTAGGGGCACAGGACTCCTGTGAATGTGGGAAAACTGCAAATAACAAAAACACTATGTTTTTACTTGAGAGAACAGCTCTCTAGGAATCTCTAGGTCCTCCAGTGCAACTTTTGGTTAAAGTTGACCATAGAGTTGCTCTGGAGGGCCTAGATATTCCTAGAGAGAACATACCGTGAATGATCAAATCCACAAAAGTCAAAGCCACAGATGTGGACGGACAAATGTACAACCTTTTTATTAGCTCAAGGAATCACTGCATGAATGCATTGTCCACCTCACTTTAACCATGCTGCCCAACACACTATTAGGCTCAAAAAGCCCACCCACCCCCCCAAAAAAAGCCTTCAAAGAGGTTAGGAAAAAAGCCCTTCATGCTGTAGGTTTCTGAACCCTTTTGAGTTACTGGGTCCTGGTGCTTTCCACTCCTTGCACCTGAGATATGGAATCAGTGAGAGCATTTTATCTTGATAATTGACCTATAAATATATTATGATGATCATCTCCATTTTCCTCTTCATATGTGCATCTACAAAAACTTCCAAGTTAGTTTTTTGTGAGTTTTTGGGCTCTGTGGCGTGCTCTAGAAGAGTTTATTCCTGACGTTTTGCCAGCATCTGTGGCTGGCATCTTCATCTTCCACATTATTTGGATACTTTTGTTTGATCTTGTTATGCAGTGTATAGAAGACATAATGAAGCCATGCCACTATAAAACTAGAACAACTTTAAAAGAAAAACTGTGTTCAAACCAGTTGTACTTAATAAGGCCATTTCCTGAAAAGAATTTGTAATTAGGATGTACATTACAATAGCAGTTCAGAATACTACTGCCTGTTATCTTCTCACTAGATGGAGTGTATCAATTGCTATAATGGTTCCAGGCTAGGAGAGAGGGCCATGTGGTGGGTGTGCTCCTTATTTTAAACTTCCTGGGAGCTTTCCTTCTTAAAGGGAGTGTTCTGTGAAGTTTTATTTTATCTTACTTATCCTTACATGTTGGTTTACTTAACTGGTGGCAAATGTGGTGAAGAGGGGGAGGATAGCAGAGGCATGAATAATTTTTTTTGTCTGCTTGTGTTTCCATCTTGTCAAATCGGTAAACATCTGAAACTTCCACAGCTGGAAAACCATTTTTCACACGGAACCCATCTGAACTGAAAGGGAAGTTCATTCACACCAAGCTAAGGAAAAGCAGCAGAGGGTTTGGTTTCACTGTGGTTGGAGGAGATGAACCAGATGAGTTTCTTCAGATAAAGAGTTTGGTGCTTGATGGCCCTGCTGCTCTGGATGGCAAAATGGAAACAGGTACCGCTATTGCTTTAAATGAAAGAAAAAATAATAACTGTGTGCTACTCATGTAATACTATCCATTCAAAAATTTTGGCTAGCTAACATAGTCTAGTGAGTGAAGCTTTGGGGGATGTGAGACCTTGAAGATCTGAAGTCAAACTGCACATTCAGGCATAGATTCAAGGTTCTATGGAATGTGCAATTGCTTTGACCTCCATCCT
Organism: Phrynosoma blainvillii; assembly: GCA_026167975.1. Lineage (NCBI taxonomy): Eukaryota > Metazoa > Chordata > Lepidosauria > Squamata > Phrynosomatidae > Phrynosoma > Phrynosoma blainvillii. The sequence goes on from JANUYF010000002.1 coordinate 359,513,190, forward strand.
GCATCTATAAAACAAAACCAATAAAACTTGTCTTCACCTAAGGATTTTAGAACACTCAGAAGTGCACTATATTTTTTTTGGGCTACTCAATCAATAAAAGTTGGGTACCTGACAAAATAAGTAAACAGTCTTGTCATAAACTTCTGTGGCTGCTAAGCAGTAATGTAGTTGATGTTGTCACCTAGATGGGATGCTATTTGAAACACAGAGAACTAAGAGAAGGGATAGGCAATTACTTGATGGTCCTTTTATGTAGCTTGTACGTTTTGACAGTTTCTGTCTCAGTGCAGATGAGTTACCTGGCATGTATTCTGCTAATTGCTTACTGCAATACAGCATATGTCCCAGTCTCAATGGGAGAAAGAAAGGAGTAATATGCAGACGAGTACACTGCATGTGATCATGAGTTAGTCCAACCAGTGTTTCATAGATGCCCATATTTCTTTTATAGACATTGCACCTGTTTGAGATAAACAACATCTGAAAATGTTAATTGACAAGGGCAAAGAACACCACTTCAGAGCTTGTGTATCTCTAGGTCTATCTTGGAGGCCTTGATGATCCTTGAAATTCATTAATTCTTATACATCTCTCATTATACATTGAAACATTTAGGTTTGGTGAATTCATAGCATACCAAGGATAGGGGTAGTAGACCAGGAAAGAATGTCTCAAAAGACTGCTTAAGAAATTTCCTGAAGCAGTATTCTGATTCAGGGTAAAAAAAGCAACACTGCAATATAATGTGTGGCAGGCATCAGTTGTTTTATCAAGAGCCTGTTGCCATGAAGTGTGTTCATGAATACTATAGTTCAGTGACTCTCAAACCCCTCCTCCAGTCTTTTGAAAATTACTGACCATTTTAACAGCCCAATTAACATCCCTTTATTTTATTCTATTTTATTCTTAATAACCAAGACATGGAAATCCAATGATTCCATCACTTGTAGATTTGAACTTATGGCCCAAATTCATTTCCACCATTTCACAGTGGCTTGATTGCTATATGTATAAAAAACTATATTAGTTTTCACCTGCTTTTCCTGTTCTGTACTTCTTTCTAAACTATGTAGTTAGAATGCAGTTGTATTCATATGAAAGGAAGATAGCTACTGGCCTTCACTGAAAAATGTTCATACTCTGGTTCTGAATTATTTTCTCATCCATTTACTGTGTATGGGAGATAGAATCCATGCAACTAATTCTGCATGTGCTAGTGATTTGAAAATGTAATTCTCAAATAATATCTCACCTATACCAGTGACATTAGACATAAACCACTTCTGAAAGTGAAGAGACTTTCAGAAATAGCATGTGATATGTGTTCCCTGCTGAAAGAAAAACATTTTGTTTAAAATAAATCCTACTGATGATGCACTTGGTTGAGACCAAAATCAATATGGGTCCAAATTTAAAGATCTCCATATTTTATGAGTACAGTCACTGTGGTTATTGTTACACAAGGTGTGTCCTGAACCAAGGATACTATATGGTATAAAAAATGTTTTTGATGAAGACCAAAACCTTTCAGTTGTAAGCATTTGGTAAGTTAATGTTGTTTCTTAAAGTACCATGAGACGTTAAAGCAACTAGAGCTTTGAATGTGTAAACTCACAGGGTGTTCATCATTTTTTTCCATAGGAGACGTTATTGTCAGTGTGAATGACACCTGTGTACTGGGCCATACACATGCTCAAGTTGTCAAAATCTTCCAGTCAATTCCCATTGGTGCCAGCGTGGACCTAGAACTGTGCCGAGGCTACCCTCTGCCTTTTGACCCAGATGATCCCAACACAAGCCTCGTGACATCTGTGGCCATTTTGGATAAAGAGCCAATCATTGTGAATGGGCAGGAAAACTATGATTCCCCAGCAAGCCATGGTAGTAAAACAGGGAAAATCAATGGAACGAAGGAGCCAAGGCCTAGTAGTCCTGCCGAAGTGTCTTCAAATGGATCCCATGGCTACCCTAATGACACTGTCTCTTTGGCTTCTTCTATAGCTACACAACCTGAACTCATAACTGTACATATAATTAAAGGACCCATGGGCTTTGGCTTTACTATAGCAGACAGTCCTGGGGGCGGAGGACAGAGAGTGAAGCAAATTGTTGACAGTCCAAGGTGCCGAGGCCTAAAAGAAGGTGATCTTATAGTTGAAGTCAATAAGAAGAATGTGCAGAATCTAACTCACAACCAAGTTGTGGATATGCTGATTGAATGTCCGAAAGGAAGTGAGGTGACATTGCTTGTGCAGCGAGGAGGTAAGTTAGATGAGTTTAACTTTTTGTTTAACAATGAGCAACACAACATTTAAACATGAATGTTTTAAATACACATAGACACCTAAATGGATTGCAAATGGTTATCCATTGCACTGTGATATAAGAAAAAAAAAAACATGCCCTTGATGTTTCGAGTTAAGTCTAGTGTTTCATTTTTATGCCTCTGTACCAGCACACTGGGAAAAGAAAATGGCATATGGTATTAATCTTCCCAAAAATAAGACAGCAAAAGTCAGATGAAAATTGATGCATTTATGAGTCTGAATTGACATTTGAACTTTGTCATCCAAATAAGATGAGATAGCCTTAATCAGGAACCTACCCATTTTAATGAGAAACTGAAATGGTCAGTCAGCTGAATTTGTATTAATGAGTTTCATTTCTGTCTTCTCTCTTGGTGCCATTTTTTTTTATCATCTTATTGCAGAATCATAGGAAAGGGATTGCAATGACTTTGGTTCAGTTATTAATTGCTTCCCTAATAAAAATGTCTTGATATATGGTACCTAAGTACATTTTCCATACTTTTCCAGTGTTTTCCTGGGTGAAGGAAGGGCCACCTTCCTTGCTTTACCTTTTTAGACTTCTTTGGGCTCTCCCTGACCTTTTTGCCGTGCATATTTCTAAGAAATAATGTGTAGCCTCGGTGTCAGTTGGCACATGCCCACAATGGTTGTATCCTCTGACCAGCTCCTCAGGATTTTTATAAACCAAACTCTCTGCCTGCCCATTGAACTTAAGAATTTGAAAGGCCCTTTTTACATTCACTTGTCTGTGTGCCTCTAATGAATTTGGTCAGGGAACAAAGAACCATAATATGTTATTTTGTCTCTCTACCCCATCTTCCCTATGTCTCATTTTCTGCTCTGTTACCTCTGTTCCCATGATACATTTTCCCCACTCAGTGGCATGCCAGTTGTGGATGTATGTCTGTCAGTCTTCTGAACTTACATCATGCTTGTGCAGTATATTTCTTCTTTTATCATACCTGAATAACTCAGAGATTTCAGATTACTCTGCACAATAAAGGTCTTGGTCCATGTACAGTAAGAAGTGACAGTTCATAAACAGACTTAAAGCACAGTAATAGTAGAATTACTTCATTTTAGTTTTCTAGATTTTTTGGTAGTCTTCGGAGATAAAGCCATGATAGTTAAAAATATATAAAGAAATCCTGTAACATATTTGAGACTGAGGAAAAAAAATTCTATCATACTGCTTTTGATGCATGACACAGTTTCAAAGTTAGACTGGAAAGAGAAGCAGCTGAATTGGGATGAAAAGATATAAAGGAGTCCTGTAATATCTTTGAGACGAATGGAGAAAAAGAAATTCTAGCTTAAGCCTTCATGAACTGCAGTCCACATCATCAGATGCAAGGTGAAGTTGACTGAAGTCCATAAAAGCTTGTGCTAGAAATATGTTTTTCTTGGTTAGTCTCAAAGGAGCTGCATGTTATGACTAAAAGTCCCTGTCCCTTTACATGCATTTCTGTACCAGTATAAAAGCAGGCAAAACAAGGGAGTGTAGTTTACTTGTTGGACTACAATGTGGACAATATGCATATTGTCACAGTGCCTATAATCTGACACTAATCAGAAAGATGGATCATTAATTGCCCAATTTCTATTTTAATAAACTCAATATATGTACATTCATCTAAAGTTCGATTGGCAGCATTGAATCTTCTAGATTTTGTTTATTGCCTTATCCACATGTGAGACTTCATCACACAAAGCCAGCAAAGTGGAATTTCAACAGGATAAAGGCATCTTTGGCTGGTAGTTATCCCACAATGTCATGTCCATCCTGCTGCTGCTATGCATTCCATTTATTAGAGGAGTGCACCTTTTCATTGATGAGTAAAACCCATCAATGAAATCTATCAATGGCTTACAATAGTTTTGCTTTTCCATAAAAGCCTTCTGTGTGATAGGTGCTTTCTGCTGCAGTTCTGATGTGCCGGAAGTCACATGGTGTCAGTGGGTGTGATTCTCCTCTTTTCCCCCTTCTCTGTATCTATTCTCAAACAGGCTGTTTTTCCTTTATTCCTCCTTTCCTGTTTCTTTTCTTTTTTCTATTCATCAGATGGCCATAACTGCCCAATTACAGTAAAAATGTAAATAATAAAAATCAAAAGGCATACTAGGTCGGGAATAGAGCAAAAAGGTGGGGTATGGAGGCCATGCAGAAGATTGCTTGTGGACCATAGATCACCAAAGCAGTGCCTTAGTGCTACTACAGTGAAGTGTAATAATGAATGTTCCCAAACCGGTATATTTTCATTTCCTGGAACTAACATAATTGTGGCGAGGCATCCGCCTGGTGTTATAAAGTCTGTAATCTTATTACTAAAAGTAAAGAGAGCAGAGTTCCTTTACCTTTCTGTAATTGTGCTGCAGAGGAAATTTTGCCAGATGCTGCTAGTTCTGGATGAGAAAGTTGTTGCAGACTGTTTTCTGTTCTGCATAACTATTTAAGTTACAGGGACCCTATATTCTTTTACACTTCCCTTTATATCTTCTATACTCTTTTACATTTTGGTATTTTAGCCTGTTCCTTTAAGGGAGGCATAGGTCCCCAATTCATGCATCATTATGAACAATCTTTGTTTTGCTTCCAGGAAATGCATTTGGCTCCTAGTTTATGATCAAACTCTTCCCCTATCTCTTGTGAAGGATGCAACTGTGCTGGTTGTTTTTCCCTCCTTCTCCCTCTGGTGTCCACAGAAAAGAGTGCTAGGGAGAAGCCTTGCTGTCAGGCATTTGTTTTATTAACATGCTGTTTGTGTTCAGTCAGGCTTCAGCAGCATCCTCCGTCATGGCACAAAAGACTGGTGTTCAGAGTTATCCAAAGAATTTGCCAGCAATGGTTACTAATCAGGCAGAAAAATATCAAAAAGAGATGTGTAATGTATGTGAAAAGCTCAGCCAGCTCCAAGCCACTAGTGTACTCTTGACAATTATGCCTAATTGTTAAAATGCAAGGCACATAGCCAGGAAGAGGAAAGCCTGTAAAATATTTACTATAACGTTGTTTCAGCTCACGCTCTGACTTCCGATAATTGGAGCATTTCTGCAAATAGACCCTTAGAGCTGCTAGTAGGTTAAGAAAGAGGGAGGTGGTGAATGAAGGATATTGTAGAAAGGGAAGACAGCTTGAAGAAGTTTCTGTTGTAAAAAAATAAATCTGTATAGACTACAGTAGTTTCACATGTGCTACCTCGGAGTTACACATAAAACAAGGCTTGATTCATAGGTTACAACAAGCACAATATGTTTCTTGTGGGCACTGGTTTCCCAGCAGAGAGGGTGTGATCCTCCTTAAATTGAGTTGTCCCTCCCATATGCTCCTATAGGCAGGAAGAGAATTCCAAAAAACAAAAGACTTTCCTGTCCCCCATGTGGTTCTTTTCCTGCCTTGCTCCTAGCAGGACATGACTTCTTCTTTGATCATCCTTTCTTCCTTCTGTCAACTTACCTGATGGAAATCTTGACTGACCCTCTACCCCAGCCACTCGCTCCGACTTTGGTGGGCGCGCAGCTGGCTTATCATCCTGGGAAAGCAGAATGAGCCCAGCAGATGGAGGGGTCTCCCCTTTGGTCTGAGGAAGCTCTGTACCACCACCTGACCCATCTTGGGTCTGGGAACAGGGAGGTGCCAATGGATGGGGTGACCATGGAACTGAAGGACGTGAGTACTGAGGGCCCTTCCCAACTAATCATTACTCCCCCATGAGTGGGTCACAATCTTCAGGGCTTTCCTAGCCTAGGAGGCCTGCCACATTCTGCAGACCCCAAGGAGGCAGTTGAGGGGGATCTGGGGTGGGTGGGAGATCTTTCATGGAGCCCCATCACCCAGCCCAATCTGGCACCCTCCTCACCTCTGTTGTCAGCAGGGAGCAGTGATTTGATTTTGCTTCAGGTCATGCAAAGACAGCTGACCAGACCAGAGTCGCAGAGCACCCCCACTCCTTGTTTTTGCTCTGTTGGGCCGACGAGCACTCCCTTTGGGGCCGGTTAGATAGCAACTGGAATTGTGACCTCGTGGATGGCAGCCACCATCTTGGTTTTGGGAATGGCATTTGCCATCTTGGCCTCCAATTTGGTAGCCACCATCTTGGTTGTGGTCTCAGGGACAGCAGCTGCCATCTTGTCATGACAACAATGGTTGCCATCTTGCCTGGGGGCTGGTGTGTTCCTCCCCTGTCATGTAGAGGGGGCACGCCATCTTTGCTGCAGCAATGAGGACCGCCATCTTGGATGTCTGGATGGCAGCTGCCATTTTGGAGGAGGCCTCCCTCTTCATCCGGAGCTCCCCCAGACCCCTCTCAGCAGCCCACATCACCAGGGTGATGCCTCGGCCACTGCAGCTAGAGCTGGGGAACCCTCCAGCCAGGCGGAGACCAGAAGTGGTAGCTGGCCCAACAGCCAGCACACCCAGGCCTCTCCATCCCAGGAAACCTGCCGGTTCAGGTGAGGGGGGTTGGGGGCCAGTGCCCCAGGAAGGAGGGGGCTATGGGCTTTGATGGGGGGCTGGGCGGGATTCTACCTCTCCCCAAGCGGCCCAGGCACTCCAAGAAGTGTGCCCACACCTCCATTCATTCTTCTGATGATGAGGAAGAGGACGGGGAGGCTGAGGCATCTAGGTCTGGCTTGGGTTCTGGAGAGAGCTAGGTTTAGAAGGGGGATCACACCAACACCATCCCAACTTTCACCCGCCTCTTCAAGTTAGAGGATTTCCCAATGCTTCTGAGAAAAACCTCTAGGGCTCTGGGAATCACACTCCCAGCTGACACCACTTCCCTTCAGGTCTCTGATCTTCCCCAGGTGGGAGAGAACCTGTTTCCGACCACCACCTCACTTCCACCTGGGATATATTATGTCCTGCCAATCTCATCTCAGAGAAACAGGTCATGCCAGACAAATCTGATCTCTTTTTTTGATAAAATTACCAGCTTGGTAGATGAAGGGAATGCTGTGGATATAGTATATCTTGATTTCAGTAAGGCCTTTGACAAGGTTCCCCATGACATTCTTGCAAGCAAGTTGGTAAAATGTGGGCTAGATAAAGTAACTGTTACATGGATTTGTAATTGGTTGACTGGCCGAACCCAAAGGGTGCTCAACAATGGCTCCTTTTCAACTTGGAAAGAAGTGACCAGTGGGGTGCCACAGGGCTCTGTCCTGGGCCCAGTGCTATTCAATATCTTTATTAATGACTTGGATGACGATATTGGGGGCATAGTTATCAAATTTGCAGACGACACCAAATTAGGAGGAGTAGCTAATACCCCAGAGGACAGGATCAAAATTCAAAATGACTTGAACAGACTAGAAAGTTGGGCCAAAGCTAACAAAATGAAATTCAACACGGAGAAATGTAAGGTACTGCACTTAGGGCGGAAAAACGAAAAGTACAGATATACGATGGGGGACACCTGGCTGAATGAGACTACGTGTGAAAGGGATCTAGGAATCCAGGTGGACCACAAGTTGAACATGAGTCAACAGTGTGATGTAGCAGCTAAAAAGGCCAATGCAATTTTAGGCTGCATCAGTAGAAGTATAGTGTCTAGATCAAGAGAAGTAATAGTGCCACTCTATTCTGCTTTGGTCAGGCCTCACCTGGAATACTGTGTCCAGTTCTGGGCACCACAATTCAAAAAGGATGTGAAGAAACTGGAGCGTGTCCAAAGGAGGGCAACTAAAATGGTGAAGGGTCTGGAAACCAAGTCCTATGAGGAACGACTTAGGGAGCTGGGGATGTTTAGCCTGGAGAAGAGAAGGCTGAGAGGTGATATGATAGCCGTGTTTAAATATTTGAAGGGATGTCATATCGAGGAGGGAACAAGCTTGTTTTCTGCTGCTCCAGAGACTAGGACCCGAAACAATGGATGCAAGCTGCAAGAAAAGAGATTCCACCTCAACATTAGGAGGAACTTTCTGACAGTAAGGGCGGTTCGACAGTGGAACACACTCCCTCGGAGAGTGGTGGAGTCTCCTTCCTTGGAGGTTTTTAAGCAGAGGCTGGATGGCCATCTGTCAGGGAATGCTTTGATTGGGAGTTCCTGCATGGCAGGGGGTTGGACTGGATGGCCCTTGTGGTCTCTTCCAACTCTATGATTCTATGATCACTGAAGAGTGAAACAAACCAACTGCCAGCAGACCATGTCATGCATCAGTTAAGAAGCTCTACAATTCTCCCCACTCAATCATGGAAAGGCTGCAGGTCCCCCTGGTGGACACACCCATTTCCACTCTAGTTTCATCAGCATTCTTCTGCAAGGAAGGTGAAGATTCACTCAAAATTGTAGAAGACAAGAAGGCTGAGGCGGCCTTGAAGAAGGCACATGAGGCTCTATCCATGTGGGCTTTTACCATTACGTTGTCTATTCTGACCAGGACTGCCCTTCCTTGGAGCTGGTCGGTGCAGCAGCCACTTCCTCATTGGTGGCCAGGGCTTCCCTTCAGTGGGCCAGAGATACTCTTGAAGACCCTCCAACCTTTCACACCAGACTACATCAGTTGCTCAATAAACTTGCCAAGGCTGCAGCCTACACAGAGGATGACACATTGGACGGTAGCCGTCCGACACCAGCCGTGGCTGAAGAACTGGAACATTGACCTGAGGTTAAAACAGAACCTAGCCTTTACTCCTTTCTTGGGATCCAAGTTATTCGGAGACTCTCTCAACCCAGTCTTAGTGGAAGACAAGAACAAGAAAAAAGCTTTGCTGACTGGCAAGAAGGGAGATCTAAAGAGGCATTCCAGGTCCAAGCGCCATTCCTTTCACTCCTCCAAGCCCTCTTTCTTTGCTGGCTCTTCCTCCTTCCACTTGAAAGACAACAGGCAATCTAAACAAGGCTGGGATGACATCAAGCCATATTCAAATTCAAGATCCGAATACTCACCTAAGCCTGCTTCAGCTCCCTCCACCAGATGGGGACAGCGCAAAAACAACCAACAATGATGGGATGCCACCATTAGGGGGACACCTTCAGGGGTTTGTCCATGTCTGGGAGACTTCAACATCGGATAGATGGGTGCTGGAAACCCTTTGCCAGCGCTACTGCATAGAACTCATCTGCAGGCTCCGCAACAGATTCATCCCTTCTCCCAAGTTCAACAACCCCAAGAAACATCGCCTCCTCCTATATGCTATAGACGAGCTGTTAGCTCTGGATGCAACTGAACCTGTGCCCTCATCCCAGAAAAAGAGAGTGTGCTTTTTCCTTGTGCCAAAGAAGAATGGGTCTTGGCAGGTGTCCTGGACTACGGCCAGCACCAGTCCAAACAAACGCTGATAAGGATGGTTTAACAAGGAAGGAGCTAAAAGGCAGGCTACAGACCTTTCTGTTAGTTCCCAAGAAGCATACCAGTACCAAAGCCAGGGTAAGGATTCCAGAGTTCACAATAGCCAGTTCAGTCCAAGGTCGGGGCAGCCAGAAGGTAACAACCGTCCAGTCCATTCCGAATTCAAAGGTTCATGGCACACAAGGGTTCCAAAGAGCAAGGAGCCAGTGCTGACAGTATCCCACAAGGGAACCGCAATAAGCTCTGGCACTGAGTGGTCCTCTCCCAGGTGATTAAGTAGGAGATTCCCTCTTCCATGCCAGCTGAGGCTTGTTAGTCAATTGCCTCTCTGCAAGCCTCCTTAACCGACGCACGCAAGCACTCTCTGCCCTGCGTTGTCTGAAGGAAGGCACTTCCACGCTTGTTTCTTCCTGATCCTTACCACTAGGCTGCTGTGCCTCCATAGGGATCCTACTAGTGCTAGGACCTGGCTGCTCTTCCTCCTCTGGGGCTGGGAGGACAGGGCTGGGATTTAGCAGGGCAGGATTAGGACCTGGTAGAGCAGGGGTAGGCAACCTTTCCCCTTTAAGGGCCGAGGGACTTCAGCTCCCAGAAGCCTCAGCCATGTTGGCCAATAGTCCCATGTTGGCCAATAGCTCTTGGGATTCTGGGAGCTGAAGTCCCTTGGCCCTTAAGGGGGAAAGGTTGCCTACCCCTGTGGTAGAGTCTCCCTTTCCTCCTGTACTGGAGTAGGCTCATCCTCCTCCTCATCCTCCAAGTCCAGCTCCTGACTGACCATGGCAGCAGGCCATCCTCAACCTCAGACGGATGAACAGATTTGTAAAAAAGAGGAAATTCTACATGGAAACCCTGTGATCTATCCTAGAGGCCCTACAACCCGGGGACTATGGGCCTTTGCAGACTACCAGAAATAGTGCAAATTGAGTCCACTTTAAATTGAGGCACTGCCCTGGCTCAGTGCTAGGGAATTATGGGAACTGTAATTTATTGTGGCACCAGAGCTCTCTGACAGAGAAGGCTCAATGTCTTAGAAAAAAAATACAATTCCCATGATTCCCTAGCACTGAGCCAGGGCAGTGCCTCAATTTAAAGTGGACTCAATTTGCATTATTTCTGACAGTCTGCAAAGGCCCTATCTCACTTCTCTTGATCTCAAGGATGCTTACCTTCATGTGCCTATCGACAGAGATCATTGCAGATTACTCCATTTTGCCTACAATGGACACCATTTTCAATAGAAGGCTCTTCCCTTTGGCGTGTCATTGCATCCCACAGTGTTCATCAAAATAATGGTAGCCCTGGTGGCACATTGGAAGAGCTCGCACCCCCACTTTTATCTCTATTTGGATGATCTGTTGATTCGCTCACTGTCAGTGCAGAAGGGCCACCAGGATGTCTCCAGGGTCCTTCAGTCACTCCAGGACCATGGGTTTCTGATAAACCTAAAGAAGAGTTCCATCATCCCTACCCGACGCATCCAGCACCTCAGTGCAATCCTGGACACAGCTCAGGGAAAGGTCTCGTTATCCCCCGAGAAAATAGAGGCCATTATCTGAGACAAAGGACCAGCAAGATTGCCTTCCTAGCTCATCTTCAGGGCTTGATGATTTTGGCCATGGATTGCCTGCCGTGGGCATGGTCCCACTACAGAGGTCTTTAGTGTCTTCTGTTACCTCATCAGGAGGCCATCACTCACAAGTACAAGGGGTCCATCCCAGTTCCCCCCCCTCCCTTGACTGGTGGATGTCTTCTTCCATACACGGGGACCAGCCCATATGGAAGTTTGACAGGATTCAGATAACCACAGACTCGAGTTTAAGGGCATGGGGTGCCCACTAAGGCTCCCTCATCGTCCAGGGCAGATGGAGCCACTTGGAGATACAACACAGCATCACTTGTCTGGAACTGAGAACGGTGAGGCTGGTCCTGATCCACTTCACAGACCAGCTCTGAGGAAGGGCAGTTCTGATCAGAACAGATAACATAACAGTAAAAGCCCACATCAACTGCGAAGGAGGGACAAGGTCACGGTGGATGAAGCCCAGTTTTTGCTAAATTGGGCAGAACAGAACCTCTCCTCTCTCAAAGTGGAGCATCTTCAAGGAGACCTAAACTCCATGGCAGACTAGCTTAGCAGAATGGACGTCAACCAGGGAGAATGGAGTCTCCATCCAGAGGTGTTCTTCGAGATCACTTAGATCAGGGGTCGGCAACCTACAGCCCCCGGGCCGGTTCCGGCCCAGGACGCCGGACTTGCAGGCCCAGGCGGACCCCTGCCGCCGCCGCTGCGGCGGCACCTCCGCCGCCTGTTTTGTTCGGCGCGTGCTGTGGCCGGCATTTTTTTCTCCAAAATGGCGGCCGCGACACGTTTGTGCATGCGCAGGATTTGCGCATGTGCAAACATGTCACGGCCAGCATTTTGGAGAAAAAAATGCCGGCCACGGCGCGCGCAGTCGCGCGCCGACCAAGACCAGCCATTGGTGGAGGCAGCGGCGGTGGAAGCAGTGGAGGCGGCGGCAGAGGCAGAGGTGGAGGCGCCACCGCCTCCGCTGCTACCTCTGCCTCCGCAGCTGCCTCTGGCTCCGCCGCTGCTGGCTCCTCCTCCTCCTCCTCTGCCACCTCCACCTCCTCCTCCTCCACCACCGCCACCTCTGCCTCCTCGTCCTCCTCCTCCTCCGCCGCCTCTGCCTCCTCCTCCTCCGCGACCGCCGCTTCCGCTACTGCCGCTGAGCCCGCTTTTGGCAGAGCGGGACGCGCCTGGCGTCGCGTCGCGTTTGCGGGCTCAGCGGGAGTAGCGAAAGCAGGGGTCGCGGAGGAGGAGGAGGAGGAGGCAGAGGCGGCGGCGACGGAGGAGGAGGAGGAGGAGGAGGAGCCAGCGGCGGCGGCGGCGGCGGAGGAGGAGGAGCCAGAGGCGGCGGAGGAGGAGGAGCCAGGGGTGGCGGTGGCGGTTGCGGCAGCACGGGTCCGCCTGGCTCGGTAAGGTAAGGGGACTCGTGGGGGGGCGCGCGCACACGTTAGCGGAGGGGGCTTGCGCAAGCGCGCGCGCGCCGCCATCCCCCCCCCTTGGCCCAGCCGAGACCTGGGCTAGTGGAGACTGGCCCAGGTCTCAAAAAGGTTGCCGGTCCCTGACTTAGATCTTCAGCCAGCCTCTGCTAGCCCTGTTTGCCTCCCCGGTGAATGCAAAAACTCCACACTTTGTCTCCAGATATCGGACTGAGTGGGCAGAAGACATGGACACCCTCAACCTGACCTGGTCAAGGGCCCTGCTATACGCCTTTCCTCTGACCTCGATCATGGCCAAGGTAGTCAGCAAAATCTGGAGAGACAGGACAGAAGTGATCCTAGTGGCTCCAGCCTGGCCCAGGAGGGCCTGGTTTTCAGAAATAAGATCCACGACTGTGGACAGCCTGACCCTTCCAATCAGACTGAGCCTACTCTCTCAGGGTCAGATATTCCCTCCTGATCCATCCTGTCTTCAGCTCCATGCCTGAAGATTGAGCGACAAATGTTACAATTATATGGTATTCAGACAAGGAAATTCACTCCATCTTAGCTTCCAGATGACTGTCTACTATTAAAATCTATGAATGCACCTTTAGAGCCTTCTGGAGATGGTGCGAGCACAAGCACTTAGACTTCATCAAGTTTTCCTCAGTCATCCTCCTGCAGTTTCTTCAGGATGGCGTCAAACTGGGACACTGACCTAACATGGTCAAGAGACAGGTAGCTGCCATCATTCGATTCTTCAGTATGACAGGGCAGCCAAGATATCTTCCAACCCTCATCTCAGAAGGCTCCACCTGGCTCCACCTACAAAGCACCGTTTTCCTTCTTGGGACATTCTTACGGTCCCCAAAGGTCTTATGATACATTCTTTTGAACCACTCATCCAATCGTCATGGAGAAACCTTTCGTGGAAGGTGCTTTTTCTGGTTACCATCACCTCGGCTCACCAGATATCTGAGCTTGGAGCCCTTTTAATATGCAAACTCAGTCGTACTACACATGGATCTGTCTTTTGTTTCCAAGATCAATTCACCCTTCCACCTGGCTCAAGATGTGATCCTACCCTCCTTCTACCCTCCCCCAAGGAAGGAGGTAGAAAAGATCTGACATAACCTGGATGCCTGCAGGGCAATTAAGATTTACCTCAAAAGGACTAAATCATTCAGGACTCCTGAAGCCTTATTCGTGTCCTTCAACCAAAGATATATGGGAAAGAAGGTGTCCCTATCTACACTGGCCAGATGGTTAAGAGACTGCATTGCAACTACTGGTCCCTAGACCTCCTGCCTCTAGAGGGGGTGATGACTCACTCCACCAGAAGTGCATCTACCTCCGCAGTTTGGGCCACTGCCACCTCCATGATAAAGATCTGCAGGGTGGCCACTTGGAAATCTCCTTCCACCTTTGTCAGATGCTATAAATTAGACCTCTATCAATCAGCGGAGGCTGCCTTTGGGAGGAGGGTGCTTCAACAGGTGCTTCCAGGGTCTCTCCCACCCAGAGCACAGCACTCCCCCTGTAGCTAAGGGGACTTTTGTAAATCCCAATCTAAGGAGGATCTCACCCTATCCGCTGGAAAAGGAACATAGAACTTACCTGATGTATGTCCATTTCCAGTGGAGAAGGGTTCAATCCTCCTGCCTACCCTCTTAGACGTGCTGCACTGGAAACCCTGAACTGCGTGTTCTGGTCAAGTGCCCTCTTGGCCTTGACTTCTGATTTTCCTTCCTCCTTTTTTCACTACTGGTCCAGCTTTTTTTTGGGGGGGAGTGCTGGCTAACAACTGACCTCTCCTGGGTTGCCCCTCCCACTTGGGGGGCAGGAAGGTCTTTTGTTTTTTTGTATTCTCTTCCTGCCTATAGGAGCAAATGGGAGGGACAACCCAACCTAAGGAGGATTGAACCCTTCTCCACTGGAAATGGATGTACATAAGATAAGACCAACATTCCTTTTTGTGTGAAACAAATTTCCTGTGTTTGTCTCATTTCAACTATTCTGTGATAATACCAGAAAAATGTGGGTTTAAAGTCTGTCGCTGATATTTATTTAGCCTCAGAGATAGCTGTATCCAATAATGGGTCCATAATATAATTTTGAAGTATGAGACACATCAGTATTATAAGGTGGGAATCAGGCAACTGGATAAAAGGGTCTTGGTTTGAAGATGAAAACTATTCTTAATATAGTTAAAAATTACTATTTATTGTAAGCCTTATGATTCCAATAGCATCAAAACCTGCTAAACACCACCGAAAGTCAAGGATAATGATTTATTAAAAATATTTTTGTTTTACTGCTGTTCCCAGTTTTAAGTTTCTAAAGATACTTTAGCAGTGTTGAAATCTAAGTTGGAGCAGTATTGCAGTGGTGGCTCATGGACAGAGTAAGGGTGTTGGCTCTCATCTCAAAATGGAGGGCTTGGTCTACACATGACTAATAGAATGAGATATAATAGGCAGAGTGGCTGTTGTTGTTGTTGTGTGCTATCAAGTTATTTCCAACTTATGGTGAATCTATCATGGGATTTGTTCAGAGGTAGATTTGTTCAGATATAGTTTGCCTTTGTCTTCCTCTGAAGCTGAGAGGGTATGACTTGCCCAAGGGATTTCCATGGCCAAGTGGGGATATCAACCCTGATCTCCAGAGCTGTAGTCCATTGCTCAAACCTCTACATCATGCTGGCTCCCAGAAGTGTAACCATTTTGTTTTCCTAAAGCAGGGGTAGGCAACCTTTCCCCTTTAAGGGCCAAGGGACTTCTGTTCCCTGAAGCCTCAGCCATATTGGCCAATAGCTCCTGGGATTCTGGGAGCTGAAGTCCCTCAGCCCTTAAAGGGGAAAGGTTGCCTACCCCTGTCCTAAAGCATCATATTGAAATGTAGAAAATCTCTCTGGCTCAAGACTTGGTTTAGTTCATTGGAAACTCCTGTTATATGAAGTGAGAACTATTATTGTTGTTATTAATAGTCATCAAGTCAACTTTGACTTATGGTGACCCCATAAAAGAGACTGCCAAGTCACCCCATGATGAACAGTCCTGCTCAGTTCCTGCAGACTAAGGTCTGTGGCTTTCTTGATTTGAGTCCATCCTGGTGTATTGGTCTTCCTTTTCCTACTGCTTATTACCTTACTAAGTATTACTGTCTTTTCTAATGGTTTATCACTTCCAAACAAGCCAAGATTCAGAAACCAGTTTAAACTGTTGGTTCTTGTACTTTTTTTTTTTTTTTTGAGCTATAGCAAGAGGTATCTGATATGGACATGAAAGAAAGCTACCGCCTGCGCCTTTGGATTTGTTTCCTTGTTGGTTTAAAAGGAGGAAGAAAGGGGCTTCATCCACAAAGGTCATGTATATTGTGGCTTATTAAACTAGGAATTGATAGTTTGAACCAGGGGTTGGCAACCCATGGCCCGCGGGCCGCATCCGGCCCAAGGGCCCTCGCTTACCAGCCGCCGCCCCCGCACATCGCGGCCGCCATTTTGTTTGCCAAAATGATGGCCGTGACTTGTTTGCACATGAGCAGGAGTACTGCGCATGCGCAAACGAGTCGCGGCCGCCATTTTGGGAAACAAAATGGTGGCCGCGACATGCATGGAGGCGGTGCCGACAGCAGCGCTTGTGCGGCGGCGGTAGGGGCACACACGGCAGCGGGGGACACGTGCGCGCATGAGCGTGTGTGCCGCCATCCCCCCCGGCCTGCTGGAAGGGACCACCGCAAGGGACCGGCCCCAGGTAAGCGAAGGTTGCCAACCCCTGGTCTGAACCATGCCAATATGGAGGAAGATTTCTTTGGTCCAGAGCACACTGCAGAAATAATCCAGTTTGAGACCTCTTTAACTGCCCTGGTTCAGTGCTAGGAAATCTTGGAAACTGTAGTTTCTTGTGGCACCAGAGCTCTCTGACAGGGGCGGCTAAATGTCTTACAAAACTGGTGTTCCCAGAATTTCCAAGCATTGAGCCACGGCAGTTAAAGTGGTCTCAAACTGGATTATTTCTACAGTGTGTTTTGGACTTTTGTGTCCCACCACCATCTTTGTGTTTATATTTTGCTTGGAGATGAAACGAAAAACTGCAGATGTCTCAGAGAGATGCAGTGGCTCAAGTGGTTAAGACACTGATTCTGTTGATTGTAAGATCGGCTAGTCGGCAGTTCAAGGCCCAGGTGCTGCAGAAGTCCCAGCTTCTGCCAGCTTAGCAGTTTGAAAGCATGCAAATGCAAGTCAATAAATAGGTACCACTTTGGTGGGAAAGTAAACAGTATTCTGTGCAATCATACTAGCCACATGATCATAGAGTAGTCTCTAACAATGCTGGCTCTATGGCTTAGTAACGAAGGAGAGCACCACCCTCTACAGTAGGACACAACTTGACAACCTTTTCAATGGGGAATACCTTTACCTTTTACCTTTACTTCCCACCACCATCTCTGTGTTTATATTTTGCTTGGAGATGAAACGAAGAACTGTAGATGTCTCAGAACATCATTACCAGCAGCCTTTCACAGATGAAATGATTACACTTCTATCAGAAATTCTGCATGTTATTGCTGCATAATGATAGAATAATGAAAAAAGAATGTCATGTCCAAACACAGATTTTAGTTATTCTCTCTAATGATTTGAAACCTGCAGAACTTGGATTGCAGTTATTTATGTGCTCATAGAAAAAGCTGCTCTGTTTTGATTGAGCTACACACTTTGAGAACAGGGACTAGGATAGTAGAATCTGCCACATCATCTGGGATGGGGGGAATTCCAACACTCACCCCGCTTTCCAGCATAAAAAGAAAGGGATTCAAATTATTTTCCTACAACAACATTGTAGCCATCTGATTTCTGTGATGATATGTGCCCTGTTTTAAAGGGAGATAACTGAGGACTCCTCTTCCTTAATATTATGCTTGTCTTTTACTCATTTACCATCATTTCACATGCAAATGACTTGCCATTTATTTTTTATGTCTTGTTACTGTTTCCTGTGTCAGGTTCACCAGGGAAATTAGCTTCTTCATAACACATTTCCTCATAACACAGGTTTACTGGAAATCAGTACAGGACTTGTGAGGCAGACCTATATAAAGCCACCTCCAGTCTCATAGGAGGTATCATGAGATCTAACGGCTTCTGCAAGGTTTTCATTTTTTTCAAGAACAAAACCCACACAGATCTTGTGATGGCAGGTCCACCATTGTGAAATGACAACTTTCCTCTGTTGGTCACCATCAGCCTGGCTGAGGAGAAGCAGCCGCATCCTGCCAGCTTCAATCCCAGGAATTGGACCCCTAGCATTTGGTATACAAGGCCTGATTGCTGCATATTTACCAAATACATTGGGGTCAATATGGTGGGAGTACAGCGGGCACCCACAGATACAAGATTTTGGGCATTCCCTATCACTCTGATATAGAACCAGACTTTGGTACCCCATATACGGCACACCCCATACAAAGCAGGACACCTAAGATTTTTGTTTCCCATTAACTCAAACCTTGGTATATCATGTAGCAATGCACTGCAAAGGTGAATTTATGCAGCCTTCTAAATGTAATTGGAATCCCATCATTCTGATCCAGCATGAGACATAGAGGCAGTGGGAGACATAGTTCAACATCACCTAGAAAGCTACAGGTTCCTAAATTGTATTACATGAATCAGACTAATCTCCACCAGCCCAGGTTTATGACTTTCTCACACCTACTGAGACATGCTTTAAGGTTAAGCCCCTAATAAATCCACTATTAATTCCTGCCCTATCCTCCATTTTTCTATAGCATTGCCGATATAGGTTGAGTCTCCCTTATCCAGAATTCTGAAATCTGAAATACTCCCAAAAATAAATAAATAAATAAATTCATGGGTGGCTGAGATAGTGACACCTTTGCTTTTCTTGTGGTTCAATGTACATAAACTTTGTTTCATGCACAAAATTATTTAAAATATTATATGTAAAATTGCCTTCAGGTTATGTGTATAAAGTATGTATGAAACATAAATTAATTTTGTGTTTAGACTTGAGCCCCATCTCCAATTTACCTCATTATATACATATATGCAAATACAGGTATTACAATATATATATATATATATATATATATATATATTCTGGACCCAAGCATTTGGGATAAGGGAGACTCAATCTGTATTGTATGTCCCCTCACATGGGATCATCATGAAGCCAAAAGAGAATAAGAAGATTTTTTTTTCTTGCCCTCTCTTTGGACCTGTTGTGGGGGAAATAATGGCACCCAATAGATATGCACTATTTGGCTGTTCCCAAATTTGCCTCCCCTGCCCCCAACAAACAACTACTAAGCTTGCAGACAGGGGAGGGAAGCTTACAGCGCCCTTTCAGATCCACTCTAAATTTGCAGCATACATGTGTTACATGTGGGAAGTGTGTACCAAACATCACATGGAAATGTTTTTCTCCCATAAGTATTTAATAATGTTCAAAGCAAACTCCAGTTACAGTGACCCTTGTTATCTGCTGGGGTTTGGTTCCAGGACTTCCCATGGATACCAAAATCTGTGGACACTCAAGTCCCATTAAATACAACAGCATGGTGAAATGGTGCCCCTTATACCCAATGGCAATTTATTTTTGAATATTTTCAGGCTGTGGAAAGTTGAATCTGTGGATAAAAAGTCTGTGGATATAAAGGGCCAGCTGTACTTACTTTTCTCCTTCTTTTCTCCCTAAGACAATTTCTTTTCCTGGTAACATGAAATAGTAACAGATGATGTGACTTCCAGCAGCTCAGCAATACCAATAACAATAGCATTTCTATACAGCTTATCAGTGAACTCAGCACTCTCTAAGCAGTTTACAATGTGTTAGCCAGTTGCCCCCAACAAGCTGGGTACTCATTTTACCAACCTACAAAAGGATGGAAGGCTGAGTCAACCTTGGAGCCCTGGGATCGAACTCACAACCTTGTGGCTGCAGTAATGGCATTTAACCACTGTGCCACCAAAGCTCTTTCATGCCTGGCTCTGTTGTGGGTAACAGTGTTAATCACTCATTTGTCAAGTGTGGAAGGGAAATGGGCAGCTAGATAGAATATTCTCCCACTTGGCATGCATTTTTAGCTGGCTTAACAAACAATGGATGTTGTGTGGCTGTCATTGCCCACCACCATTTTGAGCTAGTGAAGTGAAGATTCTCAGTATAAATATATTTCCTTTCTCACATTCTCACTGAAGTGTGGCAAATATAAATACTAATAATATTTTAACAAGATGCTGATGCAGTCTAATTACCATTGTTAAAACTAAAGCCAGCCCTTTTCTATATAACTGCAAAACTCCATTTGTTTATGTATTTTTAAATTTTCAATATCTCGTATCATTACCTAAACTTGCTGGAATGGTATATAGTTTGATGCAGTGCTAGGGAGGCTTTTGTAGAAAATTACGCAAATAAGCAATTAGTATAATTGAGATGGAAAAATAATTTTAGCCTGCAGGGAATATGATTGAAATAAACTCTCTTGAATTTGCATAACAGTATTGTGCAACATGTACCCAATTGAGGAGTGCAGCTGTTGGGTGGTTACGATGGCAGTTCATTAGTTAAAAATCATTGAAAATGGAGATCTTCTGCTGAGAAATCGATCAGATGTTTTCTATAGACCTTTGAGAGAGATGAGTAAGGAAGAAATGATTACAACTGAACCTTCGTCTCCTGCTAAGGAAGCAGCTCTGTCATATTCCAAAGGAGTAGCTGGGTTGGTCAGTCTGTTACAGCCAACAACAACAACAACAACAGTGTCTTGTAGCAATCACCTTCATTGTGTCTTGTGTCTTGTAGACAATCACCTTCATTGTGGCACACGCTTTCACAAGTATATCTGACAAGTGGGCTTTGGTCTATAACAGGCTTTTGCTACCATCAGTCTTTCAGCTTTTCATCTGCTTCAGGACTCTTGTTTTTTCAGGTGCTTTGTTACCTAGTTTTAATTAAGCCATAGTGAAAATGGTGGAGGTCTGCTGAGTCTTTTGCATTGTTTTTAGCTCTTTAAAAATGATGGTCTGCATTTATTATTTTGAATACTAATCTTGCATGAGTATTACAAGCTCTAGCGGTGGACGGGTGTTTTGTACCAGATGTGATATGATATAACACAAGGTGGCACAGCAGAACCTTATATTGTACACCAAACAAGGCAGATATAACTAGAGAAGAGATTCTGCATTCACCCAGCTATTTCTTACATGTCAGTAAATCCAAGCAGACATTAGATTTTCTCAGCTAAAAGAACAACCATAATTTATTCTGGTTTCCTAAAAAGAGATTGCCATTTCATTCTCAGTACAAATGGTTTTGGGGCATAATTTGTGAAATGTGAAATACTGAAATTACACCTGAGTATGAGTCAAAAGACTGCAGTTACAGTCATTGATTAAGCATCACCAGAAATAGTCAACAGCAAGAGGAGGAAAGGCATGCTTAGTATGGAAGGAAATAGTTTTGATAGTTAAGCTCATAGACTCACTGAATGGAATCCTTTAACTTGATTCATTGGCATGCCATGTCTATAATGGCTTACGAGTCTATTAATTTTTTAAAAGAGTGCCTAGGCAATATCTCAGATTTTGAGTGTTCAGATATTTCGGTCTTTGAATTTAAATAGCAATATTCTGCTTGCATGAGGTCTTTCCTCTAACATGTATATAGCACATCTGTATAGTGTCAGAAGCTTGAAACTATGACAAGTGCAAGTTTTCAAAAACTCATCATTTCTTTTGATAATAGGAGAACTAGATTACAGTTGGCCCACAGTATCCATGGGACACACACACACACCATGGATACCATAATGTACAGATGCTCAAGTCTTGATGTCCCCAGTGACAGTGTGTGCATGTGGCTGTGCCCACTCCCCACATACACACTTTGCAAAGTGGGGCAGCCAGACAAGAAGGAGGAGGAGGGAAGGAAGAGAGGGAGGGGGCTTGGAGTCCATGGGGTGGAGGGGACCCTTTCCTCGCACTGCCCCTTCTGGCCCCAGCTCTCTTGGGTGCATGCAGAGGGCCAGCCCAGCCCTGTGCTGCCACTCCCCTGCAGGGGACCCTTTATTGCTACCAGACCCCCCACTCCAGTGAGCCAGTGGGTCCCCTGGTAAGCAGTCTGGCCAAGTGGTAGAAGCACCCCCCTGGCCTTTGGCCCCCACATCTCCCAGATGCTGGTAAGGTGTGTGTCTCCTTGTGTGTGTCTTTGTGACCCCCCTGCAGGGGCAGACTAAGAAAAAGTCCCTGTTGTCCCTAATGGCAGTGCCCCAGTGTGCACATACCACCATTGCTGCCAGGCCCTCCACTCCAGTGAGCTGAGGGGGAGGGGCACTGCCATTAGGGACAATGCAGGCTTTCCATCCAGACCGACTGTATCATCTTATAGGCTGACAGCAGGGGTAGGATCAACAAAATAGTATTTCTATGTACAGTGGAAAACTAAATATATATTTTTTGCCATAAGATGTAGTAATAGTCCCTAGCTAACTTAGCTTTTCAAAAAAGATTCATCAAATTAATGGATTATTTGTTACATCAGAGGCTGTTGGCCATTATAACTAGATTGAAACTCCCTGTTTAGAGGAAACAAATTCCTGAATTACTAACTGTAGGGGGGCAAACAATAGTCTGTCCTGTGCTTGATTGATGTCTAAGAGTGGTAGCAAATTGAGTCCACTGTTGTTATTTGTCCTCCTAACATTTGTCTTATTAATCATGGTAATGTTCTCTGCTAGACTTGTGCTAAGTGCCTCCTTAAATCTATGAAGGATGGGAAGTTCAGTTGAGTTGGAAGAGGAAGCATGTGCCCGAATCCAGTTGGTTATTTCAACCATTATGGCTTCATTTAATCAGTGGGGTTTACATAAATGTTGACTTAACACTCAACCGTTGATTCACTGGATCTAGTCTACTTGGAACTAGCAGTTAGATTCAGACCATAGTACACATGCATTAAAGTACTTAAGCATGAACACTAGAATCCCTGCAATACAGATCCTGCTGTTGCAGTTACTGAGGTATATTTTGGACGTTGATAAGATATTCTAGGGTTATTGAAGAATTATACTGTGTGGATTTCAGTCCCTCATTTTCTGTGTATTCCTTCATGGATTTCAGTTTTCATCCTCATTAGCTAACTGGTTAAATTAAGTTAAATGTGTGATGTTACTGAACCTTGAAAACTGAGGCTAGTTTGATACTTGACCTTTTTATATAAAAAAATTAGTACAGTTTCTGAACAGGAAAAAAGTGTTATAATTTGCAAAGTGTTGCATGAATGTTCATTTTGCTGCTTTGTTTATTTATTTATGCATTATATTTTTATATATCATATGTTATATATTAAATAGTTATAACTATTTGTGTTAGTTTCAGTGTAGTATAATCTCTTCCCCACACAGTTCAGGAAAATCACCTTTACCAATTTAAAACAGTAGAAAATGATTTAAACAGAGTAAATGCACATTAAACAATTTGATGAGTTAAAACAATACAATTTAAAACCAGTTAAAACAATATGAGATAATCTAAAAAACATGCAAATGTGCAGATTTATATAAAATCATTTAATTCCTAAAGGCTACCGTAAACAGTATATAAACAAATGGGGGTAATCTTCTGGATCTTTCTGCTCTTTACAAAGCAAACAATTTCACTGCATTTATTATGTGTATTTTTTTAAAAAACAAAACAAAACACTTATACAGACAAACACACATGCACATGGACACTTGCAATAATTTTGTTTTATACAGCTTACCCAAGCTCCAGTATGAAAAAAAATATGATGTACGTTTTCTCTTTCTTTTTTTAAGCAAGCTTGGAAATGTTTTGACTTTCTTAAAAGTCCTTGAATGATGCTTTATTAGTCTAATCTTTTATTACAAATTTTGCTGGCAACATTTTATGCAGTGTTAGTTTAGTATCCTCCTGCTATCTTCTCCAAAGAACATTATTGGCCATTAGTGTTAATAATTAAGAACTCTTTCTTTGCACTTGAAAGACAGACATATTGATGTGCATTTGCTGAGTAACCAGAAGCTATGTTGGTTGCTCTACAGCAGAAAAAGAAATGTGTTTTGCATTTCTTATGTCCATTTGTCTGCACTATACACACTACAGTACGATGGATGCCCCTATTTAACAATTAAAAAAAAATTCTTATTCCAAAGTCCCAAGGAAGATACAAGATATTCCTTCACCTCATAATATACTTTCTCTATATATCCTATTGCAAGGGTCTCAACACTTATTTCCATTGGCACAATTGGAATTTAGAGACATTCCCCAGACCTTCTCACAATATCAAGGGGAACCACATAAGTAAGGGCATCACTAGGAGGATGCAGACCACTTCGGGTTTCATCTCAGAGGTGTGTGTGTGTGTGTGTGTGTGTGTGAAGACCTGGTGGGGTAGTTGCTCACTGTCCATCCCAAGACACTCCCTGGCCGTCACCTCTGCCCATCAGGGCATCTTTGCCATCTGTGGGCTGCAGCTGGTGGTGCCATTGCCTAGTAGTCCCTTCTGTGTCTGGCAGGGATTCTGGCTAGGCTGGGAAAGTGAGGTGTCAGTGGCAATGGCAGCAGTGGTGGCCATGGACTCCTCCCCTTCCACAATAGGAGAGAAAAAGAGTCCATGGCCACCCTGCTGCCATCACTTCCCTTTCCCTTCTGGCTAGCAGCCACACCAGAACCAGAAGTGTCTGCTGAGTGGCAGCAGTTCCCCACAAATGGCCACAGCCAACGGATGGAAGAGGGGTCCTGGTTGGCAGAACGGGGTGGCTGGGGTGTGTGCCAGGCAGCCTGGGGGTGGCAGCATAAGTTACTATACTGGGGTGACACCAACCCTAGTGATGCCACTGCACATGAGTGTACACTTATGCATGACTTTTGCTTCTGCTCAGGGTTTGGGTAAAAGGTAGATCCAGTGGGGTTAAAATGGATCCTTTTGAATTGGCATCAGTGTCCCATGGGATACTTACCCTTTCATCACTATCAAAGTAGAGCTGATATAGCTGTCTGTAGATTGCAGTAAAAGTCACAAATCTAATCTAGCCCCACCATAGTTCAAAAACACAATCAAAAATTGATCCCAATGGATCCCTTTTTTTTAAATTACAAAATATGCCACAAAATTAATTTTACACTCTTCTCTTCTTCCATCCTTCTGATATAGCCCAGGGTGTATTCTGAGACACCAACCCCAAAATGCTTTATTTTATAAATTTTAAAACGGCTATCAGCTCAGGAATTACTGGAGGCACAAAAAGCCTCACAAGTTTCAGAGTTTGGTGCCAGGTCCTAGATATGTTAGCTCCATATCCTCTCATTTTAAAATCTTAGCCTCCTATTCCACAGGAGGTCTCACAGGTCAGTACTTTTGTGTCAATGTGAAAGAAAGAAAGAAAGAAAGTCAGTCTTTGGTTCGTGCTCTAGGGTATCTTAGTATCTGCCAGGACAATTCATGAATTACAAGCTGACCATCTATTTCAAAACAGAATAAATAATTCTCTTTCATCAGAATACCCAGCATTGACTGTTTTTAATAATACAGTAATAATCAAAGTCATTATAAAACAAATAAAATTATTATACAAGAAATACAGTACTCAATGATTACCTGTTTCCTCAAGTGTCTTTGGCTAAGTGGATGAATCTGGTTACAGGTGTAGCTTTAAGGAAATAGGTTTATGAGCTCATTGATTAATATTTTAATTTAATGTAAACAGTTGGCTTCATCATTTTAGTTGAACCCAAGGCATTAACTGTTGAAATAAATCTTGATCATAAATCCCCTCTTCTGAAGAAAAGAAACATTAACTCCTCCCTACCCAGGGTCTCACAGTATATATAGACCCATTCTCTTCTATTCCAGTTTTCTCTGAAGATGCCAGCCACAGATGCTGGAGAAACGTCAGAAAGAAACTCTTCTAGAACATGGCCACACAGCCCGAAAAACCCACAAAAAACTATGGATGCCAGCCATGAAAGCCTACGACTTCACAAACATTAACTTTTCTTAATAAAGAATACTTATTATCATGGCACCTAAGTTCTTTTTTGTGCTAAGTTTTTATTTGTTTTGTTCTGAATCTTCCTGTTAAATGCTGGTCGCTATTTTACTTTCAGAGGATTCATTCAGGGCATATATCTCCACTTCATATAAGAGTTGCAACCTCGAGTCTAGTACCTGTTTCCTACTTTTCTTCTCAACCTCTCCACTACCAAAATCCCTTCTCCAGTTTCATGTATGGTTCTTAAGAGCCTTTTTGTCTGTAAAATTTTTGTCCTTCTTTTTTAATATTGAGCATCTCTGCTGCTCATGTTCCAGACTAGCAGCCTGCCAAGAAGTGGTAACTTAGTAAAGTGACCATTGGAAAACAGGGCATTTCTAATAATCTGCCAAGTCTAGGTGAACATTTTACAAAATTTCCACATCAGACTAAAATCTGACTGTTTATTGATGTTGTATAACACCAAGCCATTTTCAAAGTGAACCCATCACGGTGGTTTCTTGCAAGATTTGTTCACAGGTGGTTTTCCATTGCCTTTTTACAAGGCTGAGAGAATGTGACTTGTCTAAAGTCACCCATTGGGTTTCCATGGCTGAGCAGGGATTTGGACCCTGACCTTGTTTAGTCTTAGGCTGCATCTGCAGTGCAGAAATGATCCCATTTGACAGTGCTTTAATGGCCATGGCTCAGTGCTATGGAATTCTGGGATTTGTAGCTTTGTGAACTATTTAGAGTTCTCTGTCAGATTGCTCTGATGCAACAACAACTGCAAATCCCAGGATTCCCTAATAGTTAAAGTGGTGTCAAACATCTGCAGTGCAGATGCAGCCTTAGTCCAACACTTAAACAACTATACCACACTGGCAGCTGGACAATGTAAACTGAGAGATGACCAACCTATCATAAATGCTAAGTTAAATTTACTTTTGTTAATGTCTGTATTCCTCAAAATGATAATTGATGGCAAAAAGATGGTTTAATGTGCTCTTCCTCCCAAAATTGTCTGCCAACCAGTTACAGTACTGTGTTGGTTAATGTAATCTTCTGTGGGCTTAGCTGCACTTACCTGAGATGGGTTGTGATCCATGAAATACGCTTTTGAGCCTGCGGATATTCCTTTCCTGATAATTTTGACTTTCTGGCCAGGATCAGATTGGATTGCTTGTGTTGCTGTAAGAAGTAATCTGCTACTTTATGCAGCTCCAGAATACTTTTTTGTTATTTTCAGAGCAGATTTTTGTGTGGTGCAGAGGGCTGGAGAGGAGAGAAGGGTAATACTGATGAAGGCTCTTCATGGGAAGGGAAATTTATTCTTGGATCCACTAATGTGGTTTCTTCCATCATTGCAAATATCCAGTTGGCTCCTGGCCATTGACCATTCATGGCTTTGGCCAATTCTTCTGTACAGCCATTTCCAGCCTTAGTGGTGGTATTACTGTTTTTAATCCTGTTTGTGTCTTACAGGGCATGATAGTAATGTGTTACATGTAACAATGTTTATTACTGTAACATTGCAGTCTTTCAATAATGAGGAACTTTATTGAATTACAGAAATGTTTCTGATTAACAAGCAGTGACTTATCAAGCTCTGATTTTGCTCTGTCATTTGCAGCTGACTTCAAATAGTGTGCGTGTGTCTGTGTATAGGACAGTAGGTTCCAGTTATAGCAAAACATTACAGTTAGCTGTAGAAAGACGTACATGAAAATTGCTAGTATTTAAGAGTACAGAGAAATCCTCAGTTGTGCTTTCATATTTGCTGATCGTAAACATTTTATACTGCTCTTGTCCTTTGGATGAGAATACATGATGCAGATTGCGGCACATTTTTTTCTTGGCTTGGTCTTTGACAGATGAAATTTCATTTGTAAATATGCTCAGATTTCAAACCAGGACTCACCCACCCCACCCCACTAAACAAACAATTGTGAACAAGAATGTATTCTCCCAAGATTTTCCTTGATATAGGCAACTTGCACTGTATATATGGTTTATGTTTCAATAATCATGTATATTAATTTTGGTAAAAAGTCAGCTAATTGCTTGTACTCCAGCATATTCTGGTCCAAAGCACAACCTTCACAAGATTCGTGGGCCTTTGAAAGTGCTGCCAGTAATAGCTTGTGTATATTTTCCACCAGTTTTTTTTTCTCTAGCTGTTTTCAATCTTGTTTTTTGGAGTGTAGCAGCTGGAATTAATGACAGACATTGAGAGGGAAGGTTTATTCAGTAGTTCATGTTTATTACATTTTAACATTTAATAACTTTGGTGCCATAAGATAATCCCTGGTTCATTTTAGAAATGCAAAACTCTTTTCTTGCTTTCAGTTTTATTAATTTATTTGGGAATATCTCATTAAGACTGTGTATGTCTGAGACAGAGACAGAGCAAGCATAAAACTATTTGCCAGCTGACACCATGGGTGCAAAACATATAGTGCAGAGGGCATTTATAATTAGCTTTCTAATGTACAGTATAATTCACAGTTTTAAATAGATTCACTAGTATTCTAATTCTGGAAATATTGTAAGCTAGGGACAAGTAAAATGATTTATCAAGGGTCATGGCAAAATTGGGACTAAATCTTAATTTACAACTGTCTCAAAAAGGGTTTTCATAGACAGTTGCATATTGAGCTAAGTCCTGTTGTTAGTTCCAACTAGAGTAGGACCACTAAATCAGTTGGACTTACCTACATGTTGATTCAAGAGTTGATTGAATGGTGAATCAACATTAGTGAGTTTACTCTAGTTCAGACCAACCGATCAACCAACAGCATTCCAGCCAAGTATCGTGAATATGTACTTGTGCTGAAACTAACTTGTTCAGCCTAGATTAAAGTCACTTAGGTCATGACAGTGTGCAGGGGCAGCTATCAGAATATATTTATTTCCTTTATATCAGCAGCTACAATCAAATGGAAGACTAGGATTGCTCCCTATTTTGCTCCAGGCAGTTTCATGAGCAGCCAAAGGAGGCCTGAGTTTGCTATCACAATTTTTATTTGAAGTTGTTCCACACTATCCCAAAGTCTTAAGGCAGGTTACAACATGGAATTACTCTGGAAGCAGAAAGGCGAATTCTTAAACACACACCTATATAAACCAGTGAAATAAACTCAGGGTGCATCTGCATTGTAAAGATAATCTAGTTTGACACCACTTTAACTGCCATAGCTCTATCCTACATTATCCTGGGATCTGTAGTTTTGTGAGGCACCACCACTCTTTGGCAGAGAAGGCTAAAGACCTTGTAAAATGACAAATCCCAGGATTTCACATGATGGAGCTATAGCATTTCAAGTGATGTCAAACTGCATATTGTCTATAGCATAGATGCATCCTCAGGATAAATCAGGAATTATCCACATACTTAGTTATTGGGGGCCGAGGTTGTGAGAACTATGTGATATGTTTGTAACCTACTGTGTGGGTTTGGGCAGATGGTGGTGGCGCTGTGTGTAGCTCCAGCCCTGATGAAGAGTTTGTACCTGGACTGTGACTCTGGAGAATAGGGTTTGAATTCCCACTTGACTATGTCAACCCATTGGATGACCCTGGTCAAGTCACACTCTCTTGGCCTTAGAGGGTGGCAACATAAACCCTCCAAAGAAACTTGCCAAGAAAACCCTATGATACCTTAGGGCTGCTATAAGTTGGAAAAAAACTTGAAGGCATGTAACAACAACAACAAAACCGCAGAGAAGAGGAAGGGAAAGGAATGAGGACTAGGCGAACAACTGAGAAATGAATTCTCTCTCTCTCTCTCTCTCTCTCTCTCTCTCTCACATTCTCTCTCTCTCTCTCTCTCTCTCTCTCTCTCTCTCTATATATATATATATATATATATATCGGTACA
Organism: Phrynosoma blainvillii; assembly: GCA_026167975.1. NCBI lineage: Eukaryota > Metazoa > Chordata > Lepidosauria > Squamata > Phrynosomatidae > Phrynosoma > Phrynosoma blainvillii. The sequence continues at coordinate 359,542,677 of JANUYF010000002.1, forward strand.
GCATCATCCTGCTGCTAGTAGCCAAAATGCTTGAGAAGGGAAACATATCAGCAGTACCAACTATTTGCTAAGATTACCTTGAATGCCATGGTGCAGGCAGGTGTCCAAGCCATACTGCCATGGTTCTGGGAATCTTTTGAGTCTAGATATTCCAGAAAGACTACTTCAAAATGGCCACTTTCTCTTTTCCATTACTACCACCACCATTGCTCTTGCCTTCCTGTGCAAGTCCAGAGAGCATCAAACCTCTTGCATGTGAACATTTTATTACACTATGATTCTGACCTTTATCTTTGCATTTGCATTTGAAGTATGTGGATGCTGTTAGGTAGTGCCCCTGGTGAAAGCCTGCATGATGAGCATTGGAATATGACTCTGAAGACCCAGGTTCGAATCCCAGCTTGGTCATGAAATCGCACTGGTTGACCTTGAGTAAGTCACACTCTCTCAACTTGAGGGGTTGGAAATGGCAAACCCCCTCTGACTAAAATTGCCAAGAAAACCCTGCGATGGATTCACCTTAGATAATTTGGAAACGACCTGAAGGCGCACACAGACACACACTTACACACACATACATATAGTGCCCATGGCAGGCTGAGCTAATATAATGCAATATAGTGTTCCTGGTAGAATGGGGTGATTAAAAATACAAGGCAGGACATAGATTTCCTTAGTTCAAAACTTACTTTCAGCTTTGCATGGGACTTAAACCATCCTCTGTTGGCCATGCCCATTTATCTACAAAGTCCACCTTAAAGCTTACAAGGTTATTAGGTAATGGACATGAGCTTCTTTGAGCATTTTAGCTGACTATGTAAATAGTATTTATTATTAGTATTAATATTTGCAGGTTTCAGCAGCTAAAGCTGGTACAATGAGTGTATTTCTCCTAACAGTCATATGGGTACAACATACTAAGCCAGAATTGCTAAAATGTAAGCAAACATACCACTGATCCCTTCCATTTCACTTCTTCTTCTGCAGCCATAGGAGCAAATCTGCAGGAATATTAAAGTAAATAGAACTTTACTGGATTCTGGACTTACATCCAGACCCTAGCTTGTCTTGCTTTTAGCAAACCAAAGTTTGAAGGGTAGTTTACTAATCCAGGCTTATTAAAGGAGCAACAAACCAGGGTCTAGGTTCATCTGTAATATGAAATACTTTTACTGAAACAAGTTTCTAGTTACTTTCCCTGTGCCTGCTTACAGAAGGAGTGAAGTGGGAGTGGTGGGGTACCATGCAGCGGAGTACCTGCTTGTGAATGATAAACCACTATTCTCTATAATTTTGGTTTCAGGTTTTGTGTGAAGACTACTACTAGAAGCTCCTTTAGTCTATTGTGTGTTTAGTCCCTTCTCAGCAAAAAGCATCTCTCATTTTATCTAGATATTTAATCTAAAGTATTTTCGTCTTTCACTGTGCTACAATCTTTCATAAGCCTGAGGATGTGTGTCATTTGTATTACAACAAAAAAGAAGAATGTATAACCAATGTGATAGAATCCCAAAAGCGTCATGCAAAACAATGTGTAAAGTTTGTTGTATTTTGGAGCTTCAGCTGAAAGGGGGGCGGAATGAAATATTTCTATGGTGCTGTTAAACATGTCAGGCTTTATCACATACCTTGCCAGTGAGATATTTCATCAGGGCCCCCTACTGTTTATGGCTGGCCATGAGTTGACAAATCATCTTGCTGACTGTCTAATGCAGTGACATGGAGCGTGACAATTGTAGCATTATTGTTTCCAGGATGGCTGCATCAGCATGCAGAAAGCATTATAATTCAGCATTCAGCCTTCATTGGCTCTGATGAAACTGTTCTGATATCAAGGGTCCCTATTTAAGAAGCACTGTAGTGTGGTTAGCCATATGGATCCTAGTGATCCATCAGACAGGAATGGCAATATGATTTAATTGTGGATTAGACATGACCAAAAGTCCACCTTTGTACATGTCAGCCCTACCCTCCCATTCACACAATATATTTCATACTCAGTATAGCATGGAGTCAAGAGCATATTTTTTTCCTTAATATATTTGCAAGTAATACCAAAAGTGGGAGGAGCACACTAAGTGCATAAAAAGTCAAAATAAGAACAGCTTTCACACTGGGGAGTTGCTCTGCAGCTTAACACAAAATTTGGATGTTACTGGATTTGCTATATGGCCAACACAGCCACCCCTAGATTTTTATTTTATTTACAAAATAGGAGGGTATACCTTTCTGAAAGTTCACACTGTCAATTTACTCCACAGTTTCTTTTCATCTGATTTCTGAAGCAATTTATTCCCATCCACCCATGGCCATGAACTCTGTACCGATGGGACATTGTGCTGCAAAAAGTGGTCGCAAGGAGACTCCTTTCCTCCAAAATTTCTTCTGCCAGTGAAACAATAATATGCGGCAGTTTTAAGAGTCTGTCTCCAAAATGCACAGTCTCCTCTAGGCTTCCCCTCTGAGCTTTCAAGTGCTTTCTCATTTGCATTTTCATCACCATTAATTCTGGGGTGAGGGGCCCTCCCTCTCTCCTTCTGCTGGTATCCAGAAATACTTATCATTGCATTCACTATGAATCTACTGCACTCGATGTGAGCACAAGGGGCTGATGATCTCTGCCTATAATGATGCAGACTGGAGTTGGCAGCACACTTAGGGGCTTTGCCAGGAACATCCACATTTATAACTGACCCTGCTTAGCGATAAACCTCCTTTGTTCTCTCATTTTTGTTTTGTTTTCCTGGCCATGTTGCGATAATGGTGGCAGGGGGGAGCTTTTTAAAAGCTTGCATTTCAAAGAGCGTGTAGAAACAGATCATTCTGTCTTTCTGTCTGTGCATCTATCTATCCATTGCCTTTGTTCAGTGCTGCTCCGATTGGTCTGATAAATTTGACACACTGGTCGCGTCAAAAGGTAATATCCTTGGCTTAATTGTAAGCTAAATCTCTCTTAATCCAGGGGAGCATTTGAGATTCTGTCCAAGTGTTCAATTTCCCAGGCCGCTGAGGTCTGTGAATTTCTTTCTCCAGCCTCCAGGCTGCTGCAGCACAAGTCAGCATAGCTAATGCAGATAGATCTCCTCCCCCCTCGACGCACTCTCTTTTTCTCTTTTTCCCCTCCTCTAACTCCCCCCCCCCCCGCACACTGTGCTTTGATTCGATATGAACAGACTGGCAACTCTGATGCTAGAGTAAAATCTGACATAACTCTGCAGATGGCTACATACGGATGATACACCTAGGATTTTCTTTCTCCTGTAGGAAGGTAAAGATTTATTTGGTAATAATATATATTTTCCCCTTGTTGCCATTTTTTTCAGGACTGCCGGCCCCAAAGAAGAGTCCAAAGTCGGTAAGTACTTTTTGGCTGCTATACCTGTTTGCTTGTTATTGTCTGGGGCATGGATGGGCGTTTCTTCCAATATAAATAAAAATGCTATGGGTCTACGCAGCTGGCTGCTGTGCCCTTCCTTTCCCAACCCCACCCCGATTGTTTGGTGCGAAAGTTGCCAGATACAATTATGTTACTGCACTAATTGCTTTGCATGGATTGTACTGAATGGGAGCGTCCAGAATAATGTGGGGCAGAGAGTGGTTGGTGGGTAGGAAGGAAGGAGGGGAGCTTGAATGGAATACACTTTAGTGACTTAAACCTTTCTTCACGGGCATTTGGCATGTCTTTTAAAAATGCCATTGTTTCCTTGCCTGAATGATTTTGTGTGTGTGTGTGTGTGTGTATGAAGGCTCCACCTACATATCAGAGTGTTCCTTTTTATCAGCAGGACACACCAATTTTAACCTTTATAATATGCTGTACAAGGAATAATTCAAGGAGGGAAAAAACAATCCTGAAGCTTGTTCTTAACAGTAGCAAGAGAGAATGTGTATGTGTATATGTGTGGGAGAGGGGGAATACCCTTCTACCATGCAGAGGTATTATGATAGTTTCCCATGACTCTATAAAGCTGCCTCAGTACTGTGAGTGTGAGACAATTTCTTTTGCTATGGAGAGCATCCTTTGTTGTTTCTGCTTGGGTTTAGTAGCATCATGCTGCAGGTGTGGGTTTTATTTGCCTATTGCTGTTTTAGAGAAGAAAGCAAGGAGGTGTGGGTGAGGTGGGGGGCTGAAGGAATCAATATTTCCTTGTCCTTGCTAATCTGATTGATGTTGCTAACAGGCACATAGGATATTGCTCCCCAAAACTGCAATTAAAACAAGAGGATTTTGCCACCCAAGGGTGCATCTAAATTAACAGACATTAGAGGGAGTTTTCAGCCCACAGGTTGAAAGTTTTCCCACTTGTTAGAAGGGGGAGAAAACCAGAGCATGCACGGGGATGTATGCACAGTTGCCTGCATCCAGTCAATTTTCAGAACATATGGAGGAGATTATTGCAGTAATGCAAGACGCTGCCAAACTTCACTGATAGTCCCTTCTGGAGCTCCATCCTTTTGAAGGCCCCACCTTTTGGGGAAGAGCAGAAAATTCCCTCTTGCTCTCTGTACAAGTTTCCCTGCTCATTGGTGGGAAAAAGCCCCAAAATAATTAATGTGGTTCTTCTTCAGGCTTAGGGCCATGCTGATTAAAATCATGTGATCTCGGGCCTTTACTATTGTCAGCTTGCATTAATGTTGTTGAAGGAGGCGAGCGCAGTTTGCGTTCAGCCTCAAATCTAACAAATGTCAGACCGTATGGGCTTACTTCTGTATCACAGTCAGGGAGGGGTTTTGCCTTTGGTTAAAATGGAAGGAAGTGTGGAAAACACGAGTGAATGTCTCGAGGGAGGCGTGAATGATAACTGTTTCTGTTCCTGCAAAGGAGGGGAAATTGATTTTCAGTCTTCTTTCTTTCTCCTTGTCTCACCGTCTTTGCTAATTAAGTTGCATCTGGATTGAAAAGGCTGATTTGAAAGCAAAACATAATGAGAAAGAGCACTTTTCTCTTTCTGCTGTGGTGAAGTTATAGCAAATGTCTTTACTCCTTTGGAGTTGTAGTGAGTGAACCCCTCTCCTGGTGATTCCTTAGATTAGGATGGTGATTCCTTAGAAGCTTTAAAAACTTGTGTATAGAACCAAAATCCTTTTAGAGGTAATCCTCTCCTAGTGAACAAAGGGATTGCATACAAATAGGTGTCATTCTGGAGCCCTTTCCCTCTTTTCTCTTGCCATAGCATTATTCTTATGGGGAAGGGCTTCCATGGAATTAATTTTAACTCATGAAACTGTTCTTTCCTTAACCAAAAACTTGAACCCCTGAAGGCCAATATAAATGTCTCTTTTATCCATTTCCTTCAAAATCTATCCAGCCCATCAGTGCCTATCCTCTGTAGATAGAAGGGAAATACACAAACCTATATATACTTTTTCCCAATTACAAAAAAAACACAAAAACCAACAACCAAAAACCCTCAGATGGGACAGTTTTTCAACTTGTACTTTTATAATGTAGTGATTTTTTAAAAAAAAACAAAAAACAAAACAAAACCCAGCTGTCATATTAGACATAAAAATGCCATGTTGTTGTTGGAAGAGGAACAGAACTGCAATATCCAGAGCACTTTTCTTGCAGTCGCTAAAAATAAAAGCACTCACTGTGTGATAACTTTGATCATCAGTTATTTGCTTGGAAAGGGGAAATAAGGCTGAAGATTCTATGTATCCTTATTGCCATGTAGTGCAAATAGATTAATTTGAGTTTCCTGCTGATATGTGCTGTCCAGCACCAGTCCAAGTGGGAATTCCTTAAATCTCAGCCTTGAAATAGTTTCAGTGGCTGTTGGTATTTAGTGAAGCTTGCATGTTGACGTCTTAGTGTGATAATGGCGTAGACACCGGAAATGCCAAAGCATCAGCCCTGGATGTCCCTAGAGGCTTCTTGGATGGTTTGTGATCATGTTCTTCTTTCTTTTCTTTTTTTACACCCTTCCTTTTCTCCATATTTTTCTCTCTCCAGAAGTTCCTTAAAATGTTAATTTTTTACTTGATCAATAATATATTAGTTGCTATTCCAGGAGCAATGCTTGGGAAGATTGCTACTCAATCCTATACTAACTGGATCTTCAGGTGCACTGTTACATTTGATGCATCAGTAGCAACTATTCCTGAAACCAGTCCTCACAGCATGAGGTTTTTTGGGGAGAGGGGGAATAATATCTATACCTATCTATATTTTTCACTTGGGACATTTAGAGAATATTAACAAATTTGACATTTTTCAAAGACAATATTGTCAGCTTGAGAACACTAACCGCTCCAGCTAATGAATGACAAGTCATAGGCAATGAGGATGGTCTACAGTACAGATTCTACATGATAGCTGAGTTATATGATCACGTTGACAATGTGTCTCTCCACATCTACCTGCCACTCACACTCTTTCTCAAATGGAAGCTTCTGACGCCATGGACACTTTTGCCATCTCTGTGACAGACACCTCAGGGAGTCTCATAGGTGTCTTGAAAACTCTTCATCACAGGGATTTCCAAATGACATGCAGCACTACCTATTGCAACTAGCTTTTGAAAGTTACAAAGGCAAGACAACAAAAATCAGATAATGTTAGATTTATTTATTATAATTTCCTTATTTATTTTTGCTATATCCTACCCTTTCCCCCAGTAGAATTAGCAATAAGTAGTAATTACAAATAATGAGTAGTAATAGTGCTGGTTTATTATTATTATTATTATTATTATTATTTGTACCCCACTCTACATTAAAAAAAAAATCTCAGGGGAGCGTACAGACACAGGTTGAGTACCTCAAGTCTGAAATCCTAAATACTCCAAAATTGTCTGCATGGGTGGTTGAGATAGTGGCACCTTTGTTTTCTGATGGTTCAGTGTACATATACTTTGTTTCATGCACAAAATTATTTAATGTATTGTACAAAACCTTCAGGCTGTGTATAACTTATATATGAAACATAAATTAATTTTGTGTTTAGACTTGGGTCCCATCTTCATGATATCTCATTATATATGTATATGCAAATATTCCAAAATCTGAAAAAATCTGAAATCCGAAAAATCTGAATGCAAAACACTTCTGGTCCCCAGCATTTCTGATAAGGAATACTCGTCCTCTGTCGTTAAAACAAGTTAAACAGGTTAACACAGTAAAGTAATTTACATATGTTAAAAACATATTGAACATAATGAGTTATGATTAAACAGTATTTTTGATAATTAGTGAGGTGCAAAGGCCTTGACAAACAGCCAAGTTTTAAGTTGGTACCTCAATGAGATGAGCGTTGGCACAGATTGGGCCTCCAAGGGGAGGGCATTCCACAGTTGGAGTGCCACGGTTGTGAAGGCATTTTCCCATGTCCCAGCACAGTCCCATGTCCCAACAGTGGTGAAACACAGAGGAGCCACTCTCCCCACAACATACAAGGAGAGGCGTACATCTTAAGAGACCTCTTGATTCAGAAAGTTAAAGCCAGGAACATTGAGAAACACCTAGAAACAATCCGGTCAGTTGGAAAGTCCCAGAAAAGTTCCATGGAATTGATGATAAAAGGTGATATGCTCCATGAAATTCCTGGAGCTTCAGGTCTCTGATCTAGACCGGCTTGTGAATGCATGTTTTTGCCATGTTTTTGATGTTATTGATGATTGTATGGTTGTCTATAACTGTAAGCAATCACAAAGATACATACGATGGCAACTGCTGTTTAGCTAGCTTGAGTTCCAGTTTTAGAAAAAAAGTGAGGTATCAAAAATGGTGATGGTGATGGTGATACATCTTCATCTAGACCACATCTCCTCCCTATATGAACTTGCCCATAATATAAGATCTTTAAAAGGTAAAGGTAAAGGTTCCCACTTTGACAAGATTGTCTAGTTGTATCCACCTATAGAGGGTGGCACACATCTCTATTATTAAGCCGAGGGAACCAGCATTGTCAAAGACAACCCATGCTCTTGTGGCCAGCATGACTGTACAGAATGCTGTTTATCTTCCCACTGAAGTGGTACCTATTTATCTACTTGCACTTGTACATGCTTTCGAACTGCTAGGTTAGCAGAAGCTAGGACTTGTGACAGGAGCTCACTCCGTCATGTGGCACTTGGGTCTCGACCTGCTGACCTTGTGGTTATCAGAGTCAGCATCTTAACTGCTCAGCCATCACATCCCATATGGTCTTAAAGGGAGGGCCTTTTCCCTAGCCTGTCACCATCACTGGTATGTTTAATGAGGACACAGGAGAGAGTCTTGTTTGTGGTTGCTCCCAGGCTGTGGCATTCCCTACCACAGAAGGTTAGGTTGGCACCCTTCTGTTTCTGCTGGCAAAGACAAAGGGTGTTTTGAATGCAGCATGCTGTGCTTTTATATTTTAAACTGTTTTAATTATGAGGTTTTTAAAAAATAGAATTGCTATTTTGCTACTGGTGTTGTTGTTAATTTGTCAGCTCCTTTGTCAGCCCCTTGTCAGGAGAAAAGCGGGTATAAATTAATAAAATAAATGTCCTCAAAATATGGTAGCCTTCAGTCAGGCAGTTCGAATGGCAGTGCCAGGAAAGTAATAGTTTGAGCACATATCACAGAAGTACCTGCTTTGGAAGGCGTTGTTATATGAAGATCTTGAATCTCTCTGTGCATCTATGATTTCAAATTAAGTGGCAATATTTTAATATTTGTTTCACAGTTGGGGATGTTTTGCTGCATTTTTTTAAAAAAAGAAACAGACTAGAGAGATCAAAATATGAGGGGATAATTTTTCATCTTTATGCAGTGTATGAGCTGTTTCTGTAAATGTTCATGAATATTTTGTGCACATTTTTTTACATAAGCTGTTAGATCTACCTCAATATTTTACATATGTGGGAGGGCCAGTAAGGCAGAATGTATCCTGCAATTTCCTTCTGTTTCACTAGTTAAATCCCGAGCTGCTGTGATCCAAAATGGTAGTAGGAGTCCATCCTACAAAGATCCAACTGTCTTTGCCTCTCCAAACAAATGAATGAGTTGGGGAGAGGGGAGAGGTTACAGCTGCATGCCTGAGACCCCTGCAGCTGAGGATCTGAATGCTGATGTTTCTTTGTAGCAACTCCTGCTAAAAAAGGAGTGATAACAATTAAACAAGACCATAAAGGGGAGAAATATTAAGGAATAATTGATAGGCTATACTTGGGCAGCTGATAATCTGGGGGAGAGTAGGTTTGATTCAAAAACTGTAGTAGAGTCAAAAGTCAAGAAGCCTCTTTTTAAAATCCTAAACCCTCTCCACTCACACAGAATTTATCATGTTGTGCCTGCCCTTTATTCAGATTTTCAGCCTAGGTCCAGCCACTTGAATAATATGATGACCCAGCCCTCAGCTATATTATTGCTCTTGTGAGAGGCTCAGCTCTGCTGATATTTTATGTATAGCCACTTATTCACATTGTATAAGTAACATCATACAAATACATTTATGGCAGACTTTCTAAGCTGATTTAGGTCCCTTATTGGAGAAAAGCAGGATATAAATAAACAATAAATACATAAGATGGTTCTATAGTTGGGGCTACATGCAAGAAAAGAATGTAATGCCTGCTGTTGTGTTTCTTCAAGTCATTTCTGACCTATGGCAACACTAAAGTAAACCTATCATAGGGTTTTCATGTCAAGTTTTGTTCAGACACCGAAGAGGTGCATGCTGCCTCTTGCGGCGCCCTTTCCATGCCTTGTGGAAGAAGCGCTATTTTAGCGCTCCTTCCAGGGCTGGAAAAAGAGTGAATCAGGGCCGAGGCATGCGGCAGCCTCGGTCCCAATCCGTAGCTTCTCGGGGTGGCCCATGGGCACCCGTCTGCAGAGGCCCTGAGTTTTCTGAGCACCAACATTGAGTACCATTTGGAGCATTCCTCTCAGTTGAAAACTACT